>CM019750.1:668823-2041323 GCA_009761775.1 Ficus carica
ACAGAGTAAATGTTGAGAATACCTTAAATTACAATCTGGAAGGCATTTTCGACATTAAGTGGATCGTCGGAATGCTATTTAAAGCATGTTTTATTGATCTAAAGTTCTAGAAATTTCTAGCCTAACCAATTTTCCCTCGCCAGGGAAGGCTATAGGCTTTGGAAAATGGAGTAAATGTTAATACAACCATAAATCGTTATTAAGATGTCGGTTTTAGACATAAATTAGATCTTTTGATTACTTTTAAAAGCATTTTTGAAACATCTAAATTGAATGAAATTTGAGCCGGATCAATTTTTGCTTGACGTAGGAGACTATATTCTTTGAAAATTGGAGCAAATATTCAGAAGATGTTAAATCACGATTTTGAAGTCGGTTTTAGACATGAAGTATACCGTTAGAATACTATTTAAAGCATGTTTGAATGATCCAATGTATAATTAATTTTGAGCCGAATCAATTTTTACTAAAGGAGAAGGCTCTAGGCTTTAGAAAATGGAGGAAATGTTTAGAGGACCACGACTCATTATAAAGAAGTCGGTTTTAGATATGAAGTAGATAGTTGGTTTGTGATTAAAAGAATTTTTAAATTACCCAAGTTGCATGAAATTTTGATCCGGACCAATTTTAGCTTGACAGAGAAGGTTATGGCCTTCGGAAAATGGAGCAAATATTGATAATACCTTAACTCATAATCCGGAAGGCATTTTTCGACACGAAGTAGACCGTTGGAATGCTATTTAAAGTATGTTTTAATTATCCAAAGTTCAATAAATTTTGAGCTGGACCAATTTTCTCTTGCCAGAGAAGGCTATATAGGCTTTGGAAAATGAAGCAAATGTGGATTCGACCATAACTAGCTATTAAGATGTTAGTTTTAGCATGAAGTAGATCGTTGGATTGCTATTAAAAGCATTTTAATTCATTCAAATTGTATGAAATTTTGAGCCGGATCAATTTGGCTCGACGGAAAATGCGATATTCTTTGGAAAAAGGAGCAAATATTAGTAGACGTTAAATCACTATTTGTCTGGAAAAAGGAGCAAATGTATGAAAATTTTGAGCCGGACCAATATTTACTTAAAGGAGAAGGCTATAGGCTTTAGAAATAGGGACAAATGTTTATACGACCATAACTCATTATAAACAAGTCGGTTTTAAAACATTGCAACAAACTGTTATATTGTGATTAAAAAGCATTTCAAATTACCCAAGTTGCATTAAATTTTGATCCAAACAAATTTTGGCTCAACGGAGAAGGTTATAGCCTTCGAAATGAAGCAAATATTGAGTAATACCTTAAATCACAATCCGCAAGGCTTTTTTCAACACGAAGTGGACCTATTAGAATGCTATTGAAATATGTTTTATTGATCTAAAGTTCAAGAAATTTTGAACCTGACCATTTCTCTCACTAGAGAAGGCTATAGGCTTTGGAAAATGGAGCAAATGTTGATCCGACCATAACTCGTTATTAAGTATGTCGGTTTAGACATGTAGTATATCGTTGAATTGCTATTAAAGAATTTTCAAAACATCAAAATTGTCTGAAATTTTTAGCCGGATTAATTTTGGCTCAAAGGAGAAGGCTATGTTTTTTTGAAAAATGGAGCAAATATTTAGAAGATATTAAATCACAATCTTGAAGTCGGTTTTAGACATGAGTAGACCGTTAGAATGCTATTTAAACAATGTTTTAATGATCCAAAGTTCTAAAAATTTTGAGCCGGACTAATTTTCTCTCACTAGAGAAGGCTATAGGCTTTGGAAAATATAGCAAATGTTGATACGATCATAACTCGTTATTAGATGTCGGTTTTAGACACGTAGTATATCGTTGGATTGCTATTAAAAGAATTTTCAAAAACATCAAATTGTTTGAAATTTTTAGCCGGATCAATTTTGGCTCAAAGGTGAAGGCTATGTTCTTTGAAAATGGAGCAAATATTTAGAAGATATTAAATCACAATCTTGAAGTCGGTTTTAGACATGAAGTAGACCATTGGAATGCTATTTAAAGCATGTTTTAATGATCCAAAGTTCAATAAATTTGAGCCGGACCAATTTTATCTTAAAATAGAAGGCTATAAAAATAGAGCAAATGTTGATACAACCAAAACTTGTTACTAAGAAGTCAGTTTTGGACACAAGAAGTAAACAATGTATTGCGATGAAAAGCATTTTTAAATTATCCAAGTTGCATGAAACTTTGATCCGTACCAATTTGACTCGACAGAGAAGGCTATAGCGTTCGGAAAATGGAGCAAATATTGACAATATCTTAAATCACAATCCGGAAGGCATTTTTTGACACGAAGTGAACCATTGGATGCTATTTAATGCTCGTTTAAATGATCCAAAGTTCTAGAAATTTTAAGACGGACCATTTCCCTCTCGCCAGAGGTGGCTATGGGTTTTGGTAAATGTAACAAATATTGATATGACCAAAACTCTTTATTAAGATGTGGGTTTTAGACAAGAAGTACATCGTTGGATTGCTACTAAAATCATTTTTAAAATATCCAAATCGTTTGAAATTTTGAACCGAATCAAATTTTCGCTCAACGAAGAAGGCCCTACTCTTTGGAAAATGGAGCAAATATTTAGAAGACGTTAAATCACAATCTTGAAGTCATTGTTAAACATGAAGTAGACCGTTAAAATGTTATTTAAAGCACGTTTAAATGATCGAAAGTTCTAAAAATTTTGAACTGGACCAATTTTTACTTAAAAGGGAAGGTTATAGGTTTTAAAAAATAAAGCAAATGCTGATTACGGCCGTAACTCCTTATTAAGAAGTCGGTTTTAGACACAAGTAAGTAAACAGTTGGATTGCTGTTATAAGCATTTTAAATTGTATGAAATGCATGAAATTTTGAGCTGAATCAATTTTGGCTCGACGGAGAAGGCTATATTACCTTCGAAAATGAAGCAAATATTGAGAACACGTTAAATCACAATCTAGAAGTCGGTTTTAGACATGAAGTAGACCGTTAAAATGTTATTTAAAGCAAATTTTAATGATCCAAAGTTCTAGAAATTTTGAGCCGGACCAATTTTTACTTAAAGGAGAAGGCTATATATATAGGCTTTAGAAAATAGAGCAAATGTTGATACAACTATAACTCGTTATAAAGAAGTCAGTTTCGATAAACAAAGTAAACTGTTGAATTGCGATGAAAAGCATTTAAAATTATCCAAGTTACATGAAATTTTGATATATACCAATTTTGGCTCGACGGAGAAGGTTATAGCCTTCGCAAAATGGAGTAATTATTGATAATACCTTAAATCACAATTCGCAAGGCATTTTTCGACACGAAGTAAACCGTTGTAATGCTATTTAAAGCAAATTTTAATGATCTGCAACTTAATATCGATTGTGACAAGATTTTTGCTTCTGCTAATTAGTCTGTAAAAGTCTTATAGATTTATATTAGTGGTCTTTGACTAAGTTTGGACTGCTTTTTTGCTTGCAGGTTGACGGATGGTTCAGAGGATGGCTCCAGAGGAAGAAGTGATCATGATGAATAACTCTTTTGATCACATGCTGAACAATGGCGAAAAGGGTCATTTTTCTTTTTACTTATAGGCATGCATACATACATATATACGTTCAAATTGGCATGCATTCATGCATTCGTGCATACGTACATACATATACGTATATGCATTCATGTTTTTTTTTTTTTTTTAACTATTTTTTCCTTTGTTTACCATTTATCTTCTTCATTTTGTTACGTTTACATTTTCTTCTTGTTAATTGTATATTTATTGTTCTTGTTCTTGTTCAAATTTATCTTGACTATTTTTCTATTTTATCTTGTCACTATTTTTTATATTTATCTTTCCTTTTTCTTCGTCTTCATTCTTTTTTGCTATTTAATTTTTTTCACAATTTTCCCTTATATTTAGCATTTCTATTTTTCCTTATATTTATTATTTTTTCTTTTTCTTTTTTCTTTTTTGAAAGATGTTTTTTTCTTTTTATTCATCTTCACTATTGTCCTATTTATTTATTTTTCTTTATTTTTCCTTCTATTTACTACCTCTTTCATTTTCTTTTCAACTTTAACTTCACTATTTTCACTGTTTATTTGTTTTCCATTAAATTTTTTTTCAATTATCTTCACTTATTTTTTCATTTTTTCCCTTATTATTACCTTTTTTTCTTGGTGTTAATTTTTCCTTTAAATTTTTCTTCACTGTTTTTCTGTTTTAAATTTTTTCTCAATTATCTCACTATTTGTCTGTTTAATTTTTTCTAATTTCTCTTCACTATTTTTCCTTTTTACTTTGTTTTCACAATTTTTCTTTATATTTACTGTTTATTTTCATTATTATCACGATTTCTTTCATTTATCGCTTTTTTTTTTTCAAATTTATCTTTATTATTTTACTTTTTTTCCTATTTAATTTTTCCAAATTTACCTTCACCATTTAACTTATTTGATTTCTTATGAAATTTATCTTTAATTTTTTTTTTTTTTTTTTGAGAAAATACCTAAATAACCATCTATTTTTCATCTATTGACCAACATAACACAAACTCTCCCATATTACTTTTTTAGTTGAATTTTGTATCATATTGGTCTAATATTATTTTTTTGTATCATATTAATGCAATGACCTTTAATTTGTGTTATTTAGGTACTTTCCCCTATTGTTTTCAAATCTAACTTCAATGTTTTCCTATTTAATTTTTTTTTTTCAAACTTTTCCTCATTGTTTTCCCTATTTTCTTCACATTCATCTTCATAGCTTGTTGTATTTAAATTTTCACTGGTTTTTTAATCATATGGTTATTTTGTTGTTTCACTATTTTTCCTATTTATTATTTTTTTTTCCAAATTTTTCTTCGTTATGTTCCCTATTTAAAATTTCAAGTAATATTGTTGTTGTTCACTATTTTTCATATATAATTTTTACTCAAATTTAAGTTTTATATTTTGAATTTCTTTTTAAAATTAAATTCACTCTTTCTCGTTGTTTTCTTCTCCAATTTATCTTCTCTATTTTTCCAATCTAATTTTTCACTGTTTTTCCATATATTATTGTTTTGTTTCACAATCTTTCCTATTTATTTTTTTTTTTCAAATTTTATCTGCACTAGTTTTCCTATTTTTTCTTTTTCAGTATTTTTCCTTATATTTACTGTTTCTTTTTCTATAATTTATTTACAATTTCTTCACTTATTTTCTTATTTAATTTTTTTTTTCACTTTTTCCTTCTGTTTGTCGCCTATTTAATTTTTTTTTAATTTATCTTCAGTAATTTCCTATTTAATTTTTTCAATATTTATCCTTATATTTACCAGTTATTCTTCTTATTAATTTTTTTTTCCTTATTGTTTCTTACATATAACATTTCTTGTCACAGTGTTTTTTTTTTTTTTTAATAACGTATCTTCATTAAATTTCTTGTTTAACCTTTTCTTCATTGTCTTTCCTTACATTTTAACCTTTTCTTGTTCAATTTTTTTTTTCTTTTACCTTTTCTCGTTGGTACCTTTTTTTTTTTAAATATAAATCATCCCATTTAATGTTATTTGACAAAAAATAATTTTCCCAAGTTTTCCTTTTTTTTTTTTTTTTTCCAATTTACGTTCACTAATTGGTCTCTTTACTAGCTCAATATAATTCCTTAACGAATGGTAATCAATTGGCATATTCATTATGGTTTTAATTCTTGGAGTTTGTAAAGAGAAAATCTGAGACACCTCCCACAAGGTGAAGGCATTTTTTCTTCTATGGGTAGAATGAGAATTTTATTTCATTTAATTAATTGGATATATATTTAGTTTAGTTAAATATTTATTTGAAGATAAGATTTGAAATTTGAATTAACTATATTTATCTTTCGTGATAAATATGAGATTAATTTAAATAAAGAGATATGGATAAATCAATTATTTGGATAAATAATTTAAATATCTAGATAATCTTATTTAAATAAATATCTTAAATTAAATATGGTAATTAACCTATTTGGATTTGAAATTGAAACAAAATTTTATCCTAGTCTACCTTGTGTAAGCATTTTTTATGAGGATAAAGGAAGAAAAAGATTTTCTCCTTATTGATTTTATTTGGATAATAATTACATGATTATTTAATTCAAATAAAGTTGCCATAATTTTATTTTAAATTTAAATTGGAGTTATAGAACATTATCCATGGAAATAAAATCATAAGATAATTGGAGATAAAAAAATTTGAATCAAATTTTAAATCTCCTAGACCTATTGTGGGTGATTTTTCTGTCTCCCGAGCAAGAGAAAAAAATGCAGACTAGGGAAGGAGGAGAGAGCAAAATATTTTTCAAGTTTTCTATTCGAATTCAAATTCCACCTAGTCCATTCACTATAAATAAAATCCTAGGGGCTCCTATTTTATTTAGACCATAGACTCTAAGGTGATCAAGCTTATTATTATTCTCCCATTATAGTAATAATAAGCTGTAAGAGTTTTGGACGGTTAGAAGGAGAAAGCCGCGCACGAATACCGATCAAGAGACCGAGTGCCCACACACTCTATCGTCTAGGAATTGGAGAATAATAATGAAGGTTAGTTAGTTAAAGTTGATTGAAGAATAATTTATTGTATATGGTAACATAAGTTAGTATGATCTTAAGAAAATTTTTTTTAAATTCCGCTGTGTAAATTACCCATTTTTCCTACAACCATAACTCATTATTTGAAAGATTGTTTTAGGCATAAAACATATCATTGGAATGCTACTTAAAGCATTTTTTTTTTAATGATCCAAAATGCAAGAAATTTTGAGCCAAAACTCAACGGAGAAGGCTATAACCTTTGAAAAATGGATCGAATGTTGAGATTAGCATAACTCAATATTCAGAAGTCAGTTTCAGATTCAAAGCAAACCGCAGGAATGGTACTTAAAGTATCTTCCAATGATCTTGAATGAAAGATATTTTGAATCGGACAAATTTTAACATGTTAGAGAAGGCTATAGCCTTTGGAAAATATAGTGAATATGGAGGCATCCATAACTCACTATTGCAATAGTATTAAAAAATTTTGCTCTACTGAGAAAGCTATAGCTTTTGAAAAATGGAAGGAATATTGGGATGACCATAACTCGTTATTCAAAATTCGGCTTTAAACACAAAGCAGATCGTTGCAACAGTATTTAAAACATCTTTTAATGATCTCAAATGCAAGATATTTTACGCCGAAAAAAACTTTCGCTTAGTGGAGAAGGCTATAGCCTTTGAAAAATGCAATGAATGTGGAGAAGACATAACTCAATATGTAAAAGTTGGTTTTAGACACAAAGTAGAGTATTGCAATGCAATTGAAAGCATTTTTTATTATTCCAATTGCATGAAATTTTGAGTCGGCCAATTTTGCTTAACCTAGAAGGCTATAACCTTTGAAAACAAATAGAACGTTGAGACGATCGTAACTCATTATTCAGAAGTCTGTTTTATGCACAAAGCAAACCGTTAGAATGTTACGAAAATCATCTTTAATAATTCCAAATATCAAAAATTTAAGACAGGCTAATTTTGTTTAACA
Organism: Ficus carica; assembly: GCA_009761775.1. Lineage (NCBI taxonomy): Eukaryota > Viridiplantae > Streptophyta > Magnoliopsida > Rosales > Moraceae > Ficus > Ficus carica. Next base: position 676,368 of record CM019750.1, read on the forward strand.
GACAAGATTATAGCCTTTGAAAAACGGAGCAAATATTGAGACAATCATAATTAACTATTCAGAAATCGATTAAGACACAAAGTATACCATTGGAATTCTATGCAAGACAACTTTTAAAGATCCTCAAATTCAAGAAATTTTGAGTGGACCAAATTTAACTTTACAGAGAAGACTATAACCTTCAAAAAAACGAAGCTAATATTAAAATGACCATAAGTCACCTATCGAAATTTGGTTTCAGACGTGAAGTAGGCCATTTGAATACTAATAAAAGCACTTTTAAAAGATCTCTAATGAAAAAAATTTTGGCAGATCACCTATTTTAATTTTTTGTAAAGATTTGAACTGCACTGTTTTTAGTTCGATGGAGAATGCTATTGTCTTTAGAAAACAGAACAAATATTAAGAAGATTATAACTCATTATTCAGAAATTAGTTTTTAGACATGAAATAGACTGTTGAAATGCTATTAAGAGCACCTTTCAATTATCCCGAGTGCATGAAATTTTTAGTCGGAAAAATTTTGACTCGACAAAAAAAGCTATGGCCTTTAGAAGATGTAACAAATGTGGACACGACCCAAACTCATTATTAAAATGTCAGTTTCAAATCCAAAATTGTGATCGAGTCCGAATGCTAAGAATAATATACAAGATGTATTTATTATAATATAACATTATGTAAATATATTCATGTTACATGTATTACGTGTTTGCATATGTCTATATCCAATTTTGTGCACGGCTTTCAGTTTCAACCTCTGCAAGTTTACGTTTTCAAAAGAATCCGTAACATATATAAATATTATAGATACGTATCTAATAATATATGTTTTTTATATATGTCATATATATTTTATAGTAAATTTTTACATAAAGACAATGTAATTGCATCTTTTCTGAGCGAATGTTACTGTAACTATTATTTTAAAGACGATTTCTAACACATAATATAGTGATAGGATAATATTTAAAGCATTTTTTTAATGATCACAAATGTGAAAAATTTTGAATCGCACTAATTTTTAATCAACAGGCTACAGCTTTTGAAAAACGGAGTGAAAGTTAAGATGAATATAACTCACTATTTAAAAGTCAGTTTCAGACACGAAGGAGAATATGAGACTGGTATTTAAGGCATCTTTTAATGATCTCAAATGCAAGATATTTTAAGGCAAATAAAATTTTGACACGTTGAAGAAGCTATAGTCTTTGGAAAATTGAACGAATGTGTAGACAACCATAAATGAAATACACTATTGAAACTCTATATATAACATCTTTTAAGGATCTCAAATGCAAAAAATTTTGAATCGAACCAATATTAACCATACAGTGAAGGCTACAACCTTTCAAAAATAGAGCGAACATTAAAACAAGCGTAACTTACTATTCATAAGTCGATTTCAGACACAATACAAACAGTTGGAATGGTATACATCATCTTTAATGATCTCAAATGCAATATATTTTGAGCCGGTCATATTTGACTCGTTGGAGAAGCTATGGCCTTTAGGAAATGGAGCGAATGTTGAGAAGATCATAACATATTATTCGGAAGTCGGTTTTAAACACAAAATTAACTTATTAAGAGAACCTTACAATTATTACAAAATGCATGAAATTGTGCACCAGACTAATTTGGGCTTGACAGAAAAGACATTAACCTTTGAAAAACACAACAAATGTGGAGACGGTCATAACTTGCTATTAAAATATAATATAATAGATTACGTATATATGTCTGTATATTACATAACTTATGTGTTCACATATATATACACAAAGTTTCGTATTTAGTACCGTAGGGTATCTGATAATGTGAATTTCAATTATTGTGAATGTGAACTTAGTTCTTAAAATGTGAATTTATACAAAACGAAATATAGCTAAAGTGAATGTGAATTCCCCTTATTTTACATTTCCTTCTGCATAAATTCACATTACCAGTAACTGAAGTTCACATTTACCATAACCGGATACCATTTGATACTGGATATATAAACACATAATTACCTTTTCAAAATAAAATGTGACACATATATAGGCATTACGAATATAAGTATTTGTAATACATACAAACATTATTTTATCGGCCGAGTGAAAGCCTGTGTTACCCGCCCTTTTACATCTCTATTATTATTACTATTGTATTATTTTTGTTGTACTCGAACAAAACACATGTCAAAGCTTTAGTACTAGCTGCAGCTCTATAGCAACAGAATCGTATAAAAGCAAATTTAGGCAATGAAATAATTGATAGTAAAGCCGTACCAGTATCCATTATATATCCATCAGTCCGCTTAGAATAGCCAGTATTTATAAACTGGCAAACATCTCAATCTCAAGAAAAAAAAAAAAAGAAAAAAAAACCAATTCGACATTCCCATTCTCAAGGACGGACAAATGTACACTGATTCTAAAAAGGTTACAGATGTTTCTGGGGCGCTTCACCAGTCCAGTACGTTTTGACAGCAACAAGGATTTTCTCTTGATTAAACGGCCCACTCTCATGGTCCATTATTTGGCTCTTCCATCTCATCTCCTTTGCGATGCTCTGTATCTTCACCAATATCTCTACTGTATCCCTGAATATCACTGTCCCTTCTGGCCTCAGAATTCTGTCCATCTCCAGCAGAATGTATGTGATGTCGCACCTTCAATATTGGATACCCATTTTTTTATTTTTTAACAAAAAAAATAAATAAATAAAGGCACTCATTAAACAGTTGGAAAAGTGTAGCATATATATTCATGATCCAGACTTCCTTACCTGTCTTGGTATATACTGAAAACCCCACCAGCATGAATGAGGTCATAGGTTCTTGGATAAGTCGAGAATGCCTCGCACCAGTCCTGGTATGTTCCAATGAAACCACGCTCATATATCACACCAAGTGTGTCCTGATCCGAATTTGCAGGCACCACATTCATAACCCACACGGGATACTTTGACAATGCTGCCGCTAATCCACCAAGATGAGCATTCATGTCCATGATGTTCCGGTACCGTCCTTGTTGCAGAGGTATTATCCGCTTGTAATGTGTTAGTCTCTCTTTCCACACTTGATTGTCGTCACGGAATTTCTCAGGAGTGATACCTGGTATGGAACCACTGGCAATTCTAGGAGGAACGGCAAATGCACGCTCAGGCCACTTCTCCAGCTCCCCACCGGCCACTTCATCCGGACTGCTAACCTCTGGCAGTGGGGTCATGCAAGTTTCCATGTCTTTGTACCTTTTTTTTTTTTCATTTTTTAAAATCAAGCACACCAATAAAAAATCATTATGTTTGAGAGAATCAGAACTGCTACATAGGATTGTGGGACTCCAAATATTTTTTTTTTATTTTTATTTTTTTTTTACTCTCCACAAGTAGAGGTTGAGCTTAGGGAGCATACCAAGCGGCATCTGGGTTGTCAGACTTGCAGATATGCGGCGTTTTGTAAATCTTCCTGCTCTTGATGCACTCAAGGTGGTTGATGGGCTTTTGCCAGATGGAAAGGTCGTCTTTCTCAACCACTTTCTTCCAGCAAAGCCGCTTAGCAACATCCTCAATGGCATCTTGCTCTCGTTTAAGGTCCTCCTGTGTTCTTTCCCACCCTTTCCAGTACTTTTTCCAGTGTATGGGAGGTCCAGAAAGAATCCAATAACCACCGGGCCTTAGAACTCTGTCCACTTCAATCAGATACAGACCATCTGCCATACGAAACCCGAAAAACCAATGTCAATCTATCGGATTTTTCTATATATATATATATATATTTTTTTTTTTTTTTGGTGGTTGACATAATGCAGTTAATAATATTGTTGATATAATCTTAATCAAATTAGCTCTTTAAAGAGAGATGGACCAAAAAACATAAGATAGAGAGTTGACAATAGTTGTGGAGCATACTATACTGAGACCAAGGTATCAAGCAGCGCGAACAGTGAGCCATATCAAAAGCCCTTGCTGGGTAGGGAATCCTCTGGGAAGCCATTACGCCAATCATTGCAGGAACACCTCGTTCCAATGCGAACTGAACTTGTGCTTCATGGGTGTCTCTCGGAGCAAAAGACATTGCTTGGATGTTCCTCTTCAACAAATAAGCTCCCCAACTCGCTACCTTACCCACAACGAGCCAGGGTAGGGTGTCAAGGGCAAACACATTAGCAATTTCATTAAAAGAAAACAAACGACATGACAAGGCAAAGTAATAATGGAAATATATATATATATATATATATATATATTTCTATAAAAATATAACTTACACCACAGCCTGTGTCAATGGCGGTTCTGATAGCTCCGGTGGTAAGAGGGATGAGTTCATTTATGTCATCGATATAGGCATCTGCACCACGAGGGAACATGGTGCCTCCCCCAGGGAATCTGAACCTGTCACCCTCCACTTGAATCCAATTTTGAATAGCCTTCTCGATGCTGAGCTCTTTATGAGGGATGTTGTCGTACCAGGCGAAATCTCTGCTCTGAGGCCACTTGAAAGGCGTCTTGTACTTTGGGGGAGCAGGTATGAGGCAGAGCAGGAGTTCCTCCTTGGTGGGGCAATGCCGCTCTCTGTACTTGAGCATGCTGCGGTCGAACTTTCTCCCTCTCTGAGGGTGTTGACAGGGCGTGTACTCACTCAACGACATATCACAAGGCGGTAACTTTCTGATTCCCGCTGATTGGTTGATGTTGACGGTGTGATGGCTTTCAAAGTCCAATGTGGTTGACAATGATGATGAGGACGATGAAGAAGAACCAATGCGGTGGTTATCAGCGTCGTCACAACCAATTGTATTGGACATCTGTGATGGAGGTGCGGGAGACTTGGTATTCTGCCAGGCTCCCAAAACGTAAGACAAAATGCAAAGGCCACTAACTACAAAAATCCAAGTGAGTCGCTTCCTCTTCGACTCAAGATGGTGATGCTTTGGGGATCCACTGTAGTCCCGGGCCATCTCTCTCAAATACGCTGGCAACTTTGATTAAAAAAGTTTGCTTCCTTAACATTCAACATTCAAACATTCAAACATTCAGCATTCAGCATTCAGCATTCAGCATTCAGCATTCAGCATTCAACAGTAAGTAGTCATATATTCACAGGCTGACCCCCACAGACTGACAAGAAGCTATTGTTAACGTCTAATATTACATTAATTTAACATCTATATTATCATTGTATGATTTTATTTTAAAGAATAAAAAAACACATTACGCGCCCACCCACCACACAAACATCTATACTAGTACTTGTTCTATAAATCAACCATAATCAATCATCTGTCTTCTATTTTCGGTGAAGAGAGTAACAACTAATAAGGGCCAAAATAAATAAATAAATAAATAAAAAGATTTGCTTTCTATATTTCTATTTTATTAAATATGTTTTTCTGAATGAATGACAGATCAAGGATCTTTTCACCCATCGCAGCATCCTAATAGCTTAACTCCGTAGTAGCTAATTCTAATGAAATTTTATTTACCAAAAAAAAAAAATTAAAATAAAAGGAAAAAAAAAAAAAAGGGGGGGGGGGGGGGGGGGGAGGAAAATTGACACAACCACCGGTTGAGTTACCTGGAAGAAGAGTAATAATGAAAGGCAGTCCAAAATCCCACTCTTAAATAAACCGAAAACGCCAACAGGAATTAAAATCTCTCTTTTCTTTTTTATTTTTTTATTTTTTAAATAAGGAAGGAAGGAAAGAAAAAGAAAAAGGACGAAGCTTCAACACTAGTAACTAATCGAAACAAGAAGAAGAGAAGACAACCAATTGGCTAAAAAAAAAAACAAAGAACTTGAGGACTGACTCAGAGATGTTGGAATCTCCAAAACCAAAAACTAAAAAGAACAAAAAAACAAAAAAAAAAAAAAAAACACTCACAAACATGCCTACTCTACCACCACTTCTCAGCTTCACCTCCTCTCTCTCTCTCTCTCTCTCTCTCTCTCTCTCTCTCAAAAAATTACATATCTTGCATTTTTTGCGCTTTTCTTTCTGGTTATCTTGTCCTTTCCATTTTCTTTCTTTTTTCCTCTCTTGTTTGTACTGTACTTGTTCTCTCTCTCTCTCTCTCTCTCTCTCTCTGTATGAGAAAAAGCTTATTCTTTTTATTATTAATTAATATTATTATCAGAGTAATAAGAAAAGAGAAACCAGAGGAAACAGCTAGTACTTGTATTTTTTCCAACAACAAAAAAAAAAAAAAAAAACAAGTTTTTTTTTTTTTTTTTTTTTTTTTTTTTTGCAGAATATATCAGAGGCTCTCACTGTTTAGGAATCACGATTAGTATTTATATTTGTTTAATGAGGGGGAGAAAAAAAAAAAAGGAAAGAAAGAAATAAGAGAAGAGAAAAAGAAAAGAGATACGAAGATAAAAAAAAATAATAATAACAATGAAAAAGGAAAGAAAACAAAGCAAACCTGAAAAGCTATTATCAAGAGTGAGAGTTTCTGAGAGAAGCAAAATTCCTTGGCATCTGTGTTGTTTTTGTGATTTTTAATAAAACAAATGCACATGCGCTGTAACAATTCTTCTTCTTCTTCTTGTTTTACTTGGAAAAAAAAATTAAATGAGGGAGAAAAAGAACTGAGAGGGCAATAAAAAGCAGGGAAAGTTAAAAAAAAAAAAAAAAAAACAGAGAGAAAAGGGGGAAGAAGGGGTAAAATGTTTAGTTCCTTAGTTTAATAGGGTTAAAAAAATAATTAAAAAAAAAAGAGAGAGAGAGAGAGATAGAGGGAAAGACAGAAGAAAGTCCGGCATTAGAGGAGGAGCTGAACTGGTTTAACGTGAAAACAAACAAACAAACAAAACAAAAAAAGGAAATTAAAAATAAATAAATAAAAAGAATTGTTAGAGAAAAGGTAGTGGCTTTTTTTGTTTTTTTTTTTTTTTTTTCCATAAAAAAGGTGGTTGGGGGGATTTGGTCAGAGTGAAAGTAAAAGGGAGGGAGGGAAGGTGGCAGAATCCGAGGCTCGAAAGGAGACCAACAAAGCCTCAATTCACTCCTCGTCTCTCCTTTTTTTGCTTCTGTCTTTCTATTTCTATTACGACCAAGCCAATCATTCTCTCCTTATCAATTAGTTATTCTGTTTTGAGTTTTTTTTTTTCTTTGTTTGGCTTAATATTCATATGTTAATTTGAGATTGGTTTTAGATTGTATGTCATATATCTATATATGGTAATTATCTGAATTGTATTGTTATCTTCTTTTTTGCATTTTGCTCTTTTGGCCTTTTTCTATGTTCTTAATCCAAAGACTAGACACACAATCGCATATCCAAAACTGCTATTATTTTTTTTTTTTTTTTTTTTTGGTGTAAAAAGGTTTTATGACCAAAAAAAAAAAGTAGAGCTTTAAATTGCTTCAGCCCCCGAAGGGTTGAAGCCACATTTTCTGGTTTCTTTTCATTGGTTATATAATTTTATGCATTAAAAAAAGATTGATAGATGGCATGCCACTTGTGAAATGATACTTTTTGTTTATGATGATACTGACTAATTATGAGTTTGTGCTTCAGCCAATTAAAAAAAAAAAAAATCTGAGTTTGTGTGACAAGAACAAGTTCACATCCAAAAATCCAAAATGTTCCTTCTATTTTTTTTTTTTTTTTTTTTTTTTTTTTTTTTTTGCTTTCTTTTGTTGCCAAATATGAAGCTTTAAGGGATAGTGACACTTGCCCAATGGATTACATTAGAATTAATTAGATTATTATATAAGATAAGATGGTCATTTACTCTCTGTGAAAGGTTTTTATTTTATTATTTACCCTTCTTCTTTTTCGTCCTTCTCTTAAGAGAAAGGAGACTGAATTGCGAGCATTGATCAAGATGTTTCTAATCCTGAAAGAAGAATTCATTTCATTTTTACTTCTTTTTTCCCATTCAATACAAAACAGTACGTGTGCAGAACAGAAGAAATGTAGACCTTGTGAAGACAAGGGGAAAACAAACACAAAACCCAAAGACGTGAATAAAAGTAAACCAGTATGGAAAGGGATGTTAAAGTTGGTCATGATGCCCACGTGGCCTTTATTTCTTTGTTTATTTGTTTCTTGTCTTTTAGTATAATCATTTATTACATCATGAATATGCCATAGTATCCTTTTTTTTATATCTTATCAATAGAATTTATTTTTTAAATCATTTAAATATAATAAAACGGTTGTAGTATAATCATTAATTAAAGAAACTTAAAAAAAAAAAAAAAACAACAACAAAAACATCCAAATCCCCAACCCCACAACCCTCGCCGGCCAGATCCCCCCCACCACACGACCCCCCCCCACCACACGACCCCATCGGTAGATCCCCTCCCCCGCGAGCCTCTCTCCTGCCAATGCCAGCGATGAATCACCCCCCAACACCGCTGACGTCAATTCCTCCCACCCACCGACTAGATCCTACCCCACCCGCGACCCATGCCTTCACCCCCCAGAGCCTCAATGACAAGCCCCTCACCTCCCGAGGCCCGTGACCCAGGCAACGAACCAGCCTCACTGACGTCAAGTCCTAGGCGAGCATCCCACCCACTGACCAGATCCCGCCCCACCCAAGATCGCCCGCAACGTGCCACCCTTCAGAAGATGAGCCCCTCCCCTCCCGACCCTGGCAACAGGCCACTCCCCAACCTCGCCGGCATTGAGCCCTCGACGAGGACCCCCCTCCCAACTTTCCACCGATGATGATGGTTGGGTTTTTTCTTTTTTTAATTTCTTTTGTTTTTTAAATTATTTATTTAATTTCTTAGTCAATCTATTATGAGATAAGATGTATTATAGTTACCATGTACAAGCAACCTCTCAGCCGTTTGATTACATGTTAACGGTTTTAAAATGAAACTTTATCGATAGAGTATATAAAATGAGTTGTACCACAATCTTTCCCTTTTATCTAAAAATCTTCTCTCTTTATTTAGTCAGACTAGAGCATTGCCCTTTCCCGCTTCTTTTAATTTCCCTTGTCCCCAAAAAAAACCTTTTTTTTTTTTCTCCTCATTTGCGTTAACAATAATCGGAAATCAGAATCAAAAGAAAGAAAAGGCTTAACCCATTTGGGTTTCAGGTGTCAATCTAAGATTTTCATATCAGTTTTTGTCTTTTTCTAAAAAGTTAACAAAAAATTATAATTAATTTTTGAAAAGTCAACTAACTTCAACCTAAAAATTTCATTCCAAACTCATACACCAAATGCAAGAAAACAAGGAGTTTACTCTACATGCATCAACATGACATCAACATTTCCGAATATCACGATATAAATATTGGAAGGCAAGCCTCATGCCCAACATTAACAAGTAAAATCCATTTACAGTGCTTAGTTTATCCTCCAGATGACTCTAATGATGTTTCCCAAAATATGCACCATAGGGAATGATTTCGCTTCGCGGAATACCATGTGCCTGTGGGCTGCGAGCTGTGAGAAGCACTACAGTATGAGGGCTAGGATCTGCAGCAACGGACATAAAACCCGTCAAAAGAAGCTCCTGAAGGAAGAAGCATTTACTTTATGTTCTCCTCAAACTTCTCAAATTTCTTTGCAATTGCATACTGCCTCCGCCCTTTAAACAATTCGGTTAACGACCAAATTGCTTTGCGTATCATCTCTTTCTTTTGGTCTCCAACGGACTTGTTTTCATCTAAACGCTGGGAACTTGATGCCGCCAGGAATGACAAACATAGCGCCTTAAACCACTCCTCAAGAAATAAGGCTTTCTACATTGGAGCAGAACAAAGAATAATGAACCAAAGAGAAATTTAGCGAATAAATTAAACACAATGCGGACTCCTCCAGCTTTTCATACTTTTGGACAATTCCAAATCAGCTCTCACTTTCATATGTGGATGTCCCTAAAGTTCTTAATATGATCAACGTTTCATAAACACGGTCAACAAGGACCAAAGACAACGCAACCGACGGAAATTTCACTAACAAGAAAAGCCAAGCAAATTATACAAGTTGTCCAACAAAAAATTATTTCATAAGCTATTTCCGACTAAAAAACACAGCCTATGACCAACTTGAATTTGTATAAATCCAGGATTAGAAGCAACAGGCCATTTAAGAAATACTTACTTTATAAGAAAATCTTTCAGAGGTTCATGATATGTGCTGGAAGCCAGGCTAAGAACGTGCAACAAAGTTGAGGTCATCTGAACCAAGAACAACAACAAACTAATCAAGCGGTCCAGAGAGATGGAGTCAATCAATGACTTCCACAAATAAAAACAACTTCCAAAAATTTTACACACACACATTTTGCACCTTAACCAAAATGGGATTAGATGCCAATGCCAAAAGTTAACTAAACATGATTCTTTTTGTTTGATATCAAGATTTGTTAACATGAATATTGGAAGAGCTGTATGAATACAGATATCTTGTAATGGACATGTTACGCCAGTTGCATATTTTGCCATGATAATTGGAAAATGATAATGAAACCGTTAATATGTTTCAAACTGCAACCGCTACATGTTAGCAACTAGGTCAGTCCTTGAGAATCTAGCTTTATCTGACGGCCACATTTTTCATTAAATTAAACCATAAACCAGAAATCCATGTTTCCTTAGTCTTTGCAATGCACAAATAAATGCATAGCATAATTGCTCATATGTAAAACCATTCAGATTCTTGACCTGCTTTTCAAGGGCAATCCTGTATTTAAAACTTGACGGTGCTGAAATCTGGTCTTTGTCTATGTTCTCTACTAAATGCACCAAACCCTGAACAACATCAGAAAAGGAATTTCCATAATCTGCAATAAATAAAAAGAGAGATCAAAGTTACCTCCTACTGTGATGTCAAACAAGCAGGTATTTTAACCATGATATAATGAGCTCTTAACAAAACAAATCATTATATAAGAGTCAAAAGAATTTAACCTTGTCTGAGCACAAAAGGTACCACTGAAACCTACTACTCACCGACTAGAGACAATGGGACGGCCAAAGCCACTGCAGCTTGTATCCTGATCTTAAAATTAGAAGAGTCGCGTAATAGCAGTAAAAGAATACCAAACACTGATGGAGCCCTACAATAGCAAGCGTACATAACGCAATTATTAATGGACTTAAAATGTGTTTGCGTGAGAACATCATAAAGTATTCCAATCTGTACAGGTCAAGGGTATATGTTCCACAATTTATTAATTGCATTGTTTACAAGAAACATCTTTGCACTGATGATAAAATGACTCGTACATATAAAAAACTAGACTCATAGATAGCCCCCCCATGATTATTGTATTATGTTTTTAGACATCATGTACCCTTTCATTTGCTTCATATATCAATATATGTAAATAAATAATCAGAATCATAGTCGCGCAAACTAGTAAAAGTAAACTAAAGCAACCACGCAAAGATTAGAATCCCCATACCAATCCATTTCTTGCAGTCTCAATGTCTCATTTCGAAACAGTTTGCTCAATGCATAACAAACATTCCATTGAACCTGTAAAACACATTGTCCTGCTTAAGTACGGACCAACAACTGCAATCAAATCAACAACATGTTCTTATCCGCTCATGTCTAATCAGAAAGATAATTCAATTGTACCTTGACATTCCCAGTTGTAACACAAGAAATAAATGCTTGCACTGTTCTCTCAAGCCAACGTGGATCAACAGAAAAAGCCGGATGACATGAAGTTGATGCACAAGAATCACTAGTGGACTGCAACTCCTTAGGACTGTTGGTCCTCACAAATAAGCTGGTTTCGTGCGTTATCTTGTCTTGAAAACCAGATAGGCTTGTACAATTAATAAATCTTGAAAGATTTCCAAGAGCCCTCACAGCATTTGATTTTATCTGATGGTATCAGGGGGGGGGGGGGGGGGGGGGGGGGGGGGGAGGAAGTTATTCAAATTGGTACTTGTATTGAGTGTAGACATCACTAACAATTTTTTTTCCTCCAAGATCTTATCTAGTTCCTAAAACCTGATGGGAGACTCTAATTTGAAAAATAATCGTAACAGAAGAAGGGTTTTTTGGTACCGTTGTCCCCTGAACTTTTTGGACTTTGACAACTTGCCCCTTGAAGTTCTAATTTTGGCAATTTACCCTCCAAACTTGTTGTGCCCCGTTTTATTTATATATGTTAAATAGGAGATGTGAATTTTTGAGATTTGTTTTAGGGTTGGAATTGGAATTTGGGAATTTTTGGCCGGACATGTATGGGGGCACATGTGGGCTTTCTATCACAATTTAAAGAAAGAAGAGCAAACGGGATACATCACAAGAGTTCAGCAAGTTCGGGGGATATTTGCCAAAGTTAGCTCGAAAAGTTCAGTGGGAAAATATGCAAAAAAACCCAAAAGGGAATCAGGAGGATATATGCATACTTTTAGCTAGTAACAGGTGTTCCTACATCCAAACGATAAGAAAGGCCATCTACGTTCCATCAGTTTATCATGAAAATAGAAAATAAGAATCACATCCTTGAATTCAAACCAAAGCAAGGGTAGGTACGCCTAGGGTAATCTAACTCATGTATGTGGTACACATGTCAATAGAAAAATGTGTAAATAGGACAAAAGACGTAATTAGAAACAACACATTCAATAGATATATTTACCTTGTCTCCATCATTTGATAGTCGTAAGGCGTAATCAGTTAGTATATGCCACTGATTGAGAGATTGTATTATAATCTATGCCAAAAAGTATAGCCAATCAACAATGAATGAAAAATAAAAGTTTATATGTACGTAAGATTAACATAATAAATAACTCATGTGACATTATCCCACCTGCAAACCCTTCCAAGGAAAAAGTATCAATACAGTAACGGATAGAATCACAAATGTTTGCCAAGGCCCAAGAAGCAGTTATTCGCACCTGAAACAATTAATTTATATGAAAATGCTACAACCGTAAGGAACAAATCAAAGGGTACTTGTAATTATTATATTAAAAAGCACTAAAACTAAAAAGAAATACCGAGACCGAGGAATCACGTGTGTTAATCTCCACTGAATGGATGAACTCGGCAAGGATCTCTGCACTATAACATTCAAGTGTTGATTAATTTTTCTGTCGATAGTACGAGCACAAAGAGACAATAAGCATGAGAAACTTTAGGATAACCTCAGGAACACGTGGGGAAAACATGAAATGACACCAATGGCTCGACAAGCAGCTGACCTAACTGAAGGAGCCTCATCGTGTTTAGCCGCATAAAACTACAAGATTTTATTGTTATTATGAATGAACTTATCTTGACAAAATCTGTTTTTAATTGCCACAGTAAAAAAAGTAAAATCACATAACCAAACACACGGTATCAGAATCAGAACTTACTAAAGAAGAAAAAATGAAGTTCTGTTTCTCCTTAACTAGAGAGAAGAACACAGAGGAAGTGACACCCGCAAAACATGTAACTGATGCAGCCCTCACCTTGCAGGAAAAAGAACAGAAGAGGTATAAAAGAAATTATACACTATTGACAAGTCCAAACATGTTTTTTACCTTGTTTTTTCATGTTCAGTAAGCATTCAGATTGTCCTTCATTTTTTTTTTTTTAACTCCCTAAAACCTCTAATTGTGCTATAATCACAATAATTTAGCAAGGAGAAGGACAGGAAAAAAACTATATTTCCCTTTCATTGATATTATTCTTGCCTCTTAGATAAAGAATATTTTTCTGACTTTGAAATTATGTGCTTTTTACGATGGTGGGATCCTACAGAAACTCTACTTGTTGTAGGAACATTGAGTGAACAGACTATGTATAAATATGCATCATGGTAATACAGCATTAAAACCACACAAATATAAAGTACCATCTTTTTTTTTTTAATTGTTAAAAAAAGTTATAGGAGTAGAGGTTGGCATACCCAGATAACTCCTAGGGATGGATGCCTTAATGATGGTCAAATGTCTTCCGATTACAATGAGTCTTTCATTTTTATTTATTCATTTATTTATTAATTTATTTGAGAAAATAGTTTTTCAAATCCTCGTTGAACGGATAAACCTCATCCTAAACTTTTTTTCATTTTTCTAATAAATGAAACTAAAATGATTGTCAAAATTACTGAATAACAAAGTGAGCATGACAAATATTTTCATCTTAAGATGGGGTATATGGAAGCCAAGTGTCAAAGTTAACCAACCATTGGAGAAGCATCACGCAGAATTAAAGGCATATGCTTCTCAAGTGCCTCAGACCACTGCATACTTCCTGACTCGCCTACTCTGTAATCATCTTTAGTTTCTTTTGAGATCTCTGATTCATACAATGGAGCCGATGAAACTTTCTTCATCCTTATATAATCAGAAGTAAACGGGGTTTCCAGTAATTTATCATCAAAAAGTTCCTCAGTTCCTTTAAATCCAGATATTGCACGAAGACATGCATCCAAAACCTGATAATTTTCACAAATCATGATAGGGTAATTAATTTTTTGGACAGATCTCGAGTATCAGAACAGTCTTTTAAAGTGGGATCAATCATATCTCGTCAAGTGAAAATCATAATCAACTTGTGGTGTTTTGGAGTACGTTATATATGGCCTAATGTCCTTTACAATTCTAATCATCAAAAATGTCCTCTGAAATTTTGTTTACGAATTTAATGTCAATGTTTAGATTTTTTTTTTCTTTTTTTAATCCTAACGAATGAAGACACCTCTACTTACCTCGTTACCCTATAAGAATGGTGTGTGCTATAGCACCGAGGAAGATTTTTCACCTCGCACCTCACTCTTGAATGTAAACTGCCCGGATAAACAATAAAACTATTCACTCCCCAAAAATAAGAAACCAAAATCCCTTACCTTTATAGCAGCTGTAACAACTTTTTCGCCAATAAACCCCACCACTGTGCTGCCTACATGTCCCTTCCATGGTTTCGTATTAACCTCAGGAGTTGCTACCCTCAGAAATCCATGAACCATGGTGGAAACTCGTTCCCAACAAGAAGACATTACGCTTGGGTAATTGTGGGACACAGCTCTAAGCGCCTAAAAGAAACCAACGGCTTCCTTAGTACATAAACAAAAGCATTAATCATTTGTTTATACAAGAAACGACAAACATCATTAATAATCAAAGGAATTACATCAAACAGAGGACAAGGAGTCCTCCTAAATTTAAAAAACAAAAAACAAAACAAAACAAAACAAAACAAAAAACACCTGTAAAAAACAAACTTCTATCAAAGAGCCATTGCAAAAAGAATGCTCATTCCCTAAACAGATCCGCAAAGGAAAAATCAACAAAAGTATTAATCTAATATCGTTAAAATTATAAGTTAAGCATCTACTAAAGTATCAAGACCTCCTGCCATTTCTTCTATTTCCTTTATAACATATCGCATAACCATCCGCTTTGAATCAAATTCACCATAGTTAAGTAATAGAAGTGGCTAGAAGATATCACATAAAGTGTTACTAGTCCAAAACCACATAAACATTAGAGTTTCTAACTCTATCATAAGAATACCTGGAGAGCCTCAAAGCATACTGCTGAGTTGGTTACTTTTTCCGAGTACTGAAATAAAGTTGAGAGAACACCCGACTTCGTTTCAACCTCAAGCAAACCTGCCACAAGGCCTCAAATGTATTTAAATGTCAGATGAAGAAATTCAGAAGGGACAAATAAATTTTCCAAACATAAAACAAAGATGTAAAATACAACCTTTTACACAGACATCGAGAGATCTTCCCTGGTTTCAACTGATTCCATTTCTATATTTACTTTAGAACGTAAGTTTAGTTTATTGCCTCTACTGTCTTGCACCATTTTCTTTTTTTATTAATAGACAACCTTTTTATTGTAAAAATCAATTACAAAGTGGGGACAAGGAGTCCACCGATAACAGAAGATAGTGCTAAATCAAAAACAGCAAAACAACAAAAACAAAATCAAAATCAAACCAAAACCCAACCTGTACATCCCATTGAAAATTTTTCCTAATTCCCTATCACATCCTTCCAATTAAGAACTATCAAAGAAAAAGGAAATCCCTTGAACTCTTTATCTATGGATGCCCATAACAACGCAGAAAACTTTGCTTTCTCTAAAAGAATAGGTTATCAAAAAAGAAAAAGGTTGTTCCAGATTCCTAAATGGATGGAATGCTTTCGTGAAAGAATCTCTGGTGCACAAAATAACTTCAAAGATGTGAACCATTACTAGTTGACCAACCTGACCATCACGCCATTAAAACAAAAACAAAAAAACAAAAACAAAACAAAATAAAACCCTCACCTGCAGAAGACTCCTTCTGAAGCATTTCTTTAACTTGCAATGAGCATGGTGAGGTAGATAGAGCCACTGTTAAGCAGCTAATAGAAGCAGTCTGTTGAAAGAGGTAAGTATTAGTCATGCATCACATTTAGGAGGTAAAGCTTTTAATATAATACTGTATCCAAAAGAGAAAATAATAGAAGAAATGAACCCCTACCAGCAGACCTGTTTGATCACTTTTGAAGGGAAAACCGACTTCAATCCTTTGTTGCAGAGACGTAATTAGTGTCGGCAACAGTTCACTAGGCATTCTTGAATATCTGTATACAAGAGACAAAGAATAATCACAGATGGCACACTTTGACGAAATATGAAAAGATGGTTAAGCATGAAGATACTTCAAGAAGAAGCATTGCAATTTAGTACTTGATACATTAAAAAGAAATAATGAATAACACAGGAAAAGGACTGGTGGAAAACATTCATAATGCAATACAGAGTAATTAAAAAATAATAATAATGAGAACAGAAAGAGATTTATACGGTGTAGATGATATCAAAAGCATGAGAATCTTGAACAAGGTCACCAGCAATCTACCATGATTCTCTCGCTGAATCAAGTAAAGAATGCCTGCGCCAGATACATCCGAGGAAAAGGTAAGGTAATACTAAAGATTGTGCTTATTGCATCAATAGGGGGGGGGGGGGGGGGGGGGGGGGGAGAGAGAGGAGGGAGAGAGAGAGAAGGCTAACAGAACATCTGTACCTGTATGAAGCTGCATCAAGATATGTCCAAGGGAAATGGAAAGTGCAGTAAAAGATCCGCACTTTGAAGGTTCCTTGTATTCTGCTACCTGCAAAGGCACAGAAGAAGGCCCATCCAACATGACCTCCAGGGTTGAGGCACATGTAATCCGTGCCTATGTATAACAAAGGGCAAGAGTCAGCTAGGAGTGCTCCTTAAGGAACGGCCTTAACATTTTGGGGATAATTTTCCAAAAGAGAGTCATGAAAATCAAGACTAATAATACCTTCAAATAAGGATCAAATAGCAACATGTCATTAGAGTTGCTTCAAACCTCCTGTAAATCGTAAATCAGCATAAAATAAGATAGTAAAGAACGAATGGGAAGAATTAAATATATATTCTGATTAATTAGAAGAATTAGTGCTTCACCTTGGTTGTAATACATCAGAGGTTGGTAACAGTAGCATCCAATGCGTGGTAAATGATTTAGGATCAGCTTGACAAAGATCCTGACAAACAGCGCAGATGTTAAAAACATGGATTATATATATGAAAGAAAAAAAAATAAAAAAGAAAAGAAAGTTACCTGTATGCATTCCATAGCAGCTACCCTAATCCTCGATTTCTGAACACTGTCGGTGTCTTTCATTGGCCCATCACTATCACTGCAGTCTGAATCCGACGATGCAAAATCTAGTCTAGAAGATTCATGATCGGAGAAACTGTGAGAAGTCGAGGCTGTTTGGTTCTTATTTAAAAGGTCCCTTTTGCGTAAGTGCGGAGGCCGGTATTTACCGGGCTCTGTTGTTTTAGGTTCTTCCAAAGGAGACTTGAAGCATGTCAAAGTAACTTCTTTCTCCAGAAGAGCGTTGACTGGATAAGTACTAAGTTGGGGATTCCGGGAATTCCATATGTGAAGAACAAACGCAAGGCAGCCGCAAAACTTGACACCTGAGTTAACATAAAAGATAAACATGTACACATCCAAAATATGGAAAGACAATGCCTTGATCTTTGAGACTCGTAAGAAATAAGTAGTTACATGGTCAGAAAGGGAAGCCTTTGGATCTTTAAGAAGTAAATGGAGACAATGTAGAAGAGCCGCATAGAACCTGAAAGACAAGGTCCCATAAAAAATTATGAGTTTAATTGGATGACCATACTGCAATTTTTGCCAACATATATGATGTTTATAAAGGGGAAGCCAATAAACAAGACTCATGATAAAAGATGGGACTAGTTTAGATTTTCATGATGAATATTGATTAGTGAGGTGACATTTTTGTGTGTGTTTTTTTTTAGGAGATAAAATGTTGGTGTTGATGTCTATAGAAAATAGAAATGCAAAAAAAGAAAAGGCATTGAATTGGTAAAAGAGTATTCTATCATATTGAGTACCTGGTCATGACATTGTCTTGGACGAGGACGGTCTTGGACGTCAACAGATCCATAATTTTCCTGAAGACCTGTGATGAGATGAGAAAGCTAGGCTTAATCTTAGCTAAGCCTACATGTTTGTATGGTATTCATAAAACGATGTATATAGAGAAAGATGTAGAGGAAGGAACCTCAATAGTAGATTTCCAAAGTTGAGCAGGAAATGATAATCCGAGTCTGGAGATGGTTTCGGCGAGTAAGGTAAGGGAAATGCTCTGAATTTCCCACAAGCAGGCGGAGGCGGAGGCGGAGGCGGAGGCGGAGGCGGAGGTAGCAGATGATGAGATCATGACTCGAAGCAGGAGTCTGAGTAGTTCAATGTCATCGGAAGATGAGATTTTCTTCTGATACCCACTCACAACACATCTACAAACCCAACCAAAGAAATAGTAAATAAATAAATAAAATAAAAAATGTGAGAGTAGATGAATAGAGTGCATAAGATAGTAGAGAAGATAAAGGAAAGCAAAGAGGGTTGAAAAGGGGGAGGGTGGGGGGTGTAGTACTTTAAGGTGGATAAGCAGTGGAGGGAAGAATGAGCGTAAGAAGTGGCAGTCGGGGATCTGGGGATGAAGAAGTGGAGGAGGTTCCCGAGAGAGCGGAGGAATACACGCCATGACGATGGATTCAGTTGCAGAGGTACTCCCTGGCATACGACGTCGTGGACAAACCGGGACAAAGCAGGGAATGCAATCTCCTTGAAATTATCATTCCACTCATCATTATTATTATTATTATTATTATCATTATTATTATTGTAACAACTGTAGTGGTTATGAAGAACAACAACTTCCACCAGAAACACCAAATCCGAGGTCACCTAAACCAACAAACCAATTTGAGAAACAGTCATCAAAACAACAACAGCAGCAGCAAGAATCATCATTTGGTTCATGTGATGTGATTAAAAAAATAAAATAAAATAAAAAAGAAAACAAAGCAGAGTAATATTTATGAGATTACCTCGTGAGGAGGGAGGTCGGGAGCGGCGGAGATGAGAGATTCGGAATGGGAGAACACCAGATGATCCAGGAGTTTAGTCATATTTGTATTTGTATTTTTATTCGGAGAAGATGAAGATGAAGATGAAGATGACGATGAAGATGAAGCAGAAGCAGAAGAAGAAATGAGTGGAGTGAGCATTCGTCTCTCACACTCAGAAATGCAGTCCTCCATCTCCTGACTTGGTCCATTTTTCCTTCTTCCTCTCCTCCCTCTCTCCTGCTGTCTGAGCCTGAGCCCCTACGTTGTGCTGTTTGTGTTTTCCCTTTGCCTGTGAGTGAATGAATGAATGTGCTCCTGAGAAAGAGAGAGTTTTTTTTTTTTTTTTTAAGTGTGCAGTGGCCAGGCCTAGTGGAGTCCGGGCTTGGGCCTAAAGAGAAAGCCCAAACACCGGAAAAAGGTAGACTGGGCTGTCGATGACCCTTGTCACTAATCTAAACTTACATTTGCTTGCATATTGCTCGGAGTAGTGGGGACTTGGGGCTGGGGAAAAGGGAGAGGAAGAAAGGTGAACGAGGGAAAGGCAAGGATGTTGGGGAACTTGTTTGGGAGAATAAGAGGAGCAGCTTCCCATGGTATCGTCGGCGGCGCAACGGCGACTGCAAAGACAGCGGTGAGAAACATGTCAGGGAGTGGAGGGAGGAAAAGAGCAGAGAATGTGAGGAAAATAAATCCAAGAATGAGTCCTCAGGAGGCTTCCTCTATCGCTCGCAGCCTCTACGACCTCCTCAACCTCCACGGCCCTCTCTCCATCTCCCATGCTTGGCTTCACGCTCAGGTCTGTTCCCCCCACCTCTCTCTTATTATTTATTATTATTATTATTATTATTCATTATTTATTTCCTTTCATAAGTGTCTTTTTCAAATCAATTTTTATGTATGTATCACCCAAACCACAAATCATCTTAAGATTTATTCATTCCTCTGCAATCTGCAATCTGCAATCTGCAATCTGCAATCTGCAATCCATAATTAGATTCATTTTAATAATATCTCAATTTCATGTTATGCCATGTTATTTTATTCGAATTGTTGTTCAATTACACATTACGCATACATACTACTCCACTCCACTATGATTTTTTAAATCAGTTGACATTCTAAAAACAGAATCTTTTCTCATGAATCTGAATTCCTGAAACAACATGCTAATTATGTGTACTTCTAACAGTCTAACAGACAGAAATGACTCAACTATTTACTAAACATGCGTTTGGTAATAAGGTTTGGATTGTAGAATTTGAGTTTGAATTGAATTGTACGTTTGGTGAGACATTTGAATTGCTGAAATTAAAAAGGGTAAAATTTGAAATGTATTCGGAACAAAAATATCAATATGAAATTTGTTTCTTTTGTCTCGAAATTCTATGCAATTTGAAATATATATATATATATATATATATATATCATCTCATTTAGACTTGTATATGCAAAGTTAAGGACTTTTAAAGTTTGAGTTACAAAACTATAATAGTAACTGTGAATAGTAAATTGAGGTTGACTTTTTAGAAAAAGACAAAAATTGAGTTGTAATTTGTGATCCAAACCTTGGTGCCAAACATGTGCTATGACTATTCAACCTCTTAATTTGGTTTGATACACACCTCACTGTAATTTTAACACAAATTCATGTTCCGACTCACTCTCCTTCTCCCCATCCATCCTCCCCCTTTTGAGACACAAACTCCTCTACCCATCACGGCCTTTCAAATTTAAAATAATACTGATTATTATTATTATTATTATTATTATTATTAAAAAGAAGTTGGCTCAGTGGTGAATCACTTGGACTTAATGCCTCTTGAAGCATTAGGTCTAAGGTTCGATTCCCATTGAGTGCTACCAATTCCTTGGGGGCCACGCCTGCGGGTTAAAGGTTCGAGATTTACCTAATCCATATGGAGGGGGCACTTTGCATGGGTCCCTTGCATTAGTCACGGCAAAGTTTCAGACATCACGGTAATCAAAAAAAATAATAATAATAATAGTAATAATAAAAAGAAAAGAAGACCAACTATTGTGTTCTCCAAGTCCGGGGGCTAGGTCTGCCTTCCGCTTAGACCACCCGTCATTCTGGAAGCTGGCCATGCCTGCAGTCATTATCTTAATCACAAGGAGGGGGCACGTTTTGGCTTTACTAATAACATAGAAAGGACTTTTCTCTTTATATCTAATAGTTTTCTTCACACTGAGTGTAGCTTTATCATAGTCGCATAACAATTTTAACTTCATGTCTTTCTCATTCAATGAAGCCTTTTTTTATTTTTTTAAAGCAGTTTTATTGAATTCAGGTATCATTCATAAGCTGATATGTTGTGTCCTGCATTATAGAACCATTGTACATCAGTCAACGTATAGTCACCACAGTCTAACCTTTTTTTGTAAATTTGTTTTGTAATTTTTTTTTTTTTTTTTTGGTTTTTTTTTTTTTTTCGATTTCCTTTCCTTTACACGTTTTCTTACTAAAATAGGAGTACGATTGTATCAAGGAAAGGAAATGGAAACACACTTGAAGTAGGACAGAGAAACGAAGAAGAACTAGAAGAGATAGGAAATCTGAATGTTCAATAACATTGATCAAGTCCGAATTGCAGTGAAAACTATTTATAGGGAAGAAAAATTTGTGAGAAAGGGAAGCTAACAAATAATGGAAAGCAACCAATTATCAGTAAAAGTCTAATTAAACATTAAGATATTAAAACTTAAAAGCTACTTTCTATCTTAATAATATTGGTCATCCTTCTCATAGTCTATGTCGTTCCTCATCAACTATTTTCAATCTTTCTGTTCATGACATTGACATCTAGTAAACATGCCCCACCCCCTCTCCCCGATGTAGTATTTATTATGGCCTGTCTTCTCGATCTGTGCATATCAAGTATGTTGTGATTTTTAGCTTTCACTCTGAGTTTAGCTTTATACTTGTTGCATAATAATAATAATTCCAACTTCGTGTATTTCTCATTCAGTGAAGCTTCTTTGAGCAGTTTCATTTCAACTCGCGTAGCATTCATTACGATGCATTGTATCTTGCATTATATAAAACCAATATAACATCGCTCAACGTAACAGTAACACTATCACTTTCACTCACACTGTTGGCCTTGCCTTGGAATGTTTTGAATACCCTTTGCTTATTTCATAGGACCTGACCTGTATTGTAGCACCCAGCAGGCGTGGTTTATATCTGTTTCACATGAAGTGAGTGTAGTTTGGAGAACATTTTGTGGCATTCATAATCCTATTTTTGTGTTGGAGTAGAACATTTTCTAAACCTCTGATGAAGATAAGATCAAGACAACTATGCAAATAAATAAATAATGTACTACTATTATGTTTCTGATTTCTTTTTTCTTTTTCTTTTTTTTATTGGTTAAAAAAAAAAAATATATATATATATATAAACAGGACGCTGGCGTGACTGGGTTGAGTAGCAAAACACACATGAAGTTAATGCTGAAATGGATGAGAGGAAGGAAAATGGTGAAGTTGTTGTGCAATCATGTTGGTTCGAGCAAGAAATTCCTGCTGTCTACTCTGCCTGAAGACCCTAAAGTTGAGGCTGTGGCTGACCGTGACCGTGACCGTGACCGTGACCGAACAAATAATAGTGCATTGGAATCGAAAATGCAGACGAAGAAGAAACCTTCCCTAAAACTAAAAGCAACCAGAAAGAAGCAGACCAGATGAGAGAATTGGATCCAATAGTTTTTTCATATTCTCGGGTGGCTGTTATCGTAATATTCTTGTGATGGTCATGTTAGGTTGAGTTTGTTATAAGATGGTTATGGTCTGGTGTTGAGTCATCAAGGAGAATTATAATGTTGCTGTAGACAGGATGTTGTGATTGTTGAAGGCTGATTCAAAGTTTTTGTCATTTTTATGTTTTTAAGAGCCTACACTCTATTTTCTTCATCATTTTGCTCTAAGACGAAAAGTAGGCTAATTACCATTGTTGGGAAATTTTTTGTTCATTATTTTTTAAATAATAAATAAGGAAGAGTTTTCAATTGTCACTTTTTTTATTTTATTTTTTTGGTAAACATCTATAGTTATAGAAAAAAATTATAAAAAGTAGTATATATTTTAATTACATTTACTGATGTGGTATTTTTATGATTTGTTATAATATGAAGAAAAAAAAAAAACAAAAAACGACAACTGGCTATCCTAAACGTCAAGTACAAAGACTTTTTTAAAGATGGACAAGTGGATGTCTGGAATCAAGATCCAGACTCCATGATGGAATGGAAATTATTTTTTCCTTCATTATTTTATGTTCCATTTTTTATTAATTTATTACAACTCTTTTTCAACAAATTTCTATTTTTTTTAAAAAATGCATTAAAGTTGATTGAGGATAAGAGCACAGCACTCCTAAAGTCAATTCTCTGCTTTTGACTCGGTCGATTGGATTGGTATAAAAAAAATAAAAAAAAAAAAAAACAAGTGTTGAGAAAGACGAGCAAAATAGCAAATCGCATCGCAAGTTTGATTGGCGATCAGAGAAGAGAATGACCTCCGACAACAACAACAACAACAACAACAACAAGAAGGAGTGCCTTGGATGGGCTGCCACTGATCCTTCCGGACTTCTCTCTCCTTACCATTTCTCTCGCAGGTCTAATCCCTATTCCATTCCCTTCTCTCCTCTTTTTTTTTTTTTTTTTTTTTTTTTTTTTTGGGCCTTTTAAAGTTTTTTTTAGGGTAATAATACAATTATGAGTTGATAAGTTAACAAAAAAAAAAAAAAAAAATTGAAAAAATATATATACATACAACACAGGGCAGTGGGGAGTGAGGATGTTTCCATAAGAATAACGCACTGTGGAGTATGTTATGCGGACGTTGTGTGGACGAGAAACAGACTTGGTGACTCCAAGTACCCCCTTGTGCCCGGGTGCGTTTCTGATTAAATATCATCTCATGTAAATAATAAACATCCATACATGAATTTAGAAAGGCTTTTTTTTTTTTTTTTTTTTTTTGTTTTGCTAATGGGATTGTGGACTGGATAGACATGAGATTGTTGGAATAGTGAAAGCAGTTGGGTTGGGCGTCCATGGGTTCAAAGTGGGCGACCGTGTCGGAGTTGGAACGTACGTCAACTCTTGTAGACATTGCGAGTATTGCGCTGATGGCCTCGACAACTACTGCGAAAACGGACTTGTTTTCACTTTCAATCATGTTGATTTTGATGGCTCTATCACTAAGGGAGGCTACTCCTCTTCTATTGTTGTCCACCATAGGTAATCCCATTCATTCTATTTCTATTCCCTTACCTTCCTTCCATGCCCCTCTCCTCTACTTATCCTTTTCACTTTACATTTTTTTTTTTTTTTTTTTTTTTATGTACCTACACTGCACAACACAACACAACACAACACAACACATTTTTCTTGACTAATGGAACCTTTGGTTATTCGAGAGGCAAAGGGGAGAGAGACCGACCGACCGACCGACCGACCGGCAGACAGACAGACAGACAACTCATTATCCTTTTTTATGTTTCTCCATAATTTCATAACTTACTAGGTTCTTTTGCGTAATCCATCACTGTATGTTACTACTTTCAGCTCTCTCTTTTTTTTAAAGTGTTTCTGCTTTGACTTTACCACTCAAGGCAAATTGAAGTCTTTGGCAAGCAGCTGACACAATGAACAAAAAACCGTCAAGAATGTTTTGACAGATATTGTTAGGGGGGGTATTTGTGGGGTGGAAGAATTCTGATTAAGTTTTTGGATAGATAGAATGTATCTGATCACTGAGCTGTTGTTCTATTTATATAATATCTCTCCCTGGATTACAGACGGCAATAATATATAGAGCATCAAAGAGAATAATCGGTCTCCCTACAAATCTAGCTAAACAACTTGGATGACAATGTGACACTCTTCGTTTCTTCACCAGAACGATTTTGCAGATTTTACCATTACACAAATTTATCTTTAGTTCTTGTCTTGATCCACAGATACTGCTTTCGAATACCTGATAGCTACCCGCTGGCCTCAGCGGCACCTCTGCTTTGTGCCGGGATTACTGTTTATTCTCCCATGATGCGTCATAAGATGAACCAGCCTGGTAAGTCTCTCGGTGTCATTGGACTCGGTGGTCTTGGTCACATGGCTGTCAAATTTGGCAAGGCTTTTGGGTTGAATGTCACAGTTTTCAGCACAAGCATTTCCAAGAAAGAGGAAGCTCTCACTCTGCTTGGTGCAGACAAATTTGTAATCTCATCTGACGAGGAACAGATGAAGGTAGGAAGAGACTTCAAATTGCCATCCTTTTCACTTGTATTCTTGGTTATGATTGACGTTTGTAACTTTGTATTCAGGCCCTTGCTAAGTCATATGACTTTATTGTTGACACCGCATCTGGAGACCATCCATTTGACCCATACATGGCACTGTTAAAGACTGCCGGCGTTTCTTGTCTTGGTGGGATTCCCAAGTGAAATTAAACTGCATCCTGCAAACCTTGTTTTGGGTACTTGAGAGCTCCATCAACTTTCTCCCTAATTCATTATGTTTATTTGGACACTCATTACGTTTATTTCTCCAACTATTGTAGGAAGAAAAGTGGTTAAGTATAGAGACTGCTAACTGTAATTTTTTTTTTTCATCTTTCGGCAGGTATGAGAACTATTTCCGGCAGTACAGTAGGTGGTACAAAAGAGACGCAAGAAATGTTAGAGTTCTGTGCTGCTCGTGGAATATACCCTAACATAGAAGTGGTCCCAATTCAGTATGCAAATGAAGCACTGGAGAGGCTAATACGCAGGGATGTGAAGTACCGTTTTGTGATTGATATCGAAAACTCACTGAAATGAACCCTTGAAGGAAAAAAGGTAGACTCTCTGGTTTGTGCAAGAACTCAAAGGATTATGATGAAATAAGCAAATGACTTGTATTTGCATTTAGGTTAGTGCGGAAAGGTTATATGATCAGGAAGGATCTAAATTATGACTAAGGTATGAAGCTTCAAGTATTCAACTCAAATCGTGTATCATTGGTAAAATGAGATTAGAGTAATGCAATAGCATGTTATGTTGAATGCGGTTATGGATTTAATTTCTCATTTAAGATGAACGTAGGCAATAAATCAACAAAATATTATGTTTTATTTAAGGTGGCTCATGTAGAGATGAGAGGAGTGATACTAAATTTGTTGATGATATTTTTGCTTAAAAGTATGAGAAAACTCCACATGAGCCGATGACTGTTGAATCTAGGATCTGTTGTCTTCCTACCATATTCTTTCTTCATGTCCTTTGATTAGAAATTGGATTCTTGACTAAGCCATCTTCTATGGAAATTTGAACTATATTGTTATTATCTGCGCCATTTTCGGATCCAGGCTGCTCATCAGCTACAAGATTGTCAGTCCGTTTTCCCCACAGCACGCAGTAAAGGCCCAGAACGACGGCGAAAGCTCCTACCAAGCTGCAGCACTCATCCATTTTTTAGGTTCAGGAGTCTATGACGTTTGTCATAATATACTATTACTTATTATTAACAAACAGTTAAACGTCAATGGCAAAGAGAATTAATTATGTTTAACCCACCTTCCAAAATGAAGTCGCTCGGCGAAAGCAATTGAAGAGGATATTCCTACGATAATGAGCAGTAAAGGGCTAAACATAGCGGCAAAAAAACGGGTCCTCTGTTACTAATACACCAGGTTTGAAGGAAGTATACTAATGCTGAGATTACAACTCCCTGGTTTGTAGTTTTTTTTTTTTTTTTTTTTTTTTTTTTAAAGGGGGGGGAAAAAAAGTGAGCAGAGTACCATTAAAATAGATGATCTAGAACTGAATATATGCAAAAGGCATAGTATGAGTGAGTACTGACACAGTAGACAATGGTCAAAAGCTGCAGATTCCAGTCGAGCCTCCACAAAGTTGGATTTCTGTTAAAAACCAAGGCAAGCAAAGAAGATTGCAGAGAAGCAAAGAAGCATATCATAGTATTGAGAGATAATTGAGCAGGGTACACTTTGGTGACCAGAGCCTGCAGCAGCAGTTCAGTCCACAAAAATATATGTTAAAATCTGTGGGATTTTGACAAAACACGTGATGATCTGGAGTCTGGAGAAATGATATATAAATATATATATATATATATATGTAAATATAGATGTAAAGATGATGACCTGGAGAATTAACCATGCACTCCATGCAATGAAGCTGGTGAGAATAAGGATTGATCCCTTAATCCAGCTGTGTTGATCATGCTTATTAAAACGATCACCGCTATTCATAATAATCAAGGGCTTCTCGACAAAACTCTTAAAGAGGAACCCTCCTTTCCAGAAGATAAATACAAGAGAACCACCAACGCAAATAAGCGTACCGGCGACCTTAGCTTGACCTCTGACACTTGTAATCTTCACTTTTTCCATCCTAAGACAGACAACCGTGTTGACGGATGGAACTAAATAAATTAAAAAAATTAAGACAAGTAGTAGCAAGTAGTGAAGATGAATCATTCAGAGACATAGTCATAAAATAATGGAGGTTAAAAAAATAAAAAATAAAAAGTAAAAATAGTGGAGAAAGAGGGGTGGTGGTACCGAAGCAGAAGAGCGATGACAAAGGTGAGACTGGGGATGACATTACTCAAGGCACCGGCGACAGTGGGAGAAGTGTAGGCCAAACCGGCATAATAGAGGTTAAGGTGAATGGTGGTGCCAAGTGATGAGAGCACAAATATCTTTGTTAATATGGAAACTGAGAGTGAAGGACGCTGCTTCCTGCAACCAAACACAAGTAAGTTGAAATTCATGCCGAAAAAACCAAAAACCAAAAAAAAAAAACCAAAGGAAAATGAAGAAGAAACCTTTCAAGAGCATAAGCAAAGGGGGCAAGCAAAAGCAAAGCAATTAAATGCCTGTAAACAACAAACACAAGTGGATGGAGTCCTCTGTCGAGGGAAATCTTGATGAGAATATTGGATCCTCCATATGCTACTTGTGCCCCTATCATTGCCATGTAATACATGCATTCTTTCATACTTAAAATGTTTTTGTCCCAAACTTCCAATTTTCCAAAAGTTATTTGTTAGCTTCTAATATCTATCATTTCATCTCTTCATATTTATAGCCTATCGGAGTTCAACTTCTTCAATCTTAACCGCTTAAATTCAATAGGATCATATTATTATTATAATAATAGCTTTGTTATTCTGTTGTCCGAGGGATCAACCTCACGCACATATTCCAAGGAGGATGTGGTAATGTGCCTGTCCTCTTCTTTTTTTTTTTTTTTTTAAATAAATATGCTTTTATTCCTTTTTACAGTTGAAAGAAAGATTCATGATGGATGGATTGTGAGTGAGGAATAGTTCCTTCCCCTCTTGTTTCTCTTTTGTAACTTTCAAGTCTTCTCTCTCTATTCAATTACTCGACTCTTTTCTGTTTATTCTAAACCATTGCTGTTGTAATCTAATGGTTGTCAATAAAACACCTTTTTTTTTTTCTTTTTTTTTTAATTTTTGCTTAGTTATGATTTATTAGTCTAGGCTAGCTTTTGGAATACGTCAAAAGTGTTTCAATGCAAAATGCAGATCATACGTAGGTGTATTTATATATAATATATATTTTATCGGATCACTGTATTAATGACTGCTGGCTGAGTGTTGGGACAAGGGAGTAGCATACCAGCCATTTATTCTAAAGGAAATTATATATATATATATATATATATATAAAAGTGGTCATTAATTAGATAATAGATTAGTTAATGGAATTCAGAATCAGGATCACAATTGCCAGCTGACTCACCACCAAACCAAACCAAACCAAACCAAACCAAGCTAAACCAGAAAGGATTTCAAGTATCTTTACCTTTACTAACATGCTGAACATAACTAGTCCTTTTTAGATTTCATACGAGAGGCGTGCACTGTCATCACTAACACACAATTTCTGACTACTACTCCTTCGTACAAATGCAAACACAACTGAAGCAGCGAAAAAGTGAAATGATTTACCCTTTCCAATTCTCATTCTCATTTCTCAATTTCTCATACCTTATTTCTCATCCTTGAGGAGAATGCTATATATATATATGTGTGTGTGTGTGTGTCAGCACTGCTCCGCGGCTAGGACGGATGAAAAGTGATCTTCTTAGGAAGGAACGGGACCAGGAACAGAGGAACTGAGGAATACACCCCTCTTCTTTTGGTGTGTTCGTGTTGGTTGTTGTTGGGATTAAAGAATCAGCCAACGACTACCTTCTCACTGTCACTGTTCTGTTTCGATGGTATTTTCCACTACAATGCAACCTTTCTCACAATAATATTTAGTATTTTTCTTATTTCAATTTCAATAACTGGTGTCATAACATCCTATTTTAGTTCTAAAACTATCCAAATTCCTTCTTCTTCTTCTTCTTCTTCTTCTTCTTCGTGGGTGTCGTTCAAGCTTCTTTTTTTGTTTTTAATATTTTGCTCTTCCGCCAGCATATCGATTCTATTTAATAATCCATAGCACAGATTAGCTCCTTTTTCTTTCGTGCAATTTTCGTAGCTTACAAAAGAAAATATATAAATAAAATCCCGTTTTTCCGTGTGTTTGGAAATCCAAATCACATGACATTAACTGATTTTCGCCCAAATAAATGTAATTTTGTGGTTTTATGCTTCAAATGTTTGTTGTCGGTGATGACCTCAAAGTATTCCTTAACTTGTTCCTGCTATATATCCTGACAGGACCTTTCTCTACATTTTTATTTAGGATAAATCGTTTGTTTCGTCCCTAATAAATGTAATTTGAGGTCAGGGGCGGTCAAAACCACAACTAGTTTGGTCTATGAGCGAAACGACACATGTCGTTTGTAAAGTTATTCTCCTTCAAAAACGACATACTGTCTCTAAATAAACGACACGTCGTTTTAACTATAGAAATGAAAGTTTTACGAAAAAGACATGTCGTTTTATTTCTTACTCCAAAAAAGTCATTGTCGTTTAAAGTGTCCAGATTTTTTTTTAAAAAAAACAAGGGTAATTTGTTCGTCCCTGAATTATATATATTATGTCACTTTGGTCCTTAAACTTTTAATTTTGTTAAATAAATTCTTAAATTTTTTGTTTTCAACAGTTTTAGTATCTAAGATTGAAATTGATGAAATATTTTTTTTTCCTAATTTAGTATATATAATCATGTTTTAACTCCATGTTAATATGAAATTTTTAAAAAATATTACACTAAGTATAAAAAATTTCCTCCTTATGCTTATTAAAACCATTGAAAACTAAAACCTTTTGAACTTAATATACTTTTTTTTTTTTTTTTAAAAAAAATTAGTTATTATCTGATAGAGATATGATTATCTATGTTAATTTTCAGAAATCTTCCATCAATTATATTATGAGGGATCAGAATTGCTTAAAAAATAAAATTCAGGGACTAATTTACCAAAATCAATAATTTCAGAGATTAAAGTGACAAAATATTCATAGTTTAGAGACTAAACGAAAAACGTACTCAAAAAATAATCAACTGTTCTAATATCCGTTTTGACCGCCGTTTTTGCCATTATGCTTTCTTCAATTTTCATTTCCAACCCATTCATGTGATTTGTTTTGCGTTTAGGTCACCATAAATTAATGTTGATGTTAATTTACATATTATTTATTATACATTATATGGGTGGCTAATTCTCACAATATCCACGCAAACTATTTCCTCGGAAAATTGTATACTATTTTTTTGATGACTGAATGTTATAATTTCAATGGTAATACTTGAGTTAATATGGCATATATTGTTGTGAGGAATTTGACAATAACGATTGTTTATATATGTGGTTACCAGTGTGAGTAAAAACATGCCAAATAATTAATCTAGTATAATGGTATCATGGTATCTCCCACTATATTTTACTGATTCTCTATTCTTGAGAGTGGCGCTAAGCACTCCATAGATGATCAAAACAACTACTAGCTAGCTAGGGAAAAAAAAAAAAAATATATATATATATATATATATATTCATATATTAATTGTCTGTGTGTTCTAATAATCCTTTATATATCTTTCCTGTGTATAATTGTTGGGTATACTAAATATTCAATAAATTAATTGTATTGTTCATTCTTTTATTTATTCTCCCAAACTAATTTGATATTTTGATGGGGAAAAAAAATTTAGACATATAATATGGAAAAAGTTTCAAAAGTTCCATTTTAGTAATAGCTGTTTCTCATATTTGTTGAGGCATGTCTAGTCACATTTGTTTATTTTATTGAGACTGAAAATTTATTGAATGTCCATGTGCTTGCATATTGTTATTATTTGATATTTGCGTTTCATGTGAGTGTTATATATGTCCTTGATTATGTGAGAGAATATTGAAAATAATTATGTAGACTAATATAATCACTGAATTCGCATACCATTCGTAAATAATAAATTGTGATCATTTATGAACAAATGTATATCTATTGATCATGTTTTGTTGTTATTAAAATTATCCTGTCGATAGTTTTATTACATGCGCCTTAGTAGTGTAGTACTGCTCTGTCTCTCTTTGATTGTAAATGTAAGCCCATTCTCTTTGATTGTCGTTTCCTTCATACGACGTTCTTCTACTACACCGTACCACTCTAATGTCATACGGCATTCCACGCCAATGTCATTCGGCATTCCATTCCAACGACAACCTCTCTCTTGTCGTTCTTATCATAAAACGACGTTTTTAGCCCATTCAACCTCTCATCACCGTTTCCAAAAACAACAACAACAACAACTCCTTCAAAAAAAATAAATAAATAAATTACAACAACAACAATAATAAGGGAGAACTACACTGATAAGTGATAACCCAATATTTTATCAAAATTACAAAGATCCCTTGATCAATATAAATTACAACAACTCTTTTGATTTTTAAAATAGTTCAAGAGACACCCCTTATTAGTCAACTATAATGAAAATAAAAATAAAAAATTGACCGTTATATAAATATATATATATATATATATACACATTTTTTAATTACTGTAAATGGCCCCCCCTTCATCAATCCCCAAAAGAAAATCAGTCGCATCTGTAATTGAAAGCTGCAATTCACAATAATATATGTTTTGATCAATGGAATGTCTATATAATTTTTGATAAAAACAAAAAGTATGCTAGTGTAGTTCTTCATAAAAGTAAAATAATTAAATGAGAGGCATCATCAAACGGTTTTTAATATGCCTATCTCAAATAGATGGAATGACAAAAAGCAACCTTAACTGAATCATCAGCTCGTAATTAAAAAAAAGGTGGAAGAGGGGAATGATTCTCAACATATTTGGTATGGTATTGTAACGACCGTGTCTTTTTTTGATATAATATTTTATGTTTTAGGTTTCGTGTCAGTATAATTTTACTATTGGCTTCACCCTAAGAGGCCTCAAACTATTAGGAGGTGGTCTACTTATAAACCATTATATATATTTATTCACAAGCAATGTGGGACTGCACAGCTTACCATTTCCTTCTAGGGACTAATGATGACTGTCATATTTACTCTTCTTTTTGGGGCCCAACTTCTTCGTTGGTCATACTTCCGATTGGGTAACCTGACTCTGATACCATTTGTAACGACTCGTGCCTCTTTAGTATGATAATGTCCGCTTTGGTTCTCGTGTCCGCACGGTTTTGCTCTTGGGGTTACCCTAAAAGGCCTCAAACCATTATGAGGTGGTCTTTTACTTATGAATCATCACATATATTCATTCTCAAGTGATATGGGACTGCACAACTTACTATTTTTTTCTAGGAACTAATGACTGTCGTATGAGAGATGTTAACATTTTTTTATAAACAAATATGCATATATATATATATATTATATATACCGATAGAAACGAGAAGGGTATGGCCTGCGTGAGATAGGGACTTTGCAAAGTTTTAATCGGATAAACACAAATATACAAAAACAAAAAATTAGGTTGTCCTGATATTAATGTCTACTTGCAGCGGCTACAGATACCAAACTAATTAATTACCTGTTTCTGACTTTGTAACCTTCAGTTGTATTTACATCTACTACTCAACATCTTGCAAGCGGCTACAGATACCAACTAATTTAATTACCTGTTTCTGACTTTGTACCTTCAGTTGTATTTACATCTACTACTCAACATCTATATATATATATATATATATATATGCATCTATACATAAAAGAAAAGTCCCTGCTTAGCCCTAGCCCTAGGCCTGGCTCATGGTGCAAGATCACGATCATGAGGAGTACAAGGAAATCATGGTCGAGGAGGACAGCAGAGATATGTGGGAGTGAGACAGAGGCCCTCCGGAAGATGGGTGGCCGAGATCAAGGACTCCGTCCAGAAGGTCCGCCTCTGGCTTGGCACCTTCGACACTGCCGAGGAGGCTGCCCGCGCCTACGATGATGCTGCTCGCACCCTGCGTGGTGTCAACGCCCGCACCAACTTCCAATTACCCCCCAATTCCCACCACCACCGCCGCCACCACCTCAGCCACGCGCCTCCTCCAGAAACCCTAGAGCCCTTTTCTTTCGAGCAACTATCCTCATCGTCGTCGTCGTCGTCTTCGTCATCAGCCTCTTCATCATGCGCCGCCTCAAGTACCACTGACGGCCTCCTCGGCGCCCTCAAAGCCAGCTCCTCCCTCGCGATGCAAATGCAAATGCCCCAAATGTTAATACCTATGCTAACGGCGGTAATACCTTCAAGGCAAAGGCGACGGCGGCGGAGCCCGTCGGCCATTTTCCTACTAGTACTATTAGTACTAACAGTACTGGTAGTACTAGTGGTGGTAAGGGGCCATCGTCATCCATCCAAGTTCATGATCATGATCATGATCAACAATTTAATCACGATGATAATCAGCTGCAGTGGGCCGCCAACCATGGTGAACATCAATCATCCTTCTCAGATTCATGTTGCAGCAGAAGCTGGCCATGACCATCACAACGACATTATCTGCGGCGCCCTTAATCCCCAGTTCTAATTATAATTACAATTACTATAGTAATAGCACTACTATTAGTGTGTTAAATAATATTATGCAAGGAAATTATGGGGAGACTAATAATAATAATAGTAGTAGTAATGATATGAGTTGTATTGGTGGTGTTTGCCACTCCTCCGATCAACATGATCAGTTTGAGCTCTCAGATCACAACACCGTCTTTTTCGGAGCTGCCACAAATACTACTGCTTCTGCTTCTGCTTCTGCTCCTGTTACGACTGCCTCTTGGGATGCTGCTGTTTTCATTATGTGTCTTCCGTCCTAGGTTGATGCCCTCAGCCTGATTATTAATTAATGTTCCCAATCTACTGACTGAGTTCATTTGTTAGTAATATTTACTTCAATCTCATTATTCTAGCTCATATATATATATATTATATATATAGTTATATATCTATATAAATTAATTATATAGAGGTCAGATTGAATTATTTGTGTCTGTGCTGCACTTGTGCAATACACGTTAACTGATGAATAATGATCATCTACTTTTATATACTATATATTAGTAATTGGGGGGGGGAAAAGTAGAATAGTATATATATATAATTTTATATATGTCAAGTTTGTGATCTGATCTTAGGCATATTTGTTTAACATACATATACATTAATTACTCATATATATCCTTAATTATTAGCAATTAATTCCATTACGTACATCAGAGAACACCGGCTATAGGGCAAATTTGATTAACTAGTCGATGAAAAGCTGAAATGGAAGAATGATTATATATGCATTTATATGAGCTCCAAGCTGGAATGGAATGGACTGGAAGTATTTGTGCGTGTAAAAAATTTTACTGTCAAAGTAGCATAGAAGATCGGGTCCTTTTTATGGTACACTTCTTTTGAAATTCATGTGTGATATATGTGTATAAACAGTAAACACACAAACACACACATATGTATACATACACACAGAACCCAAAATTAGGGGTAGGAAACTAGGAATTAATACCATACAATACAAATAGAATACACGAGATATAAATGTGGAAAAGAATATGTATAAGATAGTACTACGTCCACAACTGGACTAGTAATGGATATATCAGCTTAATTGGGAGAGTACTGTTCTCATCAATAATATATATCAAATATATATATATATATATATATGGACTTAGAATATATGCCTCTTGCTTGGCTTTGCACCCTTCCGATTTATTTTTAAATATTGTACACCCTTCTCTCCGTTACTTCTTAATTTAGTTTTTTTAGCTTATACCAAGTCCCTAGCTAAAAATTTAAAATAAAAAAATAATAATAATACAAATATATTATAAAAATGACAATTGCATATTTAAATAAGAATACTACGTACGTCATGCCTTAGCTCATTGCAAAGGGAGTGGTGGTGGATGAAATTATCAAAGAACATGGTCTTGTTATTACCGATAATATTGATTCAACCAAAGAACAACAATATAATTGATCATGATTTTGGCTTCTTTACACGTGTAAGTATTAATATTAATGCCTGCCGCCGTATGAATATAAAATATATATCTACTCACTATGATGCCCTACACAAACTAATGCTTTATGTTTATTAATTTGTATCGTGTTTTGATCATGAGCGTCATCTACTTTTTTCTTTCCAATTTGTAAATTTTATTCAACAATACCACTATTCCTGCATTTCTATGCTAATTTTGTTTACACTAATCTATATAAATTTTTTTTGCATTGATACACTCTAAATTTATCATAAAGTTACAATTTACAACCCTTAATTTTTAATTTTGACAATTTACAACTCTAAACTTACAAATATGTGGTAAATTGCACCCTATTGAAAATAATATTAATCTTTTGAAGGAAATTGATATGTGATTGTACATAAGTTGTTAATTCATGACATAAATAATCATTTTTATCTTTGTTAATTAACAATCTATATGCAAGTGAAATATCAATTTTCATTAAAAAAATCAACATTGTTTATCAATAAGATGCAAATTACTACAAATTTATAAGGTTTATGTGCAAATTGCTAAAATTAAAAATTCAGAGTGTAAAATTGTAACTTTATAATAAAATTAGGGTGCACCAATACAAAAAAACCTATATATATATATATATATATTTGTTTGTGATGATCGTCTCCATTATTGCTAACAATTGCCAAACAAGATATAAACACACATAAGTTGAGTTAGTTTACATTAATGGTCTACATTAACACTATGGTTTAAAAAATGTTCATTTTTTCTTTTATTACATAATATCTAAATTGATACTTATAAAAACCACATTTACCATTTTATTAAGAATTAAAAATAAATGAATTAATTAATAACTGATAAAAAAAAAAAAGAAAAGAAAACCATCTCTAAAAAAATGTCAAACTAAGCAAAATTTTATATTTTTATCAAGGTAAAAAAAAAAGCCTTTTTTTTTTCAATTAAAAAGAGAAAAGGATCATAATAGATATTAATTACATGATTTATGAAAAATAATCATTATAATAATATTAATCATTAAATAAAATTCATGTTTGATAATGTTTTATATATACTATATATATCATAATTTAAGTGGAAAACTGTTGTAAACAACTACAGGGTAATAATCATGAAAAGTTACCAATCACCTTTAAACTGCTTCAACATTTATAATTATATATGTAGATATATATCACTTGTAAAAGCCTTCACAATGACAAGAGCATAGGAAGCCTTGGGAAAATGTCCAACCTATTAAATAAGACAGCTGGCGTCTTGTTTTGTTTTGCTTATTCTTTGTTTTTATTATTCTATAATAATAATAATAATAATAATAAAGAAGGAGAGGAGCTTTTACAAGCTGGATTAGGGGAGATAGTAATTTGATCAGAGAACAACTGTAGAGATCAGAAGCAAAGCCGATCATCGAGAGAGCAACAAAGTAGGGTAGTAATTAATATTAAGATATGTATATTATAAAAAAGCTTTGAAAGAGAACCCAGAAATTAGTATATTAATTATATGGAGACAAAAGGATGGTACTCTATTACTTATGTAGGTGTATATATATATATATATCTATATATTATATATGAGGGAAAAATCTGTGATAAAGTCCCTTTATATATCCTATTAATAGAGTTCATTTTTAAACCGTTAAGATATAATCGAACGGTTGAAATATTATAGTATATAATAATTATAATACGCAGTATCTCATATTAGTAAAAATTAATAAATAAATAATAATAACAAATTAAAAAAAAAACTATTTACAGGGGGGCTGGGGGTTCGTCGTCGATGTCAGGGGAGGGGGGATCTGGTCGGGGGGGGGGAGGATTTGTCGTCGAGGTGGGGGCCTATCTAGTCGGGGGAGCGAGGGTTCGTCGCTGGCGTCAGAAGATGGGGGGGGGGGGGGGGTGGGGGGCGAGGGATTTGGTCGACTCTGACCTCCGAGGGGGGGGGGAGGTGGAGCAGATCTGGGTTGGGGGGGGGGGGGGAGGCGGAGCCAGATTTGTCGGGGGGGAATGGGGCCCCGTCACCGGCGTCGAGAGGGTGCGGGGAGGGCGGGGTAGATCTGGCTTGTGGGGGAGGGGGGTTTCGTCGCCTGCGTCAGCGCGGAAGTCGCCAGTTTCAGGAAAAGGGGTTGGTTTTTAAATTTTTTAAATTATTTAATTAATTATTAATCTATACTTAGTATGAGTTAAAAGTGTATTATAATTATTATACACAAATAATATATCAACCGTTCGATTACATCTTAATGGTTTAAAAATAATTATATTTATAGTAATTTATAAAAGAGATTTTATTACGGTACTTTCCCTCCCCTTTAATGTCAACCAATAAAATAAGAAACGAATTTCAATTGATGGCGGCCTGTGCTGTGGGAGCAAATGAAAGTGACCCTTTGTTGGATTGCAACAGTCTCACCTGGAAAACAAAAGCCCAAAAAAGGTGAGAGAAGGAACCTCTCCTCAAAACCCAAAAGCAAAAAGCACTCTTGACAAATTGAAAAATGATGGTGATAAATATTGATATTTCCTTTCCTCTTTCCTCTTTTTTCTGTTTTGGGCCTTTGTCAACCATGCTGTGCCTATGCCTATATATATATTATATATATATATATATGCCTGTGCTCCTCTGACGTAAAAAGTCTTTTATTAGAGTTTGAAGAGTAGCGGAGATTGTTTCTATGAACCAAATCTCATGAGGGAATTTCTCATTCAAGAGCAAAGCGCTCAATCAAAAGCAAAATTACAATTTTCAAGTCCGCCTCTCACCAAATGAAACCCCAAGTCTCTAAATACTCTGCAATGGCAAAAGGCCAAACAGCACAAACTTACTTGGGGAAACTAAACGACATTTAGTCTTAAGTTAACAAACAAACCAAACAACTACAACTTAAACTAACGGGCATTGAATAACTTTGATATTCCCCTACATCATCTTTCTCCATATATACATACATACACACACGCACGCACACACATACATACACGGCCTGTAATGTACGAGTACTTGAGAGAATTATCCTCGCTGCTTGTACAGTAATTCTACAAGCCTTAATTATGAAACACACTTTTGTGTCTTTGCCAACTTATTCTACTATTAAATATGTTTCTACGCACACTTGACACATGATGAGAACACCAAAGAAAGAAAGAAAGAAAGAAAGAAAGACTAGTCATGGCCATTTAATTAGAACAATTTTTTTACCTTTCAACTTGTTAATAGCTTTGTACTGGTGTCGGAGCTGCTCATTCTGTTCCAAAAAAGATGAAAAGGGGGTGGTATTAGATGCTCACCCCACCCCACCCCAGCCCCACCCACCAGCATCCACAACACATGAGTATATTTCATCACCATCCACCAAAGATGCCTGCCTATATCCATTTCCTAACTCTTAGCCAGGTATATGCACACAACACACACACACACACATATATATATATTATATCGAAAGCAGGTTTTCCCTAAAAAGATTTTGATGGAAATTGATCAAGTTTTTTTTTTTTTTTTTTTTTTAACACGAAAAAAATTCAAATGGGAAACTCATGGCCTATATAATCAACAAGACAAGACAAGACAAGGCAACTTGTGGACAAAAGATAAGATTTGCGTTTTTTTATTCTTCGTTGACGACTCTGTGTGTGTGTGTGTGTGTGTGTGTGTGTGAGCCTGCCAAATGATTCCCTAAATGCTTCTTCTTCTTTCTTTCTTTTTATATATAAAGAAAAACAACGCAAATAGTTTTGCATTTCACTGGTGATCAGAGGATCAGTCAAAAGAAGAGAATAATTGGCTAAATAATTGGCAAAAGTTGGTTGCTTAAAGCATTTGATTGTGATTTTTTTATTATATTTATTTTTTTTTTTTTTTGAAGAATTTTAATCTTCCTTTCTCCCCACTTATTCTGGACCTTGTATTTAAAACACCAACCTACACATGTCTCTCTCACTGGAAGAAGAAAACAAATATTAATAGTTAATAGCTAAGTAACTAAATAAATAAAGAGAAAGAAGTTAGACAAGAGAGCGAGGCAACAAAACATCTTGTTAGGAGAGCCAGAGAGGAGAAACTAAAGGTGATTTTTGATAATCCAAATTCCAAATGGCTGGATCTCGAAGCCGGAGTTGTGAGGAATGGAAGCCGTTTATAGCAATGGTAGGCGTCGACTCTGCGTTCGCGGTCGTGAATATTCTTCTGAAGAAAGTGCTTGACCAAGGCATGGACCATTTGGTTCTCGTAACGTATCGTCTGTCCATTTCTACCATTTTCATAGCCCCAATTGCCTACTTTTTCGAAAGGTAACCTTCTCTTTTTTTCACTCTTTGCTCTTCTTTCCCCTTACCTATACTATATGCACATATATATAAATATATTTGCAATTTGCAATTTTGCAATTTTGCAGGGATAGCAGACCAAGGCTCACACTTCGCATCTTATGCTACCTCTTCCTCAGTGCCATTCTTGGGTTCGTCTTCTTCTGTTAATCCACGATATATCTAATCTATGGAATTACCTTCTTCTCAAGTCTTTTTACTACCTTTCTATATATATATATATATATATATATATATATATATAAAAGACTTCTCAAGTCACATGCTGCTTGCTTGCTTTTGGTGGTTTTCATTTTTATATTGTTTTCTCTAATTTGGGGTAGGGCATCGCTAACACAATACCTCTTCCTTCTGGGGATTCAATACACATCAGCCACTTTTGCATGCGCTTTCGTCAACATGGTCCCCGTCCTCACGTTTCTAATGGCTTTACCATTCGGGTTCGCCCCCATCTTCACCATTATTATCAGCTCTTCTTGTCCATTGCAAAGGCTGTTTCTTAAATATTCTCTCGTCTTTTGTTGGCAGATTTGAGGCTGTGAACTTGAAATGCAGCAGCGGGAGAGCCAAAGTCATAGGTACGCTCGTCTGCATTGGCGGCGGCGCTTTATTGACGCTTTACAAAGGACCATCTCTATTTGACCATTCCCATATTACCAATCGAACAATGGAAACCACAATCAGCCTAAGCTCCGCCAAGAAGGCAGAGAGATGGACCGTTGGTACAATTGCTCTGGTCATAGGAACACTCTCCTGGTCTTCCTGGTTTCTTCTGCAATCAAGCATAGGTAAGAGATACCCCTGCCAGTATTCCAGCACCGCCATCATGTCCTTCTTCGGAGCCATTCAATCCGCCATCTTGAGTTTTTCTACAGGCAGCCCCCTCTCCGTGTGGGTTCTGCGAGGGTGGATACAAATCACAACCGTCTGTTTGCTGTAAGTTTACAAACTTAGGCTTTTTTTTTTTTTTTTTTTTTTTTTTTTTTTTAAAGAAGCAATTACGCTAGCAAAAGTAGAGAGTAATAGAGGGGATTTGGCATGTCGCTCGAATTTCAAATGCAGGGAATGGTAGGATCAGGGTTGGGGTATGTGACAATGTCATGGTGCGTAAAGAAAAGGGGTCCCGTCTTCACGGCCGCCTTTAGCCCTCTGGTTCAGATTATGGCAGCCTTGATAGATATCCCCGTTTTGCATGAGCACCTCTACCTGGGAAGGTAGTTATTTTCGCTTATTTCATATTTCTCATTTCGCATGCTTCATTCCTACTGATTCTCCATGACCTCACTCCTCACTATTAATGCTGCCATGAATCCAGCAGTCTGTTAGGATCCATCGTTGTGATCATTGGCTTGTACATCCTTCTTTGGGGTAAGAAGAAGGAAATGCAGAATATTGTAAGCAAACTGGCTCAAGAAGCTGAAGAGAACAAGACACAGCAGGAGACGCATTTGCAGGTCATTCCAGTCCCCAATGATTCACGGCCTTCTTGATGCCAAAGTCGCAGAGCCATGCGTGATGTCCCCTCAATTCAGAAGAATGCACTTAATCCACCTGATTAATTTCCTTACTAGTCTATCGTTAGAACGTCAATACAAGAGTCAATATCTACTCGCAAAATTCTACCTTTCCTTTCAGAATAAAAACAACCTTACCTTTTCCATATCTGAAACTGTAGATACTCCTCCAATTTTCTTTCAGACGGTCATGTTAATCAGATCGTTAATCATCTTCTGGAATCAAACACAAATCAATAAAATAATTGCTAAGATAAATTCTTCCTTCCATTTTCTTGTGAAGTTGGATCCTACCGATACATGTTCTTGTACAATGGCTGAACAAATTGGTATAGCACTAATCTTAAATTAGTCATCAACTCAGTTAGCTACGGCACACTTAGCCGCAAAAGCTCGAATGTATAAAATACCACACACAGAAAAAGGAACACAAAATTAAATTAAACTCTGTTTGTTCGACTTACAAGTACCAAGATGAGTTTTCTTCCGTGCCTTAACAGCTATTTATGTAGGGAGATTGTTGGGGGGGGGGACAACTTATGGACAATTGCAGCTCAGAAAAAAGTACATTCTCCTATACAAGGTCCAATTCTGTTGTTCAGCAACTTAATCAACACTGCCAAACAGCAATAAAACCGCTCTCAAAACGTCGAGCTGTGTGAAATTTTGAGCTCGTATGAAGGACTGCCAAACTAAAGGTGCAACCATCAAGTCACTATCAAACCTAATCATAGATATATTTCTAACCACCACTATTCCACAATCCTTTTTTGTGGAGCGAAAAAAGTGTTATTTCCTCATCGTCTCTTTGAGAAGCCCCGTGATTCACTTTTTTGGTGCTGCAACCACTTCTCACCTTGACTTCATCTCCATAGCACTTGTTTTAAACTTTTGTTATCAAGTCTGTTGCAAACGTGCTCTGAGTTATCTACATGATCACCGTCCTCCAAGTCCTCAATTGATTTTTCACAGATACAAGAGTGTGGAAATTCATGGAATTCACCCCGCCCAGGTCGCATCTCGTCCGGTTCACCCATGAATCCTCTCTGGCATGATTTTACCTTTTTGAGAAAGTATCCAATCCATCTTATCCCTAGCCATGAATAAAGCACTAAGCCTCTTTGCATTTGGCCTGATGGTCCTCTATGACCCATATACCTCCTGTGAACCAGCGGAAAATATATAAATATATATATATATATATATATTAATGCAGATATGGTTCTCTCTTCAACAAAAGAAACAAGCAAATAGACTAATAAAAAGTTTATACCTTCGACCTGCAAGAATTTTGGCCATGTTTCCATTATTATTAGTGACAAATACATCACTCTCATCACAGACAATGTAGTCATCGCAGCTAAGCGTGAAGAAAATGGAAAGAAAAGGTTTAAGCTCTTCATTGCAAGCATCTCCTTTGTGTAAAGTCGGAAAGAGTTCCCTTTAGAGGACGTAAGTTTCTTCACCACCATATATTTCACCAGAAGCAACATAAGAAATGTGTCATTTGCAAAACCAAGGGCTCGCAGCATCAAACCCACTTCATGAGGGGTGAGTGGACATTTTCCTCGCTTTCGCTCTCCGTCAGGGCTTAATCCTGTTTTAAGGTTAAAGAATGATGAAGAAATTGATAAGATGCAGAACACAGGGCAAATTTAACCCTCTAACAAGCATGGTATTTTGATACTTAAATATTACTGCAAAACCAATATCCTTGTAAAAAATAACCCATACACGTAGAATCAGATAATTCTTAACATTCCGACCGCTCCAATGAACATGAAAATTAATGTCAGAATTCAATATATATATGTGTTCTATATTTGTTTTTTACAAAAAGGATAGTGACTCACAGGTAATGTCGCCCAGCGTTTTTCTTATTTCGCCAAGTTCGTATCTCTCTTTTTCACCCCCACCATAATAACACCCAGAAAATGCTAGCATATCCGGTTTCAAACCTGTTGTAGAAAAGATTCAGCCACATTCATGGAAATTCATCTATCTACGTGCAACTACATAAGCATATAATTTGCATACAGTGAGATAGAAGTAGGAATTAGGAACTAACCTCAAGTGAACTGCAATGAAGTGGGTCGCCATATTCGCATTCTCATGACAAGTT
Organism: Ficus carica; assembly: GCA_009761775.1. Taxonomy (NCBI): domain Eukaryota; kingdom Viridiplantae; phylum Streptophyta; class Magnoliopsida; order Rosales; family Moraceae; genus Ficus; species Ficus carica. Next base: position 720,171 of record CM019750.1, read on the forward strand.
TCTGACCAAGCTCTCGTATGGGTTTGTAAATCTCAAAGCATGATAATTAACGCGACAACGCAACTTCTGCAGCTCTTGTTCAAGGTCATTTGCAAGTCTATAATCAAACTTTGTCAATTGCAAACCTGAAATCCTCCTCAATGTTAATAGTCTGCCGATAAGAAACTACAACGAGATCAAGAAAGAATTCCCCTAAATTCCATATGCTACATACATGGCTAAATTCTTGACTATACAACCAGGAAACCGAAATTGGCATTTTGTGTATGTTATACATCATGACAGTTGAGAAACGAAAGAATGCACGGGGGGCAAAGGGAAAAAGGAGCCTTACACGTCTCCTGGAAAGAATTGGCAAGACTTGATCAAGATAATAGTCAGGGGCGGATTTCCGAGGAACACGCATGGTATAAGGAGGTTTGTCCATGGATCTCATGAATTTATCGGGAACTCTCTTAACGATGGTGACGTCCTTTGCAAGGAAAGAAATGAACCAATTGACATCGAAAATGTCTACAAAGTTGCTACAAGAATAGTAAGCAAACAACCGAAAAGTTAAAGAACAATTAAGCAAAACAAAACCAAAATTTTCAGCCCCAGTGAAAAGAAAAGAAGAAGAAAAAGAAAGGAAATGTAGATGTAAACAGTGGGAGAAGCATAGAGAGAGAGAGGAAAACAAAAACAAAAAAACAACACCTGTCGTCTTTCCAAAAGGAATGATGATCCAATTGAGGCACAACTAATGTAGCATTAAGAATTCGAGCAACAATAACAGCATCTGTTATCTGACGACAACGACGACAACAACAACAAGAAGAAATGAAAAGAGAGACCAGTAAAGTCAAAAAAAATAAAAATTTTAAAAAAATTTCTTAATATGATGATAGAATAGACGTACCCCAGTTCTTTGTTGGTTGAGGCCTCCACTGGTCGCAATCAGTAAGTAGCCATTCGACGATCTCTCGCGTTTTGCCGCTTTGTTACACAAATAATTTTAATATATATTAAAACAAACAGACAATCAGAATCACAATCACAAAGATTAAAGCATTTTGATTAAAGGGGGGTTGGAAAAAAGAGAAACATACGAGGAAAACGAGGGCCTCTTTGACTGCATCCGTAGAAATGATTGGAGTATTGGATTTCCAGATATCAATGGGGGCACGACCTCCGAAATCCTACGCCAAAAAAAAACCATTATGTTTGTATAGAGTAATTGATAAAGAAAAAGGGAAAAGAAGAAGGAAAAGAGAAGACAGACCGCAAGGGAAAGGGAGGAGTAGAGAGAGCGGTTGACGAAGCGGTGAGAGTACCATTCGAGATGAGAGGACATATGACCTGTGAAGAGGGATATCATCCCCAATCCGAACAGCATTACTCCACACACTACTCTCCATGACCATGACCATGACCATGTCCATGTCCCTGTCCCTGACCACCACAATGTCAACATCTTCTTTCCCTTACTACTACTACTACTACTACTGTTATTATTATGATTACTAGCACTAGGATTATGCTGCCACAGCGCCGCCGTTAACACGCTGCTGCTGAGCCTCGACGGCGCCGCCTTCCCCACCACTGCCATCCTCCCTCCGATTTCATTCCATCTCCATCTCCATCTCCATCTCCATCTCATTCTCATTCTCATTCTCATTCTCAATCTCTTCTGATCCATCCGTGATCCGACCACCTCCAATTCCCGATCGATCTTCCCACCAAATCACGATTTCCGGCTACTCCAAGTTTTTCTAATTCTAGATTTGGAAAACCCCACCCCCCCAACAAAAAAAAAAAACCTCCCTCTCTCTCTCTCCCTCCCTCCCTCCGTCCCTCCCTCTTTCCAGCGCAGGTTTTTCTAACTTTTTTTTTTTTTTTTTAAAAGAAAATCTAGAAAGAAAGAGACCACTCTCCCAGCTCCCTCTCCTGTCGCCTGTGCTGCGGGCTTTATTTCTTCAATTATTTTTACTTTTCCTTTTCCCCACTCTCCACATAGTTAACTTTTTTTTTTTTTTATTTTAAATGACCGTCAAAACAAGAAAAGGAATACACTTTCATTAGAAAACTCGAAAATCACGCCTGCAGCTCCCGTCTGTGCGCATTGTGCAAGATCAAGCCCAATCCCAGGCCCAGGCCCAGGCCCAGGTCCAAGTCAAGTTTTAAACACTTTTTTGATACCATTTCACACCTCCCGCTTAACTCTTCACGCCTCTTTCTACGTACACATTCCTTTAACTACACATAATTACAAATATAACGTTATTATCGCATCTAATTTTATCTAAAAATATAGAGTTCAATTTCCCTAATTTTTAAATTTAAAAAACTTGTAAATTAATTATATTTATTTAATTCACATCCCTATATATTACAGAATTACCCATAACTACTTCTTAAGATAAACAATATCACTTTCGATTTTTCGACATCCGTCGTTTAATTTTATTATATTTACTTTATTATTCTCCATTCTCTCTCTCCTTTTTTTTTTTAATTTGTTGTTAAATTATTAGTTATAAAGCCTATTTTTTCATATGTAAAGAAAATTGAAAATTTTGAAAAAATAAATATATTTATTTATTATCTTTTAAAATGAGTATATTTACACTATATTATGAACTTTAGGAAAAAGAAGTTTGCAAAAAGAAAAAAGGAAAAGTGATAATTGAACATTTAAAATATAAATACATTAATTTATTATCTTTTTAAATGAGTATATTATGTTTATTAACTTAAAATTTTTCAAGAAAAAAGAAGTTTGCAAAAAAAAAAAAAAAAAAAAAAAAAAAAAGGAAAAGTGGTTTACTGAAAAGTGAAAAATAGGAGTCTGGTTATAGATTTTGAAATGTAAGGATTTATGCGTTCTTTTTTTTCTATAGCAAAAAACTAAAATATATATATATATATATATATGTATATTATAGTGTTAATTTAGGTATATGACATATGTATGTGTGAAGAGAAAATAAGTATCATTTGAGTTTTTTTGTATTGCTGTATAATGATACAATTAAATTATTGTTATTGTCCTTTTAATTTAAACATTTTAATATATGCATATATTTAACAATGAAAATGGAAAACTAAGATATTAAAGCTTTGTTAGAAAAAAAAAAAAAAAAGGGGGTAAAAATCTACAAATTTTAATATATGTGTAAACTAATGCTATATTGTAAAATCTTATACCAGTAAATATTTTGATTTACTTGAGAAATTAACAATTTTTAAAACATTGTAAATATTGGTAATACTAGAATTTACTAGAAAATACTAAGCTTTACTTAGTATTCTATATTTTATGTAAAAATAATAATTATTATTATATAAGTTATATTTATGATTTAAATTATTGTCAAAAATTTAGTTTTTTTTTTTTTTTCATACATCTTCACAATAGAAAACTTCAAAGCCTACTTAGTATGATATTAATTCTAGAAAAATCATTCTTTCATTTTCTAATTTCCATATTGTGTAATACATTCACACGTCCTATAATTCTTGCTTGTTTTGTTTAAATGTTGATATTTAACTAATAGGTGATTTATAAAAAAATGACCTAACAGATTACTTATTATAGATTGGTCAAACAAGAAAATATACAAAGAAGAAGAAAAAAAATATGAAGTCCAATATAAAGGTGCAAGAGTAACCGATCAAACCAATCCAATCCAAACCGACCATAAATGGATTGGATTTGATTGGATGTTACATTATTAACATATTAGATTGGATGAGATTTTCAAAAATCGACATTTAATTAGATTGAATGTTGTACGACTAAAATATGATAAATTCTATTCGATGAACACCCTTAGGGTTTATCACATATGGGTCAATTGATGAGTGTACGTGATTAAAATCGTTAAATAAATTTATTCGACAATGATAAAACATATCAAAGTTCAACTTTTGATACAAGTTTATGGAGGTTTTGTGTCATTTTCAGTTGTTGGGGCCAAGTAAGAAATTCTCATCATATGGAGCCCCTGGATTTAAGCCCCTCACTTTTCTTTTTCTGAAAAAAAAAAAAAAAAAAAAAAAAAAAGCCTATAATTTTGATTAAAGTTTCATAATAGCCCTTTAAAATGAAAACTTGATCATACTTAGTGTAGTTATAGCCGTAAGAAAAATTTCGTGGTTTGTCACCGCTTTCACGGAAACCAAGGCAGCATAATATATATTAACACCAACCGCAGTTCAATATACACACATGCAACGTGTAAAATATTTCTTAGCGTTTACACATGATCATTAATTAATTTATAAAGACGTAAATAGATAAACCATAGTTGATCAACAATTTACATATACCATGCACCAACTAAAAGAAAAATTTTAGGGATACCAACTCTAATCATAATTTTTGAATACAAATCTATGTGATATATAAATTGTCATTTTTTATTGATAAATAGTTAAAATATTCTCACATAATTTAATTGTTTCTACTAATTAAAAGATAATATGTGAGTTAATACCCAAAAAATTATGAATAGAATTGGTGTCCCTAATACTACTCTTATTAAAAGCGTAGAATCACCGATTCAATTCCTCTTAAATATTTCCCATGTCATTTTTAATTATTAGCAACAAGTACTACTGCATTACTATTTCTATTCTAAGAAACACGATTTAATTTGTCCCCCAAAAATCAGAAAATTAATGAATTTATAAGAAGAATTTTAATCATGCTACAAAAGCAATTTGAGTTATTTCCTAATTAATTACTTAATCAATTAATTTATATATAGTAACAGAAAGAGATCATGGAAACACATTAACAGTACTGAATAGTGATTATCTAATTATTTAATTATCATATGCAATATGCATCCTGTTGAGAGTGCAACTTATAAAAATATATGTTAAGGAGAAAGGGAAAAAAAAAAAAAAGTGAGAAATGTAGAAATAATTGGAGGGAAGAAAAGCAAATGACGAAAGGATTTGGACCCTACAAAATGGCATTGGTTGATAAGATTATATCATATTATACACACACACACACACACATTCAATTGTGGGCCATTTCTATTATAAGTACTTGATCGTATCTAAATCGAAAGCAAAATCACTTCGACCTGAACAGTGCCTATACTTCATACAGTATTTTACGAATTAATTACGTATATGTATTCAATAACAAAATCTCCAATTTTTCTTTTTCTTTTTTTTATTTAAATAAAAAAATTAATAATATTTTTCTAAGAAAAAAAGGGGTCAAGATTTTCCTCATCGGATTACTAAGTACAATATAAATAATATGTAGATTGTTTTGATTTGTCCGGAATGGTTAAATTTAACAAGATTACTCATGGATAATCATGAAACATTCTCTCTCTTTTTTTTTTTTGTATTAATATTGTTAAAATATTGGTTAATTGCGCTGTGTGTCTCCTATAAGGAAGAAACTGGTATGTTGTTAAACCACCTAATTAAACCACAAACAATAAATAGTACATATATCCTTTTTTAAGATGATGATGTTAGAAATCACTAATTTTTAATTTGGTCAACTGAAATTTAACAGACGATCGAGTTAATATTTTATAAGCCTTTAATTTGGACCAAACTAGTTGAGCCGCTTCAACTTTCATTTTTCACATGATCATTGATAAGTTAGTAGTGCAAATTAATTAGTGGGTGTATATATATATATATATATATCTATGTACAACAACAACATAATAAGTAAGCAAGTGGTTTGCCCACCAAATAGAATTAGCTCACCAAAAGTCAGAATCTCCCATCCTTGCACGGCAGAATCTTCTGTTCTTCCATTTTTGCTTTCTCATTTCTTCTTGGTCACTACAAATTCCATCTTCTTCCTTCTTTGATTATTCATCCCCCACCAATTTCTTTTCTTTCTTTTCTTCTATGTGTGTGTGTGTATATATATATGTGTGTACACACAAACATATATCATCTTCACAATAATTAACAAATTTTTTTTCCTATTCACTAATTTGGGGTTTTTCTTAATCCGATATATATATATATATATATATGTGTTATTCCAACTTATTCCCGAAACGCCCTAATTTCCAAATAACTACCACATCATGTTTCCGTTATTCAGTTACTACGGCCGCACCCTCCTCTCCTCCTTGATGTTTCTACTTCTCTTTCTTTCTCGGCCTTCCTCTCCGGCCAGGCTCTTCCCGCCCGACCAAGAAGTCTCCGTCGTAACCACCACCACCTCCTCCGACGACACCCGCAAAAACGCCACGTGGCACGACTTCACGAGGTTCCTAGACGCCGTCAAAGGCAGCCACGTCGCCGGCATGTCCGACCTCAAGGAGTACTTCCGCCGCTTCGGCTACCTCCCCCCCTTCTCCAACACCAACTTCACCGACAATTTCGACTCCGACTTGGAAGCGGCCGTCCTCCTTTACCAAACCAAGCTCGGTTTGCCCATCACCGGCAAGCTCGACTCCGACACCATAACATCGATCATGTCGCCGAGGTGCGGGGTAAGCGACCGGGACTCCACGGCGGCGCGTGACGATCAAGAACATGAGGATCATGATCAAGTGCACGACACGCGCCACTTCGCGTACTTCTACGGCAAGCCTCGGTGGCAGCGGAGGTCGCCGATGACGCTCTCGTACGCCTTCTCTCCAACAGACGTGGTGAAGTACCTGAGCAAGACGGACATAAGGTCGGTTTTCAGGAGGTCGTTCTCCCGATGGTCGGCCGTTATCCCGGTGAAGTTCAGGGAGACGGAAGAGTACTCGTCGGCGGACATAAAGATAGGGTTTTACAAAGGGGATCACGGGGACGGAGAGCCGTTCGACGGGGTATTGGGAGTGCTGGCACACGCGTTCTCGCCGGAGAACGGGAGGTTCCACCTGGACGCGGCGGAGTCGTGGGCGGTGGATTTGGGAAGGGACAAGTCAAAAGCAGCCATAGACTTGGAATCGGTGGCGACGCACGAGATTGGACACGTGCTTGGGTTGGGTCACTCGGCAGTAAAAGACGCGGTAATGTATCCAAGTTTGAGTCCTCGGACTATGAAAGTTGACCTCATCATTGACGATGTCCGTGGCGTTCAGGCTCTTTACGGCTCCAACCCCAATTTCAAAATTAGCTCTTTGTTCCATGCTCCTCCTCGGGCCTCTTCTTTTAATTATACCAATCCTTTTCTCCTCCTCTCCCCAGTCTCCTCTCCTTGTTCTCCATTCTTTCTTTTTCCTTTTTCCTTTCTTTCTTTTTTTTCCTACACATCCACTTGTAGGATTGATTTTTTTTTTTTTTTTTTTTTTTTTACACACACACACACACACAAAGGTTAACCACTCTCTTTCTTCTTTCTTTTCTCCAATTATATTCTTTTTATAATATAATACTGGAACGAAAAGATTGTCCACGTATACTCAATTATTTCTTGTCAAAAAAGAAAAAGAAATTCTTTTCTGTTTTATTCTCTCTCTCTTTTTACGACTGTTTTTACTCATGCTATTTCTAATGCGTTCCTATTATATGGACTTGTGCGTACATACATACATATATATATATATATATATATTGACTACTGTCATGACATTAACGAATATTAAAATAATATTGTATACTTTAGTATATAAAAGTTGACTAGGGACAAAAGTTGGCTTTTCATGTGTATGTGAAGGTCATTCTTGTAAAAGGCCGGAGAAGAAAAAGATCAAAGTGGACAAGAAAAGAGGTCAATTATCAATTACAAGTTAATCAACGAATCAAGATTTAAGGCTGTAGTGCTGAACATCCCTACGCACCAAACCATTAATTACCCAACTATCCAACCATATTCCCTATATATAATATACGTAATCTACGTAGTTAATTATGGTTTGCCAAGAATATATTTTTTGTTATGCTTAACCTGAATTTTGGTACAACCAAGGTATCACTTACTGTGCAAGGTAAATAGAACTAAATAAATATCTTTATATACGGGGTTTAGAATGAAATTTTTAAGTTAAAATTATTTAATTATTCAAAAATTAGTTATTAATTTTATTGATTTAAATAAAATATAAAAATAAGATGAAAAACTTAAGTTTGGATCTAACAGTCAAATAAAAGCTTAATTGTATAAATATACATATATATATATATTAACTTTTGTCTTAATTGGCACTAAGGTAAGCAGGCCCTTTAGGTCGATACAAAGAGGAGAGAGATGAGAAGATTCAAAGAAACACTTCGAATTCCTTCTAACTAATATTATTCTTAGTCAAATATGGAAGGAGAGTTTCCCCACTCATTTACTACTGACTCAACTCAATGACCTTTACATGATACATCTGGTTTTAAAATATATATATTTATATATATATATATATATATATATTCAAAAACTACGAATGATTACACTATTGAATATCAAATAAGATCTTTTTTTTTTTTTTTTTTTCTTTTTCTAATTAGTTTTGATGTTATGACGTTCAATATTATTAATATCTCAAAATATTTTCTAAAACTATATACGACTAAATCCAAATCCTACTATAATTACCATTTATAAATGGCTGGCCGGCTAAAGGTTTCTTTGAGACAGTTACCAATCAAGTTTGATTACAAATCTAGTATATATATTGTCTTTTGCGTTGGTAGTAAGCATTTATATATTTTGAGGGCGTGAACCATGCCACCAAACTTAAATCATTCGTCAATATTATATATTTTGAGATAGCAAATGATTCATCAATTACAATTTCACACATCGTATTAATTTTTTTTTAATTTTTATTTCCAATTTTGTATTTAATTTCACCTTGAAAGTTACGTAAAAAAGTAGAGGTGCACGCTACAAGATATTAGAACATTAATTCATATATATACACCAATAGATATCTAGATAAAAATGAGGAAGATTTGCAAGAATGTCATAAATTTGATAACTCCTTATAATTTTACCTACCATAAAAATAAAATTGATAATTTTGTCATTTCATAACATTTAATTAAATAATTAAATAAAAATAGTAAATAGACAAAAATAGAATACTTAATAAAGAGAAAATAAAACCTCAAATCTAGTCTCAAATATCTAAGTAGGGGTAAACTGGAAATTCAAAGAAGAAAATAAATTTAAAAAATATGTTAGAGTGGGCAAAATTATAAGGGGTGCCCAATTAATAGCTATTTCCCTATTTTTCTCCAAAAATTATCTTAAAAAAAATAAATTAAGAAAAAAAAGATATCTAGAATCAATTAGCTTTGAAAAAGAAATAATAATATTTTAAAATATATTCTACTACTATAATCAAGAAATGAAAAATTTTAAAATTCAAATCTTAGATTGCACACTAATACAGCCTATCACTTGAACTAAAGAAAATGTGATATTTAGGTCTCGTTTGGAGCAATATCTCTAAATGTCACTTTATCATTTGGATTTTCAAATTTCCAATATCAAACTTTCTCTCTTCTCGTTTCAAAAAACACAAACTTTAAAAGTCTATAATTTTCTTGTTTCAAAGTGAAATGAGATGATTTTTATGTCAAAATGTTCGTATCGATGAGACATACAAGTTAAGATCCATTTTACATATTTTTTTTTTTTACGAACACATTTTAAATTTTTGTATTATTTTCTATATCACATAATTTTTTCAAAAATTTTTCCTCTAAACACACATTTCCAATCTAATTTTCAAAACATCATCTCCATATCCCCAAACTAACCTTTAGTTATCCAAACTGACGCTACGATAAAATAAAATAAAATAAGCGGGCAAAACGATATTAGAAACATAAGAAAAAGACAAGTAGTAATTGACAAAACGTCGATACTCAATGGCAAATTAGAGGAGGGAAAAAGTGACGGCTGGGGCCTAGGCATTTGTGCTCGATATATGGTTTAAATAGATGGAAATAAATATATTTGTAATTTTGAAATTAGATTTGAAGGTATTTTAGGAATTATCTAATTAATTATTTGATTTAGATTTTGAATTTATTTGAATTCTAAAATCTAGTTTAGATTTAAATTTAAATTGTAAAATAGACATGAATAGATTCTGTAATAAGCATATAAATGTGAAGCCTCATTCATTGTAATCCTATTCTCTTGTCCCTAGTTCATGGACAATGACATATCTACATTAAAAATATTTGTATTTATATAGTATCAGAGCTTAAGATTTTATACGTCAATACCCAAGACAGTTCTACACTTCCCACCATTTTTTTTATCCACGTACCTTCCCTACCCCAAAAACACATTCCCCTTCACCACTCCTTCTTCACATAATCCTATATCCCCTTCGACCTTCCTCACGGAAGCTCACCCTGCCCACGAACATAATCCTCCCAACCTCATCTATCACTCATATATATATATATATATATATATAAACAAAACAAAAAGCAAAAACAAAAAATCTACCATTTTATTTTTATTTAAAATTGTTTCATAATACAATTATACTCAATTGAGTCACTAATTCTTTGATCCTTTACGTCACTGTGCCCTCTTCTAATGATTGTCATCTCTATGTCGTTACGTCCTATTTTGACGATTGCCGTTCCAACGCCTATGCATCTTTTTTCCTTGACGATTGTTATCCCTGTGTCCAAGCACCCTCTGCCTTCTCCTTTATCTTCTGATGAATGATGTCTCAGCCCCCAAGCACCCTCTCATTCCCTACACCCAAGTTCCCGTTTTATTCTCTCTCCTTTTGTAGACGATTGTTGTCTCTGCGCCCAAGCGCCCTCTCTTCCACTCTCAACACTTGCGCTCTTGCGTCTCACATATTCTTTTTTTTTTTTTTTTTTTCAGAAGTTTGAAAAAGAAATTATTTATTCAAGTTTCGTTTTTATATTATGGTTCAAGTTTGGACATCCTATCAGAGCTCCATCTTGTGCGGGCATATAGGAGGAAATAAATAGTTATTATTGCTAATTATTTAGATTATATTCAAATCTATTTCAGAAATTATCTTAGTTATTTAGTTTAGATTTTGAATTTATTTAAATTCTAGAGTTAAGTTTAGATTTAAATTTTAGTTGTAAAATAGACGTGAATAGATTCTGTAATGTGTATATAAATATGAACTAATGCAAGGATATTCGTCTCCAGCCAAATGAGAGATAATAATTATCAATGAAGTTAAAGTTATGACCTTGGGTGCTTACAGATTGGGTCACTCTTCCGTCTTCCCCATTTAAGGTCGTGCGCACCCCGGTATTAACACAATGACCCATAAGATGTTGAATTAATAAATGGATAATTACATAATCTGCCATGCATTTTCAATTATATGCATTTGTGGGATTGCACGTTTATGCTTACTGGGTTTATCTCACCCCTTTTAGTTTCTTACTGTAAGTAATTCATGCAAGTTGCCTATGACATATTAAACATTGATGGACTGGCGGTGCGGATGCGTAACGGGTGAAAGTATGATGGGTTTTATGGATGTCACCCCCATAATTATATTCCGCACATGTTTTTGAGAATTTGTTAAATGTTGTTTTGAAGTTAGTACATTTTAATACTTAGGTATGAAAGACTTAATTGGATATCGGTATGACTAAATCTGAAATGCTATGTTCGTATGTTTTCTTTAAAACTAATTCTAATTATTATAATTTTTAAATAATCACTTATTCGGCAAATAAAGTTTTCAAAAAAAAAAAAAAAAAAAAAACCTAGAAATAAACTAGTAACGATTTAAATAAGATGAAAAACTAAGTAAGCAAGTTTTAAGTGACGGCCTGAGTAGTCGTGTCGTCACACTTTACTTTATTTTCTTTCCTTATATAATTTTCTATGGTTTAGAGGTTAAAATTTAGGTAAAATACAAGAGCGCCATAAATTTGACATCTCCTTATATTTATACCCACCATAACATTAAAGTTGATAATTTTGTTATTTCATAACATTAAAATTATCAGTTTTAATGTTAGAGCGGGTAAAAATTATAAAATCATGGCTATTAACCAAATTTTCTCTTAAAATTTGGGGATTTTAGAGTTCAATTTGGGGTCTTTTTTAATTAGTTTTTTAATTTTTTGGGGGCTGATTTGAAAATTCATTTTGGGTTAGGGATCTAATTTTTTTTAGTATGCCTAATCTTGGGTTTTCGAATTTTAGGTAAAATAAAATCTCATCAAAAAGACAAATTGTATTTTTTCCTCTCGAACTTTAGGTCATATCATAAAATTCCCTCCAACCTTTAATTTTAGCATTTTTCCATTTGAACTTTGGAAAACTTTACGAATTTTCCCCCTCAATTAATTTTTTGACGAAAAATACACATAACACTCGTTTAAAGCATGAGTTGCAGATATTAAGTAAAGAGTGAAGGTCTTCTTTGGTGCCAAACTTTGTCCTCTAATCTTAGCTCTCCATGTGTCAAGCATCACACCATCAAGAGATTATGGATAACAATAAGAAGATAATGGCAATATAGAAATTATCCATAACTGAAGTGGACGATCAACAATCATACATTTAAAAATATGGGTTTAACCTCACTAACTTCACTAATGAGTATTTCTCTATAAATAGAACATCAAATCCATCATAGAAAGGGGGAAGAGAGCACTCTTAAATTCTTTATGACCATAGATTTTAGCATCTGCAATGTATATAAGTTTTGGATTTAGAGGTCAACAGTAAAATAATAATATGTTAGAATTTTCGAATAGGTTTGAACTTGTTGTTGGATATGATTTTATATAAGTCTTTTTTTAGTAATTTAAAAAAACTTTAGAAATTCTTTTGATAAAATATATAAACATATCATAAAAGGCATTTTTTTTAATCCCTCAAAAAAGTTTTTTTTAATAGAATATATAAACATATTTCAATTTTTATCATAAATTTAATTTTAGAATAAATAAAAATCGATGAAAACATTAAGTCTTCATTTGATAAATTAGTTAGAAATGAATTTTTTAAGTTGGAGTTAGTTGATTTTTTAACAACTAATTATAGATTTTATTAACTTTTAAAAAAAGTAAAAATTAAGATAAAAAAAATATAATTTAATTAAAATTAAACTTAAATATCCAACAGTCCTTAAAATCATAGGGTATTTGATTTGATAAAATTAAATGCTATTATAGTGGTCGTGGCGGTAAAGAAAAGAAAAAAGAAAAGGGAGCGTAGGGCCCAGTCGTCGCAAAGAAAAGAAGGAAAACCCAACCCAATTGAATTGAAGGGAAACACTAGTTTGGTTGGCTTGTTAAAACCCCCAAACCCCAATTGAATTTGACGGAAGGAAAAGGGTTTTTGGTGTTTGGTTGCATTTTGGAATTTGAGAGATTGAGAGATTGAGAGCAGAGATGGCGTCAGTGTGCGGCCGAGTAGCGAACAGAGGAATCATCAAATCCGCCGTCCGAACTTTAAATGGAAATGGAAATGGAATTGGATTCAGCCTCCTTCACCGCAACGCCAAACCTCCCTCGCCTATTTCCTACTCCTCGTCTTCTTCTTCTTCTTCTTCTTCTTCTTTTCTGCTGCTGCTGCTGCTGCTGCTACTCCTCCTCCTCTTCGCAGTCGCCGCTTCTCTCTCTCCAGGTACCGGCTCTCTCTCTCTCTCTCTATATATATATATATAGTATTTTCAATCTCTCTCTCTGTCTCTATATATATACACTCTAATCGATGGGGAATATTGGGCAGGTATCCGGTGGAATTGGGAAGCGTGGAGTCGCTGATGCCTCTTCACAACGCGGTGGCCGCTGCCAGAATGACGGCGTGTCTCAGCACCTCCTCCCTCACCTGCCGCTCTCTCTTTCAGGGTACTCTCTCTCTCTCTGCTCCCCCCACTCTCTAATCCCCAAAACCTCCTTTGAGTCGCTCTTTTCTATAAAATTCTTCTATTTATCATTTTAAAATCCCTCCTTTACCATTGATATTATTGCTTTTGCTCATCCAAATCCTTTCTTTATCATTGTAACTTCTCCATTCCTACTCTTTAATCAAACACTATTCTTCTTTTATTATCTAATATCTACCATCAAGTTTTCGGGTTCACTGGATTTTAACATCAAATTCATTCCATTGTGTTTCCAACTCTGAATTTTGAAATATAAAAAAAAAAAAAAAAAAAAAAACAAAATTTCTCTTTTCCAACTAATTAAACACGTTTAGTATTAGTAATTCCAACGATAAGCAAGTCTTAATTAAACACGTTTATTGCTCCACTCTACTGTCCACACGCACATGCTAAAGTCTTAATCTAATTGATGCCTGTAATTGTAAAAGATGATGGATTTATTAAGGAAGTGAAGCAGACACATACTCTAAATTTAAAGTTCTAACGAGAAGAGCTGAGAGGGAGAAATGCAGTTATTGGGTTACCCTATTACCTGACGGACTGCATTAATTTGTTGTTTGTCTCTTTAATATGCTTTAAAGAATAAAAACCTGGAAAAATTTTACAAGACCTGCCTCCTTATCAAGTATGAAGCCATGTCTTTTCCTTTCCTTTTCCCTACAAACCTTTCGACGACTACTCAATTTCTTAGTAATGTTATTTTGGAGATTTGTTTCTTATAAAAAACCAATCTATTAGTTGAGAATTTGTGTTTCATTTTCATGCACCAGAACTTTTGATAGTTTAAAAGAAACTTCGTACACTTGCATTGCAGATGCAAGATGTCTTTTGATTCATTTTTTTTTTTTGTCTGCCTTGCTTTTTCACTTTGTTTTACTAGAATGTTTTGAATCGTGGTGCTGTTCTCCCCTGCTTTCAAGCTTCACCTTCTCCTCTTTACTCTTGAAGTCCTCTTTTCTATTCTGTTACAACAGTGTATCCAGTCTGTTACTCACAACCCATTTGTCCCGATAAACTTCTCTAAGTTTCAGTAAGATGTTTACTAGTATTACTAGTATGGGATGATGTCATAGTAGAAATGATCATATTAGTAATGTTAGGAAAGTTTCAAAAATTAACAAGATACATCAAGCACATAACAATACGGTACTAGCTTAGGATATTGTTATTTTTATGACTCTTTTACGGCAAGGATTAAGCTTCCTTTGCAGAGTGGGTAGAATCTATCAAAGAACCCGTATTTCTGGTACCGTAATCTTGGATTATTATTTTTGCACTTAAAAGAGTGGTTTTACGTTGTTAGTGAATAAGAATAAGCCTGATAACGTAGCTTCTTCTTTTCCCCAGATGGAATTGACGGTACGTGAGACAATGTGTGCTATGTTCTATTTGGAGGTGGGCGCTATCATCTAGATATCCTCCATTTCCTACTTATAACAACACTGTGGAAAACTAAACTGCTTCTTGATAAAATCCGTTTCTTGTCTCTTTGTTATTCATGAAGTCTGTCTATCTAGCTATTTGTACTGTCCAGTGAAACCCTGTGAAGTTCTGAACACAGTGGCTGTTTAGTTTCACCACCATATACTCTGTAGAACTTACAATTGGCAAATTGACAAGATTCATGTTGCCGCCAAATATCTAGTGGCAGCTACACGTGGACTTTGTTTGTTTGTTTGTTTGTTTGTTGATGAGATTAGAGTTCCAACTTCCTTGGCATAATTTTACACTATTTAAAAGGTTGTGTTAAGTTAACTACAGTGTTCTTATCCAAATTATTTTGTGTGTTGCTTCAGAGATTGGGCTGTCAGTTCCAAGGTGACTTTGCAAGCAGGCTGTCACCATAAAGAGAGGCTGTTCTAAACTTTGAAGAATGGGAACAAAGATTTCTGTTTGCTTTTTCTTCTTGAATTTCCAGTGTTTCTATATGTAGTTTGAAGGATTACATTCCAATTCTAGTTCGTCCAACAGAGTACAAGTTGTCCTTGAATCACGAAAATAAGGATCATTAAGATTCTGTTGTGCTGTTCAATACCCTTTTTAGCCCAAAAGTTACTGTTTTTGTTCAAAACGCACATTTTGGACAAAAAAACTTTTGTATTTTCTTTTTGGTCTTTCGGTTTGTTGTTTTGTTTTGTTTTGTTTTTTCTTTTTTTCCCCCTCTATTTAGATAAATTTTCTCAAATGTATCATATGCTTTAGACTAGTTAATGTTTATTGCGAAAGCTCCATGTTAATGGAAAGCTAGTTCCAAGGGCGGGCGCAGTCGATGGACTTTCCTGTGTTTATGCTAACTAGTTGAAATCATGTGCTTCACACGTGTAAAGCACATACATACTAAACTTATTGAATATTTATTTTATAAACATAAATGTCAAAGTTTTCGGTGATACAATATTTTTGAAACTAGTTAAAAATACACATATATATATATATATATATATATGGCTTTCTACAGCCTCACACTTTCAAAATGAGGAACCGTAATCTGAATGGTTGAGAATGGTGTGGTGGTTTTCTAAATGTTTTCTCAGAAATCGGACGGTCATCAAGAAGGAAGGGTAGGAAAGGGCAATTTTAAAATTTCAAGGGAAATGCTCTCTGGCTACCGGATTGCATACGGTTGTAATTTGGTATTTAGTAGTTTATTTCCGACTGTTTGCATTGCGTAATTACTTTCCTTCCTTTGCTCTCCTCTCTGTCTTTTTCCTTTTTTTAATTAATTTTTGTTGTTGCTTTATATTATTTATATTTCTCTTGTTTTCTTTTCTTCCTAATCTTTTTGGTTTCAATCCTATTTTATTGATAGTGCATTATATCTCACTAATTACACTTAGCTATAAAAAAAAAAAAAAAAAAAAAAAAAAAAAACTCTTGTACAGGGAATGACCTTAAATGGTTGCATTGTATTTTCTCAGTATTGTACTGTCTACTTGTTCCTTGGTATGGCAGTAATATTTTATTTTCCTAGTGCTTGATTTGTATGGTATTAATGAGAGCCTTGTATTAATACTACTGTCATTTTTTAGTTTTTTCTATGTTGATCAATTTATACAAAGCTCGGAATTTTTGTGAAATTTGGTGTAATTTGGACTGCTCTATGATTGAATTTCCGATAAAATTCCAAAGCTTTTTGTCGAATTTGGTGGATACTTTGTGCATTTTGGTGTAAATTGAAGAGCCTTTCTCCTACTAAGCCTGCTCTCACTTAATGCTTTATATATAAGCTGTTGGAAAATAATTTAGAGGGCAAACAGGGTCCGCCGCCTCATAAACACATAGTAAAGTTCTATATATTTTATCCTAATAAATAATTTCTGATGATGTGAATTTTAGACCATTAATCTCCACAAAACAATAGGGCTTTATGCTTTATGCATCAATTTCAGACCTTAGATTCTTCATTATTATCAGTACTCTTATTGCCTGTAACTTGACATAGAAAAGATCGAAAGAAGAAAGAACTAACCTCAAGGGAATCTAACCAGTTCAAAATTTCTCATTAAAATTCAATCGGCTGATCCTTATGATTTATTCCTAATTATTTAATTACTTGAGAGATGGTCTATGTGTATTAGTAAAAATTGAATATCTTAAAGATTATGAACATACCATTATTTTTTCTTCCACAAAAGAGTCCTACTCGGACTTGGACTCCCCCCACCCCAAACACACACACAAAAAGAGTCCTACTCGGACTCGGACTCCCCCCCCCCCCCCCCACACACACACACACAAAGAGTCCTACTCGGACTCGGACTTGGACTCTCTCTATATAGAGGATCCAAGGCTCCGGATCCAATCATAAATTTTATTTGCAACGTTTTTCTCCTCAGAAGAGCTCTATTAATTTGAAATAAATCTTTCTTTGCGAAATTTTATTCGGTAATTACAATGACAGGTACGTATGTACTCTCTTTTTTGCAATATTTCGACATATCATTCAAAACTTTTTTAATTTTTAATTTTTATTTTTTCATAAGAACAAATCTAGTGCCGTGTTAGTTTAGCCTTTGTTGGGCCACTGTTAAATTTCATGCAGAAAGTCTTTATTTTTAATTTTATTTTCTCTTTCATATCGATCGAGCTAATGTTATACATCTCCCCATTCATTCATAATAATGTTATTTTTTCTAATCCGGTTTTGCTTCTTTAATCTTTTTAGTTAGTGTGTTTAAGTATCTTTTCTTCTTCTTCTTCTTCTTCTTCTTTTTTAATTATTTGTCTTTCTTTCTTTCTTTTGGTTCTTTTGGGGAAAAAAAATATATAATTATGCATCCAACAGGGAACTACAACTGAATTAGGGCAAGTACCCAAAATGGAAGATATATGAAAAAAAAAATTAAATTCATCAACAGATATATATTCTACTCATAACATCGAACTCTAGTGTATAGGGTACGAGAGCCATAATTGAATTTCTTTAATAAAATAAAAAAATAAGAAAGAAAGTTTATTTGTTTGTTTTTTGTTTGTTTTTAACTTAAAGGATGAATGATTCAAATTCTATACCTAGAGATGGAGTTAGGTATTAAATTATTGCTAAATTATACTTATAACCACAAAATCGGCGCTTTATTTGTTATCCTATTTAAGTTGTAAAATAACATGCTTGAGTGGTTAATTATTGTATAATCCTAATCTCTTCCTTGTGCTGATGAACATGCATGAATGTTGGCTTATTAGTTTTTGAAAAACAAAGTTAAACTGTTGAGGGGCACAAGTGGTAAAACAAGACATTTAGTGACATAAAAAATTTGAAACTCTTAAATTTATTAAAAATGGTGGGATATGTCTACCGACATGTAAAAAAAGGAAGTAGTAAGAGTAAAATTTCTGGTTTTTTTTTTTTTTTTTTTCCTCTAATTTACAAATTTGCATAATATGTTAGCTTTTATTAAAACTATTGTTTCTTTTTTCCTTTGTAGATTGGGTACTTCTACCGAACCATTTATTGGACTTAATATTGGAGAAATTAGACTCGTCTAAAGATTATATGCAGTTTGGCGCTGTTTGCGTTTCATGGCATTCTGCAATGAAGTTTAATCAAGTTAAACACATTACAAGTCCAAGACACCAACATCAAGTTCCTATACTTTAGTTCCTGATCAAGATGAAAGAACATTGAGTGTATATGATGTTATGCATGAGAAGTTCTTGGACCTGAAAGTATTAATACCACATACAGAGCGTTTCTGTGGTTCTTCAAAAGGATGGTTGATAGCTGTTAATAGGGACTATTCGATAACACTTTATAAACCTTATTTTATGGCTAAGAATGAGAATAGTGGTGCAAACACAAGTCTTTGCCTTAATCTTCCAAGGTTATTTCCTCGTTCTCCTGAAGATGAAGAGTGTTTTTCATATCCTATTTGGAGTCATCACGTGTTTAAAGCTATAATAACAGCTGATCCATTAGAAGATGCAAACAAATGCATAGTTTTGACTATATTTGGCGAGTACTTGCAGTTAGCTTACATTGGATGTGCGAAAGACACAACATGGACCATGATTGGTGTAGAATATGGTCCATTTGATGACATTTTAAGTCTTAAGAATCAAGTTTATGCACTAAGTTATCTTGGTATATTTATATCTTTTGATATTATAGATTCGGGAAATCTGATTCCAAAGTTCGTTGTATCCGGTATATCACCAAGAGAAGTTGG
The DNA here is from genome assembly GCA_009761775.1 of Ficus carica. Lineage (NCBI taxonomy): Eukaryota > Viridiplantae > Streptophyta > Magnoliopsida > Rosales > Moraceae > Ficus > Ficus carica. The sequence goes on from CM019750.1 coordinate 739,612, forward strand.
AGGCATAACTGTATATCAAAAAGATATATCGTAGAATCATATGGAGAACTTTTTCAGGTTTTTCGGTATATTAATTTTCATAATACCATTCGTCGGACGGTGATGTTTGAGGTATTCAAGTTGGAATTTGACACAGAAAAGTGGATACATATAGACAGTCTTGGTGATGTTTCTTTTTTCTTAGGGGACAATTCTTCTATAGCCGTCTTGGCTTCGAATTTTGCTGAATGCGAGCCAAATTGTATATACTTCACTCAGGATAAAGATGTTTGTTTTGGATCATTTATTTCTTCTATTCGTGATTTGGGGATATTCGAACTTGAGAGCAGACATTTCAAATTGTATTTTAATATAGGCTTTACTGCTCTAAGGAAAATGTTGAGACAGCCTCCAATCTGGATCGTGCCCACAGTAGACTTGTACTAGGAGATTATTTTTCTTCTTTTTTCATCTTTTTTGGTTTTTTTTTTTCTTTCATTCTAAGGTAAATGAAGTAAATGTAGACTTGATACATTATATTTGATATTGAAATTCAGCCCAACAGTTATATATAATTTCATTTTATTTTATGTAACAAGTTTTAGAATCTGTCTTGCAAAGTAATTGTTTGTCAAGTTTAAAAAATCTCTCATCTGTTCTCCATAAAAAGTAAATAAAAATAAAATAAAATAATATAAAGACGATTTGAGAAAATAATTGGATCCATTGATGGTTAACATACCATTCCTTAAAGGTGTCATATTTAAAATAATATATTTTTAGTTGTTTCCATATAACTAGTGGGTGCATACTTGTTATTTTTTTAATTGCCAGTTTTGAGGGAGGAATAGGCGTTAGAAGATGCGATGCCAAAAATTACCGAATCTTCAAATGCAAAAGCATTAGAGGAAGGCGCCTAATTAATAATTACTGTTTTGTTTTTCCTGTTTTAATTAGAGATTTATATCTAAATAGCCATTTCTAAGAAGGTTTTAATAAATAACTGAGATTTTTAAAAATTAGTTTAAAAGGCTTTTTTTTTTTTTTTTAAATGATTAATCAATATTCTTAAATGATCAATTAGTAATTAAGTGATTAACTATAATGTAAATCACCAAATTTCATGATCAATTACGGATTGACTATTAGTCAGTCACCAGTTAACCATTAGTCAATCACCAATTTTCATACGCAATCACTGATTGATCAAATCTGAAAAATGGCAATTAAAAAAGAAATTAAATCATGTATTATATTAGATGATTAAAAAGGCCACCCATTCACTCTCTTGTTCTTTTTCTTATTATTACTAGTCCGAAAAATACGATGTCTGTTCTCTTGATTAGTTTCTACTAAATTATTAGGAAATATGAAAAGAGGAGTTTTAAGTTGGGATTTTTTTGCGTTTTCAACTGTTTTTTATTATTATTATTTTTTTAGAATAACGATTTAGAAATAAATTCCTAAGAATTTAGAAAATTCATATTATCTTCCTTTTTTCTGCAAAATGTATTAGAATGGTTGACCAAATGGATAGCATTCCTCAACTTTTACGAGGAATTAAATAAAGCACTCAACCCAATTCTCTATGTTGATTAATCACATAATTAAACAATCAGTATTTATAATGTTAAGAATCCTACATCTCTAGCAGAAGCACAATACTGGATACGAGATTGAAGCAAATTGCTGTATTATTATTCAATTAATCTTTGTATTGTTATTATTGTTCAGATCTTTTGGAATTAATTTTTATGACATTTATTTTATTATTAATATTATCATTGATTTATAAATATAGTCTAATAATAATTTCATATCAGATAACGCACTTGCATTTTCTTTTCGTTGCAATTTCAAATTTGCACTCATTTAATTGTTTTTTTTTTTTTTTTTTAATTCACCTAGATTTTGCTAGGAGCAATTCAGAAGCAAACCATCTTTAAGAAGTGAAGATTCTGAAAGTGTAGTACTCCTTTATTTCCTATATGGCTGTATATATAGACACTTGTTATGGTCAGGATGGTCCTTCACCAACATAATATGTTTTGATTCCAAATTATATTCTCATTTGTTGTAAAGCTGTCAACTTGGTGGATTATAATCTTTTTTGAAACCCGTTGGAGAGGGTAAAAAAATATAAATGATCAAGGAAATCACTAAATAAGTGTACTGGGTGGAAAGCCGTAATTGTAATTTTCAAAATAGATGTCATTTATTTTTTTAAAGTGGATATAGATGTTCAGGTTAATTTCCCATATGTAGTCGTAACATATATATTTTGGAGAATACATTTGGATAAATCAACCATAACATGACTCATAATACTTGTCAATTCAATATTGAATTGTACCATAACATAACATTTTCTGCTTGCTCATTATAAAATTACATTCTTTTTCTCACCTCACTCCTTATTTTAATTCTATGAGATTTATATATATTCCATGACTTTAAGAGGCTACAAGCCAATTCTTATGATATAAAATGAAGAAGTTACTATTAAAAAAAAAAAACAAACAACTTTTTTTGAAGAAGTACTTCATTAGTACCATTCTTTCAGTTAACAAGTTATGCTACTTATATTTCTAAAATTTGTTCCATTATGAAAACCAGATACTACAACTAAATTAGATACCTCTTAAAGTTATTGATTTCTAGACCGACTGCCTGTTTGCAATGTCATTAAAATATTTTGTGTAATTTTAATCCCAAAAAAAAAAAAAAAAAATTAGTACCTCCAAATTATCATGCCAGTTCACATAATATCACAAAGACATGTTAAAGATTTGTCCAAGACAAATAAGAACAACAAATACTCCAACTTGATAAATTATTAAAAAAAAAAAAAAAAAACTCAGAGAGATTCAAACTCTTAGGATAAAGTCATGCATGAAATAATCAGTGCACTTCAAATTAGAAAGTGAGTTTAAGTCAGAGGTAAAAATTAGGGAAGTATACACCTACCTTCCAAAATGAAATTAGCATAACATTCTTTTTAATTTATTTTCATATTGAGTGCCTAACAAGGCACATAGTACGAAAGTAAAGTGCATCGGGTGCGTGTGAAGTCATTTTGTAATTAAATTTATTAAAAAATATAATTTTAAATGATAATATCTTAGTAGGAGGTCGTTTTTTATCACTTCGAGGAAAAAAAAAAAAAAAAAACTAAACTAACTAAACTAAACTAAACTAAACTTTTGATTTTAGAGTAAATGACAGTTTCTCGAGCTTGTGACGGTCCATTAATAATGTTTGCAATGTACCAATAGTCCTTTAACAATGTGCCAATAGTCCATATCGTATACTAACGAGGGACTAATAAACTATTGCCTCCCATTGGTTAACCATTGAAATCAAGTACATAAACCATTAAATGATGAACCATTTTTTTTTTTTTAAAGGACATTCTTCTAAATTAAAAAAAAAAAAATTAGGACATTTATTAAATAAAAGATGAATTTTAAAAATGGGTATTTTCCTACAAACCCCTAACAATCAATTATAAAACTAACAGCGAAAAGGGGTAATTAAATAACCTTTGATGAACGATAAGCCCACCAAACCTTTCTTCTCTACCCACCACTAAATGACCACCCAATACAATAAAATTATAAAACTACGTCTCTATTAAGGAGCTTTACAATAAAATTCTTGCCCTAATAATATAATAACAACAACTTTGGTGAATATTCTTGATTATTCTTGATGAATATTTTTGATTTTTCAATAAGAAATTCAGTGAGTTTTACTGGTGGTTCGAATCTGGGGGACAAAAAATTGCACAAGCCAATCACATTAAAATGCATCAAGGTCGGAAAACACGTACAAATCTCTTACTTTGATCACAACTACTGCTAATTATTAACTCCACTACAGTTCAAGATGTAAAGGAAAAAAAAATCAACATTATGCGTCAAGAAATCGTTTTTGAACCTCCACCCACAATTTGGACACCGGCTGGATTTTTTGTTTCCATGCCGATCACTCAGGTGATGCTTCAGGTCCAACTCATCCGATCGAAAGGGGCAGTAACGACAATATTGCTCTCGCGGGGGTGGGGGTCCGGGTCGGGGTCGGGGTCGGCGTCGAGGTTGAGGTCGGTGTGGGGATGGCGGCGTCTGGTGATGACGGTGCCGGTGACGGTGGGGTTGATGGCGTTGGTGGTGGAGGCGCCAATGGGGCGGGGTCGGGGCCGGGGCCGGGGGCGGCCAAGACGAGACTCTCAAAGGTGGCATCCTAACGACCGGAATCGGCAGTTTTGGTAACATAAACGCCGGGTGTGCTCCCCCGGCCGGTGGAAGGGGGGGGCCATCGAAATCCCATCACACCGCCGTGTGGTGGTGGTTGCGGTGGAGGGCCGGGTGACAGTGGCGGTGGGGATGCCGGTGCCGGTGCCGGTGCCGGTGTTGATGGTGGAGGCGTCAGTTTGTTGTTGTCGAGGCGAGGCATGGGCGGGGATGGGGACGGCGGAACCGGCAGCTTCGGTCCTCCCCCGGCCGGTGGAAGGGTGGCCACCACAAACCCAGCACACCAGTACCGTGTGGAGGTTGTGGCGGGGGAGACGGTGGCGGCAATTCTTTGATTTCTTGGTCACCGTCGGACCTCTCTCCGTAATTCTGAAAATAATCATCCATGGCATTCTGAAAATGTTTTCTTGGTGCCGGTGTTGATGGTGGAGGCGTCAGTTTGTTGTTGTCGAGGCGAGGCATGGGCGGGGACGGGGACGGGGACGGCGGAGCCGGCAGCTTCGGTCCTCTCCCGGCCGGTGGAAGGGGTGGCCACCACAAACCCAGCACACCAGTACCGTGTGGAGGTTGTGGCGGGGAAGACGGTGGCGGCAATTCTTTGATTTCTTGGTCACCGTCGGACCTCTCTCCGTAATTCTGAAAATGATCATCCATGGCACTCTAATCTCTCTCTCTCTATAACGTTAAGCGGTAGGCTGAGAAAATTAGTGCGTGTGTGTGTCTATATATATATAGGTATGCACTACAGTCCTTCAGAAGTATAGAAACTTCGGACACGTGTCGAGTGGTGGAGAAAAAATAAATCCTAGTAACAGACATAACAATACATAGTTGGGTAGAGTGTGGATGGGTGATTTTGGAATAGTTGAGTCTCATATAATATACGGGGTTGTTACAGAACGTACATTTGGTAGCGGACACAGTTTTCATGGACAACATAAGTGTAAGGAGAAGAAAAGAAAGGACATTTTGGCCTGTAGTATTTTACTGCATTGTATGACATGTATTTTATTTGTATTTTATTGATAACATGTATTTTATTGTTGTCATATTAACATTTGATTTTGCGTATTGCAGTATTATCCTGTACTATACACTATTTATTTGTTACCTTATTATATTTTATTAAGAATTGAGTGTTTAAAAGATAAGATTTAGGACTTTATACTAGGACCATAGTTGGGTTTTAAGACGGGGGGCTAAAGTCTGGTTACGAGACCCAAGTCGGGGTCAGGATTCAAAATTGGGATAGGAGTTGGGGTCATATTTGAGGCAGGGATTGAGATTAGGCTTAGGCTTTGGGGTGGGGGTCGGGGTGAGTTTTTGGGACACGAGCTGGGGTCAACGTGTTTATGTAACCTAAGTCTGGCCATGTTTCAAGACGGGAAATCGGGGTCAGGTTTCAGAACAGGATTCAAGATTAGGGTCGGGTTGCAGAACCAAGATTGGAGTTGAGCTTTGAAATAATCGCCAGATTTAGGTTCGGGTTTTGGTATCGTATCACGTTTTGGGACACGAGTCAGAGTTAGGTTTCGGTACCAAGATCAGAGTTGAGCTCTCACTTAATGCTGTTGGAAAAGAATTTAGAGGGCAAACAGGGTCCACCGCCTCATAAACACATAGTAAAGTTCTATATATCTTATCCTAATAAATAATTTCTGATGATGTGAATTTTAGACCATTAATCTCTACAAAACAATAGGGCTTTATGCTTTATGCATCAATTTCAGACCTTAGATTCTTCATTATTATCAGTACTCTCATTGCCTGTAACTTGACATAGAAATATCAAAAGAAGAAAGAACTAACCTCAAGGGAATCTAACCAGTTCAAAATTTCCCACTAAAATTCAATCGACTAATCCTAATGATTTATTTCCTAATTATTTAATTACTTGAGAGATGGTCCATGTGTATTAGTAAAAATTGAATATCTTAAAGATTATGAACATACCATTATTTTTTCTTCCTACTTAATTCCTATTGTACTAATGAAAGTCTTATATTAATGCTACTGTCACTTTTTATTTTGATAGCGTTGATCATTTATGCAAAACAATCACAAATTCACTCATATTATCCATATTTAACTCGGCATTAGTTTTTTTTTTTTTCTCTTTATTATCAAATGAATACAATACTGTCTTTTTAATTTAACTTATCCTTGAAACACCTTTTTTTTTATTATTTAATTGTTATTTAAAAAAATCAAATTCAAAGGGAAATAATGCTAATCGGTTTAATACAAATTGCTTTGTGATTAATTATTCTAAATCCATTTGCTTATCTATTTACCTAATTATGATCTCCAAATTCCTTTCAAAAAACAAAAAAACAAAACAAACAAAACAAAACAAAAGGGGTGTTTGGTGCTCTATTTTGGATCACAATTTACAATTCAATTTTGTTTTTTTCTAAAAAGTCAACCAATTTTAAAAGTTCATAACTTTGCATATACAAGTCTAAATCAGATTATTATTATTATTTTTTTACAAATTACATAAATTTCGAGACAGACGAAACAAGTTTCATATTGTTTTTTTTCTTGAACATATTTCAAGTTTTTTCACTTTTTAACGACTCATCAAACGCACAATTTAATTTAAAACCCAAATACAATAATCTAAAACTTAGTATCAAATGCATGCTAAAATCACCAAATGACAATTTCAACACTCACTGTCACTATCCCAAAAAAAAAAAAAAAAAATTCAAGGGTGGAAATTTTGGAAATATGAAAACGGAGGCACAAAACTAGTCATTGAGGGGCGCCATGGGTCCACTGCCTCATTCATATCTTCGACTATTTAATAAAAAACTTTTTGAAAAAAAAAGACTATTTAGTTGTAAATCTCTATAAAAATAAATATAAAGGTAATCATTACAAGTCTTAAAAAGGAACAATAAGGTTAAAAAAAGAAAAGAAAAGAAATGTTGAAAAAAGGAGACTAAAAAAACATGAAGCCAGCTGCTACTATGTTGACTGCACACACAAGTCCCCAGGAATGGTCACAAATATCCACGATATTTTTAAAATTTCTAATCATGTTTAAGAGATATTGAAATATTTTTTAGATATAATATCTTTTTATTAAAATATTAAGGAAATATCGGGAAATTTCAGTAAAAAATATCGATTTCAAAACGTCGTGCAAACTTTACAAAATAACGAAAAAATTTTGATGGAAATTTCGAATTAAGCATGCAATTGGTGGATTTTTTGAAATTACATATTTTTTTCATTCATCATTTTGAGCATGTTATAATTATCTTTTATTTTTAAAATAAATTATGAGAGACAACAACTAGCAACTAACATCTAGTACGTTATAATTATTTTATAAACGGTCAGCACAAAAAGACTAAGAAAATATGTCTTATTGACTTCTACAAACTTGCACACTTTCCTATTTATGAAACTACCTCGGGAGGAGATCAATAAATAGCATGTCATGTGAACTTGATAGGACTTTTTTTTGATATTAAAATATGTTTATTATGCAAAATTTGTGTATTCATATATATATTTTTAATATTTGTGTTATCTTGACATGTTATAAATATATTTTATAAAAATTTCATAACTTCCGTAATTTTTTCATATTTTTTCATCGATATCGAAAATATCTCTAAAATTTTCATAAAATTGGATAATTAATAGTTCTGTCGATATCGATATTTTTATTCTTGTCCACATGAGACAAGCTCAAAAATAATGGAAAAAAAAAAAGAAAAAAAAAAAAGAAAGCAAACATGTCAGTGGTCACTTGCTTGTTTATCCGGCCTCATATTGTACTTATAGACATAAATAGGAATTTAGAGTTAAAGAGTCTTTTTTTAGTTTTTAAATAAATGATTAAAACTTTAAAAAATGTCTTTAAACATAAATGTGTTATTCCATGTCGTTGAATACGTGGCCAACTTGCGTATCATAATTATTATAATTAAAAAGAACATTTTTCATGAGCAAAAATTACATAGAAATTCGAATATTGATAAAACGATCATAACTACACGGTTTGGGAGGATAGAGTAGTATTTCAATTTCAAACTCCAACTCGGACTTTAAACACCCCAACAACCCCACACACACACGCACACAAAAAGGGTCCTACTCGGACTTGGACTCCTACTCGGACTTGGACTCTCTCTCTATATAGAGGATCCAAGGCTCCGGATCAACTCATAAATTTTATTTGCAACGTTTTTCTCCTTAAAAGAGCTCTATTAAGTTGAAATAAATCTTTCTTTGCGAAATTTTATTCGGTAATTACAATGACAGGTACGTATGTACTCTCTTTTTTGCAATATTTCGACATATCATTCAAAACTTTTTTAATTTTTAATTTTTATTTTTTCATAAAAACAAATCTAGTGCCATGTTAGTTTAGCCTTTGTTGGGTCACTGTTAAATTTCATGGTCTTTATTTTAAATTTTATTTAATCTTTCCTATCGATCGAGCTAATGTTACACATCCCCTCATTCATTTATAATAATGTTATTTTTTCTAATCCGGTTTTGCTTCTTTAATCTTTTTAGTTAGTGTATTTAAGTATCTTTTTCTTCTTCTATTCTTCTTCTTTTTTAATTATTTTTCTTTCTTTTCTTTCTTTTGGTTCTTTTGGGGAAAAAAAAATATAATTATGCATTCGACGGGGAACTACAACTGAATTAGGGCAAGTACCCAAAATGGAAGATATATGAAAAAAAAAAATTAAATTCATCAACAGATATATATTCTACTCATAACATCGAACTCTAGTGTATAGGGTACGAGAGCCATAATTGAATTTCTTTTATCAATTAAAAAAATAAGAAAGAAAGTTGATTGCTGTTTGTTTGTTTTTTGTTTTGTTTTTAACTTAAAGGATGAATGATTCAAATTTTATACCTAGAGATGGAGTTAGGTATTAAATTATTGCTAAATTATACTTATAACCACAAAATCGGCGCTTTATTTGTTATCCTATTTAAGTTGTAAAATAACATGCTTGAGTGGTTAATTATTGTATAATCCTAATCTCTTCCTTTGTGCTGATGAACATGCATGAATGTTGTCTTATTAGTTTTTGAAAAACAAAGTTAAACTGTTGAGGGGCACAAAGTGGTAAAACAAGACATTTAGTGACATAAAAAATTTGAAACTCTTAAATTTATTAAAATGGTGGGATATGTCTACCGACATGTAAAAAAAGGAAGTAGTAAGAGTAAAATTTCTGGTTTTTTTTTTTTTTTTTTCCTCTAATTTACAAATTTGCATAATATGTTAGCTTTTTATTAAAACTATTGTTTCTTTTTTCCTTTGTAGATTGGGTACTTCTACCGAACCATTTATTGGACTTAATATTGGAGAAATTAGACTCGTCTAAAGATTATATGCAGTTTGGCGCTGTTTGCGTTTCATGGCATTCTGCAATGAAGTTTAATCAAGTTAAACACATTACAAGTCCAAGACACCAACATCAAGTTCCTATACTTTTAGTTCCTGATCAAGATGAAAGAACATTGAGTGTATATGATGTTATGCATGAGAAGTTCTTGGACCTGAAAGTATTAATACCACATACAGAGCGTTTCTGTGGTTCTTCAAAAGGATGGTTGATAGCTGTTAATAGGGACTATTCGATAACACTTTATAAACCTTATTTTATGGCTAAGAATGAGAATAGTGGTGCAAACACAAGTCTTTGCCTTAATCTTCCAAGGTTATTTCCTCGTTCTCCTGAAGATGAAGAGTGTTTTTCATATCCTATTTGGAATCATCACGTGTTTAAAGCTATAATAACAGTTGATCCATTAGAATATGCAAACAAATGAATAGTTTTGATTATATTTGGCGAGTACTTGCAGTTAGCTTACACTGGATGTGCGAAAGACACAACATGGACCATGATTGGTGTAGAATATGGTCAATTTGATGACATTTTATGTCGTAAGAATCAAGTTTATGCACTAAGTTATCATGGTATACTTATATCTTTTGATATTACAGATTCGAAAAATCTGATTCCAAAGTTCGTTGTACCCGGTATATCACCAAGAGAAATTTGGAGGCATAACTGTATATCAAAAAGATATATTGGAGAATCATATGGAGAACTTTTTCAGGTTTTTCGGTATATTGATTTTCATAATACCATTCGTCGGACGGTGATGTTTGAGGTATTCAAGTTGGAATTTGACACGGAAAAGTGGATACATATAGACAGTCTTGGTGATGTTTCTTTTTTCTTAGGGGACAATTCTTCTATAGCCGTCTTGGCTTCGAATTTTGCTGAATGCGAGCCAAATTGTATATACTTCACTCAAGATGAAGATACTTGTTTTGGATCATATATTTCTTCTATTCGTGATTTAGGGATATTCGAACTTGAGAGCAGACATTTCAAATTGTATTTTAATATAGGCTTTACTGCTCTAAAGAAAATGTTGAGACAAGCCTCCAATCTGGATCGTGCCCACAGTTGACTTGTACTAGGATATTATTTTTCTTCTTTTTTCATCTTTTTTGGTTTTTTTACTTTCATTCTAAGGTTTATGAAGTTAATGTAGACTTGATACATTATATTTGATATTGAAATTCAGCCCAACAGTTATATATGACTTCATTTTATTTTGTGTGTGTGTATATATATATATATGTGTGTGTTCATATTCACAATAATTAACAAATTTTTTTTTCTATTCACTAATTTGGGGTTTTTCTTAATCCGATATATATATATATATATATATATATATGTGTGTGTGTGTGTTATTCCAACTGATTCCCGAAACGCTCTAATTCCCAAATAACTACCACATCATGTTTCCGTTATTCTGTTAAAAAAAAATTGTAAACAACTTTAATCCTAGAAAATAGGACTCTCACGAGACTCTCTCATAACAAACTCAAAACCAAACTTATCTTATCAGAAAATATCTAAACTAACTCTCTAATAATATATAAGATAATTCTCTTGTTCGGCAACCGTATGTGTCCGGTAAGAGAGAGATGGTATGTCTTCCATCTCTCTTACCGGACACATATAGTCGCCTAATAAGAGAGAGATGGTAAAAAAAGATTGCCGGACACAAGAGTTGATGTATATATATAAATATATAGGTACATGTGAAAAAGCAGAGTTTTATGTATATGTCTTCCATATACGGTTCCACACCGATAAGGGAAATCAAAGTTAGTTTGAACTATCCACAGGCAGATTCTCTCTTTCTTTTCTTTTTTTTTTTTTTCTTTCTTTTTTTTTTTTTGGGCAGAAAAATGATGGCCGTGCCGTGTGCTTCCACTTTTGGGTCGTTTTCTTTTTCAGCGAATTGCCCCTAGTAGAGATGAGATGATAAGAGGTTTGCTTATTAATTACTCTTAATTATTAACATAGGTGGTCTATTAACACCCCATACATATATATTTTTCATACTCACCTACTTAAATCACCCACTAATTAAATGAAAATTTTATTGATTACTTTTAGGGCATTTATACAATGAGACCTCTAACTATTACCCAATCAATGGGGAAATTTTTTTTAACCACTAGATCAGCTTTCAACAGTTCAGATTAAAAGTTTACACCAAAATTATTGTAGGATTTTAAACACGTGATCACACTTGAAATTAAGAAAGGAAAAAATAAAAATAAAAAAACCCTGTTCCAGATGAATCTTTACATATATAACTCAAAATTGAATCACCATTGCATATATAACATTTGTTTTGATTGCATTTTATTTTTTATTTTTTTAACTCAATTTTTAAATAAAAAGACTAAACACCCCTCCAGGTTATCTTCAATTCCTGACCGGCATAGGTGGTCAGGCCAGTCATGTCGGTCCGGAAAAACAGTTGTTGTTGGGGTTAGACTTCGTCTTCCTATTAATAACATTAGCTTTAACAGTTTATCTAATGAACGATGAACTCCCGATTCTAACGTCATTGTATTTGGGCCGGACCCAACTCATTGTATAAGTCAATAACGAACGTATATCGCTCGCATAATTGGGCCGGACTCAATGACTAAATGCGATTCGTTTAAAGTTAAACATCGAACATCGAACCAACAGATCGAATATAATCTTTCACACATTGACTCTACAGGCCACGAACGATAGATCACAGGGACAATGCCTTCTTTTCTACCCATCGTTCGTTATTTATGCCCAACAAAGCTTATAGGGTATACTCTTCATGACCGTCGAACTCAATGTCGACGATGATGTGTCATGCCATTATGAAAACTGACAAGTTCATAACTGACGATGACATCACATTCATAACTGCAAAGATCATGGTCTGAAATCAAGGCTCACTCCGGTAACCGTTCAACCTAGATCACAAATAGCGTTCTTACACATGTCCCTAAGGACAGCAAAAAAGAAACTACTCATGGATAGTTACGGGCACAGTCCCATCTTCCTCTATAAATAGAGGAAGGCCCCTTCCTTTCAAGGGGACTTCTTTTTGCTCTAATTTACATGCTGTTACTCTGCCGAAACATATCCAGAAATCATTTTGTACTAGAGAAAATCCACACTCAGTGAATACATTGCACTCACAGAGGACGTAGCATAATTGACGAACATCTCTACATCTTGGTGTTAATGAATCTCTCTCTCCCTCTCTTTTACTTTATTTTTGATTATTTTCATATTATTTTGCTTTATGAGTTTCAATAACGATTTCCAGGGGCCCAATCAACTGATTGTTTCATCACTGTCATTAATTTACGTTAAATTTTGAATGTAGAAAACCAGCATCTACAGTTGTCATTTAAATGATCATAGTACTTTGTGCTAAGATCAACAAGATTGATCGTCGGTTCGAGTAAAAATATACCTGACCGGCATAGGCGGTCAGGCCATTCATGCTGATCCGGAAAAGCAGATTAGTGTTTCCTTTGGAATGTTGATCGAAAAAATAAAGAATATCACCCCGATCTGAAAAAAAAATATTCCTGACCGGCCGGTCATGAAAACTAGGAAAAAAAAAAAAAAAGCATAGTGTTTACTTTGGTGTGGTGATCGAAAAAATAAAGAAAATCACCCCGGTCCGGATAAAAATATTCCTGACCGGCATGACCGGTCAGGCCAGTCATACCGGTCAGGAAAACCAGAAAAAAGTAAAGTGTTTACTTTGGTGTGGTGATCGAAAAAACAAATAAGATCACCCATGTCCGGAAAAAAAATTCCTGACCGGCATGGTCATGCCGGTCAGGAAAACCAGAAAAGTGTTTCCTTTGGAGTGTTGATCGAGAAAACAAAGAAGATCATGCCGGTCCGGATAAAAATATTCCTAACTGGCATGACCGGTCAGGCTGGTTAGGAAAACCAGAAAAAAAAAAAAAAAAAAACAAAGTGTTTACTTTGGTGTGATGATCAAAAAACAAAGAAGATCACCCCGGTCCGAATAAAAATATTCTTGACCGGCATGACCGGTCAGGCCAGTCAAGCCGGTCAGGAAAACCATAAAAAAAGCATAGTGTTTACTTTGGTGTGGTGATAAAAAAAACAAAGAATATCACCCCGGTCCGGATAAAAATATTCATGACCGGCATGACCGTTCAGGCCAGTCATGCCGGTCAGGAAAATCAGAAAAAAAAAAAAAAAAAAAAAAAAGTAAAGTGTTTACATTGGTGTGGTGATTGAAAAAACAAATAAGATCACCCTGTCCGGAAAAAAATATTCATGACCAGCATGACGGTCAGGCCAGTCATGCCGGTAGGAAAACCAGAAAAAAAGTAAAGTGTATACTTTGGTGTGGTGATCGAAAATATAAAGAAGATCACCCCAATCCGGATAAAATTATACCTAACCGGTCAGGCCAGTCATGCCAGTCAGGAAAACTAGAAAAGTGTTTCCTTTGGAGTGTTGATCAAAAAAACAAAAAAGATCACCCCGGTCCGGAAAAAAATATTCTTGACTAGCATGACCGGTCATGCCAGTCTTGCCAGTCAGAAAGTCAGAAAAGTGTTTCCTTTGGAGTATTGATCGAAAAAACAAATAAGATCACCCCGATCCGGATAAAAATATTCCTGACCGAAAAGTGTTTTTTCCTGGCCGGTCAGGAAAACCAGAAAAGTGTTTCATTTGGAGTGTTGATCGAAAAAACAAAAAAGATCACTGCGGTTAGAAAAAAAATATTCCTGACCGGCTATGCCGGTCAGGCCAGTCATGCTGGTCAGGAAAATCAGAAAAAAAAAATAAAATAAAAAGCAAAGTGTTTACTTTGGTGTGATGATCGAAAAAAAAGATAAGATCACTCCTGTCCTGAAAAAAAAATTCATGACCGGAATGACCGGTCAGGCCAGTCATGCCGGTCAGTAAAACTAGAAAAGTGTTTCCTTTGGAGTGTTGATCGAAAAAACAAAGAAGATCACCCTGGTCCGGAAAAACATATTGCTGGTCAGGAAAACAAAAAAAAAGTAAAGTGTTTTACTTTGATGTGGTGATCGAAAAAACAAAGAAGATCACCACTATCCGGAAAAAAAAATATTCATGACCGGCATTACCGGTCATGCCAGTTATGCCGGTCAGGAAAACTAGAAAAGTGTTTCCTTGGAGTGTGTATCGAAAAAACATAAAAGATCATGCCGATCCGAATAAAAATAATCTTGACTGACATGAACGGTTAGGCCAGTCATGTCGGTCAGGAAAACCAGAAAAAAAAGTAAAGTGTTTACTTTGGTGTGGTGATCGAAAAAACAAAGAAGATTACCCCGGTTCGGATAAAAATATTCCTGACCAGTTAGGCCAGTCATGCTGGTCAGGAAAACCAGAAAAGTGTTTCATTTGGAGTGTTGATTGAAAAAACAAAGAAGATCACCCTGGTTCGGAAAAAAATATTCCTAATCGACATGAACTGTCAGGCCAGTCATGCCGGTCAGGAAAACCAGAAAAGTGTTTTTTTTTTGAGTGTTGATCGAAAAAACAATGACGATCACCCCGGTCCGAAAAAAATATTCCTGACCGGCATGACCGGTCAGGCCAGTCTTGCCGGTCAGGAAAACCAAAAAAAAAAAAAAAAAACATTGTTTTTACTTTGGTGTACTCATCGAAAAAATAAAGAAGATCACCCCGGTCCGGATAAAAATATTCATGACCGGTTAGGCCAGTCATGCTGGTCAGGAAAACCAGAAAAAAAAAAAGTAAAGTTATTTAATTTGGTGTGGTGATCGAAAAAACAAAGAAGATCACCCCTGTCCGGAAAAAAAAAATATTCCTGACCGGCATGACCGGTCAGGCCAGTTATGCCGGGCTGACCGGTCATGTTGGTCAGGAAATCCTGAAAAATATTTCCTTTGGAGTGTTGATCGAAAAAACAAAGAAGATCACTCCGGTCCGGATAAAAATATTCTAACCGGCATGACCGATCAGGCCAGTCATGCTGGTTAGAAAAATCAGAAAAAAAAATAAAGTGTTTACTTTGGTGTGCTGATCGAAAAACAAAGAAGATCACCTCTGTCCGGTTAAAAAGATTCCTGACCGACATGACCGGTCAGGCCAGTCATGCCGGTCAGGAAAACTAGAAAAGTGTTTCCTTTGAAGTGTTGATCAAAAAAACAAATAAGATCACCCCGGTTTAGATAAAAATATTCCTAACCGGCATTACCGGTCAGGCCAGCCACTGATGCCGATCAGGAAAATCAGAAAAGAAAAAAAAAAAAAAAAAAAAAAAAAAAAAAAAAAAAGCAAAGTGTTTACTTTGGTGTGGTGAGTGAAAAAACAAATAAGATCACCCCGGTCCGGATAAAAATATTCCTAACCGGCATGACCGGTCAGGCCAATCATGTCGGTCAGGAAAACCAGAAAAAAACATAGTATTTTACTTTGGTATGGTGATTGAAAAAACAAAAAAGATCACCTCGATCTGGATAAAAATATTCATGTTCGGCATGATTGGTCAGGCCAGTAATGCCGGTCAGGAAAACCAGAAAAAAAGTAAGTGTTTACTTTGTTGTGGTGATCCAAAAAAAAGAAGAAAATAACCTATGTCCGGAAAAAAATGTTGCTAACCGGCATGATTGCCGGTCAGGAAAACCAGAAAAGTGTTTCGTTTAGAGTGTTGATCGAAAAAACAAAGAATATTAACCCGGTCCGAATAAAAATATTCCTGACCGGCATGACCAATCAGGCCAATATTCGCCCAAAAACTATGTATGCGAAAAATACTACGTAAGGGCATGTAATCGAACAAGTAATATAGTTGTAAGTAGAGTATCGTATCCATAGGGATTATATTACCAAAATCTCAATTATAGAAAACAATAGATCTAAAACAAATTGGAAATTGATTTGAGCACTAAAATTATAAAAAATGAATATAAACTAACGGGTGTAATTAAAAATGCAAGCAAAAGGTAAAACGTGGCAATATCAAAGGTTTAGAGTGTGAATCAATGATGGGTAATGGCTAGGATTATTGATTGCCCCTCAGTTGTAAATCTGACCACAAATGCTGTAATAAAGTTATCCAGTAAACTAAAATTCTGCATAATCCTCTTCCGAAAGATGTCGTGCCTCTAGTTCTTTAAACCAAAATTAACATATTCCTATGCATCTTAGTTTTCCAAACATAAAATTAAACACCAATTTTAATGGGTTGTACAAGAAAACAATATATTCCTATATCATTCACTTATATTATCCAAGTTAAATCCAACTAAAATTAACCTTCCCAGAATTAATTCTAGTTTGTATATTCTACCAATTGATGTCCAGTCAATCAACAGAAATTAAGCAATACAAAACACTTGAATAACCCAAATAAAAATCACTAAACATTTAACTCAACATCTAAATATTCATTGCAACCTTGGTTCCATCAATAATCCTAGCTAGAGGATTTAGTTCATGTTCAAATTAAAGAAATCACAAATATAAGTCTCAATCCACAGATTCATCATCCCAACGAAAAATCAAAAGATTAAGAAAAGGTTTAGAAGGAACTGAAAAATTGGAGAGATCTTCAGCACAAACAAAATATCTGCATATCTCCTTCTTCTCTGATATTTCCGTCGTCTCTCTATTTTTCGTCATCTCCCCCTTTTCTTCGTCTCCATTTCCTCTTTCAGAAAAAACTCTCTGCCTCTCTTTCTTGCCTCCGAAACGGCCCCCTTTTCCTCTTGTTAACTTTCCTTTTTATCCCAAGACTCCCACAGATGCCCTAGCTCCACATGCCCTCTTGGTTGCTAATTTTGGTAACCTTTTCACAGCTGTCATGCACAAACATAATGGGCAAATGAGTCTGTGCCAGCTGTAAGGCAAGATTGGGGCCCACATGCTTTTACTTTAATTCTTTATTGATATAACTTTGCTGTGACATTGCTATAGCTTTGCTGCAGCAATCTGATGCATTTCAGCTGCCAATTTCATCATCTCCTATAATCCAGTGGGCCTCTACTCTTTTGACACCGTGGGCTCCAATTGCAAGGCAACACAAAAATTAAAGATAAAAAAATATGCCAAAAGCCAAAATTAACTACAACTATTTACCCATCCTTTAACTAAAACAAACTAATTAGTATTATATAAAATACTAAAACTAAGGCATATTATCTTGAAATAACAACAATCAATAAGCTTAAAAGCATGTTAAATAACTCTATTTCATAGAGTTATCACACCCCCAAACTTATATCATTGCTCGTCCTCGAGTAATGCCAAAATAAACATCAAAATACAACATGCAAAAAGAAAACTTAAAACACAAAACAGAAGATTTGCTCAGGCTGCCAAACAAGTTGAGTCTCCATTCTCAAAAGAGCTTCTTAATTTCCAACTTATTTCAAAATCAGCTTTTATCAAATATTAATTCTATCCTTTATAAGCTTGCTTCCAAGTGAGGTTCCTCTATAGGTGTGTGTGTGCGAGACTATATCTAAGCATATTCAGATCACCTAAGTCCCTCTGATCACGATCATCAAGCTTAGTTTATGATCTAATAGGCTGGATGCACGACTCCCTCTTCACTAGCATTAGTTGGACAAAACCTAAGGTTAGACATATTCCACTGCTTCTTGAGTTGGGTGTAGGTGTATGTACACATCAATTTATTATCTCTAAATGCCCCCCCCCCCCCTTTTTTTCATCGTGTCACTGTTACCTTTTTATGCAAATGCCAACATTGGTGATGAAGACACTCGGTTACTCAGCAACGTCACACTTCAGAATTGCTATAGCATACTCATATTATGAACCACTGTTTGACGTAAAAGTACACATGGGGCTCATGTTACTCCTGGTTACTAGGCAGCTCAGAATAGTGGAGTTCTTTATTCATAGCATTTTTTTTTTTTGAATTTTTGACACCTTTGAACATCAGCCTTTCTTCGGATATTATTACTTTTAATGCACACCAACTATCCCCAGAATGTTTCGCTTCCTAAAGCTTTGCCTCAAAGGTTTGACACAATCAGTTCTCAAATCCTAAACTCTCACAATGACTTAGAGTTCCCTAGGCTTTTCTCAGAAAAAAAAAAAAAAAAAAAAAAAAACAAAGCTATAGCCTATTGTGGAAAAGAGTAGTCTCACTCAAAGAGCAAACAGATAGCAGACATCACCAATACTCAATTCATGCTTGTTCAATCCATAAGTTGAAAATTTCAAAACACTACTATTCTTCATTGAATTTCCTCAAACCAACTATGTTATAGCAAAACCAGAGCAAATAAAACATACTAATATATATATATATATATATATTTTTACTAATCAGAGAAAAACAAAACAAAATCATACCAAACAAATCAAGCTCTCTACTCCCAAACTTAAAATCAACAGTGTCCTCACTGCTGGAACAAAACATAACAAAAACAACAAGACACAACAAAACAAAACATAACATTGTAGAACTAAGAAAGAGAAAGTTAGATACTCCCTGATTCGGTGGGTCGCTAGGTTGGTTGGAACAGTGCGCTGGCAGTGAGGTGAGGTGGAGAGGTAGGTCGGTGACAGGAGTTGGTGGGTTACGGCGCAGAGGAAAAAGAAAGGAAGTGGGATCTTTTTTTTTTTTTTTTTTTTTTTGAAATGTTGCAGCTTTGCTGTAGCAATCCCGCAGCATTTTAATACAGATTGCTTCCCAGTTCTGCCCGACTTTATTGCAGCTTTGCTGTAGCAAACTGATTCATAATAAAGAAATGCTGCAGCAAAATCACCATAATCTGTTGCAAACCCTACACCAAAGAAAGAAAAATAAAAATAAAAACTTAAGAACAGAGTGGAACAAGAAATAAATCGAAAATCAACAAAAATAACAAATTAAATGTAATTTAAGAAATTGAGAATATAGGATTGCCTCCCTCAAGCATTTGTTTTAAAGTCTTCAGCCTAACTATGCGGTATTTCAGACATCATGTAGTGAGATGGAGGTTTTCTGACGGCTGAAACCATCACCCCAGTAATGCTTAAGTCGCTGTCCATTAACTTTGAAAGTTCTCCCTGAGTTTTCTGCAGCATGTCGTTCTGACAAATATTTTTTTCTACAGCAAAACCTCCAAAGTGCAGCCGATGTCCTGTGAATCCAGTTTTTTTTTTCGCTTTTTCTTTTTGCTATCACTATCCCTCAAGTGTGTAGGTAGAGTTTTTAGTTCCAAAGCACGTGGTTCTTCGACAGATGATTTATGTGATTTGAGGGTCCTTTCTAATATCTCAAGGGACTCAAATTGCTTCCCAACTCTAGCTTTTGTATGCTTGCTCTTCATCCAGAAGACTTGATTATGATTGGCTTCCTTATTTTCATCTGACACAACCAAATCATCTTCATTTATCATCTTTGGAGAGCATTTCTTCTCAAACTCAGCAGCCATTAATGAATCCAGAACATTGATGGCCGAACACTCCTCAATATCATCAGCAAAATGCATAGCCTTGAAGACGTTAAAGGTAACCTATTGATCATGAACGCTCATGGTCAATTCACCCTTCTGTACATCTATCAAGGTCCTGTCAATAGCCATAAATGGTCTTCCCAGTATAATCGGCACATCCTTATCTGCTTCATAATCTAGCACAATAAAATCTGCTAGAAAAATGAATTTGTCCACTTGCACTAGCACATATTCAATTTTTCCTTCCGGATGAGCCAATGATCTGTCCGCCAATTACAAAGTGACTGTAGTGGGTCTTGCTTCCCCAATTCCCAGCTTTTTGAAGATAGACATGGGCATCAGATTTATACTTGCCCCCAAATCACATAGTGCCCTTCCAAAGTATCGGTTCCCAATAGAGCATGATATGGTGAAACTGTCAGAATCTTCTAGCTTAGGTGGCAGCTTGTTCTTCAATATCGCACTGTACTCTTCAGTTAGTGCCACCATCTCGAACTCACCTAGCCTTCATTTCTTCGAAAGAATGTCCTTCATGAATTTAACATAGCTTGGCATCTGTTCCAAAGCTTCCACAAGTGGAATGTTGATGTGTAGCTATTTAAACACGTCTAAAAACTTTCAAAATTGCTTGTCCTGCTTTTGATTCTGGAATCGTTGCGGAAATGGTGGTGGAGGTCTCTCTGATCTACTTTGCTGGAGCTTTGCTGTAGCATTTCGCTCTACTGCATCATCCTGATCTTCTTTGCTGTAGCTTTGCTGCGAATTTGTTGTAGCATTTCGCTCTGCTGTAACACTCTAATCTGCTTCAGTTTCTGATTGAGGACCTGGCTGATTTTGGATTGAAGAGGGTTCTGCCTCTTTGGCAGGTTGTCGAATTGGTTGATCAACTTGTCTGTCATTCTGAAGTGTGATAATTTTGCAATGCTCCTTACCATCTCTTCTGGGGTTTTCCGTATCACTAGGAAGCGATCTTTGGGGCCTATTGCTCAAAGCATTAGCTAGCTGCCCCACCTGATTCTCCAAAGTCCTCAATGATGCAGCTTGACTCTGAATAATGGATGATTGATTCTGAATGATAGCATCGTTATTTTCCATGTACTCCTTGAGTAGCGCTACAATGGAATTTGATTGCTCTTGAGGTTGTTGCATTTGGTGTTGATGCTGTTGAAAACCTGGTGGGTGTGTTGGTTTGCTTGGCCCCTGCCGAATAACCGATTCCCTGATTTGCCCAAGAGAAATTTGGATGCTGCCTCCACCCTGGGTTGTATGTGTTGGAATATGAATTATTATTCCTGTTGAAATTATTCGCATAGCACACCGAGGCTGGGTTGGCTGGGCAGTTTTCAAATAAATGACCCTCACCACAATAAACACATGCAACATCTACAGCCTGCACCGAACCTGCTCCTGCTGCCGTGTTCATGGACTTTAATATGTTGGACAATGAAGAACCTTGAGCTGTTAATGCTGTCACAGCATCCACTTCATGAACTCCAGCCACACGCCTCCCTGTATCAACTCTCTCCGTAGGCCATTGGTAGTTATTGTTGGACATTCTCTCCAAGATCTTATAGGCCTCGTTGTAAGATTTCACAAGAATAGCTCTATTAGCTGATGCATCCACAATACATCGGGTTTGAGCATTGAGTCCATTGTAAAAGGTCTCCATTTGTATCCAATGGGGAAGTCCGTGGTATGGGCACTTTCTTAGCAGCTCTTTAAAACGTTCCCATGCTTCATAGAGGGCCTCTCCATCCACCTGCTGAAATGATGTGATGTCATTCCGAAGTTTGATATTTTTTTTCAGAGGAAAATACTTCACCAAGAATTTCTTTGCCAAATCAGTCAATGTTGTTACCGAATCTGGTGGTAAAGAGTTCAACCAGGCTCTTGCTCTATCCCTTAGAGAATAGGGAAATAACTTGAGTCGAAGCGCTTCTTCAGTTACACCCTGTAGCTTGAAAGAATCACTCACTTCAATAAACAGTCTGAGGTGCAAATGAGGATCTTCAGTTGGCATCCCACTAAATTGACTGTTTAGAGCATCTGAAACAAAGCAGGCTTCAACTCAAATTTTTGGGCTTGAATTTCCGGTCTAACAATGCTAGGATGTAGCCCGTGCAACATAGGTACAGCATAATCCCTTATTGCCATGTCTCTATCATCTGCTATTGCTGCAGCATTGTTGACATTATTATTCACTACTGCTCTTTTAGCCCTTTCTTCCATTCTTGCAGCCCCCTGTTGATCTCTTCTTCTTGCTCTGAAAGTTCTTTAAATTTCTGGATCTAATGGAACTAAATCTATGTCCCGCGGCCTATTCATGCAAGAAAACCACACCTGCAAAGAAACAACCAGAATTGATTAAAGTTGAGAAAAGCAAAATAAATGAAAAAAATGGCTCCTATAATATTAATTTTCAATAATAACAATCCCCGGCAACGGCGTCAAAAACTTGTTCCCTAAAAAAAATATATGCGAAAATACTACGCAAGTGCACGTAATCGAATAAGTAATATAATAGTAAGTAGAGTATCGTATCCATAGGGATTATATTACCAAAAACTCAATTATAGAAAACAATCGATCTAAAACAAATTGGAAATTGATTTGAACACTAAAATTATAAAAATTGAATATAAACTAACGGGTGTAATTAAAAATGCAAGCAAAAGGTAAAACGTGGCAATATCAAAGGTTTAGACAGTGAATCAATGATGGGTAATGGCTAGGATTATTGATTTCCCCTCAGTTGCAAATCTGACCACAAATGCTGTAGCAAAGTTATCCAGTCAACTAAAATTCTGCACAATTCTCTTCCGAAAGATGTCGTGCCTCCAGTTCTTTAAACCAAAATTAACATATTCATATGCATCTCAGTTTTCCAAACATAAAATTAAGCACCAATTTTAATGGGTTGTACAAGAAAACAATATATTCTTATATCATTCACTTATATTATCCAAGTTAAATTCAACTAAAATTAACCTTCACAGAATTAATTCTAGTTTGTATATTCTACCAATTGATGTCCAGTCAATCAACAGAAATTAAGCAATACAAAACACTTGAATAACCCAAATAAAAATCACTAAACATTTAACTCAACATCTAAATATTCATTGCAACCTTGGTTCCATCAATAATCCTAGCTAGAGGATTTAGTTCATGTTCAAATTAAAGAAATCACAAATATAAGTCTCAATCCACAGATTCATCATCCCAACGAAAAATCAAAAGATTAAGAAAAGGTTTAGAAGGAATTGAAAAATTAGAGAGATCTTCAGCACAAACAAAATATCTTCATATCTCCTTCTTCTCTGATATTTCCGTCGTCTCTCTCTTTTTCGTCATCTCCCCCTTTTCTTCGTCTCCATTTCCTCTTTCAGAAAAAACTCTCTGCCTCTTTTTCTTGTCTCCGAAACGGCCCCACTTTCCTCTTGTTAACTTTCCTTTTTATCCCAAGACTCCCACAGATGCCCTAGCTCCACGTGCCCTCTTGGTTGCTAATTTTGGTAACCTTTTCACAGCTGTCATGCACAAACATAATGGGCAAATGAGTATGTGCCAGCTGTAAGGCAAGATTGGGGTCCACATGCTTTTACTTTAATTCTTCACTGGTATAACTTTGCTATGACATTGCTATAGCATTGCTGCAGCAATCTGATGCATTTCAGTTACTAATTTCATCATCTCCTCTAATCCAGTGGGCCTCCACTCTTTTGACACTGTGGGCTCCAACTGCAAGGCAACACAAAAATTAAACATAAAAAAATATGCCAAAAGCCAAAAAAGATTGTTATGAAATAATTAAAAAAAATTAATGAAATATTGAAGACTAGTTCAAAACTATCAGACCATCCTCAAAACCACCAGACCGGTTAGGTTACTGTACTGTTCTTATGACGGGATTTGCAAATGTACAGATTTTACAAGCCAGAAATTAGTGCAAAATAGGTTGAATCATTGTTGTTTTTCTATAATAAGCTCTCAAACCATGAATGCCCAACCTTTGAACAAATTCGAATACGATTTAAACAAAAAAATTTGAGGGTTTGAGATGAACTTATCAAAATTTTAGAGATTTTACAAACTTTTAGTACTTCCTCTCCTCTTCTTGTGGCTGGAAATCGATGCTCGGAATGTGAAAACGGTGCAAGATGTTAACCCGAATACAAGGATGGTCGTTTTGAGGGGGATAATGGAGATGAAAAATGATGGTTGTTTTGAGGGGGTAAAGGAGATGAAACCGATGAAAAAAGTGGGTTTGGTCTTTTTTTTTTTTTTTTTTTTTTTTTTAAGAGAAGATAGTCCCTTTAGATCCCCTTTATTTTATTTTCCTTTTTTTATTTTTTACTTGTAAAGGGTATTTTAAAGAAAACAAAAGATTCATTAATGAATGAGGCTAGCCTTGCAATGTTTTCTCTTTGGGGTCTAGTCTTACAACATGATACCAATTTTAATCCCATATTTGCAAAGCCCCCGTTACAGACGCCGGTGGAAGGAGGGGCTGTCGATTCGGTTGTTGCTCCATCACAGACGGCGGATGTCGATGTCGATGGTCCGGAGAGGCCCATGTTGGTAAGGTGGAGGCCAGTGATGATGCCGTCGAAGCACATGATGCCGGCCCAGCGAGAGAGGCAGGGGGAGGATTTGGGAACCCAAGAAGAGAGGGCATTGTCGGATTGGTTGAAGGAGTTCTTGAGCTTAAGGAGAGTGTCGGCCTCCGAGGAGAGAAGGGGAAGAGGAGAAAGAAAGAGAGGAAGATGAGAGAGAGAGAGAGGACATGAAGATGAAGATGAAGATGGTGATGATGTTGCAGGTGGGGACGAAGACGAAAAACAGCCATTGCTGAGCCAGAAATAATGAGAAATGGGTCCGGATAGAAACTAGCCGCTGATTGGAGAGATTGTGGAAATATTTGTGTGGTTTGGGAATTTGCTTGTTTTGCTAATTTTGTAGATTAACATTTTTTTGGGTGTTGTTTAATTCTGGAGGGTATTGTGTAATTGGCCGACGACGGTAACAAGGAGCCATCGGAGGTGGCAGGGACGGAGGAGAGCCGGTGGTTGTTGCACTATCACAGACGGCGGCCAGCTTGCATTACAAGGAGCTCGGACTGAATGCCGACCACCGTCTCCAACCCAGCACCACCGGATCCGACCTGCAACGTGAGTGTCACCAACACCCACAAAATCTACAACCAGAAGCTAGATTTGACGAATCGGAGGACGAACCAGCTCGAGTCGCCCGACCGCGACAAGTCCCCACTCCTTCGGACTCAAGCCGGCGAGCTCGCGATTGGGCGGTGGATGACTCGCGAGGCCGGCGAGCTCCCCATGTGGGCGATGGGTTGTTGTTGCCGTCGGCAGAGGAAAGGAAAGGTGGCGAGGTTGGTCGTGGAGGGGGCTGCTGGAGAGGTTTATTTATTTATTATTATATTATTGAAATGTTTGGTAAAGAAAATCAAGTGTGGTAGATTTTTATATTTTTTTAATGTATCATTTCGATCTCAACCGCCGATAGTCAATCGAATGATCAAAATTTTTTATCTCACTGATAATATAAAGTGGGAGATCGCATTGTAGAACTCCCCTAATGTTTGATACGCTAAGTCATTACAAATGGTGGGATAGGTCTCCCGACATGTAAAAAAAAAATAATAATAAATAGAAAGTGGTAAGAGTTAAATTTCTGCTTTTGCTCCAATTTACAAATTATCATTATGTGTTAGCTTTTTACTAAAATCATGGTTTCTTTTTTCTTTGCGGATTTGGTATTTTTACCAAACCATTAATTGGATTCAATATTGGAGAAATTAGAATCGTCCAAAGATTATTTAAAATTTGGGGCTATTTCTGCAATGAAGTTTAATCAAATTAAACACATTGGCATCATCAAGTTCTAATACTTTTAGTCCCTGATCAAGAAGAAAAAACATTGAGTGTATATGATGTTATGCATGAAAAGTTTTTGAACATGAAAGCATTAATACTACATACTAAGCGTTTCAGTGGTTCTTGAAAAGGATGGTAAATAACTGTTTTAATAAGGACTATTTGTTGATATTTTACAAACCTTATTTTATGGCTAAGAATGAGAATGGTGGTGCATACACAAGTCTTTGCCTTAATCTTCCAAGGTTATTTCCTCGTTCTCCTGAAGATAAAGAGCGTTTTTCATATCCTATTTGAAAACATCACGTGCTTAAAGATATAATCACAGCCGATCCATTAGAAGATACAAACAAATGCATATTTATGACGATATTTGGCGAGTACTGGCAGTTAGCTTATAATAGATGTGCCAAAGACACAACATGAACTACGATTGGTGCAAAATATGGTCAATTTGACGACATTTTATGTTTTGCTTCCAGAGAATATAGATCTACTTGAAATTAAAAGAGATATTTGTTAGAGAATCAAGATCGTGATATGAAAGTTGTCATGCAGATCGAGCCTCGACAAAGGCCTGACCCAGGAGGTAGTGACTGTAGTAAGATTAGGCAGTCAATTATATTGCTTGTCTTTGTTGACGGTGTACACTTTTTCTTTTTTATTGAAAGCGAATCCTATCTAATGATATGGAAGGGGATTGTCAAGTGCAATCTTCATCAGTGTGGGATTGATTTAGCTCAGAATATGCACTAAGTTACGATGATATACTTATATCTTTTGATATTAAAGACTTGGGAAATCTAATTCCAAAGTTCATTGTACCCGGGATATCACTAAGAAAAGTTAGGGGGATAACCACATATCAAAGAAATATATTGTAGAATATTATGGAGAACTTTTTCAGGTTTTCCGGTATTTGGATTTTCATAACAACATTCGTTGATGTTCGAGGTTTTCAAGTTGGAATATGACACGGAAAAGTTGATACATATAGATAGTCTTGGTGCCGTCTTGGCTTCCAATTTTGCTGAATGGGAGCCAAATTGTATATACTTCGCTCAGGATAAAAATGCTTATTATAGATCATTAGTTTTTTCCATTCGTGATTTGGGGATATTCGAACTTGAGAGCAGACGTTTCAAATTGTAGTTAAATATAGGCCTAACTGCTTTGAAGAAAATTTTGAGGCAGCCTCTAATCTGGGTCGTGCCCACGGTTGATTAATACTAGGACATTTGTTTTTTCTTTCCTTCTAAGGTTTATGGAGTTAATGTAGACTTGGTACATTTTATTTGATTTTGAAATTCTGCTCAACCGTTAGATATGATTTCATTTTATGCAACAAGTTTTAGAATCTGCCTTGCAAAGCAATTGTTTGTCAAGTTTAAGAATATCTTATCTGTTCTCGACTAAAAAAAAAAAAAAAAAAAAAGAAAAAGTACAAAATGACAAGATAAAAAAAAGAAACAAAAAAAATCGAAATTCTATACGAAACTTAAAGAACAAAAACCAAATCTTCTTAACAAAATCAAGACGATTTGAGACATAATATCATGAAAAATAATTGGATCCGTTGATGATTAACATACCATTCGTAAAAGGTGACATATACAAAAGAACATATTTTTAGTCGTTTGCACATAATTAACTAGTGGTTTTTTAATTTATTATTTAAAAAATATGATATTTACTTATTATATAGAAGAAAGTAAATAATGATATTTACTTATTATATAGAAAAAAGTAAAAATATGATATTTACCTGTAAATAATGGTATTTACATGATAACAATAGTTTATTTATCAGCTAATCTCATATTTACTCGTTAGATAAAAACAGTAAATAATGATATTTACATGATTTATTTATCAGTAAATCTGATATTAGCTTGATAAATCTAATATTTACTCATTGGATAGAAAACTATAAAAAATGATATTTACCTATAAATAATGGTATTTTCTTGAATAATTATATTTATCTGAGTTATTTTATTAATAAATCTAATATTAATATAATATTTACATGTTAATAATGGTATTTACCAACATTAAACGAGGTAAATCCCATTATTTACTTGGATTTAAGTAGTTTACAGGCATTGGATTTATTAGTAAATATCTAGATTTACTAGTAAATACTTGGATTTATTATATTTAAATTTTATCAGTATTTACTAATATCGAAATATCTAGATTTACTAATAAATACTTGGATTTATTGTATTTAAATTTTACACAATTATTATGTTCTAGTATTTACTAATAATTTTTTTTAATTTGTTTCGGTTTCTATAAGTACATTCCATACTCTTTTTTTTTTAACCAACTAACACCATAATTCTTTAATATTTACAAAAAACTCCATGGAATTAGTTAATAAAATAAATTAGCCCAAAATCAATCAAGCCCTGACCCTAGGCCACTATTGCTTGCCGCCCACCACCGTTGCCGACCATGCGAAGGAGGCAATATCACGACTACTAGGTCACTGTCACAGCCCCCATTCTGCTGGAGATTGAAGAAGAAAATCAACGCTATCGCAGCCCCTTTTCCACCGGAGATCGAAGAAAAAACCCAACAAAAACCACAACAATGGAGACCTGCAGAAATTAAAAACCAACAAAACTTAGAGAATCGCACGCAAGAGAGAGGGGGAGAGAGAGAGAGAGAATCCAAATTTTCCATCCAACGATTCTCACAATTCCTTTCATCGCGATTTCATGGCCAGTGATCCGCGGGTGAGGGGGGATTTTGTTGCTTGTCACTCAGGGAACTTCGGTGATCGCGACGTTGTTGACGATTTCACGTGTCTTCTTCGATCAACGAGGAGAGAAGACGAGAGAGAGGAGAGAAGATGGACAGAGGGCATTGAGAGAAAGAGAAGGGGGAAAGAGAGGAGAGAGAAAGAGAAAGAGAGAGAAAGAAGAGAGAGAAACACATTAGATTGTATAAGAAAATAAACATTAGGGATAAAATAAGAATTTAACATCTTCAAAAATATGAATATGTTATAATTAACAAGAATAACAAAATATGCTATATATTTAAAATAGGTATAAAAAATATGCCATCTAGTATGATTTTCAAAAAAAAAAAAAAAAGTTGACACATGGTAGAATGAGGGAGAATATTATTGACTTTTTTATACATGTTAAGATTAAAATTATTAGTCCAAAAAATACGATATATGTTCTTTTTATTAGTTTCTACTGAATTATTTGAAATATGATTAGAGGAGTTTTAATGTTGAGATTTGTTGTGTTTTCAACTGATTTTTTTTATTTTTTATTTTTAGAATAACGATTTAGAAAATATATTTCTAAAAATTTAGAAAATTCATATCATTTTCCTTTTTCTAAAAATGTATTAGAATTGTTGACTAAACAGAGAGCATTCAATTCCTCAACTTTTACGAGGAACTAAACGAAGGTCTCAACTCAATCCTCTATATTGAATCACATAACTAAACAGTCATTATTTATAATGTTAAGAGTCCTACATCTCTAGCAGGAACACAACACTGGATACGAGATTGAAGCAAATTATTGTATTTTTATTCAATTGATTTTTGTATTGTTATTATTTTTCAGATCTTATGTAATTAATTCATATGATATATATTTTATTCTTAAATACTATCATGGTTTATAAATACAGTCTAATTATAATACCAAATCAGACTCCAAAAAAACTTAAAGTTCAAATCCCATCTCATGTTTTAAAAAATTAAATAAACTAACAAATAACGTTTTAATTAATATGATATAATGTCATATATTATATTAGGGGAAAAAAAGGAAGGGCCACGTAAAGATGGTTAGATTTTATGCATTAAACAGCCAGTCAAAGCTAATTAGATAGATAGAAGTCAAATATAACTCGAGGATAATTTGAGAGTTGATTTCACCAACGTTGACTAAGTTTTGTTTTTTGTTTTTTGTTTTCTTTTTTTAATACAGAAAGGGCCGCATACTTTCTTTTTTTTTTTTTTTCGTCCTACCAATGATAGGAATGATGACTCAAAGTATGAACATATAACGCAATGTCTTTTTGCATTTGTATGAGATTAAATATATTTAATTTGTCGATACATACATTCTGTCTTAGCTCCTTTCTCCACACTTCTTATTCCTCCTCGAGACCCTCTTATATTTATATTTCATTTATTATATATATATATATATATATATAAAAGAATTGCCCATGCCTTTCTTATTTGTTGCAATTTCAAATTTGAACTCATTTAATTGTCTTTTTTTCCCCCTTTTAGCCAAAAAAAAAAAAAAATAGAAGAAAATGTTTGTTCCGCTTTTTTTATTTTTTATTTTTTTATTTACCTTTATTTTGTTGGGAAAAATTCAGAAGCAAAACCATCTTCAAGAAGGAAAGATTCTGAAAGTGTAGTACTCCTTTATTTTCCTACATGGCTATATATATATATATATATATATTTTTTAAGATTCATCAAACACATAATAATAATAATAATAATTATTATTATTTTGAATTGGGAATAAAAGGTTTCAAACTCTATATTTCAGTTGTGACCAAACACATAATTACTATTTAGCCTCAAACAATAAAAATATTAATATTAATATAAATATAAATTTCTCAAAAAAATAAAAAATAAAAATAAAAGCCTTCAAGATGACCGTCGTTACCCCCCATCATGGACAACCATGCCTTGGACATTGTCACAGGGTCAACCTTCACAATGCGACACCTTAACCGGAGGCTTGTCTAGCGGAAATTAAGGCAATCCAAACGAGCCAACCAAGGATTTTCACACACAGAAAAGCAAAACACACAACCCGATTACGGGAAACCGCTTTCCCAACCTTTTTATTGCCTCAATAAGAAGGAAATGTACACTCTCGCTTCCTTGTGTTCCTAATCATCTTGGCTCCCTGTAACAATGCCCCTAGCACAGGTCTTTATAGCCACACAACAAAGTCTAAGGTACAAAAATGTGCAGTGGACAAACCCCAACTGCTAGCCACACGTGCTGCCCTCTGGTCAGCACACAAATCCGTGTCTAGGTGTGTGGATGACAGCCCCATCCACTAGGCTTTGTTGGCACCAATCAGTGCACGTCACAACAACACCACTCGGCCAAGTCCCTGGGTCTTGCATTGCTGGTTCGCATGGTAGTCAGCCACTTGTCCGCACAAGCCCTCCTCACCATAACCGCCACCAGGTGTCGCTCTCAGGACACATCCGTGTAAGCCCACATGAAAACTGCCTCTGATAACCGCTTGTAACCGCCCCCTGATTGTCTGATCAAGCCTTGCACCCCATTCTGCCAAGTGTCCAGGCTAACCGCCCAGATCAGGGTCGGCCAGGAAAACCCACGTGGTCTAACCCGAGTCCCGCCCAAGTCTGTAGGAAGCCTGTCCGAAGGTCTGAGCCACGCCCCACGCTAACTCACCTTTGCGCGCGCGTCTTCACTCGCCCACGCACCCGTTGGTCTATTTTGAGTGCACGCTGGTCCGCGTCGAACCACACTGACCAGCCCCTGATCCTGATTGTGTTGCTCATTTTGTGTTCTTTATATAACCTTCAAAATCTCTTAACTCTTCCTTCCTTTACGATGTGGGACTAAGCTCTCCATTATTAAGCCAAAATCCTAACAGCCACCACAAACACTGCACACCAATACCGTGTGGGGGTTGTAGCGGAGAGACGAAGAGGGAGACGGTGGCGGCAAATCTTGGTTTTCTTGTTCAACGTCGCCGTCATTCTGGACCTCGTCGGATCTCTCTCTGCCATTCCCCAGATGATCGTCGATGGCAGAGGATGTTCTCTGGAAAACTTTAAGTTGATTGGGCGTGCATGTGTGAGGTTTATATAAATAGGCTTGGATAAGGTTTATACAGGCAAGATTTTGTATCTTGACAACTTGTTTGATTGAGTGCTTTATTACTAATATATATATATATATATATATATATACACACACACACACACATAGCGTTAATGGATTTTTAACCTTTTTTTCTTTTGTTTTTGTTTTTGTTTTTTTTGTAAGTTTTTGGGAAACATATTCCACATGAGAATTTAATCCTTATATAAAATCTAGTCATAGATTAAACTCTTCTTATAGAAAGACTTTCGAACTTGTATTAATACTTCAATAAAATTTTATCCAACATTAAACTCTTAAAAAAATTAATTGGGGTTTGAAATAAAAATTTCATAATTTCCTCTATCGAATAAAAACACAAGCAAAAATAATCAAATTAAGGACTTTGTGTTAGAAAATAATGATGGATAAATAACGAACAAGTATGATATAAAGAAAAATTATCACAACCGAATTACAACCTTAACTAGAATGAATCAACACAAAGATGAAGAACGTCGAGGCACGTGAATCACGTTTTCCTTAAAGCAGATTCACCCACTCCGATAAGTGCATGAGGTATCAACGGACGTCTATCTCCCAAGATACAACGACGAACAACGGTAGTTTAGCACGATCGAGAACTGCTTCTAGTGAACTTGAAACCAAAGTCTTCCTTCTTTCACCAAAACTACAAAAAACCGACTACAAGAGAAAAACAACAAGAAAACGAGAGAGAAAAGAACTTGTGATGTGTGTGTTCATCATGCTTGTGGAGCCTCCTTTTATAGGCTTCAATAGGAGATGTTACAAAACCAAAATCAATAGGTTTTTAATCCGGATTAATGAGAGATAATGCAATCTATTCATATTCAGATTAATCCTTTGATTACTCCTGGATTAATCATGCACTAATAGTCATATTAAACTGCATACTAAAGCCTTGGAATATCAACTTATATTTTAAATTTATTAATTTGGATTTATGTTGATAAGAGTAAATAAAAAATTTGCAAAACGAAACTTGTGGGAGGGCAAGCTCGATGGACCGACATTCGTGTCGCACACGTCATGCGGGTGCACACATTGGGCCCCTAATCCACTAGGGTGGTGATCTGCACCCCCCTGCACGTGAGAGAGCCTCTTTTGTATATCATCTTACCCAAGTCCACAAGTACAAATTCTTATAAAGCCCATCAAGTCTTTATGCCTAAGCAACGTGGGACACCACATTTATAAGTAATTTTTCAGCAAAATTCTATTACATCGGGCACACTTTGAGCATCAATTTCTCATTTACCTGCATATCATTTTGAGCGTATAAATATATGATTTCGACCTCCTCACGACGGAGAACGCAAATCCACGAAGACCCATTACTTTTACTAAGTAAGTCCCACTCAAATTTGGATCTCAAAATGGTTCAAAACAGTTTAAAACCATTTTTTCCAACACTGTGTTTATCAGGTGAATCAAGGTCGAGCACAATCTAATACCGAGGCCACAACTACAACTCTTTTTTAATCATGCGATGTGAACTGCCTTCCCAGCACTAGCTTTTTTTTTTTTTTTCCTACAACTTTGAACTGCCTTCCAAGCACTAGTTTTTTATTTTTTATTTTTTATTTTTTTTCCTACAACTTCGAAGGCTTAGTTTACTTAACACTCTTAAGAGTTCTTTGGCAGGTGATTAAAATTGATAAAGTGACAGTCAATTCAGAATATGGTGGTTCTTTTCTTGTCCTACCCCCTACTCCAAAGGTGTTGCTGCCTATACTCTCTCTCTCTCTCTCTCTCTCTCTCTCTCTTAATGTTGAATTAATTCAACGACTACAACAACACTTTCTATTTAAAATGTGAAATAAAAAGTTATATGGTAAAAAACTCCCCTATTATCTACTTTGTTGTCCCATGTCATACATTTGGTTATTCGGATTTCGGAGAGAGGAGCTTTAAGTTTACTACACACAAGCACAACAACATGTATTAAACCAAATCAAGAAGCAAACATACATTAACTTTTTTTTTGCTTGATATATTACTTTATTGACTATAGTAGTACACGTTCATGTAAAATGACTAAATGTAGTGCTGAATCATGAATTTTTGTGACCGGATGCTTTCGAAAAAATTAGTATTTAATATATATATATATATTTGTTAATGTTTAGTGGGACTTTGTGTGACTAAAAATATGGGAGCGAGCTTTTCTATGAATTAGTAATGAGCACGTGCTCTGCACGAACCACTCACATTTATAAAAAAAGATAGTAAATCAAATAGAAAATTAGCTATTAAGTACTTATTAAAAAAAAAAAAACAATAGTTGGGAAGATGATAGGATAAAATATTTAGATAAGAATATATTTAAGAAAAAATCATTTTAATAGGAAGGAAAAAAAAATACAAAAGAGAAAAGAGATTAAAGAAAGTTAAATAACAAAACAAAAAAAAAAATTTCACAATAAATAAAGGAGGGTGGAGGAAAGGAAGAAATCTCGTCTTTAATATAAGTTATTTACAACTATTTATAACCATAGATATAGATTATTGAAAATGAACCGTAACAAAAAAAAAATAATAATAATAAATAAAAGTTACTGAAAGGAAAAAAGAAAATCACGTATCAATAACTGTTAGGAAGTTGATTCACAAAGCACAAAAATACAATTGAAGCAGCCGGAATGGAAAAAAAATTAGGAAAATAGATGAGCACGAGAATTATACGTGGAAAAATCTCAAAACAAAGTGGAGAAAAAAACCACGAGCAGACTGTAGAAGAATTTCACGACAGCAAAAGGATTACAACAATTTCTCTCTAAAACTAAGGAGAGCACAAATGACAATAACGTCTCTCTCATAACAGGAGAAAAGACACTCTGTTCTCTAACAAAGGAAAGACTACAATTGTATTTACGATAAACCTCTCTTCTCTCTCTCTCTTACACTCTCTCTTCCTCTTTGTCTTCTTTGCTTACCAAAAATGGGTGCTGCAACAATTTGCCAACGCACCTATATATATATATATATATATATATATATATAGGTGCAAGGAGGCGGTGCCTTTGTCGCAGTAAATAACAAAATTTACAGCCTTTATATTGGCTGTATATTAGCCGTGATACAGCTACCGCTTATAAAAGCTGAAAATACTTTTTCAAAACTTTAACCATGAAGCAAAGGTAATTCTTCATCCAAAATGAAAGCTGCTGCTTATTGGGCTTAACCCAAAACCACAAAAGTGGCTTTACTGCCACAATAACATTATACAGTTTAAAGTAATTAAGTTATTAACTCCTTAAAAATTAAAATAAATAAATAAAGATTCCTTTCTCTTATTACAGATGATTAACTCCTCCTACCTATTACTCCTTCAAGGTAGCCAACATGATGTTGCTAACGGAAGAAAAAAAAAAAAAAAGAAAGAAAAATTAAGACGACGGCATAAAAAACAAAATTTGTATTTGATTCGTTAGTTATAGATGAAATTTTTTAAGTTAAAATTAATTAATTTTTAAAAAATTAATTATAAACTTTATTAATTTTTTATAAAAAGATAAAAATTACGATAAAAAAAATATAATTTAATTGAAGTTTAACTCAAACTCCAAATAAAACTAAGGAAGAAAATGAAATGAAGGAACGCGAATACGTAATGAAAGCAAAAGACTGTGTTCCACCAAAAAAGAAAAGAAGGTAAAAGAGTTGTAAATATTAATAGCCCTCAATAAAAGTCCAAAGGAAAAAAATAATAATAAAGAAGCAATCATTACTGCTGATTTTATGTTAGAACAATTAGATGAAATGATAAAACACAACAAAACCGTTTTTAACTAGAGCCCAAAAAAAATAAATAAATAAATAAAAGGGGGGGGGGGGGGGGGAAGGGAAACTTTTGGACAAGTGTCAGATGAAGTAGAAGTCTCACATTGAGGCTTTTATATATGTTATTAGAGATTAGATTAGATTAGATTAGATTATGTTGTTCAAACAGTACTAGGAGTTTAGTTTGCACTTTCATATACGTACGTGCTTTGTTTGTTGAGACTTTAAATTATCGTTTCTTGGCCGAGAGAATTAGTGCGACTATATTATTATATTATGCCCTGACTCAACCCATCTTATAGTTTCAAATCGTTCCTTTTTATTCTCTGATCTTCAACTCAAACACACAATTGCTTCATTTGTGAAACTGTGGAATATGTCCATATATATATATATATATATATATACATATATACTAGTTTATAAGCACGTGCATATATTTATGCCTTTTTTCTTTTTTCTTTTAATGGTATAAGCACGTGCATATATGTATGCTTTAAGTATGGATGTATTTGGGGGAAAAAATCATTTTGATAGTAAAAAATTATAAATAAAAAAGTCATCCGTTAAAATATAATTAAAAAAGAAAAATTTAAAAAAAAATCACAATGAGAAAAATAGAAGGAAAAAGTGAGGATATATTTTAAAAAATAATTATTTAAGAGAGGCAAACAGACAGGAGAAAGTATAAGGTTTTAGGAAAAAGAACAAAAATTAAAAAAACCATTAAATGATCCAATAAATGGACAAAATATTTGAATAACAAGTAAACGAAACAATTATATAAAAAGTTAACTAAAAAATATATGAGAAAGAAAATAGTGTTTAAATAATTTAAACACAAATTTATCAAAAGAAATTTAATAGGACATTTAGAAAAATTTTAATTGAGAACAATATTTAAAGAAAATTATTATATAAAAAATATTTTGTTACACACACTTAAAATTGAAAGTATATAGATTTTTAAAAGAAAATGTCAAAAAAGGAAAGATAAAAAAAAAATGTATATGCGCAAAAAATAAGTAAAAGGCAAAACCCACAAGATCGAGAGAGAGAGAGAGAGAGAGAAGAGAGAGAAAAAAAAAAATAAAAACCACAACCAATACGCTCATTTCAATCAAAATGAAATTAAACTTGTGTTTGGTTTGTTAGTTGAAAATTAAATTTTAAATTATAATTGATTAATTTTTAAAAAATTTGTTATAAATTTTATTGATTTTTCAGAAAAAATAAAATAAAAACTGAGATGAAAAAATACAGTTAGGGTTCGTTTGGTTGCACCAGTTCAGTTTGAGTTGAGTTGAGATTTTTAAGTTTGCATAGTAAATTTTGTTGACTTTTTCAGAAAAGACAAAAAACTTTTTCAGAAAAAACAAAAAAACATGATGAAAAAAGTACAGTTTAGTTTAAAACGAGTTGGTGAAGCAAACGAAGCCTTAGTTAAAGTTAAATTCAAACTCCAAACAAAGTCTAAAAGGAAGTTGGCTGGTATTTGATATATATATATATATATATATATATGTATATATGTACTCCACCGTAGAAAGAAAAAAGTTAAATATTTATATGTACTCTTTTTTTGCATCACAACCATTCTTCTACTCTTTTTTTTTTTTTTTTTTGAAGCAGAAAAATCACTTCTTTTAATACTTGTGGGATTGGTCCTTAAGATCGAATTAAGCTTGTATTTGGTTTATCAGTTGAACATAAAAAATTTTAAATTAAAGTTGGTTAACTTTTTAAAAACTAGTTATAAGTTTTGTTGACTTTTCAGAAAAATATAAAAATTAAGATAAAAAATACATTTTAGTTTGGAGCTAAACTTGAATACCAAACAAAGCCTTAGTTTTTTGTCTCAAATTTGATAAGTGAAATTTCTAATTTCCTCACAAGAAAAAATAAATAAAAAGGGGTTAAGGCTGTGATAGAATCTCGTTTAGAAACTCTATCAATAGAGCTTATTTTATAAATAATTCGATCAATTTTAACAGTTTAGATCTTATTTGTGCATGATAATTATAATGTACCTTAATACACAATATTATATACTAAAAAATAAAAATCAAAAGAAATATAAAAAGCCCCCAGACGACGGCCAAATTCGTTGGCCTGCAACCCTTCGCCCCCCGCCCAACCCGATTGCCATCTTCGGCGAGAAAGCGACCAGATCCTGGCCTGTAACCCCCCTTCGATCGACATCTCCAATGAGAAAAAGGTTAGATCCCACCGACCTGCAACCCTCTGTCGCCATCTCTGATGAGAAATGGTCCCCCCAATGGCCTCCCGCCACAACCCCCCGCCCCTGCATCGCCAAGCAAAGTTGCTCCCCCGCCCTTACCGACAGCCTCCCGTCAACCTCACCCCACCCCTTCACACGACCTCCAGTGACCTCCCACCCCCCCCAAAACCTCGACGGCCTTTCCTTTCTTTTTTTTTTAAATTATTTTTAAAATTTTTTAGTTTAGACTAATATGAGGTAGTATGTATTGTAATTATCATTTTTAAGTAATATCAAAGCCGTTTGATCATATTTTAACGGTTTAAAAAATGAGCTATATTGATAAGGTATATGAAAAGAGCTCTATCGCAGATTTACTCAAAAAATAATTGTATCAAAGAACAAGATAAATAATTCAAATCTCTTTCGGCGAGTTAAAAAAAAAAAAAAGACAAGAAAGGAGTGTCTATTTTGTAGTTGGACATTCAAAAATTTGATTTTATATATGACAATATTGTAGATAGATGATGAGATCCGAAGTCATTTACCCTATATTTGGATGATTCAAATGTTTGGAAATTAGAAAATTTTTGCAAAATAGGTTTTTTCTTTATTTTTTTTTCCATCATTATCTAAATTTGAAAAAGAAAAATTATTTAATTTTCAAACTTATTTTGTACAATACCCTTTTAAAAAAGAAAAAGACTCGTTTTAAAATCTTCTCATAATTCACTATTCTCAACATTATTTTTTCTCACTCTAACAACTTTTTGTCTTAAAAAAAAATTATAATTTAAAACAAGAAAAATTTTCCTTTCTAAAAATGAACACGTGATCCAAATAGAGCAGAATTAGATTACTAATTTTTTTTTGAAGGAATTAAATTGCTAAATTCTAGTTGGTATGGTAAGGATGTTGATTAAATTTTTTTTTTTGTTAGAAGAGGGTGTATTTTATTTTATTTGTTTTGCTAATGTTGAGAAGAAGATTTATATATATATATTTTTAATTTAGGACATGGGATCTATAAGCAGAAATAATAGTTTATATTTCTTTAAACGAAATTTAGAAGGAAAAAAAATCAACCATGAAATAAATAAAAAAAACCCTCCTCTTTAACAAAAAATAGTAATAAATAATAATAATTCACACTTCGCGCGAAAGTGAATAAATGGCTGTTACTTGTAAAATTAGAGGCCAAAAAGTTGGAATCACCCAATCTCCGTTACCAAAAAAAATAAAAATAAAAAAGTAAAAAATAAAATGGAAATATATTTTGTATTAAAAAAATGTAAAAAAAGGGAACAAAAATATGAAGCTGCTGGTGGGGTTGGGTGGGTAGTGCGAAACGAAACGAGGGATCTCCTATGCTCTGGTTCTCTCTCTCTCTCTCTCTCTTCTCTTCTCTTCTCTTCTCTTCTCTGCATCTGTCAATCTGTGATCTTTTTCGGGAATCGTCGTCTGGATCTGTAAGTGTAACTTAAATTTTGAATTTGTTTGTTTTTTTTCCCCTTAAATTTCTGTAGTATAAAACCCAGTTGTTTCCAAGTTTCCAATTCCAAACCAACGAACAACACAACATTCCCGATTTTCTCCTTGCTGGAATTGCAGACACCTCCGAAACCCCAGATCTCCATCATTTCCTCCTTCTTGGTCTCCCTTCTAAAGGTTTCGACCTTCAATTTTGTCTAGATCTCGACGCCCGAGCTCGATTTCCGAGTGATTTTGGATTTCTGGAAAAAAAAAATATATATATATAAAAAACAAATAAAGGCGTTATCTTGATACTTATAATCCTTCTTCCGAGGGGAATTGGGTTAGAAGATCGAGAAATTTAGGTTTTTTAGATCAATAATTGATGGCTTTTAATCCTCCTCCATTCGAGGTGGAGGATCAAACGGACGAGGACTTCTTTGATAAATTGGTTGATGACGATGATGATTTGGGCCCCGTTGAATCGGCCCCGAAATTCTCCCAAGGGAGCCATTCCGACGACGCCAACGCCTTTTCTAATCTTAGCATTGCTGATGTTACTGAGGATTCCGTTGGGGAACCTGGATTTGAACCTACAAACGACAAGGGTTTTGTCGATTCCGATGCCGATGATAGGAACTCGTCAGTTTCAACCAACGCAGTCGTGTTAGATAGCGTACCGGAGCTGAATGATACCGGTGCAGGATCTGAATCGACGTCCGATTCAATGATCGGCAGCAAGAGTAGCGAATCTGGAAGTTCTTCGGGGTTCAAGGTGGTGGGGTGGAGTTCGTTTCATGCTGATGCTGCTCAGAATGGGGGTACTCATGGGCTCGGATCGTACTCAGATTTTTTCAATGAATTGGAGGGTGATGCGTCTGTGGAATTTCCTGGGAAATTGGGCGATAATTCGACGGCCGTAGAGAAAACTGTGGTTGCTAATGTAGAGCATAGAGATGATAGTGTGAATGGTGTGGTTAATTATACGCAATTTCCGGACGGCCAGGTTTACGGGGCTCCGGCAGAGCAAAGTACAAATGGCCAGGATCTAAATTGCAGTGAGTACTGGGAAAGTCTCTATCCGGGATGGAAATACGACCTGAACACTGGGCAATGGTACCAAGTTGATGGTTTTGGCTTGGCAACGAATGCTCAAGGTGGCTCTAGCACGAATTCAGTCAGCGATACTGGTGCTGTTTCTGAGGTGAAAACCGAGGTTTCTTATTTGCAGCAAACGGCCCACTCTGTCGTGGGAACTACAACCAAGACCAGTACAAGTCAGAGTGTTTCCAACTGGAATCAGTCCCAAGTGAACAACGGGTATCCTGAACATATTGTCTTTGATCCTCAATATCCCGGTTGGTATTACGACACAATTGCACAAGAATGGCGCTCATTGGATGCATATGCTTCTACGGTTCAATCGACAGTTAATGACTATGTTCAGCAGAACCAAAATGGGTTTGTTTCGAGTAATGTTTATTCTCAGAACGAAAGTAGTTCATACAGTGATTGCGGACAGGCCGAAAATTATGTGTCGGGAGGCCTTGGTAGCCAAGGTCAAGATGGAAGCTGGGGTGGATCTTATAGTAATGATAATCAAAATAATTTGAACTTGTGGCAAGCTGAAGCTGTGTCTAAGGCTGCGGCGTCAATGATGTTTAGTGGAAATCAGCAATTGGATAACCAGTATGGTTCAAACTTTTCCACAAACAAAGATCAGCAGAAATCTTTTAACTCTTTTGGAGCAGTCCCATCATACGGACAGAGCTAATCAGGGACACAATGAGGCCAACCAGATTCTGGGGTACCAGAGCTTCAATGCTGAGTTACAACCATATAATCAAGCAAATCCGAAGCTGAATGACCAAATGCAGTTCTCAAACGAGTACTATGGCAGTCAGAAACCTGTAAACTTTGCTCAACAATCTTTTCAGAGTGGCAATCAGTTTTCTCATTCTCCTACTGTTGGAAGGTCATCGGATGGGCGTCCCCCGCATGCCCTGGTGACTTTTGGGTTTGGTGGAAAACTCATAGTAATGAAGGATAATAGCAACCTTCGGAACTCATCATTTGGAAGCCAGGTTAGAACTCAAAACCTTCTCCTTATATGGTTTTTCTAATTGCTCCTTCTTTGGGAGAGAATTAAAAAAAAAAAAAAAAAAAAGATTAAATTGCATGAGTTCGTTGACGTAAATTAGTTATGTATGGTATATATGCATTAGGCTTGTAGTCAGACAAGATTTTACCTTTTTGGTCCCTCCATTCTACTTTCAATTGCAAAATTGGCAAAAAACCAACTGTACTTGGCTATTTTTAACATTGATGTTGGCTAATCATGCATGTTTATTGCTTCATGTAAAGGCTCCTGTTGGAGGCTCGGTTTCTGTTCTGAACTTGCAAGAAGTTGTAACTAGGAACGCCAATGTTTCAACTAGTGGAAGCCAGGAGTACCTTCATGCTTTGTGCCAACAGTCCTTTCCAGGTCCATTGGTTGGTGGAAGCGTTGGAAGTAAAGAGTTGAATAAATGGATAGACGAGAGAATTGCAAACTTTGAATCGTCTAACATGGATTACAGGAAAGCCCAGATATTAAAGCTGCTCCTTTCATTACTTAAGATAGCTTGTCAACATTATGGAAAACTTCGTTCTCCCTTTGGTTCTGAAACGGCATTGAGAGTAAGTCACATTCTCATGTGCTGAATTTGCCTTTCATTTGATAAGCTCTTGCTATATTTTCTGTTTATCTTTGTTGAGTAATCTGTTCAAATCATCACTTTCATTGGTGCTATGGAGATGACAAATCACCATTCCGTCTATGATCTAATGGCAAATCACTGTCACTGTTTAACAATTTGTTCAAATCACAACTTTCACTACTTTGATAGAGGGCTTGGTTTGCGCTTCTAAGAGATCTTTGATATACCGATCTCTAGTCTCCACTCCTCCCTTTTTATTTTCTATTTATTTGTGTGCTGCGTCCTTGAAAAGGTGAAGTTTGATGGCAGTGGTAAGAACTGCCTGAAAAAAAAAAAAAAAAAAAAAATTCTTGTTGTTGATTCTTTTAGTAGCAGGGTAATTTTGGCAAGAAAAGAGTGCTGTATTCTTGGGGGATTTTAGCTCAATAAAATATTGTTTTAATGACATTTTGCTCCTGAAGACATTGTGCCTGAAGTAAATTCAGATGTTGATATTTTCGAATGGTGTTTCTTTTACATGTCATATTTCATTATAATAGTGGTAATAACTGTTAAATTTGAGACTTTATTTATTTATTTATTTTTTGGGTTGGGGGGGGGGGGGGGGGGGGTTGTTCGAGCTCGTTCCTTTTCCCATGCCACGTATCTGTATGATGAATTCAGCCTCACATTCACAAATGTGTTCTAAATGTTTCATCCATGCAATGCAGCTTGAAAAATTATGCATCTGCCAAGTCTTTGAAATTGTTCTATATTTTTTATAGGAAAATGATACCCCAGAATCAGCAGTTGCTAAACTTTTTGCTTCTGCAAAGAGGAATGGTGCACAATTCAGTGAGTATGGTGCTCTAAGCCACTGCTTGCATAAACTTCCTTCTGAAGGAGAAATACGGGTATGGAAACATTTCTTCTTTAGGTTTCTCCTCTCCCCCTTCCCCTTATAGTTGGCAATGTTTATTATTTTGCAATAAGATGGATCAACGTTGTAGGCAACTGCTTCTGAGGTGCAAAATCTTCTAGTTTCGGGTAGAAAGAAAGAGGCTTTACAACGTGCACAAGAAGGTCAACTGTGGGGCCCTGCACTTATTCTTGCTTCACAACTTGGCGACCAGGTTTGTTTATCTGAGTTCACACATCTGAGAAACTCAATTTAAGTACTTGCATGCGTGGCATATACAGTCAATATTTATACACTGACGACCTTTTTTTTTTTTTTTTTTTGGAATCTTGTGTTTCAACGACTCCAGTTCTATGTCGATACTATCAAGCAAATGGCACTTCGCCAGCTTGTTGCAGGATCCCCTTTGCGGACTTTGTGCCTGCTTATCGCGGGGCAACCGGCTGAGGTGTTTTCTGTGGACAACACAACTGATAGCAACCTTCCAGGCGGTGCTTTAATGCCTCAACAGCCTATGCAGGTGAGATATTTATTTAAGAACCATCTCTTTGGCAGGTTTGTGCTACATCATGCCATATATTCATCTAGTTGCTCCTCAGTTAATTTGATGGTTGTCTATTTTGTCAAGAAATGATTTATTTAGGTATTGATGTTGAAAAAAGGTGGTGGACTGACAATTACCAGTAATAATAAACACAAAAATAATCAAGATAATTCTGACAGAGTTTGAAGCATTTGTTTTAAAGTCGTGGATTCTCTGAATTATATACATACATGCATACGAGTCAGGCATAACTAGTAACATAATAAAAGCAAACTTAGCCATTCCTGTTTTAGGATTCTTATATAGCCTTGTTTTCTCCGTGGCAAATTTTAAATGTGTACCAATTTTTGTAATATCTTGCTTTGAAATCTAATGCAACAGTTTGGTGCGAGTAATATGCTTGATGACTGGGAGGAGAATCTGGCCGTAATAACTGCAAACAGAACAAAAGATGATGAATTGGTAATCATTCATCTTGGAGACTGCCTGTGGAAGGAAAGAAGTGAGGTAGGATATGTATATCATGTAACTTATCTGCTTTAGAGCTTTTTAGAGGATTTTGCGTTCTGTGAACTGACATGAGAAATCTTTCAGATTGCTGCAGCACATATATGCTATTTAGTTGCAGAAGCAAACTTTGAGTCGTATTCAGACAGTGCAAGACTCTGTCTTGTTGGAGCAGATCACTGGAAATTTCCTCGGACCTATGCTAGCCCAGAGGCTATTCAGGTTCTTTCTAATTTATTTCTCTTGTTTGGTTTTATTTGAAAATTCCTTGTCAGTGTATGTTCTGCTTGCTTTTTAACAGGCTGCGTGCTTTTAATTCTTTTTACTCGTTAGCTGAACCATGAACACAAGTTGTTTGTGCCTTCCTATAGTCTCGTGCTTACTGGGTTTCACAGCTCTCTTCTGATCCTGAATTGTGCTTGCTATGTCAGATATCTTACTTCTGCAGTCCTAATTTCATTTTTAATTGTGGACCCGGGTGTGTGTTTGGGGTTTCTTTTTTCTCTTTCATTTTAAATTTTCCCTTCGTATTGTGTTTCATATTGTTGGGAATAGTCAACGTAAGCTCAGAATATTTGTTGTTGTTGCAAATCTAGCTTATCTCTCTCTCAAGCGACCAAACTGTTCTTCATTATTCATGTGTTTTTCTAAGCCCTATTGGGTGCTTTTACTGAATCTAACCTAATTGGTGTTTGGACAGAGGACAGAGTTATATGAATACTCAAAGGTGCTTGGGAACTCTCAGTTTATCTTGCTACCGTTTCAGCCATATAAACTAATCTACGCACACATGCTAGCTGAAGTTGGAAAAGTTTCCGATTCTTTGAAGTACACAAACACACACTCTCTCTCTCTCCTTTTATTTTATTTTTGCATTGATATTCATACGACCTCTCTACTTGTCATAACATTGAGTGATTCTTTTCAGATACTGTCAAGCAATATTGAAGTATTTGAAAACTGGCAGAGCACCTGAAGTAGAAACGTGGAAGC
This sequence comes from Ficus carica, assembly GCA_009761775.1. Lineage (NCBI taxonomy): Eukaryota > Viridiplantae > Streptophyta > Magnoliopsida > Rosales > Moraceae > Ficus > Ficus carica. The sequence continues at coordinate 784,572 of CM019750.1, forward strand.
AGTTAGTATTATCACTCGAGGAGAGGATTAAAACTCATCAACAGGTACTTTCTTTCTTTTCTTTTCTTTTTTTTTTAAATCATAAATAACCTGTATATTTTGTCGACTTTTTGATTATTAAAATTGAACCCTTTATGTGAAATTTGATTTGCAGGGTGGGTATGCCACGAATTTGGCTCCTGCAAAATTAGTTGGAAAATTGCTGAACTTTTTTGACAGTACGGCACACCGTGTTGTTGGCGGATTACCACCTCCGGCACCTTCAACATCACAGGGAAGCGTCCAAGTTAATGAATATTTTCACCAGCAGGTGGCCCCCAGAGTATCAAGTAGTCAATCAACAATGGCAATGTCATCTTTAATGCCTTCCGCTTCAATGGAGCCTATTAGTGAGTGGGCTGCTGATGGCAATAAAATGACGATGTCTAATAGAAGTGTATCGGAGCCAGACTTCGGTAGAACTCCGAGACAGGTGTGTAATTGCTCCTTGATGCATTTTCAAGTCTACCTGTGTTAACAAAAGCTGTATTGCATCTGCGCTCAGATTTTATGCAGTATCCTCAAGAAGTATCTGACTGATTATAACTTTCAGGTTGACTCATCAAAAGAAATAACCTCAGCTGATGCACAAGGCAAAGCATCAGCCTCAGGGGGTGCATCTCGCCTTTCTCGATTTGGTTTTGGGTCGCAGCTATTGCAAAAGACTGTGGGCCTAGTTCTAAGGCCTCGACCTGGGAAACAGGTAGTCTGTCAAAGTGTTGAATTTTTTTTTTTACGGGTACCCTGTGAATTCTTGATGGCCCATTCTAAATGGTTTTTGTCTTGCATTGCTACAAAAGGCAAAGTTGGGTGAAGAGAACAAATTCTATTATGATGAAAAGCTGAAGAGATGGGTGGAACAAGGCGCTGAGCTTCCTACTGAAGAAGCTGCCCTGCCGCCGCCGCCAACAACAGCAGCCTTCCAGAATGGAATGCCCGATTACAATTTGAAATCCAGTTTGAAGAGCGAAGCATCTCCTCCTGATGGAAGCCCAGACTTAACAAGTTCAATTTCTTCCGAGTATAGTTCGGGGATGCCACCTATTCCACCCAGTTCAAATCAATTCTCAGCTCGTGGGCGGATGGGTGTTCGTTCAAGGTACACGACTTCTTACCCTCTACTTTCTGCAAGTGTTTTTTAGGTGTAATTTGCTCTTTGGTTGGCCTGGCCATTCGAAATGAATGATTAAATCCAGTTTATCATGGATGACTTAATGGATGCGGCAAGTGGGCATATCTAGCTTCGGGGTTAACAAATGTGAAGCTTTGCATAACCAAGCCTGTTATAATTATGTTGAAAATTCACATCCTTTCCAGCTTCCACATCAAATGCCTGGATCAAATGAGGGGAGTATATATTTTACTGTATTCCTTGGTACTTTTTGCAGGTATGTTGACACTTTCAACCAGGGTGGTGGAAGGCCGGCAAACTCCTCATTCCAGTCACTATCTGTACCATCTATGAAGCCTGCTGTTGCTGCGAATGCAAAGTTTTTCATTCCTACGCCCACATCAGGTGAACAGACAATGGAGGCAATAGCAGAAAGCGTGCACGAAGGTGTTCCAACCAGTGGGGATGCTTCAACATCCGCTATTAACTATGTGTTACAGACTCCAACACCGTCTTCATCAGCTATGCAAAGGTTCCCAAGCATGGATAACATTCCAAGCCAGAGAGTGACAGCGAATGGGCATGGCTCCCTTTTATCGCAGCACTCGCGACGAACTGCCTCATGGAGCGGAAGTTTTAGTGATTCGTTTAGCCCCCCACCAAAGGCAACTGAGGTAAAACCTTTAGGAGAGGAATTGGGCATGTCCCCATCTTTGTTTATGCCTAGTGACCCGTCTTCTTTGAGGCGTACGCAGATGAATGGTGGCAATTTTGTTGATGACCTTCAGGAAGTGGAACTTTGAGCAAGTCATGAAGATGTACATAATGAGTTTTTGTTCCTCGTGACCAGTGCAATACTTTGGGGTGACGGTTCCTGCGCTTGCATTTCGCAGAAAATCGGAGTAGTGGAATGGATGGGCTGGAATTGAGTTTATACGAGAAGAAGGAATGGTTTTTCCCTTAACCTGCCTCCCAACTGTGTCATGAATGACGGAATTAAGCGCAGTTTTTTTTTTCCCCTATTTTTTCTTTTTAAATTTTAAATTTAGTATTAAGCCATGTATTTTATCAAAATATGTCCTCGGAAGTTGCCGACCAACTGAGGACTGAAGAGCTGGTTTAGTGTGGGCACCTTTTGTAGTTTGTACAGTTCATTTATTCATTTGTTGGAAACCAAAAAAAGAAAGAGGTCCTTTTTGGGGGGTAGACAAAAAGGAAGCCTCTATAGATATGCTCAGAGAAAATGGGTGTACTACTATTGAGTTAAAAAAAAAAAAAAAGACGAGGAACAACAAAAACAAAATCAAATAAATCTGTCGTATTTGTTGCCGCAATTTTGCTTGAATGATCAGCTAACTGTTCTTTTTAGAGAGAGAGAGAGAGAGAACTGTTCTGTTTCGTATGATTTTCATTAAATTTGCATATTGTTTATTCTCGACATGATGCAATTTAATGTTTAAAAAAAAAAGAATACACAATATCAGTAGAGTAATGTGTTCTATTCCTAGCATAGAAATTACCAAATAAGAGACAATACTCAAAGTTACTGAGTTTCAACTAAAACTCTGAGAATTCAAATTTAAATCAAAAAGAGAAAATAGAGATACCGGTAAAGAGAGAAGATCCGGTTGGAGATGGACCATATATATATATATATATATATGTATTAGCTTGGCAAAATGGGAGGGGGGCATTCATGAATGATTTGCTTAAAATTCAGCTGAACCAGGCGTTCTTGGGAAGGGGATTGCATCTCTTATATTCTCTACTCCAGTTGCAAATTGTACTAGCCTTTCAAACCCCATCCCGAATCCCGCATGAGGAACTGAAGAACGACACAACAACAATATTTCAACGACCAATATTTCATTCAACATTACGGCTAACTTTGGCACCTGTTTTTACTTCAACGACCAATATTTCAGACAACTTTCAATCATGAACAAATTTTAGAAAACAGAAAAATAAGCAAGCTAACGGACATTTCATGAGTCTAACTCCTGATATTTTTTTAAATTGCTTATGATAGAAGATTCGGCAAGCAACTTGAGAAAAACTGTTGAGACAAGAAGTAATGACCTGAACCGTATCGAAGCAAATCAAGATACCACCAGTAGTTGTCCTTATTCAGCTTCAGCTGATCCAATCTATCCTCCAGATATTCAAGCCGCTCTTCTCTCTGGCTTCCACCAATAAGCTCACCCACCTGACAGACGGATCATCAGAAAACAAACACCAAATATCAACGGACAGGTTTTTATTATTCTAACAGATTTATAAGCTAAGCTAACTCTCACATGTGAACACGAGGGGCAGAAACTTAAAATAAGTACGACAAGCGACGCCACAGCTAGCCATCATGAAAATGTAGATTGATTGCATTTCGCGTTAAACAACCTACATTCTGGTACTTTCAGAACATTCTATTCTCCCTCTTTTTCAATTCTTTTAACTATTTTATATAACTGAATCAACATGACACAAATAACTTCAAACTAAATAATATATTAGGTTTGAGAAACCAAGGAACTTCACACTCTTGAAACTACTTCAGAACGTAATGAAAATGAATATCTATAATATACTAATAAGAATTCTTAAAGTTACCCGAGGCACTAGTATATCCATGGCTGCAACAGTCTTCTCATCATCATTTTGCCGCATGTAGAATGCTTTGATCTCCTGAAATGTTGATATGGTATAACTAAATGAAAAATATGGAAGTGAAAAAGAAAAACCAACAAGAGAGAGAGGGAGGGAAGCATGCCTTCGGATAGTCCCTGATTATCACTGGACGTTCATTGAATGCCTCTTCAGTTATATAACGTTCATGCTCACTCTGCAAATCACATCCCCACTCCACCTAAAAATAGGAATTTTACAAAAATGATCAGAGAACAGCACCTGCACCTTTATTATACATAATAATAATAATAATAATAATAATAATAATAATAATAAACCATTTGGAAAGGTACTTGACTACATGGTGAAGGAAAAAATATAGCACTAGCACAAAAATTGAAATATGTGATGAGTTTGTTCGTCTTGAAATATAACAAGAAATCATTACATTCAGATCCTCTTTGTTTCAAACTAAACTAACACTACTTGTGGAACTATAACTATCATCTGGCCCAAAAAATGAGTTTGTTCGTCTTGAATTTTTTTTTTTCAATTAAATCTTCCATACAAGAAGAGATCTACCTGACTAAGAAAAGCACGTTATATTAGCAAAAATAAATCCAGGGGAAAAGAGAAATTGACCGGTACAAAAGACTATTACGGATTCAAAAGCATACTTATAGGCAAACATATCAGTTCGGAGAACACAAGTTCATAAAGCAATAAATCTGGTTCTCTATCATAACAGATAAAGATTGGAGCAATATGGAAATTTTTTCAAATATGAATAACCAAAGCATAGCAAGTTATAACAATTCACGGTGAATGAAATAGGCAGGATGATATCAGAAGTTCAAATAGCTGGTAGTACAGGGAATTCAAATTTCTTGTTTGTTCTTTGAAGAAGTTCGATTGCATCGGTATAAGTCAACTGTACAAATTCTTTATCAGCAACACCCTGTTGACCAAAAACAAAAGTAAAGGGAAGATGTAATAAATAGATAGAAAAGGAAAAGACAATTCACAAAAGAAAATATAAGAAAGAGATAAAATAGGAATAGAAAGGAGTAAGGTCAAGTTACACTGAGAGCTCATACACTCAATCGATCAATTATGCCCTTCTCAATCCATGTATTGAAAAATTCCATGTCCTCCTTGCAATTTTCAAGTACATATCTCACCTTCAAAGATAGAAGCAAATGTCAAGTAAAATAGAAAGAAAATGAGATCATTCATATGTGTTACCTTCTGTCTTGAATTTTTCCACTATGTTCTAACAACTCTGTCGAAACAAAACTAGTTGTGGGAGGCAACGTACTACATACTGGAGATAGGCAGTTGCACAAGCCATGTCATCATTTAGATCAGCAAATGCAAGTTCGGGTTCAATCATCTGTAACAAAAGGCAAAGAAAAAGAAATTATAACATGCTTGATTAATGGTATATAAACAGAAGAGCTAAGTTTTGTCTCTAAAGTAAAACGCTCACCCAAAATTCAGCTAAGTGCCTAGAAGTGTTTGAATTTTCAGCACGGAATGTGGGACCAAATGTGTACACCTGAAAAAGTCGATTTTTACATGGCAAGATATTAGGAATTTTGAGCAAATTTATAACTTGGATGAGTACATATTTATAAAATACGTACATCAGAAAGAGCAGTAGCATAGGTTTCAGCATTAAGCTGGCCAGAGACGGTCAAGAATGCAGGTTTCCCAAAAAAATCCTGATACATGGGGGGGAAAAAAAAAAGCTAAAAGACAGAATTTCTGCAATTGGCAACACTAAAGCAAAATGTTTGGTATGAATCACAATAATTATAAACTGATATAGTTCCAAAAAGACCAATGAAAAGAGAGAGGAACAACAGAAAATGAGCTCAATAAACAGAAAACTTTAAAAGAAGATCAACCCAGCAGTAACTGACTCACTTGTGACCAATCAATTAGACCATCCTCTGTTTTTGGAATGCCATCCACTGGAGAATCAACGACATCTCTGGAGCTTGGCATCTGGTAGTTCAAATGGATTGTATTATAACAAGCTCAAGCGAAATAGAGAAAAAATAAAAACAAAAATAAATAAACAGATAAACAAAAGCAGGAAGATTTGCATGTTGTGCAAGACTAAAGGAAAATATAAGACATCCACAATGGCCATCCCCGTAACTGAAATCAATCATACAACATGAAATTGTTGTTGAGAGTCTATATTCAAGCCATGAATGCATACCAAAGTAGTCACACAGAACTGTTCACCTGCTCCTTCACAATCTGAAGCAGTAATAATAGGACTTGAAACCCAAACAAACCCATTTTCTTGGAAAAACTTGTGTGTAGCATAGGCCAAAGAATTCCTGACCCTTGCAACCTAAAAGCAAGCACATAAATAGAGAGACGTCAAACTGAACCTCATCACATTAATAGCGTAAATTTAGTTTCAAAGAGCCAGAGCACAAAAACCAGAATCTTACCGCACCAAAAGTGTTTGTTCTTGGTCGAAGATGAGCTTTAGTTCTCAAAAATTCTCTGCTTACCCTTTTCTTTTGAACGGGAAAAGAAGGATCACTTTTCCCGACCTACAACACAGGAACCAAATAGAATCATTTTTAATTTCAAAACGAACCTATGCAGCTGGATAAGGGAAACCTGAATGTGTTCAAAATTTATTATACTTGTACTCCTTTTCTGTATATCTTTAGCCCAAGATAACTTTGGGTCAGATTTGTTAGATTGACTTGATGAACCAAGTCAGTGAATCATCAAGCATGATGGAACTGACACTAAACACCTCATATGCTTAAAATACAAGCTAGAGAAGGAAAATTCAAGGCATGTTTTCTTTCAAAAATCATGACTTTAAGCCGAAACATACCAGTCGCAGTAATGGACAAGCTGCAACCTTCTAGCAAGACAAAATAATATTATCCATATGCAACAGACATGCTTTGTTGACAGTCAAAATTTTATTTCTAATTGAAAAAAGTTGAATCTATAAAGGCCGAGCCTTGAGATATGAGCCTGGATCTTGCCTTCATGTCATTAATACAATATATTATTGACTGCGTGCCAATCTTGCTTGTAAGTCATGTTAATCATGATAATACATTGTCAAAGACTCAAAATGGTTTAAGATGGTGGATGATCAATGAACAACAAAAGCAAAGCCAAAGGAAGGCGACTGAATGGTTAGTCCTAGCAATAATTCATGAAAATAACGCAAGTGCAATAAAAGACCAAGGTAAAGAGAAACCAACCACCAGAATTTTCTTGACCTTCAACTCCACTTTTTGTTTAGATCCTGGGCTGCTGACCACAGTTCCTTGCACGCATATCGAGGCACCAGTAGCGACTGAACCAGATTCTACCTATTCATAACCCTCCAAAGCTTGAAACAAACACAAAACAACAGCTAGATACACAAAAAATTCCCTGAACATAAAAAAATAATAAATACTATACAGCTTTGGTACTTGCGAAAACCAAATACAAGTGTGTTCAAGATTTAAGAAAGCAGTTGTAATCCATGCTAGCCCAAATTTTTTATGGTTGCGTTTTATATTTGTTTCTGTCTTAGAGCCTTAATTTATGAAGAAGTAATAGACCCTGTTGAGGCATTAAATAATTTATTGGTTTCAAACTATTACATAAACTACGTCTCCCCGGGTAAATCTGTCTAGCAGAAAGAGAAGCGATGACGTTTCAAATTAAGATGAGTTGAGTTGAGATGATGAGTAGGACAAAAAGAAGGTAAATATAATAGTATAAGAAAATTAAGGTACCTGGTCATAACCTTCAGTGTCGGTGTTCAAAACACATTGCATGTTTGAGAGACACGAACCATCATTAACCTAATCAAAACCAATATAATACATAACACTTTTTAACCACAAACATACATGATACACTGCTTATCTTCTTATGCTTTCTTTCTTAGTCGACTGTACTAGGGAAAATATATATATATATATATATATATTTCCTTTCCATTTTTTTTAAACTTATCTGGTGTAGAGTAGATGATATCTTTATTGATTCTTAGCCTCATGTTAGAAAATAAACACAACATTCCCATTATTTTCCAAGAATTTCAGTCGCCTTCTACTCGCAAAACAATATATTGTACTTGAATCACATACCTTAGCCCCATTGAGAATTGAGAATTGAGAATTGAGAATTGAAAGAGAGAGAGAAATAGGAATATGGAATATGGAATGGCTTTGAATTAAAATGAAAGACACTTGAAAAAGCAAAAAACTTTAAATCTTGTACACAAAAATGAATGCAATGCACAATATATAATATAAACATATAATATATATATATATATATATATAATGGTGGGACTGTCGTGTTTACCTCAATGAAAGTGACGCTGCTCTGAACACGAAGGGTGCGAACCCAGCCTTTAACAACGAGAGTGTGGCCCAATCGATCCAAGCCCTGCTCGGGGCTGCCTTTGATGTCGGCCACCCTCAGCTTCTTCCTGAACTCCCCCACGCCGGACACCAGAGAGCTCAGACATCTGGTCTGAGCAGGGCCCGAAGACCGCCGAGAAATTGGCCGGAACAACAGAGGTCGACTGGGAATGGAGTAGAAAGATAGCAATCGGAGAGTTGAGTACGACTTCAAACGCACACAGCATGCCGGTGCTATTGCCCTTGCCGCCGCCATTTACTGTCTCGGTCTCAGGCGCGGGTAATGAGATAGATAGATATATTCCCACTCTCCCCCTTTGCTCTTTATTATTTTTATTTTTATTTTTATTTTGCTCTATATATATATATATTTATTTATTTGTTTCCCCCCGCCCCTTTTTTTTCTAGTGCTGTCGTATTATATTTAATAATTTCGTTTTCGTTTAAAAATTTATAAAAAAAATATAGGGATCGTTTGATTGTAAGTTTAATTTAAAATAAATTGTATTTTTTTCATCATAATTTTTATTTTTTTTTGAAAAAAAATTTTGTCTTTTATAAAAATTTTTTTTATCTTTTCTGAAAAATTACTATTGAAACTTAAAAATTTTAAACTAAACTCATTCACCAAACACCCCTATAGTTTCCGTTTCAACTATAATATATATATATATTTTTTTTTGGAGTGAATTTGAATCTCTATTCTAACGAGTAAGAGAAAAAATAATTCGAAGGGGTTAAAAATGCTATTTATTAAAAAAAAAAAGAATAGAAAATAGAGGACTTGTGTGAGAGAGCGAAGATAACATATATTTACTCAAAAGAAAAAAAATATTTACTTAGGAAACTAATAACTTATTTGGTAAAATAATTTAATTTAAATTATATTATATTTTTTTAATTTTATTTTTAATTTTAGTTTTTTAAATTAATAAAAATTATAATTAATTTTTTTTAAAAATTAAATAACTCAAACTGTTTCATTAAGAGGACGCAAAATATCTGTCTGTGTTATGGCGAATAAGGGAATACCAAATATATCGTACGTCGATTGCACCGCCGCGAAAGAAAAAGGAAAAAAGGAGGAAAAAGAATATTCATCAAACTATCTCAAGGGGTGGCTCGTAGACTCCAAAGGCTCCAAGGCTCCAAGGCTCGAGGCTAAAGACCAAGACCTCCTCTTCCGACCTAGCCTGAACTGACCTGAGTCCATGGCTGCCTCTCACCACAACGATGACTTAGACGAACTTCTCGATAGTAATTCCTCCGACGAACTTCTCTTTCAAAATCCCAATTTTGTAATTTTAATTAATCCAGAAACAGATAATTTACCCTTTCAATTTCAATTTCAGGTGCTCTCGACGATTTCCAAAATCTCAACCTCAGCAATCCTTCCCTTCAAAGGTCCTTCCTTTCACTCTCTCTCTTTCTCTTTTATCATCGATTTTCTCTCCAAAGATTTTGTCTTTACCTTTTAATTAATTCCTCTGATATATATATATATATATGTATATATAAAGTAGAAACAGAGAAGAAGAGAAGCAAGAAAGTCGTCCACCGTCTCTGCCATCTGGGCTGGGGTTGGGGCTGGGTTTGCCCGACCTCAAAACCAAGAAAAAGGGGAAGCAAAAGGCTTCAAAGGAATCTCCTCAACATGTTGAGGAGACACTCGATAAGCTCAGAGCCCAGACCAGAGAGGCCGTCAAGGGTCTCGAATCCGTCACTGCGCCTTCCAACCCTCACTCCGACATTTTGGGTAACGACGCTCTCATGGAAGATTGGGTCAAGCAGTTCGAGGACCTCGCTGGTTCCCAGGTTTTTTCCTTTTCTTTCTTCCCACCCCCCCTTCTCTTTTAGGGTTTCCTTAATTTTCTCCAAGCTTTTAATTTTACTTTCTCTTTTAGTTCTGAATTTAGTGCAATTGTGCTTTGATTTTTTGCTATTGTATTGTGCAAACAAGTTAAGGTTCGTTTTTTCGATCCATATTTGGATTTAAAAATAAAATAAATAATAATTAAATAAAACTTACTTTTAACATGCTTCAATCATTATGTATCTTCTGCTTTTGATTAAAACCAGGGCTAATCCCAATTTTGGTCCCTTTATTTTGGAGTTAATCACATTTTCTTCTTGAATTTCCCGATCAATAAAATTGTCCCATTTAAGTCTTTATTGTCAAGAATTCCGTTAAAAACATGGATGAAAAATAACTTGTAAAGCAATGTCACACCACCCGTTATTCTCAATCCATTTTTTGATGGATTCTTAATGAAGGACTTCACTGGGACAATTTTATAGATAAGGGACACACTGTCAGACGCTTTGAATGTCATTTGTCAAGGACTAAAATGGGATTCACCTCTAACTTCGGGGACTATAAACAGAGTTAATTGCCTTATGGAAATGTTGGCTGCTGCAACTTTGAGTGAATTTTTGAACTTTCTATTTATATCTGGTTATGGATAAGCCTCTTTGCCCAATTTTTTATTCCACAAAGCAGTAATACATATTTCAATTTTTATGGATCTTTCTACTGTTTTAGAGAAAATGAGATGTGGCTAAAATACTAATATATTTTACTTTATGCCATGCTCCTATTTGTTTACTTGTTCTTCGTGAGGCTGCTACTAGGAAATGCATGGATTTATATGCTGAATGGTGTTATGTATTTTTCTTCGATGTATATATTGTGGTTAGTTCAGTTTAACGAGAAACATCCTGTCTAACTGTCCAGAAGTTGTGTTTCAATGGCTTGAGAGAAAAGGTTTTAAAGTTGATCTATTTATGCACAAAAAGATACCAAAAACACGTGCTGTCTTATTCTCTGTGATCTTTTCTGAATCATGGAAACTGAAACTTAGTGGATTCGGGCCACGAACTTTGATGTGTTGGTAAGAAGATCAACAACTCATCTTCTCTATCTTCCTAGCACATCGTGTGGATCTCATAGAATGGTGGTTCAAAGTTTCAAGTCTGTGCTAATCAATTTGTTTCCCGTGCAAATATGTGTTTCATATGCTTCAGCACTCTAGATATATCGCAAATAATCAAGGAACTTATTTTTCCATTCTGTTAAGGACATGGAATCTATCATGGAGACCATGATGCAACAGCTTTTGTCCAAGGAGATTCTTCACGAACCCATGAAAGAGATTGGAGAAAGATATCCAAAGTGGTTGGCAGAACATGAAGCAAGTTTGAGCAAAGAAGAGTACGAACGTTTTTCCCACCAATACGAATTCATTAAAGAACTTAACGAAGTATATGAAAAAGAACCTAGCAACTTCAACAAGATTGTTGAGCTCATGCAGAAAATGCAAGAATGTGGTCAACCACCAAACGATATATTGCACGAGCTAGCTCCTGATTTTGATCTTGCTAGTCTTGGCCAAATGTAAGTGTTATACTCTTTTAATCACAAAAATCTCAGTTACTTGCTGTGTGCAACTTTGAGCATTGGATGCATGTATCGATGTTTGTGCAGACATACATTTATTTAGCTCATGTGTAGCCAAATATCTAAGAGGATAAGTCATGACATGTACTGGTTTGTCATATGCTATTCATGGAAGCTTTAAGTACACAGGGAATTCAGATGGATTTCTTGTCAAATATTATTACGTCTAAAGCTCATGTAGCAACCATAGGAAGGTGTCAGAAGCACTTCCAGTACTAAAAATTGCCTTTGCCTAGCGGTGCAATCAGTTTGCTTACATTTGTTATTTAATTTGTTTAGGTGTTTTTGGAATAGTCATAGAATATAAGATAGTTGTATCAACTACATGGTAGTGAGCAGCATTTTCTGTTTGGCAGATCTCCGGAGATGCTCGAGTCTCGGGAAAATTGCTGTATAATGTGAAGATATATATTCCTGTGGCGAACCTCCAAGATGTCTTCCCTTTTGTCGCCCGGGCCACAGTTTATTTCTTTAAAGAATTTTGAAAAATAAATTAGTGTTACCTGAATTATATAGTAATTTGTTGTTTTTAATCTCTAAGAAATTCAGCTGAGCATTTTGAGATGCTCTGGTTTTTGATTCATGTAATCTCATACATGAGCTGGGAGTTTGTGGGAATCAGAGTATGGAAAGAAAGCTGTTGGTGTAATTCATTTGCCTTTTGCCTTGGTTATTATTTAAGAGGAATAATGTTAATTATCACCATTGAGAAAACAATCATATATGTGTGTGTATATATATATATATGTTAGAGTGGGACTTGTTGTATGATATGTAAGTGTCGAAATGTCATATGATATAATTACAGGACAAAAAAGCTCGGTTATATAATGGAATGCATTAAAAAAGGACAAAATAATCTCTGCTGAAAAAAGAAACAGGGTGGGGGTAACTGGACTGTATAATTATTAGAAAGGTAAAAAAGTGAAGCTCGTGAACGCTTTGTTACAAATTGAATTAAAGAATTTAGTGTATAGGAGGAAACGTGTGGTATTTGACTTAAAAAAAAAAAGGGTAAAAAAACTGATTTTTTTTTCCCCCATTCTCTCTCTTGAATGGTAGAATGGTAGTATTTAAAAAAGTTGTGAAGTAATGGATGAAGGAAGGAAGGAAGGAAATAAGGGAGGGAAAAAAGGAGGGGCGCTATTTAAGCGTCAGAGGGAGAGATCCAGTGACGGCCATTGACAAAGCTCTTAACAAGAAAGGGATGGGCTGTCTCGAAATTCAGCTCTGGAGCCCATGACAGTCCTCTCAGTGCTCCTAACCCTGGTCCCCTGCTCTTGTACACTCCGATTAGCACCGTCCTGCCCGCCAATTAACAACCAACATTATTTTTGTAATCCCCCTTTTTTTTCTTTTTTCTTTTTTTCCTTTTTTTTTTAAAAAAACTTTTGCATTATCGCACTGCTTCTTTCAAGTCTTCCAACACTTAACAAAATAGATATATATATTAAAAAAAAAAAAAAAAAAAAAAAAAAGCAGCAGGTGTGAAATGCTCAATTAGCTGGTTCGGTGGTGGTGGGCGGGCCCATCACAATCACAATCAGGAGACAACTAATAATACTATGCTATATAGCTACACTAACGAATTTTGACTTTTGCTTAAATTTGTCAAAAATCATAAGCATGGATCCACTTCAAATCTAATTAAATTAAGTGATGAGGGTTGATATTATATATATGACTTTATAGTGAGGGTTGAGGAGGAGGAGGAGGAGGAGGAAAGGATTTATATTTTTTATTTTTATTTTTGGTTAGTAAATCTTAGCGTGATGGATGCAGTTGAAGATAAAAAGGAATAGAAAAAAAGGTGAATAAATTTATTATTAAAAAAAAAAAAAAAAAAAAGGGTATTAAATTTACTTGTTCTTGTGAGAGTTGAATTGGTTGCGGATGCGGTCGCCATCATCCCAGGCACCGGGGGCCACAATGTTATCGAAGTAAGTGAAGGAGTAGACGATCCTAGAGTGCTGACCCATGGCCCGACCCACGTACACCGGACCACTTCCCGTGACCCTGCAGTTCACGAACGCCAATCCCGTTTTCTCCTCCTCTGAGTTCCTGTACTGAGCTGCTATTGATCCGAACCTGCTCGCTATTGAGTGCAGCTCGCAGTCCTGCACTTGCATATATAAATATATGTGTGTGTATTAGTTGGAATTTTGCATTTTTTTGCATGTGCATCATTTATATAGGTATGTCGTCATTACATACTGCAGATATATTAATTAAAAGGAAATGAAACAATTAATTCATTCATTCATTAATGAAGCTTAATAATTACTTTGAACATGGAACGGGCATTGCCGAAGATGAAGTCAATGGAACCCTCAATGTAGCAGTCCTTGAAGTAATGGCGGCCGGCGTCGTCGCAGAGAGTGTCTTGGGCTCCGTAGAATCCGCATCCTCCGAAGTAGGCCTTGTCCCCTGATATCCTCAGCGCCACCGCTTGCCCTCCTTGCATCCCCGGCATTGGTGCCGGTGCTGTGTTCTACCATTTATTATTATTATTATTGTTCATTTGTTTCATTTATTTTCTGTTAGTACTACTGTTAATGCTGTCCGTATCTATTAAATTAATTAAAATATATTTATTTCTTTAAATAAAAAAAAGTTCAAGTTAAAGTAGTTACCTTGAAGCTGATGTTTCTGGCAGAGAAATAGTTAGCGAAGACAGAGACAGAAGCCGTTCTGTAAGTACGGAGCTGCTGGCCATTGGGACCAGGGTCACTTGCCCTGTCATGCCACTCTATCGTCGTCACATCCCTCCCTCCCCCTTGAAACGTTATGTACGGCTTCGTCGCCGGCACCACCACCTTCTCTCTGCCATTGCCATTACCATTACCATTACCACCACCCCTTTCATTAACATTCCATGCCAGATATATATCTATATATTCATACATACATATATACCTACCTATCTTTTCCCTTTTTTTCTTTTCTTTCCACCAGCGGCAGTAATTATAATGATTAATGTCAAATTTACTTCAACAAATAGTACATACCCAGAGGCCGAGGGAGGGGGTGTGAGTGGGGGGCACTCAATTTTTTTTGTTCTTTTAATTAAATCTAAAGAACTTTCTAATTTTATAATTTATTTTCACTGAAAATAAAATATTTTATTTAGTCTTCATTTTGTCCTTATTAAAAATAAAAAATTCCTACATAATCCCTATTAATATTAATTTTGATAAAAAAAATTTATACTTTTACTACTTTATCCCTATTAAAATTAAAAATTATCACATAAACTCACTAAAATAAAAAACTCTCACATAATAAAATTTGTTTTATCTTTAAAAAAAAATTTAGTATACGCCTCCGTTGGAAAAAATTACTGGCTCCGCCCCCCCTATACCAATGCTGTTTATAATGATGGACAGTATAATTATAAGTAATAATTGCATGCATGCGCCCAAGAAAGGCAATTGTTAATGTTACTTGTAGCTAATACTATATATTTATATATAGCTACTTCATAATTAAATGCATATATGTGTGTGGTGTGGGGAGTGTAGAGTTGTTTACATGTAGAATCCGGCGCTGATTAGAATGGTGACGTTGAATCTGTTGTTATCTTCGATTGCATCGACGGCGGCTTGGACCGACCGGAACTTTCCGGAGCCGTTGACGTCGACCGTGATTAAGCGGTGTCCGATGGGCCCAATCCACTTATGGCGGCGGTGCCTGCTTGACCCTCTGACTTGCGCTGCATTATTATGACATATCAACAAGCAAGTGCATACGAGGATGACCAACAAAGACCTCAGACACGCCATTTAACTAGCATTAAACGGATCGTACAGTCGAATTATAGAAGAGAGAGAGAGAGAGAGAGATAGAATGAACGAATGAAGAGTATTATTATGAGAAATTTGTTGGGGAGATTTCAAGGAATGTAGGTAGGTATGAATATATATATATATATATATATATAGGGCAAAGTGTAATAGTCTACAATCGGAAGAGGGAAAGGCCGTACCACACAATCTAATTGAGTGTCTGTGAGGGTCTTCAATAGTACAATTGTCTTGTCTCTTTTGTATGTTGGGAAACAATGATATTAAATGGGGGTCCGTCCAACGGTCATATTTTTTTTTTTTCTTTAGCCACGTAATTTGTTCCTCTCTTACTCATAGTCACATATAGCTAGAGAGACAAGCTAGCTTGCTAGCTGCAGCTTATGCCGTTATATGATAGGTATGGGCTTTTTGGTATTTTAACTTCAACTGATGCTCTCCATGTGCGGGTCATTTTCTCTTTTCCCTCTTCATTCATGCACGTTCAAAAACTCACTCTGATAATTCACATATATATATGTACTATATTTATATATTTATACAGTCATATATATATATATATATATGTATATGTATTATGTCGTTTTCACGTTATCTGGTCTCTCACAAATTCTTCCCTCCATTCCGTAATTAGCTATTTTTTAATTATTAATTAGGTTCTCTCTAAATAATTAAATATATAGCGTAGATCTTTGACAATATAATTTAGGAAAAGGCACTATATTATATACAAGTTACTGAATAATTAACATTTGCTAGCATACTTGAATCACGCTAAAGGGTAAATTTTAAGCCCAACTCCAATCCCATTCCCCCAGTATAAGTGTGCCTCTGCTCTGCTGTGCTCTGTGCTGAGAGAAGATGGTCCAGGCATGGTTCATTACTATTTTGTATTTAATTAGCTTCACTCTTTGTCTGATCTGTGTGTTCTCATACACACACACACACACACGCACTATATCTGTGGGCCCCAACTATGTAAGAGTTTTTGAACGTTGGGAGTTCATTAATCCTTTGCTCTTCCCTAAAGCTACTGGACAATATTATTAATACTATGCAAACACCGAATAGATTTTTTTTTTTTTTTTTTTTTTTTTATGTGACGGATTCGCCCTTGTGGAATATTTACCAAAAGCAAATTTATGATTGATTCTTGGGAAATATAGGCCATAACAAAAAATGAAACGAAAGGTGTGGGGCTCGAATCACAAGGAGAGGAAAAAGAGGGCCTTCTTTTTCAGCTCTGCTCAGACTGGCCAGCCCACTATCATTTGTATTGTAACAGATAAATATTTATCATTTTTTTTATTTTTTTCTTAGTCTACAGAGCTGAGCAACGGTCCGTTGTGTTGTCGTCCTCCCAGGGTCCCTCCCAAGTCCCACCTGTCTTTTCCTTATCCACTGTTAGATTCCCGCTTCAGTCTTAAACATGTCGTTTTTTCACCTCCACAGTGTCGTTTGTTTTGCTTTTACGGTTTTTTGTGCAATTTAATCATGTCGTTTTTTCACCATGTCGTTTGTTTTCCTTATCCACTGTTAGATTCCCGCTTCAGTCTTAAACATGTCGTTTTTTCACCTCCACAGTGTCGTTTGTTTTGCTTTTACGGTTTTTTGTGCAAATTAATCATGACCACCTTCTGTTTTGTTTCAAGTGGATACATAATGATTGTGTATAATCTTTGACATCATTTTCGATTATAATTTCTTCCATTTCCTGAATCAAAGATTGGAACGCTCCAATAATTCAAATCTTTAGCATGATTCATTAACCATACATGTATACAAAGGATTATGTTGGTTGGTTCATATATGAAAAATGAGCGATGTAAGACCTGTCTAATTGCTAACTCCGTTTGGAGCTCAAGTTTAAACTTAAGGTTTAAACTCAAATTTTTATTTTTTTCTGAAAAAGTTTTTTGTTTTTTCTGAAAAAATATTGTCTTTTCTAAAAAAGTCAACAAAAATTACTATTCAAACTTAAAAATTTCAACTCAAACACCAAACACCCCCTAAATAAATAGAACTTGAATGAATCGTTTTCATTTAAAAAAAAAAAAAAAAAAAAACAATAAGATGATGAAGGTTTAATTTGTAATGTGTGTGTGTAGATATATATTAGTAGAGCTTGTTAAACTGTGAAGGGGGGGATGACTCACCCAATTTAGGAAAAAAAGAGTCCCTTTCAAGTGAAACCCGGAGACAAGTAATGACTTTAACTAGAGACACCCATAAAAGAGGTGCACACAAAAATGCATACCCAAACACTGAGATAGCTCTGACAATGCCATCTGGATACCATGGAAATGCCATGACAAAAAGAACCCCAGTGATCCCAATCCAAGGTGCCAAAACCGGTAGAATTGGAAGCAAAAAGGCGTTGATCGGAATAGAGGAAAGAGCAAAGGAACCGAGCAAGTAGAGAGACCAGCCTATTAGTGGATGAACCGTGCGAGGAACAATGAAGAATGGCACTATATAAGCTGCCACTATGGACCATGTTGCTACTATTTTCAGGAACGTCTGTACAAAGGTGGTGCTCTTTTCCGCTCGCCGATAACATAGCTTTGACATGTTGGGCCTCGCTAAACGCGTTGTTACTACAAGTCCTATGTACATAACCGCCTGAACCACTACTCCTACCATCTCTGCCCCGTACCTGTCAATTATAATTGAAAATAATTATCTACTTTCTTCATTTAGACTATGAACAATACAATTAGAATTTTACTTGTGTCCAACACTATACATTAATTTTATATTTAAAACAAAACAAAAAAAAACAAAAAAAAGTTCTACAAAACGATGAACAATATGTTACTCGCCATTGTTATTACTTGTTTTGAAATTACCTATTTGCAACAAAACTATGCAATGCTATTTATACAATTTCCAATGTGGTAAAAACGGCTGATAATCTTGAACAGATGGATTTATAAATCCAAAGATAATCACGATAACTTGTATTTGTATTTTGCAATTTCGGATTACAAATGAGAAGAAACAGGGGAAATTTCAAAAGCTTTTTCAGAAATATTTATGGCACCACTAGAATGTGTGGAAATGGAAATAGAAGGGGTGTGTGTGTGTACATATATATATATATATAGAGAGAGAGAGAGAGAGAGAGAGAGAGAGAGAGGGAGAGAGATTAATGAGTATTTAAAGGGTGTTACCCAAGGGTTTGAAAACGTCGTTGATGCCAAGAAATGCCTAAAGGGAGAACAGGCCATGACCACCAATACCAGGGCTTCAACCAGGGTGCGCCCGGGAATGTAATCACGCTGTTCGGTCCACATGGTACACTCCACCTTAGCTTAAGGTCTGGAATAATAATAATAATAATAAGTTAAATTAAGAACCAGGCATGAAATCATGTGTATGTCTGTATGACAGTATCACCATATTTACGAAAGGAATCAAGGGAAAATTAATTGAATTTGTGGCTTAATTAACCAAATTAGAACTAACAATAATAAGAAGCATCCATTTGGTAGCCAAGAGGAAGTCTGTAGGTGCCATTAAGCTGAGTAGTGGTGGTGGCATTTGGTGGGAGGTGGAACATGGGCTGATCAAGCAAGTCAGGAAAGTAGCTGCCAATGAAACCCTGGTCCGCACCATCAGGGTTGTCTCTTCCTCTCTCTAACTCCTTTACCATGTCCTTGAACACCTCCATTGATGGCTGCATTATTATTATTATTAATATTATTATTATAAAATGGAAGTTGATACATGTGTGTATGGGGGTGGGGGGAATAGAAAGGAGGAAGGGGGTACCTGCAAGACAAAGAGGCCAGTGTGGAAAATGCAAGGGTTGATGAAGACAGCACAGAAGTGACCACACTGGAATAACTCATCGGTGTTGAGGAGGAAAAGGTTATCAGAGTCCAGCATGACCACCCTGTCGTAATCAACGAGACTCCAAGCATATATCTTGTTCATGCTCAGCATAAATCTCCAATCGAAGTTG
Organism: Ficus carica; assembly: GCA_009761775.1. Classification (NCBI taxonomy): domain Eukaryota; kingdom Viridiplantae; phylum Streptophyta; class Magnoliopsida; order Rosales; family Moraceae; genus Ficus; species Ficus carica. Next base: position 803,989 of record CM019750.1, read on the forward strand.
TCCTGTTCCTTGTATGGATTTTTCAGATTTTCCACTCTTACCACCTTCGCTCCATCTTCCTTTTCCCTGCCCCATTATTCCCCACACATTATACCATATTCTCACGCGCGCATCACGACATCACACCCCCCCCCCCCCCCGTGGTCCCCATTCTAATATTAATACATCTATACCTATGTCTTTCTTTATTGAATTTGCATTCATCACAATTCACAGACAAAAAAGTTCAAGACTGGCCGTACCCGTACGTCCATGCCAAAAACGAAAAGAAATAAGAAAAAGAATAAAAGAAGTGGTAAATTTATAATAATGTTGAAGGGGTTGATGTAACAAAGGAAAAAAGGCGACTCTTTATTACTTAAAAGTGGACAGGACTGGCTTGTAAGGATAAACGGAGGGGAGCCTCTATATCTTCTCCCCCCCCCCCCCCCCCCCCCCCCCCCCCTCCCAAATGTACCATATGTATTTAAGTATGAAATGCACAACAATTTTTTTTTTTCGAATCACTACTAATAATGAACTCATGTGTTTGCTTGTTTTTCGGGTTTCACTCACAATTTTTTTTTATTTTATTTTACTGTATCTTACAAAAATTTTAAATTTAAACTAAAACTTGTGTTCAAATTTATGAAGCAAATGTTTTGTGTGTGTGTGTGTGTGCGCGCGCGTGGAGTTATACACTCATTAGAACATAGGATCCATATATATACTGGTCATGATGGTACGTTGGAGGTAATCCGAAAAAAGCCCGAAAACATCCAGTAGTAGTTCAAAAAGAAAGTAGTGAACTAATTCAAAATCCAAGCATTTTTTCCTTTTTTTTCTTTCGTTAAAATCATGGTTCTAATATATAAGCATTCAACTTGTAATTGCCGAAACAAATTAATGTGGCAAGCGTCTCGTATGCAACATAAGAGTAAATTTAACACAGGGCTAATCAGGTCTTTTTTTTTTTTTTTTTTTTTTCCAAAAGAATCAAGCCATGTTCATGTTGTAAAAAATCATTGCTTTACAACTCAGAAGATAACCACAATTATACAGGTGATGTTTGGTTCGTAAATTCATAAGTTTGAATTAAATTTCTTTATTTAAATTCAGATTTTTAAAAGGATAAATACTGTAAAAAAATTAAAATTAAATTGCAAGTCAAACTCAGAAAACAAAAGGCACAACAATTTTTATATGATCTAATCTATAATGTTCATCGATAATAACGGGCGGAGAATCCAACTAGTCTATTATTCAGGGGGGGGGGGGGGGGGGGGGGGAAAGGAGGAAGCCCACCATCCAATTATTTATATCGGCAATCATGTTTATGTAATTATTAGTATATTACGAATCTATACAAGGGTTTTTCATAGATTTATAAGGATCAGAGGGCTATAATTAGACGTAGTCTCCTAAAAATTAAAGCTGAATAGAGACAGTAATTATCTGACGTATAAGAATACTAGACTAGTTATTAACAAAACTAAGAATATGACACTGAGCCATTTATATATATATGTGTGTGTGTGTCTATATAAACAAATTAGGAGACGTATCCTTAAATAGAGTAAAGCTGAATGAAGACAGTAATTAATATCTTGTTAAACTTAAAAACCCAAAATTATATTAATTTAATGCTAATTCATAATTTGTAGCGTACGACGGATCGAGTCAAACCTTTTCCCTTACAATGCGCTAGACTCACCAATTTCGTTACGTTTAGATGAGAGCGAGAGAGAGAGAGGGAGAAATTTTTAATTAATAGTTTAAAGACGAAATATAATATAACATATACTCGAAAAAAAAAAAAAAAAAAAGAAAGAGAAAGAGAGAGAGAGAAAAAGAAAAGGTAAATGCAATATTATGGATGGAAATGGAGGCCGGGGGTTGGAGACTTACAGGGCGTGGATCCAACGGGAAGGGACGTCGAGGGAGGCAATAACGACGAGATCGGCGTCCACGTGGAGCCTGGAGAGCGATCTCAGCAAGACACGTGTCGCGACGTAAAACTCGTAGTCCCTGGGCGTCCCCATGTACATCATCGTAGCGTAGGCGTTCCGATGCTCCGCCCTCGGCTGAGCCCATGACGTCGTCGCAGTCGCAGTCGCCGTCGCCGCCGTCTCAAACACAAAAACAAACACCAAGGCCGCCACCACCACCACCACCAAATTCATGTAGTTATTACAAGTAGAAGCTTTCAGACAGACACTCGGACTATAATACCCTTTCATTACAAATTCCTTATATTTTGATGCCCTTTTTCTACCTTTCCAGGCGCATTTCTCTCCTTTCCATAATATACAGATCCTCCAATATAGAAATATATAGACACAGTCTAAATGCCCTTATCATATATATCTAGGCATATAGAGAGAGAGAGAGAGAGAGAAAGAGTTGTAGACTTTAAAAAACAGAGAGTTGTAGAGAGAGAGTGGGTTTTTAAAATAGTGGAGACCGAAGAAGAGGGTGTAACGAGGGAAGGCATTTTAGAAAGGATCACTTTTTTTTTTTTGTTTGTTCTACAAGTACGATTTTTACATCTTCCTTGAAATCTGTAACGGTGTCAAAATGGGCCGGGTGCGATGGGTCGACACGATTACAAAATGAGCTCAATCTAACATTTTTTTTTTTTTTTGAATAATAATCTAACACCTTTAATTAAAGGAGTTTGTGTTTGACGTGATTTTTTGACGCAAAACGCTAAGCACTGGCACGTTAATGGCTTAATTAATAACATGATAAGTGACACCATAATATCATTTATTTTTTATATTTTATATTTTATATTAATTTTTAAATGAAATTTATGTTATACTTCTTACTCTTATCACAATTTTATCTAATTTGAATTTTTACTTGATAAGATTTTAATGTCATAGTTTTTTTTTTAATTATATGCATTTTTTTTTTCTGTTGTATTCAAATACTTGTATTTTTTTTTTTTGTTTATTTATCATTTTTCTATTAAATATGATTAAGACATGGGCACGCGTGATTAAGGATATAGCATGTTTATAAATAAATCGCCGATCGGACTTGAGACTATAAATTATACAAAAATATTTAAAAAAATTATGGAAATAACCCCTAAAAATAGACATGTTTAATTTTTTTTTTCATTCCTTAATACTTTATATATATTTTTTACTACTACTGAAGGTAAAAAATACTAAAACTATTATATGTAGTTGGGGGAATTATCCACAGATATATTTTCTTTGGCGCAATATTATAAATCGGTTTTGATAAATAAGCATGAAATGAAACAATAAAGAATCCAAAAATAAATTGGGTGGCTCGTTTGTCAACTATAGTTGCAATGGAATTTAGGAGTTGTTCAGATCAGTGAAGTTAAATTATTAACAGATACACATATTGTTGTGAAAGATTACAAGGGCTAACAAAGTGATAAATAAAGTATCATTTTCACAAGAATTATCGTTACTAATTACCGAAATTATATTAATTCTAATTTTATTTGAATAACTGAAAATAGATTTTTAAATAAAAATAACTAAAAAGACAAAATGCCTAAAATACTCAAAATCTAGGATTTTCAATTTCACCGGATTAATCATATTCAAGTCCTATAATCTAATTAATCAACGTCTATTCCCTATGTTACCAGCGAATCTCTCTAAATTAATCTTTTTCAACCATTAATAATTTATTATAATAAGCTTTATCACCTATCGATCTCAAATAACTTATCATAATTCATTAAAACCTAGAAATTCATGATACTGCTCAAGTTTTATAACTATCTCTAACTTATGACAATCTCATGGTAGATTAAACAAGGGCTTATTCAATTATCACTTTTCAGTCCCAAATTAGATACCAAATCATGCACAAGTTGGCCAAAAATTCATTGGCATTAAGCACAGATTAAAATACTTAACATAAAGCTAGAATAGAACATCAATCAATTAAAAATAGAAAAAATCAAATAATCATAATCCGGATAGATCTTTTCCCTAAAAAAGAAAATTACTATATAAATAAAAAAAGAAATCTACAAAATAAATGTTTAATCATTCTCAAATTACAAAAATCAAAAATAAAAAAACAAAGCAAGAAAACCCCAATTTGAAGGTGTCAGAAGTCTACAAAGACTTCTCCTAAATTTTCTTCTCCCTCTCCTCTTAATGATCCAAGATAATATTTTCATAATTTTGTAGAAAACTAAACCTAAAACATAAATTTTTTTATTTTATTTTTCTTCTTTGGTTTTCGGCTTCTCCGCGGCCAAAGACCAAGAGCACGGAGCCTTGGGCTTTCTTTTATAAGCTCCCGGCCGCGGCATCCAAAAACACCCCTTTTTTTTTTTTTTTTTTTTTTTTTTTGGCCTTTTCTTTTAGTGCATAAGATCTGAAGCCCAGTAGCACGCCTGGGCACACAGAGACAGGTGGTGAGCTTGGACTGGGTTGCGGCTGACGAAGAGAACGCGTGGCGATCTGGGACTTGCTGGAGCTCGTAGGCGCACGCGGAGAGCTTGGATGAATCACACCGGATCTGGCACTGCTGAGAAGCCCAGTTTGATGCGCTTGGCTGGAAGAGTGACAAACACTCGCGATATGAACAGCTACTGAGATCGATCCTACGGCTGGGAGAGCGCGTGGTATACGTGAAGTACTCCGCGAGTGAGGAAAATTGTCTCCGAATTTCATTTTGCAATTTTTAGATCTTTTTGTCACATTTAAACTCCAAATTACTTATTTTAACCCTCTTAACATAATTTAATTTACAAACTTAGGATAACATAATAAATTTAGGAAAAAATTAAGATAAAATACTAAGATTATAATAAAAATATAAATTTAAGAATGCTAAAAATAACTCTATTTTATAGAGTTATCACGTATATATCAAACAACTATAAAATCTCAATTGGGTTTCATTTGATTTTGTTCTTCCTTCAGCCAAATTTCCAAAGGGTCCTAACTTACCAATAATAATTCACACTTTTCCTGTCCTAATTAAAAAAAAAAAAATTTGTTTCAGACTTTCAGTGTAGCATGAAAGTTTCCTTTTTTCAACGTGAATTACCAATAATAATTCACACTTTTCCTGTCCTTATTAAAAATTGGAACATTTGTTTTAGGAAAAGGAAATAAAAACGATCTTTCACTCAAAACTTCCAAATTGTAAAATTATTAAGTATTTTCTCATCTTTCTTTTTCTTTTTCTTTTTTTTCTTTTTTTTTTTAAACGAGTTACCATAACCTAAAGTAATTTTCAGCATACCTTATATTAACAAGGTGTTGACTACATGAGATAAATTACACTGAGGGATTTAAATAATAAGTTCGAATCCGGAATTCAAAGATATTAGTATAAGATCTCCCTAAAATTCCGCATTCCTCTAGGAATTTAGCAAAGGGCCCTGGACGTTATTCACCCGATCCATCATATCTACCAGAGTACTCACCACCACGGTCAGATTTAATGCCTTTACTTCTTTTGCTGAGTTGGTTCTCAACTTCTGCTTTGTAAACCTTGTACACGTCCACTGATTAGGACTTCTCATGAATGAGATATAGATAGCCATAACATGAGTAATCGTCTATGAACGAAATGAAATATTGTTGACCATTCCAAGAAACCGTAAGGAATGGTCCACAAATATCCGTGTGAATTAGTTCTAGCCAAGACGTCCGAAGCTCTGTTGGCACCTAATCTCCTTACGTTTGTCTATTTCCCTTTAATACAATCAACACAAACCTCAAAGTCTGTGAAATCAAGGGAATCAAGAATCCCATCGGACACAAGAGAAGATTCTACTTTTGGAGATATGACCTAAGCGCTTGTGTCACAATGAAGCGGAATTCTCATTGGTTAATTTGCGTTTCATACCACGTGAATTCACATGCAAAGTTTCATTAAATGAGACAACTGTATCAAGCAAATATAGGTTATCATAAAAGGATAAAGAACCGATACCAATAATATTTGAATTCAAAGAAAGACTAAACTGACTATTTCCAAAATAACAAGAATAACCAAATTTGTCCAAAGCAGAAATAGAAACTAAATTACGTCTAAATGACGGTACAACATATGTCTCTTTCAAATCCAAATAATATCTAGTCTTTAATAGTAACCTAAGATTCCCTATAGCCTCAACTTCCACCGATTTACCATCGCCCACATAGATGAATCTTTCAGCATCATTTGGCTTTCGGTAACTCAGGTAACCCTGCATAGACACACTTATGTGAGTAGTAGCACCAGAATCCATCCACCAAGTATGTCTTGGTACTGAAGCTAAATTAACCTCAGAACAAACTAGAGAGAAGTGTACTTTTCTTTGCACGTCAAGCATGATATTTGGTACATTCCTTCTTCATGTGTCCAGGTTTATGACAGAAGTAACATCCAAATTCTTCATCTTGGTTTTTTTGCTATTTCTTTTGAGCTAGACCACTTGCATCTTCCTTATCCTTTTTCCTTTTCTTGTTCTTGTCTTTAAATGTATATGTATAAGTGAGTACATTCGGTCTTCTCTTACTTTAGCCTTTCTTCCTCTTGCACACAATGAGAAATGAGTTAATTCAGAGACCATTTATCCTTTTGGTTGTTATAACTTACCTTAAATTGATTGAATTGTGCCGCAAGTGAAATCAAAACTAAATGCACGAGCAAATCTTTAGACAACTCCAACTTTAGTGTCTTTAGTTTTGAAGCAAGATGAGACTTCTCCATGATGTACTCTTAGTGTAGTAATCAAATATTGACAATAAGTCATGTCAAATAATAGGTCTATCTTTGGATCGACTTATTATTCACATGGAACACCTTATAATTGTCAGATATTTATTACCACAAGTATGTATGCAATTCGGCCAAATATTAACCTTCATTTGGGCCGGTCAATATATGCATGAATTACATACACACAACCATCTTAATATTCCAAATAAATTAATCTACACAAAAGAGGTTACTTTGGTAACATGTTGCTTCAATCAATCTATTTTAAAATATTAGACATCCAAAAGATATAATCAATAAACCAAAATTTGAATTTAATTGATAGAGAAAAAATAAAAATAAAAAAGAATTTGTGGGCGCTGCAACGCCGTTTTGCGGTCTGGGTCCTTACCTGGGCCATACAGGCACACTATAGCCCCGAAAAAGTGCGTTGTAGCGCCCGTACAACCCATAACAGTTTCCAGAAAATTCGCATTCCAAAACCTAATATGCGAATTTTTAACCAAAAAATTCTTCCTTAATGTCTTTAATTCATAACAAAGCATCAATATATCATCATATCATCATATCATCATCAATAAGAGAAGATTCCAGAATTTTGGAAGAACAAAAACAAAGAATCCATAACCATAACTGTTCTTAAATCCAATAAAACCAAACCTAATTTAGAAGGAAAACTTAATTCCCAATGGTTTAACATGGAGAAGGCTCTGATACCACTTGTTAGAATAAGAAACCAAAACTTTATAGAGAAAATCTAATTCATCCAAGATCCGTCATGTCAAATCAGTGAGAGAATGAAAGCGGAAGTATACCTTGATCCATGGGAAAGAGACGATTGGGGGTTATAATTCTTTCAATCTAATACGATTTTCCTTTAGAGAAGAATCTTTGTATTCTTACTGATGATGGGATATCAAAGAGAATATGAATAAATATATCGTATCAATTATGGACCATAACCACTTAAAATAACTGCAGTAGTTATACTTTTCATATTTCTATTTTGGCTCATCGTAAAATTAGAAATATGAAATTAGGTCTCTACACATAATAAACTCATAATATATTTAATGCCCAATGTCCAATAAAATTAACCTTAGTTAGATCACTTTAAATGTGATGAACTTTAAAATAGCTTATAATACACATTTAATTACATATGTAGGCCCACATGTTCAATTATTTTCCAACAAGATCAACTCTAAAATTTTAATTTTTCAGTACCAATCTATATATATGAAGGTGAATTGTCTTTTTTTAATGAGTGGATTTAATATTTTTTTAATTTTAATTTATGTATCAACTATTTAAAGGTTTATTAATTAGAATAATAAAAACTGTTAATTAATACCAAAAAATTAATCTTAGAGATATTATTCTTTCTGTTTTCAAAAATGCTTGAGAATGTTACTAATATTCTATGACTACTAATAAAAGATTTACCCCATCTATGAATCCCGTGGGGTAGGATCCAGTTTTTATTAACATTGCTCTTTTTTTTTTCCACTTTATTTTGTCGCTTATCAATTACGAGTGATTTGATTAATTTGTTTATGTACGAACAATTGGGCATATTAGGCACATAATCGACCAATGCTAGGTAATCCATTGCAGATACATCAGTAATGTTAGATATATGTAATATCATCCTCACATCAATCATTCGATTGTTTAGTTGATATATATATATATATGTATGTATGTATGTATATTAAAATATATTAGATATATGTTTTTTTTTTGTTGGTTGTTTTCTTCCTTGTGACCATACAAATACTAAAATAATCAAGCAGAAGAGATTATTTTATTAGGGATTAACGGTGTGTGTGTGTGTGTGTGTGTAAGATCTATCGAAACAACTGTGTATGTATAAGGGGTATGGGGAACCGTACCTTTCCGTTCCTATGAAAATAAAACAATATTGTTGGTGCAACATTTGACCACTTCAAAATTGAGATTACCCTCAAAATTAGTGGGAGATGACTCCGGATTGCACTTGCATCGATCCAGATAACTACAACAACACGTGGAGCTATCATCATCATCATCATCATCATCATCATCATATATCATCATAAATAAGGCAACTAATTAAAGGTTGTATATTATCCTTTCTAATTCTCAAATGGTATATATCTATATGCTTTTTTTAGGTATATATCATGACGAGGATAATTGTATGTCCTACATGGTATAATATGGTACTCAATTCAAACAAATTAAAAAAATCAACAAATACGATAGAATTCAACTCCAGTTCAAAAACAGAGAGTTTTTCAATATATGTATAAACATCAAAACAATTCAATAATTTAATATTAATGTAAGACAAATTCGTGACATGCATAAAGTAATTAATGTCCCTAATGCCATGTGTCTAGATATATGTAGTCCAGGTATCACAGAAATAAAATCAAAATAAATATCTGCAGGTAATAAGTCAATCGGTTGTTGTAGGTTTTATATAAGCCAAACTCAACTAGACCGTACGTTTGTCGTAGACATGATCACATATATATATATATATATATATATATTATCATCCCCAGATAACGCTCCTCTCACATTTAAACAAAACACATATTATCATCAACCGACTCTCTCTAATTAACCAGAAGCTGCAATCAGATGACGTCACAGACAAATAAGTCGCATTTGTTGATATTTATTTATTTATTTATTTATTATTTACATATATATATTTATAGATGTAGGGAATAAACAAACCATCTTATTATATTATTGTTTATTTTTTTCAACGAAGAAAATGAATTATAATTATTTTAAGTTTATTTACCAAAAAGAAAGTGAGTTTTAATATTTTAAATTAATCTTGAAAGTTAAATCTTCTTTGATCTGATTGGAAAAGAGTACACGTGCTATAGGATCTCTCATGGAAATTTCTCGCAGATGGTCGATGATCATTTCCAATTTTAACGCTGTGTGTGTAGCCAAATGGGCATCTTATCGATACCTTTTGGGATATCCATATTATATATATATATATATATATATATATATTTATATATATATATATATAATCAGGGACGGAGGGAGTTAATTATTCTTGGGGCCTTGAGCCCCACTTAACTTTTTATTTTTTATTTTTATTTTTTTTTCGTCTTTAACCATTATATATGTACATGTATCCATGAAAAAAAATTACACAAAGCCCCCCTAAAGACGCAAAAAAATATAATCTTACACCCCTCATCAAAGTAATCGAACGAGAGATCAATTGATAAAATGCTACTAAATAGCAAAAGTTCTATAACAAATGTTACAAAATGTGAAATTAATCATTAGAATAAGTAGTACGTAATTTTGTTATTTTTAAAATATTGTAAAAGATTTGTTATTGTCAATTCCACATTTATAACCATCTGATGCAGCTGTATAATTTCTCAAATCTTAATTCCTAGTGAACATCGAAAGATATTAATATATATATATATATATATATAGAGAGAGAGAGAGAGAGAGACACATTTCTCCAGTCTCAAGTAATTAATGTCACTTGGCATCTGCATTCAAAACTTGTAATTAACGTGGTTTTGTCTCTCATCACCTGAAAATGGAACAATATATACTTCCGTCTTGTATTCTTGTTATTTATTAGAAATAGTAATGTTTGATGTAAATATATCAATGCATGTAAACAGTTAATTCTGTTATTAACAGTACTACATACAAATACAAATACTGGTGATATGCATTATAAATGTCGTATTGATAATGAGATAGATAGAGTAACGCTCTTATTATTAGAAGTAATGATATGTCTCTCCAACTTCCACTAAATATTAAAGAATCTACGGATTTATTTCTGATCATAGCTTTAATTTTGAAATAATTAATTAGTTGTTCAACTAGAAAAAAGGGAATTACGTACGTTGCTAGTACAACCAGGCAACCTTATCTATGTTATTGTAGTCTTTTCAATTTGGAAATACATACATATATATATATATATATATTTAAGTATATACATATATTGTCCCGGCCGGGCCATCGCGTGCGTGATGTGGTCTGTACAATTGTGCCAATTGATAGATATCATTCATAGATGTGTAACAGACTGTGAGCCCTACACGTAGATGTACAATGAGCCATACAATTGGAAATACATTAAAGTTTGTTTTAAGCATTATAATTATTTTTTAGCAGTTTACTATATTTGTGCTAACGGTAGTGGCCGAACATAAAGTTTTTATTATTATTATTATTATTATTATTATTATTATTTTGAGTAGGATGATGATAAGCGAGTTTGGAGTTGCGAGAATGATCAAGGTCAGTGCATTGGGTTGAAATTAATTAAGACTTAAAATAATTAAAGTGATCAGTGAATTAGTGGGGGGTAATAATTATTAATTACCACATTGAATGATCTTCCTGTGAAGAGGAATCGGATACTCTGATCGATCACGAGTACTTGTTGTTGTTCCACTTCTATTAATTTTCTCTGTTAATTAAATAAATGTTCTTATCGTTCCTAATCTATTTTTCCTAATTTCGACTATTCTAGTTTTGTACGGTGTTTGTAAGGTTTTGAGTGTGTGCCCATATCCCAAATAACTTCTCCTTCTTCTTCTTTTTTTCTTTTTTCTTTTTAAATATCTCTATAAGGTTAATTATAAGGAGAGATGGGAGTTCGTGCAGTAATATTCCGACTCATTTTATATGATTTTGGCCTGTCGAGATCTTGAAGATAATCAACCTCACAATGTAGGGGCAACTCAAATATAGACTTCTTAATTTGGTAAAAACCCAAAAAAGCAATTTATATTACCATCAAATGTGGTTGCCTAGCCATAAAGGATTATCGTTGCAGGTCGATAGCCAAGTGTTCAAGTGTTAAATGGCCTATCTTGGGGTCTTAAATATTGTAAATGCTTATTTCTTTCCAGCATAATAATACTCGATTTAGAGTGTCTGAGACCGCACATACATGTATCTTTATCGTTAGCACATTCTCTGAAGCAAGAGGGCGTGCTCCTATTGAGAAGTACCGTAAGACCTTTAGCGAACATTCATGCCAATGTAATATGGGAAGCCCTTTTAATAAGTCATAACGTCGAGGGATAAGTTAAAGCTTCCCCCTTTCCATACTTCTAATCTATACTATATATATATATATATATATATATATATATATATACTCTTTAAAAGAGTTAATGATTATTTTGGTCATGTTTTTCATGTTTGTCACATGACAGTTACACGATCGCTACATCATCACCATGTGATGACCACATCATTATTACGTGAATTTTTTTTCTCTTTTATTTTGCTTGTCTATTCCGCACACATCAAACTAGTTATTTAATATAAATAATATATATATAAAAAAAACAAACAAACAAACAACTGATCTACTCTTGGAATGAATTCAAAAAAGACATTCAAATGAAGTTAAAAGTAGTAATCTTCTAAATAACTAGTTTGAAGGACTAGCTTAAAGTTGAATCACATTACATTAATACATATGCATAGGACGCCGTTACAAATTTGTCAAGTGAAAATGTCATACATATGTAGTGCTAATTAGCTGGAGCTTCCTGCTGATGGTTGGGTCAACTAGTTGTCAATTACACAGAATATCATATATATGATGATACTCTTCCTTTTTTCTTTTTCTTTTTCTTGAGGGGTGGGCTGAAGATCTAGTTAACATCCTGTCCTGATATTATATATATGCAGCTTATGTTTTTATTTTTCAGTTTGATGAGGCATCATATATATAGTATCAAATGGATCTTAACCTCATCTGTTTGAATTAATATATCAGAGCCAATGAAGAATTAGGTAGGCTTAACTCCCCTCAACTTTTCTCCTCTTCCTTTTTTTTTTTTTTTTTTTTTTCCAAAAATCCTATATATATATTTTTTATAAAATTTCATAGTAACCTCCTTAAACATAAATATCTGTCATAATAATCTCTTAATTATTCATTATATATTTATTAGTCACCTAATAAAAATTTTGACTTGTCTGTGCATGTATTTAGGACACGCTATCAAATTGTAAGGTAATGTAATGGGAAAGGTACTGGAATTAAAAAGTAAAGTAAATGAATAGAAATAAGGATCATTAATTCTCTTTTTAGTGTTTACTTGCCTATTAGATGGTATAAAGGAAAACAATTTTATTTCTTTCGTAGTGTTTACTAATCTTAGTAATATTAATTTTATTAATGTAATTACTAAAATATCTTTATACATGATAAAAAAACATCAGTATGTAAAAACTTGTAAATGATATATAAGTAAATTTAATATTTACTCACTTTGACAAGGAATCAATGCCATGGGAGATGTAAGGATTATATTAACATTTTCCTTCTTCATTTCTTATAGGATTAATTTTACGAATGCCCCTTGGACTATGTATTATATTTCACTTTGCTCCCCGAATTATCAAAACCATTTATCATATCCCCTTATCTATGTAAAATCATTCAAACTGCCTCTTTTATCTACTTTTGTTTATCTATTTAACGGAATGCTGATATGGCAAACTTTAAAAAGACTAAGTAAATATATTTTAAAATTTAAATCCAAATATAAAAACAAATTAATTTAAAAAAAAAACAAATTAAAAAGTAAGTTTTTCTCTCTCTCCTCTCTTCTCTCTCTACATTGTAAATCTCCTAACAAAAAAGTAATTGGCCTAAATACTCCTTGAACTATTTCAAATGTGATGGATTGGTCCTTTTTTGTTTTTACCGAGATAAAGCTAAACTCCTATTTTCTTGACCATTACAGTCATTTCCGTCAAAAAAATAACGGATTGATCACGTGAGAAGCATGCTTCATGTTTTTTGAAGGTCAAATAGGTAATTTCCTATCCAAAACAGATTTGAACAGAATTTGAGCTAAATTGGGAGGGTTTTCCCCAAAATTTTGATAAATTAGGGTTTCCAAAATTGGGGGTTAGGGGGGGGGGGGGGGGGGGGGGGGGGGGGGGGGGGGGGGGGGAGTCCCAAAACCCAAATCGCCGGTGGGGGGAGGGACCTAGAGAGAGGGATGGAGACTTTTGGGAGATTTGAGGGTATCTTTTTACTATAAAAATGATCATTTGAGCAAGATTCCATTAGAAATTTAATAGAGTTTGACGGAAATTATTGTAATGGCTAACAAAATATGAGTTTAGGCTTATCTCGGCCTAAAAAAAAAAAAAAGGGACTAAGCGGTCACCTTTGAAATAGTTCAGAGACTTTGTAGGCCAATTACTCCCTAACAAAACCGTGAGAGAAACTTATTGGCTTTGCCTCTGTTATTTGGCACTTGATTGTGTTTGAGCATAGCCTGGAAGTGTTTTTTGCTAATGAGTTCTTGTGGGGAGTTTGATAATGGCTTCTTTACACAATGGATTTCTATTTTTGAGGCCTTTAGAATTAGGTATCCCTGAGTCTCCCTCTTTTGATGGTTGTACAATAAGTTGTCTTCATCTCCATTAGCATTGCCATAGTTTCTTTCTCGGTTTTTGGTTTTTGAATTTGCTCTTCTTTTTTTTTTTTGGACTTTAATATAGCTTTAAATTCTTGAAATTCTGATGGGTTTCAACATGTTTGAGATCTTGAAATTCTTTTGAGAAGAAAAACAAAATAAGTAGAATAAAATAAAATAAAAAGTCGACAGAAAGCGATTTGAAATTACATAAATATGCAAATACACCATGTACTTCTACTTTTGAGGCCTTTAGACATGGAAAGTTTCTGCACAATTTTGTTTAGAAAGAGAGAAGAGAGGAGAAAAAAACAAATTAAGATTTATTTTTATAATTAGGATTTAAATTTTAAAATACATTTACTTAATCTTTAATGGCATGCCACATTAGTGATCTGTTAAATAGATAAATAAAAGTATATGAAAGAGGTAATTTGAATGATTTTACATATATTAAAGGGCACAATGAACGGTTTTGATAATTTATGGGGAAAATTAAGTGAAATCGGGTATATAGTTCAGGGGTATTTATAAAATTAATTCTTTCTTCTATTGTGTGGGATTAAAAAATTCACATTCTCCATTTGTAAGTAAACACATAAATAAATTGAGGAAGAAAAAAAATGACTACTCACTTTCTCTTTACCTTTGATGTAAATGAAACATATACTTAAATCAGAATCTGAGTAATTGTAGCTAGGGCAGCTAGACTTACATATCTAACAAAGATTTTACCAACATTCTAGCTCATCGACTATCGATCGGTAGCTAGGTTAATTAGCTAGCAAATTAATTTAGGTAGTAGGCTAGTAGCTAGACTCAAATGATCATACTTTGAACCCTCTCCAAGGCCTTATTGATCTCGTACTTCCTTGTACCGTTCTCGTGCTAGTTATGAATCATACATACATACATACACATATATTGTATATATATCGATCTATCTATCAGCGTCAGCCCTTACAGTTTATATATAGTCAACTAACATGATCTACTAATTGTTCCCTTATGTCTTATAAGAAACCGGTTCCAAATATTTATTGCATGCTAGCAAGCTTGTTTAGTATTTCACGTTAATCTAACACCTTAAATTAAAGTAGTTTGAGTGGTACATAGCTCTTGAAAACGGTACTATTACCAGTCTAGCTCGTTAATTATCGATAGGAAAGTTAATTTGCTAGCTAGCTACGTTAATTTAATTAAGGTTAAATTTGGGTAATAGCTATATATATATGTGGTGGAAAAGATACAATCAAATGTGATCATGATTTGAACTCTCTGCAACTGCAAAGCCTAATCGCGATCTCGTATATAAACAATTCTCGTTCTAGTGCTACTAATTACGTTTCATATAATAATAATAATAATAATATGCATATTAATCTATCAGCAACAGCACTTAATAATTAATAATTATGACATGAAATCTATTAAGATCTCCCATTAATCAAACAGAAAAAAAAAAAAAAAAAAAAAGAGAGAGAGAGAGAGAGAATTAAGAGGAAGATTACAAGTAGTCATTATTAATATTGGGGTGGGGGTGGGGGGGGGGGGGGGGGGGGTTGAGAGATGAAAGATGAAATTTGGATTAAAGAGCAAGCATTGAAAGGGTGTGAAGAGCACTCTCCTGATCATGGGGAGATGACGACAGCAAATTGAAAGGAGGAGGAGAAGTAATAGGAGATTGAGACCACCTGAAGTGGGTGAGCCTCTCGTACACCAACCGCAGTGCCCTCACGAATCGGCCGGTGTTGCTGCTGTTGGTGTTATGATGATGATCTCCGGCGGCTATGTGAGTGAGCTGGAAGACGAAGAGCCTTGAAGAATAGAGAAGATCGCAGTAGGTTTTTCGGACAAGCTCAAGGCTGAAGGACAGCTTCAGTAGGAAAGGGAATAGCAGTCCCCCTACCGCCACCATCGGCCTCTGTCCCTGCGAGCTCATCGTCATTACCATCGCCTTCGCCTTCGCCACTCCCACCCCCGCCATGTGAATCACCATCTCTCTCTCTATTCCTCAATTCCTCACTCTCTGCAGATCGAGCTACAGATCACCGATCAATCTCTTTCTAACACTGATTACTTACGCCGCTACTCTCCAATTACATACACACACATATATCTATTTATTTATTTATTCATTTTATTTACACACGGCACTGCAGCCCTTCATATTTATAATGATTTTGGGGCTCTTCGTTTTGTTGTGTTGACAGAATTACCCATCTTCATTATGTTTATGTACGTCGTGCTTTCCCCATGATGTGGACATATATGTCCGTTTCTAGACTGGAGATATTTTGAAACGCATTCTCTTTCTATATAAATACATACATATATACACACACACACACATACACACATTACACCTTACGACAATTCCAATGGGAGAGTTATTATTATGTATTTGACTACCTGGAAGACTTACTATTATTATTATTATTATTATTACTATTACTAATTGTTGATGGACATTTCTGTCTTAAGATACCATATCCCCATTATTATTACAGCACTATATTAATACATATTTTATCAATCTGAATATATACTTTTCCAACTGCTTTACACTAATCCTTTTTTTAATAATATTGCTAATACAGAAAATTAAAATATTATCTACTTTAATTAATCTTCAAAATGATTAAAAAAAATAACCTTTAATATGCACTTTGATTGGTGGAATACGATGTACATCATTGAGGATATCCACCTTTAGATCAATCACATTTTCTAAAAAGTTAAACGAATATATGTGCTCTCAAAAGATAAACATTTTTATTAAATGTAAATCAATTACATCAAAAAAACGCGCTAACTCTCCAAATGTCATGATAATTTTAGTTATTTAAACAATGATGAATTAATGTATTACTTAATCTATGGATTCGTTATAGATATAATAATTAAAATGCCTCAAAGTTATAGGATGGTCATAATTAATTAAGAGCAATATCTATCACTGAACTTATTATTTCAGAGAGCTTATACACAAGAAGATATATATATATATATATATTATTTAGATGATGTGCATCATATGTAAAATATTTATATGTCGATAAATTTTCGTCCAGATATATATATATATATATATATATTTCTAGAGGTAATGAGTTGGAATGTATTTGGCTTTTCAGCGCAATTATGCACGATGATTGATCCAGTAGTAGGGCCGATTTGATAGGTGAAGGAAATTTCCTCGAAGTTTCTCATCTCACCCACTGTTAGGTATACTTTGCGGAGTGTTTCCTTATCAATGAATAGAGATATATGCTTAGTTTTGTAAGCATATGTATATTTGTTTTTTCTTTTTTAGCTTACATTTGATTGTTGGTTAGAGATAAAATTTTTCAAAATTGAATATTTTTTAAAAAATTAATTATAAATATTATTAATTTTTTAAAAAAATATAAAAATTATAATTTAATCAGAGTTAAATTTAAATACCAAACAAAACATTAATTATATGTTACTCCAAGGCATTCAATATCAATGCTCAATTAAGATAATGTACATATATTATCTCCTACGTCTTAAAGTAAAATATATATATATTTATATATTAAACTAGGACTAAAGCATATACACGATTCTTCAAGCAGAATAAAAGAATTATCAACATCAAATTATATTGTGATAACATATAATAAGAAAATTTGTGTATCTTCTAAATATGATATTTGCCTAATAAATTTTCTATTTCTTACAAACATTTTAAAAATCTACTATTTATTTCAATTATGTTTTGAAAACTGTTATTTATTTTTTTCTCGCTAAAATCTAGTAATTCAAAACTAGATACTTTTCTTACCATATCAGCCTTGTACAATTTTTGTTTCTTCTTCTTCTTCTTCTTCCTTTTTTTTTTTTTTTTTTTAAGAAAAATTAGACTGAGAGGCTTATGTTTATTACCTAATCTAATATATAGTTAAACTTTCTTTTATTTAGTTAAATGGCCTAATGTATATGTTTTGTTTAATTAATTTTCATTTTTCTTAAACACCTCCCATATCTCTCTCTCCTCTCTCTCTCTCTGCAAATAAGCTTCCATGACGGTGACAAAAATCGGTGACCATTGACCAGATCTTCACGTTGACGGCGTCTAGGAGGAGAACGCCGCAGTGGGAGACGCTCCAATCTCGTGACCTTCTAGCTCTGATCATGCTTCCATGGCAGATCTCCACACAAGCCACCGTCATCTCGTCGTCGCACAGCCCAGTTCTTTTATTGTGTTTAGTATCAATTACATTTTATAATCTCTTCATAATAGGAGAGACTAACTGTGGTTATTTGAAGGAAATCCCTCAATCAATCCATCTCTTTTCTTTCAACTCTAATCAATAATAACCATTAATAATAAAATCCTTCCACTATTCCCATTCCTTCCACTTTTCTCTCCTATCAAGAAAGCTCCTAGTAGATGCATCATGTCAATCCACATCGAAACAACTTGAGATGTAGAAGTAGCACTATAAACTCTCTGATCAAGCTGAGTTTCACACTATGTGTTTCATAAATTGAAAAATCAAGAAAATCTCTAGAGGATGCTAGATAATTGACAGTACGAGTATGCTTTTAAAAGATCCCAAATCTATTTAGTTAGTGTAGCTATCATTCAGTCAGAACAAACTAAACGATATATGATTCAAGCTCTACGTCATAGAAATATAGCAGCAAAAAAGCTAGAGGGCTATCAACTGGGATGAGTTGCTTGCACTCCCTTGTTTAGCTTGAGCAATTCTCTCTCACTTTAACACCCAATTGTGTAAAAAAGCAAAGTTACACATAAATCACCAGGTTCTTAGCATTCATTGGCTGTTAGGACTCTAGAGAAAATAGGAAGGTAAAGGACTCAAATCCTTCAAAATACCCCAATTTTGATCTCTCACAAATTAGAAAGATTATAAAGAGGGATTTCATACTACACATATAAGAGACATGATCTCTCCTTCTTTCCCCAGTTCCCTCACCTAGGTGATCTATCATTCCCTCCTTCATACCAAGCATAGTTCCATCCATTTGATCAATTCTCTCACTAACCAGAAACAATCAATATCATGACAAAAACATGTTCAAAGGAAGCAAATTACTAAGACTTGACTTATAAAATCATAAAATAGATAGTTAAGATACCTCACACACAAATATCCATTTACAAATACCATGCTTATAAACCACAACAGATATTCTAATAGCTGAACTGCTACATCCATCACTTGGATCACAATCCATTGTCCCAAATTATTTCCTTTTATATGCTCTTCCTCCATTAATGCTTATTTACCCATCATACACTCATTTTTAACATCCAATATAATACATGTTTTATTCCTTCTCATTTTTTGTTTGACAGCATTCGCATGATTCCTTTGTGAATCAGCTGCTCTTTTTTTTTTTTTTTTTTTTTTTTTTTTTTACTCCATCACCTCTGTACTAACACCCATTAACACCATTCAAATTATCATTAATGTTTGTTAATCAGAGCTCAAATTTAGGCCAATACTATCATTGGTCATATCAAGTCCACCACTTTTTTTTTTTTTTTTTTTTTTTTACTTTTTTGCATACGTATGTACTCCTTTTGCCATATTTAAACATCCATTCATGCTTTCTCCTTTTTTTCCCATTCAACCAAAATCACTTATTGGTTCACATTTAGAATGCTTAAAGATTCCAACAATCCTACATTTCTAATTAAGTTTCTTATAAGACAAACCAGAACATACCATAAAATGTAAATTCTAAACTTCATAAATGCAACCTATTTATGGCAGCATAAATGATTAGTTCAAATAATAGGACTAAATATGACGGTAGTTAATAAAACCAATAAGCGAAGCAAGTTCAAAGATAGCATTCCAATTAATTGGTGATTTACATTATTTAGTAGCTCCACAAGTATTGGATTAACTAATTGTAATACACTGATAGGAGGTTCTATTTTTGCTTTCAATTTTATTCCTAAAACCATAAAGACAAAACAAAGAGCTAAATGAAATAGTACCTGAGACAAGCAATAAGCCAATAAGCATCATCGGTAGATTTGCACCAATCCCCAATATCTAAACGGCAAAACGTTTGTGCCTAAGGATTACATAGCCGTGCTCGAGAAACGAAACACCAACATTAAGAGCAAACAATTTGGCTTCTACCTCCTTCCAAGGAATTGGTGCATTCACAGATGTCCAACCACCAAATAAAAGCTACAATACAATTTCACCGCATTTTTAGAAAAGAACACCATGAATTTACCAGAAAGACTATAACCTCGTTATACAGGAAACTGATATAATGAATGAAACAAAATTTGTCCAAATCATCAATACTACCGCCAAAACAACAGAATATGTATGCTCTAAATAGAATTAATATATAGTTATACACTTAGACTTCCATTCAGAAACTCAAAGGCAATTACAGAATCAAATCAATCATCTGATATGGAATTACTTAGAATGGAAAGTTTGAATAAACCACCAAGTAAAATAGGATAAATAAGTTATTATACTAAAGATAGAAATTTGACTTGAATCTGTATAATCGAGTATCTTGGTTTATTTATTAATTTATTTCTTTTGGTTTTTTGGGTAAAAGGAACACTCATAGAGCACTGCCAAACGCGGTAATCTATAAAATAACATCACAACCCAAAAACCAAAAGTAATAATATTGATAGATAAAGAGATCGTAATACTTCACCGAGCACACCCCACAAGGGATACAACACATACAAGCACAACAAAGCATTTGACTGTACAAAACAAATGAACTAAATGCATGTTTAAATGCATAGATAGCAAGCGTTATAACCAAGTAGGATGAGAACCTTCTGTGTGATTATAGATCTTTAAGAGCTGATAAATATCCACTTAAGTATAACAAGATTCAATCCAAATAGAACAAAGCTTTCAGGCAGTTCTACGGCTCCTCTCTGACCATCAAAAGTAGTTTTGTCCCCCTGTTAAACACAAGACTTGATTTGTTAACATCTTTTTTCTCGTGGAAAAAAGCACTGAACTTCTAAAAGACACTTGAGTATCATAAACTGCAAAAGCAGTAAAGTAAAGGTTTGTCGAAGTGTACGGATAGAATCAAATTACTCCCCCCGCACCCCCCCCCCCCCCCCCCCCCCAACCATCGTTCTAATCTGGTTGTGCCCAACATCTTTGTCCTAGAAAAACCTTTGTTCCATAATATTTCCTTGCAAAAGTATCCAATGGAGAAACAGAGAAAGGACAGACAGATAAGAGATTAAAAAAAATAGAGTAAGAAATGCATTAAATAAAGCTACAGAGAGAATATAGTTAGGAGAGGAAGAAAAATGGGAAAATGATATCGGCATCACTAAAGTTCGGTGCTACAATTCACGCATGCTAAGTACCATGCCTTGACTCATGCGCATAAGAACCACTCATCATTACAAATGGTGCTCCGCACTACTAATGTCAAACAGTTCCGCTTAACCAATGGAAAAAAAATTGCAGATTTCTAGTTCAATGTCAAAATGATTACCCTCTTGTATTTCCTTATGACCTCATCGGCAGCTTCGTTTTTGGCCTTTCCTTGTGTAGCAAAGTATCACGTATTTCTTCACTATACTGTTTACAATGTGCCATCCATTTTGTTAAGCAAGTTTCGGGGACTTCAACCTTAAAATAAGGCAGCTTGAAATCCCTGGATGGAAGAAAGTAACATTTATTCGAATTCTCTTTCCCCAAAAAGGACTTAATTAGAGTGGTTTTATCAACAGACATGATCAAAATTAAACCACTTACTTTTTTTTTTTTTTTTTTTTTTTTTTCCAATTTCATCTCTTTTAATGAGTAGCTAAATAACACAGAGAGTGAGAGATGCAATGTTGAATCAGGAAATCAGTACCTTTGTTTGAAAGATCTTCCGGTTATTATGATACCACCTCATCAGAGATCAATCCCAAAATGGACTTGGAATGAAAAGAATTTTGCCTTATCCTCGACGGCATTTTTCTAATCAATACAATCATCTCCTAGAGTTTAAAAAAAAAAAGATCTACCAGTGCGAGGCAACTGTCAGTAGTAAGTACTTACAGGTGTCTTAACATCTCATTACTATATATTATTCTTTTTGAATCATTTCAATAGCCTAAGATGCTTCGAGCTGTAGCAGAAAAGAAGAAGAAAGGACATATCAGAAAATAGATAACGATCCAGAGAGAAACAATTAGAAGATGAACGATGAAATTTAGGTCTGAACAATTAAAACAAAAACAAAAAAAAAAAAAAAAATTGCGGCTTTTCAAGGACTAACCTCCTCAAGCGCTCATCTTCTCAGTTGACCCCGAATACTATGCAAAATTATTCGCTGATGAGCTCCTTCATTGTGCCCTATTCTTCCCTTTGTGTTTGGCAATCGGCTATCCTAACGAATCAGGGTCGAAAAAAGAGAAGAAGAGGATGCAAACAAAATGGGGGAGAGAGAGAGAACGAAAAGCGGGAGAGATAGGGGAAGAGAGAGAAACGCACAAAAAAAAAAAAAAAAAAAAAAACCCAGGAAAAGAGGAAGATGATGATGATGATGATTGATTAGCACGAAAGACGTTGTTCAGAGAAAATAGCAGGAGAGAAGAAAGGGTAACTGAGGGGAAAAGGAAAAAGAACATGAATGAAGGACACACTCTTTCTTTTAAACAGAAGAAGGAGATATAGCAACATTTCTGTGATTCTAATTTCTTTCACTCTGATCAAGTTTATTAATGCAACAGGAATCTCAAATTTGAAAATTTGTGGCGCTAATCTTAATAAATAAAAATAAAAATTAGAGGATTGTGTTTAAATAGATATGTTTATGTTTTTTTGTCTATCACTTAATGTTTGTTTAGATTTTTGAACCTTTTATACTTATTTAATTGGAGGTCAAAATTGAAACTATAATAATTGAGAAAATAATTCAAAAATGTCCTTTTTAAAGAGCAATCCTACAATTCAACCTAAAATTCCTCTTAAGAGCATGATCAATTGAATGGACCTACCTGTTTGTGTCTTGAACATGAAAAGGGTCAATTGGTAGACTCCTCAATCATATTGTTGAGATTTTTCTTGTGATAACTAGAGGGATGCAGATCTATCTTCATGCCGCTTTTGAAATACTCTTAAATTCCTATATTATTTTTTCTTTAAAATCAAATTGAAAAGGACAAAAATATAAAAAAAGGGAAAAAACAAAAAAAAAAAAAAACTAGAGTATGTAACTTCAAAGAAAAGAGTTTGATTATGTTTACTGATTTTGTCCTTTTACTTTGTCGTCTTCAGTGTAATTTTTGGTTGACAAATTACCTTTTCAATCTCCATGACTCCATCTTTAGTTTTCAGACTGATCTCTTATATAAAAAATGTTTCTCTTTCGTTTAACTCTTAAAGGAGGGAAGAAAAAGTCTTAATAGAAGAGTCTCATCGACTCATCTTAATTGATGTAAAATCTTAGGGTTTGTTTGGTGGAGTAGTTTAAGTTAGGATTTTTAAGTTTCAATAGTAAATTTTTTGAATTTTCAGAAAAGACAAAAAAGTCTTTGGGAAAAAAGACAAAAAAAAGTTTGAGTTGAATGGTTTGAGTTGATGAAACAAATAGGCCCTTAATAGTTTATACTCTTTTTAAGGGCATTCTTCCATTTTCTCCAATACATCTGTTAATAGGTAGCAGAGATTCTGCATATCTCGGCATCCGGTTGTGACTAGATTTGCTTGTAACGGTATCAGCGCCTCAGGATATCGGAGGACTTGTTATAGATATTGATCAAGATAATTAAATTTTCCTAATCATAAATCTACTATTTTGATGATTATCTCTCCATTGATATTCAAATACGTAATCTTTTGTATTTTAAATGCTATTTAAGGGATATCTCATACTTTGACAGATTACACCACTTGTAGTTATGAAAAATAGTGAAATCCATGAGCGACAGAGAAAAGGTAACTAGTTTATAGACAGTGAACCTCTATAAAATCTCTGTGTTCTCTATTTTCTACATTTTTTACTTTATTGTTTTGTGTGCTCTTGTGGCCATAATAGTTTTCGAGGATCCCTATCACCATGGGATTTGTTATGTGAGTTTTACCCGTCAACAATATATTTGGCTTCCATTTGGAACACTAATTTGAAATATAATTTTTAAATTAAAATTTGTTGACTTTTTAAAAATTAGTTATAATTTCAATTGAATTTAAAAAAAAAGATAAAAACTAATACGAAAAACTTAGATTTGGACTTAAAAGTCAAACGAGAGCTTGGTTTTGAACTTGTTGGTTACTCATGCTGAAGATCTCTAACCGGGCCTTAACACTATTGGAAATCCCGTGGCAAATGCCTCACTTCTCCAATAAGTATTTACATGAAATGACTATTTTTAAACACCCCTTTAAAAATATAAATACTTTTATATTTATTTGTAAATTTGAACAAATTTTTAATTTCACTTTTTCTTTGTTCCACGTTTACCCTTGCTCATTTTTCTATTATGTTTTTCTTTTTATGAAAAAAAATTATTTTTTTTTTTTTTTTTCACATTCGGGTTTATCTCCTTAAAGTAAGGAATCACTTTTTTAGTACAAATATTAATTTTAAATTTGTCACTTATTTGGGCAGTTTTTTCTATTTTAATGGAGGAAGTTTATTTTTCATTCAATTATTTGATTTGATAATATGGCATTAAGAATTTTTTTTTTTTTTATTCTCTGAAAACAATTTTGACTGTCTCTGTTTGTTTGTTTGTTTGTTTTTTAACGTTAATTATTGTTGCAATGTCAAGATTTTCCTATACTTATGAATTCGAATATTATGAATCCATATCAAATTGAACGGGTCATTAACCAAAAAGAATGTGCATTAACGACAGAACAATCAACATAAATAACCAAGCAAAAAACTCAAGTTTTTATAGATTATAAGATAAGGACGAAGTCATTGGAGTATACGATTGTAAATAACTATATAAGCACAGAAGTTAGAACAATATTGACCTACTCCATAACGAATAAGGATATTCCTAATCTACAGGCAAAATAAAAATTCTTGCTTAATAGTTATGCATTTTCAGATGGTTTCTTTACTACATTGACTGAGTCATTAATCTAATCTCGTATGGAAACCCAAAATTTGTTCATATTGACAAAATTATCAGAATATAACGAACAAATAACAGATACAAGTCAGCCATTCTCAAAAGTTAACTTGTATTTGTAATTAGTTTATTGCAGTCCTTCTATTCATTATTGACATGTTCATTATTTGTTTGTGGATTCGTGCTTTTCATTTTTCTTTTTTTTTTTTTTTTTTTTTGGAATTTTCGATATCCTATTTAAATAACATAATACTAAGGGGCGAGTCCATTTTGATTTTTTGAATTGTAAAGAATAATGACCCACCCTGTTTTGTAGGAGAGAATCGATCTCTTTTTTAATTTCCTAAAATTAAATGTATGGATATTTTGGTTAATGTAAAATAATCACTTTCTTATTTTGTTTAATTTTGTAAATAAGTTTGTTTTTGGATATTTTTTAAATCTAGAATCTGAATTTTGCTATATATGTAAATGATCTCTTTTCGAAGCCGATTTGTAGCCCATCTTAATCAAACACAACACAGCATAACGAGATAGGCCCAAAATGATTTCTATTAGGGCTGTGCAGGAAGCCCACGAATCTACCCAAACCATTCGGCCCCGCCCCACCCCACCCCACCCGTTTGAATAGGTCCACGTCATCACCCGTTTGTCTTGGGCGAGTTTTCTACCCACCTACCATCACTTATGGGTAAATGCGGGTTTCACTTTTTGACTTGCGGGTTCAACCCGCCCACCCATCATTTTTTAATTAATAATAAATATATTTTCCTTTAATAAGAGTATAAGACTCTTTAATGAAGTTATTAATAGTTTAAGTGTTTTTTGGATTTTATCATTATTAGTATTAGTATTATTATTGTCGTTGTTGTTGTTATTCAGATATTGTGTTGCAATTAAATTCAATCTTACTCTCTTTTTTTTTTCCTGATTCTCCAAGCTTAACACTATAGCAGGTTCGACAATTGAATTGAAGTTCCAGGCTTGTTTCGGTAAAAAACAAATCAAAAAAAATCAAAAAAAATCAAAGGAGAATAAAAAAATTATAAAATTGTTTTTAAAATTATCTACTCACCCGCCACATTATACGCCCCACCCGCCCCCAACTGCCACCAACTCGCCCAACCTACCTTCATGATGGGCGAAGCTGGTTTAGAATTTTGAAAAAATCGTTATCTGTCAACCCACCTGTCACCCGCTAAACCCACCCATGCACAACCCTAATTTTCATGCATTGCTTTTGAAAAGGAAGGGAAGGAATAAAGTAAAAACTAGACATACATGTCATGTATGGGGAACAGCTATGATAAATCCCTTTTTGGGGACACTACCATAGTGACTAATCAAAAGCGAAGGGGCAATGAATTGGATGATTGTAGAAAAAGATGTACCAAATCTTAGTATACACTTGATCATGTACAATCATCTTTTTCTAAGACATTATCCCAAAAAAAAACAAAAACAAAAAAAACAAAAAAAAAACTTTGTTAGGTCTTCTGAACAGATAAACGGAGTCAGAGCCGAAATCGAAGTCGAAGAACATGGTGAAATTGCAAAGTCAAAGTTGGAGTCTGAGATGACTACCAAATCGCAGTGCCGGAGTTGGAGAAACAAGGCGTGGCCTCTGGGAGAGAGATAGGGCTTCCTCGGTTTGTGGGGTTTGGAGGAGAGTTTGGGAGTGTGAGGGAGAAGGAGGGAAGAGGGGAGAGAGTGAAGTCGGGTTGGAGAGATGAGGGAGAAGAAGAGCTATGGTCGTTGGTGGTGGGCGGTGAAAGTGGCTGAGGAAATGGCATATTGTTGTTGGGAAGAGAGCCATAGGTTGTCGACTTGAGCTTCTTCAATGAACTGTGAACTGGAAAAGGCCCAACGTTTGCCTCTTGGTTCCGGCCATCGCAATCGCCCGCGATTCTTGACCTACGATCCGGCCATTATTGCCGTTGAGACTAGTCGTCCTTAGAGGGAGGCTGGCGATAACGATAACCAATGGCGGGACAACACCGGTGGGAGAGAGCACATGCATGGTGACAGCGACGGTGATGACAACGGGATGACACCGGTGATGAGGACGGCGATGGGAGGCGGCAACGACGGGACAACTACCTTAGCTTGACATCAAAGAAGGCTTAAAGCCCATTTCTGAATTTTTAATGGATAATAGGCTACGGTCATGTACAGTGGCCTTTTGTGCAACTCTTAAATCTCTATCGTTGGATTCAATATCTAATTGTTTATAAAAAAAATAATAATAAAATAAAAAAAAACCCTTTATCATAGTACCTCTCAGATGAGCTTTACCACATATTTTCTCAAAATGTCTGTTGTTATAATTTTTAAGGGTAGGACTGTGAGGGTCTCTACCGATAAAGCCTTTTTTTAGGCCGTTGAGATTTAATCGAACGGTTGAACTGGTGTTGGTGTATCATACTTATCATACACCTTATCTCATATTACCCTTCCCACCCAAAATCTTCTCCATCGCCAACGACTTTCCCGCCGCCGACGATGGATGTCGGCAACCCACCCTTAACGCTAGCGACCCACCCCTGACCCCCCCACCACCGGCCCCAGCCCCGGCCGCCCCCCACCCAGCCCCAACACCCCACTCCCCGGCCCCCCCCCCCCCAGCCCTCCCCCGCCGGCACTCCGGCTCCAACCCCCCAATGCCCCCCTACCCCAGGTTCCCCTCCCCCGACCTCCCCTCACCCAACCCTTCCCCCCCCCCCCCCCGGCGCCTCTCGGCGTCCCCCCCGACGGGGACCCCCCACCCCCTCTCTCTTTCTTCCCCTTTCTCTCTCTTCCCCTCTCTTTCTTCCAGGCCCGTAACCCCCCTACCCTTGACGCGAGAAGAGAGAGAGAGGGGGGGGGGGGGGGATGGTGGGTCCCCGTCGAGGTGGGGGGGTCGTTGGCCTGGAAGAGAAAAAGGGAAGAGAGAGAGAGGAGAAGATAGAGAAAGGGGAAAAGAGAGAGAGAGGGTGGGGGGGTCCTTGTCGGGGGGGGCACCGAGGGGCGCCAGGGGGCGGGGGTAGGTGGGGGGAGGTCTGGGGAGGGGTTCCTGGGGTGGGGGGTGCCGGGGGGGCTGGGGCCGGGGGGCCGGCGGGGGAGGGCTGGGGGGGTTGCCTGGGGCAAGGGAGTGGGGAGTGGGGGGCTGGGGCTGGGTGGGGGGCGGCCGGAGCTGGGGCCAGTGATGGGGGGGCCGGGGGTGGGTCACCAGCGTCGGGGATGGGTTGCCGGCGTTCGTCGTCGGCGGCCAGAAGGTCGTCAGCAACGGATAAGGCTTTGGGTGGGAAGGGTAATATGAGATAAGGTGTATGATAAGTATGGTACATTCACAACATTTCAACCGTTTGATGAAATCTCAACGGTCTAAAAAAAGGCTTTACCGATAGAGATCCTCAAAGGCTCTCTACCACAAACCTAATTTTTAATTGGGAGAATTTGTGGTACAAACTCTTTTGGAGTAACCACCCATATGTCTCCATATAACGGTTGATAATTGATGTTCATTTGTTATGAATGGTGAGATGAAGTTGTCATTTTGAGATGGAAAGTATCTAATCTGGGTATTAAGATAATTTGATAATTTGTTTTTTTTTTTTTTTTTACTCTTTCTCTCTCCTCGCCAGGCTTTTTCTTTGCCTCTCTTTTGAGCACAAATCTCTTTCCTCGCCGGCGACCATGGCGAGCATTTCTCCGACGGTTCCTCAAGGAGGTGGATCTCATGAGAATGATTGCGATCTCGTCGGGCACTCTTCAACGAGCGATTTGGTGGTCGAAGGACATCCTAACCTAAACCCATCGCAGAGGAGGCCGTCGCCAGAGACGACAATGAGCTCGTCAGAGACGATAGAGATCTAGCTGGAGAAAACGAAGATGTAGTCGGAGAATGGAGATCTGCAGAGTCGCTCGCGATATCAAGTTCCTCTCTCCTCGTCACTGAATAAGTGGCTCTGCTGACTGCACTAGCGTTGGACCTCCTGCTGCACGATGGAAGGTCGGGGAGGGAGGGGAAGAATGACAAGTAAATAGTGGCCTTTTTATAAAATTTTTTAGTCTATGATACAATGAAATAGAGTGTACCGTAGTTGCTATACATGGATAATTTCAGCCAATAGATTACATTTAAATTGTCTAAAAAAATGAACTCTATAGTAGTTATTCTCAACAAAACTCTACCACAGCTTTTTTTAATTATTTATTTTACGAAAAAAATTTTAATTATTAAATATTAACAAAGAAAATGCAAACGTCAAAAACACCCTAGTCCCTCAGGTCAAAGGGTCGAGCCAAAGCCTAAAACCCCCCAAACCCCTCACTCAACTCTCATCAGTCCCAAACTCAAATTTGCCGGACCCCCCAAAATTAATAAATATAATAGATAAATAAATGGAAATCTCTGCAAAACCCTAGAAAGAAAGAAGTTAAAAAAAAAAAAAAAAAAACTCAGAAGAAGAAGAAGAAGAAGATGGAGGAGGAGGAGGAAGGACCTCCGAAGAAGGAGCTATACGCTCTGCTTCACATATCTCCCGAAGCCTCCGACGAAGAAATCCGCAAAGCCTATCGCCAATGGGCTCAAGTCTATCACCCCGACAAATACCAACCTCCTCATGTATTTCTTTCTCCTTTTTTTTATTTTTTATTTTTTTAAGATTTTCATTCAAGATACGAAATTTCCATATAAATTTTTTATTTTTACTTATGGGGATTCCATTAATTTTGCAGATGAAGGACATAGCAACAGAGAACTTCCAACGCATATGCGAAGCTTACGAGATACTAACAGACGAGAACAAGAGGCAAATTTACGACATTTATGGAATGGAAGGTCTCACCTCTGGCTTGGAGTTGGGTCCCAAGCTCAATAAAGCCGATGAGATTAAGGAGGAGCTTGACAGACTCAGACGAAGGAAGGAGCAGGACAAGCTTTCTTCTCATTTCAGACCTTCTGGAACCATCCTCCTTAGCATGTCCGTCCCCCACTTTCTCTACGCCGATGGCTTCATGAGAGGGTATGTATGTATGTGTGTGTGTGTGTATGTTTTCTCTTCTTTATCGCTTTAAAGTTTTGAACTTTGCATCGATATACACACACACACCATTCAATAATGAAGGAATAGTCTGGAGTAGTAGAAATTAATCAACCTGACTTAGCCGGGTTATGCCACAAATATACTGGAAAACTGGACATTAACGTAGAACTAGTAATATTGAATCGTAGTTCGTTTGATAGAGATATAGGTCTGTTTTCATTAAGACAATGCCTGCTGTTTTCCATTCTGAAATTCCCGCATGTTAAATGTGCATAAAAACTATCAGCATGGCTATGAGAAGCGAAGTTCAATCTCAGATTTCAAAGCGCAATACTCTCGCAATCGCTGGAAACTTGGAAGTCAATGGTAACGCTGGCGGTGGGGCTGCCACCGCCGTCTTTAGGCATCAGATTTCTTCGGTTTCCTCCATTGAATTAATGGCTTCAGCTGGTTTACACGCACTCGTTGGAGTCCAATCAACGCGGTAGGCTCATTTATTTCGTAAACCTCAATTTGATTATCAGTAGATGGTCCAATCAACTTGTTCTTACTTTTTCGATCCTGTTTCCAGCCACCTAACTTTACACTCAACAGCTACAATGGCGCTTGCAATGTCTTTGAGAGATGGTTCATTGAATCTCACTAATACATGGACTCGCCAACTGTCTGATAATGCAACGGGAAATGTATGCCTTTTTTTGGCTTTTACTTCACTTAGTTTTTGTTCTTTTCTCTCCCATTTTGTATCAACAGCAAGAGCATGGTTGATTGAGAGAATGTGATATGCACCATGTTTGTATGCAATTTTTCATTCGATTTATTCTATCAGTTTCTCGGATGTACTAGCTTTCATGTACAAAATAAGTAGCTTTCTGTTGTGTAGAAATTGTATGACTACTAGAAAGGGGCCGTTTGAAAGCTTAGCAACTTTAACTGTAAAATTAACAAAAGGATGAATGCAAGCTGTAAAAGATAACTTCAAAGGATTTGTTTTCGTTACTAATGCTATATGCTTTTCTTTGGGGCTCCTGCTTCTTGACAGATACAACTTGGTTTAGGCCTAGAATCATCTATTTCAGTTGGATGGCAAAAGAAAGCTGAGAACATGTCCGCTGCTGGAGAAGTAAAGGTATATTACAATTTTGTATAATTGACACTTGCTTAGAATAACACTCATGCAGAGTTTTTCTATTTCAATCTGTTGTTTATTATTCTTCTACTTCTTCCTATATTCCACTCATCTTCCTACTGTTATGCTCAAATTGCTATGAAGTTTATTTTCATTTTTCCTCTCTTACTGAATGGCCCTTGCATTCAACCATCTACTACAGATTCATTTTATCCCTTACCAATCATGTTCGACTGCTGCAGCTTGGCACAGGTTCTTTTGGTGCCTCAGCTCAGTATACTCACCGCTTTTCGTCAAAGTCTCATGGCCGTGTTGCTGGCAAAATCGGGAGGTATTCACACTGCAGATAGTAATTTAATTTACAAGCTTTTATTGAACTGTTTGTCATGGATGTAACCGATCCATATGATGTGGTTGTTTTTTCCTAGTATAATCAGTTAATAAGGTGGTAATATTCTCTTGTCAACATTATTTTGCAGCACCAATCTTGAGATTGAAGTTGGCGGAGGAAGGAAGTTATCTAATTTCAGCACTGTCCGAATGTTGTATTCAATAGGGATTCAGGTAATGCATGCAGAAAATTGGTTGATTGGTGATCTTGATATGTACACGTTAGCTTAATTTTTAACAATATGGTGAAAATTTTGGTTTCTGGAGACAAGGGTGAAGAGGTTGTTTGATTTCATGGATATGTAAGCTATTTACGGAAACATCACTGTTCCAATACTTTGGTTCATTATATTTCTCCTTCCTCTTCTTGATCATCTCTTCTCTTACTCAATTAAAGTGTTATGTCTGTAACGTAATAAGGAAAATAGATACAGGATATTTTCTTCATTTGCAGCGGTAATTGTTTGCTTTTTCCTCCATTGTAATGATAAATAGTTAGTTGAGAAGTATAACAGTTTAAGATTCTAGGAACACTGATATTTTTTACTGTGCAGGGTATCTTTTGGAAATTTGAATTTCACCGGGGGGGCCAAAAACTAATTATTCCCGTAAGATTGATCTTTTTTCTCTCTTTGTCTCTCTTCACAGAGTTCAAGTTCATGGAGCTGATTTATCACTCTTTAAGATTTTGTGATGCGTCTTCATGAGCCAGCATCTTTCTTAGTATCTTTCGATCTGTTTTGACTAATTGTTGAGGTTATTGTTTGCAGATCCTACTAAGCAGGCGTTTAAATCCTATGTTTGCAACTGGAGCTTTCATGATTCCAGCATCGGTTTACTTTTTACTCAAGGTGGTTTATCTAGGCGACAATATTTCTGACTAATCCCTATAGCAGTGTGAATGCCAATTTATTCTGGATAAGATAAAGCTTTTACCAAGATGTCAACTGAAATGTTAAATTTGCCATCTTTCCCTTCTTCCCTTAGACCTTCTAATTATAATTTTGTATTTGGAACTGGGTATAGTTGAAACATAACATAGTCCTTAGAAAGGAGTACAAAGTTTCCAAGCATTAAACTTTCTCATCAAGCATACAGCTGGGCTTCATCTTTCCTGTATTGAATCTGAAGACTGAGATCATCTGTTGTTTTCCCTCTCTCTCTCTCTCATGGATGCAAAACAAAAGTTTTAGTGATCTTAAATCCCAAACATGGTAGCTCAAGAATTACTACGCAAGAGGGAAGTGCCAAAACAACGTAATCTGATCATACTTTAGGTAGAAATGTAGCGTGTAGTGCTAGTTCTTACTGAAACTTCTTTAAATAATTTTAGTTTTTGAGTTGTCTCTTTGTGCTCTTCTTGGATCCAAAGAAAGACAACTTCCCTTCCTTTCTCTTTTTACCTTCTTTTTTATCCCTTCAATGGCCAAGGCAGATTTTTGTAAGATGGATTCTCCGTTGGATAAATAAATCCAAAAGAGAAGCATTGAGATTTGAAATAAAGTTGCAAGTGCGGTAAGGGGATTCACATTAAGTCTTCCATTAGTTTCTCCATAAAGATCCTGTATCACCACTTTCCTGTTGTATTTTCTGTGATCCGGAAATAAGATTAATAACTTGAGGTGGGAAATCGAATAATTCTTATACGTGGGTTGCAGAAATTCTTTTTCAAACCTTATTACCGGAAGAGGGAGAAGCAAAAGGCTTTGGAGAATATGGAAAAAACTTCTGCACAGGTACGATCCCTATGGCTGACATGGTCGGGAATTTATTGAAGTCTTGATCGTTTTATTTGCCCCTTCTTTTGGTCGTTTCATTTTGTAGGTTCGAGAGGCACGAGCAGCGGCAGAGAAAGCTCAGCAGTTACTACAAAATGTTGCCAATAGGAAAAAGGCTAGGCAATTAGAGAGAGGTGGACTGGTAATTACCAAAGCAATCTATGGGAATAGTAAAGCTTTGAAGAAGTTAGATGAACCTGTAGAAGCAAATGACGAATCAGTTTTGCAAACCATTGATGTGACATTGCCTCTTAATTTTCTGGTCAATGATTCAGGGCAGCTCAAGGTATAATAGTTTTGTTTCTGTTTCTGCTTTAGATTTGGATCTTCTCTAAGTGGCAAAAAAGTAGCCATAGAATAGGTTATCCAAATGTTTGCAGGTATGCTTCTAATGTTCAAATCTTGATGTCATCATCAATAGTAAGAATCCTTGACCTTCTTTAACTTGTGTTGCAAGTCACTAAGTTCTTAGCTTGAGAAATTAAAACAAGTATGATATGGATGTTTCCGAAATAGTTTTTGCAAAGCTATTCTTTTGGTTGACATGCCAGTATTCCAGTTCATTCAAATCTTGAATACATAGAGCTGGAGAACAATTGTGCCTTGGAGTTGACATAATTCTTCTCTGAATTTTGGTTCCTTGGTGCAGCTTCACGAAGGTGTAAAGAAGTCAGGTATCATGGGTTTCTGTGATCCTTGCCCTGGACAACCTAAGCAGTTGTACGTCGAGTATACATATGGTGGAAGGAGATATGAGGTACCACTCTTTTTTTTTTTTTTTTTTTAAATAAATAAACGCACCTCCAAAAAAGCAGGACAAAAATATATTAGAATAAGAGCCAAAAATGATGCAAAACTGCTTAATGAAACTTGTGAAAAGGTAAAACCAAGGAAAAATAGTGCAAGGAGGAGACCTCTATATGACATTTTATTACCATTACTTTATGTGCATCAGTAGTGGCAGCTTTTTTCTTAGTATAGAGGAGAAAAACCAAAGATGTTTTTTGAAACAAAAAGTATGGTGCTGATTTAAGGTTTTATAGGCTAATCCCAGGTTTGTTTCAGGTGGTGGTTGATGATTACGGGGAGTTGCTAATACCGCAAGAAGGTCAAAGAATTTAAAATACAATATCTGATACTTAATAGATTCACAGAGACTTGGGTTACCTCTTGCAATTTTTGCATGTTTGAAATGCCTTTGAGGTGCCACATCTAGATTATCACCTAATTTTTTTTGCCTCACACATATAATTATTATCATACTCTGTTTGTCCTGGAATGTTGTATTTGATGAGGTCTTAAAAAAAATATGTTTCGTTGCATTGGTGTGTATCTTTTCTGTCTCAAAAAGTGAAATAAAAGAACCATCTATGTTCATAGTATAAATTTTAAAAGAGCCGCCTTCTATTTACTGTTATTTCTGTTCCAAGGCTTTTAGTTGTTCTTTATTCAATATTTGGAGGATTTGAACCGCTAAACCGTTTTTTTTTTTTTTTTTTTTTCTTGGGGGTTTACGCGTTAAAATTCTCCTAGGACGCAGAAAGTTAAGAAATTAGTATTTTTTTTTTTTTTTTAACTATTGGGTCGTTCACACTTTTATGTGACACTCTTGTCTTGATGTAACGATCATCGCAAATGGACTCTAGTTTTTTCTTTTATTTACAGTCCACATTAAAATAGAAATTTGGGACGGTGTTTCTCAAAAATTAGGCTTAGTTTCTTCGATCTCATCAAATTGAAAAGAAATGCATCCTCACTTATCTTTCGTTCTTTCGTCTTCTTCTTCTTCTTCTTCTTTTTTTTTTTTTTGATAATCTGCTTACCATCCTTCTTAATTACCAAAGAAAAAAAAAAGAATATTGATGATGTTCTCTTCTTACTGTATGAAATTATGACTTATTGGGAAACAAAAAAACCTTATAATATTCTTTTCCTTCAAATTATTTACCGATATTACTACTCTTCCTTTCTCTTGTTTGTTCATCCTACCAATCCAAATGAACATAAAAGCTACATGATACCGGAGGCCACCATCTCAATTTGAGATCTTTTAATTTTGAGTTGGTATTTTTACTTAACTGACACTCTTTTTTAGGGTTTAAATAAAGCATGCGGTACATAAGTTTTTTAGAGTTTGAGTTGGACTAGGATTCACATTTCTTATCTAGTAATTTTTAGGGTATAAATACTTACATAGTAAAATCAGCTCAATCTCTCTATCTTTTTCCCCAAATTATTTGCGGGAGAAGGTATGAAAAACTGATAGGATCTAATTTTTAATTATCAAATTTTAGTAAAATTCGGTTTTAACTTGTCATATCTTTCTTAATTTTATATGATTTTGAGGTGATCTAATAGTTTAGAAGTATGCTTTACTAAGAGGGTTATATACAATTCTCTTATTTTTTTAAAAAAAATTTTAAGAAAAAAGTAGCCTTCGATGTAAAAATTCTTTGTTAATGTTTCATTGGATACTTCATGACTCAAAAAGGTTACCGTTTTGTTTTATTGTATCCGTTTTCTCCCCTAATATTTTACCAAAAAGCAGAGATATGTCATTGGGTTATTTGATTCAAAAGCATCTTTGCACTAATGATATTAGTGTAGTGTCTGCTCTAGAAAGCTTTATAAATCCCATATTCATCAGTTTAATCAAATCCAAGTTTCGCACTCTACCATACCTTTTTGAAAAAAATTAGATAAATATGCAAAATTTAAATACTTATTTATTTTAAATAAATGCTGAATTTTTATATTTAAAAAATAACTGTTAATCAATGATTGATCGTGATCAATTACATAATTAGTCAATGATTGATCATAGTCAATAATGAAAATACATATTAATATTGGTTAATCACAATTGAGTATTAACCATGATTAATCAGTCAATTACTGGTTGATAATTAAAAAAAAAAAAAAACGATCATTTTCCTAAATTTACAATACTTTGGCCATTTTTTTAATTAAAAAAAACTGTTTAAAAAATAGTAGTTTACCCATGTATCCTTAATTTATTGTATTGTGGGGGTGGGTGGGTGGAAGTGGGTGGAAACGTAAATCTCACTTTTTTAAAGGAAAGGAGAAGCTAGGTGAGGATGGTTGAGGATTGAACATGTCACTGCGTGCGTCTGTATTTGATAATCTACCAATTAATTAAATACTCTAATAATATATTTAGTACTCTAATCTCGTTCTCTAATCATTAATGTTCAATGTTTAATGTTGTAATCTTGTACTGTGCCAATACAAGCTACATATGCGCTTGCGTCACACTCTCATATATATATATATATATATATATATATGTACATTCATATGTTGGTGATCATCAACAATTGAAACAAAAGGTGGTGTTCTTTTTAACCTCATTTTATACGTACGTTTGTCTTTCAAGTAATTCAGAAACTTAACATTTAGTCTTTCGGTGTTAAGCAGTTAATCATCAGCTGCTTACAATGAGTTCGAAGAATATAGCGGCAAATGGAGATTGCCTTGGATGGGCAGCTAGAGATCCCTCTGGAGTTTTGTCACCTTACACATTCAGCCGCAGGTACTTCATACATAGATACATCTATATATATATATCACTATTTGAATTCAGTTTTAAAGTTTAACATGATATGAGTACGTGCATATGATTATTATCGTTGTTCAGGGCTTTAGGCACCGAGGACGTTTCTGTAAGGATTACGCACTGTGGAGTTTGTTATGCTGACGTTGTCTGGACCAGAAACAAACATGGAGATGCCTTGTACCCTCTAGTCCCCGGGTATCACCACTCAATCTCTAATTTGTTATGCTTTTATACTAATTCTCATCCCTCAACTCAATATGCGCAGACATCTCTAAGTGATCAATTGCGTAATGCAGGCATGAGATTGTTGGGGTTGTGAAAGCGGTTGGTTCTAGTGTTCACCACTTCAAAGTTGGCGACCATGTTGGAGTCGGAACTTATGTCGACTCTTGCAGAGATTGTCAGTTTTGCAATGATGGCCTTGAAGTTTACTGCGAAAAGGGTGCGCTTTACACCTTTAATAGCGTTGATGCCGATGGCACAGTTACAAAAGGAGGTTATTCCTCTTACATTCTAGTCCATAACAGGTAATCTACCTGTAGGTGCTAAATTTTACAATTGAATTTGTACAAAGTCCATGATCACCGATGGGGCTAAGGAGAGGCGTGCAAAAGAATTGCTTGATAGCGTCTATTGAAAAAACTAAAGAGCTTATTGTGTGGTTATGTATGTGGTATGATTTATAGTTTTTCGTTTGTAGTGGGTAACCAGTTTACTAAGAATTCATTATCTTTTACTTTCCTTACAGATATTAAACTACTGATTTCTTTAAAGGTAGACTGATCTTCCATTTATGGGGTGACATCCGTCCTAATACTAGATACCCTTGTCCTTGTTTGATAATTACTTGTTTCTCAAGGAATTACCTCTGGAAAGTGTTTTATGGCTTGAAAGAGTACACTGTGATCATCGTCACCAACAGGTATTGCTTTAGAATTCCAGACAACTATCCATTGGCTTCAGCAGCACCTCTTCTTTTGCCGGGATTACTGTATACTCTCCAATGATGCGCCACGAGATGAACCAACCGGGTAAGTCTCTGGGAGTCGTTGGGCTTGGTGGCCTTGGTCACATGGCCGTGAAGTTTGGTAAAGCTTTTGGTTTGAACGTTACGGTTTTCAGTACAAGCCCTTCCAAGAAAGAGGAAGCTTTGAGTCTTCTCGGTGCAGACAAGTTTGTTGTCTCATCAGACCATGACCAGATGAAAGTAAATACATAATATGCTTAAAGCTCTTTTTGCTCCTCACAATCTCATCTACGTAACAAAGTTCTTGATTTTTTATCATTTTCTTCACTTTTGTTGTCTTGATATGGTTTTTTTACCAATGTGGGCAGGCCCTTGCAAATACATTAGACTTCATAGTTGATGCAGCATCTGGTGATCATTCATTTGATCTGTACATGTCACTGTTGAAGAGTACTGGAGTTCTAGCCTTGGTGGGATTCCCAAGTGAAATCAAACTGAGTCCTGCAAGCCTTCTTTTAGGTATTCCATTCTCAAATTTCTATTATATTTATTCTCTTGTTTGTTTGGTGGGTTAAAAACTTATAACCTTTATGTTTCTTGATAATATTGCAGGAATGAAAACCATTTCCGGTAGCACAGTTGGCGGTACGAAAGAGATACAAGAAATGCTGGATTTTTGTGCTGCAAAGGCAATATACCCAAATATAGAAGTCATTCCAATTCAGTATGCAAATGAAGCTCTGGAGAGGCTAATTAAAAAGGATATCAAGTACCGGTTTGTGATTGATATCGAGAACTCGCTGACATGAGTAAACAAAAGAAAAGGGAATCGGTTTTTTCCTGTGCATCCATGTTCAATTTAGTTTCGGTTTTCGCCTTACCATGTACAAGTATTTAACCTAAAGCATTTGCATACGGCAAGTTTGGTTTAAAGGATTGAGTAGGAGTAAATGAATAGAGCGTGTGTGTGTGTGTGTGTGTTTTTTTTGTGTGGCTAGAGGAATAAATTATGTTTGTGCCATGTGTTATAAGAAAACAAGGTATAACCATGCGCTCCATGTTAGTGAAGAATGAAGAGCTCTTTTTCTGTTTTGGGCGTGGTGATGGATCTCCAGAGCACCGTGTGTATGTGTCCCTGTCAAACAGATTGGATGAAAACTTCCACCTTTCCATCAAAACTCAACCCCACCATGGTTTCTCTACAATTTAACAATTCATACCTGTGACTTCAGCCATAGATTTATAATTATCAAGCATTCAAAAAAAAAAAATTATACAAATCATAATGCCCGACTTCCAGAATCGTAAATGTTTGTACTCGTAAAAGGAGAAGACAGCAAGAATGCACAAACGTTGACAAATAAACAGAGACATTGCCCACCAACTCTACCATCTGATCATGAACCATGCAATAACAGAACCACAGTTTCCCTGTGCTCCCTAAATTCCTTTCTCTGTCTTAATTAATTAAAAAAACTCTTTCAAGTTCGAACATAACACCAACATTGTTGCGTCTCTCTTTAATATTCCGTAATACTTTGCTTAACAAGATTTACATAGCACATACTTGCCATAGAAAATCAACTTAAAGAAACTTATTTAAAAAAAAAAATCCATGCATCAGAGTGTTAAAAAAAAAAAAAAAAACCTAAGATACTAGGAAGAAACCAGCCGAAAGCAACATCCTTGTCTCACAACATTTGCATTTGCTATGAGAAAACATGTCTGACGAGGAGTTCTCCATTTGAGGGATCGAATGATGCCTCAATTACTGCATGACAACATTCACTGAGACTCGATGATCCGGGAATTACAACCGCCACAGGCTTTGCCAGAAGCTTTACTCCTTGCTTCCAATGTCTCTTATCTGAACTCAATTTTTTTTTTTGTTTTTATTTTAAATAGAAAATAGAATCAAGCGAGGTAAACAAGTTAGGTAGTTAGAACAAGATCAAGCAGCAATTTCTGAAGTATGAATGTACCATTTTAATAAAGCTATACCTGGACCTGTAGATAACAACATGGAATTATCTGAATCCATCAGCCAGTCAATCCACAGTGCAAATCCGTGGCACATCCCAGACTCGACAAATTCAACCTGTCCAAAACATTTGTCCAGCCATGATTAACCAAAGATGAAACATGCTTGGAGTGTTCGCTGACTCTAATGTGGTATTGGTTGATGTTGAACTACCAATACTCATTTACCAACATAAGAAGCTATTTTTATCCAAACTGACACAAAGGAATTCCAATTCCCTAGTGTGCCAAAGAAAAATACCATTCACAATCTTAGATAGATTTCAAGGTGAATTGCCGATACCTGGTTCCTTCCGCTTGATGGGCTTATTGGTTTTGAGAAATCAAACTCCATTATTGTGAATACATCACTGAGTTTCTGAAATAATTTCAAAACAGGGCATCAAAATCATCAATCTATCTTCCTCCAAATAAACCTGTTTTCTCATTAATTATAAAAAAAAAAAAACTCTACATTTAGACTGGAACCTTATATTTTCCAGACTGCCAGATAAAATAAGGTATACAAGGACCATCTTCATGTGCAGGTATTTCACCACATGCCCCTAAGGTAGTGTTTACAACCGAGTGATCAAAACCTTCGATCTTATCCAAGCATCGACGACTATTCCACAAATCCTGCACATTACGTTACAGCTCCAAGTTACTTAAATTCTACTGACTATGATCATTTAGTGCCTTTCTAAATCTTTCTTCCATGGGTGATAAGCCAATCGTAATGCAAAGGGTTGGAATTTGGATGTTTGGCTGAGATATTGCCGAAATCATTGAGATTTGATAGCTGTACTATTTATGTAAATATAGGATTAGTCAACTACTGTTATTTGGAAAGTTTTCTCTGTAGAATAGCTGTAATTTCCTGGTTTGTATTTCCTATAAGTAGTCTACATGTAATACCTTATTCATTTGGTCAATACACAGAAACAATTCCCAAAATCATTCTCTGTTTTTAGTGGTGAAACAGAACTTACTGGGAGAGACATGGCACAAGCCTTCAATATTCCTTTACAAGGCACTATTAGTGCAGCTTCAGAGAGGAGAGAGCCGAGCATTGTCTTTTCCTTCCTTTATCCCAGTTCAAAACAAGAAAAAACCAAAC
The DNA here is from genome assembly GCA_009761775.1 of Ficus carica. Classification (NCBI taxonomy): domain Eukaryota; kingdom Viridiplantae; phylum Streptophyta; class Magnoliopsida; order Rosales; family Moraceae; genus Ficus; species Ficus carica. The sequence goes on from CM019750.1 coordinate 845,247, forward strand.
CAACTCCGATGAGATTTAGAAAAGGCAAGAAAAGTCACAAGGGATATTATTTGAAGAACTGCAATCACTATTTTGAGATGTACCAAAATCGCAATTTCTGCCATGGAAGCATGCCCTCAGTTCCACTATAAAAAGGTTCTCCGATCAACAAGTCAACCTACAGGAACATCATTTCATATTCAGTTGCTAATTTGTCAACTACAACTCGAAGTTGGGTAAGTATATATTGAAGCAAAAATATTAACTAAAAGTGAACACAAAATCAAAATGACCTGACAATCTTCAAGTAATGGTGGAATAGAAAACTAAGATTACCAAAGTTCAGCTCCTGAATTAGGAGAAGCTACCTTTTTCTGATGTGTATCAAGCATACTCGAAAGTGTTCTCTTCTTCTCAAGAACTTGTATGCGATCCATAGAGATACCATTTGCATCAGCAACAGCTTCTATATATTGTACACCCTTGCCCTGCAACCCTGGAAACAATGATATAACCTTTGACGTCTGCGAAAGATGTGCAACGAGAAGCGTCAAGAAAACACTATCATCTGCAACAACGCATAATGGATCAACTCTTCCCTTTAACTGCAAAGTTTACCAAGAGTGTCAATGAGATAAGATACGAGCATTCAGAATACAAGAATGGCAAAGTTTCTCCATGTTAACACATGGACTTGTGTGTGTGTGTGTGTGTGTGATAGTGATGGGGGAAGAAACATATAGAACTTACTGTATTTCTTATAACTGTTGACATGAAACTCCTCCATTCTCCGTCTCCATAGATTGCGATTCTTTCAGGTGATAGTTCAAGCTGGAAATCTCCACCCTCGAAGTTATACATCATAGCATCAATTCGTGAATGTGTGTTGATATTATAAGAGATTCTGGTTTCATCATGAACAGCACACAAATGAACCTCTCGATCCTTGTATATGGGAATCCCTTGGCCCGGAACAAACCAGACACATTGTTTCCAGTGATCACACCAATCCTCATCACCTGACGAACCATCAAATTGCTTTGTCACCAACAGCAAACATTAAACACATCACATAACCCATTAATTCGAAGTTTTGCAAATGTGTAAATTAAGGTTCAGGAGAAAACACACTAGTGAAACAAGGGTGAGGAAGTGAAAAAGTAATCTAGTCGAACCGGGTACGACATTAACAAGACTTGAAGATTCATACCCAAAAAAGAAAGAAAGACCTCAAAATTCAAAATATTTCATAAATCAATTAATTTATCTTACACACTTTTGCCTAAGGTTGCACAACTTTCATTTGAGAATCCCTAGAGTAAAACTTATCTGTGTATTTAAGAAATAAAAAATATAAAAAAAAATAAGTATCTACAGCTCACTTTTGTTTGTCGGCATACTAATCCATCTTGGGGCAGTGGAATAAAAAATAGTTCCTTCGCGATCCATCTGAAGTATCCACCTGCGTACAAACAGGTTTACAGTACCAAAGTTATGATAACCAATTTACTTGAATAAAAAGTATCAAAAAAGGGAAAGAATAAATAGCATACACCACAATTACCATGAAATTACAGCATGAACTTGACCATTATTAATCGCTCTTATGGAAAGCTCAGTTTCTCCGTGACTGTCTGGCCGTTTCCAAAAATCAAATTCAAAAATTTTGAAGGGTTCTGACAGCTGGATGAATTTTAAATTGAGTAGGAAATAAACAACTTTAAAATTGCGAGAAATATTGTTGACGATGAAATCATATACTTACTAGTTTTATTTCTTTTTCTATTGCATCACAATGGAAAGCATATTGTTGTGACTTGACACCTAAAATATTATCAAATCCGGTCGGAACAAGACGAAGGCCATCGGATGCATGTGCTTCATTACTGTGTAAATCATGAAGCCTCCACAAGAATGTACATTCTACCAACTGTGGAATGGAAAAAGAGTAAGATGACCTCATAGAAGTCTGGAAACATTCAATATAATAGAACAGAAAACGAAAAGTAGATGTTTTCAATCACCTGACCGTACGTAGTTGCTCTGTATGGAATTGTTACTGGATTTTCTACTAACAGCATGTCATGTGCATGCTGTAGGGTAGGGATAAGCCCTTCACCCAGTAGTTCTGAGTCTAGTATCTCACTAACCTGCAAAGATAAATTGAGATGAGACAAAACTATGAGAATTAAGATTTTTATTTCTAAGGAGAAAATAAAGAATCAAAGCACTCTTATTTTCCAAAACAGGAGGATATGTTGGTAACAATGCCTAATGTTTCTAAGAATATCGTTAAGAGGCCATTTGAATCATGAAAACTTTGTACTAGTCAACTCATCACATACATCCAAAAGCCCACCCCCCCAACCACCACCACCACCAAAAAAAAACACAGACAATACGTTATTTCTTCCTCAACCCATCAAAACTCTCACGTCTCAGTAAGCATTATCATCCATTACGTGGTTTAGGCTAAACAAACAACAGTAAGTCTTAAAATTCATACACTTATACTCCCCTCCCCTACCCCGCTACCAAATAAGGCCCAAATGATTCTAAAAGGTATCATTAATATGCTTGATCTGAGGTGCGTGCAAAAGAATAGGGCATCACTCACAAGAACATCTGCTCGGGAAGATACATCGACGCCAACATTAAGTTCATCAGAGCGCTTGTTGATGACATGAACAGCCTTTTCCATGCCATTGAGTCGCAGAACTTTCTTCATCAACTTCACCATGGGAAGATAAGACTCGCATGCCGTAACCATCCCCCCCTGCTTACTATCACCACATGTTGAAGCTGCAGATCCCATTGCCCGGGCAGCCATCATTGACAACAAACCAGTTCCGGCACTGCAAGCGCGCGCACACACACACGCACCCCACAGTTCTAGTACCATTATCAACCAGACTAAGGGCCTTCAATTCTCATAAAGTTTTTACATATACCAAGGGTGCTGGGTAACAACTTTGGATCTACTCTTTTTGCCTCTAAGCCGATTTTAACGATCAGATTGGCTTTTGTTCCCTTTAGCGTTAAATATATATATATATATATATATATATATAAAACCATTCAAAATTACTTGTACAACATAACTAAAATTATAAGACTTGTATGCGCATTATGAATTGTAGAAATAAAGTATGACATCACATCACATCACAGTGGGTTGGTGCCAAAAATATAATTAAAAAGAAAAAAAAAAAGTAAGGAAAATTGAAGAGAATTGTAAAATAGAAGAGAATTGGATGAGAAGGTGAAATCCATGGGTATGAAAGTAGAAGGTTGCATTACCCAATATCAAGAACGTGGGAAGGAGAGATGAGAGTGTTGTCAATGGCTTGACGGAAGGCTCGGTTCCTGGGAGAATCATTGAGCATGTCCAAGTACGACGTTGTACCCAACAGCAACAGGGACTTGTTGTTGTTATTGTTTTTAAAAGGAGGGTGACCATGTTCTTCTTCTCCTTCTCCTTCTTCTTCTTCGATCACCACCCACTCGGAGTTGCCAGTTAGTGGGTCAACTCGGAGCTGGAACATCCGTTGAGTCGACCCAGAACTCATGCTTCTGGTTGCGGCGGCGAAGCGAGAAAGGGAGACAAGGATCCGGATACGACGACGAATCACAGAGAGCAGGAGCATTAGAGTGATTCTCTCTCTCTAAGAATACAAACGACCAAGTGTTTTGAGTTTTGACTATGGGGATTTACTTACTTCAGTTACCCCCATCCCCACCCAAAAAAAAAAAAAGAAAACACAGTCAAAGAGATTGTTTTAAGTGGAAAAAGACAAAAATATCCTTGAAGAAAAAGAAAACTAAAGAAAAATTTCTTTAGGCTATAAATACATCTCGTGTTTCACGCAGCCGTCGGTCCACTTCAAAACCAACCCACCATTTTACCAAACCAAACCACAGCGATTCGAAGCAAATTACTAAAAATAATAACAATAATCACTTTTTAGAAGTAGACTTTAGCACTTTTTACGACCTTTTAGGTCTTTTGGAATTAGGAGGTGGGGATTTGAGTTATTCGTGGACAACACCAAGAACTGCAGGTTCGGCTTCTACTTCAACCTCTACTTCTTCTTGTTGACCTGCCTGCTTGTCAGTATGTAGAAGCTAATTATCGTCTTTTTGGTTTATGTTTGGAAATTCAACTTCTTCTTTCTCTCTATATTTCTATGAAATTACTACCTAACTAGAAATCTGCTGAAATTGAGGGTGGCTTCTTTTTTTTTTTTTTTTTTTTTTTTTTTAATTTGAAATTGCTTTAGTTTTTTCTCTCTCTTTTCTTTTAAGGGCGTTTTGGTCCTTTCCTTACTCAAACGGAAAATGGACTTCGGACTGGAAAAGACATGAATTAAAACTTCAGATGCATAAATACGTTACACTCCAAAACACAAGGCATTATTCTACCCCAAAAAAAAAAAAAAAAAAAAAAAGTTGGTGAAAATTGCAGGCCCAAATGAGCTTGCTTTTTGTTGTTCTAAGTTGTACTCTTATCTCAAGTTTTAAGTAACTGGAATAAAAGGGAAAAACTTTGGGTTGCTAATTGTACCGTGTAGGAAAAAAGTTGGTCAGAGTTGGTTCCCACTTCCCAGTTGCCACCCCCACAAAAAAGGAGCCTCAGCCCAGCCCAGCCCTCTCACTCACTCATGTCATGTATAATTTATGGGGTTATAAACGTAAAAACGAAGCAACCTCTGAAGCTTCCTTCTTCCAAACTCCAAAAGAAACCTCCTTTTCACATAATAAAGACTCCAGCTTCAGCTCTTCCTTCAATGGCGGCATCAGCAGCAGCACCTGCAACATCCTTACAGTTCGAGCCAGATTGTATATTTTGCCAAATCACCTCCAAATCCACCTCCACCACTATTCTTTATTCTGTATGTTCTTCTCTCTGTTATTCTCACTAATTGATTTATCATCTTTCTTTTTCTTTTTTCTGGGCTCAAATCAAATTGATTGATTGAATTTGAAAATGGGGGTGTGGTGTTGCAGGATGACAAAGTCATTGCCTTTCCAGACATTAGACCTTCTGCTTTCAGGTTCCGACATCAATCTTGCTTGCTACATGAATTCCACACCCCACTTGCTTACATTCTCAAATCTGCATCAAAATTTTTGTACCTTTTTTCATTTTTCCATTTCAACGTTTCACAAATTTACATGACTAGCCAACAATGAAGTGAAGAAGGAAGGAATTAATTATTCTGAACTCTTCTTTGTTCTTATTGGAGTAATTAGACCCTAGGGATTTTGGTTAATGGATATCTCATATATTCACTCAAGTAAACTGCTTTTCGTGTTTAACTGGGTCTAATCAATCTTAACTACTTCAGATGTTCTGAGAGGCTATGGTTGCTGCTCAAACTAAAGGTGCCATCAACCTAATAAGGGTTTAAAGATTAAAGCTTTATGGATGTTTCTTAACCTTATTATAGCCTTTGTGAATAGATGCTTGTGTTATGCCCAAAAACAAGTACAAAAGCCGGTAGAAGACAGAGAGACACACGTAGAAAAGGAGGATTAACTTTTGTATTTAACCATTTGTGCTTTCGGTGTTGCCGATTGGAGATAATCTTCGTCTATCTTCTATGAATGTCCCCTCATTGCAGTGTTTCTTACGAATATTTGCACATCCAAAGATATGCCGTATGCCATACAATATTGGTTCTTCACTGTTGTGCCATTAGAATATTAAACTCTCAAATTGAATTTGATCATTCTTTCTAGGCATTACTTGGTTATTCCTGTGGCCCACATTCCTACTGTTAGAGATCTTCAGAGGAAAACTGAAGACTACTCTCTGGGTAAAAGTAACCGGATTTAAACAAATCATCTTTGGTTTTGAACCTTTTCTTTTAGTTACTTTCTTCTTGAATCTTGCCAATAATTCTCGATTTGATATTCCATTTCTTTTTGTACAGTATGTCACATGTTAGAAGTGGGGCAAACGCTTTTACGCCGAGATGCACCGCAATGCCAGTACAGGTATCATTACCTTGTTCTTGACATTTCTCTTTTGGAATCATCTCCTTGAGTAATTGTGTTTTCGTGTGAAGGTGTTTGATTATGTTTCTTCCACTAAATGCGTTAGCATGTGATAGCATTTCTTCTTTAGAAACAAACTTGTCTTTAGTTTCATATATTTGACTTTTCTGTATTTTCTAAATGTTGATGTATTATGGATTTGTGTTGTATATGTTAAAAATGATTTCGAGATGTCTCCTCTTGTATGAAAAATCTAAATCAATTAAATTGGTAATTAGTAGTTCTAACAATATTTGTCCCACTAGTGATCGTGAAATTATCATGATCACACATGATAAATGGTGTACAACCTTGAATTAGGGTAGGCACTTCAACATAATCTAGAAAACCATTGAAAAAGGACAAAAGTAATTCTTATTATTATTTTTTTTTTAATTTGATTTTACTTCTTTTGAAGTTATTTTAGCATTTCAATTTAATTATGTCGATGGATTCAAATTTTAAGTGTGATCTTCTTGAACGCCCGTGACAGATTTGGCTTTCACCAGCCACCGATGAACAGCGTCAACCATTTACACCTTCATTGTCAGGCAATGCCCTACACGCCGAGGTAAAGCTATTTGGAGTATCATCGGTGTCATATGCTTTTGCCGTATTTTATATTTCACCCTAAAACCTATTTCTTTGAAATGCTAAATTCATTTATGTTATTGCACAGCTGGAAATGTATGAAGTATTTGTCTTTGGGACCTCTTGGATTTATTGAAGCTGACAAGTTTTTGGAGAAGATTAAGCCTTAATCACCCGCTACTTTGCAAATGCAAATTTGATTTAGTTAATATCTAGACACAGCAAAGATTCAGCCATCGAGTCCATATCCATCCGTCGATAGTTTTCAACCCAAAAAAATAAAAAATTAATAATAATAATAATGTGTTATTTTTTAAGTGTTTGTGTATCACATCAGCATGGTTCTCCTATACTTAGCATGATATTTATTCGTGATGTTTGAGATTCATTAATATCGTTATCACATCCTGCCTGGTGATGTGAGAAATGCTTCCCTTATTCAGAAAGGCTCCTTTTTCTAATTGCTTTGAGTGCTGACCTCTTTGAGTTACATTAACATCGTCTTTTAGGACTTTTAGGCTGGTCTCCGGATTTTGGGTAAGCTTACTTGCTTGAACACTAGAATAGTTAGTCCAAGTATGAAAATACCGGTAACAGTGTAAATATCAATACTTCAATTTTACGAAAATTTTGGAGGTATTATCGTTATTGGTGAAAATATCAGAAAAAATTACATAAGTTATGAAAATTTTCTTTATAATGTATGTCTAGTATTTTAGGATAGCACAAACATTAAAAATATACATAAACACACAAGTTTTACCTAAGAAACATATTATATCTCATATATCTTAATACCAAAAAGAAGTCTTCTAAGATTCAAACACATTGATCTCTCAACTTTTATGTGTTGCCTTTTTATTTTATTTTATTTTATTTTATTTTATAATATTTTTATTACAAGATAATTATAGCATGCTCGAAAATATAATATATGATGATTTTGAAAATTTCTAAACTGAAATTTACACCCAAATGTTCGATATTTCTTCAATATTTCCTAATATTTTTGTAAAAATTACATTACGTTTTATCGATATTGATGTTTTTAACAATATTTCCTGATATTTTCTTGATATGTTGAAGGAAAATATATTTTACCTAAAAGATAATTCGGTACCTTAAACACATTAATTTCATTGAAAATTTCAAAAATATTGTTGATATGTACTATCGTAATCTTGTTTTAGTTTAACATCTCTTTGAACTCTATCTAGAAAGAAAAAAAAAATTAATAATATAATAAAAAAGTAAAAATCTCTTTGAACTTAATATCTATCTAAACAAAACTTAGTTTTCATGTTAACTATCAAGCTTCAAATACAATGATAGATAATATGTGATTGAAGGCTTGGTAAAGCAATAATGCCACGTAAGGGGTGTTTGGTGAATAAATTGAGTTAAAATTTTAAATTTGAATAATAATTTTTGTTAATTTTTTCAGAAAAGATAAAAAAAAATTTCAAAAAAAGATAAAAATAATACAGTTTAACTTGAATTAAACTCAAGTGTCAAATATCTTTAAATATCACGTTATTTAAGGTTTGTTTGGTTTTCTATTTCATCTCCAGTTAAATTGTATTTTTTTTAATTGGGTTTTGATTTTTTTTTTTTTTTTTTCTTTTTAAGTCAACACACTCCTCGTTGTGAGGAGTGCTAAGGTACTTAATTGGACACCCTCTCTCTTACTCTATCTTTCTGTAGTTAACACGTGTCCCTTCGAGTTTGTTTTGGAAGCCTTTGCCTTTGATGGTTAAATAAAAAGGCGTCTTACAATCTTTTTTTATAACAATACCGCTACTGGGCCACCATCTCTTCCTCCACCGTCCTCTGTCCTAACGACAGTCACAGTGATATGTCCCCAATCAAGACTGTCACTGCAAGCTTCTCCTCATTACTGGTGCTTGACGACAAAAGGTTTTTCTTGTACTTTTCCAATTTTATGAATGCTTCTCATTCATATATAAGATTAAAAAATATCACAAACCTCCCCTTTTTCTTTTTTATTTTAATTTTTAAATTATTATATGATGATATTTTAACTCTCTATTTATAGAAATAGAAAGAAAAACTAAAGACCACATCTCTTATCTCAATGACATCAAAGGAATATTAAATGAATGAAATTGGAATAGGGATGAAATATAAAGAAATAGAACCACTGAGGTTCCCTTTGAAATGAGGCGTAGAACAGAGTCACTACGAAAAAGTTCTGGGAGTTAGAAAGGAATTTTCGAGCTCATATTGGTCAAATCTTATCATTTTTAAAGGAATTAGAGTTATATCTCTTTTTCATTTTCATTCAAGAGTTCTTATGTATTTCCACGCTCCTTAGAGACCTCAAAAAATTGATAAATTCATTTCTTTTCCTTAGTATCATTTTGAACATATGAATATACCAAATTGATTTTTTCACATAAAATAATATGAATTCACCTAGACCCATTACTAATATAAAATGAGCTCCGATCAAAATTAAACTTCAAAATGATTATCAAAATATGTTTCTTACAATATATTTATAAATTTGTTTTTCGTTTTACATATATGTGAGTAAATTACGGACGAGTAGACAGACTGAGACAGTAATATGTTTTTTTAGTGAAATCAACAATTTTTTTTTTTCCTGAAAAAGTATCATCAACAAGTTGCTTACTTAATCTGATGTTTTCTTTTAAACAACCATGTACATGATTTGAGAGAATATAGCATGAATCTAAAGACATACAAAAATTATGATCACCTTGTCTTTTGAAACAAATATAATAATATTACTATTAACTCTATGACTTATAAATTAAAAAGTATGCATTATCGTAGTAAGTGGCGGAGGCAAGGAGTGCAAGTGAGGGTTTTAGACTCCATTGATTTTTTTTTTTTTTTTTTGAACTTATCCTAAAAATAAAAAATTCTCATATAATTCATATTTTACCCCATTAATAATTAAAAATTATTACATAATCCCTACTAAAATTAATTCTATATTTATAATTTTATTCCTTTATCCTTATCAAAATTAAAAATTATCACATAAACACATTAAAATTTATTTTATATTGAAAAAAAAATTTTGATATACACTCCCATTAAAATTAAATTTATGACTCCGCCCATGAAATATATTTGTCTCCACCCATTGTCATAGTGGTCTAGGCCTCGGAGAATTTTCTTAGTCATTAATATATATTTTCAATCAATTAGCTTGCTCTAATTTAATGATGAAATGAGATTGTATCTTAATAGCTTTCTGGAATACTTAATCGTCAGTGTGCAACTAGGTTACCGTCAATCTTTTCTACCAAGAATTATTAACTCTTTGGCATGGTGGTGTGTAGTCTATGGATGGACAAGAAAAATAACACTTAGAATAATGTGGAACAAATTCAACTTCTAATAATAATTTAATCTTCGTGATTCGTGGAGTGCTCTGTCGCGGCTCAAGTGTCAACCGCAGAGAGGATTGCCTTCAACTAAGTAAGTAGCCATAGGCCATGAATAACCGCTCATAGCCTCTTGTCCTCCGTATTTCAAGTTTATTATCCTAATTGTCCCCGTGTGCTCTATATCGGGAGTCTAATTAAGACCCTTCATACCAAAGGTTCTTTTGTAGTATCCAATTCGTAAACCCGGTTCTTGAGTGAGTTGTGAAACCTTTTTGAGGTCAGCAACGTGTGAGAAGTAGGAGGATTACAATGCTTGGGTTCATTGGAGCAAGAAAGAAAACTTCAAAGGGGATATTTTTTTCTTTCTTTTCTTTTCTTTTATCTTTTCCTTTTTTTTTTTTTTTTTTTTTTTTTTCCCCTTTTAAATCTATTCATCAGGACTTGTCTGATAGATATCTTTATGGAAACTACCACATGTGATTGTCATTTCAAAGGAAATCTTTCGTACATATATGAGATGGAGCTCTGACACACATCCTAGGTATTATATATATACATATATATATATATTTATATAACTAAATATACACGTATGTATCATCTAGGTTAGGTTGATACGAGTGTAGGACATGTGATATTGATGTCGCATAACAAGGATACAATTTGACAACCAAAAAGTTTTGGGGGGCCTAATCTAATATAAGAAGAGGTTGAGGTGGGCTAGTAATAGTATGGCATTGTCAATCCCTTAGCAGTACTGTTATCGTGCGTTGAACAATACCCAGCCTTACCCTCCACGCTCCAGCTTTGGAAAACTGACATTGACCCGCAAATTGACATTGACATTCTCAGTTCATAATAGAGTGCTACTGCTACGTGCGTTTGCTTAACAACATTTATTCACACACACACACACACACACACACACACATATATATATATATATGTATATATAACCTGTTTAGATAAATGAATGTTCCCACTTGCCCCTTAAAATCTACTAAAAAGTAGATATGAAAATAAGGATAATCTCCTCGTCGATGACATGACCCTTCTTTTCTTGTTGAGATGACAAATACAATGTTGAAATACTAATATTTAGAGTTTAAATCCCCTCGTCATTATTGGCGTTATAATATTATTTTCCCCTCACCCTTGTAAGTTTTAATACTAATAGCAAATGCTGCTGATTTTACTTATTTTGTTCCCCCATTTGTTGATGATATATCCTATAAATCTTGGAAAATTGACTCATACCTAAATGGAGCAAAGGAATAAGAATAATACAGCCTTCTATCTATACTTTGAAGGCTTATCTTTTGTTTTTCTTCCCCCCTCAAAAAGAAAAAGCTTGTAACAGATCAGACAAATAACAGATCATACTTTGTCTTCATCTTCTACAGAAGTGGTGTTTCAAATTTAGTTGCGGAGGAAATCAGATATTTAGTAAACACTAGTTTAATACACGCTTCGTGTGTGTAAGAATAATATATTGTGTAAAATATATAGGAATTTAAACAGAAAATTTTCGTAAGAATAAAATATTGTGTAAAATATATAAGAATTTAAACAGAAAATTAAAATAAAATAAAAAAGTACAAAACAACAAAATAAGAAAAAAAAGAAAACAAAAACTTCTTAACAAAATTTCAAAAAAATTTAAACAAAAACCCTTTTCAACCATATTAATAAAAGATATAAGTTATTGAATAGATATATAGAGGATTATGTATATATATATATATATATATAATGAGAAATATGAAAAAAGATAAAAGAAATAAAAAAAAAAAGGATAAAAGCATAAAAGAAAATAAATGAGAGAAGAAAAAGAAAGAAAAAGGATGAAAGCAAAAAAGAGAAGTTAAAAAAAAAAAAATATATATATATATATATATATTGACACATGGCAAGATGAGGAGAGAGCATTATTGGTGCTTTTACATATCTTAAGAACCTTAAGATTAAGATTAAGATTAAGATATATATGTACATATATGTCTGGGAAGCGTACCATTTTCTGCACACTACTTTTTTTTAGAGTTATAATGCCAAACAAAAAGTTATGTTGTTCATATACATGATGAGCTAGCAAAAACAAAGAATTCCAGAAAAGAGAGAGTTATAAAGGATGAGCTAGCACAAACAAAAGGTCAAAAAGGGTGGGGGTTATAATTAGTGGATCTTATGTTTGGTTGATCGCAGAGTCTGCAAGTTGATGGGTTGAAGTGGATTCACTTGGCACATAAAATATGATTCACAAAATTGGAAAGAAACTATTGCTCAAACAGGATTACATTCTTGCTTTTCTTTGAGCTTTAAATTGACATTTAGTCAGCAACCCGAAAAAAAAAAAAAAAGTCTGAATATTAGAATTAATAGTGCCACTCCCTTATATCTTTTGTACAACAAACTCTTACTTCAATCTTGATGAACACTATTAAGAAGATCATTCAACAAGCAAACATCAGTCTTTACAAATGCAACAGGCTCAAAGAGAAACTTGGGCTAGGAAATTAATCCCAATAATATCACCTCAAGATTGCAATGAGTAATGCTGTCAACACCCAGAGAATCTTGAGTCATTGCATCAAAATACAATAACTTGAGAGGGTATTATAGAGTATAATCCAACATCATTGTAAAGTTGTTATTTTTGATAAATAATTTCCCTGCAATTTTGTCATTTGAAACAAGAAAATAGCAAATTGGTTCATTAATTAGTCTATTCCTTCTAGGAGTCGTACTTTAATACTAAACAGGGCGAGTCACAAACAAGATTTAGGGGGGGGGGGGGGGGGGGGGGAAAAATAAGAAACACAAAAGAAATGTTAATCACAATAAGAGAAGCAGAGCTAACATTCTGTATTTTCAGCCTCTCATTCTACTTTCTTAGACACAAGACTTTATTTTCCAGTTCATGTGTATAGGCCTTCCTAATAAGGAATAATTAATCTAAAATCCAACATAACAAAACAAGAAATTTTTTTTTGAAAGAATATAAAGAATACACCTCAGCAAGCATTATATCATATTCCAAATTGCAACTCAACAACAATATAAGAATCCTCTAAATCAGTAGAAGAGAAATTCAGAACTGTAGCATAGGGGGAAAAAAACTCAAGGAGTTCTAGATTTAACCATTCAATGTGCTGCTAGCAACGAAACCAACAATTCCAAAATAGCCTCCAAGTTTCCAACTTCGAATATGCAGGGAAAAATCATCAATAATTTTATATGCAATAACATAAAACCAAAAAGAAAAACGAATGAGAGGAAAAAAAAAAGGAAATGAAACACACACCATTGTATGAGACAAATGCCCCGTATTTCCGCAACGCCACCGCTGCCCTTCCTTTGGATAATTGGATTAATAGCCGAGTTGTTCTTTCCCCCTTTTTTTTTTTTTTTTTTTTTTTTTTTTTTGGTAATTAATCTAAAACCCTTGGAGGATTTCATGAAGGTGAGGGTGCAGAAAGAGAGGAGACGAAAACATATATATAATAAGTAGAGAGAGAGGGGGAGAGAGGGATGTGTAAACACTGGGGTTCCTAAATTTTGACAGTTGTCTAATATGTACACCTGCACTACTCCTGAAACAAAGCCACGTGTATCTGTAGATAAAAATGAACTCACAGATTGACACATACATTTTAAGCTGGTTTTCAGCTGCTTAAATTGCAAAAAATGTTTCTTCCATTCTCTCTTCTAGTGTTCTTACAATGGATTTGTCAAGAGTCCAGATTTTTTTTTCTTTTTCTTTTTTTTTTTTAAGAAGAATATTGGAATGAGTTATTTATATAAATATCTTGAAGGTGTTAATTTATAATATGTCTATTTTTATTCTATTTTATTTATATAAACATCTAATAGAGTAATTATAAAGATAACATTACTTTTTTATAAAAAAAAATATGAAGAATAATAAATAAAGAAATTAAAAAAAAAAAAAAAGGAAACAAAAAAAAAAATGGAACCTAAGCTGTTTATTAAATAGGATTAAAGTTGATTTAAAAGAATTGCTAAAGAAAATGATAGAAAAGGAAAATATGAAAAAAAATTTAATTTATTATAAAGAATGTGTAAATTTTCATAATGAACTAAAAAGGGAATGTTTTCTCAAAAATCAGATTAATGAGAATGAGCTAAATAAAGAAAAAGAAGTATCTAAAAAAAATTCGTATAATGTATCGGTCTTTATCATAAAGATAAGTTTGAATTCATTTATATTAGTTTATATAAATAATAGGTTTTTCATAAAGAATTTAATACCATCTGCAGGATTATTCTTCAATTTGTTTGAGTGGGGCATAAATAACAACAATTTGATTTGTAATGGAATACATAAATAAATAGGTTTTTTCCTAATGAATTCATTAGTTTTTTTTTTTTTTTTATGAAAAATGTGAATATTTTAATTTTATTAATCTTCATCATTAACATATTGTGGTATGTTTATTATTTAGTTTAAACCATCATCTTTATAGTAAATAATTTATATTTATTATAGTTATCTTGATGTTTGTAACTAATTATTTATTAAAAGTAATTCACATTTATTAATAAAAAAATATTTATCATTAAAGTCAAAAAAACAAAAAAGGAAAATTAAAAAAATTGTATAAACAATGAAATGATGTTAATTATAATAGAATGATAAACTAGATATTACATGCATTTATTTTTTTAAAAAATAGATATATACGTAATATTATTAAAAAAGATACATGTTTTAAAACAGTATTCTAAAAATGGATTCTTTTTATGTAATTATTCCTATTGGAATTGAAAGAAGATGGTCCTCAAAATTAAATGTAATGATGACTTGTAAACATCTGCATTATTATGAAATAAAACAAAGACTTTGGGCGTACTGTATGGCCCACTTGAGGTTCAAACTTAATTCTTAGGCTGACCAGTAATCAATGATTGAGTGGTGGTCTCCAAGTTTGAGTCGAACAGAAAAAGAGGCTAATCTCTCACCATGTTTATAATAAGTTGAACCCAACCATTAATTAGGTAGAACACCCCACCATTTTTCATTTATTAATAAACATATTTATATACACATATTATATTCCATACATTTCTTCTATTACATGATTGTTTAAGCCTGTGCTTTGGTTGGTCCCCTAAAAAAGAAGGCTCTTTGACAATTATTTATGCACACGAAATTTAATAAGGGGAAAAAAAAAAAAAAAGAAAAGAAGTAGAAGACGAAAGTGGCATGAATAATAGACGAATATTAGGATGGGTTTGGTGAGCATTAGGCATTAAGGTAGCCAGCGCTTAGAATACAAGGATGAGAGCATTATACCTGAAGGCCAACATCTTTTAGGTACCGCAAAAGACGTTTTATCAGACAAAATCCATGCTTTTCATTTCCAAATCCTGGTTTTGTATCTACGTGAATATGAACTTATTGTTACTGTACTCTTTTTTTTTTTTTTTGGTCGAAATAAAACCTGATAAAAATCTAACGATTTAAAATTCTGCTAAAAGAACTCTTCTTGACGTCATAAATAAATATGAATACGTGTGTTGCAATTAAAGGGAAAGTACATGAATGACATAAATTTAAAGACAACATGATACAAAAAATAATATTGTACCAATATAATACTAAGTTAAACTAAAAATAAATTAAAATTTGTATCATATTAATCAAAAAGAGGAATTTATGTTATCTTAATCAATGGATTAAAAAAATATGATTATTTAGGTAATATTCTCTATATGCTCTTATTAAATGAAATTGGGCTGTGGGCTCCCAAAAACCTTTCTTTAACCCCCGAAGTCTAAAGCTGTGAAATGGGAGGCGCTGAGACACTAAACCTTGGGGCCGGCTTTGAACTGGGCCCACAAAGAACGGCTAATTCGGCTTTTTTTTGTTTTTTGTTTTTTTGGGCACGGAGTAGTGAGAAGAGAATACAACAAAAGGGGCTTTAAGACAGCCAGCTACTGATGCCACACGTCTGCGTCTGTCTGTGAGTGGCGAACTTGCTTCTTTTTTATTTTCCAAACTTCATATAAATCCACTGTCACTGTTTCGTTTTTCTCTCACTCTATTTTTTTTTTTTTTTAATTTAGAGAAAAGGTACCATGGTAATACTAGAAAAAAAAAAAAAAAAAAAAAAAAACTACTTATATTTGATATAAGGATGGAAAGAGACTTAACTCAGAAAATTTATTTAATAGAAGAGCTTGAAATTTAAATTAAATTTTAAGGTAAATTACAATAATAGACATTAAAATCTTAAAAACACTAAAGAAGAAACAAGGAGAGAAATTTTCCAAGTTTAACATAATGTTTGACCGACACAAAATTAAAGTTTCTACATTTTTTTTTTTACCACCCACGAGTTTGTAGCTTTGTGCAGTTGCTTTCGATGACTCCATACCTGAATCTGAATGGAAGTTGTGTTCTATAATTTTTAAGGAATGGACAATTGACAAGCATCTTGACAATATTTTTTATCACCACATTAGGAATGTTTAAATATTTCTTTCTTTTATTGTGACAATACAATAACTTTTACCATTAATACCCAACCACTCATTAGATGTCATGCTTTTTTGTCTTTTAGATTTTTTTTAAATATTTCACCAAAGAAAAAATTAATAAAAATGAAGGCATGCTTTTCTTTCGTTTTTTTATATTATAATCATATTGTCTTGTTCTATTACGATTAATATAGAATTTTTTTTTAAAATATTTCCTAATATATGAATCTCATACACTTCTTTTTTAATTATTAAATTTTGAAAACCATAAGAGAAGGTATTTTGGTAGTAATACCAAAGATTGGATTTTTTTTCTCTAGTTGTTTTGTAGCCAAATAGAAGAAGAAAAGAAAAAAGAAAAAAAAAAAATCTGATTATATGATTATATGATTTTTTGCAGTGACTTGGTTGAACATGAACAGGAAACGGAGCAAGGACAAATGTTAGGTAAGATGGATTGAAACGAAAAAAATAGAAGAGGCCATTCTTATCAAGTCCTTCCACCAACTCATACAATTTGGCGTTTCTGGCCTATACTTTGTTATTAATAAGATAATACATTGAATGGACCCAATGTCAAAAAAAAAAAAAAAATTCGATATTTATTAGGAAGGGAAAAAAAAAAAAAAAAGCACTTGCCCAAGTTCAGCTTCTATTTTTGATTGAAATCCCAATCTAGCCTTTAGATACATGAATGACTTGGTTTTACCTATTTGTAATGATGATTTTGTTGGCTACAAATTTGAGCAGCATGCAAGGAAAAATAGAAGTTAAATACAATTATTGGCCTACAATTATTTACCAAAAAAAAAAAAAACAGAAGTTAAATACAATTAAACGATTGACATAATGGAAGCTTTTAAACTGATTCCTGTAATTCAAATGTCTATCAATCAAAAGAGCGCTGTTCTATGACTAGTTAGCAAGAAAATTTTAGCTTCTAACAACAAACAAGAATTCGCCTTTGGATGATATATCTAATTTTTAGAAATTAAAAAAATCTTATAAAAGTTTTTTTTTTTCAATTTTTTTTAAAATCTAATTTTCAAGGATAAGTCTGTGGTAGAGACCATTTGCCGGTACATATCCTTTTTAAGCCGTTGAGATTTAATCGAACGGTTGAAACGTTATTGATGTACCATATTTATCATACACCTTACCTCACATTATCCTTTCCATCCAAAGTCTTCTCCGTTGCCGGCGACCTTCCTACCGTCGGCGACCCACCTTCGGCCTCCTACCATCGGCCCCAACCCCGGCCGGCTGGCCGCCGACGAATCCCCTTTCTCTCTCTTCTCCTCTCCCGTGACGACCCACCTCCGGCACCCCCCCCCCCCCACCACCGGCCCCGCCGGCCCCCAGCCCACCCCCCACCCTGCCCGGCGGCCCCCCTCCCCCGGCCTCCCAACCTCCCGCCTCCCCCTCTCTACCCCACCCCAGCCCCGGCCCCCCCACACCACCCTCGACGTGAGAAGAGAGAGAGAAAGAGAGGGGGAGTCGTGAGTGGGGGTGGGATGGGGGGGGCGCGGGGCGGCCGGGGGTGGGGGGGCTGAGGGTCGGGAAGAAAGAGAGAGGGGAAGAGAGAGAGAGAAGAGAGAGAGGGGGAGGCGGGGGGTGGGGAGGCCGGGGGAGGGGGCCGCTGGGCAGGGGCGGGGGGCGGGCTGGGGGCCGGCGGGGCTGGTGGTGGGGGGGTGTGGGAGGTGGGTTGCCGCGGGAAAGGAGAAGAGAGAGAAAGAGGAAGAGAGAGAGAAGAGAAGAGAGAGAAAGGGGATGAGAGAAAAGGGGGGTTCGCTGGCTGGCCGGGTTGGAGCCAGTGGTGGGAGGCCGGAAGTGGGTCGCCGGCGGCAGAAAGGTCGCCGGCAATGGAGAAGACTTTGGGTGGAAAGGATAATGTGAGGTAATGTGTATGATAAGTATGGTACACCAACAACGGTTCAACCGTTCGATTAAATCTCAACCGCTCAAAAAGGATATGTACCGGTAGAGACTCTCAACCACAGACTTATCCAATTTTCAAACTTATTTTCTACAGTTTCTTTTTAGAAAAAGAAAAAAATCTTTTTAAAATATTTATTATAATGCACAATTTTCAATAACATTTGTTCTCGTTCCAAATAACTTTTGTTTTCAAGAAATTTTTTTTTTACACATCCAAACATCATCTTATTCTCAAAATAAAAAACTTTCTCATTTAAAATAAAAAAATTTTCTTTCTAAAAATAGACATGCAATCTAAATGGAGTCTTAGTTATTAAAAAAAAAAATGTAGAAGTTTTTTCACCTATATAATATCCATCTCTAACCATCAAAGGAAATCATACTCATGTAGCAAGGCTTTCTATATTATTTAGCTTAAAGGGTTTAAAGGCCTATTATTTAGAGTCCGTTTAGTAAATGAGTTTGAATTAAAAATTTTAAATTTAAGTTAAAATTTTTTGTTAAATTTTCAGAAAAGACAAAAAAAATTTCAGAAAAAGATTAAGATTTCAAAAAATAAAAATAAAAATTAAGATAAAAAAATATATTTTAATTTAAGATTAGATTGATTACCAAACAAAATCTTAAACTATTCAAAAGCAATGGGCACTCAGCTCGAGAATACAGAACCACCACCAAACTCTTCATTATCATTATCATTATTATTATCATTAGTTAAATAAAATACTAGAAATTATAAAGATAATAATGCTCTCCTCAAACTCAAATACTCTCCAAAGTCCTCAACCAAACACAAAACCCAACCAAAGAAGGAGAAGCTTCCTCCTTTCCTCCACTTCACCAACATCACCCCCGCCCCCTCCTTTATAAGCCCCTCCCATTTCTTTTTCCTCTTCTCGATCCCCTCCTCCCCACCAACCCAAAAAAAAGAAGAAGAAAAAGAAATCCTCTGGTTCCTCTGTTTCATCCCTAATAATAATGGCTTCTTCTTCTTCTTCTTCTTCTCTGTTTTTGCTTTACTATTACCACATCCTCTGTTTTAGCCTAACAATTGTCTTCTCTGTTTCCGAGTCCTCACTTGTTCTCCTCCCCCTGACCCACTCCCTCTCCAAAACCCAGCCCAACACCACCACCACCCACCACCTCCTCAAATCCACCACCAGCCGCTCCGCCGCCCGCTTCCGCTTCCGCCGCCACCACCACCAGCATCAGCAGCAGCAGCGGCAAGTGTCCCTCCCTCTCTCCCCCGGCAGCGACTACACCCTCTCCCTCACCCTCGCCACTAGCCCTCCCCAGCCCGTCTCCGTCTACATGGACACCGGTTCCGACCTCGTCTGGTTCCCCTGCTCCCCTTTCGAATGCATTCTTTGCGAGGGAAAATCCAACCCCTCCTCCACCCTCCCTCCTCCCAAACTCCCCCCCAACTCCACCCTCTCATGCAGCTCCCCCGCCTGCTCCGCCGCCCACTCCTCCCACTCCTCCTCCGACCTCTGCGCCATTGCTCGTTGCCCCCTCGACTCCATCGAAACCTCCGATTGCTCCAACTACACCTGTCCCCCTTTCTACTACGCTTACGCCGACGGCAGCCTCGTCGCCCGCCTCCTCAAACACTCCTTGTCCGTCACTCCTTCCTTGCTCCTCAACGACTTCACCTTCGGCTGCGCTCACACCGCCCTCGGTGAGCCGATCGGTGTCGCCGGCTTCGGCCGCGGCTTGCTCTCCATGCCGGCTCAGCTCGCCGCTCTTTCTCCTCAATTAGGACAACACTTCTCCTACTGCCTGGTCTCTCACTCGTTCGACTCGGAACGAGTGAAAAAACCGAGTCCGCTCATCCTCGGACGGCAGGAGAAGCGAGTTGAGCGGGAAGAAAGAGCTGGGTTTGTGTACACGGCCATGATTGATAATCCGAAGCATCCGTACTTCTATTCCGTTGGGCTCGTCGGGATTTCCGTAGGGAAGAGGAATATTCCGGCGCCGGAGTTTCTGCGGAGGGTCGACAGGAGGGGCGGTGGCGGCATGGTGGTGGACTCGGGGACGACGTTCACGATGCTGCCGGCGGGCTTCTACGACTCGGTGGTGGCTGAATTCGACCGGCGAGTGGGGAGGGTTCACGAGCGGGCGACGGAGATTGAGGACAAGACTGGGTTGACGCCTTGCTATTACTACGACGACAAAAAGGCGATTGTCGTTCCGACGTTGACGCTTCACTTTGTCGGGAGTGGGAATGAAAATACGACATCGGGTGTGGTGTTGCCGAGGAGGAACTATTTCTATGAGTTTATGGACGGTGATGATGGGAAGAAGAGGAAGGTGGGGTGCTTGATGATGATGAACGGCGGAGATGAGGAGGAGTTGAGTGGTGGGCCAGGGGCGACGCTAGGGAACTATCAGCAGCAAGGGTTCGAGGTGGCTTATGATCTGGAGAATCGGAGGGTTGGTTTTGCAAAGAGGCAGTGCTCCTCGCTTTGGGATAGTTTGAACCGATGAAGTCAACTCTATGAGATTAAGGGGGTTGACTTCCTTCTACCGGGGAAGGTTTTGACTTTGGGTGGGTTTTAAGTTTACCTCAAAAAAAAAAAAAGAAAAGAAAAAAAAAAGGCTCTCACGTGAGGGATTTGTTTTAAGATAACTCATCCATCCATGTAAATGTTTTTTTTTTGTAAATTTTTTGTGGGTAAAATAAGGTGGGCTTTGAAAATAGGGTAAATGGTGTTGGCACTTCACTTTTTGCTTATGGTTGGCACTGGAAAAATGTACATCCACATATAAATCAATGCTGTCCATATCATAAATAAAATAAAAATATATATATATATTGTCCATATAATAAGAAAGGGGACCATGAAGCAAAAGATGAAGTGCAAACATACCAAAAAGGCACATGTAATGTTAAGAAGCGATTCAGTGTAAATTTTTATTCAAGATGCAGGTAACCAAAAATAAATAAATAAATAAATAAATAAAATAAAAAGGACCAAAACAAGAGTAAGACGCACTACTTTTTCAATGGCAGGACAGGCTCCTTTAAAAGAGTCATGGCGTACACCCTCGGCAAAGCAATGAATAAAGTGATGGTGTATAGTAAAATCCATCTCTATCTTTATTGTTATTATTATTTCTTTTTGGATGTTTTAATGTTCTTGTCTTTAAATGGGCAGAATGATCATACATATGACGTGGTGATTGGATTGTGATTTACGTCGTCTATTGGACTTTTTTGTATGCAAAGATGATACAATGGATTTGGAGATGGTCTCATTTTTTAACCTATGAAGTGCATTTCAATTGGAGCCATCAAATTTTTGCCGACCATTATTAATATCATGGAGTTACACGGACATAGACAGGCTTTTGACTGAAGGCCACTTTAATTATTATTATTATTATTGGTTCAACTATCCCATCCTAGCTAATTCGCAGGCCTTGTCCTTGCTCTAAATTAGTAGAAGAAAATTGATAAATGCTGAGGCTAAGCTGGAGACTACGTTCATATAAAAAGCCTCATGACCTATTTACATGAAAAGCTCTGCTTTCCAACTACAGCTAAGCAGCTCTCCTTGCATATATGCAATTGGTACGCACGCCCAACTTTGCTCTATATTAGGCTGTTTCACCAAACCAAACTTTTCGTAATAACCAACCAACGCACTTTTTCATCATCTTTAATTTTGTTTTTGTCAGTTTCCCAAACTTTATGGATGAGCATTATATAGTCAGTGCAAAGCCCAGAAAAAAAAAAAAAAAAAAAAAAAAAAAAAAAAAAAAAGTGACAGTGAAGATTGAAAACATCGATAAGAAGAGGAGAGTGAAAATTGGGAGTTGGAACAAAGTGAATTGAATGGCTGGCTAGTTGTACAGTTGTGCTTTTGTGCCAAATGCCAATGCCATGGGCAAAGGCCGAAAAGAGGAGTGAGGGGGGGGGGTAGTCCGGAAGAAGGTAAAAAGCAAATGAAATAACAAAAACACAGTGACATGGATTTCGCTCTAACTTTGCAGAACAGCTGTACACTCACTTACTCCTCTCTCCGTACCTCCTCATCACATCACTTCTCTGCCACTTTATTCGTCTCTTGCTTCTCCTGCGTCCGCTTTTTTCTTTTTTTAATTTGACCTTTTTGTCTTTATTTCAAAGAATATTTTTATTTTGTACATAATATCTTAAGCCGTACGGGAGAATATACCCACAGTGTTTTTTTAAGGTTCGATTCAAAATATATATTTGAAAGAAAAGCTTTTTAAAAAATTATGTAATATAAAAATTTTTGTAAAAAAAATTTACAAAATGGATCTTGATTTTTTCGTCTCGTCGTTACGAACATTTTTACATAAAATTAATCTCATTCAAATTTAAAATGAAAAAGTTATGGACTTTTTATATATTGAGTTTTTTGAAAATAAAAGGGATAAAAAGTTTGATATAGAGTTTGGATTTTGAAATACAAATGGTGAAACACCATCTCCAAATTGCGCCCCAAACGGGCCCTTAATCTTACACTGTGTGTTTGGTTAAAAAATGAATTTTGATGTTAAAACATGAAATGTGTTCGCACAAAAAAAAAAAAAAAAGCAATATGAATCATATTTTGTTTCTCTCGTCATTTTATATAATTTATAAATAAAAAAAATCATCTCATTTTGACTTGAAATAAGAAATATATGGAATTTTAAAATTATAATTTTTTGAAAATGAAAATGAGTGATTTAGATATGTGAATAATGAAATGTTATAGGTTCGTTTGGTTCGTTAGTTTGAATTGTGTTTTTGAAGTTGAAATAGTAAATTTTATTGACTTTTCAGAAAAGACAAAAAACTTTTTGGGAAAAAGACAAAGACTTCTGAGGAAAAAGACAAAATTTGAGTTGAAAAGTTGAGTTTAAACTGGTGTTCCAAACGCCCCCTAAAACTATTTTTTTGGAAAACTCCAACTAAAATATATGCTCTAAACTGCACCAAAATTCCATTAGCAATTTATTGATTCAATGTTGGAAGGTGAGAACTCAATAGATTGTTAATTCTACTTGTTTTCGTGGACGAGGACGACGAACAATGTCTTTGCTCACAAGCTTACTCCTTAGATTCTTTCTTCTCTTTTTGTTTACGCTGTTAACTCATTGAGATTTTTCCAATCCGAATATTACAGATTGAGGATTTATCAATTCATGTAATCCGTCAAACCAGACTATATATATGTTTTTTTTATAAATATTTATTTATTTTTTATCTAAAAAAATTTAACAAGTATGTACATGTTAAGATTTGAGACCGAGATTGTCCTAAGTATTCTACAAGATTTGTAATTATAAGTATCTCCTTTGTGTGGTAACTTATCTTGTTCATTGTTTTTCACTTTTTTACAGAGAAGTCAAGCATTACGTTAGAATTTGTGGATGTTGAATTGCTTTGATGTAGTATTGGTTAAGTTGATGAGAATGAATATTTTCTTTTGAGTTTAATTCATGTTTGGTTGTTGTTATATACTATAATGTTACAATTTAACTACTGATTGAATACTTGAAGTTAATTATATTGTAATTTTATTGACCTATTTCATGTTCAAACATTATATTTTTATATTTTAGTTCTTAGATTTTTCGGATTGAATTCATGAATCTGATCCGAGTAATCCGAGGTTTATGGATTGGAAGTTTCACGGATTGGTTATAGATTGAAATTTTCCCGCTTTGAATGTCATGGATTGGATTATAGATTGACGCCTAATTTGTATAAACCGATCCGTGAACACCCCTAGTAGTAATTAATAGTTTTCTGCAATAGTTTTCTTTCTTTCTTTCTTATCTTCTAATAATTAACCATTTGTTTGGTAGAGTGAAAAATAGAGAAGAATGAAATCAGAGAAGGGATTTTGGAGAGGAAAATAGAATTTTTATTGTTTGGTAGAGAGGAAATTATAAATAAAGGGCAATTGAAAACCATGGGCTCCGTCACTTTTCAGTCCTTCTAATTTTAGAAAGAAAATTGGATGAAAAAATATTTGAGTTGAGAAAATTAGGTAGAGAGTCAGGTTTTGAGTATATCTTTATAATTTTTCCCACTTTAATATTAATGTTATAATGGACATAAATATAAAGATGTATCAAATTTATAACAGTCTTGCATATAACCTCACATAGTCCTAGTTGAAAAATATTATATTAGAATCATCTAATTGACACAAATGTACCATAAAAAACTACAAGTGCCGTATAAAGAGGGTACCGGATAGCAATCCCTTCCTTAAATATATATATATATATATATACACGCGTGTCGTAATTTTATGTTGTATTCTGGCATGGACGTAGTTTCATAACTTATTTAGTATTGTTTTCAGAGATTATTTTAAGATTTTTAAAAATTTTGCGACAGATCATGAATGTTTGATAAATTATGCTTTTAGTTAGTAACTTTAAAAAACTAGTGCCCCATGACAAAATTTAAGAAATAACTCAGGAATTACTCTTGTCAGTTATTTTTGTTATCATTTTGAAAATTTACTAAAATATCCTTACTAAAAAAAAACACAAATCTCAATCTACCAATTTTATTGAAATTAGAATTTACTTATACAAAATTTAAAATTTTCCTTTTAAAAAAAATCACAATTCTCAATCTACCTATTTTATTAATTTTTTTTTTTAAAAAAATTATGTAAAAAAACTAAAAATGCGTTCATTTCAAAAAACAATAACAAATTCTTTCACAAATTCCCTAAATGATAAATTTATTTTCTATTTTAATATTTTATTTTTTTTAAGAGTTTTAGTATTATAATTTTTTGTGTATTTAGAGATGATTTTGTAAATATAAAGTCATTGGATAAAAAAAAAAGTCCCTTTTAGTAATTATATATTTTCACAACAATCTCATATGTAGCATTCGTTTGGTAAGTTAGTTAGAGATGAAATTTTTAAGTTAGAATTTGTTGATTTTTCAAAAATTAGTTATAAATTTTATTAATTTTTTAAAAAAATATAAAAATTAAGATAAAAAAATATAATTTAGTTAGAGTTAAATTAATTTATCAAATGGAGTAGTAATTTATTAAAAATTTATAATTTTGCTTTTAGTCTTTAATTAGTTTTGAAAGAAAAAAAAAACCAAACGTTTAACTATTTATAAATATATATATATATATATAATTCGTTTAATAACTAAAAAAAGGTCGTATAAAGGGATTAATTTAGCGTTTTTATGGGATTGGTGGAAGGGAAGCGTAAGCAGGAGAAGTGGACACGTGGAGGAAGAATGGGAAGTAACGCCGCCGAAAAAGAAACGTGACGATTGAGGATGACGTCAAAGAGGAAGGAGGAGTCAATGAGAGTTTGAAAGTCTTGTAAAAAGTTCTTAGCTCCTAGTCTGGTGGTTAAATGCTTAGAAAGGAGAAGAAAGCTGTGTGTCTGAAACTCTGGATACAGCCAAACTTCCTGTCTCCACTCTTGCTCTACAGTCTACACATTTCCGCATATGTTTATGAATTTTCCTAATTATAATATTAAATTTCACATGATTTTATTTATTAATCTCTATTTAATTAATAATATAAAAATTGTTTTCATTAGTATCATTTAAAATATATATTTTAATAAAATTTAGGCCAATCCGTCCTTCTAAAGGTGGGAGGGGATGGAAGAGAAAGATAGAAGCTTCACATGAACAAATTATATATATCAAAGTATGATATTTATTGCATATTATTTATCGCATGGAGTATGATAATTTTATAAAATAGAGTTATTTTAATATTTTAAGTTTATATTTTTATTATAATCTTAGTAATTTACATTAATTTTTCTTCAAAATTTTTATGTTTTTCCTAAGTGTGTAGATTAATTTGTTAATAGGGTTAAAAGTAACAATTTGGAGCTAAAATGTGATAAAAGAAATTCAAAATTGCAAAAGGAAATTCGGAGTCCTCATTCACCACTCTCAGAAAGACCCATGCGCGCCCACTTGAGATTTGGGCCGTCAGATCAGCGAGGAGAAGGTCAGATCTCGAGTTCTGCACCACTCGCCCTAGCTTGTGCGTCCAAGGCCGCATGTTGGCCAACTCAAGGGATGTCGTATCCAGTGCGAGCTCCAACCAACGCTAGCCCGCCACACGTCCCACTTTTTCCTCCAGCCAGTCGTCTGCACTTGTCTCCGTGGGGTTCGCGGCTGCTGCGCGTTAGATGCAGCAGCAGATAAAGAGAAAAGAAAAAAATAGAAAAAAAGAAAAAAGAGAAGTCGGCAGCTTGAAGGCTTATAAAAAGGAACATTAGAGCTCTGTGCCAATGTCTTTGGTTGTGGGAGAAGCCGAAAACCATAGATGAAAAGGAAAAAAAAAAAAAAATTAGGTTTCAATATTTAGTTTTCTATAAAATTAGGGAGAAATTGTCTTGATTTATCAAGAAGAGATGGAGAAGAAAATTTAGGAGAAAGCTTTGGAGACTTATGATACCCTCAAAATAGGTTTTCTTGTTTTATTTTCTTATCTTTTTTATTTTTGTAATTTAAGAATAATTAAACCCTCATTTTGTAGATTTCTATTTTTATTTATGAAGTAGTTTTCTTTTCTAGGGATACGATATATCCATAGTATGATTATTTGAGTTTTTCTATTTTTAATTGATTGATATTCTATTATAGTTCTATGTTGAATGTTTTTATCTGTGCTTAATGCTTGTGAACTTCTGACCAACTTTTGCATAATTTGGTATTTAATTTGATATTGATGAGAATTGATATTTGAATAAACTCTTGTTTAATCTATCATGAGATTCTCATAAGTAAGAGATAGTTATTAAACTTGTGCAGCATTATGAATTTCCTATATATTCTTAATGGATTGTGATAAGCTTAGAGTTTGAGACTGAGAGGTGATAACGGGCTTATCGTGAGATAAATTGTTAATGCTTGAGAAAGATTAATGATTATATTAATGAGCTTCACTGGCAACATAGGAAATAGACGTTGATTAATTAGATTAGAGGATTTAGATATGATTAATTCGGTGAAATCTTAAATACTGGATTTGTAGTATTTTGAGTATTTTGTCTTTTAACTTATTTTGTTATTTTTATTTAAAAATATATTTTCGATTATTCAAATAAAGTTAGAGTTAATATAATTTCGGTAAATGGTAACGACAATTCTCGTAGGAATGATATTTTACTTATCACTTTATTACTTGTACACTTGTAATTTTCCGCAACAGAGTACTACATATATAGAAGCGTGTAGAAGCAATTACAGCAAATATGTAAATGTGTAATATTGTAAGGCCCTCCGTAGCTTGTTGGATTATAATGGCATTTGCCATCCCCATCACCATTGGCATGCATGGAGTTCTTATGGAGTCAAAAGATGCCATTTTTTAATAAAGCTTCTAATATTAACACATGCCTGAGCCTGCCCACTTCAAAGACAGTGCCTTTTGTCCACAATAAGACACCCCAAAAAAAAAAAAAAAAAAGAAGACTAATAACCTGTCCTAGACAATGACAACAATTTTGAATATCAAAATTTTCATGATTCGTAGGTGGTCCATTATGTTACAACTTAATACATCAACCAGCGATTTTTTTAAATTTTTTTATTTTCCATACATAAGAACTATAGAGCTAGCTCCCATATATATATATATATATATAAGAATGTATCTTGGTTTAAAGTAAAAGAATGGTCAATAATATTGTTGATCGATATTACAAGATTAGTACAAGTCAAATATTAATATAATAATTTGGCGGATATTATATATTTCATATAGATATTGCAACTTTAGGCTAGCATATGATACAAAACTTATAACTTCTAGATCATGATGTAGTCATATCTTATTTTGGGGACGCAGAAAACGATGATCACTCATGCTATGTACCTTTGCTATATAATGGGGACGTTGTCGAGCATTCTTTATCTATTCTGAATTTCTTTATTAAATTATTTATCATTATTATTAGTTTTAATAATCTATCTTGTTTTATTGAATTTCTTGACTTTAGAGAATTCGGAAAGATATGGGATAAATGATTAGAGAACCAAGATGAGTACACTGAATAGGAATCCCCGATTAAATCTTGGGCTAATTAATTAAGATTTGTTTTTCGCTATTATAAGAAGCTTACAAACTTTGAATAATAAACCTGAAACGTTGTTTAATTAGGTTCGGAGCAAGAAAATGATTTGATAAAATCAAGGCAATGAAAAAACAAAGAGTGTATAAGTTGTTTACTGTGTTAATCACTAAGACCATCTTTCTTAATTGTCATCACTCTTAGTTTTGTTTTGTTTTGTTTTGTTTTGTTTGTTTTTTTAAATAGTGATAACTAATTAAAAAAAGAAGAAGAAGTTTTTCGTTAATTTTGGCTCTCAGACGTTCGAATTTAATGCAAGCAAAGCATCGCTTTGATTCCTCATCCTTCCCCAACGCCCAACTTATTATTATTGCTTTATTCCCCCCCTTTTATGCCTCTTTCTTTCCTATATATATATATATATATATTGGCGTCATTGATCTGCCATTGTTTTCACATTTGGTTCCTCTCCCATTGTTTCTATTGCATTATTTGGCTTCTCATCGACTCCCTATCACTATTAGAAACTCAATATTTGTTTTACTTTATTTAGGGAGTATATTTGTTTTGCGTTATAACGCAATAACATCAAGTGGACGAAACTGATCAAAACCTCCTTAATAAGAAAGTGCAATCGTCAAGCTAACAAAATTCTGTTGCTAAGCTCACACATGTATAACTCAAAGGACACCGACTGTAGGATAGTGATATCAAGAGTCAGTGAAGGCGAAGAAGAATCCTCATCAAGTTGGCAGAAACTTGAAAAGACGGCCACAAACAAGACCAAGACTCTTCATCCACCAATTGAATGCCATTGGCAACTGCCTCCTATAAAGCAGCCAAAACGTTCTTCTTCGGGTTTCAAATCGATGCTGTCATACCCACTCAAGGTCGGTGAGTCGCTGAAGAAAGTTGGAAGGACTAAAAGCTTGCAATTACTGCTAGAGGGAACTCATGATCCAAAGCATGAACAAATTGTTCAGTCTTTCCGCGATATGCTTCTCCTTGAGGTCCAGGTTCCTCCCAAGCACAATGATTATCACACCCTTTTGCGGTATGTACTGATTCGTTGCTTATACCATTTTCCCATATATTTGTGGCATTTTCTCCATGTCGTTTTTATTTTTGGTGGCTTTTAGGTTTCTTCGAATGCGTGATTTTGATGTTGCCAAAGCAAAAGAGATGTTCTTGAATTACCTCGAGTGGAGGGAAGACTATAGGGTTGATACAATTCCAAGGGTATTCTCTTTCTCATTATATACATAAATTGCGTGTTACACACGTTTCCAGTAGAGAACTAAAACGACATAGAGAAGATTATCATGGCCCCTGTGCAAGAATAACACATACAATTACACCGACAAAAAAAAAAAAAAAAAAAAAAAGGGTTTGTTGTTAAACTTCAGTTCAACTCCTATGAATGTTGGATAAACTTTTCTAATATGCAGGAATTTAGATTTGAGGAGCGGGAAAGGGTAAAGAAATGCTACCCTCATGGTTATCATGGTGTTGATCGATTTGGCAGACCGCTCTACATTGAAAGGATCGGGATGGTAAATCTTAATGAACTCCTAAAAGTAACCTCGGTTGAAAG
Source organism: Ficus carica (assembly GCA_009761775.1). Classification (NCBI taxonomy): domain Eukaryota; kingdom Viridiplantae; phylum Streptophyta; class Magnoliopsida; order Rosales; family Moraceae; genus Ficus; species Ficus carica. The sequence continues at coordinate 875,331 of CM019750.1, forward strand.
ATTTGTTAAGTACCACGTTTCAGAACAAGAAAAAACGTTAAACTTGAGATACCCGGCATGTTCGATTGCGGCAAAGAAGCATGTAGCTTCCACAACAAGTATTCTTGATGTGCAGGGAGTGGTAATGAAAGCATCCTCCTCTCATCGATCTTATAAGTATTTCGCTTTATTTGTTCTTTTAACAATATTGAGTTGTTTAGAATCAGAAACATTGTTTTGTTTAGGGATTGGCTAATTTCTCAAGGCCTGCAAGAGCTATCTTTATGGAAATTCAGAAGATTGATAGCAATTACTACCCAGAGGTAACGTGATAATGACTTATTGGCAGTGTGAATATTCAAGGAATAAACAGTAGACTTACTTGCCTTTGAATGAAAATTATGATATAAAGTTGATAAAAAAAATCCACCAAACTCGGAACAAAAACCAAAATTAAAGAAAAATAATCTTCTAAAGGTAACAAAACTACAAGAATAACCAGTAGATCCAGAAAGGAACAACCCATACGTGTATGAATATTTGCATGAAGATATATATGTGTGTGTGTTTATGAATTACTGATAATCATAACAAGCAATTATATGATCCTCTCAGACACTGCATCGTCTGTTTATTGTAAATGCGGGTTCTGGGTTTAGAATGCTATGGAAGGCACTAAAGGCTTTTCTGGATGCGCGTACTCTAAACAAGATTCACGTAAGGCATATTTCTTCTCATCTAACTCTAAATTTGCAGTATTATGGTTGTCATTTATGAAATTAAGTGTTGGAAAATGAACTGTTTCTTTCTGTTTCAGGTGTTGGGATATAACTACATTAATGACCTGCTTGAAGTTATTGATCCAAGGTAGCATTTTTTTTTTTTTTTTGGTGTGTAAATAGACTTGTAATAATTAAGTTTTAATTTTGTATATTTTTAGATATCTTACTATAAAAATTAAAAAAAAAAAAAAAAAAAAAATCTCCAAAGAAGATCCAATTATGTGTCCACAAACAAGAGTTTTTCTGTTTTTAGTATATCAAGTGCTGCACCAAGGTTATCATTCAATTATGTTGTAATGGGCAGTAATCTGCCAACCTTTCTGAATGGAAATTGCACGTGTTCTGACTATGGTGGTTGCTTGTTAAGCGACAAAGGACCCTGGAACAATCCAGACATTGCTGACATTGTTGAGGTCGACTTCTTCCTACTCTGAAAGATTATTAGTTCTCGTACCATGTTTTCTATTGCTACAGTTGACATGAGTGTTTCTTCTATATGTTACAGGCAATCTCGACAACCGATAAGGATAACAACGGCGATGGAGACGGAGACGATGAAACAACTTCGGAGGCTACCATTGTGCGCAAAATGGTAATCACTAATCACACACAGGCTTAGTTTTGAATTGCTTATATTTTAAGAGAAATTCTACTATTACAAAGTAGAAGTAGAGGTTTGTTTAGAGTTTAAAAAAAAAAAAAAAAAAAAAAAAATCAAATCAAATTTCTTAACTGTGAAAGTATATTGATGTCTTTGCAAAGAACTTTTCTGAATTTTTACTAAACACACCATTTACAACGTATCGTGAAAAGAGGACAAAACATAAAACAACTTGTCTTTTGTACAGTTGTACTGTCCATAATTGCAGAGTACTGTCCCTGCGTTTTCTTCTGGTAAATATATATAAAAACAACTTGTCTTGTATTTCTTGAGCTATCTCAGACATATTGTTTGGTTAAAGACGACAAAGAAAAAGATAAGATTTCTCCAAAATCATAAGAACTTTGTGGCCTCCAAAAAGGTTAAACTAATATACTAATATATATAAGCTGGCATGACAGAAAATACAGGCGTTGGAAGCAGCACTTACAGACACCAAAACAGTGAGTTTGACAACTAACTATTCCGTACAAATTAAATTGAACATAATTTGAATACACATGCTAACTATTTTGTATGGCAGAAAATCGAGGCATTGGAGGCTCTACTTGAAGATACCAAAAGCGTAAGTAGCCAACCACAACACTTTCCCTAAATCAAATGTTTTCATCTACCACATGTGTCTGTGTATGTGTGAGTTATCAAATTTGTTCTATCCCTTTCACAGGCCTTGGAAGGACTTGCATTGCATATTGAACAGCTGAGATCCTTTTAGGGAGTTACAAACCCTGTCTTTTCCATTTTTCATAAATATGTATACCTAAATATATGTAAATGTATCTGTTTAAAAGAAGTTTCAATAAATTAATTGCCGATATGCATATATGGATGTTAGTGTTACATATCCAAAAATAATGCAGAAAACACATTGTAAAAGTTGTAAGATTCTTTTTGGCCTAATTGGGTAATGGAAAAGCCACAGTTTACTACTAATATGTATCTTTTCAACACACACACACACATATATATATATGAAAGAAAAGGTTATCCAATCTAGCAGACAAATGGATCTAATAATCTTTCTCAGCTTCAAAAAGCAACGAAAGGGAACTTCATGTGTGGGGAAGCCCATGAGTGGAGAGAGCCGATTCATTATCATTAGTCTCTGGTTTTTGATGTTTTTGACCAACCAGACATCATTTAGTTACAAATAAGATGATAATGATAACGATAACGATATGATATATCAGTGCTTTTGGATGAACCATAATTCCCACTTAGACAAAACAGTAGTAACGAACAAGATTCTCATTCGTAATTCCCCCAAAAGACTTTTGAATCACACTGTGTTTTTTGTCCACAAAAGAAAGCAATGATTTGAATCTGCTTTGGCTAAACATAGTACGGGGGGCATATCTCATAAAGATCAAAAATCCGTATTTGCAACTAGAGAATGGCCAATAGTTGTTTGCACTAGTAGTGGGACTCATGGAACACTGGTTAAATTGGAAACAAGGAGAGGAGCTCCTTTTTTAATCAATTGTCACATCTCATTCACACTTTGGTCATATAAGAATGGATTAAGGCTTGTTATTTAGTGAAAATTTCACTTGTATAACCTTTTTGAAAGAATTAGACTGTAGATCTTACCCTTCGGTTTTATCCCCATCACACACATTTTCTTAGCTCGAGTGGACTCGTGTTGAGGAATTATGCGTGCCACAGGCTGAATTAATTGAATGGAAGAGCCTATTCAATGTCATATCTCGTTCAAAACCAGAGTCAAGTCGTATAAATGATGATGCTGATAAGGCTTGGAAGAGAAATTTAGGCAGCTCTAAGTGAACCAAGTAGTAAGTTCCACAGGGCATGCCAAAATGGGGGTTGGCAGATTTAGGTGAAATGCGGAAATTGTGGGCATTTTATTGATGGACCGGCTAGTTCACTACTTCACTGACATATATATATATATATATATATATATATATTGAATATGCAATCCTTTTGAAGGAAGCAAAAAAAGCCTTGAATTCAAGCTCTGCTCTGCAGAGTGGTCCCTTTTATTTCTAACCGAGTATAAATAACTTTGTTTTTATACAAATTGGAATAAAACCAAAAACCAAAAACCAAAACCATCTTGTTGAGAAACATGCGAAAGAGTATAACCAACGCTTAGGACCATTCATATGTCAACTACATTGAAGCAAAGTTTTTTAAAAAGGTGTCAAAAACCAGTGAGGTAAGTTGATTCAAATACACGTTCGATTAGTTGAGCCAAATCTTGTTTGAGATAACGACATGGTGTAGAATTAAGATTAATGTCGTGTTCTAATTTCTGATCATAATTTGAAGCTTTAAAATTTTTCTCTTGTTCTCTATTTTGACGTAGAAATGAAAAGGGAAAAAAATAAAATAAAATAAAAAAAAGAGAGGGAAAAACAGAAGTGAAACAACGAACATTTTATGCAATCTAAGTGGATTGAAAAAAATAAAAATAAAAAATAAAAATAAAAGTAGCGGCCAAGCAATGATAATAAAATAGGTGAGGAGTAAGTTTCTATTATTGCACGCTCATTAAGTAATTACCAAAATTGGTGATTACTTTAATACAAAATCAGTTCAACATTCCTTCAAAAAAAAAAATAAAAAAAAATAAAAAATCAGTGCAACATTTGTATAAAAACTTTTGTGATAACTTGCGAAAAGATCATTATCATTGTTTCCCCTCTATTATTATTTTCTGATAACAAATATTGTAATGAATGATGCCAAAAATAGGCCAGAAGTTTCCATTCCTGCACGCAGGTTTTCTAATTAGTAAATTAGTATTTAATCTCAAGAAAATCAGTGGGAATTAAAATTACAGATGTAATGAACAAATTCTTTTTGATGGATATATTCCACAATATTATATTGATAATCTTTTTAATGGATATATTCCATAATTTTACATCTATAATCTGAAAATTTCATCTCAAACCTATCGTAAACCAAGCTCAACGTAATTTTGCGCAATTGACAGCAGAGGAAGTATTTTTCTTAAAAAAAAAAAAAAAAAAAAAAAAAAAAAACCTTTTTAGTTAAGTTAGTAATTACTCATCTAAAGACTTTCCAAAAAAAAAAAAAAAAAAAAAAAAACTCTAATAAATTTATTAAAATTAAAAAATAAATAAGGTACTCCGTTAGGGGAAAAAAAGAAAAAGGCCAAAAAAAAGGGGAAGCAAATGTGCAGGTAGTTGTGCTCATCAAAATCATCATAGGATTGATTGATCATCATCTTCATCATCTCATTTTTGCTCTCTCTCTCTCTCTCTCGATCTCTCCGCCCCTGTCTTCTTCTCTTCTCTTTCTAACCATCAAATTTCTTCAGATTTCTCTTCTCTTCTTATCTCAAACAAACAAACAAATAAACAGACTTTTTGTGTTTTTGGTTCCCTTTTCTGGGGGGGATTTGATCTTCCGAATTGAGCCTTTTAACTTGTTCGACGAAATGAGTACGGGAGACCTTCTCAACATCGATCCTCTGGAGCTCAAATTTCCCTGTCAGTATCTTCTTCTCTTTCTCTTCTCTTCTCGGATCTCGTTTCTTTTTTTCCTTTTGTTTTTTGTTTTTTCTAGGTTTCTTGTCCTTTTTTTTTTTTTTTTGGCGGTTGTTTATGGTTTTCAACTGTTCACGTTTTTAGTCGAATTGAAGAAGCAGATCTCTTGTTCGCTCCTATTGTCCAATAAGACCGATAACTATGTCGCTTTCAAGGTAAATTTCCATCTTTTCTTCACCGCTTTTGCTTGTGTGTGTGTGTGTGTCTCTCTCTCTCTCTCTCTCTCTCTCTCTCTTGTAATGCACATATTAGGGTTATTATTAGTTTTCTTTGCGCAAAATTGCTTCCTTTTTCATTTCAAGGGTTTTACCGAAGTTCAAATTATTGAATTGCAACCGACAATGTAGGGCGTGTAGATTTAAATCTCGAGATTCAAAATGTAGATTTGGGATTCAATTTTCGTCATTTTTCTCGATCGGTTTTGAAAGAAAAACTGGATCTTGCATGCTTTTGGTGATAATCATGGTAAAAATTCGTTGTGTTTAGGTGAAAACGACGAATCCCAAAAAGTACTGTGTTCGTCCTAACACTGGAGTTGTCTTACCTCGCTCCACATGTGATGTTATAGGTGCGATTTCAACTCACTCCCAATGGGTTCATGTCCTGTTTTTCTTTTAGTTTGAATTAGATTAGATGTGTTTTGTCTGGTTCTTGGTTTAGTCACGATGCAAGCACAAAAAGAGGCTCCTCCGGACATGCAATGCAAGGACAAGTTTCTCCTTCAGAGTGTAAAAGTGAACGATGGTACTACTGCCAAGGATATTACTGCGGAGATGGTAATTTGATATTAGGATTCTACCTATAAGACACGCACATGGTTAAATATTATAATTTGCATTTATCTTGTTTAGCTCTCTGTTAAATTTCGATTGATTTAAGAAAGTGGTTTTTGATGCAGTTCAATAAGGAGGCAGGGCATGTGGTTGAGGAATGCAAATTGAAAGTGGTTTACGTTTCTCCACCTCAGCCACCTTCTCCTGTCGCAGAAGGATCAGAAGAAGGGTCTTCGCCAAGAGGTTCCGTTTCGGAGAATGGAAACGCCAATGGTGCCGAGTTGGTGTATGTGAGTACTCAAGTCAAATGATCTTGAGATTATTTGTGGTATTGTATTAGATAGAAAGGTGATGACTTCATGTCTTTTACTCCTGATCACAGGCCACAAGGGCTTTGGCTGATCGGCTTGAGGCGCAGGACAAATCTCCAGAGGTAAACCGAGAGAACTGATATTGTTCATAATTGTGGAACCAATGTATAGTCTCTGTTGTTTGTGATTGAGAAAGTTATTACTTTTTGCCCAGTTGCACATGCACATTACTAATGCATTCCCATGCAAAGATCACATACTTTTGTGTTCATTCTACTTTTCACGGTTTACCTCTCACTTTTCTTTCATGTTCAATTGTTGTTTTGACTGCAATAGCAATTTATGCGTTTTGTAGTAACACATGATCTGTAATCTGTTCAAATAAACCAGGAGCTGGCACTGCCTATTTTGTCATAATATAACTTGTCTAATTGATTTTTCTTTTTTGACTTAAAAGCATATGGTGTGGTAGCTCTCTTTGATTTGCTTCATCAGTATGTGTGAAGAAGATATAATTCATTTTGTCATCGTCTTTGAAGCATTCTGTGACATTCTAGTGGTAGTAGGGGCATACAAATGATCTCTGCAGTTTTGCAGCTTCTATTCGGTTGGATATGTGCTCTGCAGTCTATATGTAATGCATTTTCTTGGTAGGTGTTCTACATAATTCCAATTTACACTTCCCAATGCTAAACATAATTACAGGTAAAAGCTATTATTTCGAAATTGACTGAGGAAAAGAACAATGCAGTTCAACAAAACAGCAAGCTCCGTCAGGAACTGGTAAGGCCCCAAATATGTGTCTTCTTATACATTGATGCGTTGTAACTGTTATGTTTTAGTCCATTCAGTTGCTGCCAATGTTTAAAATTGCGCAATCGGGTATTAAGGCGTTTTCCGTTTGCAAGTTAAGGCATAAGCCTTAATGCGTTTTGAGGCGTAAGCCTCAACATAAAACCATAAAAATAAGTCAAAAAAATATAGAAATTCTAGTAGGTAGAAATCTCGTCTTCCTCAGCCTCAGTCTCTATTAATTTCCTCTTCCTAGTCAATAAAAGAACAAGAGGAGAAGAACCACAAGAAGAACGAGAAGAATGCAGCAGCCAACAATGGAGGATTTTTGAACGAGGAGCAGCCAAATGAAAAATGTTTGTTTCTGAGGATTGTCAAACTTCTTCTAGGGTTTCTCTCAACCCGAAATATGGCCTGATATGGTTTTTTTTTTTTTTTTGTTGAAAATTAGAGTCTTGGGCCTTGGGCCTTTGGTCTTTGGGTTAGAAACTTCTAACAAATTGAGGCAATGCCTCTTCAATTGTGCATTAATACCTGCAATTCTGTACATCTCAACTTAGAGAGGTGTAGCAATTTTTTCTGCCCTTGAGGCTTAGGCCTCATTACTTTTTTTCACCGCAATTCATGGAGGTGCACCTCAATGCGCGCCTCTTGTTGCGCAATTTTAAACCATGGTTGCTGCAATTATTTTTTCTTGGTATATTTATTGAGATGGTTGAGTTGTACAATTTTAGTTTTAATTTGTTTTATATATAGTATAACAAAGTTACTTATGTGTAGAATGTTATGGGGACATCAAAACTAAACGGAAATGTTGGCTGTCAAAAAGTAATGTGGTGCTCTGTCTGGCTAGAAGTCTAAAAGAAATGCATGTGTCTTTATATGAAGTTCTTCAATCTTTGTAGAGGGATACATTGGTTTACAGCTGTGGATTAGAGAAACTATTACATTTAGGGAAGGTGGACTGGAAGGTGTTATTGTCTCACCCTTTTGGGTGCTTTTTACCAACTTATGACATTTGATTAGATTTGAAAGTGGCTTATATCCAAACTATTCTGAAGAATGGAGGGGAAAAAAAGGAAAAGGAAGGGGGGGGGGGGGGGGGGGGGGGGGGGGGGGGGTTGTTTTGGGTGCGGGGACTTGTGTGTAGTTCTGGAGTGAAGAGGCTTGTAAATATGTTTATACAAACTTTTTGTCCCGAAGATTTAAAAATTCTGCAATGACTTCTTTGTGCATGACCTATAACTTTCAGGCAAATATGTTGTGACATGTTTTCTACAGGTTTTAGAAGGAAAAGAGAAAAATGGGAAGGCAAACTTATTATTGCTTAATTGCTATTTCTGCATGACTCGGCTTTGTTGAGTTTCTTGGTTCCTGGCCGTAGTCTAAGATTGTATTGCTATTCCTGGCTTTATCATGGTATAAAATGTATGTATCTTCAATTGATGAGGATCCTGATGAGATTGTGTCGTGTAGGAACTTCTGAAACGTGAAGGCAGCAAAAGCCGAGGCGGAGGCATTTCGTTCTTATTCGTCTTCTTCGTAGGTTTGCTTGGCATAATTTTGGGATATCTCATGAAGAGGACGTAAGCACGAGACGACTCTAAAATTTTTTTTGATACTGCCTTTGTCGGTTCATTTTGTGACCCCAAATTGTTGAAGAATGAGGAGGGGATGAGAAGAAAGCAATTAAGAGGAGGCAGTGGTGGTTTTATGTTACTTTGTTGATTAGACTTTGTGAAAGTAAGGATGTTAGGGTGGGGTTGGTTGATGGATGGGGTTTTTTTGGTGTAGTTGTGGCTTTGGACTTGTGCCGTTTAGTTCTTTTGGTAACTTAAATGACCATCTTTCCATTAGAAACATGCCATTCTTTTTGTATAACTTAAAAAAAAAAAAAACCGGATAATTTTTCATTTTGGCTTCTGTTGTGGGTTCAACTTGGGGAGATCCTCGTAATAAACAGAATCTCTCATTGACTGTTAATAAATTCAATACATTTCCCGTGTGTTGCTGCAACATAATTTTGTCTATTTATTTCATTATTTTATTTTAGTTTCATATTGATTTTAGTGGGCATGGGGGCATTTGCATGTTCTCGTGAAATCATACTTCGAACCAAACCCCTCTCATTTTCAACAAATTCCCAAGTTCCTTTTTTTTCCCCCCTCTTAAATATCTATTTGAGACGAAGAGACCCACCAAACATACAACTACAACAAATATGAAGCGTTTCTATTGGGGTTGGCGCGTGCTTGGGGGGTGTCATTTGTCAATTATCATGGCAGCAGATCAGTTGGAGAAATTTGGTTCGCTGTTTTTATTATTATTTTTATTAGTATTAAATGAAGAAGTTACGAGAAAATTATCTAAAAAATCATCTTTTTTTCATTTATTGACTAATATGATAAATTCTTTATTCTTGATCAATATAACATAAATTTTAATTAACTTTAGTTTAATTTTGTGTCATGTTAGTGTAGTGTTAATTTTTTATGTCATATTGGTGTAACGGTTTTTAAATTTGTATCATTATAGTTAATCAAGTTACAGTGGAGGAGATCCTTGTGTCTTTTTCTGGTTGGACATCATCTTATCTTATTTCTTACTGGAAAATATTAAAACGATTCCCTTCTAACATCATTGAGATCAAGGCTTTCTTTCTCTTCTCTTCCCCCCTTATAAATTGCAGCAACTCAATACTTTGTCTGTGTTGTTGGATGTGTTCTCTCTTTTCTAACAAAGAAAAGACAGTGAAAAGAAACACTTTGTTTTAAACGTTTTTAGCCTCGGAGGCCACAAAACGAATTGGGGAATTTGGGATTAGACAAAATAGATACAGCTTAGCCTTTTTAAAAAATAAATAAATAAATAAATAAACATAAAGGCAAAAGGGACAAAATAATGGAAGAGAGTAAATCAGTTGTGGCCCAAAAACTTTCTTTATTCTCATTGGAGAAAGACTCTCCCGCGGCAAGGTTTTACATTACACTAAGGGCCAGCTGCTTTCTTTATCTCGCTTGCCCTTAGTCCGTCTAGCGCCTTTCGGTTGGGGTCCGCCCCGGGGGTTAGACCGCTTGGGTTATATATAGATTTAATTAATTAATTTCATTAAAAACATATGTGGGAAAAATATATATATATGTATATATATATTTTTTTTATAGTCACGAAGACAGTCAACATGTTAGCCATTCTTCTCCACGAAGATGAAACTGGAACATTCTCCGCCTCCACGGGGTATCTCTATTGGGTGTGGTGTTTCCCCCTTCTCCCACGTATCTCTTTTTTTCCCCCATTGAAATTGGCCACCTCACCTCCTTAAACCCCTCCCAAACATTAATTAATTTATATATATATATATATATCTATATTTACATATATATCGAACTTCAAAACAGTAACAACATCTCTATCTCTATCTCATTCTACGCCCCGTGTTTTTTCTGACTCTGGGCAGCTCTTCCCTCGTGCCCATCAAGCAAAAGGCAAAAGCAAAAACAACACATTTGAAAAAATAAATTAAAAAAACAATTACTTTAAGAAAAAAAGAAAGCGATGTCAATGGCCAGCAGCTCCAACCACCCTCCTGAGGAAGCTGCTGCTCAACCCCCGGGGCGTTTGTCGTTCTACTTGTCTACTCTGTCGTTCCTTCAACACTATTGATGCCTCCCAAAACGACAGCACCGGCTTCGTCGACGTTGATCGTCGCCCTGATACCTCCCTCTCTCGCGGCTCCGACTCTAATTCCCCCGCCCCTTCATCAGGTTTCTCTGTATTTTGCTTCGTCTTTGTATATATTATTCATACGCACCCACGCACAGAGGACACACAGTTGCTTGTGCTAGTTTTGAAACTTAAATTAAAAAAAAAAATCAAATCAAATCAAATCTTAATCAAGCCAATTTTGTTGGAATTTTTTTTTTTTTAATTTAAATGAAACAAGACGAAAATGTAAGAACTAATAATTAAATGAAATCCAAAGACGGAAAAAAAAATAAGATAAAAAGAAAAAAGTCATATTCTATGAGGAACTTTAAAAAACAAAAGGACCCAAAAAAAAAAACAAGGAAAAAAAAAAATTGAGCAGGCAAATTTATTTGTAAATTCTTTTCCTTGTTTATTTACGTACATGAGAAACATGAAAACACTACGAAGGATCAAATTAAGAGCATGGAACAAAGTAGACCGAATCTTCTGTCGAAACTTGAAAAGGACCCAAGTCTAACCGGTTTATGACAAGTACATATTCTAGATAACTGTCATAACATCTCATATCTAGATATCAAAGTTTGTAAAACAATTAACTGTCACAAAAAAAAAAACAAAAAACAAAAAAAAAAACTCTCAAACAGCCGTCTTTGGAAACTGTATTATTTCCAATTTGGTTGTTGATGTCAATGAACAGACGTGCTGGACCCATTTTCACCGACAAGGAGTTTGAGCCAGGTGCTGAACTGGGTAGACCAGTTGATGGAAGATCCGTTGTCGGTGATGGCACCGAGAATCAAAGGCGGGGGCCTAGGAGGGCATGGGACGCCAAGGAGGACGAGAATGCTCTCAATCTGAGAATGGACATGCCGGGGCTGAGCAAGGAGGACGTGAAGGTGACGGTGGAGCAGAACACCCTCATCGTCAAAGTACAAGCTTCTAGCGAGGAGGAAGCTGCAGAGAGCGGCGGGAGGAGGTATGTCAGCCGCCTGGACCTGCTCCCCAACGTGTACAAGTTGGACTCCATCAAGGCGGAGATGAAGAATGGAGTTCTGAGGTTGGTCACTCCAAAGGTTAAGGACGAGGAGAGGAAGGATGTTTACCAAGTGCAGGTTAACTGAATTAGTGCATTAATAGCGTTACATACAGATAGATGAGCATTTTTGTTTGGTTTATTTTTGTATACAAGGTCCTTCCCTTTTAGACTAGTAGTCTTTTCAGGTTGCTAATGCCAACTCCTCTGTTTTATATATCAGTTTTTGCTCAATTTCAAGTATTTCGCCTTTCAGTAGTCCCCCAAGGGTTTTTTCTGTTGTAATCAAATCAAATAAAATTTCCGGATGATGCTTTGGTTCTGTTAATCTTCTAAACCCAAAATAAGAATCCACACTGCATTTGTAACTCTCCTGTGTTATTGTCTGTTAGTTCTTCTGATGAGCAGGTAATCTACAAGTTTACATGTTAGATTGGAGAAAAAAGATTATACCATAAGACCAAACTTACAAGTTAAGCATGTTACTTGCAAAAGTTGAACGACTAATTTCCAAATAACTTTTTACAAACTCGCCCGGAAAGCAACATACAATCTTGCCTACATAAGATCCATCAATTAGACATTTAGTTTTGAAAAAGCTTGTCCTGCTTTTCAAAATTAAAAAATAATAATAATAATAAATAAATAAATAAATTCAAACATATACAAAAATATCAGCAGGGGGTAATCAAACATATTCACCAGACATTAAAATCTTCATAAACGAGGGATTGCTCTTCTCCTCAACTAGCTATAAACAGAATGGCTCATTGTCACAACTTTGCGCATATCTACAAAACCCCTCCCCAACTTCACCACATATGAAAAGTTATCTTCTCTGGAATTAAAACTCAAAAGACGAGAGTCGGGAGTTTCCTAACCAAACGAGGAGAAACTCGAAACAAGCAACACACAAATCTTAGAGATATTCACTCCCTTGCCTCGGTCACACCCTGGACAAATAATAAGCAGAAAATCAGAAATAGATATTAGTTTAATTATTCAAAAACTGAAGGGAATCTTTTCACTATACCGGAGCAAGAAACTTCCATCTTTCCCCAGTCACATTGAAGTTTGTTTGCGTATTACTCGACAAAGACGAACAAAATCTTCGTCATCTCTTCCGAGTAGCAATTTATTAGAAAAAGTAAAACTAGAAAACAAGATCCCTATTAGAAGAGATTATGCGTCCAGTAGTTCATTAAATGTTTGATGTTTCCAACATTAACCAGGGAAAGTAATAACTTCTGACCATATGTAGACATTCTTGGGAATCCAATTCCAGTGAAACCTGAACCTACCAGTCCAACATACACGCCACACACTACATAAAAAGCAAGTAGTAGATTTCTTCTTCTTCTTCTTCTCTCTTTCCCACAAGTGAAGTGAAAATATTTAACTATTTAACACAAAAAAAAAAGAAAAAAGAAAAAAAAAAGAGAGAGAGAACCACAAGAAACTTCCTAATCTACGGCATTTTCCACAAATCACAGCAATAAACAAGTTAGCAACATAACAAGATATATAACCCCAATGAACTTGCAACAACATTCAACACCAGTATGTAAGCAATAAGCCATAAATGTCCAAAATTCACCTCCTAGAAAATTCTCTTCCCCTGGAAAATCCTCTCTCTCTTCCGTTCCTGTCAATCAGCAAAGCACGTTCCCTCTCCTTCTCCCGCCTCTCCCTTTTGAGCCTCTCTTCTCTCAATTCCTCGACAGTCTTCTTCCCGCTCTTCTTGCCCTCCGCCTTCGCCACTCTCGACGACCCATTACTATCCTCACCCTCACCCTCGGCATTCGCGTCGCCGTTTCTTCTCTCAAGATACCACGGCAACTTAACTCCCTTACCAGCAACACCATATCCTAATCTGTACTTCTCATCTTCTGCAGTAACAACCTTGGGCACGGCCTTTTCCTCTTTCCTCATCTTCTTCTTCTTAGACCCATTTTGGTCATCACCTCCCTCCTTCTCCAACGGATCAAAAATCTTAATTCCTTCAAAGAGATTAATGTGGCCCGATTTCTGTTCGGGCTCGTTGGCAGACTGCTCGGCGTCGGCTCTCTTCACGGGAGCCAAGCCGCGAGCAGTTCGAAGCTGTTCGAGACGGAACTCGGCGTCCCGCTTGCGAGCCTGCTCGCGCTTGAGCTGCTCTTCTTTGGCGGCGGCTTCTTCGTCTCGGCGGACTTTCTCTCTGTTATCGTAGTTGTAGACGTTCCAACGTTTCTGGGGAAGAATGTTCAAGCCTCCATGGCCTCCCATGTTGAATTGTTCCTCAAAATCACGACTTTAAAAAACTCTAATTTTTGTCCAATTTCTGGATAAGGCTTTTGCGAAATTACACTGAGATAAAAAAAAGCATAAGCTGAAATGGAAAAATCAAACAAGCCGATTGGGATTAAAAGTTAGGGTTTTGCGAGGAAGAATTTGAGGATTAGAGAGAGAGAGAGAGAGAGAGAGAGAGAGACGGGAATTGCTTACTTTTCATAAACGTATGTCAGTGAGATTCGTCGAATCCAACAAAGAAACCGAACCAAACCCCCTTTCGTCTTTCTTCTTAATGATTCTTCCTTTTGCCGGAGGTTAAATTTGAGTTATTCTTCGTTCGTACTAGGATTTTCGTTTTTAACTTTCTATTTATACCTTTAAAGAAAAAAAAAAAAAAAAAAATCCAACATCAACCGACAGACTTGGGCTTTTCTAAATGGGGCAACTCTCTCTCTCTCACTCTCTTTTCTTTCTTTCTTTGCGTTTCTGTCGTTTGTTATCAACTTTTTGAAAAAATGACTTAAATAACTACTATTTTTTTTAAATCAATTAATCAATATGATACAAATTAATTTTTAATTATTGATCAACACAATATATATTTTAATTAATTTTAATTTCATTTGATATTATATTAGTACAATGTTAATTTTTTTTTATTTTTAAATTTATATCATTTAAGTACTTTTCTCGTTTAATTTTCTACCAACATATCATTGGACAAAACAATTCTTAATTAGGTGTAGTTTGTATTGTGAAAATGACCTAAATAACTATATATTTTTTTTTCCATAATGTATTGACAAACATAACATGAACACAAATTTTTAACTTTAGTTTAATTTTGAATCCTATTGGTTTAATATTAATTTTTTATGTCATATTGATATAATGATCTTTAAGTTTGTGACATTAAGGTGTTTTCCCAATTAGTTTTTAGTAGGATAACCTTGTTATTAAATATCATAAGTAAATACAAGAAACAAAAGAGGCCAAGGAGCCTCCTGGCCATACATGCTCGTCTTCAATCTTAAGTAGCAAAATGAATTATTAAAAAAAAAAAAAAAAACTCGTAAGGGATTTGCAACACTATGAACAGTTTGAACATTTTATAACTGTCCAAGAGTACGAGGGCTAACACTACAAATGGGATATGCAAATTACACTTACGCACGCGAATAAAGCTGCAGCAACTTCCATTCCAAATCAAGATATTTTATACAGTGAGAATGTTCATCACATGTCGGTTGAGGTGAACAAAAAAATCGTTTTTACTAACGAGGAATGATATTCGTCTTCCTTGATGAACCTTAGAATATGAAATCGCTAATCTGAACAGATTGGTGTCTCTGGGCAGCGTTTCTAACTATGATATATGCATTACCTTCAACACCTGCATTCAAGCAATTCATCCTGTGCCTGTGTAGTGTTTACCATCAAGAAACCATTAGCAGACCATTAAGGTTAAAGCAGCAACCGAAATCATACCAAAAAAAAAAAAAAAAAGCTTACCATTCGAAATGGTCTTCACAGCAGATTGAGCCCCAAATGATTGACAGCCCCGAGTCTTTCCTGCAATCCCACACTCAACCTATCAGACACCACCAATGCGTGGATGTTGATCATGATTAAATACACTGACTCACAATATTTGATAATTTCCCAATTTGAGCTGATTGACAAGCATTAAATGTCATCAACTTGGACGAAAAGAACCAACTCCATACTTGCCCATTCCTTACCAAGTTGCCGTGTACATGTCATAGAACTTGTCGAAAGCTTTATCAAGACAGTAGTGGCAAGCCAAGAGATTGTTGATGTCTGTAACCTTGCATGTTGATTTGCAGCATTTCACCTAAGCCAATCAGACACCAACTTTCAATACAACTCCTGTAAGACATTGATGAGGGAGAAACAAGATATAGATATTGTAAACTTAAAATATTCATTTATCCATTAGGATTATTTAGGTTTATCTTATAATTATCAAGTTATCGTATCATTGTGTTTTAATCTCTCTATAAATTGGCCTAGTGGTCGTCTTTTCTTTCGGACCTTAATTAACGAATATTTAAATTTTGTATTTCCCTCATTTTGAGTTCTCGTCTCCCACTATATCTATCTTTTCTCTCCCTTCATCTCTCTAATCTCTCTTGGCTCTACTTCTCTATCTCATTTTTATCTTGTTCTCTCTTGGTTCTACATCAGACATAGAAGGAGAGTACCTCAGCATACAAGAATAAAAGGAGTCCTAAAACCAAAGAATCTGACAAATTACTAAAGCACCATAAAACATAGTGGAAGCAAAATAAGACGTACAAAATATTCAGTTCGTAGTTTTAACTGTTGGGAAACTGGGAAAGAAAAGTAATGCGTGTTTCACTTTCCTGTTTCTTATCCAATTTCTATGATCATTATTTGCAATAAGAGCTTTAGAACCTAAAAACTCTGTTTGTGTCTTATCTTTATTACACTGAGGGAAAGTAAATATTCTCACCAGACGCCTGAGTTTATGAGAATAATAATGACGATGAGATGCATGTTGTTTTATATGCTCATTCAAATGACCTGCACTGGAAATTAGCTTTATAAGTTGTCTTTGCTCTGACTTTGCCTGTATCAGTTTGTTTGCTACTATGGACCAAGAAACAATAACGTTAACCGAGTGTAGAATCTCACCCCCAACAAAAAGTTACAAGATGTACTGGTAGTATTTGAAAAGGACTCGGACATGCATAAAGGCTTTTAAACAAATCTTAGAAATTTTACTCCAGCACTAAACTTTCCATGAGCAAAATAAACAAAGATTAATATTGCTTACTTGTCACAGAAGACAGTATTACAATCAAGGCAAGTGGCCAAAGTTAATGAGCTACGGCATTCATTGCACTTCGCAGAAGATGATTTTCTGCCTATCTGGTGACATCTGCATATTTCAAAAAAAAAAAAAAAAAAAAGAAAAGAAAAGAAAGAAAAGAAAAGAAAAAGAAAAGAAAAGAAAGAAAGATTGCATAATTAATTTAGACTTGCATGTTAAGAGAATTATAAACAGAAAACTCTAAGCTGCCTTTCCCAGCCAAAACATTTAGAAGAACTGAAACTACACATGAAAAGCAAACAGTAAGAGAAAAAGTGACAAACCTTTTGTAGAGTTCAAGAAGATCTCTGGGTATGGCACTGGTTTTATTTTGGTCTAGTGCTGCCTGCAGGAAAAGAATCCATTTATATAAGTTATTTTAACTTTTGAACGAAAAAAAATAAATAAAGTTTTACAAACCTCACTACATGTCATCACCAAACAATCTTCAGCAAGGTGTCCAGGTCTCTGACATTTCCAACTACAAAGACATCAAGGTAGAGACCCCGTTATCAGGAGAAAGATTAGTCTTCATCCTTGCATTAATACATCAATCTATAGTTGTTCTTTCACCAATGACTAATTGCATGTATTCACGTGGGGCTTCAGAAAATATATATATATATATATATATATATATATATAACAGCTATAAAGTTCTTGCCTCTCCACCCAACCCCAGCATGAAATCCTTAATTCCATTTTCATAATTGAGGAGTGAATGGTAAATAATTCATCATTTATAAAGGAGAAGTTTCTTAATAAAGTTCCATAAAATTACAACGTTCTTCACCCTCCAGTCCTCCACCCCAGCCCAGCATGGATATTCTGATGCTATATCCTCGTCTAATTGAAAACTAATGGGACAAGTGATACGTAAACAAAAGTATCATAGCTATACCATTCATAAGTACAAAGCTGAGATCTCTTCTTGGACCAGCAGTTCCGATTAAAATCCCAAGTGTCCTCAATCACAGGCATTGGTAAGTGGTTATATTTAAGTTCAAATGAGGGGACATCTGCTGTTCGGTCCCTCGAACGCTCCTGAAATTGTAAAATGGCCAACTTCAGAATTTGGAAGCAGGATATGGTTTTATTGATACAACACACTAGGGACTACACAACCTCAATAACCTTAACAGTTTGCAAAAGTTTGGTTTTGCACTCCATGCTGCAGATATCATCATCGGTCTATCAAAACAGACAACACCGTACAGAGATTAGCACTCTTGATGGAATGGGGAATGGGCTATCAGAAGTTTTAAATACCGTTAATTACACTGATATCCATAGACATATATATATATATATATCCCCACCTCATTGCATATATATTCTCCAAATTTGCTGCATACAACACAAACAGGTTCTCCAGGAACAGGAAAACGCTGTTCACTTCTGCTCTTTACTTGATCAGGTTCGTCTTCGTGACCTGAAAGGAGCATAGAGTAGAAAAAAATCTAGCATAAATTCATGGTGACCACCTGCTCATACGTTGGCAGAAAAGAATACGAACAATGCTGAATTTAAAAAAAGGAAAAGAAACTATTAATAACTTGATATGCTAGGGGCATTAAACAAGGAAAAGAAGCAACCCAGTTGATCCAGTCTAAGAGATATTACGAAGAATTTCGAAGCTCTTCATAAACTTTAGTTCACCATACAGCAGATTGACACATGAAGATCAAGATACTAACCAGAATCAGAAGGACCTTGCTTTTCTTCACATTCTGCAGTACTTCCATCACCTAATTTCTCATAGAAATAACCCAAGTTAATAAAGTAAAAATTAAAAAAAAAAAAGCTGAAAAAATAAGTTCCTGTGATTTTTGGAGGAAAAGATAACGTTTTTTCCTTTATTGAATTAGATCAGAAATACAATTATCTATATAGGATAACTAGTATCCTTGCAATCCTAACAAACTTGCTGAAGAAAAATCTAACCTAGTACGCTGATATCTAGTCTAGGCTTAAATTTAAAATCTGAATTTTAAACTAAAAGATTCAGATGCCTATTAAGTATTAACAAGGAAACAAACTCTAACACCTTCCTACAGTTCCCATAACCAAAGAATCCACAACGCAAATGTGTATTAGCATAGCGAGAGAGAGAGAGAGAGAGAGAAAAGAGAGAGAGAAAGAGAGCATGGAACTTGTATATCCGTATAACAGAACAAAATAAATTTACTATGATTTGAAAATGGAAGTGAATTACTGATGCAAAAATACTGACATAAGTTGAAGTTACTGGAAATCTTATCTCACTTTCATAATCCACCAAACTCAAACGGCCATTCCAACTAGAAGTTCCCTGCAACAAATAGACACCAAAAACTCACTAAATAGAACAAATAATAAAAACTACCAAATAGGAAACTCATTGAATGAAAGAGCAAGAAGATTTCAATTACCAGAACGTCCTCACTTAATTCCTCATAAGCCCGCGAAGAACAAAGCTCTTTCCTGTTCATGCATTGCAAGTGGAACAATTCCAGTTCGAGTTAATTGAAAAGCAAAAATATCAAAACAAATATTCAGATTCTTTAAAGATTTGAGTTTTTGGTTGAGAGAGAGAGAGTTATGACCTTGTCTTGTGGATGTAATCGAGGTGAGACATAGGGCCAGCATCATCAACTTCGATTTGGGGAGGCGGTGGGTTGGGACAGCACTGTCGTCTGCGCTTGCTGTCATGGTGGTGGTGATGATCGACCGGTGGCTGTTCTCCTTCTCCGGTGGAAGAAGCGTTGCCAGTTGCAGTGTTGTAAGCTTAAGAAACCCAAACCAAACAAAGTACACACACACACATATATAAAAGGAATGAGAAATGAATCGATTGTTGTAAGTAAATAAATAGCAATTAGCAAGTCGGTTCAAGAGTAGGAATAGGAATACCTCTCAAGTTCTGAGAACAGAGGAGATGCTGAAATCTTTCTTGTAAGTAATTGAAGGATTCTTGTAGAAATTCGTTCTCGTTCCCATCTCTCTCTCTCTCTCTCTCTCTCCTCTCTCTTCTTTCTCTCTCCTCTCAATGACTAGAGAGAGAAAGGAGGAAGTTGCCTTTGAGTCGGAGGAAATTGAGAGACGTGAAAAGAGTAGTGAATCAAACAATGGCAATGTAGAAAACGACAATTTTGAGTAAACGACAGGAAGTAAAAGGTACGACATCAAAAAACGTTTGTAATAGAGAAAGAAAATAACGACACGAAGAAATGAATGACAACAAATACTGAAACATCATAGACAACCAAAAAGAACACGATTCAGAGCCAAAAACAAAAAAAAAAACAAAAACGACAAAAACCAAAACAAGAAGAAAGGAGGAAACGACAATACTAACGAGACGACATCATATTAAATAAACGGCGGATGGATAGGCATAGCTAATTAGCTAAAAACAGTAAAAATCTTTTACTATATATTAAAAATACAAATGACATTTTTTCAATATTTTCGTCCATATTTACGAGATCATCACATAGTACTTCCAACACTCATCAAGTTAGTATTATTATTTTTTTTCTTGCCTATTTCTTACGTGATGTGCTCTCAAACTAATAATAATTAAAGAAGAAAGAAGAGAAAAAGAATGCAAGTACACTGTCAACATAGTGACAAGGTGCTCAGTCTTATTATTCTTTCTTTTTAAGAGAGAAAAAATTAAAAAGAAAAAATGTTTAGTTAAGATTTTTGAATTAGATGTTTTTATTCAATGGGAACAAATTTTTTATTGGTTAGTTGTTTTATCTCTTCTATATATATTAGTTTAAAACATGTGCTACGCACATATTTAATATATTTGATAAAAAATTTATCTAAATAAGAAAAAATATAATAATAAAAAAATGGAATAAACCCAAAAAAGAAAAGAGAAAAAAAAACATATTACTTGAAGATTAAAAAAAATATTAATTAAAAAAAATCAAAAAGATGATAGGATTAAAATGTATAAAAAAAATGATCAATACAGAAAAATTGACTAAAAAAAATGGGCCAAAGAAAAAATAAATAAAAAAAGAAAATCAAGCATAAAAAAAATTTGTCCTAAACAAATCGTTTTAGAATAAGGAGAAAGTGCAGCACTTTTTCCTTTCTATACATTTTATGTAAATCATATTACCAATTTAGATTTTGTGTAAATAAATTTTTTTTTTTTTTGAAATGGGAAAAAGACGACACTTCTATTAGATAAAAAGTGGAGAAAATGAAATGAAATGAAAATTAATCTTAGGGTGGAAAAGTTGAGAGCAAAGGAAAGTAAAAAAAAAAAAAGTGTCATTTTAAAGAAAAGAAAACAAATGAAAAAGTAAAAATCAAAATCAAAATCAAAAATCAAAAATAAAAAATAAAAAAGAGGTTTCAACTAAATGTGGGTTTTGGTGGAAAGTAGGTGGAAATAATAAACATTTTTGACACTTCTATATATTGTATAGATATATATATATATATATATATATATCTATCTCTCTCTTTTTTTTTCCTTTTTTTATGATGAGGTCAATTTTAAGGAATTGTAAAGTTTGCACTCTGTAATGTAGATACAATTACTTAATTATGAATATGGAACATCTACTTATAGACTTTAATCTGTTGAAGGACGAATTTGATGCCATTATGAGTAGTGGCTAAAAAAATTTCTAAAATTGTTCGAGAAAAGTACTACAAAGACCAAAACTTCAAACCTATTCATACAATAATTAACAATAAGACACAAAAGACCCCGTGTACATTAGTTGATCTTAGAGTACATGTGGAGCTCTCAAGCAACATTCTCTCTTTCTAGAGAGTAAGGCATGTGGGTACCCCGGAAGTATCGACGGAGCCAGAATTTAAATTTAGTGGGGCACAATAAAAATAAAATTTTAAATTAAATTTATTAAAAACATTTAAATACTGTGATCTTTCTTAGTAATGAAATTCTATTAAGTATATACCATATTATAATTCTGCTTGACGGATTTTATGGTTTTAATGTATCTAAATACAAATACAGATGTTAAACTAATATCTTAAAATTTAAAAAGTTCATAAACTAAAAAAAAAACACTAAAGAGTTCATAAATCTGTATAATATTTTTTTACCAAGAGCATAGCTTAGATATCTTGATATAGATTATATGTGTCAGATATCTTAATATAGATTATATGTGTGTGTATATATATATATTTGATAGCAAAGCAGACATATATCTTAATATGTTAATTATTGGTCATTGAAGCTAATAAATCTTCGTAGCATTATTGTTGTACGGGACTAGAAGGAGGAAAAAAATATGGGGATTTAAAGCTAAATAGTAAAAAAAAAAAAAAAAAAAACATAGAGAGGACGGAAGGAAAGGTATTAAAAAAATGTAAACACAGAATGACAGAAAAAAAAATTAAAAAAAAAGAAAAAAAAAAAGATCAACAACAACAACAACTAAAACTTGAACTTTGAAACCAAGAAAGAAATAAGCTTTGTACTTGTACAATTCATCAAAATAGAAAAGTTTAGTAAAAGCTCAGAGGTCTACAGATCAAGGCATGATAGCATTCAAATTATACAGTGGGGGCACAAGCATGAAACCTCTCCAAACTAACCCTCAAATCTAATGCTTGAATAATAATATATATATATATATATATATTTTTTTTTTTTCAGTGAGGGCATGTCTTAACGTGCATCCGTCTCTGTGAAATCTATCCTACATAACAAAGAACGTTTGGGAGAAGTAGTATTTGCCACCGTTCAACTGATGATGCACATCATGATAAGCCATATTGTTACCGAAGAGATGTGGAAAAGATTCCGAGGAATGCATAACCCACAGTGGTCGTCAACCGCTTTGATGGTGGCAAAGGAGAAGAAAATTATGGAATCTCGTGGAGACATTCCTGATATCATAAAACACCAGGGCTCCACTAAATGTGTCGACGACAGCCTTCTCATGGAGGATTATATAGAGCTCCAAATGCATATGGGACGACAAGCCGGTGATGCTGGGAGTGATGTGCTTGTACAAAATCCTATTTTGATGCAGGCATCGATGCATGAAACATTTATTTGTGTCCAAAGTTAAAATGTTTATCAAATGAAAAATAAGGATGAAACGACAATAGACATGAAACGACATTTAAGTTGAATAAATGAAGGATTATAGACACAGTAGAAATGTGAAAATAATAATATAATAATAAAGAGAGAGAGAGAGAGAACATGCAAGCATTAATGGAGCAAGCGACATGTTTTTATACACTAAGTTGAATAAACGATGGACATTATTAATGCATTTTGTTCCTCCTGAATCATTTATCATTTATTATATTTTATTAATATTTTAAGTTGCATAATTAAACTATTTGTTTAGTATTGTTGTAGGTTGTATTTATATAAGATTGTTTAAAACTAACCTATGTAAGGACAAAAACTCTCAATAATTTATGAAATCACATCAAAATCATGTTCATGCTCGTACTTAGCCTGGCCTGTATAAAGCTAAGCCTAGTTATTCAAACAAAACAAAAAACAAAAAACCAAAAAAAAGAACTGTTTTTTTAGACTACTGAGAGTGGGAAGTATACTGCAACTGTTGTCTCGTATGTTTTATATACAGTGGTCGTCAACCGTTTTGACGCGGCAAAGGTGAAGAAAAATGGAAACTTGTGGAGACATTGCCAACACCAGAAAAGCCAGGGCTCCAATAAATGTGTCAACGAGAAGCCCTTCCAATGGATGGTTGTATAGAGCTCCAAAAGCATGTGAGACAAAATGTTGGGAGTGGGTATGCTTGCACAAAACTTGTTTTGATGCAGGTAACAGTGTATGAAATATTGTCATGTGTCCAAGACAAATATGTCAATAATGAATTTCCCTCCGACTAAAATTTTGGAATATGCTTTCTGCTCATAAGTAACATTCAACCCATCTTTTCATCTCACCGATATATTAATACCAAGAAACTCATCATATACAAAGTGATAAGCCATGAAAAACAATCACGGTACTAATTTAAAAAAAAAAAAAACTTTTTTCAAATACTTAATTGATCTCTTGTTAATAAGCTTTTTGTTCCTCCTGAATCATTTCTCATGTATAATAACTTGTTAACATTTTAAAATTGGTTTATGTAATGGCCAAAGTATTTCTAAAATTGGTTTTTTTTTTTAAATTTTTTTTTATTGATGCATCCTAAACTTATTATAGAGTTACAATTTACACCATGAATTTTTAATTTTGGCAATTTACACCCTAAACTTATAAATTTGTGACAATTTACACCCCATGATAAACAATGTTGATTTTTCAATGAAAATTGATACTTTACTTGCATATAGATTGTTATTTAACAAAGATTAAAATGATTATTTATGTCATGAATTAACAACCTATACACAAATCACATATCAATTTCCTTTTAAAATATTAATATTATTGTCAATGGGATGTAAATTGTTATATAATTGTAAGTTTAAAGTGTAAATTATCAAAATTAAAAGTTTAGAGTGTAAATTACAATTTGATGATAAATTTAGAGTGTACTGATAACTCTAGAAATTAGAGTTATCTTAGGCATTTTTAGACTTGGATGCAATTGGTTTAGAGAGTATTTGTGTTATTTTTAGCATATTTTCCTTTGTTTTATATTTGTGTGAATTTTTATCTTGGGTTTAGTGTTTGGTTGATATTTGGTATTTGTGAAGCAAATTCTGGTGAAATGAGTGTTGATTTGTGCTTCAATTCTTGAATGATGTGCAGAATTAGCTAGTGGAAGAAGCTGGCCGAAAATGCTGCATCTATGCTGCAGCATTGCTGCAGCAAATTGTTCCAGCTGGCACTTTTTCTGAAAAAGCAGAAAAGGAGATTGCAGCTCATACTTGTGGGGACCAGTTTTCTACATCAGATGGGAGGTCACGTGAGCTGTAGGTGTTTGCCCTAAAAGGGATATACATTTTTTTTATGAAAAAGGGAAGAGAGCTACAAGATAGAAGCAGCCGGCAGAGAGAGAAAAAATAGGGAGAGCAGAGAATACACCATTTTTGGGCAAAAGAGAGGGAGAGAGCTCAGGAAGTTTTAGCTTCCATTTTTTACGCTCATTTTGGGATCCGAGTTCAGGAGGAGAAGGAAGCAAGAAGAGAAGAACCATTTTGAGCCACTTGGAGTTTTTCTTCTTTTTACTCTTTCTTGATTTATTCTCTGATTTTCATTTGCTGTTGAACAATGGATGATGATTTTAAGCTTGTTTTTGTAATCCGAAATATGAACTAAATTGTTTAGCTAGGACCCTAATGGAACCAAGGTTGTAGGAATGTTATATTGATGTTGGATTGCTAGATAATGTTCTGCTCTTGTTCATTCATGTGTGTGTTATGTTTATTTCTATTTTTGACTGGCCATCAACTATAGGAAATCAGATTTAGATTAATACCGGAAGGGTTAATTTAGGTTGGAAATAACATGAATGATGCAAGTTCACTATGCTTGTTTAGTTTTGTTGATTTGTGAATGGTATAGGAATATATTGTTCATCTTGCATAACCCATTAGACCCGAGCACTAAATTTGCATTCTAAGAGCTGGATTCACATAGGAATATGTTGAAAAAGGTTTGAGGAATTAGCCATAATAATTCGGAAGATTTTTATGCATCAAAACGGAGGTTTGGTTAACAGGCGCAGAAATGCTATAGCATTCTAGTAGCATTCGTGTAGCAGACCTGCAACTAAGGTGAAATTAGGTGTCCTAGCTTGTTTAACCCATTGGTTTCCCAAACTAAACTGCAATCCCGTTATTTTCATTAGTTTTGCTTGCTTTTGCTTTGCTTTTAATTGTTACATAATTTTTACTGAAATTTCCAATTCAGTTCTTTATTTTTGCTTCATACCTTCTTTGGTATTAAAATAGCTTTTACTTGATAATTTTGGTGATTTAATCCTCGAGGGACGATATCCGTACAATTGTGTACACTTTATTACTTGTACGACTCGTATACTTGCGAGTGTTCAATACCAACAAACAAGTTTTTGGCGCCGTTGCCGGGGATTGAAATCGTTAAAAATATTTGTAAAAGTTATTTTGTTTTAGTTCTTGTTTTTGTATTTTCTTATTGGTTACGTTTTTGTATTTTCAGGAGCTTGATTTCTCTGCATGCATAACCAACGAAACCAAGAGTTGCTGCCCTTGGATCCGGAAATTGAAAGAACATTTCTAGCAAGGAGAAGGGAGCAACAAGGTCTAGCAGGTGTGGGAGAAATAGCAGAAAGAGCTGCTGTCAATATGGCTAATGATGGGCAGCAATTAAATGTCAACAATCTAGTGCCTCAACCGGTTTTGGTGGATGACAGAGACAGGGCTATTCGAGAATATGCTGTACCCATTCTCCATGGGCTCAATCCGGGTATCATTCGGCCAGAAATACAGGCGCCACAGTTTGAACTCAAGCCGGTTATGTTCCAAATGTTGCAAACCGTGGGCCAGTTTAGTGGAATGGCAACTGAGGATCCCCACATGCACCTTCGGCTATTCATGGAAGTGTGTGATTCTTTCAAGCTACCAGGGGTGTCTGAGGAAGCATTGAGGCTGAAGTTATTTCCTTATTCCTTGAGGGATAGAGCGAGAGCCTGGCTTAATTCGCTGCCACCGGATTCAATAGCAACATGGAATGTCTTGGCAGAAAAATTCCTCATGAAGTACTTTCCTCCAACCAAGAATGCCAAGCTCAGAAACGACATCACCTCATTCCAACAATTGGAGGGCGAATCTTTGTATGAAGCATGGGAGAGATTCAAAGAGCTGCTGCGAAAATGCCTTCATCATGGGATTCCCCATTGGATTCAGATGGAAACTTTCTACAATGGGCTCAATGGGCAGACAAGGACCATTGTGGATGCGGCTGCCAATGGTGCCCTTTTGGCCAAATCGTATAATGAGGCGTATGAGATTCTAGAGAGGATGGCAACCAACAACTATCAGTGGCCCACCGAGAGACTCAATGCTCGAAAGGCTACAGGAATTCATGAAGTGGATGCTATTACGGCACTCTCTGCTCAAGTGTCGAGTTTGACGAATATGATCAAGACTATGAACATGTCGGCTGGGGTTAATTCTGTGCAATCGGTTGGCGTCGCTTGTGTTTATTGTGGAGAGGGACACTTGTATGAGGATTGCCCCTCTAATCCAGCCTCTGCTTGTTATGTGGGTAATTTCAACAGGAACAATCCTTATTCCGCGCCTTACAACCAAGGGTTGAGACAACACCCAAACTTTTCGTGGAGCAATCAAGGTGCCAGTTCTAGTGGAGCAAATGCTTATCATCGACCTTCTCACCCTCCGGGCTTTCCATCTCAGCAATCAAGAACTCAAGCTATGGACTCATCTAGCTCTTTGGAGAATTTGATCAAGGAGTATATAGCAAAGAATGATGCTAGAGTTCAGAGTCATGATGTAACATTGAGAAGTTTGGAGAATCAAATTGGACAGATTGCTAATGCCTTGAATGTTAGGCCGCAAGGAACTCTTCCAAGTAATACCGAAGATCCAAGGAGAGAAGGGAAAGAACACTGCAAGGCGATCTTATTAAGGAATGGAAGGGAGATCGAGCGAAGGGAAAAGCCAAAAGCTGTGCAGAATGAGCCCACTTCAATCCAAGAACAGGATGAACAGCAACAACAAGAAGAAATTCTGGTGAAAAATCAGCAGCTGGAGAATGCTGCAGAAAATGCTACAGCATTTACACAGCATTCTGGAGCAGCAGAAAGTAGCAAAATCAGACCTCCTCCACCATTTCCGCAGCGGTTTCAAAAGCAGCAAAAGGATGGTCAGTTCCGTAAATTTCTGGATGTCTTGAAGCAGCTTCACATCAACATACCTCTCGTTGAGGCCCTGGAACAGATGCCAAATTACGCCAAATTTATGAAAGATTTGGTCACTAAGAAGCGTAGATTTGGAGAATTTGAAACTGTAGCTCTGACAGAGGAATGCAGCGCCATTTTGCAGAATAAACTCCCTCCCAAGCTGAAGGATCCTGGAAGTTTTACAATACCGTGCGCAATTGGAAACCACTACTTTGGTAAGGCCTTATGTGATTTGGGAGCTAGTATCAATTTGATGCCAATGTCCATCTTCAGGAAGTTAGGAATTGGTGAAGCACGGCCTACCACAGTATCATTGCAGCTTGCCGATAGGTCCATCACACATCCCGAAGGGAAGATTGAAGATGTTCTAGTAAAGGTGGACAAGTTCATTTTTCCTGCGGATTTTATCATTCTTGATTATGAGGCAGACAAAGAAGTACCGATCATCTTGGGAAGGCCATTTCTTGCTACAGGCCGCACTTTGATTGATGTGCAAAAGGGGGAATTAACTATGAGGGTGCAAGATGAGCAGGTGACATTTAATGGGCTCAAGGCTATGAAGTTTCCAGTTGAGTTGGAGGAGGTTTCGGCTATATCTACTCTAGATTCTATAGTGGCAGAAGAGTTTGAGGCAAGTAATCAGCAAGATTTGATACGTTCGTCATTGGCATCGGATTCAGCGGACGATGAAGAAGAATTTGTGGAGCAGCTTGTTTGGCTAGATGGTAATGCCATTGCGCCAAGATATGTGCGGAAATTTGAATCGTTGGATTTATCAGACCGTGAGCACAAGCCACCCAAGTCTTCAAGAGAAGAGCCACCAGTGTTAGAATTGAAGTCTCTGCCATCTCATCTGAGATATGCATATTTGGGAGAATCTTCAACTCTTCCGGTGATTATTTCGGCGGAGTTGACAGAAGATCAGGAGGAGAGGTTGCTTGACATGTTGAGAGAATTCCAAGGCGCCCTCGGGTGGACAATAGCAGATATAAAGGGTATAAGTCCCTCATTTTGTATGCACAAGATTCTCTTGGAGGATGATAAGCAAGGTTCCATAGAGGGTCAGAGAAGAATGAATCCAATCATGAAGGAGGTTGTCAAGAAGGAGATCATTAAGTGGTTGGATGCTGGGATAATTTACCCAATTTCTGATAGCTCTTGGGTAAGCCCGGTTCAGTGTGTTCCTAAGAAAGGGGGAATTACTGTTGTGGAGAACGAAAACAACGAATTAATTCCTACAAGGACAGTAACGGGTTGGCGGATTTGCATGGACTACAGGAAGCTAAACAAGGCCACAAGGAAGGATCACTTCCCGCTCCCCTTCATTGATCAGATGCTTGATAGATTAGCTGGGAAGGAGTACTACTGTTTCTTGGATGGCTATTCTGGCTATAATCAGATTGCCATAGCTCCTGAGGATCAACACAAGACCACATTCACTTGTCCATTCGGTACATTTGCTTTCAGAAGGATGCCTTTTGGTCTTTGCAATGCTCCTGCTACTTTTCAGCGGTGTATGATGGCGATTTTCACTGACATGGTGGAGCAGTTTGTGGAGGTGTTTATGGATGATTTCTCAGTCTTTGGAGAAAGTTTTGAAGATTGCCTCGCAAATTTGGCAAGAGTTTTGAAGCGATGTGAAGAGACCAATCTAGTCCTAAACTGGGAGAAATGCCATTTTATGGTCAAAGAGGGCATAGTGTTGGGACACCGAGTTTCAAAAAATGGTCTTGAAGTTGATAAAGCCAAGATTGCCATAATAGAAAAGCTCCCTCCGCCATAAATTTAAAAGGGATTCGAAGTTTTCTTGGACATGCAGGGTTTTACAGAAGATTTATTAGAGATTTCTCCAAGATTTCTAAGCCTCTTTGCAGCCTATTGGAGAAAGACAGCCAATTCATCTTTGACGAAGCATGTTTGTCAGCCTTTTCAGAGTTAAAACGGAAGCTCATCTCAGCGCCAATTATTGTAGCACCGGATTGGTCATTACCGTTTGAAGTAATGTGTGATGCAAGCGATTGGGCTGTAGGGGCTGTTTTAGGGCAGCGCCAAAGCAGGGTATTTCATCCCATTTACTATGCTAGCAAGACTCTTTCAGGAGCTCAATTGAACTACACGGTGACAGAGAAGGAGTTGTTGGCTGTTATCTACGCCTTTGACAAATTTCGAGCTTATTTGATAGAGCAAGGGTTACGGTTTTTACAGACCATTCGGCTATAAAATACTTGGTGGAGAAGAAGGATGCTAAGCCAAGGTTGATTAGATGGGTGCTTTTGCTTCAAGAGTTTGACCTGGAGATCAAGGATAGGAAGGGCACGGAAAATCAAGTGGCTGACCATTTATCTAGGTTGGAGAAGGCTGAGAAGGGCACGGATTTAGAAGCTATTAAGGAGGTCTTCCCCGATGAGCAGCTCCTTGTTGTTAATCGAGTCTCAACTATGGTGCCATGGTATGCGGATTTGGTGAACTACCTAGTTAGTGGGTTGATGCCTCCTGATTTGAATGCCCATCAACGAAAGAAGTTCCTGCATGAGGTCAAGTTTTACTATTGGGATGAGCCATACTTGTTCAGGAAATGTGCAGATCAAATTCTAAGGCGGTGTATTCCTGAGGAAGAAAGAGAAGAGGTGTTGCATCAATGTCACAATTCACCATATGGAGGGCATTTTCAAGGTGATAGGACTGCAGCAAAGATCCTACAATTAGGCTTTTATTGGCCAAGCTTGTTTCGGGATGCTCGAGATTTTGTATCAAGGTGTGATAGATGCCAAAGAGTTGGTAGTATCTCAAGAAGACATGAAATGCCTCTAACCAACATCATTGAGGTGGAGTTGTTTGATGTATGGGGGATTGACTTCATGGGTCCTTTTGTTCCATCTTTTGGAAATCTTTACATACTTGTGGCGGTGGATTACATCTCAAAGTGGGTGGAGGCCGCTGCCCTTCCTACAAATGACTCGAAGGTGGTGATGCAGTTCATGAAGAAGCAAATTTTCACAAGATTTGGCACTCCACGGGCAGTAATCAGCGATGAAGGGACACATTTTTGCATCAAGTACTTTGAGGCATTGCTAGCAAAGTATAATGTTCACCATAGAGTTGCGACAAGCTATCACCCACAGACTAATGGGCAAGCCGAAGCATCTAACAAGCAAATCAAGTCCATTTTGGAGAAAACTGTTAGCCCTACGAGAAAGGACTGGTCCAAAAGGTTGGATGATGCATTATGGGCCTATAGGACTGCCTTCAAAACTCCAATTGGAATGTCTCCTTACCAATTGGTGTTTGGGAAAGCATGTCATTTACCTTTGGAGATGGAGCACAAGGCTTATTGGGCACTCCAACACTTGAATATGGACATGAATGCAGCTGGAGAAAAAAGAGTGATGCAACTCAATGAGTTAGATGAGTTTCGTTTACAAGCATATGAGAATTCCAAGCTCTATAAGGAGAAGGTCAAACGGTGGCATGACTGAAGAATCATAAGCAGAACGTTCAAACCGGGGCAGCAAGTTCTTTTGTTCAATTCAAGATTGAAGCTCTTCCCAGGAAAGTTAAAGTCTCGTTGGTCAGGTCCGTTCATAATTGCTACTATATTTCCTCATGGAGCAGTGGAATTGCAAGATGACAAGTCTGGAAGGAAGTTCTTAGTGAATGGACAGAGAGTCAAGCATTATTGGGGAGGTCCTGTGGATCGTTCTAAGACCTCCATCACTCTCAAAGAAGCCTGAAAAAGGGAAGTAGTCGGGCTGATGACTTAAAAACAAGCGCTCTTGGGAGGCAACCCAATATTTTTCTTGTTTTGTTATTTTGGTTTATTTTAATTTGTTTGAGTTGTTGATTCAATTTTTGTTTAGAAATTTGAACTAATTTGATGAAATTTTTCTATGTAGAATTCGGGGGAGCTCTCTGTCCTAAAATGCTGTAGGAATGCTGCAGCATTTCTGAAAAAAAAATTGGAGAGCTCTCTGTCCTAAAATGCTGTAGGAATGCTGTAGCATTTCTGAAAAAAATCTGGAGAGCTCTCTGTCCTAAAATGCTGTAGGAATGCTGCAGCATTTCGGAAAAAAAAAATTGTGAGAGCTCTCTGTCCTAAAATGCTGCAGGAATGCTGCAGCATTTCGAAAAAAAAAAAAAAAAAAGAAAGAAAAAAAAAAATATATATATATATATGCGTCCCGGTGGATTTGTTTTAAACCAAGCTTATTTATTTTAAAAATATATATATATATATATATACAATAATAATAATATATATATTTAAAATATATATATATATATACATTCTAAAAAAAAAAAAATCTAACTATATATATATATATATATATATTCATTTGTAACCCTACATGACCCCACCCATTTTTTTTTTGTTTTCTTTTACTGCGCCGTTCACCAAGCAGCAAAGCTGCCATTGCCGCTGCCCAGCCCAACCTCCACAAACCAGCCGGCGCTGCCATTGCCGCTGCCCAGCCCAACCTTCACCAAGCGCAGCAAGCCGCTGCCCAGCCAACAGTCCAGCCATCCACGGCACCAGTCCAGCCCGCAGTCCAGCCATCCACCGAACGCCAGCCAGCCAGCCAGTGCTGCCATTGCCGACCAGCCCAGTCCAACCCACGGCACCAGCCAACACCGAGCGCAGCAAGCCACTGACCAGCCCAACCTCCACCGGTCAACTAGCCGAGCCCAGCCACCACCACCTCTCGGCCGTCCCCGAACCTGCGCCATTCACCGACCCAGCAAAAACGACAACCATTTCACTAGATTAAAAAGGGGCGTGAGTTCTTTTAAATTTTTTTTTTTTCTTTTCTTCTTTAATTTGCAGTTAATTTTCATTCAAAAAAAAAAATTTATATATATATATATCTAAATGTTTTTTTTTTTTTTGTGGGTTAGTTTTTGATTTAAACCTCTGGTTTGGTTAAAAATTTGATTGTGTGTGTTTGTGGATTATTTGAGTTTGTGGGTTTCATTGGGGTTGAATTCCATTCCCTGGATAGTCCATTGTCGGTAGATTTTGTAGTGTGTGATTTATTTGGAAGGGTAGTACTCCTAGGCATATACACTAAAAAAAAAAAAAATGCCAGTCAAGAAGCGGGCTATGAGAGGGAAAGGGAAGGCTACTGCTATAAATGTAGGAGTTCCATTGGTTGCTATGTTTGAATCTGAGCTTGCCAGGAAGAGGTTTAATGACTCTTTTGCCGAGAGGAATCTGTGGCCCGAGAGAGGGTTTGCTTATATGTCCAGTAACACCTTAGGGTATCCTGAGTATATTTACTCAGTAATCTTCAAGAACAACTGGAAAAATTTCTGTCAACACCCTTCGGCTGCCATTGTCCCGCTTGTTAGGGAATTTTATGCTAATTTTGACGTTGGCAACCCCAATTCGGTGTACGTGAGAGGTAAAAGAGTGGATATTAGTGGAGCAGCAATTAATAATGTCTATAGTCTAAATGATGTGGAGGATGAATACATTGAATTTTCTAAGCGTGTGCATGAGAATCAACTGAGTGAAATTGTAAAGGAAATTTGTGTGCCAGAGACTGAGTGGATCAAATCAGCTCGAGGGTCTAGATCTCTATCTAGGTGTAATCTTAAACCGGGGCCTTTGATTTGGAACCATTTTCTCAAGTCTAGACTCATGCCTTCCACCCATGATAACACAGTTAATAAGGATAGGGTCATTATGCTTTTTGCTATAGTTATGGGTAGAAAGATTAATGTGGGGGATGTCATTAACGAGCAAATTGGTGTTTGTGCAGGCGGGCAAAGTGGGGGTTTATGGTTTCCATCTCTTATTACTAGTTTGTGCTTAGCACAAGGTGTGGAGATTTCTAGCGAGGAGGAAAAGCTTAAACCAGCACAGCCTATCACCATGACAGTTATAACCCGATTGTTGCACGACAAACCAGCAATAGCAACAGCAGAAAGCCAAAACCCGGTCCCTGAGGCTTGTCCCCCGGAGCATTCTAACCGCGCTTCTTCTGATGCAGGGTCAAGTTTCCTCCAATTAGAGCAGCGAATAAGTCAGATGGAGGTCATGCAATATGAATCATTGCAAATGATGCGGGATTTTTGGAAGTATGAACGTGACAAGGACTTGGCTCTTCAGAAGCATTTCCGATCCAATTCTAAGCGGTTTCAGTCCTTTCCGAAATTCCCACAGCACTTGTGTGACTCTTCTGCTGAGGATTCTGAGCCTGAGAGGGACGTTACTCCTGAAGCTGTGTCCTCCAGTCATTCAATGGACGAAGCCCACGATGTACCCACGCCTGCTCCTACCACAGTCCGAGATAAAGGAAAGAATGCCATGGCTAAGTCAGTTGACAAGAAATCAATCCTTCGACGTGCAGCTAATTGGAAATGGAAGCATTAAGGGTGATCGTCAGTAGCCTCCGCAGTTTCAGGGGAGTTTTCTTTGACCAATGGTTTATTTTTCTCTTTGTTTTTCGTTTTATTTCATTTTTACATATCTGGTTAGTATGTGTGTTGCTTGTTTTTCTGTTTATATTTTAGAAACAGTGAGGACACTGTTTAATTTTAAGTTTGGGGGTGCATGGAATTGCAAGTCCATGTATTTTTCTGTTGTTTTTGTATTTTTGTTTATTTAGTATGCTAAACCCGAGATATGTTTGTTTGGTGTTGTTTTTATTGTTTGTTTTTAGGCTTTTTAATATTTGTGGTGTGTTTTGTGTTTGTGATGTATTGGAGATTCCGTTTTTTTTTTAGTCGGTTGTGTTAGAAGATGGTTTTCAATGATGATGAAAAAAAAAAAAAAAAAAAAAAAAAGTGTTGACTACCTTGTTTTGTGCAATGCTCTGACTTGTTTGGGTGTTAGGAAAACCTGTTGAGTTGGTTCTGGATGTACTGTCCTTTGTTTCATTGAGCACAACATCTTAGTATAACTTTCTAAGAAACTTAGTGACAGCTAGATTGTGTGAGAGCTGAGGTCTCTAGAATTGATTTAGAGAAACCCTCGAGACGAAATCGTTGGAAACTTAGCGTGAGGGAGATGATTTAGGCCATGTTTGATCAGTTTGAGCCTTTTCTAGCCACCAATGTTCAATTGCATCCTTAGTCACCCACTTTGAGCTTTAAGACCTATTTCTTTGGCACCTTGAATGACACCTAAATGCTATACAGTTGTTGTTTTATGAATTAACATGAATTTCTGAAAAAAAAAAAAAAAAAAAAAAAAAAAAAGAAGAAAGAAAAAAAGAAAAAGTACTCCGCTATTCTGAGTTGCCTAGTAACCAGGAGTAACATGAGCCCCATGTGTACTTTTGCGTCAAACCGCAATTCAGCATATGAGTATGCTATAGCAATTCTGAAGTGTGACGTTGCTGAGTAACCGGGTGTCTTCATCACCAATGTTGGCATTCGCGTAAAAGGTAACAGTGACATGATGAATGAATGAAAAAAAAAAAAAAAAAAAAAAAAAAAACGGAAAAAGAATAAAGTGTTGTATGAAGTGTTAATCAAAGATGGTATTTGGTTTCACGTGTCTTAAAGGATGAGGAGGACCATTTTGATTCTCAGAACTTGCTGTGTGTTATGGTGTTGAGCCTAAAGATTAAATCATTTATCCTACCTTAACTTCAGCCCGACATTGCAAGTCATTAAAGTCCTATTGATCCTTAGTGCTAGGTATTCTTACATTAGTAGAGAGGGAATCAATAAGTCAACCTATGGTGGCTCGGTGATCGTGGTCTAGTTTGAAGCAAGTCATTGGGAAGGAAGTACAAAGGATGTGCACACACACACACCAGGGGATAGCATTCAGACCAAGTGACATGATAGGTTGACCTAACATTTAAAGAAAGTTGGTGTTGAGCATAGACAGGTGGCTTAGCTAAATAAATAAAAAACTCTGAGAAAATAGCATATCTTCTTGACCGTTATGACTAATAGATGGAAATCTCCTGCTGTCATCACTTATTTTTGTTATTGTCTTTTCTAAATGTTTGTGTTTATTGTCTTTTGTTTGAGTCATTACTCGAGGGCGAGCAATGTTCTAAGTTTGGGGGTGTGATAACTCTAGAAATTAGAGTTATCTTAGGCATTTTTAGACTTGGATGCAATTGGTTTAGAGAGTATTTGTGTTATTTTTAGCATATTTTCCTTTGTTTTATATTTGTGTGAATTTTTATCTTGGGTTTAGTGTTTGGTTGATATTTGGTATTTGTGAAGCAAATTCTGGTGAAATGAGTGTTGATTTGTG
Organism: Ficus carica; assembly: GCA_009761775.1. Taxonomy (NCBI): domain Eukaryota; kingdom Viridiplantae; phylum Streptophyta; class Magnoliopsida; order Rosales; family Moraceae; genus Ficus; species Ficus carica. The sequence continues at coordinate 911,081 of CM019750.1, forward strand.
CTTCAATTCTTGAATGATGTGCAGAATTAGCTAGTGGAAGAAGCTGGCCGAAAATGCTGCATCTATGCTGCAGCATTGCTGCAGCAAATTGTTCCAGCTGGCACTTTTCTGAAAAAAGCAGAAAAGGAGATTGCAGCTCATACTTGTGGGGACCAGTTTTCTACATCAGATGGGAGGTCACGTGAGCTGTAGGGTGTTTGCCCTAAAAGGGATATACATTTTTTTTATGAAAAAGGGAAGAGAGCTACAAGATAGAAGCAGCCGGCAGAGAGAAAAAATAGGGAGAGCAGAGAATACACCATTTTTGGGCAAAAGAGAGGGAGAGAGCTCAGGAAGTTTTAGCTTCCATTTTTTACGCTCATTTTGGGATCCGAGTTCAGGAGGAGAAGGAAGCAAGAAGAGAAGAACCATTTTGAGCCACTTGGAGTTTTTCTTCTTTTTACTCTTTCTTGATTTATTCTCTGATTTTCATTTGCTGTTGAACAATGGATGATGATTTTAAGCTTGTTTTTGTAATCCGAAATATGAACTAAATTGTTTAGCTAGGACCCTAATGGAACCAAGGTTGTAGGAATGTTATATTGATGTTGGATTGCTAGATAATGTTCTGCTCTTGTTCATTCATGTGTGTGTTATGTTTATTTCTATTTTTGACTGGCCATCAACTATAGGAAATCAGATTTAGATTAATACCGGAAGGGTTAATTTAGGTTGGAAATAACATGAATGATGCAAGTTCACTATGCTTGTTTAGTTTTGTTGATTTGTGAATGGTATAGGAATATATTGTTCATCTTGCATAACCCATTAGACCCGAGCACTAAATTTGCATTCTAAGAGCTGGATTCACATAGGAATATGTTGAAAAAGGTTTGAGGAATTAGCCATAATAATTCGGAAGATTTTTATGCATCAAAACGGAGGTTTGGTTAACAGGCGCAGAAATGCTATAGCATTCTAGTAGCATTCGTGTAGCAGACCTGCAACTAAGGTGAAATTAGGTGTCCTAGCTTGTTTAACCCATTGGTTTCCCAAACTAAACTGCAATCCCGTTATTTTCATTAGTTTTGCTTGCTTTTGCTTTGCTTTTAATTGTTACATAATTTTTACTGAAATTTCCAATTCAGTTCTTTATTTTTGCTTCATACCTTCTTTGGTATTAAAATAGCTTTTACTTGATAATTTTGGTGATTTAATCCTCGAGGGACGATATCCGTACAATTGTGTACACTTTATTACTTGTACGACTCGTATACTTGCGAGTGTTCAATACCAACAAACATGTACCAACGGAAAAAAAGCCTTCTAAAGTTGAGTTGGGCAGTGATGACTGAATGAATACCCTCATCAAGCACGTCAGTATTAAAGAGCAAAATCTCAACAATTAATTACATTGATAGTAATACTAGAACGAACAACTTCCACCACAAAATCATAAAACAATAAGAACCGCTTAAATTCAATGTTTCAATCTATATATATATACACACATATTTGTCCCAAAGAACTAAAGGCCCATTAATATTTGTCTAATCTTTTGGACTTTCCAATATATATATATATATGTGTGTGTGTGTACATATTGGGAGTGGGAGACCATAGGATATAAACGGTAGAAGAAAAAGTCCAAAATAATCATCCAAATCTACATCAAAAGAAAAAAAGAAATCACACCTGCTCTACCCACCATAGAAGAAAAAAAAAGCAAAGGACCAAAAAAAAAAAAAAAACCTGGTCAGCCTATGATATATAAAAAGAAAGCCCAGTTGACCACCGAGGTAATGTTGCAGAATTTCTTGAACCAAAAAATTAACAAATCAAACAACACCACAAAAGAGCAGATTTAACACCTCACTTATCTCCAACAGAGCAAGAATCAGATGGGTGGCCAAGGCTGCAGCGCCGTCGACGGCCTTTTAAAAGACGACAAATTCAGCGCGCCGATGCCATGGATCGGCATCTACATAGCAGCAGCATCTCTGGCATGCCTTGCAGCCATGGCTGCAGATCTCATCCAAGGCTTCCGCTTCAAGAAATTCTGGTTCCCTTGTAGCTGCTTCTCCATCAACGCCACTTCCCTCACCTTGATAGCCGTGGCAGCCAAGCTCTCCGTGGACTTAAACACCTCAATGCCTAGCCGTGTCGACCAGCTCTCGAAGCTGAGCAGCACAGCCTTAATCTGCACCGTGATGGGAAACTCCATGCCGTCTCTCGGAACTATGGGGAACGAAGAATTGTTCATGAACATCATGGCCTTGGGAATTCTGGTAATTACCATCATTGTCAATGTCTGCATCCAGTTAGCTACTGGTGCTATTTTTGTTTTCTGGAAAGAACATGCTTTTGTCATGTTTATCATGCTTGTCTTGCTCATTGTTCTGAGTTTCTCTGCTCTAACTGTTCCAACCACCAAACGTTATCTAGAGTATAAGTACAAGAAAAAGCATGAACTAGCACTTAAAGAAGCCCCATCTGAAATTATTTGTAAAAAATCGGTATGCAAACTCAGAGAGGATCTGAATAAGTACTGGGTGATGGCTCATACGTGCAGTCCTCAGTTTGTGATGGGGCGTTCGGTGACTTGCACCGCTTCTGGAGCGATCTGTCTTGTGACCGCCTCAATTTTGGGAGAGTGCATAATTAGGTCTTACTTTATGCCACGGTCACTTAAGTTCTGCAGAGGGGAATCAGACTACAAGTGGTCAACTGTTTTAGTTCTCGTGACACAAACTATTGCAGTAGGAGTTGGTACAGTTGCCCCAGCTTGCAGATGGCTATTTGCCATACGTTTTAGGTGCCCATATAGAGGGAATAAAAAGGAGTGGAGAAAGGAATTCAGAGTCGAAAACTACTGGATCCAGAAACTAGAGGAGCTGAAAGACTGTCCCTTAACTTCCCCAATCTTTAAGCTTCAGAATAGGTACAGCAGGAGAGCCGCCCATGATTCGAAAAATCGGGTTCTGGACATGTGCATCTCGATACAGATTGTCATTGTGTTCACAAGCAAGTTGATTCGTTTTGTCTCTATTTACACTGCAAGTAAAGTCTTGTTGTTCTGTGAACTTTGGAAGGATTTGAAGAGGAAGCTCCGATTCTGCATCACTGTTTCGAGCAATGACTCTGACCAGGATTTTCTTCATGACTCCGAAAAGGATCTTAGCCGTTTTGTCTTGCACCTTGAAGGTGAGGAGGCGCTTGTTGATCTGATGATCAAGCGAAATTGCGATGCTACTAGTTATTGGTTTCAGCGGGGGAAGAAGGCACAGCCTAAACATCTCATAACCCTGCTCGAGAAATCTACCCTAGAGTTGAGGGGAGTGGTTGAGTTTGATATGAGTGACCAAGTTCCTTCTCTAGATCATGAAGAGCCTCCGAATTGTTGGGCACTTCCTTTGGTGACGCTGACAAGTATCGCTCTTGCGCTTCCGAACATCGACGACAGTTCAATCAAAGAGTTGAGACGTGGGGTGAGTGAAGGCCTTGTTTGTGTAAAACATATGGAGAAGTACTTGGATGGCAAAGCAGATCTGACCAACATTAGGAAGGAAGCAGAAGTGTTATGGACAGAAGTTGACCTCTACCACAAATGGCTAGAAGTTGACCTCACAAAAATTTCATTTTCAAGGGAAACCCCAACTGAAGTGCTTGAAGAACTCGCCCGAATTGCAACAAACAAGTTTTCGGAGCTTAAAGAAGTGCATATGGCTACATGCTTAAAGGATAACCCATTGAAGTGGCATGTGAAAGTGTTGGCTGCCAATTCCATGTACCGAATAAGCCGGTGTCTTCTGCTCAATCATGAAAGGATCAACCACCAAACATTTGAGAAACTATTCGAAGCCATAACCGTTATGATCTCGGATATCTTATGTGCTTGTATGACCAACTTGCAACAACTTATATCAGTGAAGTGTTTGAACAGCGCAATAGAAGAGAGGGAAGGGAGTGTGAGGCAGGCAGTTTACATTCTTGGTAAGACAGAAGAGATTCTGAAGATTCTAGACCGAAAAAAGCTTCCCAATTTGGATTCTTACCAAATGGCCTGCCTTGAGGAGTGGCGTTCCTCTCACAAGGCAAAGAATTCGATGGCATTTGCTTCATCTTCACCGGAGACTGATACACTTTCTTCTGGTTCAATTGATGTGTACATAGGCATAGACTAGAATATATAAGCTTATGGCTATATATAAGAAAAAAGCTTGTGCTTTTTGTTCGTAAAAGTTAGACTTGTAGTTTTTGCTCCACGTCTATCCATGTAAATATAGAGTGTGACTAGGATTTTGGTGCTTGCATGAAACTACATAGTCAGTTTTAAGCTAGAATATTCATGTTGATGGGTACTTTTAAAGTGGTAATATATATGTCATTAAGTTCTCGTGTAGTCAATAATTATTTAGAAGTTGTAATTAAGTTTACTTTGTTCCTCCTGAGAAGACCCTTTTGGTCCATCTGTCCGTGGGTTTATGTGCTTGTGCTTGTGTTTATCAAAAAACCTGATAGCCACCTAGCAATCCCACGTCAGTGGGGAGTGATGACTTAAACTAGAATATACTTATTTACTTTCTAAAATAATGAAACAGAAACATCAAATCATATAGAAAAATATTTTTTTTTAAGGAATGTGTAAAATAATTGTACAACTCGTTGTAAGGCTGTAAAATGACAATAATATGGACATTGAGGTCGTATATGTAGTTTTAGAACAAAACAAAAAGGATAGGAAAACTCAGGAGTTAAACTAGAGCCAACATTATCATATTTTGGAAATTAGAATAAATTAGAAGATAGAGTATTTTGGACAGAATTATAGTAACAAATGAATTTAACTAGAAGGTTATAATCATACACTGAATCTGGGATTAAACTATAGTGGAAATGGGACTTAAGTTGTGAAAAAGGTCATTAGTGTCAGTTTTTCAAGTTAATGCAAAGTGGTAATTTAGCATTTAGGACTAAATTTATACTTTATTATATACTCTTAAAACTTGTTTATATTTGGTTCCAAAAATACATAACTTTTTTTTTTTTTTACTATTTAAAACAAATCATATTTGTACTTGAAGAGTTAAATATACTAAACTGAAAAAATTGAAATTTCTAGATAATAAATATCAAATTCAAATTCATACTTAGATAATATTTAAAAAACTATAACGTTATGTGAGTTAAAAGGAAAGACCCTAAAGTCTTTTTCTCATAAAATACTTCTACTAATTTAGTAGTACCGAAATATTGAAATATAATTATAAAGATAATCTATACAAAATAATTTAAGAAGTCTAAATGTGAAAATTAAATTCGTAGTAGTATCCCACTCATTTCTTTCATCGCCTCCGCACCACTTCATTAGTCCAGAAAACATCTAAGTGGCGAACTGCTTACCCGCATTACCTACAGCACGAACACACACCTATGAGCTTTCGCTCAGCAAGTACAAACTATAACTCATAAAATATTTTCGTAGATCATATCATCACACGTCACAATATAAATGTTCAAAAATGCTTGTGACTTATGTGTGTTCAATTATGTTTTATTATATAATTATTTTGTCTACTTAAGGGCACTTGTGTCGTATCCATATGCGCACAACCAATGAGGAGTTGGGGGAGCGAGTCTCCAACAACCTCCAAGGTCATAACTTATAACTTTCGTCCTTATCATATCATCTCATTAATTAGAGGTTGGTACGACACTTAATCATATATTTCGTTAGCCGCATTCTTATTAATTATGGTAATGTGTAGATTTACATTTCATTATGTATCTATCATTATGACATAAATATCTGTGAGCCATGTCGATCATATTAGTAGAAGAGAAATTGTGCACGTTAAATGCTTAATCAAAGCAGTACATATAACTCATATATTCATCACATCATCAAAGCAAATCATAATATGCATAGAACATCAACAAGAAAATATTTTGTTCCATGTTGTAGGTGAGGTTTGTACTTACTAGTCTTAGTGCTTAAACTTCCAAAATTGTGACTCCTACTATGTGAATTTAGAGAATTGTCATAATTTAACAACACCTCGATATTATAGTGAATCATGATTATATATATATATATATATATTTATGAATTAATTATTAAGTGTTAAATAAATTTATACTAATTATTATTTAATTAATCTTATTTTATTTTATTTAATTGATTAATCAATTAATTAATTATTTAGGTGGTACTTAATTATTACTTTATTTAGTTGAGTAATTATAAATAAATTACATATTTTTTTTGACTAATTAATAATTATATCATAATAATTAATTATGTTACTTAAGATATCTTTCTACAATAATTATCAATTATTAATTATTATATTAATAATTAATAATTAGATAATACTAATAAATAATGGTTAATTAAGTTCTTATTAATCATCAATTATTATGTTAGTAATTATATTCATAATTAATGATTAATTAATTTCTAATTAATCACACATTTTAAATATGTCGTTACTCAATATATTCCTCTTGCTTAGATAATTAATAATCATTTATTAGCTCTTATAATTAATTAATTAAACTAATTAGTTACTAATTAACTTTCTTAACATAAATATATTTTGTTATATATTTATTAGTTTAATAATTTATTTCTTAATTAATTAATTAATCTTCATCACCTTGATGACAATGAGTCACCTAAGTGTCTACCCCTAAGTGGGTTGTCTTCCATTTAGCATTCGGCTTGTAAGGTTCAATCTCATTAGTCATGGTCATTAAGTTGGGCTAAGGTAGTCTCTTTGTATATATCTAGTAATCTTTTAGTTTACTTTGTCTTGGCTCATCTAAAAACTGGTGATTCAACTTTATAAAATATTTTTCACATTTATTTGATCATATACTTAATACCAACTCATTTCATCAATATTTATGTCCATATGCTATGACTTACCCTTATGTCACATTTTTAATGTTTAATCGTTTTGTTGGTGTGAGACCTTAATTTGTAAGATTTATTTAAATTTGTGTATAATTCTATTTTGGACATTTAATAACTCATTGGAAAGCTTGAAGTATCTATTTTCTACCCTTATAATTTGTTTTCCAAGATTTCAAGGGTTTCAAAAATTAGTATAGACGTTGTCCTTATTAACTTAGTTTGTTTGGTGTATGAGTTTGAGTTGAAATTGATAAGTTTAAATAGTGATTGATGTGTACTTTTTCAGAAAAGACAAAAAACTTTTGGGGAAAAAGACAAAAATTGAGTTAAAATCCATGGGTTTGGACCTGTGGTCCAAACGCACCCTTAAAGTTAAATCTCAGTTTACTAGATTACAATCTAATTTTGTGTTATTTATTACAAATTATGCACACCTCCGTTTTATAATGTATGATAGCTCATTTTAAATATTAGAATGTATACTTTACAATCATAAAGTTATTTTCCTCAATATTTGAGCTTTTCATGGTGTATAATTAGGTTTTGCGACTGTTTGTCTCACATCTGTACCATATGCCCAAATTTGTGGTTAAATTTAGAAAAATTATAATAATTCACCCACAAGTCCAAATAAGGTAAAAGATATGTCATTAGAAAGCTTATGATGATGTCTCGTTTATACACTAAATAGTTTAGTAAAACATTATGGTTTACTATCCCAAAACATACAAAACCCATGGCTGGTACATGGTTCCAACAAAACCTCTCGGTTCAAGTCTTAACTTGTAAAACTCACTAAAAATTGCATATTTATCCATTTGAGGTGCAAGATAGCTTGTTGGAAAGCTTAAAGAATCTAGTGTTTAGATCTATAACTTATAATCCAAAATTTTCGGATTACATAAAACCCATGGCTATATTGTATTCCAGGGGTTCCTTTTCTTTCTAGATTTGTGTCACAACTTCAAATGCACATAACTTGAGACATACATAAGTAAAATAAGTGATTACAAAGTCCAAAATGAAGCTTATTCTCTGTAGAATCTTATCATGTAATTTATTTTTAATACCAAAGTTTATAACTTATGCCATATTATCACAACAACCACAAGCTCTAACAAGGTTCGATCTTACCAAAAAGCTCCGTGGATCCTCTAAGACCTTGGACCTCCAAAGTTCTTCTCAAAACCTTTTTCTAGGTTAAAAGAAGTCTAACATTAATATTCTAACTACATAACATGCTTTAGTTCTCCAAAAATGACCAAAACACAAAGAAAAACCACTAGGTTACCACTAGTAATACATCCTCTAACTCAGCTTCACACTTCTTCAAACTTGGTAATGGGGTTGCTTGCGGCTTGAAAATGGAGGGAGGAGTGTGTTAGAGAGGTGTTGGAGATGGGGAGTAGTGTTGGTGATTTTTGAGGCTTGGTGGTGGATAGAAAGGCTAGGTTTTGACCACAACAATCCGAATCTCCCTCTCAATTTTCTATTTCTATTTTTGTTTTTCTTTCTTCTATTTTTACAACCATTGATCAAATGTTGTCATCTTTGATCTCACCCATAGGATCCTCCACCACATTAATCCTTGACCTAAGTTCCCATTGGTCACTTAAAATCCACATCTTTGCCATTGATTTGCTTAGGATCCCTTCACATAAAATCTACACCATTAATTTCAAATCCAATCACAACCTTGATCAATCAGCCACCATACATTTCCTATATATGTGACACATTTAATTTCTTAATCACACTCTCAATACTTAAATATCGATATGACCAAAATAAATACTAAGGTCGTCAAGTTGACCTACTAATAATAATTGAGATTCCTTCCCAAAAATTGATATTTATGCCTATAATACGATATAATAAATTTTTCGTATAAATTTATATGTCGTTCGACCTATTTTCTACGTATTTATAAGTTTTCATTTTAAAAAGAGAAATTCGACATGGTTACAGTATCAAAATCATCATATGGATAATACATCTAAAATCATTCATGATCTTAAAATTTGATTTTCAACAAAATATTTCATTAGAAGTCGATTAACAAATAAAATCCATGATAATAATTTATAAAATAAAGTTTAGGAATTTCTAGAGCGTCACATGTTAGGAGTTGGGGTCCAAAAGCTTAGCTAAAGATGAGAAGTGAAATGGGTCACGTAGTGGACCAAAACCTTAAAAAGATGCTAATTTGTAGGATTGTTGTCCTAAATATAATAACTTCAGTTTTTTCACCTTTAATTAGATAAGCATCGGTAATTAAGAGAGGGGAAACACATTACATAACATCTTTGTTTGAGGTGTTGTTTCCAAATTTTCTCTAAAATCATCTAAGAATGGGTAAGTAAATGTAGACCAAGACCAAGTAAAATCTAATCAAAACGCTACCCAAAGTCTTCCAACCAAAAAGTCCTTAAATGGTTTCCTACAAGAAGCCCCAACAAGCCCAAGTTGACACGGAACATCAAGAAGAGCACACCAAGTCATATTGTGGACCAAGATGAGGATTGGCAATCTAGATGGTCAATATGATTAATTAGTGAGACCTTTTTTTTTTTTTTTTTTTTTTTTTTTTTTTTTTTTTTTTTTTTTCAAGGAGATAACTAGTTAGACTTGACGTAGTCAAGACTACAAAATGTGAGTCTAATAAAAGACAAAAGAAAAAAAATTAATTAATTCAGACGAAAGGAGAAATCACAATAAATATATAGTAGTAGATAACTTAAAAAATTAATAAAACGATTCATACGTGTAGCATGATTAACCTCAACAAAAAAGAAACAACAATGTAGTGCCTTAAACGACGAAAAGTTGTGTTGGGGGGGGGGGGGGGGGGTGGAATGACAAAAAATACTAAAAACACGAAGAAGCAAACGACAGAACGCTTAAAGAAGGACAACAAGAGATAAAACAAAGGACACATAGAAAACGCACCGAGTAGTAAACGACAGTGCAAACTGATTCGACAGAGATGGGAGAAACAACAAGAAAGGAAACGACATTAAAACCTGAAACTAGAGAAGAGAAACCACCAAAAGATAAGAATGCAACACAAAGGAAATCAACAATAAACATGAAACGACAGCAAACGGTGGGAGGGAGAGAGAGAGAGAGTGTGCGCGATTTTTGTTAGCAAGAAGGTGGAAGTAGAGCTTCTAGCTTACAAAATATATATAATAATAGTAATAATAATAATAATAATAAAAAATAAATAAATAAAAAGATATCTAGATAAGCAAGGACACCACAAACATAAAGGTAAGGTGTTTAGTCGAGAATTGGGATGTTTTAATCGAATTATTTCAATTGTCTTTGGTTATATTCTTCTTTTCTTTTTATTTTTTTAAAAAAGAAGGGTAATTTTAAGGAGTTGAGAGATTTGAAATTTTGAAACGTCGATAAAATTACCTAAAAAGGAAAAATTATCGATAAGAGTTTTTTTTTTTTTTTTTTGGGTTTTTTTTTTTTTTTTTTAAATAATGAAAATGCAAATCCAATTCCAGCCTTTATGAATGAATAGCCTCAGCAAGCACGTCAGCATCAAAAGCCAAAAATCTTATAAACATCTTTTTAAAACCCCCCCACAAAGAAGTAGAAGCCCATTATTGAGTCCAATCTTTTGACTGTCCGAAATTAACTTTGACTGGGTGACCTTATGATTTCAACAAACATATAAAAGAAAGAAAAAAGAATAATAATAATAAAAAAAAAAGAATAAAAAATAAGGAAGAGTAAAAAATGACCATCCAGAAACTTCAGCCGAAAAATATATCACACCTGCTCTGCTCTCCAACGTCTCCACAGAAGAGAAAACAAAGTTACAAAGGACCTAAAACCCTTGGCAATAAGCCTTGTTGACCATGATACTGAATTTCTTTATCAAAGAATTGCAGTTCGATAACAACACAAGCAGGTTTAACAGCTGCCATCCCCAATAGAGCAAGAAGCAGATGGGTGGCCAAGGCTGCAGCGCCGCCGACGGCCTCTTAAATGATGACAATTTCAACGAACCAATGCCATGGATCGGCATCTACATAGCAGTGGCATCTCTGGCATGCCTTGCAGCCATGGCTGCAGATTTCATACACGGCTTCCGCTTCAGGAAATTCTGGTTCCCTTGCAACTACTTCTCCATCAACGCCACTTCCCTCACCTTGATAGCCGTGGCAACTAAGCTTTCCGTTGACCTTAATAGCTTGATGCCTAGCCGATGTGATCAGCTCTCCAAGCTCAGCAGTGCAGCATTAATCTGCACCGTGATGGGAAACTCCATGCCGTCTCTCGGAACTATGGGGAACGAAGAATTGTTCATGAACATCATGGCCTTGGGAATTCTGGTAATTACCATCATTGTCAATATCTGCATCCAATTAGCTACCGGCGCAATTTTCGTTTTCTGGAAAGAACATGCTTTTATCATGTTTATCATGCTTGTTTTGCTTATTGTCCTGAGTTTCTCTGCTCTAACTGTCCCAACTACCAAACGTTATCTAGAATACAAGTACAACAAAAAGCATGAACTAGCACTTAAAGAGGCCCCATGTGAAATTAATTGTAAAAAATCAGTACGCAAACTCAAAGAGGATCTGAATAAGTACTGGATGATGGCTCATACTTGCAGTCCTCAGTTTGTGATGGGGCGTTCAGTGACTTGCACCGCTTCTGGAGCATTCTGCCTCGTGTGCGCTGCAATTTTGGGAGAAGCCATAATTAGGTCTTACTATATGCCACGGTCACTTAACTTCTGCAGTGGGGATTCAGACTACAAATGGACAACTAGTTTAGTTCTAGTGACACAAACTGCTGCAGTAGGAGTTGGTACAATTGCTCCAGCTTGTAGATGGCTATTTGCCATACGTTTTAGGTGCCCATATAGAGGGAATAAAAAGGAGTGGAGAAAGGAATTCAGAGTCGAAAACTACTGGATCCAGAAACTAGAGGAGCTGAAAGACTGTCCCTTAACTTCCGCAATCTTTAAGCTTAGGAGTAGGTACAGCAGGAGAGTTGTCCATGATGTGAGAAATCGAGTTTTGGACATATGCGTCTCAATGCAGATTGGGATTGTGTTCACGAGCAAGATGATTCGCTTCCTCTCTATTTTCACCGTAAGTAAAGTCCTGTTGTTCTGCGAACGTTGGAGGGAGTTGCAGAGGAAGCTCCAATTCTGCATCACTGTTTTGAGCAATGACTCAGAACAGGATTTTCTTCAAGACTCCGAAAAAGATCTTAGCCGTTTTGTCTTGCACCTTGAAGGTGAGGAGGCGCTTGTTGATCTGATGATCAAGCGAAATTGCGATGCTACTAGTCATTGGTTTCAGCGGGGGAAGAAGGCACAGCCTAAACATCTCATGAACCTGCTGGAAAAGTCTTCTCCAGGATTAAAGGGAGTGGCGGAGTTTGATATGTGTGGCCAAGTTCCTTCTCTAGATCATGAAGAGCCTCCAAATTGTTGGTCACTTCCTTTGGTGACACTGACAAGTATCGCTCTTGCGCTTCCAAACATCGACGGCTCTTCAATAAAAGAGTTGAAACGTGGGGTGAGTGAAGGCCTTGTTTGTGTAAAACACATGGAGTATTACTTGGATGCCAAAGCAGATCTGACAAACATCAAGAAAGCAGCAGAAGTGGTATGGACAGAAGTTGACCTCTACCAAAAATGGCTAGAAGTTGACCTCACAAAATTTTCACTTTCAAGGGAAACCCCAACTGAAGTGCTAAAAGAACTCGCTGAAATTGCTAGAAACAAGTTTTTGGAGCTTAAGAAAGTACATATGGCTACATGCTTGAAGGAAAACCCACTGAAGTGGCATGTGAAAGTGTTGGCTGCCAATTCCATGTACCGAGTAAGCCGTTCTCTTCTGCTCAATGATGAAAGAATCAATTACCAAACATCTGAGAAACTATTCGACGCAATAACCGTCATGATCTCGGATATCTCGTGTGCTTGTATGACCAACTTACAACAAGTTATATCAGTGAAGTGGTTGAACAGCGCAATAGAAGAGAGGGAAGAGAGTGTGAGGCAGGCAGTTTTCATTCTCGGTAAGACACAAGAGATTCTGAAGATTCTAGACCAAAAAATGCTTCCCGATTTGGATTCTTGCCAAATGGCCTGCATTGACGAGTGGCGTAAGAGTTCATGGACCTTTGATTCATCTTCACCGGAGACTGATACAATTTCTTCTGGTTCAACTGATGTGTACATAGGCATAGACTAGAATCTACAAGTCTATGACTACACACACACACACACACACACACACACACACACACACACACACAAAATTTAGAGTTTATGATCTTTGTTACTACAAGTTAGATTTCTATTTTGTGCTCCACGTCTATTCATGTAAATAAAATAACGTGACTATGATTTGGTGTTTATGTCAAACTAAACACTCTGTTTTGAGGCAGAATATTTATATTGAGGGGCACTTCTGCTTGGACCTTTTTAAGCAATTCCAGAGATGGTCTCTTTTATTTTTATTTTTTTTTGAAATGTCCAGAGCCAGAGATAGTCTCTTATTGACAGTTTAAAAATGCTTGAATGGATAATCCTGTAATTTCAAGATTTAAATGTTCACAATTGTGACCTTATATACAAATAAACAATCAGTGGGAATCTAATCCTAGTTAACTGAAAAACATAAAAATAGGAAGCAGAGAAACTAAAGGGATTTAGTCTACAAGAGAATACAATTAACCTGAATTTAAAAGACTAGTGTCCATAAAATCTGCCGAGGATATACATGCAGGAGATCAGGAGAGGTTGATGCAGCCGTTGGCTTCAAATCTAATTTTTGAATTTGAATCTACCGTCTTGAAACGTTTACCACCTACGATGGGAATTTATTGGAAACTTAATGCAGAATTTTTTGTTAACATGCATGTTTAACATTGAAGAAGCCTGCACAACTTTCTTCTGGTTCATCTGATTTGCACCTATGAATAGACTTGAATATCCAACCCTGTGACTTTATATATTTATATATATATATATATATATAGATATATATGTATAAAAACCAAAAAGCTCATCCTTTCCATGTGTTAGGTAACATTTTTGATCCACATGCATTCATGTAAAATATTTAGTATGACTATAGTATAAATATACACAGATATAAATAGAATAGGATTTGGTGATTATGTTGGCAATTTGAGAGTTGGAAAAATTACTATTTACCATAAAGATTGCTGGTTAAAGTACTTTACCATTATCCAACTGCACAATTAAAGCTATTCCAGATATAGAAAATATACGAGAAAAGGAAAAAAAAACATAAATTTAGTAAATTGACTAATTGTAAAGGAAAGGGATTTAAAAATAAAAAATAAAAAGTCAATGTAATTCCTAGGATTCAATCGACAGCAAAAACCCAATACAGATCATTAGATCAATCAAGAATAAACCCCTAAACTACAAATTCTCCAAAAGAAAATGAAAAAAAAAAAAAGGAAAAAAGAAAAATTGAGGAACGAGTAGAAGAATTGAGGACTAGGAATCGTTGTCGTCTTTGTTGGTGGGCTTGCGATAGTTCTCTTCGATATGCTTGGAGAACAAGATGGCAGTGTTGGCGAGCTTCTTAACGTTTGGGACGTTGTAGTTCTGAGCCACGTATACTCCCACGGCCGTTCCCACCAGAAACTGGATGCTGCTCCTTATTATCCCCATCTCTTTTTCTAGAAACTTCTTCTCTGCTTGAGGTTTTTTTTTTTTTTTTTTGGGTGCTAAAAGTTGTGCTTCAGGTCTTGACTCTTGCAGAAGACAGCTCTCTGCTGAGTGACTGATTAGAAGAAAAACGACATAAGATGTGACCACGATATATTATATGTGGAGTTATATATAAATACACGTATCCTGTGGGTTATGTGCGTGCTCCTCACGCCTTCTGTTAGCTAGCCCCTTTCCCAAGCCAATTAACGGCACCAGACGTGATCAGAGGATTGTAGTGTTGCCGTTTTTATTGGTTAAGGAAAACGACAACGTCCGTTCGTCGACGAAGATTAGCAGCTACAAACGACAGTTCCGTTTTTATACCCCTTTTTTTTTTTTTTTTCGAGGGAAGATTTTATACTTCTGGTTACAATGAGAAATATCTCTTTGATTTTTGAAACTACAAGTCGTTTGGAGGAATGTAGAATGACACCATTGGATCGAAACGACGTCAATTTCCATTATTGCTTTAGAAAAGGCGTTATCTTCAAACCTAATTTCTCACGGCAATGACGATGACATAGTGTGTGTGTGTGCGCGCGCGTGTTTTTTTTTTTTTTTTTTTTTAAGGATGTCATCTTGTTTTCTATAGAAGTAAATTGCCTGTTTTTATTTATTTATTTAACCGACAAGTGCGTTATCACATAAACGGCATATCATATGGTTTCAAAGAGAAAAACGCCACGTAAACAAACAACAAGGACCTGTCGTTCGTCTTTGTTTTGCTTTGTTCTTTTAGATTAGGGATTGATAGCTAAATAGTTTTTTTTTAAGAAGTTTTTTAACAAATAGTCGATGGTTTTAAAAATTAATTAATATATCCTTTTTTCCTCATAAATAGTTAATCAGTGATTGATTTATGATAAGTCAATCACTGATTAATCATAATATAAATCACTAAATTTTATAATCAATCACTAATTGATCAATAGTCAATCATCAATTTTTATATTCAATCACTGATTGATTAAATCTGAAAAATGAAAACGGACATTTTTCTAAATAAAAAAAAGTTAGATCATCTCTATTAGATTAAGTAATTAAAAAAATGTCACCCAACATAATTTTCCCTTTAGATTAAGCATATTTTATATACATATATAGTCTAGAAATTAAACAACAAGTCCTTTGAAATGACAAGAAATTTATTGATCGTTTCCCTCAGGGTCGACATGTCGTTTTACCCCGAAAGCAAATTGACGGAGGAATTGAAAACTACGTGTCTTTTCTTGCAGATACAGACTTTGGAATGTGGATTGTGGATATGAAAACTAGTGTAGAAGAAGCTGTGGATATGAAAACTTCTGATTCACAAAGATTGGAATTAGAGATTTCATCAAATTATTAGATCAGTGAGTGACAATACATACAACTCAGATCTCTTGAAAGCCTAGCCTTCCTTGGACGTTTTCTTCAGTGGACATTGCATCAAGCTGATATATATTTGCAGCTTTAATTAATTTAAGACAATTTTTGTTTACCTACTAACTGCTAGATATTCGAATTATTGTTACATTTAGAGATGATTCACCGAATGATTTTTTTTTTTTAACGTATTAATTTAAGACAAATTTTTATTACCAACTAATTGTCAGATATTTGAATTAGTGATACATTTAGAGATGATTCACCAAATGATGCTTCTTCTTTTTTTTTTAACGAATTAATTTAAGACAAATTTGTATTACCTACTAATTGCTAGATATTGGAATTATTGTTACATTTAGAGATGACTCACTGAATGATTCTTTTTTTTTTTTCACCAAATGATTCTTTTCTTTTTAAACGAATTAATTTAAGACAAATTTTTATTACCTAATAATTGTTAGATATTTGAATTATTGTTATATTTAGAGATGATTCACCGAATGATTCTCTCTCTTTTTTTCTTTTTCTTTTTTTAACGAAGAAAAGAGTATGCCAACGAGTATTTTTAAAAATCATCAACAAGTTATTGAACCAAAGAAAAAAAGTTGAACTCGTCCAAGTTAATGCAAATGCCATAGTAAACGATGGAAAGAAATCAGAGGCGTCTGTTAGAAAATACGGAAAGATAGCAAGGGAGCATAAACAACGAACAAGTAATTCAAATAAAATATAACAAAATTGATTACACCGAAACTCAACCTTAACTCGAAGGAAAGAATACAAAAAGAACGTCGAGGCACGTGAGACACGCTTTCTTTAAAACAGATTCGTCCCCTCCGGTAAGTGCACGAGGCTTCAACGGACGTCTGTCTCCCAGGATACAACGACGAACAACGGTAGTCTAGCACGATCAAAAACCGCTTCCGGTGAACTTGAAACCGAAGTCTTCCCTCTATCACCAAAAACTCAAAACCCGACCACTACAAGAGAAAAACTCGAACAAGAAAACTACAAAAGGAAACTAGTGCTCTCAGATTTGTGTGTGTTCAAGTGATGTTTTCATGCATGAGGAGGCCTCTTTTTATAGCTTCCAAAATCAGGTGTTACAAAACCGAATTTATGAGGTTTAAATTCGGATTTAGAGCTGCCCCATTAACACTTGGAAGATGAACAATTTCCAGAATATGAAAAGATGAGGCTGTTCATATTCTTAATAAATTCAGAATTGTGTTGGAAGAAAGGAAAAAAAAAAATTCCAACCTGCACGTGAGAGAGCATCTTGGGTTCACAATCTTACCAAAGTCCAAAAGTGCAAATCCTTATAAAGTCCATCATGCTTTCATGCCTAAGCAATGTGGGACTCCACATTTACAACCAACTTTCCAACAAAATTCCATTCCAATGGGCACACTTTGAGCATCAATTTCTCATTCACCCGAATACCATTTTGAGTGTATGAATATATGAATTCGATCTCCTCGCGACGGAGAACGCAAATCCACCAAGACCCGTTAATTTTACGAAGTGGGTCCCACTCAAATTTGGACCTCAAAATGGTTCCTTAAAATGATTTGAAAACCATTTTTCCAACAGCGTCAGACATCAATAATCAGAGACTTGTTAGTTTACTAAATCTCTTTGATTAAAGAACCAAATACAAGAAAAATGAGAACACAAAGATTTAACACGATATACATAATTAGGCAATGAACCTAAATTCACGAACTCAGTTTAAAAAAAATAAAAATCACGAACTATGAGATTAGATAAAATTCACCGATAATGAGTATTATCATGGAAATTACATAAATGTAAATTACACTTCGAGAATCAAGTAAGTAATAACCAAGACAAGCAAACATTCAAAAAATTAAAAGAATTCCTAATTAAAAATAAATCCAAATAAATTCAATTTATTGCCAAAAATAACAGAATACAAAAATCAACTTTTCATATATAGTACTAAATTTACTTCTCTGGCTAGCCTTTAATATCAATCTAAGTGGGATTCCATAATGTTTGGATTGATCAAAGATTCTTGTATAAATTGCAAAGGCTAAGATGATGACGATTCTTTTTTTTTTAAAAGGAAATTGTCAAATAAGAGCCAATAAATCCATTGAAGCTGTGCAATGGACAAGATTTAAAGAAATAGTTGGTCAAAAAGAAGGGACCTTTAATGAGAAAAAACAAGATAGTGAGATAAGTAGAGGAAGACCAAAGACAAGTGAGGCCATGTGTTTGTGAACTATACCTTTTCTAATAAGGGCTTTTTGAAAGAAAAATGGGATTCAACCCCCGTCGTCGGGTTGAATTTTAGTACCTCACAAACCATGATTGCCTAAAAATGAATGAAGGGAAGCGTTTTTCCTACGCGTCGATCACTTCACAAGAAAAAGACATGGTCTATGTCTAGCAAAGAATGAGAGAAGTTGAAAGAAAGGGGCCGGGGGAAGGAAAACTTGAAAAGATTGGACAAGAAAAGATGTTATAGGGAGGAAATAAAGCATCTATAAACGACATATACAAAAGGCTGTTGGACAACAATTACTTTCTTATTATCACACCACACGTACTCGCCAAACGATCCATCTTTTTCTTCCTTCTATTCCCTTTTTTAGCTTTCATTATATATCTTTTTCCCTTCATATTTACATTGTCCACGTGCATGGCTCATGGTCTTGTCGCTGATTTTTTCCCCCTTAATTATACTTTTTCTATTTTCTTTAGTCTTGTCTTGGAGAGCTCTCACATTTCTCAGACTCATTTTTTGCTTAGATCACATCAATAAATTAAATTGTTTCCACATCCCGTCAGTCATTCAGTTAAAAGAATTTTAGGTTTTGACAAGTTAGACCTATACCATAACTCAGGGGCTTAATTTTATAAATAGTTCGAGGACAAAATGTTAAAGTAAACTAAATTTGTCATTCTCTTGTTAATTCCCTTAATTCTGCCAACCATCAACATGTGAGGAGTTTAGATCTCCATACACACACACGCGCACACACACACACGCACGCGCGCACACATATGTTACATTTATTTATTTGTATTGTGTAAATATAGCGTAAATTAATCATGTAAAACCCCTGACTCGATCTTATATGGATAGTCAAGGATGTAGTTTGAGCAAGTAGGGTGTATAACTCATATTGGTGAGATGAATGATCATTTCATAATTCGAGCAAAAGCCAGAAAGCGGGAAGCCAAAAGTTGGTGAATATATATATGATTTCAAAAGAGTAGCATACACAAATCTGTGTTGTCCCAAAACCAAGTCCCCTGACTTCTAGGAGGCTTCTTCTTCACAAAAAGCACTTTCCCACACTTTCCACTATATTTCAGACAAGTGGCCGGTGGTAGCCATCATTGTACAAAGGAACAATTTTCTTTTTCAATTCACATATGCTGTCCTATTTTCTCGTTTTAATGATTATTCCTTTAATATTATTTGACAACTTGTAGTAATTTATTTAAGTATTTTTTATGTGATTAAATTCTTAAATTTAAATGATATATGACATAAACAAGGGACAACTAATGGTACAAAAAAGTTCAGAGATCTTAACTCTTCACCCCCCCCACACACCAACAACGTCCTAAGGACCTTGATTATAGCCCCTTTACATATTTGTGGCAAGTTCAACAAGACCACTGCTATCATTTTGAAAGTGAGTGTGTTGAGTGCAGCCAAGTCCAGGTGGATTTTATGTTTCAAGGTAAAAGGCGTAACATGATTAGATACGATTCATTAAATATTTAAGATCAATAAAGAGAATTCAATCAAGAAGATCTTCTAATAAGTATCTAGCCTTGTTATTAATGAAAATGAACTTAGCTAGAGTGAGTGAATAGTTTCATAATTCTGTTTAATTTGGAATAAAGCTATAATAGTAATTATCGGCCCATCTAACTAAACATTTAACAATATCAAAGACATAATAGAACCTTTCAGTCGTCCAAGATGATCTACGTGGATTATATATTATATGAAAGTAGCATTATATTATCATCACTTGTCTCTTGAATATATCATTGAATGGAATGTATTCTTCAATCTGTCTTGTGCTGTGGTTTGTTAGTGCTTGTAGAAAGACCAACACAGAGAAATTAGAATATTAATAGAATAATGCTTAATCTGAGATTCCATATACTCAACGACAGCATCATTTGAAAATAATCCTCTTATAAGACGTTTTTTGCAATGTGTAAATATATGACTGTCAGAATCTGTGATGGGACAGTACTTGTGTTTTTAATCACCTTGAATATTGAAACTGAATAAGGAAGATCTGTTTTTCATCCTTCATGTGGGCAACCAAACATGCCAACGATGATGTAGCTATGGGTTCTCCCTTATATATATATATATATATATATATTGATTATGTCACTATTCAATGGACCACACCAAAGCACCACTCTAGTTCAACCCCCCCAGTTGCCATATTATGGAACTAGTATACAGACCCAAAAGATCAAGATGATGCACCTTTGAACATAGACATCTTTACACATATCTCAGGATATAGGTGTGAGTGTGAGTGTGTGTGTGTATATATATGCATATGTTATTTAATGTTGAGAAACAAGACGCCCACTTTTAGTAAGCAAACTCAATTACAAGTTTTTTTTTTTTTGGGTAAACCTATATTCATGAAGCTAACCTAATGATCGCTTAGTTGAGAAATGTTTAGGTCAAACTAAAACAATAATAGTACTAATAATAATAATAATAATAATAATAACAACAACAACAACAACAATAACATAAATAATATGACTTTGAGGTCGGTCTGTTAATTAGTCAACTTATTTATAATAACTAAAATGGTCGGTTTTTAGTGACTTAAAATAGGCCTATTTGGTTAGTTCTGTTAAACAACTTATAACTTTTGTAGGACATTATTGAACTGAGAAAGTCAAGAGGTCGGAGACCAAAAATAAATAAATAAATAAATAAATAAAAGCCACATTGTATAAAATATATGTTTGGAGGTTTGGTTGCCATGTTATTGCAATCCGAAATAGAAGGGAAAACCGGCCAAATATGTATTCTTTTTGGAGGTTAAGGTTTTGTTGGATCACTTGTCTTTTGCTTAAAACCGTTATATAAGCAGCTGGTTCGTTATGTAAAGAGAGAGACTTCAAACAAAAACATTACATGATTATATTTGACGACATTTTATATTTGCTTAATTCACAAATATTCTACCATATATATATACATGTCAATTTTTATGTTATATTTACTAGTCATTTTTAACGATCTCATCTCAAGTCATCCAGGCTTCATTATATTTTTCTAAACTTATAAACTAGGTGCTCTAATAAATTTCATATTATTCTTGTCCTGATATTTCATTTGTACATATATATATATATGTACGTATGTATATATGAAATGTAAATTAAACAAAACAGAAATTGGAAGTTGATTAATTGGGTACTTTGTTTGTGGCTAGTATTAATCTTTTTCTCCTTAACTTTTCTTTATTTTCGAGTACTAGAATTTAGGAAGATACCCTGCGTTTCCTTGTTTGATCTCTTATGAGTCGCTCTTTGTGCTTTTGAAAGTAGTCTATTATTCCTTACTACTAAAAACCCTTTTACTATATATTACATTACACAAAAAATTTCTTAAAAAGAAGACTTTTTTTTTTTTTTTTTTTTTTTTTTTTTTAAAGAAAGGAAATAAGCTCTTCCTAAATGCATGTTAGTAACACTCTTTAAAAAAATAAAAAATAAAAAATAAAAAAGGAACACACACATAATCAACGTAAGACATATATTATTGTATCTTCACAATGATATTTAAATTAATAAAAGCGTACGTTTTGTGACAAGGTTTAATCAGATAAGGCCAAGTTCTGACTTCTGAACCCTCAGTCCTCAGATCTGACCAAGATCATGAGGCCCCTAACACAGTGATCATCAAATCCCCAAGTAGACAATGATGTGTCATACGTACAAATATCTTCCGTACACGTGGCACGATCATGATGGAGACGACTCTTTGCTATGGTGCACGGGGACCCACCTAGCAAATTGAATGCGGAGGGGTGGGTCCTAATAGATCTCATGTCGTTTTCGTCGCCCCATTTGCATTTGTGCACCATATGAGACCGACCTGTCTCCATCTCATGCACCCCCCCAACTTAAACAAGGACATGCTTGAAAATATTTCCAAGAGTACAAGGGCATTTTGGGTCACCACTAAATGATCAAACTTCTTGTTTTTTTTTTATTTTTTATTTTTGTTTTTGTCAATTATTAAAAACACAAGACACAGAAACAATTGAAAGACTAGTTCTAACCACTCTGTCAAAAAGATCTAAAAAGGAGATTAAAAGATTTGAAGAGATTAGATTATGAACCTCTCTAGTCTCCAGTAATTATGATCACAAATCTAATAGTTAAACAGCACAATCTAATTATAATTGTGTTTTTTAATACGTGTGGGGCCCACCTTACCCTAATCTAGCTCTTAGAAATCTACGGATAGTTTTATCTATGTTACAAATAACAATAGCAATGACAGTAAACATGAAGACCTGCTAGGCTTTGACTCCGCTATGATCAGCTAGCATGTCCTAGTTCATGTGGGCCGTTGATTTTTCTGACCTAATCTACCCATTTTAACAGATCTACGGCCTGATAATACCAAAATATAATTTTCACAAAAAAAAAAATATATATATATATAATATATGTACATCTTTGTTTTAAACTTACTTCTCATACTAAAAACTCAAAATAACTAATTATATCTTGCGTCAATCTTGAAACTCTCTGATTATAAGACGTTATCTCATACTAGTGCTCCATACCAATCTCAAATTGTTAAAAATAAATACATAAATAAATAAAACTAAAGAACGATAAGTAAGAGAATTAACAATTGTGTTTCTCATGATAAGCTAATTTTAAGTTGCCAAAAAGTATTTTTGGTGAAAATCACACGAAAATGATAGAAAAGCCAAACGAGATTTTGTGCCTTCCAATATCTGAGTAGGACCACTGACGCACCCGAAATAACCATATTATAAATGGCTCACAGCTTTTATGCACTGTATATGGGTCTTATTTTTTTTTATTTTTATTTTTTATTTTTACAAAAAAAATAAATCTACAGATATAAAAACTTTAAAAAATCTCTAAACCCAATCCTAATCCATGCCTCACTCACTTTGACAATGGAAATGTCACATTGATTAAGCTATGTTAGTTGGACCTCCAGTCACATAACTATTTAGAGAAAGATAAACCAGAATTATTTAAATTTTAAAAAACAATTATAAAAATAAAAGACTTGTAAATTTCCAAATTAGGGGTCCCCCATTGGCAAATTGAAAGTGATTGGGCTCTAGAGACAAGCACCTAAACCTAGCTTTTTGTCCAAGTAAATGAGCCATCTTTATGTCTGATCAAAGCTTTCTTATTCATTATTATAAAAAACAAACAAACAAATATATATACACACTTATTTATTCAAAAATCATAATCACTTTCAAGTTCCAATGCCCCTAACATCCTTAGCAATTAAATAATGTTAAGTAATAATTTAGAACTGGTTAGAAATCCTCAGAAGTATTATGAAATCCGAAGACACCTTAATCTATATAACCTACATCTGTAAGGGACAGATTATTATTCTGTTACATTCAATTAATTATTGTTAATCTTCAAATCTATAAGCCACTATCGAGGTTTTTCTCCAGGATTAAAAATAGGATTGCGCTTTTAATGAAACCGACATTTTATAATTTATAATTTAATTTACTTGTTCTTTTTATTTTAGAAAATTGGGAAATCATAATAATCTGTGATTAATCTTTGTCTCTGTTCATACTAAGCATATTCCTTTCAATTTTTATCCTTGTGAACTTCTCTATAGTTTCCTCCAACCATAATAATAATAATAATAATAATAATATATTATTATTATTATTATTATTATTAATTACAGGAAATTCATTCATTGAAATAGACTGTTTCTGCTTTCATATCAAACTTTAATTCGCAAATGCGTGAAACAAAAGATGTGGATTAAAATAAAAGGCTCCCGAAATGAAAACGTTAAAGAAAAATAAATAAAGTAATCAACCGGAAGCTCAATCAAACATGGCCCATGTGGCTTGATTAGTAGATGTCTAGAAAGTAGAAACTTATAGAGCGAGAAAGAGAGACAACAAATACTAAAATAGCAAATTCAATGAACTAAAGGACGAGTATTTGAGGAGCTGTATTAATGTAAAGAATTCAATCTAATATGTATATACTACATATATATACATATACAAATATAGCTATGATCATAAAACAACATGGCTTTCAAACAAGGCGGAGAATGACGCGTTACGTGTTTGGTGTAATACATGCAGAGAGAGAGAGAGTTTTCAGACAGGGAATGGCAGATTTCAACCATACCATGTTAGACTAGCCTGTATTATTTTGTTAAAGAGGCTTACCCCTATTATAATATTTGACAAATTTTTGTGTCATAGTATTCTCTGTCTCCTCACAAGATTATGAGATTTATAGTTTTAGTGAGAAGATCTTTTTAATCAAATTCTAAACAATGTTGCAACTGTGACATAATTTAATTTTAAAATCTAGCAAGTTTTTTTGGTAAATTAAAAATCTAGCAAGTTGAACCATGGTATATACATATCATTATTAGCAATCACTGACAGACCATTTAAGCTAATCACAAATTCATTTGTCCATCTCTGTGGCTCGCTGATTATGTCTTAGTTAATAACATCACAGGTGATAAACAACTATATTTTTTTTAAAGTAAAGTTTTCAACTTGTAGAATAAGAGTGTTTTGATTTGGGGTATTATATCTTTAACTGGACTAAAGTCGCAGCCTACCTGCAGGGATATAGAATATGAAGTTTTTTAAAATGTCAATCACCAACCTATACAAGCACCGTCTCACTCTCACACAAGTCGTGTATATTATATATAAAATCATGTCTCTAGCTATGTGTATACATTACATGTAGACATGTAATCTTGTAATGAAACATGACATTCGGAACACAAGTGTAACTGGAGACAAAGGCTGTGAAGTATAACTGTTGCCAACGAGAGAGAATATATATATATATATGTGATATGGGGGAAAATAATAATAATAATAATAATAATAATAATCATTAAACTACCTTGGGATCTCTAGATATCATTTGTGCGTGTGTTTTTTTTCCCCTTCTTGTTAGTACTACCATTCGACAACCACAACATGCTTCTGCATCAAACAAGTTCTTCAATCAACACAACATAGTTTCGTTAGAGCCTAGAGGATTCACTTCTTACCAAACTGAAGGTTTGACCACCAAAGATATTTATGTGATATTTGGGAAACCATATTCAATATGTCCTAAATGGTTTGTTGGCTTCTTCAAGCCTTTTGACATATTCTACTCCTAGTAAAATAGGTAACTTTAGCTGATTAGGGCTAAAACTTCTTTGCTTGTGTAATGTGTAAAAGATAACCTATTGAACACAAATACAAGTTGATGGCCTATTTGGAGTTTTTAAGTCACCTAATTACGTGATTCCACAAAATTAGATCTTTCCAATTAGTACTTCAATTTCAGTTTATAAGTTCATTGCCTAATTTATGAATCAACCTCAAGCCCCTTACCAAGTCGTGGACACTAATAAGTTCAGAAACATGGTGAAGATTTTAGATGAAAACAAGAGACAAAACACAGTTGGTTATAGTTTATTAATCGAATCGAAAACACGCTTAAAGACATGACAACGGTTATTGAAGTGTTATTATCACTTAAATATAACACATAAAACAGGGCAGGAATGCGAATGCGAATGCGAATATAATCAAATTAGCTAACAAATTCTCAGTTGTCAGTAGTTGTAGTAAAGTACACATACAACAATTTTAAGCATCTTAAGCAGAACAAAAATGCATCTTCCCACGATCAGAACATCAAAACATGAACATGTTAGCAGTAATGTGCAAGGCCAAATCAAGAAATAAGGCTCTATATATTTTCCCTGTTAGATGCTTTTTTGTTTAAATGGAAAATGCTAGTCCGTTTAGCTAAATCTATATAGAAAGATAAAGACAAACAGTAGACGACTAACAATCATTATGATAATTCACAAAAGAAGTCAAGTCATAACAAAGAGGTGCTCAAGAACAGAGTTTCAAACATTTTTATTTTTGACTTAATATCATCAGAGTAGAGTTAATAGGTTGGAACCTCTGGTGATGATAAAATTGTGAGCTCGCTTAAAAAACCAACACCAATCCTCCTGCTTCTTTTCTGATTATTCTTCCGTTCAACAGCACCTCCAAGCAGAAACTGAGACGAGCTCTCGACGCTGCCAGCACAGTGCGAGCGACGCCTGACGCTTCTCGATATGAAATCCCCGCACAGGAGTTCTTTTCACCACACATTCGGCCTGCGTCTCGGCAAAGTTACTGAATGGCACAGGCACATAACCGGCGGAGGCAAAGACCGTCTTCCAGTGCGGCATTTTGTCTGGTGCCAGTGCTCGGAGGCGCCCCAGGACAGTGCTCTCAATCTTGGGCTGCAGCAAAAACTTTTCAATCTTGTTTACAGCATCCGGTGTCATGTTAACCGCGGCGTCCAGCGACTCCAACAGGTTAATGTAGGAATGGAGGGCCTGCAGGATGTGTTGCGGGAAGGGAAGGTCGCTCCTATCGCAACCACGGTCCTGCGACACCACAATCTTCGGCGAGAGCTGCTTTATAAACCGGAGAAGATTGGGCAATGCCGCCGGCTGGTTGGAAGCTGCCGAAATGGGAAAATTTACTGCAACAACCTCGCCCTCCGAGCGAAAAACAGGCATGGAGTAAGACGTCTGCTCCAAAGAATCAAAGTTAACAACTTCAAGATCGAATGCCACGCCAATCTCAGCGGCAAACTGCGCGAGGTTGTCACGCATAAGGGCGAGCTCGACGTGGTGGTGGGTGGAGGGGGAGGCAAAGGCCGTGATCTTCAGGGACGGAGTAGGTCCTCCTCCTCCTCCTCCTCCTCTGTTAAGCTCCTGCATAAATGAGGCCCATTGAGCGCCGAAGCCAATGTCAAAATCGACAATGTGGATGTTGGGGGAGTCGGAGAGGGTTTCGAGGAGGGCCTGGTTGGAGGTGAAGTTGACGAACTGAATGAGAGGGGAGAATTCGGAGAAGACCTTGTAGGCTCCCATCTTGAAGATGACGTCAAAGGGGGTGGGGCACCTGAGAGGAGGGAAAGAGACAGAGTTGTTGTGGTTGTTGTTGTTGTTGTTGCTGTTGCCGTCGCTGTTGCTGTTGCTGTTGCCGTTGATGAAGA
Source organism: Ficus carica (assembly GCA_009761775.1). NCBI lineage: Eukaryota > Viridiplantae > Streptophyta > Magnoliopsida > Rosales > Moraceae > Ficus > Ficus carica. The sequence continues at coordinate 938,416 of CM019750.1, forward strand.
GCAACTGAAGAGCCTCCTTGAAGTAGAAAGCAGCCCGGTGGAGGGGCTTTCCAATTGGGGAGGAGAGGTGGTGATTGAGCCGCGCCAATATCCCTTGCGCGTGTGAGAAAGTCCCAGTCCCTACCAGTTCTGCCGCCTTGTACAGCTGGTCCAGCAAAGCATGTTGTTGCTGTTGTAACTCCTGTTGCTTGGGAAGAAACTGCATCATCATCATCCCCTGAGGATGAGGATGAGGAACAAAACTACCCAGATGCTGCTGCTGCTGCTGCTGCTGCTGTTGCTGTTTCCTCATCATCAAGAACTCGTGCCCCGGATCGCAGAACGGCACTTTGGGGATCTGAGAGGCTGCTGCTGGTGGCTCCACTGCCATTACGCCGCCCGAGTTGTGGCGCTTCGCTTGGGGCTGCTCCATTGGCAGCAGAAAGCTTGGGTTATGACCCAGCAGCTGCGGATTCAGAATCTGCGGCTTCTCGTCGGGGCTTTCGAACGGCTGCGGAGGATAAATCATTCCGGGAGGCAAGGAAACCGGGAGAGGAAGAGCATTACTAATGGCTGAACTAGACAAGATGGGGTTTTGTGTAACCTTGTTGTTGTAATTGAGTGGCCCAGAAGAGCTCGTTGGCGGCGCTATAGATGACCCAATAATCTTCCACCATTGTTGTTGCTGTTTCCATACCCGGACCCAGAATACCCTAAATTCGGATCGAAATCAAGGATTCCGAAGCCGGCATTGCCGTCGAAATCAAGAGGGTTGTTGTTGGTGGTGTTGTGGATGCTGCCGCTCTGCAAGAGCTGCTTGAGGCCGAAGGAAGGGTCGTCGACGACGACGTCCCCGGCGATCCAGCGGAGGAGGGAGTGGTCTTGTGGGCCCCCCGGAGACGAAGCCGCAGCAACCGCCGCCGCTGTTTCCGACAACATGGTCTCCCAATCCTCCATACCCCCAACAACAAGGCCACCGCATCTTTCGGGGATAGGCTGCAGCTCCGACGCCCACTCGTCTTTGGTGGTGGGCCCGGCGGGTGTTTCCGGAGGAAGTACTGTAGCCACGCCGCCGCCCCCAACGGTGTCTCCGCCGCCCCCGCCGAAAGAGGAAGAAAGAGTAGAAGCCGAAGTGGGAGGACTTGGGCTTCTTCTCATATGAAGAACAGAAGTGGGTTCGTTGGTGATGCAATTGTTGTTGGCAAAACTGAAAAGAAGCTCTTCGCTGGTCCACTTACTGATATTATTATTATTGTTGTTATTTGAGGTTGCAAAGCCTGCTGCGATTTCAAATACCCCCTTCGCCTCCAGATGATGAAAGGGCATCCCTTTCCCTCGCTCTTGATTAATTTTTGTCTTTCCACAGATCAAACTACTACAGCCCCTTTGTCTAACCCCAGATTGTATTCTTAACAACAACAATAACAACACCAACACCAATGTTTATATTAACCTCAACTGGGTTCAGCAAACAAAAAAAGGTACTTTCTCTTCCTATTCTTCAAACCCACCATCTCTCCTTGCATGATGCCATACACCTTCAACTCAAACCCATTTTCACTTCTCTCTGTTCCTTTGCCTAACTCCATTTCAGCTCCATCTCTCTCTCTTCTCTTTCTCTCTCTCTCTCAACAAAGTTGCTCCCTTTCTCTCTCTCTCTCAATCCCTGAACAAGGAAAGGGCCTGGTGGTTGATATTGTGGTTGTTGTTTCTACTTTCCAATCTATTCTTCTAAACTTGATGTTGTTATTGTTGTTGTCGTTGATGTTGCGCTGCAGTGTACTCTGAGCCCCTTCTCTGCTCTGCCATGGATGCGTGCATCATGAAAAAGGTAATAAAGTGTCCACCTCCTCTCTTCTCCATATATCTCTCTCTCTCTCTCTCTCTCTCTCTCTAGTCCCTATCCCTCTCTATTTCTCTCTCTATTATTTTTCTCTCCCTTCATTTCTTCTTTTCTTTTTTTTTTTTTTTTTCTTTTTTTTTAAGTTTCTGAACAAATTTCTCTCTTTCTCTCCCTTTCTGATACTGCCGGGTTTCTGTCACCCGCCCATAGTGGTGTACTACTGTGTAATGTCTTTCCCTTAATTTACAAGATACATTTGGAGCACTTCACTTTTTGACAAGCTGGGCACTCTAAACTTTTAAATTACCATTTACACCCTGTCAGATCGGTGTAGTGTACTCTCTCTCTCATTCCTTCGTAAAGTTGCTTCCTACTAAAATCTCACAATTATGCTTCTCTTCATAGCATGAGTTCAAAATTAAATAAATAAATCTAATCGAAATTGTGAGTCTGAATTGAAATTTAGGATAGAGAAAAATCAACTTGCTTAATAATAGTATCTCACAAGTACGCTTCCTACTCAGGGAAGGCTTAGATAGTGGAATATAATGCTTCGTGGTTGGTAGGAGTGTGTGGTTAGATGTGTGGTGTTAGAAGTGGTGTGGTGACAATGCTCACTGGTGCGCGGCATGGGGCAGATCTATTGGATCTAAACCTCGAGGGTGAGTCCCGTAGTGCCGTAGAAGGGATGATTGTCTTGCTATGTGTTCGCAGGTGGCCCTTCCGTACAGATGTGATGGCATATTTCTAACGTTGGCTCTGTTTCATCGTAACGTTGTTTCTCCAAGTCCTTTTGATTATATTGTTCATATCTACGCTTATGTTACAACTTTGTTATTAGGCTCGTGTCTCCTTTTGATAGTTAATTTTGTTCCTAATAAAGGCGATATTGCTTCCGTCATATATGTATGTGTTGTTTGCTGTTGGCATGTTTCTAATTTTTCTTAGATTTCAAACCTTACTAAGTAAGCTTGGAGTTGAGGTCTCTCATCCTATGAGAATATTCTTTTAAAATTAACTCTAATCTAACGAATTATATAACAATTGGGGTTTTACTACTAAACCAAAAAGAAAAAACATAAACAACAGATTTTATAAATATAGTCTAATAAATGATGTGGTTTTCTTATCTTTGGATTTTGTTTGTGTATCTGATTTAGCTGAGTTGTTACAACTAAATTTATTTATGTCCAATGTAATGTTTGGCCCCAATACTACAAGTTACTGCTCTCAATAGGTCGAATGATTCCATTAATTAGAGGCATTGGCAAAGGAGCCTAAAACTTGTTTGATTATTGGTATGCAAAATAAGTTTATTGTTGTCAAATCTCGATATATGTCATTCGTTCTGAGTTTTATTAAATTTTATTGATGGATTGATGTCAGTTGAAAATTTTGTCTTGTATGTACTACGAGATCATTTGTCTTGATGTGTGTGTGTCTTTTTTTTTTTTTTTCAGTTGAATACAATTCTTCTTTAGAAAAATCACAAAAAAAAAAAAAAAAAAAAATAGAGGATGGTGCTTTAGTTATAAAACCTGCTGCTTATTATTCTGACTAAACAGCGGTAGAACATTCGCGTTGATGTGTTTAAGTTTTTTTAGTTGAGTACAATTTTTCTTTAGAAAAATCACGCAAAAAAAAAAAATGAGGATGGTGCTTTAGTTATAAAGCCTACTTATGCTTATCATTCTGACTGAACATTGGCAGTAAAATGTTTTTTATGTAGTTTTAAACAAATCTTAAGGGATATTTTCAAACAAAATATATATATATATATTTTTTAACAAAAGGAAAATACTTTATTTAAATATATAGTCTAACAATAATTTTATATTTAATTATACACTTTATTTTGAGCAATGCATGAGCTTTTTTCACTAGGTTTTAATTTAATTTTATTTTTGGTAGAACTAGGTTTTAAATTTTACAACATAATCACTATTTTTATTAAGGGGGGAAAAAAGAAATAAGGAAGTGGGTTAAAGGAAGAACCTTACACAGGAAATGCCTCGGATATGACTTTCTACGGTTTTACCTTTGCCAGTGCCCAGTAGTAATAAATACTGAACTGTAATTGTAACTGTTGCACGGTGAGAAGTGGAGCGCCCAAATCACCAATAATGCCCCCTTTTTTTTTTTTTAATTAGTTTTCCTTTGTAACGCGAGCAAAAAGCCAAAAAGAAGGTCATCATTGAATTTCCGAAACTACCCTCAAGCTACAACTTCTATTACGCAAAATGTTTTAAAGGATTTCCATTTCCCTGCAGTAACTTTGCCTGCAATTTCAAAAAATTACTGTCTTGTAAATTATATCAAGTACACGATATAATAACCTTTGAAAAGCCTAAAAAACATTTGGTAAAACGATTTAAGTTGAAATTTTTAAATTTAAATTAATTGATTTTTTTAAAATTAATTATAAATTTTATTGATTTAAAAAAAATTAAGATAAAAAAGTATAATTTAATTAGAATTAAATTTATTTACCAAACATCCTTGTATAGAATCCACATGAAGTTCGCGAGAAAAAATGACCCAAGGAAAACTCATTTTTTTTTTAATTATTAAAAGGGATAACAAGTAGCTCATTAAGCATTTACCAAAAATAATATAGTACATTCCCGTTTTTATTACGTTCCCATTTTTAAAAAGAATTTTTTTTATTTTAAATAATAAACTCTTTTTATTTTAAAAATAAGATGTTGTTTAGATGTATAAAATATTTTATTTTTCAAAACAAAAAGTGGTTTTGAATAAGAAGAAATAATGTTAAGAATTGTGTATTAAATGAAGATTTTAAAAGATTGGTTCCTTTTTTTAAAATGGTACTATATAAAGTAAGTTTGAAAATTATATAGTTTTTCTTTTTCAAAATTTCAAAATAAGAAAACGATAGAAAAAGTTTAGAAAATACTCTTTTGTAAAAATTTAATAATCAAAATTAGACATGCCATCTAAACAAAGAGGTACCATCTTTGTTTGGTAGAGTGGAAAAAAGGGAGATAAAGGAAATTAAAAGAGGAGTTTTAAAGAGACAAATAGAATTTTGATTGTTTAGTATGGTGGAAAATAAAAAGAAAATAAAAAATGTAAATCCATTGGGCCAAGAGGGAGAGAAAAGTAGAATGATTGAGTGATAGATCACCTAAGTGGGAGAGATGTGGAATGAAACATAGGTCATTTCCTTCATGATGTTTAGTATGATAGTAAGGAAATAAAGCAAAAATCATCTCTCTTGCTTGATTTAAAGATACAAGGAAAAAAAATCTTTTTTTTTATAAAGTAAAATAACTATTTTATCTATAACAAATGAGATGGATTGAATTCTTACAAAAATCTCTCTTTATGAGAGATCAAAACTGAGGGTGTTTTGAAAAATTGGGAGTCCCTCCTCTAATCCCCTTCTTACTCTCTTCTCTCTTACCAAATAACCATAAATGTCAAAATATTTCCACAAATCCCTCCATCTTTCTCATTTCTTCTACTTTTCTCTCCGACTAAATATATTCTTAAACATTTCAACATTAGAAAGAAAATAGGAGGGAACAATTTGGCCAAATAGTGTTAGGTGAAATCATTGTTTTATTCTTACTTTCTCATTATATTTTAACTTTTGTAAGGGCATAATTATAAAACACATTTGATTAGATATTAATATATCATGTCTGAGTAGAAAAATAGAAATCCTATGTTTCTTCTTCTTATGATACTTAAATGTATAATGCATCCTAACAATCTAAAAATATGCATTTTTGGCCAGTTAATTTTTTTAAAAGACCAAATTTATTTTTACTAATCCATGTTAAACATAATTCAAAATATTAACTAAATGTAATAAAAACAAATCAAATAAGTTTTAAAATTAAAAACAAAAATGAGAAAATATAACCTAAGTTCCCATGAATACGAGGCAAACCCAGTGCCCCCTTCTTACACCATTAAGCCCCTCTCGCATCCCAACCATTGATTTATGACACCCTTCCCCCATAGGTGGCGATATCCCCACAAACACCCCTCATTCAAAATAATTCTTGTCACATTTAAACTCATCTTATTCTAAAAATAAAATAATTTTTTTATTTTCTCTTTTAAAAATGGACATACGATCTAAACAGGGAGTTAAATTCACAAAACGATGGTATAAGACAATTTTTTTAGTAGAAGACAATTTAGGAAGCCAAAGAAAGAACACAACACAAGGACTATGAGTTTATCTCATTAAAAAAAATTAAAGAAAAAAGTTTGTAAGGCCAAGATCAAAATGTGTGGCTGAGATTGATCGTTATAATTAAAGAGAATTGAGGTCAAAGATCGACTCTCCGATCGAACACTTTACCAACGCATATCAATCGCGTTCACTTTAAAGCTACGTGTCTGCAAAACATGTACTCCAAGGGCCAATCCAGCAGAAGCGTGTTTTCACGTTCCTTCTACTGCCAGTGGGTCAAAGGAGGTCATTCTTACAGTGACTCTAAGGTAAGAATGACTCCAATCTAATTTACCCATTATTTACTAAGAACTTGTGTCCTCAATTTTGTATCATTTGAATTTTTTCATATAGTATATTTAAATACACCTTCATTTTTTCCCAAAAAAAAAAAAAAAAAAACCTTTATTTAAACTATATATCTATTTATTTAACAATTTATTCATTTATTTATTTATTTTTACATATTTTTACTAATCACATCATATATATTCTCTCTCTCATCAATGCATATTAGAATATTGATTGTTTAAATGTAACAATTCAAATATATATTCCATTTGAATTTAATAGTTAAAGGGGACATCTAAATGCATATTTAAATACATTTATTAAATTAGAATTCAATATCAAGTGAATGTGTGATTCAAATAAACTATTAATTTTTAGATACTTTGAATTAAAAAAAAACAAATTACTTATAAAAGTTAGATTTTCTATAGATTTAAGATTAATTAATGGGCTATTTGGGGGACTTTTCTAAACCATTTTTTTCCATGTTTTTGTCTTTTTCATCAAAAGTAAACAATTTTACTATTCACTTTTCTAAATATATCTTTATCCTTTTCAAAAAATTCAAACTTTAAAAATCCATAACTTTTTTTTTTTATTTCAAACCGAAATAAGATTTAAAAAAAAAAACTTTCATAAAATTTTGAGATAAATGAAACAAGATCCATATTGTTATTTTTTTTCCGAAAACATTTTAAGTTTTTGCATATTTTCACTCCAAACAATTCATTTCCATCAAACACACATTTTCAAACTTCAACTCAACTCCAACTTCCAAAACTCTGTCTCTAATTGTCCCTCAAACGGTCCTATAAGAGAATATGATTGCAAAAATGGTCTAATAACTTCCGCTATTCTCAAGTAATAACTACGACAAGTTTTTGCTGAAATAATTAACTACGACAAGTTGGAAATACAAAAACCTTTAATTAAAAAAATTAAAATTTTACGTTCAAAATTTAACCCTAGCTAATATTAGAATTAATTACTAATATTTTATAAGATTAAGTGTCAATTACCAGAAAAGAAAAAAGTTTCAAATTATAAGAAGTTGAAGGGCATATAAATACAGAAAACTTCTTCTTCTTTAGCATTTTACTAGTTTAATGCCCGTGCGATGCACGGTTACAAAAAAAAAAAAATTAAAACTGATAAGGATAAATGATAAATGTAAATAACTTAAATGAAAAGTAATAGATTAAAACATATAATATAATTCCAATAAGTTTGAAAATTTAGATGTTTTTATCATCATAGCAAGCTTAAATCTTTATACAAAAACTCTTTAGAAAACTATTTATAACAGAAAAAATAAAAAACAATTACAAAGAAAAAAACAGTGACAACAATAGTAACAAAACAATATCATATAAATATATATACAAACGAAAAACAACTAAATGTCAAACATTTACATCAACAATAAAGACTACCAAATTGTATTTAACGATTAATAACAATAGTATCATTTTTAACAACATATACCAAACCAAATAAGGCATCTAATATATGTATTAGTATATACCAAAATAGAGATCATTATAGTAAGCTTAAATCTATATAGAAAAACTGTTTTCAAAAAGTAATTATAACGAAAAAAAAAAAACAATTAAAGCAAACAGTGACGATAATAATCACAGACCAATATCATATAGGCATATATACAGATATTACAAATTATAAGAGCACAGAAATATGAATAGCAAAATGATGGGGAGATAATAAAATTCAAACAAATAGAGTCATATTTCCTTATATGTACAGCAATCATATAAACTATCATATCCTATTTCATAATCATCTAACATATAATAACAGTGACATAATTCAAACATTGGCAAATAAAAGTTTCGAAAAAACAAAATTGATCACACCATATTAGAAAACAAAGACAAAGACTAAAGAAAGAGAACACAACAACAAAACCAAATCCTTTCATAATATAGTAATAACTATGATTAAACAGTACGTAGAAATAGAAAAATATTACAGGAACAAATAAATAGAAAATAAATATATATATTTAAGGAAGAAATCGAAACCAGTCAAATAAAAGCATTCAATAATAGTCAAAAGACATAAATAAGAGCAATACCATAATGAAAAAGGCCTTCTTCACATAAAACTATTTGAAAAATGTCAGTTTTTAGAAAGGAAGAAATGAGGGAATAAAAAAGTCAGGGTAACAATTAAAAAAGGTTGGGAGCAGAGTAAATAGGAAGATATTACAGATAGTAATAACTAAATGGCAGTTGTAAAGAGAGTGAGTAAGAGAATATTGTAGAAGCAGTGATAGTTAAACGTAGGGATAAAACAGTAAATGAAAAAGCAAACTATTTATAATAGAAAAATTATAAAATAAAATTTTAAGTTTTTTTTTTATTCAAAGGTCGGTGAGGAAAAAAGCATAAATATCACACAAATAACAGAGTTATCTCAGTAAAATATCAGTGGAAAAATATGGTTAGTCATAATAAATAACAGAGTTTGGGTAAATCAGAGTATTACAGATCCAAAACCATAGCTAGAAGCATTAAAAACAGGGTCACAACTGTAAAAAATGCAGTGAAACTGAAGAAAGTAAACATTAAATCACAGAATTACAACAAATGGCACAATTAAATACCCAAAAAGATTGTTCAGAAGCATTAAATATCTGGGACAGATCAACAAAGACAATAACAACATATCTAAATACAAAAGCTGCAACTAAGAAACAACGTAAGAGGTCTAGAAGCCTAAAGAAAAAAATAGTCTAACAATCCATTCAAATCTAACAAAACAATACTGATCAGAAAATCCAACAATTCATTCAAATAAAACTAACAATAAAATATCATTTGAAAAGGATATGCAAATCTTAAAAACAACAAAAAAAATATAAATCTAACAATCAAGTCATAAAATTTAAAAACCAAGTTCTAATAAAATATTACCCAGGGGAAGGAAAAAAAGAGAAATATCAAAAATCAAAATATCACATAAATAAGTGCTTGAAATTTCCATTGCATACTCACAATCCACTATGTTCACAACATTATTATCATAATCTACAAAAGCAAATTAACAGAAATCAGAAATAAAGACCAGCTTATATGTATATAAAATAAATAAATAAGTACAGCAAAAACCAGACTTTTAGCCTATTTTTTCTTTAATTTTTTGCTCAGCTTTTTCCCTGATTTTCTCAAACCAAGTAAATACAGGAAGCAAAAATAACAATAATAATAAACAAAAAAAACAAAAAAAAAAATAAAACAAAAATACTTTTATCTGATTATGTACATACAGAAGAAAAAACAACTATAAAAAGAAAAAAGAAAAAGAAAAAGAAAAAATGACACAAAAACTCAAAAAAAAAAAAAAATTAGGATAAACATAATGGAGAAAACAAAAAATTCCATAAACAAAATATACAGAAAAAAAAATTATCCACCAACACATACGTAACAAAAACCCTACTAATAATAATAGGGAAAAAATCACAACCAAAAAAAGACCAATCAAACCCTAAAAAAAGAAATTAAAAAAAAAACGACACCGTTGATTATATACTTGTAGGGGAAAAAATAACCATTAAAAAAAAAAAAAAGAAAATCACCCAAAAACACACAAAAAAAAAAAAAAAGGGAAAAATTTAGGAGAAAAACATATAGAAACAAAAAATTCCAATAAACAAAAACATACACAACAAAAAAAAAATGTCTCCACTAATATATACGTCGGAAAAAACCCTGCTAATAATAATAATAATAAAAAATTCATGACCAACAAAATCCAACCAAAAAGCTAAAAAAAGGAAAGGGGGGGGGGGGGGAGCGAGACCAAAATAACAGTAAGGAAAAAAAATAAAATTTTAAAATCTAAAGTTGAAGAACCAAAAGCAAAAGAAAAAACCTTAGAAAGAAAAGAAAAAAAAAACTAAAGCAAAAAACAAAAAAAAAAATTTAAAATAACGACAGAATACGAAGAAAATAACGGCAAAAACAAATCAAGAACACAAAAAACCAAAGCTTAGGATTCGGAGAAAAGGAAAAACCTGAGAAGAAAAATAAACAGTGTTGCAAAAAAATTAAAGAAGAAAATGCTTCGAAAAAAATTTAAAGAACACAAAAAAAAAAAAAAAAGGAGCAAACAGCAACATAAGGAGAAGTACATCTGATAAGGGCAAAACCATCAAAGAACAAAAACCAAGGGCAAAACCGTCCATTTACTGTAACGGAAGGAAAAGCAACACTGACCAAAGGGTAAATCGGTCCGTGCAATGAGGGAAAAAGGGCAATTATGTTCATTCACTGTAGCTAGAGGAAAAGGCAACTTTGCTCAAGAGGCAGAATAGTCCGCGCACTATTCAAAATCATCAAAAAATAAAAACCAAGGGCAAAATCATCTATTTACTGTGGCGGAGGGAAAATCAACACTGACCAAAGGGTAAATTGGTCCATGCAATGAGGAAAAAAAGGGTAATTATGTCCATTCACTGTAGTTAGAGGAAAAAGCAACTTTGCCCAATGGGCAAAATAGTCCGTGCACTATTCAAAAAACAGTAACCCATAGCTTTCTTTTGGTATATAGTATATATATGAGCTAGCCTAATCCACTTGATATGACTCAATAAATTGGCTCATAGTTTTTAATTTGTTTTTTAAATTTTTTTTTGGAAGGATCATGTAGTTTTTCCTTGCTGACATTTGTTCATCCTACTCTATTTCTTATTCAAATTTTAAATGTTAATTCCTTAATATGGTGTTAAGGAATTTAAACTATATGTCTTGTGGACATTTACATTATGCGAGCCTAACCACAAAATTTTTCAGTTGATTCCATAGAACTTTGAAAATTAAAGTTCCAAGACGAAGTTATTTCCAATTTTTAAAAACGACCTACAATCCTCACTCCTCAGTGTAGGAGATATTCGATTAAAAAAATTTCAAGTTGTACAAATTATCTTTTTTATTTTTAATTTTACAAAAAAGGAATAGAATAAAAAAAATACATTTTTTCACGGAATTAACTAATTCTAAGCTCTGCAGCTGTTACGTTTGCACATGCATGGTTTTCTTTTCTTTTTTTTTTTTTCTTTTTTTTTTCTTGGTTCTTACTTCTTCGTTTCTTTTTGTCGTCTGTCTTCCATTTTAGTACGTGAGTATCTTTTCAATATTGTCGCAGTATTTAAAGTTCGAAAAGATTATCACTTTGTCTGAACATATAATAATAGTGTCGATCGAAAATACAAGCAGTGTGTGTATATATAAATATGTGTGTGTATAAATGCATATGAAGTGCTATACAACTGGGGAAACAGGTAACCATGATATATAAACCATCCGTCTTCATGAAAATGAAAAAAATATGTAATATTTAAGTACTCGATCTTCATAGAAATATTTGCTTTCATACATTTTAGTGGAGTTATACTTATTCCGAAAGGATTTTTTCGTCTCAAAGTATATAATCTAAATTTTACATCCTAAAATTATTATTTTAAGTTTTTTTTACAGAAAAATTTGGGTGCATGGATATGCATCAATTCAACCATTCGGGGGTGTAGAATTGCATAGGAATAATCATACGATCATTTGGTGTGATGTTGAATTTCGTCGAATATATATGCAAATATATATACATGTGTGTATGTGTGTGTATATATATATATATGTATGAGAACTGCGTATTAATTAAGAGATACAACAGTATTCACCCAAAAAAAAAGAAGAAGAAGAAGAAAGAGATACAACAACAAGGTGGTGGTATAGAACTCAAAGCTGTTGAATAATTATTAAGCGTCCATTTAGATCGTTAGTTAAAATTAAAATTTTTAAGTTAAAATTGATTGACCTTTTAGTTGGAGTTATAATTTTTATTAATTTTAAAAAAAATTCAACTAAAAAATTACAGTTTAATTAAAATTAAACAACCGTATCAAACAAAACTGGCAAATTTCCAATGAGAGTGCCGTATTCATTAAAATATGCGATACGTAATGTCACAATCAGTGTTACATTTTTTTTAAAAATAATTGATTAAATTAATACTCCTTTTTTAACCTTTTCCTTTTTCTTCTTCGTGGGTCCAATATATGGTGCATCTTTTAAGAAAGCGCCCTTTAAAATATATATATATATATATATATATATGTAATAATAATCCCAGCAGATCTTGCAGTTAATTAGAGGCTTTAGTCTGGTCCTGAACATTTAATTATAAAACAATTAAAACACATAGGGGTGATTTTGTGCTAACAAATTAATTTTGGGCTAGCAAGCTAGAAAAAGTACTACATTATGTCGAACCAAGCCAAAATATTACCGGCGGAGTAGCAACAAAAACGTCTGATATATAATTAATTGGTAATTAGTCCACGGGACAGCGCACAAACAAAAGTTTAATTAGTTATTCTATCACGACAATTTCTATTGTAGAAGATAAAACATATATCTTATTAATGTTATTTAAGTTTTGTTTATTAACCTTTCATACTTATTCATGTTGTAACTTATAACAAAATGTTGATTTAATATGACAAAATAAATAATAATTAAGTTCTCACCAATAGTACATCGTTCAATATCTACCATGGAATTAATCTATTGTTTAATCTATTTGTCCATCAATATAACATTGAGCCGACGTGGATCATATTTCATTTATTATACAAGGTGATTGGAGTAAATGTTTGTGGTATGTTAAGATCGCTCCTATATATATATATATATATATATATATATATATGCACACACACACACACACATATACACACACACACATATATATATATATATATATATCTCTTCGAATGAACATTACAATACTAGTACTACCATAGAGTTTGCTAAGACGATATTCCACTAGTTATTTTGTTTGGAAGATTCAGAAAGGTGTCTCCTTTTGGAAGCTAGAAGAATATTCACAACTAAATACATATGCGTAGTGGTCGTGCAAGCATGCTGAAAGAGCTAGCTTCGTTACGTTACAACATTTCGTAAACAGAAATGACTCATATATATATGGAGAAGGAAGTTAAGGCAAAATATAAAAAATCTATATACATAATAATATTCTTTTCTTTTATTGCCCCGAAGGCTTTTCCAAGGATATGTATGGATTTAGCCATTTAGGGGTGGGGGAATAGAAGTAACTTTGTGGAATATATAGCCATTATAATTTATGAAGACAAGTGTGTGTGTATATATATATATATATATATATATATATATATATGTTTCCTATGATTGTGAACTGGTCTCCATTAATGACCAAATAAAAAGAACAACCATGATCATGTGGTAAAAAGGTTATTTCAACATGATTTTTTCTTCTTCTCCTGAATTCTAATATTTCCTAAATCATGTCTAAATAATCCAGTTTTTAGTGGCTTGCTCTCCATGCATGCATGTTTTCCTTTCTTGTTTTGGCCTTGATCTTGAATATCTTGAATATTAATTATTTTTAGTTTTCCAATTATATGTTTCAAAACTTAATTAAGCATGTCGCGGTACATATTTAAAACCCTAAATGTAGTTGGCACAATATCATGGGATGGTGCAGAGGTTATGTGTCTTTCCATATATCTTCGATCTCTTAATTTAATTAGGATAGACTACTCTATATATAGCCCAAGTACAATATATAAATTCCTTGTCAATATTAACTCTGCGGCTGTGTTATATGGTGGGAGTGAAACTTTTGAGTATAATTGAATCAAGTGATCAGTTGTTTCGACTAATCTATTCATTGGGCGCCGTTGGATATTGCTATTATAAATTAAACAGATAAGAAATAGGATGGCACTGATGTTAATTTCCCTTTTTGACTCCCAAAAAAAAAAAAAAAAGGGGGAGGGGGAAAAAATAGTAGCCTACCTGATGTATATATATAGCTCACTTTCGACTGTCTTGAGAAATTTATGAAATGCATATCTGTGTTTTGATCTATATTAACATTTGATGTGTCATTCATTCGTACATGAATATCAAGAGTACCAGTGCAATAAAACATTATATAATAATGTGTTTTCATCATTTATATAAATAAATTATTCGTGGATCGTTTGGAATTGAGCTTCGAAGACAAAAACGGCAACAGTTTGACTGTACTTGTCTTAAATACAGCTCTATATATATATGTCTTTTGAAATTTCAATCTCAGAAAACAATAATAGAGAGTGGACAGGCTTTGGTGAAGTATATGAATTGTTTAAAAGAGAAAACTATGATTTGGACATGTCAGGATGAAGAGCTTAGTTTTGCATGTGATACCCTAACCAAACCAAAACTCTCTTTGTTTCTGTGATGTGGAAAGTGACACGGCTCCAAACCTCTTTTCCCCCACTCAAATATATATTGTTTTCCTTTTCCTATAATATTGTATTATATATTGCATTTTTCACGTGACAATTATTTCCTTGATCATAGGATCCAAATAGAACGTAATGCTAGCTATTGGTAATTATATTTGTAGTTTTGACCCATTATATTTTTCATCAAGCTTCCTAAATGGTATGTTTACTTATCCAAGTAGGAAATAAAATGACAATTAATGTGAGTTAATCCCTTGTAATGTGTCCTTTTCTTTCTTTGAAATGAGAGTACAAGTGGTGGATCTCGCATCCATTTAGGATTTAAAAATAAGATTTACAATCTCATACTCCCTCCGGATTGTGACTACCACGCTCTTGATATTTACATTAAACTACTAACTTAGTTACAAAATGATATATATAAAAGATAATATAAACCTGATTAATTTTCACTAATGTTATATAAGTATCCTAATAATTATCACATATTAGAATAATTTCAGCAAAAAAAAAAAAAAAAAAAAAACTATAAGTAAAAAAAAAAAATTATTAGAATAAGATAATACGTATTCGCTTTTTGCACTTGAGTTTTGATTTTATTTATTTTAATTCTAGTTTGTATACTTTATTTGTATGTGCTATTTACTTAATAGATAAATTTATTTATTAAGTATATAATTTATATATTAATAAATAGGTTATTTACTTTATTAATTTTATATAGTTTGTATACTTTATTTGCATGTGCTATTCACTAGAAGTAAATAAATTATATACTTAAAAAATAAATTTATTTTTTAAGTACATAATTATTTATTGAAAAATAGGTTATTTACTTTATTAATTTTATAAATGTGCTATTTATTTATTTTGACAATATGTTATTTACAATATATATTCCTATTAATAACTACATAAGATCCGTAAGTGACCACCCCAACTGCTAGGGTTGTGCACGAACCCGTGAATTCGCCCAAGCCATTCGGCCCCACCCCACCTTGCCCATTTGAAAGAGTCCACATCATTACCTGTTTGTTTTGGACGGCTTTTCTACTCACCCGTCATCACTTATGGGCATATACGATTTCACTTTTTGGTTTGTGGGTTCAACCCGTCCACCAGTTATTTTTTTAATTAATAATAAAATTATTTTCCTTTAATAAGAGTATAAGACTCTTTAACGAAGTTACTGGTAGTTTAATTATTTTTTAGATTTTATTATTATTGTTGTTGTTGTTGTTATTTAGATATTGTGTTTGCAATTAGAATCAATCTTATTCTTTTTTTTTTTTTTTCCGTCTCTTCAAGCTTAACATTATAATAGGTTCGACAATTGAATTGAAGTTACAAGCTTGTTTCGGTTAAAAAAACAATCGAAAAAAATAAAAGGAGAATAAAAAAATTACAAAATTGTTTTTAAAATTCTCTACCCACCCGCCACCAACTTGTCCAACCCACCTTCATGATGGGCAAGATTAGTTTAGAAATTTAAAAAAATTGTTATCTTCCAACCCGTCCACCACCCACCGCTGAACCCACTCATGCACATTCCTACCAACTACAAATATATGCATACTGCATATATTTGCACTAGTATTTTTGTTTCTTTTACCAATTATGGCAGTTTGGTATCATAAAGAAGGCAATGAAAACATGGTCAAAACCCAAAAATAATAATAATAAAAAAATCACGTTCCTATACTTCATCTATCACATGCCATGTATATGTATTTATGTATATCATCATAAATTCTCGATCTAATTCCTTTTGAAATATAATGCAATGCATGTATCAAAAAAAAAAAAAAAAAAACACACACACACACACACACACACACACACACACACACACACACACATATATATATATAAGGACCTTCTTCCTTGATTTTTCTTCTGTTTCCTTTCTTCTTCTTCTTCTTCATTTTATTATTATTATTTTTTTTTTTGGTATTAACTTTTTGATAATTGCCAATATTCAAAGATCCATACGCCTATGATATAAATATAAATATATATATATATATATATATATTAGCGGACAAATTCGAAAACGACAATCACTATGATTCGATGACTTTATAGGAGAGGAGTCTATATATATAGGAATAGAGGACATTATGAGCTTATTGCCAAAAGCCTGTGTGTGGTCTCTCTTATTGTTTTCTGATAAATTTGTTATGATAGTCACTTGGACGTTTTACCTCAGTATCATTATAGAGCCCAAGACAAACACGTCTCACTACTTTTTGTTTTTGTTTTTGTTTTTTTTCCCTTTCTTTTCGCTTCTAGTTTTGGATTTGCTTTGTTTCAATATTGATGTGATCACGAACCATTAATCACATTAAAATTGTGTTAAAATTAAAACAAAAAGGAAAGTGAATTGAACAAATATATATATATATATATATACATCATTGACGACACTGATATGTAGTTTTTTTATGATTCTCTACCAAACTATATATATTAACAATATATCCATTAGGGGAGCTTTAGTTAAAACACATGTATGGCCGGTTTTACCAAACAACCACAGTACTTTAAAGAAATCAAAAGGAAGGGAAAAAAAAAGTTCATAGGAATGAATTTAACCAACGTTACTGAGACCTGTGTATATTGTTTTGATTAAACCTGATTTAATTAGATTGGATTATATGCATGGTCAATAATAATACCCATCTTTAGTGATCTTTTAAACTGTAAAGCCAGCAACTTTTGTCTATAATTCACACGACTTTATTCAACTTTTTAAGCATTAGAATATTAATTTTTTCCAACTTTATTACAATAATTACGACTTAAATCTTTCTCCCATCACCATCCAACCAAAGCACAAAAGATTTCCCTAGTTACAAAGAGAGAGAGAGAGAGAGAGAGAGAGAGAAACCGTGCTCGGGGACAATTTCCAATGTTGAGAAATATATATTAGTTTTTTGACATATATATATATATATATATTAAATTGTTTAAATTTAAAGTAGGTTATTTGTTACTTTATTGAACGATAAGGCAATAAGATTTGGTGTTTGTCGGATGGCCATGAATTAGAAAGAAATAAAAAGGGCATGCCAATTACCAAGTTATTGGAAGCTAATTAGCCACCACAAAGTAAAGTTTTTTTTTTTTGGTTGAAAATACCACAAAGTGAAGTTGGTAAGCCAATATAACTCCAGACAAGATTTTGCTTTTCGTTGGATTAGAGGGACTCTATTTGCTTCTCGTATGTCCCATTATTTTCCCGTCTCTCTCTCTCTCTATTTTTTATTTGTTATTTTATTTTTCAGTTGCCTAAAAGGTGGTCCAAGCCATATATATCAAAAGAAGTGCAAAGACCATATGTTTTCCCCCTCCAAAAGAAAATTATCCGGTTCTTAAGTCTTTGTCACCAACAAAAAGTTCCTAAAAGACAAAATCATGAGGGAGAGTCTCTCTTTCGGCTCCGGATCATATATTTACTTGAGCAATGTTTTATGGTGAGGATTCTTTATCCACATCGTATGATTCTGAACAAATATTAATATCATAAAAAAAAAAAAAAAGAATATATAAATTTAGTGAATTCTGAGAAAATTCAAAAGTTTCAAATAATGTATTATTGATATAGTTTTATTTATGGATTCTCCAATGTGTTTGACACATTTGTAGATTTGGTTTTGTAAGCTGCTTTGCCTTTTAACTTTTAAGACAAAATTTTGGATGTTTATGAATTAGTTTGATTATTTTATTCTCTTGATCAGATTGCAATTTGTTGTATTCTATTTTTTTTTTTTAAATAGAAAGTCATGTTGCATTCTGTAATGCCGTCGGAAATTATATTGCTTTTGTTTGACACATGGTCAACAATATATCATTTATCCAAAAAAATAAAAAAATAAAAAATAAAATTGATCAACAATATATCCGCTATAACAAATATCATGTCGTTTACCTCCTTAACGATATGTGGTTTATATCCCATTAAGAACATGTCGTTCTTCGTGATAGAGGACAAGTCGTTTCTAGATTTTAAACGACACGTCGTAATTAATAGTACGCAACGACATAAACAGTACGAAATCACATGACAGTCGTAACGACATTTCGTTTCAAATAGGTAAGGACATAACATCCGGATTCAGCAAACGACACCGAACCAATGACCTGTCGTAGGAGAAAATTCTGTTGATGATTGCCTCCAATTTTTGGTAAGGGCAAGCGGCGAGGGACCCACATAGTTCGAAGTCGTTCATCTAATCGTACGGCCAGAAAATTCTTGATTGTTGCGCAAGACAATTGCCGTGTTGTGGTTTTACCACGTAAGCGCTGACGTATGATAATAATTTCCAATGGATAAAATATAAACGAACCCCAAAAACAAAAACAAAAAAAAAAAAAAAAAAGGGGGCAAGCGACACTCTTTATCGTCAAACCAAACCACGAACGAACTTTGATCAGAGTGTTTTAAGAGTGTGATCCGAACAGAAAAAGCTTCTCTCTTTGTCCTTCGTTTTCAACAGGTTTGATTTTCGTCTCTAATTTTTACTCATTATTTTTTTCCATCAATTTTTCTTCTTTTATGTTTTTTAGTTGATTTTTGGATGATTTTAATTTTGATTCGATCAAGATAATTTGTAATAAAGGAGTGAGGACCTAGTAACTGATTATTCTCAAAATTTTAGTTCTTGATGATTGCAGTGACTAAAAGACAAGTTTTTTTTTTTTTCTTTTTTGCTTCAAAATTTTTTTTTTTTAATTCTCTTTAGTAAATTTAGCTAATTGTTTTGTTTCTGAGCTAAAGGATGTAGTTTGCAGTTTCGAATCTTTTTTTTCCCCTCTTAATAAAAAGAAATTATCGATTTTTTTAATGTTGTGTATTGTTATATTTATAGTTCGTAGTTATAATAGTTGGGGTTGAAAAGGAGTAGAATCAAACTAATAAATTAAACTTTTTTTAAAAAAATTTAATAAATAAAATTTCAATTGGTTGTTTTGTTTTCACTTCTAATGGGAGCTGATTTTCAGGTGGAATGGCAAAGAGCTACTTCAAGCAGGAGCATGATCTTGGTATATACTACAACCAGCATTGTTTGTGTGTGAAATATTGTTGTAGTTTAAATGTTAATGTTTGTGTGGTTTTTGATCTTGAGTCCAGTTTATTTAGTGCTAATGGACCTTTTAATTTCAGAGAAGCGACGGGCAGAGGCTGCAAGGATTAGAGAGAAATACCCTGACAGAATTCCGGTGAGATTTTCGATTATACACGGACAACTAATCTGTGTTTCAAATTAGGTGCTGTTCAGTGTTGCTTCATTTACTGGTTCTGACAATGTATTGAAAGAGAGAAATCTCTGTGGTAGTAAATCATCTTAGATGGTTTTGCTCTCTATGATCATTTGCATTTCTATTAGTTGCCTTAAGTGGAATAAAGGGATAGTGATGGGAGGTTTAGTGGATGGATTTTAAGACTTATACGTGATTGGTACGAGGGATTAGAGGAGGGAATCAAAATCCTTTACCTGGGTTAAATTCCTTTCCTTCCTTCCATCCCATTTTCTCTCCCACTTACACAACAACTATATGTAGATTTCCAATTGTCACTTATTTGCCATAGAGAGAGATGCATCGGTTGATTTTACGCTCTGGAATTATTGACACAACATTTGGAGTTGCATAACTTCAATCAGGAATTTGATTCTCTCATTCTACTTACGGTGAAAATTATCTTAATATTATTGTAGAATTACTTTTGGCTTTCTAGCTCACTTGTGTATAAAACTTGCCTCTATAATTTTTAGGTGATTGTGGAGAAGGGGGAGAGAAGTGATATTCCAGTTATTGATAAGAAAAAGTAAGGTTTTCCTACTACTATTTGTGTTTCTAGATTTCTCCTGGTTTTCTTGGGCCGCATCTTTGAGTGAGCCTTTTGATGTAATCAGGCTCTAGCGTAGTTAATTTTATCGTCAAGGAGTATATTAGCAGACTGTACATGCATCAGAAGAAGTGGGAAGAAAGTTAAAAAAGAAAATGCTGTGCTTTAATGTCTCTAAATTCCTCATCCTCATTCACTGTTGTCTTTGATAACTTGTGTTCGTAGAAGATAAACTCAAACTCTTTTTTTTTTTTTTTTTTGGAACTTGGGGGTGGGGGGATTTGAATTCTGCACCTTTAGGTGGAGTCAATTATGGTATTACCGCTAGGCTATATCTGCAACCACAAACTCAAGCTCATTTGCAATTTGAAGTAATCATGTTTTCCAATTATGATATAATTTTGATTGTCACTGATATATAGATGTTATATAAACAATTACAAGAGTATTCCATCTAAGCTTTCTATAATTTTGGAGAAAAGTAAAAAAGGCATAATAATGTATTTATCATCGACACCATTCTATATTTTAATTTTTCTAACTTCTATGATGTCTCAAAAGTTTTATGTTTGTATGATCATATTCCATTTGGATGCTGATTTTGCTTAGTTGCTGCTCGATACTCTTTTCTTTTTCTTTCTTTTCAAGGAATAAAAAAACACGAAAAATGTCTTTCATTTTGTCTTAAAGCGTCTTGCCTTTTTTTTACACGTCTTTTAATTGAACTTGATGAGAAATTACAGGTACCTTGTCCCGGCTGACCTAACTGTGGGACAATTTGTTTATGTGATCCGTAAAAGGATTAAACTAAGCGCAGAAAAGGCAATCTTTATCTTTGTGGACAATGTTCTCCCGCCTACTGGTAAATTTTTATTTTCGTAGATTTTGTCCTCAGATTTTGATGCAAGTTGGGGGCTTTTCGAATTTGAAGGGGTCCATGGGTAATGTCGTTTCTTTTGGCTTTTGCAGGTGCGGTTATGTCTGCCATTTATGAAGAAAAGAAGGATGAAGATGGATTTCTTTATGTCACTTACAGTGGAGAGAACACTTTTGGTTACTAGAACTCTGGTTTTAATTTTCAGCATTCTGCCAAAATCTGGTTCACAGAGACTTCTATTTCAATTGCACAAAAACCACCTTCTGTCCCTCTGCTAATGCTTCTCTTATTTTGCCTACTTTCTTAACTCCTTGCTGGTAATATTTGTGTACAGTTATGTGTATATAAACTTAAAAAAGGTATTTCCGTAATCGTAAATATGGTGGATTGTGAATCTCATAGTGCAATCTTTAATATACTTTGATGCATAAACTTGTGTATCCCTCTCTCTCTCTCTCTCTCTCTCTCTCTCTCCACAAACTGTAATGTGAATTTAGTATTTAGATTGAAGAGATGGACAAGACCTCGTGGATACATGGCCAAAAGGCTTTGGAGGAGAAGTTTTAGTTATGTGTGTGTGTGTGTGTATTTTAATTTCTGAAAACCAATCCAATTGTCCACAAATCTTGCTTTCCTTGTTCAAGTTTTCTGTGACCAAGGTCTCCAGGTTGGGGAATGGAAAGCATCGAAAGGCTTTAACAAATGCAATGGCTGTATTGACACAAACTAGGAAGGATCACCCCTTGCGCCTTTCTTTCAATCCAAATTAATGGTGAATTCTGGTCCACGAACCTCAGTTCAACAATCAACACGTGTTTGAAATGGTGTCGGTCTATCACGACGAAAATGTAGTGTTCGGAATCGGCGCCACGCATAACTCACAAGAAGTGCACTTTTTATTTGGGTTGTGTGAAGCACCCGCTAATGCCTAACAGCACTGCACAGTGTCAAAAACATGTCTCAGCGCTGTTCCAAAACATCATTTAAACATTCATGTCGGGGTTTTCAGAAAAGTTGAAACAACTTGAGAAACAGAAGAAAGGTCACTCTTAAATTTTTTTGAGATGGAGTAAAGAAACACATAATTTGATTCCATTGTTCAGCTTCTCGAGCCAACTAAAAGAAATCTATATACAACCTTGTGAAGAAATGAAAAGAAAGGATGATGATGACGACGAAGAAGAAGAAGAAGAAGAAGAAACGGTAGGCATGAGGGAACATTAGACCATCCGAGTGTAGGGCGGTCCAAAAAGAGGGGGCCTGGGATGATGTGGAAATATGAACCACGTCTCAAGCACATGGACTACATGCCATGTTGGCGTGCTTTCCCAAAACCCCACGATGGAGGGTCCCACCTTGTGGAGGGGTGGTGTTTTTGGTTTTGGGAGCCTTATGTTTGTCCCAAAAAGAAGTTGCAATCGACGGTTCAGCCATGCCTCTGTGTCTCCTCCATTGTCCCCACCTCACGTCCTCACGTCCTCACCTCATGTCCTCACGTCCTCACGTCCTCACCTCCCCACCTCCCACTCCCATCTAGGTTCCCATTTCATCCAACCCTTTATTTCTCTTTTCTATTAATATACCTTCTCTTTCAACATGTTCAACTTGGTGCTCTACTCTTGTTGAGTTGAGGACTAAGGAGGGTGAGGCTAGGTAAGTAGTTTGAAGGCCACTTGACAAGATCAATCAAGATCAACACTCCTTTCACAATAAAATATATAGAAGTTCCGCTTTGTTTTGTTATCTATATAATGATATTGTATTATGTCAATGGAGTAAAATGGTGGTCTATGATTGCACATTAAGATAAATTAATGGGGCTGAAGGCCATTTGAGAAGATGTGTCAACGGTGATTTGTATGACTACCTCTACATATGTCTGCTATACGTACTAGTCTTCTTTCTCTTAATTGTATTATACCTGAATTATTATTTTTATTGTCATAAGCTCTGCTTAAATCGCTTGTATGTTAGATAGAACTGATCGGATTGATCCAAATACCAACTATTTATCAAATGAGTGTCACATTTGTATTATGTTTGTCATGATTATTACATGATATACAAAGTTTATCAAATTATTAGATTATTTTCACTTGTGCCCTTTAAACTTTATTCTCACACATTGACCTGTGAATCTTGAATTAGTTCCACCTAACTCTTTTAATTGAAATTTTTGTTAGCAACCAGACACAAAAAAGTCTTTTAAGTACGGTGACATGGTCCTCTAATTAATGTTTGTTTGAAAAGGAAATTTCAACAAAATTGGTTAAACAAAACTAATTTATTCTCTTTTCATATGTTTTTTAAACGAAAGTTCTGCTAGAGGACGTTAAATGTTACTAATTCAAAAGAATTAGAATGTGTAAACTTTTTAAATTAAACAACAAATTAGAAATTACCAAAAATTTAGGGGCACAAATGACATTCATCTTAAAAAATTTCTCATCTTTATCACACGTTCAGTATCCATGTTTCAAAAAGTACAAAAAGTCAAAAAGTTCGGAATGAACACATGGTGAAGGAGGGACTTATGGTAGTTGCAACCCATAAACTACTGGTTATAAATCACAAAGACAAGGAATGGGAGCTCTTATGTAAAAACACATGGGTAGGACCGAGTTTCCTTCTTGTATTTGCAAATTTTACTTCTTAGACATTCCAATAAATTAATCTACCAACTTTGACTTGACTTGAGCATTAAATAGTGCACTAAAAGACTAGGGATACGTTTGGTGAAACAGTTTGAGTTGAAATTTTTAAGTTTAAGTTGTTCGACTTTTTAAAAACTAGTTATAATTTTTGTTGACTTTTCAAAAAAAGACAAAAACTAATATGAAAAATTACAGTTTAGTTTGAGTTGAACCGTTTCACCAAACAAGCCATAATACCTCTTGTAATATATCCGCCTCCAAGTATTCTCTTCTTATAATCCTAGAACAACATCAATGTGCCTCGCCAAAATAATTTTGAATTAAGCTGTTTCTTTCATCTACTAAACTTTATCTCTTTTTTTTCGATTCGCAATTGTAACTTTTTATAAATAACTTATAGTAACTAATTAACTTTTAGCTTTATATAAAATAATATGATGTAACAAGTATCATTAAAATATGTTACATGAAATCAAATGGTTGATAATAACGTACAAAAAAAAAAAAAAAGTTTCAAGTCGGCAACCGGATAAAAGAGTATTTTGCATGCATATGTACACACACATATATATATCTTTGACTACGTAGGTCTTTAATGGGTTTGTCCTGCTTAGAGTGGACCCCATGAGTGATTTAAAAAGTGAGCGAGGAAAGGGGACAAGGGAGGACCCAAATATCTTCAATTTCGTTCTCAATGTTCATCACAGAAACACCAGCATGTTCTCTTAAAGAACGTCTCTCTTCCCACACACAACCTGCATTTAATGCTCTTCTGCTCCTCCCTCTCTACAAATACTCATCTCCCAACCTTTATTACTCAAACTCATATTATCACCCTATTGCAATACTTATAACCTGTTTTCATCGCGCGCGCGTGTGTGTGTATACACACACACACACACACATATATATATATATATGTTTTCCAAGACTTGAATAGGAATATATACATTACTTCTCATCCTAATTAGTCATATACATTTCTCTCAAGATATATGTATACACACACACACATCATCATCATCATCATCATCATCATGTCTTCTGTTGCCCTTCTCGTTCTCCTCTGTCTCACTTCTTCTTCTTTGCATGCATGCAATGCTCGTCTTTTGGCCTTTAGTGACAAGCAAATTGGCAAGGTAATTGATACTGAAACCTAATTCTCTATTTAAAATACATAAACACCTTATGCATTTTCTATAATTAATATCATCTCTTTTTTGCTTGTTTCAAAATTTTATTCCATAAATAACGTACTTCCAAATTACTTTAATATCCTTTATCTTTATAAGTACTAAACGATGGTTAAATATCAATAATTCCATTAAATTTTTCATCTGATTAATACAACTCGAAAAGTCTTTGGAAGAAGATCATAACATGAAATTATTGAATGCAAGTTATATGTGCTACTTATGTATCTATATGTGGTGTTATCCTATACGGACTCTATATTTTGTAGGGTACATGTATGTGATGGTGAATTATTATTAGGGTTTGGTGCAGGAAATAGAAAAGGTAATACTTTCTGCTGATGAGACATTGACTCCGCAGCCGAATCAGAAGGATGGTAAAATTCCATCAGTAGAATTCCAAAAGCTAAAAGATCATGATCAAGCCAAAAACATTGGAAGAATCGGAAACGAGAATCATCACGGTGCAAACGCTTTGAGGCTTTTTATGCTGAATTTGAGAAAACATTATACTCATCCCGTAGCTGCTGCAGAACTAACGTCCTCAGGTTCTCTTCAAATCAAGTCTCTTTGCATATATATAAATATATGTTTGCATATATTGTATCTGAGCTCGTAAAAATAATAACGGATTACTACTAGACAAACGTCAACCAGTCTTAATCATTTCACCAAAAATAAAAATAAAATAAAAACTAGTCCTTAATCATAATTTTCCAACACCTTATCCTTGCTTATATTTAACCTCGTTATAAAGACAAGCATATATAAGTATGCATGTATACACACTCACACACCAGAATACACCAATATGCCCACATGTATATATACATATATATAATCAGGTACCGTCCTAATCGAAACATATTGATGTACCTATTGATTTCTATCATCATCATTTATTTAATATATATATATATATTAATTCACTGTTTCCTCAAGTACAAAACGAGAAGTATATATCTACATGGCTTTTGAGAATGAAGCTATTTAACTGTACGGAAATAATTCTTGATCTATTAATCCTGACATGGCGTTTCCATAGATTTCCATGTATAAGTCAAAGCCGTTATGGGAAAAAGATTTATAATATGTTTTTGACCAATTGTTAGTTTTCCTTCTCGTGGTTGTTGTTGATCTTATTGATAATTGGTTTTTTTTTTTTTTTTTTTTTTTAAGGCTATTATTCGATATCATTATTTATATCTATGGTGATTAATGATATATATTGGTGGGATCTGCAGGAACTAGCATTACAAAATCATTTTCTCAGATTGGGTTGCAACAGTCGATTGAAACTAAGGTATATATTATCATACTACATAATATATGTATGCTCGGTTTTTTATTGGGATTCCAATAGTTTAATAGTTAAATCTATATATTTTGGGACCAAACATTTGGCCCTCATCTTCACCATGTCCCTAAGGAGGAAAGCATAGCAGATGGTCCGTCCATGCATGCATCATATCAATATATGTAGTAGCATTTTGTACGCAATCATGCATGCATTATAGAGCAAGCTGTTGACATGACAAAATATATGTATACATGATATATGTAATTTAAAAAGTGTATACACATGCATGGTTAATTGCAAGAAATGGATCATATATATGTACGACATATATATTTATTTATTTATATATTTTTTGAACTTAGTATAGAGAAATTCGAATTTAAAATCTCAACATTAACATTGGAGGTATGTATTGACAACAAAGTAACGAGTTTGGTTAATGGTTTTATAGGGACATGAGGGACATGCAAGGTCAATGTTGGGATCTGCTCCACAAGACACCGAAGAAGCTGTCGACATCAAGGAAGGTGACGCTATTGAGGACATAGTAGTCATGGATTATGCTCAACCTCACCGGAAACCGCCCATTCATAACGAAAAACCCTAGACATCACCATCGATCAGCGTCCTATAAAACGATATATGTTATACTTTGTCCTTGGGCTATCTTTATTCATGAATTACATACAGTAAGTTCATGGAGAGTCATGACGGCAGTGCTTAAAACTCTCTAATGTATAAGAATGGGGATGTCGGCCTTCTTGTTTTGTTTTTGCAGACATCTTCATGAATAAGAATTCACATAATGTTACTGTTCTGTTGGAATTGTAAAATATCAAATGTTGTTCAGATATATATATATATATATATATATATATCTATCTAGAGATGAGAAAGAATAAATCAGTTAGTGGACAATTCAGTGTGATGGATAAGGGCTACTTGCAATGTGTGTGTTTCTGTGTTTTTATTTTTTTACTTTATTAAATAAATGGGAATAAATGATTATGAAGAAGTAAACATATGCCCATGGGATACGTTGCCAATTGTTGTGAATCTGTTGGTTGGCATTCTTAAATGAAAAGGAAAAAGTTATCTTCTGTTCGTCTGTCTTGTCCTAACACAGAATTAGGGACTTCACTTCAAAACACCGAGACAGAGAGTGTATGAGATTTTTTAGATATCTTCTACAACTTAATTTAAAATTCATATTACTCACCCTTAATAAAAAAAATATAAAAAAAAGCCATAGTAGTTAATCACCAGGAAAAAAAAGCCTACACATGAAATTTTAATCCTAAAATGAGAGATCAAAATTTCTATCACTTCACCGTGAGGTGTAGAGTTCGAATTTCCCCACTCCAAGTTCAAAAAAAAAAAAAAAAAAAAATTCAATAGAAGGTGAAAGGCAATATTGTAAGCACATTGACCTCGATCCAACTATATATATTTATATATGTTAAGAAAGAACTGTAGTTAGCTAATAGCCTAACAACATAATTTATTTTCGTCTTTGCACATTGGGGATATAAAAGGGCGTGAATGAAATGATGAAATTAAAGAATATGGAATGGCTATATGTGTTGTTGTATATATTAAATAGAAAGGCCAATGATGTTGCCTACCTACCAAAATAAATAAGAGGGGGGGGGGGGGGGGGGGTTTGCGGGGGCGGGGTGGTGCAAATTGATGCATTATATGGCATAGTCTAAGAGATTCATGTGTCGCCTTCGCCAATCTTTTCCAAAGAGAACAGTGTGGAGACATGGCCTAAACACACGTCTTATGTGGGCCTCTCATTTCATTTGTATTAGTATTAATCAACAACAAATAACACACACTGTTATCTGCCGATCTCCTTTCCTGCCTCTAAAGCTATAACCATCAAACATTTAGAATCCTTTTCGGCGTATTAAAATCTTGAAAGAACGAATTCCTAGCTTCTTTAATTTACGCAAAAAATGTTTCTTCCAGCACAAAAAATTCTCTGATATAGGCAATTTTCGCGGTCACTTTAGCATGGTATTATTTGTTATTAATGAATAGCCTTGTTGCTTGGAGTAATCAAGTACCACTACAGCTGACGATGAAAGGTTTAAGAAAGTGGATAAACTCGGAGGTCCTAATGCCCAGCTTCAAATCAACCTCACCGCCACCCAGCCAGAAGAAGTCAGGATTAAGTTTCACAATCGCTTCATCCAAAATCACCTGAAATCACACCAATATATTTTGTTTTATAAATGAAGGTAAATGTCCTTTGAATATATACTCTACCACCATAACGGTTTTTATGGAGTTCTACATTTCCTTTCTAGCTTAGGATGTTCAATCACCAGGGTAAGGGATGAAAATTTCATAGTTGGAAATAAGGTTTTCCTAACAATTAAATAAATAAATAAATAAATAATCTGGTGCCCCCTACATAAATGCATGTGCAAACAACAAACACTAGAGGTTTTTTGCTGTCCATAAACCCAAGTGTCAATCCATTCTTGTTGATGTGGCAAATTGGCTGGCAGAATATTATTGATCGAGACAACCAATAAACTGGACCACCATATTAAAATCTATAATTTAACACTCCAGGGATAGAAGTTTTGACAGACGAGATATTTGGAACAGTGGACCAGCCAATGGCTAGCATGAAAGTTGGAAAGGACTTGACTCATAACGAGGGGTTTCATGAGAAGAGGTACACATTTCAGAAATATAATACGTAGTTACCATTCTGGCCAAAAAAAAAAAAAAAAAAAAAAAAAAAGGAAGGGAAAAGAATACGTAGCTATCACCATGTACATAAACCAAGTAACCAACAACACTAGCTTTAAGCGATATCCAGCAAGCAAACCCAAGGGACAATGTGTTGGACCTCTTTCTAGCATGAAGGGACAACGAAGCTATATGTCATAGAAATATATGCCAAGATGCATGTGTTAAACAAGAAATCCTTAGACAACCTTTAGAAACCATGACCACGTACTAAACATATCAGAAGTTCATTAATCTTGATAACTTGCAAAGTAAATTCGACAGAAGTCCAGTTCAGGCACCCCTTTCTCTCCGTCATATTCAAATTTTTAACATGTCTCCTGTTTGTTGGTTCAGTGTTACAAGGCATTCATAATATGAAGACCCAAACAATAATTTAAGGGCCATGTCAAGATGAAGTACATTGCTTCCATGGTGAGTGAACAATACTAATAAACCGTGTGAAAAGAGTGCTTACCGGAATATCTGTCTTCATGCCAATACATGTCACTGCATTGTGTTCGTATCCAGTCAACTTCACTGAAGTTTCCTCAGGTGCAAGCCTTACTGCATGTATTAACAACAAGATCTTCTGAGTCAAAATTGATTCCAAAGTATTTAATATTTCGAGATATTCTTTAAGGATGAGCCAGCAAAGAAGAGAAAGGACAAATAAACCTTGTTAAACACTTTCCACTAGTCAAAAAGAAAGAAGACACGTTATGGTTATAAGACAGTTGTATTAAACAGGTAGAAGGATAAACTTGGAAAAGAAAAAAATTCACATAGAATATGAAGATGAACAACAGCCGGTGAAATCTAATCGGCCTTTTTCGGGATTGCATGAGTTTTAGATTTATGGGTTAATTGCAGACTTGAAGAAAGAACTTCAATGCATGTGACAAATAGGTCTATCAATCAAATCAACAAATTGCTTCTTTGGATACAAGAAAATGAAATAAAGTTGGATACATTATATCTGTGGAACAGAACTTACAGTTGAATTTCTTTTTTGCAATCTTGCCATCATTGAGTGAATACAGGAAGTTCTTAACAGTTTCGGCATTAAATCGAGCAGTGTACTGCAAATAATAATATCTCTCAAGCCAATGGATGATTCAGGTAAGCATGTAAGACAGACAAGGAAGTCACAGATCTGGTTTTTTTCTCTTATCTTACTTTTTAGAACGAAAAAGTTACCTGGACAACAACAACATAGTACTTTGAATTGTTGCGATCACTACAATCAGTAACATTAGATTGGGCTTGTGTATTTACCTGGTGGAGTAAAAAAATTTATTAGACCCTTCTCCCACCCAAAAAAGAAATGGAGGGGGAGAAATTTGAATGACTTTGATGCAAGCAAATCCCATGATTCAAGTTAAAACTCAAAGATAAGAAAGCTCCAGACCAAATAGTAAACACCACTGCTACCATAAATCAAAGTTCCCACTATGTGCTTCTAATCCTAAAATCCAGACATGCCAATCGTATTTACTTTTTTCATCACAACATTGCTAATGTGATTTACACAGTATTTAAATAATCATTTACTAAAATAGAAAAGCTCATCTTCCATTCCATTTTTCCTAAAATAAAAAAGTGATTTTAATTTTATCCTAAGGATTCACTTTTAGCTCGACACAATAAAAGGATTGAGACTTGTAGCACCATTCACCAAATCTAAAATCGCATAATAGTGTATTTTTAGGACCCCAGTTCAAATTTTCCTACGGTTTTTGATTTGCTGCCCTAAAGCTCCCATACTACTATTAAAACCGAAACTGTAAATTACTATTTCTCAAAATGATCTAGCTTGAAAACTCCATTTCAGCCCTGCCTCTACTTTATAAAAAGTCTACTCAATAAAACAAAACCTTTTTTTTTTAACAAATTTTCTCATCAAATTCACTCTGTGGAAAATATAAGTTCACTTGCTTCTTCAAGCCAACGCAACATTTCATCAATAAAGCTTTGTGCTTTCCGGTTTCCACAAAAAGATTGTGACTTGAAGCGTAATTCACCAAAAGAGTTTTTCTGAAATCATACAATTATGTAAATTTTGGACCTTAAGTTCAAATTTTTCCTCGGGATTTAAATTTCTACATGTTTAACGCTCTAAAAATCCCGACAATATTACCAAAACTGAAACTATAAATAATTTTATTTATCAAGATTAACTAGTTTGGTATTCCATTACACTTCTACTTCTCCAAGATAGCGTTTTTATACATAAAGCATCACACTTTCCACATTGAAGAACGATTGAACCAAACGAAGAGTAATTACAACGGCAAAATTTAATGGAAACAAAACTAATTTGACCAGAATTCCAGAACCATGCTTTTGTAAAGATAATCACCCTTTTTTTTTTTTTTGGGTCAAAATTAAAACTGTAATTACTCATTTTTCTCAACTTTGTTAACAAATGTACTTAATAAAACAATTTCAAGACCATTACTTAACAAAATTTCTCATCAGATTCAATCTGTACATCGAGCTAGCAAACCACAAGTCCACGTTTCTTCTTCAAGTTAGCGTTTTTACACAAAAAGCTTCGCGCTTTCCACATTTCCACTCGTGAAACTAGAAATCCTAACAAAAAAAGGCAGATGCAAACGAGGAATAGTCGCAACGAAATTGAAAGGAATACTACCAGAACGATGCTTTTGCAGAGATGATCGACGGAGGCGGCGGCGAGAGCGTCACGGCGAGCCTCGAGAGGCCAGTCGTAGTAATCTGACGGAACCTTCTTGAATGCGAAATCGTTGACGCCGTGGGTCCGGAGAATGGAGGAGAGACCAGCTTCGGTGTCGCTCTCATCGTTGGAGAATGTGGCGGCGGAGGCGGAGGCGGAGGCGTCAGGCAAATGGAGAGAAATTTCCAGCTCCGATATGCGGCGGAGGATTTGGGTTTGGATCCTCTCCAGCTCTGCTTCTGCATCTCCTCCTCCTCCTCCTCCCATTGTTTTGGGGGCAGAACTCGCTACTACTGAGCTTCGTCGTTTTTTTTATTTTCCTCGAGACATTTTTACTTTTTTCAAAACGACGCTCTCTCAACTGTCGTTCCAGCACAACTGTCGTCCAGACTGTGAAGCCCGGCTTCCTTTTTCGACTCTTTTTGAGGCACTTTACTACTAACGAGTTCTTATGGAATGCCTCTACATGAACAAAGATTACACGTAACAATTTGGATTACTATTCATAAAATTATCAACTATCAACTTAAATTTTGAAGGGGAATATATCAAATCTAAATCCCACAAAATCAGCCAAGAAGTGGAAAACTACCCAATTTTTTTTATCAGCAAATCTCAATATTTTTCATATCTCAATTTCAGTAACTTTAAAGGTATATTTATTACCCATTTACCAAAAAATAAAAAATAAGAAAAGGTATATTTATTACTCAAATTTAATCGTAGGGTGTTTGGGACCTGTGCGTGCCACAATCTTTAGAGCCGGCATGACAGCACAAGCTGCTCAAGGTGTAGCCCCCTCACTCCCCGTCTTTTTTATTATTATTATTATTATTATTTTGTGTGTGTCTAAACTAAAAATACTGATAGTCCAGAATTTTGTTAAAAATCACGAATTCCTCCTATTGTTGGTCAATCTTGTTTTCCCGTCCTGTATGTAGTATAGAATCGGAGATGGGTTTTCAGTGCTAATATTATCCAACAGTCACGTATAGAAAAAGAAAAGGAATATTATTTACATGGCCAAAATCATTGGTCCTGTAATTTACCAGTGTCAATGCGTTCGGTAAATATTGGAATAGTGGTTGGAAATGAAAAGTTTTCATATAGTGCACAAACAATCCCCCGATGAATGAATAATGTTTTAACATTTTCACAGATTAAAAAGCACACACATAAAACGACGCTGAAAGTTCTATAGCACGTCGTATAAAGACTTTTTTTTTCTTTTATAATTACTAGACGACTTCATGGAATTGAAAAAGTTGTTGTATTCTAGAATTATAAATCCACTCCAATTAGGACTCAAAACAGGGGGCTTCTTTGCTTTTTTATTTTATTTTATTTTTATTTTAGCGTCAATGCCTTTATCAATGGAAAAGCTCCATCTTCCAATATTATTATTTCCTCATGAATGCTTGGAATTAGTACCCCTCCTCCAAGACAAAATAAGCATCAACAGGAGAAGGGACCAATAAAAATCCCTTTGTGTTTTCTCGAGCCCGAAGCTTCCAATGAGTCGGTGGGAATCTTCCATAGCTTTGGAAATTACTATTGGAACATGGTTTCAAAGTTCCACTCAATGCTCGCCCCTAGTTTTCTTTCTCCCAAACAGTTGTTTGCGAGTTGCGATTTATTGTTTCATTTTTTTTTTTCCATTTCATTTATTGTTCCTTTAATACTATTTTGATAATTTACTTAATCACTAAAGTATGCTTATCATGTAGTGTAACAAAAATAACGAATGAGAATAGATAATAAAAAACACAAAAAATAAGAACACATAGATTTACATTAAAAAAAATTTAGACAAGAAAAAACCACGAGTAATGGAGAAAAAAATTCATTAAATCAAATATTAGTATATGAGAGATGTGTTTTGAGCGGTTATAACAAAATCATAATAATGAAACCCTAAAAATACATCATATATATACTCAAACCTTAAAACAGGTTTATATCACCACAAACCCTCAAAAAAATCTCATAATTAAAACGCCACCACATATGTCGTACCGCGAGCTTTTTGGACCAAGTCAAACAAAATTCAAGTCACCGTGTTTTAACTTGATGTATGTATTAGGGGGCTAAACCATTAAATTTAGATGAGTTGTTAATATTATTGTGATATAAATAACCAAAAAGAAAATTTAACACAACAGATCTAAATTCAGTTTTGTTTTGTTTTGCTTTGTTTTGTTGTCGCTGCTGATACTACCCAACACACCGACATCACAAAAGCGTACAAACGAAACAAGAAAATTATGCGTAGACTGGAAAGAGCGTCATGGATTGGATTGGCCCCCAAGCAAAAAATGGAAAGTTCTCATCAGACGAACCAACAAAAGAGAAATATCTATCTTCTAGATATTTTCTCCAACTTTTTTTTTTTTTTTTTTTTGGGTGAATAAGCCAGATATTTTCTCCTACTTGCACTCCGAGTCCTCTTTCACATTCTAAAAATCTCACGTGTTTCAATGCCTAGTTTTGTAATTTCAAACAATCATATTTTTGTTGTTGCATATTCATTCCCGTGACCGTACAAAGTGCAACCTTTGATATAATTGACCGAGTCTTTTCATTATTTTTTACGTTATTTAAAAAAATAATAATAAACAAATAAAAGTAAAGACCGTTGAAAAAAAATTCATCCCTACCCACCCACACGCTATAAAATAGGAGCTCCGTCGTCCCAAATCCTCTGCAACACCCACACCAGAATCCAGATATCTATACTTTACAGTCCTACACACAAACACAGTTTCTTCTCTCAACTTACGAGTTACAAGTTAGTATGCAGAAGAGTGAATCAGCATCGTCGTTGGGCCCTGGTGGGCTGGACCTTTCGCAGACCTTCTTCAGGCCCATCGCAAGCGCCGGCCCACCCTCCCCGACCAAGCGCCACACCAAGATCTCCGTGATCGGCGCCGGCAACGTCGGGATGGCGATCGCCCAGACGATCCTCACCCAGGACCTTGCCGACGAGCTGGTCCTGGTCGACGCCAAGCCCGACAAACTCCGCGGCGAGATGCTCGACCTCCAGCACGCCGCCGCCTTCCTTCCCCGCACCAAGATCCACGCCTCAGTCGACTACGCCGTCACCGTCGGCTCCGATCTCTGCATCGTCACCGCCGGTGCCCGCCAGATCCCCGGCGAGTCCAGGCTCAACCTCCTCCAGAGGAACGTCGCTTTATTCAGAAACATCATCCCTCCGCTCGCCAAGTACTCGCCGGACACGATTCTGCTTATCGTCTCCAACCCCGTCGACGTGCTCACCTACGTCTCCTGGAAGCTCTCCGGGCTCCCCTCCAATCGGGTCATCGGGTCGGGCACTAATCTGGACTCGTCTCGCTTCCGCTTTCTCATTGCGGATCACCTTGATGTCAATGCTCAGGATGTGCAGGTGACTTTTTTATTTATTTATTTATTTATTTAATTATTATTATTTACTTTATTAGCTTTTTATAATGACCAAGGATTCTTATTCTTATTTAATGGTCGTGTGCTAGTGAGAAGTCATTCTTAACGGCTAGTAGAATATTTGTTTAGTGAACTGCTAAATTTTTGTCTTTGGGGTGGAATAAATTAAATTGCATCTCGACAAAAATTAAAATAATAAAAAATAAAAAATGGAACTAAAGTGTCTGTCTTATGAAAAGTTGTCGGGTGATTCGGAGTGGATTAGTTTTAGTTTGATTCAAGCTTTGGAGTATATGACACTTGCTTTATCATCCACTAACACAAAGTAGCAAATATACATATATATATATATATATATATGATAAACCAAGATATTATGCTACTTGTGCAGCTGTATCAAGTGATTTAAAGTCACCTGTGTGTGTGTGTGTGTGTGTTTGTCTTTTTGTTGACCAAATTAAACATGTAAATGTAATTGCAGGCATACATAATTGGGGAGCATGGCGACAGCTCAGTGGCGCTGTGGTCGAGCATCAGTGTTGGGGGAGTGCCAGTGCTGAGCTTCTTAGAAAAACAACAAATCACATACGAGAAAGAAACACTGGAGAACATTCACAAAGCAGTCATAAACAGTGCCTACGAAGTGATTAGTTTGAAAGGCTACACCTCATGGGCAATAGGCTACTCGGCGGCTAACCTGGCTCGTAGTATACTCCGAAACCAGAGGAAGATCCACCCGGTGTCAGTCCTTGCCAAGGGGATCCACGGCATTGATGGCGGGGAAGTGTTCCTGAGCTTGCCCGCGCAGCTTGGGAGGGGCGGCGTGTTGGGAGTCACTAATGTGCCTCTTACGGATGAGGAGGCGCAAAAGCTTAGGGACTCCGCTAACACCGTCTTGGAAGTGCAATCTCAGTTGGGAATTTGAATTTTTTTTTATTTTTAAAGATTACATTTTGCTTAATTAAGTTGTTGCTTTTACTATGTACCCTTTTTGGTTTACGCTTACATACTTGTATTTTGGGGGCTGCTTGTCAAGGCTGAGGTCTTTAACTTTCGAGTGCTCACTTGTTCTTATCTAATTATTTAGGGCTTTCACTTGTTTGTTCTTCCTGAGTTTCTGTCCACTACTGGTAATAATAATTCTTAAATTTCTCAGTAAACCTTCCTCAAATGAGTCTTCTTATGTTATGCTAGGAAAAAAATAATCTATTTTTATACGATATTATGGTGAAAAAAAGTAATATATATATATATATATATATATGTATATATATATATATAGATGAATTGTTAATCTCAAACAAACTTCCTTTTACGCTAACAATGAATAGTAGTACTGATATAGTCGAAAGGTCAGTTTCAAATTAGCTTTGCACTGGTAAGAAAAAATGCCTTAAAGATGAAGGTGAATCCAACAGAGAATTTTACTAGTGATATTTTGAAGTGACACCGTTATCATAATGTTCCTTTTTAAATGGAATATTGGCTTGTAATATTTAGATTTTGTTATTTTCATTGTTATAAATAAAAAGTAATTGGACCACGAGGTGTAACATTGAGAAGAATTAGACGGTGAACTGAAAGAAGTGATCTCATTGGATTCCACTTTCTAATTTCACCAGATTTTTTTTTTTTTCTTTTGTAAAATAGTATTGTTATGTATTACCACTGCTATCTTGATTCAAATTTATACTTCAGACACAGGTTCACACACTAATTTTAGAATGTGCATATTATAATGTAGAGATGGGAACCTATATATGTATTACACGGTAATTTCCAATTAGTTGAAAAGTTCTTTGTGATTTTTTTTTTTTTTTTTACAAAAATAAAAAATAAAAAAGGTCTCTCTATTAAGTTGTATGAAAGATCTTTTGGCAATAATAATGAATAAAAGATTGCAACTTACGAGTACCCAAGCCACTTGGAGGACATATAGGAGCTCTTCCTTTTTAGCTCAGATTTTCATTCCTTAATTTATATATATATATATATATATATATATATTAAAAAATTCATAGGACCTTCTTACTTGCTCTTTTTTTTTTTTTAACTGGAGTATGGCCAGAGGTTGGGCTTTAAGGCTCATTGGCCCAAACTGCAAAATTTGGACCCAGGCTTGTTATTGTAGCCCATTAAAAGACAACACTAATCTCTGGGTCTGGACCGTCTTGTCCCATGGAACGACGCCGTTCTACTGCCAGGGTGGCGTTCCTGTTGTATTTCTGTAGGGATAAAAGCCTGCGAAAACGACGAAACAAATCGCAGCAGAAACAGCGAAGAAGAAGAAGATCGAAAGAATGGCAGGAAGATTAAGCAATGTGGCGTCGAAGATCATGGGCGGAAACGGCGTCGTTGGCCGCTCCGTCGCCTCCTCTCTCCTGCTCCGCTCCGGCATGGGCCTCCCCGTCGGCAAGCACATCGTCCCCGACAAACCCGTAAGCATTTCCCCATCCCCATCCCCCTCCCCCTCCCCCTCAAACCCTACAAACTCATTTACCCAC
Organism: Ficus carica; assembly: GCA_009761775.1. NCBI lineage: Eukaryota > Viridiplantae > Streptophyta > Magnoliopsida > Rosales > Moraceae > Ficus > Ficus carica. Next base: position 976,283 of record CM019750.1, read on the forward strand.
TGCGATTGCGATTACCCTTTGAATTCTCAATTTCTCATAATTATTGAAATTTAACTATCTGAAATCATTCATTTTTCAACTTTTTCATTTTTTTTTCCCTTCGATTCAGGTTCCTGTGAACGACGAATTGGTTTGGGACAATGGAACCGCATTCCCCGAGCCCTGTATAGATCGTATTGCCGATACAGTTGGAAAGGTGAAGAATTTTTGGGTTTATGAATTCGTTGATTTTGATTCGGCCTGCGATCAATTTTTTATTTATTTTGTTTAATCTGGAATTTCTGAATTCTGTACAGTATGAAGCATTGGCTTGGCTATGTGGAGGTTTGGGCTTTTTCGCGTCTTTGGGATTGCTGGCTGTGTGGAACGACAAAGCCTCCAAGATTCCTTTTGTAAGTCTCAAAAAACTTGGACTTTGCTTCTTATATAATTTTATCTTTTAATCCTCCGCAATTGCTGATTGTCCCGGTGCTATTCTTTTCTGTAAATAGAGGTTATTTAGGCACAGTTTTTCCCGCTTAAAATTGCTGAATTTTTCAGGAATTGGTTCGTTACGGTTCGTTCGTAACGAACCGCGCCTTTTATAGTATCGAAAGAGCTGAATAGGTGTTAAGTTGGAAAATTAGAGGGATTATAGGCTTATATTATGTTGAATTGGAGGGATTATGGCGTGACCCGGAGTTAGAGTTTCCTTGCTAGTATTTCATCTGCTGCACACTCAGCCAAGATTCTTAGAAATCCATTATGTAGGGTTATCTGAGTTGGTGATCTTTTATTATTTGGGATAGAGGTTTATAAGGAGTCAGTATTGCTTCGTGTTATACTCAGCTGAGTCAAGGTGTTAACTTTTGTGTAATGTGGCCATGTTGCACTCTTTTCTTTAATCAGCTTTCTATGGATTTGCTATCATCTCACTAGTTGCTTCATGTCTAATTGCCTTCCACGCCTTATAAGTGTGATCGTCTTACTAGCGCTTCACACAATTTTTAATTAGCTTTACTTGGAGAACGTTGTTAGTTTCTTTTGGACACTCTGCCACTGACTGCACAATTTTCTTTTGGACACTCTGCCACTGACTGCAGAGGACAATTGGGGATTGGTAAATATCAATGTATCTTTTCTCAGACCCTTGGAAGAAGTCATTTGTTTTTCAGTAGTGGGAAATTGTCTTCCTATGAAGCTCTGTATTTAGAAATGCTTGTTAAGTGAATAGGAGTTTGAATTTGTAAAAGGATTTAAGTTCGCAACTTCTGAAATGTTGTGCTGCATGTTATGGTGTATTTTTAGCTTTGGTATATTCTGGAGGAAAAGGGGAAATTAGGAGAGGATAATCCTAGGTAGTTACTCCCATCAAGTTCCTCTGATATTGTGCTTCCTAGAAATTTACACATCTTGGATGTGTGGGGGGAAATTAACTGGATAAAGAGTGCAAATAAGCTGATGTCTTTGTTTATTATTGTTGGGAAGAATTACCAATGATAATGATATGTCAAGAATAAAATCTTTTCCAAAAAGGTGGGATCCCCTGGCAAATTCCATAAAAGCCAATAATGCCTACCAAAGTAACATAACAATATAGAAATCAACCACAAGTGATACACCCAATTTTTTACATGGAAACCTAATGAGCCATGAGACTTTAGGCCGATTTCAACAATAATGGATTTAAAAAGTTGTCGCTGGATAACATTGGAGGCTCAAAACATCAAGAAATTCAATATTCTTGGCTAATCATAATGCTTATCACAAAGATGGATATAACATAGCACTAACAACACAAGTCTAGGTCCCACAAGTGATTACCTAGAACACCTCAGAGAGACAATTTTTATTGTTGTTATATTCTCACAAAAAATTTTTCCCAACAATTTTATTCCTTTCTAATGTGTCATGAAGCAAAGATCCTGCACGCTTATCCACTATCTGTTCAGAGTTAGAACATTATTTTCTGCTTGCACTACTAGATCCAAACTCAACGTGACCTCAAAACTCGTTTTGTAAGAGATATTCAATTAACGAATGGACAGTCACAAACTTGTACTTACTCTTAGAGGGGCTTCAATCATTGAAAATCTTATAGTTCTTCTCCAATTCTACGTTTAGACCCTTCTCTCTATTTTTTTTTTTCCATTTATTTTACCATTGTTTTCGTGCAATCTTCCCTCAAGCTTCATCAGCTAGGATGCTTCCGAAAAGATTTTGACACTTGCGCTGATTGATGACTTTTTTTTTTTTTTTGGTTGTACAGACACCCAAAGTTTATCCGTATGACAATCTACGAGTGGAGCTTGGTGGAGAGCCTTAGGTAGATTTGGGGGTGGCGGATTGCTGGTTATTGCTGTTTCAGATTTGTGTTTGGTTTTTGTATGCTGTTGCCGAGTTTGAAATGGTTCAAAATAATGATAAACTTTAACAATAATAGATCATGTTCACCTTTCTTAACTGAAGTAACATCTTCGACTACAATATTGTTTATGGTTTTTATTGTTACAAAGTGATTAGGAAGATGCTATTTCAACTATACGTCAATAACTAAAATTTTGTAGAACTGCTTCCTCAAACTGGAAAAAAGAAAATGAAAATGGGAACAAAGTGAGCTTTTAAACGTAGAAAACCGGTGGCCATGTATTTTTGGTTTGAGAAAAATTTGTTTCTTGAAATAATGAAAATCTTGAGTTTCCAAGTTCGAAAGCATATGTCAATGCGACTAAATATTATTTAAGGAATGGCCCCTGCATTTTGTGAAGTAATTGGAAGCTATTACCTGCCACCACTAAAGCTCTGGTCTCCATCAAATATAATCCGCCTACTCTTTTTCTGCCAAATTCCTTTTTAAGGAGTTGAACTTGGTTTGGGATTGTTGTATTTTAAGAAAAATTCTATAAGCAAAAAAGTAAGAGTTTACAACATCTAGGTTCTCAAATAAACCGTACAAATGTTTTGGTATCAAGTATTTTTTGCATATTTTTATCAAACACAATGCTTAGATCATCTCCAATATATTGACTATGCCAATGCTATGTTTGCTACAAAAGAGAGTGGAAAATAGCATTCTCTTACTTTACGTTCCAATAGTATAATGTTATTTTAAAAATGTCATTTCTACTTTTTTTCATCTTTATTAAGTTTTGGAACTAGTAAAAGTAAATTTTTGGCATTTACATAATTTTAAAAAGGAAATGGTTATATTAAAAAGTGAAAACACCAATCAATTATAAGAAGTAAAAATTAAAGTTGACATTGTTATATCTTGTGATAAATTTATCACAAAGTTTAACATATGACAAATTTGATATCAAAGATATCATTCTATTAGAGAACATTTTGTTAATTCAAATATCAAAATTAATTATTAGTACAACCAATTTAGTATTGCATTGGAGATGCTCTGTTATTATGTATATTTTTAGTCAAGTTATCGAGTATTCTTTTTTATCATATATTTGTACCTTCATTTGCCGGTGTTATTATTTACTTGGCACGTTCATTTTTGTGTTGGGTGGCACATTTTTGTTTATATTTACACATAACTTTGGCATAATCATTTTCTTTTAAATATGCAACCAATTGTCTTCCCTCTATTTTAATAATTTGGTTTCCATATTTTCATTGTCTATCAATGAATATGACCGATCTCTTTTTTCAATGTGCAATAGTCTTTATATAATCATAGTGATGCTTCACGACGATGATATAGTCATAGTGGATCACTTGATCTGATTCGTAAGTTCACGGGAAGCTAACAAATTAGTCAAACATACGTATGTGTGTGTCAGTGTGTGCGTGTCTGTGTGTGTGTGTGTGTATATATATATATACACACGTATTAGCTAAATGTTTGGTTGTCGCTTATTCCCAAGTCCTGATTTAATTTATTATTAGGTTTGGGAACCATTTATCATTTGAGCAATTTTGAATCTCCCTCATGTAATTTCACTGTACAAAATAAATCGCACAAAGTAAAATCTGTACTTAAAGTCTTAAAATCTTATTAATTAATGTTCTGATATAAAAATGGAATATGAATTGATTTTTGCAGTAAGGTCGTCGTGGGAATTGAAAATGAGGACATGAAGCCTCTCTAAAAGAGAGGATCGGACTCTTAAAATCTAAGTTTTATTAAGAGTAATTTGGGTATTCAAACTTATAATTTCAATTGTATTAGTTTTTCTTTATAAATAGGAGATATTGTGAAAAAGTCCAAAACATTTAGTAATTTACTGCAATAGTTAAAAAAAAAAAAGTAATCTCACATTAAGATGATTTTTTTACAAATCATACATATTCGTATTTGTATTTGTTTATTTTGTTATGTATTTTTATTACTTGATAACTAATGAAGTTAACACGTCTAATTCTTAGTAAAATTATAAAATGAAATCAATTAACTTGCAGCTCACTATATGAGATATTCCAAAGTCAAGTCATTGAAGCTAGTACAATTTATAAGATGCCAAGAATTTTAGTAGTTCGAAACTTAAGACAAATATAACATCAGAGAATTACAAATTGTTTGACTACTCATATAAGCCAATCAGTGTAACTTTTCATTGCAGTAACAAATAATCTATAGGAAAAAGAGAAAATGACATTCGCACATAAATATTATTAATATTTTTCTTTCTATGATATCTTCAAATTGTACCACTAGAGACTTCTGGAAACTTAACTTTCACTTTTCCTGTTTTCAGTCCACTCCATTTCTTGGCTATTGGACATTATACAAGTCACCATAAATAAAATTCCATTCATGGAAGCATATTTGGAAGCTTTTAAATGGTTAATATGTATGGATTTAAAACTTAATGGAATCTCTTGAATTATTAATGTGATGAAAAAGTACATTAATTATCAGGCTGGGCTGGAGGACACCACGCGTCCTTTTGTCCATCATGTGCTCTCCTGCCCTTATGTCGGTCCACATGAATGACTTGATCAAGTTTGTTTGTTTGTTTTTTCTTTTTTTTTTTGTTTTTGTTTTTTTGTTTTTTTCCCCCCCCTAAAATGACATGATCAAGTTTCCCCATACACTATAAATATATATATATATATATATATATCATAAGTACATAAATCTCGTTATCATTTTACCTTTTTCCAGTTCATTCTCAAGCTAAATGACAATTTCAATCACATGTGCCTGTCGATTAATCAGTATGATCTCTAGTACTACATATTCTTAGACAAAGTTGTTTACTATATTAGTCTTTTAATCACACATATAAACCGAGTAATTTGAGGTAACAGTAAATCATGAACTTTACACTTTACGGGGCAGTATATATAGCTGAATTCATTTTCTCAATTTCATATAAACGCGACTGAGATTTTACAGATTAATTATTCCTTGTGGAGCCTCCAGAGTGTGTGTTACACACACACACACACACACGCACATCAATTTCTTCGATTGAACAAAAACATTGTTGGAAACTATGGCCAGTGGTTTGTATTGTACTTTGCCTCTTGCGATCATTTTCACCGCTTGGAAACCTAGCACCAAATGCCAAAAATATCAGGATATATCTGAAAATATTTAAATCAACTTATTAACTTTAAAGCACCGAACTTCTTGAATCACTATAATCGAAACACAAGTACTCAATTAAAATAAAACCATACTATATTAACTATATTAAAGCATATAAAACGTTTTGCCTAATATTTAAATCAAAGCACCAAGCTTACTCGAATCCATAATCGAAACATACGTAAATTTAAAATAAGATAGTTTAAAGTTTTTATTACATGTATTCAATAAATATTGTGATTTTTTTTTTTTCACAATTTGTTATATTTTATTATATTATACCTTTTGCTATTTGTCCAAAGAACTCTTAAAATTAAATCCATATTTTACCAACAAAATTAAGCACAGGAAACTACCCCCTGAAACATAGAGTATAGTGTTTAAGAATTGTACTATAAGGAACATTAACTCTAATCTTAATTTTTAAGTACCAATTTACGTGATGATAAGTTATCATCTTTTTATTGATAGATGTAATTTATGGATATGACAATACTTTAAACACTTATTAATAAAATAATAACAAACTCACGTATCATAAATATTGATATTTAAAAGTTGAGATTAAAATTGGTGGGGATAGTTTTGAGTCTAATTAAGGAAGTTGAGAGGCCACAAAAAAGACTGCCAGATTACACAGAAAGCTCCAAACTTCTCAATCCCTTATTCCCATTAATAGGCTTATCTTCCGAGTTGCCAGGTTGTGTTGCCGGGTTTTTCGATCCTACATGACCACATGCTCAACAATATTATAATATGCATACAATTATTGTTACACATCCTACAAACCCTAAACACAATACACATTAATCTCCATCTATAAAAAGCACACCCCAACTTAATCATTTCCCATCACTAAAACTACTCCAATATCCTCTCTATAGATATAAATCTAGCAAAAATAATTCTCAATTAGTAGTTTCTTGTATCCTTTAATAGAAAGAATTTAATATGGCTTCTTGCAAGGCTAAAGCTGCCCTGATCCTACTGTCCCTCAACATACTCTTCTTCAGCATGGTGAGTTCCACCACAGCCCCTTGCCCACCGGTAGCGGAGAAGAGCCACAAACACCACCAAAAGAGCCCGTCGTCGGCACCAGCGACCCCCGCCCCTAAAAGCAAGGAGAGGTGCCCCATTGACACCGTAAAGCTAGGGGTGTGTGTCAACCTGTTGGGTGATTTGGTTGGCCTTGTTGTGGGGTCCCCACACAAGGAACCTTGCTGCAGCCTCATCAAAGGTCTGGCTGACTTGGAAGCCGCTGTGTGCCTTTGCACTGTCCTTAATGCCGAGGTTTGGGGATCGTCAACGTCAAGCTCCCAATCCACTTGAGCTTGCTCCTCAACTACTGTGGCAAGGGCGTTCCCTCTGGCTTCCAGTGTGCTTAATTGATTATTTCACAATTAATATCCACTACTACTACTACTTTCAGCGTACTAGTACTATTCTCTCTTGATCTTTAGTTTTTACTTGTTGATTTGATCCATATTTGATTTGTTTCCCTTAATAATTTCAATAATTTCTGATGGTGTTGTTTTGTTATTGTACTTTATATTTGGCCATTGTTCCATCGATCATAATGGTTCATTGTGATATTGTTTTTTATGGATTATTGAAGGATCATTTCGATCCTTCCTCATCCAAATGTCATTTTCAAGATTCTATAATTAATAAAGATGTGGATCTTCAGCTGTATTGATGATTATATAAAGCGCCATATATTTATATTTATATTTAATTTTTATTTATGCGTTCATTCATTTTAAGTTGTGTTCTTGTACTGTGTTACATATATATATCCATACTAAGGGCTTTGTTTGGTTTCAATTGATCATGAGCATGACAAGTACTACAGATGGATAACTTTTCTTTAGTTTAAACTAGGCTTGAATACGTTCTAATGTTCCAATCAATCCAAAAGTGCTTTCTGGATAGTTAACTTGTCCTAATCTAAGCCCTCTTTATTTACAAAAATCACAACCACGATAATTTCGATTCATATCATGGTATGGGAAAGAATTCATCATTCTTATTCTTATTTTTTTTTTTAATCACATAAATAACGAGAGAAAACAACTAACATCAAATCAATATCAATCAAAACATCACAATAAAGTCAATATTTTTATAGGTTGGTAATCATTCCAATATTGTTTTCTTTTTTCCTTCTATATATATATACCCAAAAAAAAAAAAAAAAAAAGAGTAGGTGTTGTTTCAAAAACAGGATCAAATTACGGTTAATAATCCAAACAGGATTTCGTAATTTTTTTTTTAAATAGATAATCCATCTCCAATTCTAAATATCAGCACTCTCGACGCAAAGTCCTAGCCAGCCAGTATACATGTATATATCTACTTTTTTTTTTTGGTTGCAAGAGATAATTGAATTAGTCTTATATATAATCATTTAGCTGCTATAATTAATATGAAACATATACGATATGATCCTTATCAACTCATGAGAATACAGCAAAAGGTGAAACTCAGTTATCGATTCCGTGTATATATATAATAGAGATTGGTGAGCCTAGACTTTATATTCTTGGAATATTAATATAGCCCCTGATCACTGATTAATAATAACACAGTATACAGTATACGCACATATATGTGGTCGAAGATTAAAGATCTAATTACTGGCCGAGTTCAACTGTAAACGCTTTATTATATATAGTAATTATACTATTTATGACATGTCATTTTCTGTTAGTTTGGATGAAACATTCAAGTACGGGGGGTCAATGCATTATAACGACTGATGAAGGATCATAAAAAAATAAAAAAGGAAATTTATCAATAATGCATTTGATTCTGACGAAATGAAACATTATTTTGTTTATTTTCAGTAGAAAGGAAAAAAAAAAAAAAAAGGTTGTATTATTGTTTGTTGGAGATGAAAACATATAAATTAGTTCTCAATTAATTACCATGAAAAACAAAATTACAATGGCTGGAAATGCGGGATCACTCTCTACGACCACAATTTGTTAAAAATCTAAACATACACACGTACACACCCGATTGCGACATGCCCTTCAAGAAAACAAAAATAAAACCTCACACAGCAAGACAGCTCGGGGGACCCATATGTCTTTTCAGGACAATTTGACACCCCATAAGGCTCGCTGCTTTATATTTGGGTCCACGGCCAGAAGTGGACAAATAGCTAGCCTACACCTTCCAGTAAAAATTAAAAAAAAAAAAACAAAAATAATAATATACTATCAGCTAATTATTCCTTTGAAAAACTCATTAATTATATATTATACTTTAATACAAAACAATATTTATTTAGATAACTTCTATATTACACTTAAGATTAATATATTAGAATAGTAAATCAACTTAAAAAATTATTTATCCATTCTCTCTCTCTCTTTTTTAATTTATTTTTATTAAATCATATTTTTTGTCTCTCGTCAACACACATTAGAATGATTATTATCTAGATGTAAATAACTTAAATAAAAGAGACATCGAAGTGCTTATTTTGTATGATATAATGTATAAAAGAGACATCCACGTACTTATTTTATTTTATATATTATATTAAAATATCATACAAATAAGTGTGCATTTTAAATGAATCATAAGTATCTCGTTTATTAAGGAAAAACAAGCTAATATTATCTCCTATTAAAGCAAAAGGTTTATTATAGTTTAAAAGGAAAATCATCTGAATTATACAAAAATAAAGACTATTCTATCAATATGACATTAAAAATTAAAACAAACCAATATAACATAAAATTGAACTAAAATTAACTAAAATTTGTGTTATATTGATCAAGAATGAAGAATTTATGTTATGTTGGTCAATAAATGAAAAAAAAAAGGTTATTATTTAGATAATTTTCTCTAGTTTTAAAACCTATAAAGTTGCACGTAAAAACTGAGACAAATTCGGCAAGCAAGTCCAACTAATTTTTCTCATGAAGAAAAGTTGTGGATCATAATATATTTTTTTTAATGAGTAAAGTTGTGGATCAGATTGAAGCTACCAAGTATATTTTAAGCCGTCGATCGGGCTGCATCATGAATTCGCATCTTATATATAGCTAGCTTAATGTATGATCAGCGATGTAATTATATACATAATATTTGTACAAACAAAAAGATGACATTATTATTTTGGTAAAGTGACTTCCTTTTATGTGTATATATGATTTTTTTTTTTTTTTTTGTGATACATATAAGAAAATATATGTGTGTGTGTATATGACACTGACTGATCAGATGGGGCTACTCATCTCTTGCAAGTTGCAATGAAGTGACAGCTGGTAGAGTATAGAAGCTAGATAATTTTTATTTAAAAAGTAAGGTCCCGTTTGCTTCACCATCTCAACTTAAATTAAACTGTACTTTTTTTATCATGTTTTTTATCTTTTCTGAAAAAGTTTTTTGTCTTTTTTGAAAAAGTCAACAAAATTTACTATGCAAACTTAAAAATCTTAACTCAACTCAAACTGAACTGGTGTACCAAACGGGCCCTAAGTTGGGTTCACTAATTGGTTTGTAAAATTTTTTCGTTTAATAAATTATTTCTTATTAAAAAAAAAAAAATCAGTACTACATCAAATATGCCCATAATGTTCATGATCATGGTCAGAATACATGCATTTTGTTTGATCCAGAACAGCATCTAATAATTTACAACAACTAGCGCAGTAGCCAAAAAAATCTAATTTGAAATGGTAAAGTTACATGTCCAACGCTTTGTATATATGTATAGTACATATTAGAAAAATGTATAATTTACTAAAAAAACATCGGAAGTTAAAACAATTAAATTACACTTCCTTCACACAGAAAAACAGGGGGAAAAAAATAATTAAAGAGTATATATCACATGTTCGCTTTGTGAACTGGAGTAGCCATAGCAAAGGCACGTCCTACACTGCATAGACGATATATATGATTTCTAATTTATTTTTTTTGTTATCAAAATGTATTTATTTATTTTTGGTTGGTAGACTACGTGCTATATCTCTTCGACTAACCCGCCATGATAATAAGAGTGGACGGACACAGGATATTATTCTTTACAAGTTTTTCTATTTCATTCAATATATTACATATTCTGAAATGTCCACTTCTTTTGCCTCAAGGTACGGGATTTTTTTTTTTTTTAAAAGGAAAAATCATGAGCTTTTATTAAGCATTTGCCAGGTCGGCCTGAATTACATTAGAGATAAATAAAGGCACAACATCAGTGCCTACAAAATATAGGAACGAAGCCCAGCACTAGCACCATATTCTGTTTGCGAGAGATATGGCTACAAATACCACCTCCACAATTGGCTAAAGAGCTCCTGATATATCTCGAACGACAACAGCTTCTGGATCTAATTGGCTTGAGTAATAGTACGATTTTTTCTTTTAAGAAAAAAAAAAAAAAAGGAATTTAAATTGTAAAACATTTCAATTAAATTGATATTTTGTTATAACACTTTATTATTTATCCATCCCATATGAAAGTGGTAATATAAAATAAACATAAAAATGTTTGAAAAAGAAAAGGGAAATAAAAACAGGCCTAAACAAAGGCAATAAAACCAAATTTGCAAACCTATTAGTCGGAGACCACACTATCAAAGATTTACGTCTAAACTCAAATCTTGAAAACAAGTTTTCAAATAATGAAAGGTTTTCAATTAGAAAAATAATATTAAAAATAAAACAAAAAGTGTACAAAACCTAAGGGCCTGTTTGGTGCACAAGTTCAGTTTGAGCTGAGTTGAAATTTTTAAGTTTGAATAGTAATTTTTGTTGACTTTTTCAGAAAAGACAAAAAACTTTTGGGGAAAAGATAAAAAACATGATGAAAAAAGTACAGTTTAGTTTAAATCAAACTTACCAACCAAACACGCCCTAAAACAAAATGAAGAAAAAAATAATAAAAAAAAAACTAGAAAAAGAAAGTATTAAAATCTTTTCCTTTAATCAGTAATAGTGAAAGGTTATGTAAATTTAAATTCAGCCAAAAGAAAAAAAAGCTGCTGAACATAAACTAATTAATTTGTAATCAACAGTTGATGATCAAGTTTTACGTTTGTCCGTAGCTACTGAAAAGGAAAAATTCTTAGGCTACTGCTCATGCCTGGCTGGAAGCCATGCCTAATTATTTTTAAGAATATCCCGAAAGGAAAGGAGCATGATAAGAAAGGAGCATGAATCGGTGAGGACAAAAAAAAAAAAAACACAAAACACACAACACAAAAAAAAAAAACAAAAAAACAAAAAAAAAAAACAAAAACAAAAAGGATAGTTGTAGGGTAAGTACAATTTTTAAGTTGTACTAGTTTTATGATAAGTGTTTTGCGTGTGCAGAATAAATAAATTAACCAAAAAAAAAACACTCCATAATGTGGTGTTAATTGCACCACTATGTAAACAGTCACGTAGTGTTGATGTAACTATCATGCGTGAAAACACATTCTTGCTTTTACATATAAATAATAAATTATCTTTTTATCAAATCTGGTGAAGTTCCAATAAGAGAATCAGTGTGTTAAATATCATAACTAATAAATAATAAATTTTATCAATAATTAGATTAAGTCTTTATTGATGTATGATATTTAACATCATGAATACCCTTAATTATTTGTTGTTTCACTTTAGTACAAAGGAGGAAAAAGAAATGGAAAAAAAGGGAGGAGGAAAGCAACAAGACCGCAAAGCTAGAGAGGGGGGCTAAAAAAAGGAAGAGAGGGGTGGGGGAAGAAAGGAAATTGGAGAAGCAAACGAACAAAGATGAGAGAGAGAGAGAGAGGAAGGGGCATGTTAATGAACGTGTACATGGAAATTCTGCAAAAACTGAAGAGGGGGTTCTGAATCGAGCACGTTGTTCAGTTCACGGATTGTACTGCAACCCACTAGCTCACGGATTTCTTTTTGAACTTTGCGCACCATTACATTTCATTACCATACATACATGTATGCATATCACTCCCCTCCCCTCCCCTGCCCTCCCTATAATAATTAATAATAAGTTCCAATTTATTTTCGCCATGGTTATCACTTCGATTCCTCTATCATTATTATTCATATCTCTCTCTCTCTCTCTCTCTCTCATGTTTTCTCTCGCCAACTTGTTGTCTAACTGGACTATACTAATAATACCCTTGTTTTTTTCCCATAGCGTTTTAATGCTTATTATAAGTCACGGGTTGGTCTCTTTTATTTTCAGCTCTCTCTCTACATATATATATATATATATATTAATTCTATATATAACCCCCACAAGCCACACCGATATACCCATCGAAATCCTCAAGAAGATGACTACTACTATTCCTACTAAAAAGCCCTAGGAAAGTAGTAGTTGTTGTTCTAATATTTCCCAAAAGGAGCCCTAATAAGAAGCCTAATAATAAAATGGGTTCCAAGGTTACCGCCACGTTCTTCATCTTCATGATTTTCATGATAACGTCACTCCCTCCAATGATCCATGCATGCGTTCCATGCACCCAGCCACACCCCCCACGTCATCAACATCCTCCCCAGCCACCTTACCACCGCCCCAGTCCTGGTCACGGCGGCGGCGGCGGCGGCGGCGGCGGCGGAGGCGGAGGCGGAGGCGGAGGAGGCGGAGGAGGGGGAGGGCATCCAAAAATCCCTCCCCACCCAAAACCACCCACCCACAAGAATCCTCCCCACCACGGAGGCGGAGGCGGAGGCGGAGGAGGAGGAGGAGGCGGAGGCGGAGGCGGAGGCAAAGGAGGAGGAGGCTCCAAGAACCCTCCGGTTATCTTGCCTCCAGTAATCTCCCCGCCGGTCATCATACCTCCGCCAATCATAACACCTCCGGTGACCAACCCTCCAGTGACGATCCCACCTCCTTCTTCTCCCACATACCCGCCTTACACCGGCCCACCACCTAGTGGCGGCGGCGGCGGAGGTGGTGGTGGCGGTGGCGGCGGAGGTGGCGGGGGTGGAGTTCCAAGCCCAATTACGCCAGCCCCGCCGGCTTCACAGACGTGTCCGATAGATGCGCTGAAGTTAGGGCTTTGTTTGGACGTGCTCGGTGGTTTGATTCACATTGGATTGGGAGACCCAGTTCAGAACACTTGCTGCCCGGTGCTTGGAGGTCTGCTTGAGCTTGAAGCTGCTGTTTGTCTTTGCACTGCCATCAGAATTAAGCTTCTTAACATTAACATCTACATTCCTCTTGCCCTTCAAGCTTTAATCACGTGCGGAAAGACTCCTCCTCCTGGCTTTGTATGTCCTCCTCTCTAAAGCTACCTAGCTGCTGCATGCCTCTACCTCTAAAGCTACTCATTGTCATTAATTAGGGTTTTAATTAGCCCTAATTCGGTTCATTTGAAGATGTTTCGTTTAATTTTCCCCCCCTAATTGTACGTTTTTAATTTTCCATAATATTGTTGCAACCTCATGTTGAGTTCCCTGTTTGGGCGCGGCGCTTGGGGGATGCACATTTGTCATCTCATCTGGTTTTGATTCTAGCAGCTCTGTAACTTCTTGTTATGTATGTTTAGTAATTAAACCATTTTAATTAACTGCAAGTACTCGTAATTTATGTCTTATTTAAGTTTTACCATTTTCAGTCGAAACTTGTTTTACATGAAGTTTTTCAATATATCTATATATATATATATATATATATAAACTACACTCGCATATGCATATATATATGTATAATGTCATCACATTGCAAGACTAGTATTGGTAATATTGATCACTCTTAGTAGTTCCAACGATAATATTAATTAATCAACGACTAAAAGGCTAACGACTTTGACTTTTGCCGAAGGGATCATTTAGCTTTTGAAACTTGTTTCAGCTGATCAACCTGCCATGACTTCTGTATGATTACCAAAAAAAGAAAAATATTAATAAAATTTTTAAAGTAAAAAACCAATCAAATCTGTCTTTTCTGCTTTCGTTCAAATATCATCATCAAAATCAAACACCGTGTCCAGGGATTTTTTTAACTCAAATAAGTCCGCTTTTTCCCCAACTAATAGGGTACGTTAAATAGAGAAGCTAGCTTATTAAGTCGTACTGAAATCTCATTTAATTAATTAATAAATTAATAAATTCACATGAGCTAGCTATTGAGATCTTGAATTGGATTAGTAGAAGTACCAAACTCAACGTGCGCTGACATCAAGTTTATGTTTGCTTATATGTTTAAGCAATCTATATACGTGTTATTTATGAAACTAATTAAAAATATAAAGTTGTTTTGTTTCCTGTTTGGTATTTGTCGTGCAGTATTATAAAATTCGGAAGGCGCCAAAACTAATTCACGGGAGAGAATATGGTGATTCTGTGGGACCGATATAATAGATCTGCTCTATCCAGAATTGAGCTAAAATTAAATATAAATGGAAATTATCATGAAGGTATATCATGTAGGGAAAAGAGGGTAGGCTAGCGGGTGGGCGAGAGGGAGGGAAGTAGTTTAGATGAGAGTTTTCTTATTCTAAATCTGAAAATATATATATATATATATATATATTTCTTTAATAAGTAGGAGTTATAAATTTGATATCATAAAGTTTATAAGTATATGATAGGATAGGGGGGAAAAAAGGAAAGTAGAAATGGCATGTATTAGCACTAGATTAACATATTTATATGGCTAGGTATATCAAAATTATATGTGTGACCAGAATCCTTCATCTCGGTTAATTTGCTGGCTCATCTAGCATTTTTTTTTTCGTTTTTGTTTTGTTTCTCATAAAATTGACAAGGTATTTATAAATAATGTGTTAAAATATGATTTGTTATTTTCATGTCGGTCAATTATTCATTCTAAACATCAAAATAAAAATAATAATAATAAAGTTTGTTACTGTATAATTTTGATAGCTAGCTGTATTTATTACAAAAATGGACAAAAGTAGTGGAGATTTTACCAGTTAATGGGTTCGGTGGAACATTATTTGTTTTGGACAGCGTATACTTTGGAAGGTGAATACGTGCCTTACTGTGGCTTTTGCTACGTGGTTTTACAATGGGTAAAAACGAGCAAACTTCTGAAAGTATACTCCCCACTGCTATATCACATACTGTCATATATATGATGAATATAACCTCTCCATATATATGCTTGAAGAATCTTAATTAAGAACTAAAATCTTGACAGAATTTGCAGAAGAAAGTTCAAGCAAGATAACAATACTATTAGCAGAAAATCAAGCTCGGAATATTACGTCTCAGACTTTTTAATCACACTGTTCGGTATCAGATCATGGAATTTCGCATGTATAGGTAAAAGAGCTTTGTTACGTTGAATATTGACAGCTAATTAAGGACTTGTGTAACAGAGCTCAATTCAATTTTTGTTTTTGTTTCCTGAGTTTAAAAATTTAAAACTGTTTAGATGATATTTACTCATAATGATTTTGACTTCTCAAAAAGTTTTTAGTTCCTGATACAAAATATTACTTTAAAAAAATTAGTCTGAAAAGATTTTGAAACATATATAAGAATTTGCTAAGATATTATGAATTTTATTCTAATATTTTTTTTATTGTTATTATTAAAAAAAAATTTACAACTTGAGATTATAAGCTTTTAACAAAACAAATAAATAATTAAATATAGTTCTATAACTGAAACATAACAATTTTTCTTCTACTCATTCATTTGATCCAAAACAAAAGCAAATTAAAACCCAAGGAAACAAACCCTAAGAATATTAACTACTAATTGTAGGTGATAAGCAATTAAGAGTATTAAAAAGGTATCGATTTAATTGGGATGTCCTAATATATATATATATATATATGTTGAATTTTTATGATCATCAATATATATATATATAAATTATATGTGATAAAGACAGGTGGTTGCAAGGGTTACACTACCTTTAATAATGGGTCGTGCGTAATATATATATTTATTTGCAGGCTGCTACTTCTGTATTAACAATATATATATCCTTCGCTTCCCATTGATACTATGGTGTCTACCTTTTTTTTTTTTTTTGGTGTTGTGTGAATGGTGTCTAATTTTAGGATTAAGACATTTTCGATATTATTAGCTTTTTACGGAAATAGAAGTATATATAACCGCTTGTGTTTACTTTTTGAATTATGAAATATATTTTGGCTGCTAGCCAAGTCCAGAAATCTAACAGGACTTAGAATCAGGTCTGTGTGGACTTTACTGCCCTCAAAAAAAATATTTTTTTAAATTTTTTTAAGCTATGAAAGTGAAATAAGATTAATGGAGAACACGGTTTCTTTTTCTTGCTTTTTCTTTGTCCATGTGAGGAGGCATAATTCACCCAAAAAAAAAAAAATCTGGAGTCACGGGTGAACAGTGCTCCATATATACACACACACACACTGAAGTTGATATCAATTAATTATTATGTATTGGCCCATGTAGGCATATTGTCTGTTCACTAAAAAAGAAATAGAGTCATATCTTCTCGGCTACTTTGGGTGTGGAAGAGAAAATCTTTTATTAAACTTTATTGATCAGCTAATTCTCTGTTTGAGGGGTTTTTTTTTTTTTTTTTTTTATGTTGAATTTGTAAAATTTTTTGACATGTTCATTTTATGTTTTCATTTAAATTATTAGTCAGTACTCTTTTGTCTTCACAATCTTAAACTTCTTTTTATGTAATAAATTCGGTAAAATTTTGATGTGGAATATGAATTTTAGCACGTAGACGGTCTCAATATTATTGGGATGTTTTATTATTTCCTAATGTCATTTGTTCCCGTTTTTCTCTCTCTTTAAAAAGATGCAATATGGACCATTATAATACATAAAAAAGACTAATATATATATATATATATATATATATATCTTGAAACTAGCTTTTTAATGGATTATCTTTTTTCTTTTTGTTTAATAAATAAAAAGGTGAGAGCCTGATAGAGGAGGAGATGACTATGGGAACCAATGTAATTCGAATGTTAATTCTGACGGTTAGCTCCATATATTACTTATTTTCTCATCATTAAAATAATAAATATCATGACACTACTATATGTAAACCTTGATTCCTTGTGTATGCATCTTTCTCATTTTAATGAGTATATATGGACCCCATGAGGAATGAATATCTTAGTAACCATCTTAAAACTCCTACAGTAATATATATATATATATATTACATCCTGGACCTCCTTTTTCCCTTATTACTTGTGAAACGCATGTAAAGATGCTTATAAAAATATCTATACTATACTGTTCTAAAGTATATAGGATTGATATTGGACATGACCGATTGAGGGAACATATAGTACTGTACGCCTCTATTTATACATATAAATATAAATATAAATATAAATATAAACATATATATATATATATTATGATATATATTATGAAGAGACATGTAATTAATATTGGAAAATCATCAAACTTCTTTATAACAGGAAAAGAAGGAAAATACATCTCATCATATACTCATGGAGATTACAAATATGACATTTAAAGACAAGATCACAAATTGAAATATTTATTCCCCTGTAACCCGCAAATTAAAAACATGAAGCATAAATTAAAGGAAATGGGCAATTTCCACACACACACACACAGAGACTTAGACAGACAACAAAGCAGTAGTACTAACTTTCATATAGTTGAAAAGCTAGCAAGAAAACCCCCCAAAGAAAAGGAAAGGAAAGGAAAGGAAAGGATTAAGGATATATGAGTTTTATAGCTTAGGGACACTGGAAACCAGAAGGAACGTTCTTAGAGCAAACGTTAAGAAGCAAGCTGAGGGAGAGAGGGATGTTGAGGTTGATACCAAGAATGTTGGCCTTAATGGCAGTGCAAAGGCAGAGAGCAGCCTCAAGGTCAGCAAGGCCTTGGATGAGAGTACAGCAAGGCGCCACCGGAGGAGTTCCGACGGTGACGTTGAGCAGCCCTCCGAGCACATTCGCGCACACCCCTAGCTTAAGGGTGTCCCTTGGGCATGTCCCACGGGCAGGGCTTGGAGTCACAGGGCTTGGATTCACAGGGCTAGGGCTTGGAGTTGGTCTTGGCCTCGGGACAGGGCTAGGGCTTGGAGTTGGTCTTGGCCTCGGGACAGGGCTAGGGCAAGAGCCACAAGCACTTACAAAGGTAAAGTAAAGAAGGTTAAGTGCAAGGAAGAAAGCAACTGAAGAAGAGGTGGTTTTGGAGGCCATTATCTCTCAAATTCAGCTAGCTAGCCCTAAAGGGATTTTTAGTTCTTATATATGTTCTAGTAATATTTGAATGTATATTTCTGTGTGTGTGTGTGTGTGTGTGTGTGTGTGTGTGTGTGTGTAGTGGAAGGCTAGCTGGTGGAGATCAATGTTAGGGAGTGAAGGGGGTTTTTATAGGATTGAAGATAGAGCAAAGGTGTCTGAGTTGATCTCTAAACAGAGAAATAAATATTTTTTAAAAACAAAAACCCTAGAATAAATCCAAGGGAACTACCATGTGTGAACTTGGGATTTTAGCTGGCATATGTATTGAGCAAAGCACATTTTTGGGCAAACTTTTGGATTTTTGTTAAGTGGTGGGACTCGCAAATTGTTACGTTTCTTTGCCTCTCTGCCTGGGCATCAATCTCTCGATCTAATCATTTTTTTTCTTTTATTAATATATATACATATATCAATTAGTTTTTTGCATTGATTCTAATTTCTAATAATAATAAATACTAAAAATAATAATAATAACAATATTTAAAATTATAGCAATAATACTGGTAATTTGGGTTATTTTGTAACAGGGCATATATATATATATATATATTTCAAGAATCAATTCAAACCACTGAAGTGGAGGAGTGGGGCCCAAATGATCACATGTTGTGGTAGTATTTCAAAGCGTGTCCCCACACTCCGATATCGAAAATTGCGTTCTGATCAGTTAGGTTTTTAATTACGTGACTTTGACGACATAATTACCAAAAACAATTGCATGATAGTTTCTTTTCTCTGATTATTCAAGAACATCACAACTCCGTGTGGAGGTTTTCTCTAGCTCCAATCAGGTTATCTACAAATATATATATATATATATATGTATGTATGTATTCATTAGTTCACTGATGATCAGGACAAAAAGGTTATTAAATATTTTCGGATAACTATTATCTCCAAAGTCACTGTCACATGATCATCATCATATTCTTTACACTCCCTTCAACAACTTCTTGTCTATTTACTGCACTTGAATTTGGACGCATGCATATGCATATTTTTGTTGATTTCAGTACCCTCTCTCTCTCTCTCTCTATATATATATATATATATATATAGATAAAATGCTTTCAGTAATTTATTGTTCATTTCCAAGGTCAATTCTCAGATGATTAAATTTAGAATGAGAGATATAGGATTCTATCTACGCTCTTTTCGTTGAGCTAGTCCCAACAATAAGTTATTTTACTCAATCTTTTTTATAACTAAAAACCATTAGTTATTTTGGTGTTGCTCTTTTACGTGTTGTAAGTTTACCCCTTGTATTTACCAATAACAAGGATATAGTTGAGTGGCATTTTAGGGAATTTGCATTTCATGTGCCAATATATGCTTGACTTTTCTGGAGACTTGCTTCTATTCATTTCACTATAAAATTAATTAACAAATAAACTTACTAATCTCATAAAGAAACAATATATTTAGTATATATATTAAGTTCATTCTCATTTTAATTAAGCATAATGTTTGGCATGTTGTTGATGGAAGTTAGGAGGTGCAACGAACTTGTCACGGGTAGTAGTAGTACTAGTGCTATAAGTTAGCTACAACTTATAATGAAAGGGCTCCACAGGAGCTTCATAAAAACCAAACAATAAGCTGTGAGACAAATCTCTCTCTATATATATATATATATGTGTGTGTGTGTGTATAAATATATGTCGATTGTTGTCACGTACGTTTTTTATTTTATTTTATTTTATTATTTTAACTTCACATTATGATTATCAACCGCGTGGAGCTAGTAATACTACTGCCGTAACTCCGATAGGCATTGACAAGTAATTAATTACCCTAACAAATCAATGTTCTTTGGAATTAGCCATGCGACTCCATCCATATTTATGACTACACATATGGATAAATATATATATATATATATATCTATAAATGTATTATATATATGACATTATTAATCTGTTTTCTTCCTCTTTGTCAAGCAGAATAACGACTAATTATCACGACGGCCTTTAGTGATTGGTATTGTCTTTATGTCATGTACATTACAGAGACCTTAAAGTTAATTATGTCAAGGCCCCTCCACACACACACACATATATATATGAGTGAATAAAATACACACACATATATAGTACGCCATGGCACAGAGGAAGCTGTATATAGTACTAGGTACCAGCTGCTAAATAGTCACTCGGGAGTACTTGAATACTGCTTCGACAAATGTTGTACACATGTACGCTCTTGCATAGACTCCACCGATCGACCATTTCTCTCTCTCTCATATATAAATATATATATATATATATATATACATTTGAAAATGAAGTGGATGATGCTCTAAAGATCAACACAATCATACTTACGTTCACCAAAAAAAAAAAGAAAACAATCATACAATTTGCTCTAGTTTCGGGTTATTGAAAGAAATTAGCTGACAGATATTTTGAAGAAAAATTTGGACAAAGTTCAAGTTAATGAACATTATTCCACAAGTTTAGAGCTCATAGTAGGAAGAGTTTTAAAATGAGGATATAAATCCAAATTTCTCCTAGATTATTGCTTTTGTCATTTTATCTGTTTGCTTTTGATTTTATTTCTCTTCTCTGTTTTTAGGCTTTCATGTTTTTAGTTTTGTAAGATCTTTATTCTTTTCTTTAATATATTTTTTGCTTAAAAAAACTTATATAAGCAACTTTTAGCAATATGATAAGAAATGTAATATCAATACGTAATAAGTTCAAAAATATAAATATAACATTTTATGATGATACATATGTTACTTTAGTAAAAGTTCAAAAATATGACATTACATGTAAAATTACATAATATTACAAGTGAATCAACTAGTAATTACATAAATCTAAACGAGAAGTTACATTTTCTAGATTGATTACGGACGTCAGACTTAAGGCAATTGGATATTTATATTAGTTCTGCAGGTAGATTTATATAAGACATCTCTAACTGTTTTGTTGGTTAATCCTTAGTGATCAAGAACTAATCACTTGTACGTAGACGTTCATTCTGTTGTTGACTACAACACAGTAACAGCAATTCTACTTTAACATTTGGGTAGGGGTGGTTCTCATCAATGTGGATAACAAAATATGCATTAAGACGGTATATATAGCTTCTAATAAAGGTTAAGGGTGGCTTATTAGTAGCTAGGCTATTAGCATGCTCACCTAGCTAACCAGACAAACGGGTTAATAACCTTTATCCAAAAGTTAAACCAAAATTACAAGTCATTTTCCACCCACTATTAATCGGTATTAATATGTTCATCCTCTTCAACGAGTCCTGTACTGTAGAAGACGACGAGAACAAATGGTGACCACAGATTAATAAAGTTAATTAATTAGCGTCACCCAAATTATTAGTGATCTTTTTATCGTTCCTTAGTGGTCATTACAGATATAATTAAGCCTTATTTTGTTCCCGGCAACTTGCAAAATGGAATCAAAACCACAAAATGCTAATTATTAGATATATAAAAATTATGTATCTATGGGTTCACGGGTTTGCTTAATATGGCAATTGTTAATCAGTCTTGTGATTCAAAGAATAATCAAAGGTAATGCACACACACACACACATATATATATATATATATATACATTTGAACATCCATAGATCATAACCTCCTAGCTAATTATATTCACGGTGCGGATCTCAAGCTTTGCCAGCTAAATTCTAGCCAGCTTTTGATTCACATGGCTGCTCCTTCCTTGTAGACTTGCTCTAATTTATTTTTGCGATAAAAAATAAAATGAAAATAATTTTGAGGAGATATCCAGTAACTCTATAAAAACCACTGTCTGGTAAGTTGATAATCACAGCAAATTGAAAGCACTTAATAGTTAGAAATAACTAGCAGGTACTTGACCAAGTACTAATTTTTTGTTAGAGAGTAAATTAAGATGGTTTCCAAGAGATATTCTTCAAGTCTCTCTCTTTTCCTCTACATGAACCTTGTCCTTTTTGCCCTAGTAAGTGGGAGCAACAATTGTTCTCCTCAGACTAAGCCTGTCCCAAATTCTAGTCTTGCAAATATGAAGTGCCCCCGAGATGCCCTAAAGCTCGGGGTGTGTGCCGATGTGCTCAAAGGAGCCGTTGGCACGGTCGTTGGTTCCCCACCGGACGTCCCTTGCTGCTCCGTACTTGATGGTCTTCTTGACCTTGAAGCCGCCGTCTGCCTTTGCACCGCCATTAAAGCAAACATTCTTGGTATCAACCTTAACATCCCCATTTCACTCAGCTTGCTCATTAGCACTTGCAGTAAGAACAATCCCTCAGGCTTCCAATGTGCCTAGCTAGCTAGCTAATTAGCCCACTTTCTATATCATCTACATCCGTGGCCACAACATTTGGTTCGGTTGTTCTTATTTATGTTCACGTTGATCTTTTGTGTTGTTAACTGTTTAATTTACGCTTTAATAAGTAGTGTTTAATAACGCTTTCCACGCTGAGATTGCAATTGTTATTGTAAATCGACCATTGGTGGAGATTATCATGTTTTAATGCACTTCGAAGTTTCCAATAGCTTTATATATATATATATATATATATAAAACATATTGAGTAGTTTTTCTGCTATTAACCGATAAGTAAAAATAAATTATTTCATATTAGAAAATACAAAGGTAGCAAAATTATCATGAAACTATATACAACAGAAAAAGAACAACTAGCATTATAAGACTAGTACATTTTAATTACGTTTGGTCATCATTAATGCTACTTATTGAGATCAATTATTCTTTTAAAAAAATTGGTACATATGAAGTTATAACGCGTATATACATTCATGAATGTTGTGCTTGAAACACAAAACTAACTATTAATTACACATGAAAAGGGAACTATACGTACCCTTATTTCGTGACAAATTAAATAGCAAATATTAGCAAAGTCCTTTTAATGATGCAAACGTGGTCCTGATCTTTCTCTTAGTTACTTCCAAATATAGTCTTCTTCACGCTTGTCATAATCATAATAAAGCAAATAGTTTGACGTTGACGAAGAGAGAAGATAAGATTGTATATGAACCAACCTAATTAGTGTTTCAGATTAAAACTTCTGAGGTTTCAATTAGATAATAAGATTTTGATTACCAAATCGGTATAAAATAGTTTGTTTTCATTGGTTGTCGTTTTTTTTTTTGGTCATATCATAAAATCGATTGAAAAAAGTAAGGGTGCGTTTGGTGCACCGGTTAGGAATTAAATTTTTAGGTTGGAGTTAGTTGATTTTTTAAAAATTAGTTAAAATTTTTATTGATTTTTAGAAATAGACACAAAAACTGAAATGAAATTTTTAGATCTAAACCTGAGAACCAAACAAATGCTAAAACCAATTAACAAGAAAATTAACAGAGCAATTGTAAAAAAAATTAATGTACATGACATGACATCTATAGTTCACATGACAGGAAATAAAAGAATCTTACTATAAATTAGCGAGGGCCCGTTTGGATCTTTAATTGGAGTTGGAGTTTTAAAGTTTTTTCTTAGTAGAAATGAATAAATGTTCAAAAATGTGTATTTAATTGAATGTAAGTTGGCAATTAGATGTGATATTTAAATAGCTTAGAAACCTTAAATTTATTTGGAAGAAAATAGCAATAGGAATCTTGTTTCTTTACTCTTGTCGTTGTGAGCATTTAGACACAAGAATGATCTTATTTTTACTTAAAATAAGAAAATTATGAACTTTTAAAGTTTAAATATTTTTTAACGGAAAAGAGAGAAAAAAATATGTACTAAATCTAATATGTGTTGACGAAATAAACGATTTAAAAAAAAGAAAAAAAAAAAGGAACGTCTTCGATGGTTATTTCAAACTGCCGCTAACTCGGGTACCACCCCTGGATCTCAAAACACTATAAACTCTGATAATTTCACAAGAATATATCACTAAATAAGCCATTGTTGTAATCATAACTTCTAATGAGCTAACTTGGGTAGCCCATTTCCTTATTATTGCTTATATTTCTTTCGATTGTTTTTCTCTTTTTAGACCATTTATATATATATATATATATATATATGCTTTAAGATTGTAACACCTTTTTATTTTGTTTTTAATTAACTTTTGCTTATTCCAAAAAAAAAAAAAAGAAAAAAAGAATCTCATCACTGCCCGTCACCGGAGAGTGGGTAAGTATTTGATTCCTTATATAATTCGCATCTTCGAAGGCCTAAACGCATAACTTGTCGATCAGAATTCAGAAGTCCAAGTCGCAATGCTTGGAAGGCTACTTAGGCCCTAGTGATCCTCTTCAATTCTATGATTACAATAATATTGGCCAAAATAACAATATCTCTTTTTTCTATATTTGTGCTTGTTTTGGTTAGCTAATTGGCATGGCTTGTAACTTGACATTGTATATTTTTGTATTCCCCCCCCCCCCCCCCCCCCCCCCCCTTCTATTTAATACAAGTGACTGAACTAGCTAATTTTGAGTTTAGTAGGATGCACTTTGTTACGATGCTTTGAAAAAATTGATTTCATACTTGTCTATATCTAATTCAGAGAGGGAGGGGGGGGGGGGGGGGGGGGGGGGGGGAAATCTTAGAAACCTTTAAAGGGGTAAATTAAATGTCTCATTATATACGTAGTATAGTTCTTTTTTAAATTTAGATATTATCGCTAGACTATATCTGTAAATCACTTATATATATATATATATTAATATAGTAGAAAGTTTTGAAATAAACCAGATAATTTTTAAATCTAGACGAAAGGAACTGAAGGAAACATATGTCGCTATGTATGGCTTGGTTACTAGCTAGTATAGTACATAAGATAGTTTTGATATGTTATCATTCTAATTTGTTTGACATTTTTGCATTCGTTTAACAAGATTTTAAGCAATAAGCTGATTATATATATATATATATATTTAGATATATATATATATATAAACTTGTAAATTTAAGGATTTCAGGGGATCAAAATTCACCAAAGTTAATTTCCTAAACATAAATACCCACAAAATGCTTAAACATATATTTAAAATCCATGAATAGGGTTTAATTCCTATAAATTAGCATTATTACTTTCCAGTTTCCACAGAAAATAAATGAATAAAAGGTCAAACGACACTATTTTGCATTGCCGTACCGCCCATAGGTTTGGTGTTTGGTTTCCAAGAAAAGAATCTTTGGGAGATAGCGGAAAAGGAGTACAATTTTAAGGCAAGTTGCATCAAATTATATATATATATATATATAGATCTAGATCTAAAAATTAGAAAGAAGAAGACAAAGATACTTGAATGATTAATATTGAAACAGCCACTACATTTTAACCTATTATAAACTTAATATCAAGTAACAGTTGTAACATATAATTATATATGATCATTATTGTTGTTAGTAAGTGGTAGAGAATTGAGACTTCAGAGAGAGAGAGAGAAAGCAACGCGACTTTAGGTTGGTCAATAACGCGTTCACATTTCAATTGCATTGCATATATATATATAAATATTCATATCTGAATTACATACGAACGATTTGGACTTGATTTATCTGCGACATGACAAAAGTTTTTGGCAAGTCTTCAAAGATATTTGTGAAATTTCTTTGATTGTTGCTGCTAGAAAATTAAATAAGCAAATTAAAAAAAAAAAAAAAAAAAAGGAGGTCAGCAGATGGGATGGAAGGGATAATTGATGATGGGCCCTTTGGGGCAAAGAACTGCAGTTGAATTTGGGCCCCGACTACGTACTGGCTTAAATGAGATTTGTTGATTTGAATGGACTGGAAAAATGGACAAGTTGCACTGATCTAACTTTTGATTGGGATATATATATGTCAACAGATAATTGACAATCTCTTTTAATTTCTTTGGTAGCACGATTAACATGGCACTATATATATATATATATATATATATATGTATATATATATATTTTTTTTTTGGGGGAAAATACTAATGGCAGTAAAAATTAAGTATTTTTAAAAAATGGAAAACAAGAGATAAATATAAATGGATAATACTACTAGATGGGGCCGGGTAGCTCAAAAATTGGTATTCCTTTTGTTTAATTTACTCCTCATATATATGCTGTGAACGACAGTGAGCTCAAAGTATTCTTCATATAGATTACAAAACATTTAAGAAAACTTATGGCATGCCCCATTTATAGTTAAATGAGTTTCATGTTATTTTCCAAATGTCATATATATATATATATATACATATATACATATCTCTCTTTTTCTCTATATAATACCATTCGTGTCATGTCGGGTTTGAATGAGAGATGGGGTGGGCTGCCAAATTGTTGGGTGACATATTTGTCCAACTAGTTATCGTTAATGAGATTCTAGCCAATTATTAACACACACACACACACACACACACACATATATATATATATAGTAGCCTATTTTGCCTACTAGCTAGGAACAAGCTGCTTGGTTGGATTACCCGGTGACATTGCACGACTCATGCACGCCCACATATAATATATATAGATATAATTCAGTTATCATCGTCATATTTAACCTAATTTTGATTTAGAAGGTTATTAAATCAGATCTATGTTATCAGAGGATAGGAGGTGATTTTTGAGGTTAAGAATTTTAACGATTCGACGTGCTTTATTTGGTCTTGCGCTATGGACTGCAGTATTCATGAAGCTGATGCAATGGACTCCAGCACTATGAACAATTCGTAATTGACTAACATTTGTGATTATGGAGAAGTTCAATCTTCCAAACGAAGTCCCAAAAGCCCCACGTATCATTGAAGTGCAGGGACATAACTCTTCAACTCGACTGGATTAGGGTTGAAACTGATAGAGTAACTAATGGTTCCTTAGGAATGTGGTTGTATTTTTAGAACCTATAAAGGCTTCTGCAAAGGATGTTTTGCTAGACCTTATATTTTTTTTCATGTATTTGAGGCTGAACTTCTTGGAGTTATGATAATCATTGATTTTGCTATTCAATACAGTTGAAATTTTCTTTGGTTGGAATATAATTATACAACCTATGTTGTTCATGAAAATTATCATCTCAAATTGGGCCTTCCAACATAGTATCCATAAGATTGTCTATTGTCTAGTCCACATGCAAATGTGAGTAATTGAATTTATATAAAACCATAATACTAATGTTTGGCCGACCTTCTTTTTTATTATTATTATTATTGTTATTATAATAATTATTATTATTATTAATTAACTAGTCGGGTTATATAAAATAAATAATAGACGTAAAGATCATAGCTAGCTAAGAACGTTCTTTTATCTCCTTGACAAAAGAGTTTTCTTATTACAAGTTAAAATCTATCTATAATCTATATACATATGGCCTTTATGTATTTCCCAAGCTCCTTCAACTTAAGGGGAAACAAGGGGGGGAAACAAAGTATTCTTTCATAAATGAAGTTGGTAGACCAGACATTGTTTCAATCTATTTAATGAAACACCTATTACAATTACTTAAAAAGGCAAAGGCAAACTTCACCAAAGAAAAGGCAAAAAAATAAAGGTGACACTAAAAAAATTTATTGATTTATGTGCAGACTAACCACACTCCAAAGTGTCAAAAGAAATTCGACACCATTTCCTTTCATATCTTTATGTATTTTTTTTTTTTTTTTTTTTTTTTTTACATATACCATGTTTATTAAAAGATTTATACTATGGACCTTGATGTTGCGGAAAAACATCAAAACACCACTATACCCGAAACGCAACAGAAAGAAAAGATGATTAGAAGCCACTAATCAATTATATCGATCTTCATTTGCTTCAAAGCAAATTGCAAACCAAACTAATGCTTGTATAATTTAGTGACAAACAACATCAACCTCCTCCAACTCAATGCCAGCATCAGCAAGCCTCTTCTCCTTGTAGACATACCATTTGGCACAAACCAAGAAGAAGACAAAATTGAAAGCACTCAAAACCGCCAGCAACCAATAGAAGTCGTAGAGCCTGCCTTGGTTAAGGTTGTCGGCGATCCATGGGTTTGTGTTCCCAGTGACATGTTGCACTATGGTCACCAACAAGGAGCTAACGAAGAACCCTAGAGCTATTGTGCTCAAAAACAGCCCTGTGCTCATTGTCTTCATTCCTTTGGGGCACTCCCTCAGAAAGAAGTCTAGTTGACCAATGTAAATGAAGGCCTCGCCTGATCCCACAAGGAAAAACTGCGGGATCATCAGGAAAACTGTCAAGGGGATCTCGGCTGTCGGATTGCTAGTCAAGCCATGTGATCTTGCCACCTTGAGACGTTTGATCTCGGTGAGAGCGGCAGTTATCATCGCGAAGATGGAGAAGAAAAGGCCAACACCAATTCGTTGCAAAGGTGTGAGACCTTGCTTGTTTTTGAGGAATTTTTTTGCGACGGGGATAATGAAGCGGTCATAGACGGGGATAGTCAGGAGAGTGCTGGCGACTAAGAAGACGGTGAGAGAAGCACTTGGGATTTGGAAGAAGCCGATGTGGCGGTTCATAGTGGTTGCTTGTGAGACGGAGAGAGTGACAAATTGGGCATAAACTGTCCAGAACATAATGGAGGTGGCCCATATGGGTAACATTCTGATCACTGACTTCACTTCCTCAACATCTGTTAGGGTTGATATATTCCACTTGTTTACCATCATTCCAGGGCTCTTGATTGATGCCTTGTCCAAGAAACTGCACGTATACGAAAAATTATTAAACAAATTAATGGTCATACTGAAACATCAATATTCAAATCAATGAAACATATATATTATTAATTCTCGAACGAACAATATTAAGCGATACTTGTGGTATTTAACATTACAAACTAATTAAAAATGAATCAGACAACATAAGACTCGCAAATAATTTTTGACTTTCTATAGCTGTGTTGCTAAGTACTAATGGTGGTGCCCCTAAACTTTAATTTAGTAGTAGATAGATGAAACTTTCTGAAAAATATTGAAACATATGCCATTAAAGGAATAAAATTTCAAAGTAGTCAAAAGTAGTTGACTCATATATATATAATTCTAATTTCCGCATGACAAAGAATGGAAGGCAAAGGGAACAGGCAAAGGGAAAATATTAAATAGACATAATACCGGAGCTGATCGGTGTGGGGTAGCTTTTGCTTCATCTTCTTGTGGCCCTCCGAGATGTCATCCACGTCGTACAGAAACGACAAGTCGGAAGGCATCTCCAGGTTTCTGTTCTTCCAAGCCGCCACAAACACCGTCGCAATCTGCGTCAGAGGGCTTCCCCCAAGTTTCTTGAAGCGGTAACGCCTTGTTCCCGACAAGAACACCACCAGTCCCAGAACTATAGCACAGGCACAGATTCCGTAACCCCATTTTCGTCCCAGGTTGTCTTGTATGTACACCAGAACTGTCACCGCTCCCAGAGAACCTATGCTTATGAAGAAGAAGAACCAGCTGAAGAACTTGGTCATTTTCTCTCTCTCTTCCTTGTCCGTTTCGTCGAACTGGTCGGATCCAAAGCCGGACACGCTGGATTTCAGTCCGCCTGTGCCGAGGGCGGTCAGATACAGCGCTGTGTAGAGAACCGTGAGCTGCATGCCACTTGCCGGTATGCATGGAGGCACGGTGTGCGCCGTGCATTTCGGTGGTCGGAGGCTTGGGACTATGGTTGATATCGTTAGAACTGTCAGGCCCTATAATAATAATAATAATAATAATATAGCAACACCAAAAACTCAACTAGTTAATAATTAGGAACTATGTATTAATATTGTAAGTCAAATGTAAATAATGTATTGACGGCAGATAAGATGGAGAGAGTTACGTACAGTTGCTTGAATGGTGGTGAACACGGCAATGGTGAGGTACCTATAATGAAATTAAAGATGTGGAAATTAGCTTAATATAACAAACCAATCGTTGTTAACTATCTATATCATTAAAAAGCGGTAAATAGCATGTGTTATAGGAAAGCTACAAGTTGTGTTAGAATGTGTTCACTGCCTTTGATATCAGTTGCTTCATCTTTCATTTTATTTTCAAAAAAGAAACAAAGTAAAGAAGAGCAAATTACACCTGCCGAGAAAGGTGTCGGCGATGAAACCGCCGAGCAGGCAGAGCATGAAAGAGGTGCCGAGGAAGTTGGTGACGGTGCTGGCAGAGGTAGCATTTCCCAAATGCATGGTTCCCACCAAGTATGTCACCATGTTCACGCCAATACCCAGTGTTGTCATCCTCTCCACTGCTTCCACCCCTGATCATAGACAATTGTAGAGAACATATATACACGAATTTACGTCATGAGTACTAGATGTTTTTATATATGCTGAGAAGACAATAGAATTGAGGGGCATATATATAAGAGAATTGTAAATATTTTGATTGAGCCAGAGGAAATGGAGGACCTAGAATCATGGCGGCGGAACCCCATCCACCAGTTTTCGATTTCTCGGTGGGGCGGCCCTTGTAGTCCCAAGCATCCGAGAGGGTTTTCCCTTGTGTTTGAGGTGGACCACTGGCCGCCATGTTTTTTTTTTTTTATTTGAGAGAGAATTCCCTATGAAGACGAGTACTCCAGGGAATTCCTTTGGTCACTAAAGGCTGATGGATAAGAGTACAGATAAATGTGCGTATATATGGCACAAACAGGTTGGAGAACTTGTGGCCTTTATATAGTTGGAACTTAGTAGCCCCACATTGATACAGAACATTTTATTATTGGCTACTTTATACCTGTTAACCCCAGCCCCTTTGCGAGGGGCCATTTATACTGACCAAAGAATAATATATATATATATATATATTTCCATCCTTTTAATTAATTTATACATGTATAGATGGAACTAAGAGAGGGATTTAAATATCTGATTATTGTTCTATCTTCACTTCCAAGCCAAAAGGAAAAAAAAAAAGTATGCCTGTGGGTATACATAGTTACACATATGTATATATATATATATATGTGAATATATACACAATATATAAGTACTTGTGAAGTTATTCGTCATTAAGATAAGTAACGATAAGTTGTGCATATATATTACAATGCGCTTTATTTTTTTTACCCCTTTAAGATAAGTGAAGTTAATTAACCAGTTGCATATAGTGATTTGGTTTCATGTCTTTCGTTGGCAAAAGTTCAGTTTCCTTTTTTGTGCTGACGTACTTGAGATTATAACTGATTAAGTGTGGAAGAGTACAATACTCAAAAGTCAAATAGTGAAACCGTGTATCCCTTAACTGGCATCTCCTTTAACCAATAATCCAATTACTTACCAATAAAGCTTCTCTTTATTAATATGTTAATTTATTTAATACATGAATGAAAATTCATTATTTTGAGCTAATTGTAGTCACATATATCATCTTCAATGCTATTTAAGGCGACACAAAAATGTCTAATGAGGACATACTTTGTAGTTATGCTGCTTATTATTGAGTTCAATTAATACATATGCACACGAGTCTATTGTAAGAACCCGAAATTTCGATGAACTTACGATTTCCTCAGAAATAAGGAAAATTTAAGTCTGAACCATATATGTCGATATAAAGCTCATGATCTGAGTTAAATATCGGAATATATTTGAGTTCTCGTTTAATTAGCTACGAGACTCAATAATAAGAGTTGTACTTATTATAATAGGTTGTTTTGTCAAGTACGGGACCTTTTGAGGAAAAAGGACAAAATAGGAATTTATGATTTTCTTCGGGTCAACTTTGAGCAAGTTGACTTTTGTTTTGCATGGGTGCGTTTGAGTTGCATGTTTGTTCATGTGGGACGTTAGAATACGCTGCATGCTTGCTATCTAGATTCCCGCAAGCTCGGTTGAGTTAGTTCTGCGAAGTAGGACGCGTAAAACCGAGTAAGCACAAAAACTGGCAGATTCGGATCAAATCTGCCCAGTTTTTGGAAAAGTGGAATTTGAGGTCTTTAGAGGCCGAATTGGGAAAAACGTAAAACATAAAAGTTGTAGAGAACGATTTTTCCTAGAGGGCAACGTGGACGGATTTCCAAAATAAGGCTCCAATGACCTCCGTTTACCCCAAAACCCGTGGCTGATCCCCAGACCCAGTTTTCACTCAGTTTTTCGGGGTCAGCCAGTTTCAAACAAAAACTGGGACGAATCTAGGCCGAATTGGAATTTTTGCAAAACATGAAAGTTTTAGCATTTTTCGAGAGCTACAACTTTCGTGAAGGAAACTTTTTCAAAATCGGAATGGATCATAAGGAGAAGAAAAGAAACTACAAATGTATATATATATATATATACATAATATGTGTGGTCAAAGGTCAGTCCACACGTACAAAGAAAAAGAAAAAAAGAATTTTGTGTGTGTGTGTGTGTGTGTGTGGACGTTCAGAGAAGAGAAAAAAAAAAAAAAAAAAAAAGAGAGAATTAATAAGTAAAAACCAGATTTACTTCAGCCAACCTTTTCTCTCTCCTTCTCTCTTCTTTTTCGTTCTCTTTCTCGATGGGTGTCGCACGTTGCTGCCTTCACAAGAAATTCCGACGCCGGCCAGCCACCGCCCCACGCGCTGGTGATCCTTGCAGCTCATCACCCGAGTGTCCAATAGTCGGAGTTTGGCCGCGTCACTCGCCGCCGTTCGCCGGAAAATTGCTATGAAAGTTTCGGTACCATGAGCTTCCAAGTAAGATTCCGGTGTAATCCGACCTCTATTTTGCGAGCCGTTGGTTTCGTTGAGTTCCACTCGTCGAGAGGAACAAAGCCCAGTCCATCACCACTCCGATTGTTGCCGGAAATTTTCCGATCCACCGCCACCTTCAAGTACGTTTTCTTGCAATTTTTGAGAAAACCGAACGTCGTTTGAAGAAGTGGACACCAGAAATGGGTTCCTCTCGTCGAGATCTTCGAAGCGGTGCCCATCTTTGTTCCGTTTGCTGCCGGTCAACGCCGGTCAACGCCGGTCAAAGTTGGTCAACGCCGGTCAAAGTTGGTCAAAGCTGGTCAACGCCGGTCAACGCTGGTCAACTGTCGCCGAATTTTGGAAGATCGCCTTTCCGACCTATTTTCGATGTTCCGGACATGTTTACAACCTCAGATTTGCGATATGAAATCTCGAAGGTTAAGAATGGCGATTAAAAGTTCAGTCGCTCGAAATTAAAAGGTGTTTGGAACGCCGACCAGGAATCGTTTTACTCACCCGAACGTCGTCGAACGATCTCGGTAGTAATCTTGACTACTTTAAGTCATTTATTGGATTGATAAGATTACATGCCTATTTATATGCTTTGAATTGAATATCAAAATATATATATGTATATATATTTGATGTTCAAGTTAATTAAGTGAAGTTGAATTATGTCGAGATATGTTGTATGTTAAAATAATGAATGTGTTATGGATGGCACATCTTGCAGTTATGGTGTGCCAAAACCTTCTATAAATTGGTTTTATTGCAGGTTTAAATTTTGGGCATTAAGGAAAATAAGCCGTTATGCTGTCGGATTTTTATTAAATCCAACCATAATTGGTGATTGAACTTATAATTAGTTTTATAAGTTTCACTCTCAAAATAATTTTATAATCGAGAGCTCATGTGTTGAGTCTTAAGTGGAAATGATTTATTAAGGATGTGTTTTCTAAGTTCGACAGTTTTAACTGTCTTTATTTATAAGTTATGGTTGTGTTAAATACGGTTTGTATTCTTGTATAAGAATTAATGTAAAGGATAACCGTTAGTAACCGGTTAGGATACCCAAGCTATTGGGTTTTGGCCTTAGTAATCAAATGAGTTACCATTAGTAGTTGTAAAGGAGACATATAACTAAGGTTATTTATAAATGTTGGTTAGGATACCAACATTTAATAATTATGATTTATGGTAAGATAGAATATGACTAATTCTTATCTTACACCCTGTTAGGAAAACAGGAGTATGTGCTATGTTTGGCGATAGATCAAGAGCGTAGGATGAGAGGTAAGTACAACTCCACCTACAGTATGGACAAAACGTTTTTGTTGCATGTTATGTTTTTAAGAGATCATGTATTGATTTACATGATTTACCTATGTTTATATTATGATAAGCTTATGATATGTTATGATAAGTTTAAGTTATGATAAGTTCATGTTATGTTATGATAAGTTTAAGTTATGTCATGATAAGTTCATGTTATGTCATGATAAGTTTAAGTTATGTCATGATAAGTTCATGTTATGTCATGATAAGTTTAAGTTATGTCATGATAAGTTCATGTTATGTTATCGTAAGTTTATGTTGTGTTATGATAAGTTTATGATATGTTATGATAAGTTTAAGTTATGATAAGTTCATGTTATGTTATGATAAGTTTAAGTTATGTCATGATAAGTTCATGTTATGTCATGATAAGTTTAAGTTATGATAAGTTCATGTTATGTTATGATAAGTTTAAGTTATGTCATGATAAGTTCATGTTATGTCATGATAAGTTTAAGTTATGTCATGATAAGTTCATGTTATGTTATCGTAAGTTTATGTTGTGTTATGATAAGTTTAAGTTATGTTGTGATAAGTTTATGTTATGATAAGTTTATGCTATGATATGTTTATGTCATGATAAGTTTGTGTTATGATATTATGCTATGATATGTTATGTTATATTATGTTATGTTATGACAAGTTATGTTATAATGTATTATGATTGAGTGTATTTTATGTTATATGTTTGCATATGTGACATCATGAAGCATGTTCACGAATATTAAATCACACGGTAAGAATAAATTAAGTCACGAGATAATAAGACAAGTTAATGTTATGGTGTCGTACCGACTTGCCACGAGGGCAGGTTTAAATAGTTTTAGTCTATGGTTTGAATTGGATTGGACTGGCTGCCCCAATCACTCTATGTAAACGATTAGTTTCATGGTTTGATTTGGTTTGGACTGGCCGCCTCCAACCACTCTATGACTATGTACCACGGTACGTGCACATATGACATGACATGTTAGATAAGATAATAGAACCAAGTTAATGAAAGCATAATTGGTTTATAAGAAAACATAATCGGCTCACGTATTCTTGTATGAAAAATGTTTTGTGGATTGAATATTGTACTTACTGGGCAATTAGCTCATTACTTACGTTCATGCTGTAGGTAAGCGACCTACCGGCAATACTTGATGCAATACTGTGGAGAGTTGGTGCTGCGGACTGTGAAATGTGGAATGGACACCGCCACGAGTTTTGGAAAATATATTTTTGTAAAATACGTTTGTTAAATGTGTTTTGTTATGTTTAAGAAAAGTTTCAAGTATGTATGGCAAGCAAGTTGCCTCGTGTTGTACCGATCCGCGTTAGGTCGGGTCTGGTCCACGATCTTGGTACTCAAGTGAGTACATATGAATATGTATGAAGATAAGTTAAGTTTTATGTACGAGAAAAAGTATAAGATTAAGTCAAGTTAAATTTCAAAGTAAAAGAGTTTTAAAATAAAGTTTTAAAGAAAAAAAAATTACACTGGAATTTTCAGCAAGCTTAAAACTTTTTAAGAATTAAGTTAAGTAAGTAAGTAAGGTGACGACCCGGCCCACATCTGCGTAGTCGTTCCCCTACGTAGATGGTGTAAGTCGGGGCGTTACATCTATAGCCAAAAAAAAAAAAAAGTCATGTACAAGAGGTTGTAGGCCCTGTATCTATGTATACTATTTTTGATGAATTATTAGTAGACCCTTTTTGGGACCCTCGTTATGATTTTTCTCCATCTACCGAGGATAGGATACAATGACAAGTTGACTTGGTGCATTAATTGAGACGATAAAATTATTATTGGAACTGAAATGAATTTCTAGGACGTGCTTTCTGCAGGTCTCATAATGGTGTCACAATTGGTGGATCATTTGTAGTTGTATTTATGATCAAATTACTTGAAATATGCATGTTTGTAATTTTAGCGTGTCAGTAATGCTGTTTTCTTTTTCTTTTTCTTCTTTTTAAGGTAAAAAAGCAACATATATAGATTACACACAGAAATTACATATAACGGGACAACTAATCTTGATATATCCCTAAAATCAACAGAATGTTATTGATAAATGAGCTACCTCATCTTCGAGAACTACCATAAATTAACAATTACCATCATACGCTAACAAAGAAATCTGAACATCTTTAAAAAAAATAGTGATCATCATATAAATCTTAATTCATTAGATCATCAAGTACCTCGCCTCTACCACTTCTTATCCTTTATGCGAAATTACAAATCATTTTGAATCGATGGCCCATATTACAGGGTACAGTAGTTGAATTTAATAACAGAAGCAATAATTTTTTTCTCAGTGAAGGCATCTTATATCCCAGTATTTGAGTATCAATTATTTGTATGGTAGTGAGTTGTCATTTTTTTTTATTGATAAATATAATCAATTGATCTAACAATCCTTTACTCCATACAACGTGTATATATATATATATATGTGTGTGTTGATGATACTCAAAAGTTAAGATTATAATTGATGTCTCCAACCTTTTTCATTAGATAATTAACACATAAAGTACCATTGGCTAATCATATTAAGCAGACGCCCATTCCTTTAAATTTTGGCTTAAATTAGAGCAATAATTGGATTGGTCAGAATGCAACTTAGTTAAGCAATTTTTGTCGACTATATGAGAAGTCTTAATAAACAATGTTAATAATAGAAGAGAAGAGAATATAGTAGTGTCTTTGAAAAGAATGACATGCAAAATGCTTTCACATGGACTGAAATTTTGACAACATAACTAGTGGATAGCTTATCTGTTCTATTTCCTTTTCCATTCCTCTTGGGCAAACAAAAAGATTATTTAATTTCGTCTGAACAACACCGCATGGCCAGAGTTTGATGATGACATTGGCTTATTTAAGTCCGAGTCTGCGATCTTTTTCATTAATTTTCACGTCAATAATAGATAAAGATCACCAAACTCAGCGAAACGAAAGCTTTGGACGGCCTAAAAGTATAAAACTATAAAAAATTATGATGTGGAAATTTGAAGAAGTCAATTTATGCATGGAACTGACTGAAACTTAAATGGTGGTTATTAGCTAGGAGTTCATTTCCTACCACTAATTTTTGACATCACGAGAAAAACGACTATTGAATGAGTAGAACCCATGGTAATTTAAATATATACGTATATATACACACACAA
Organism: Ficus carica; assembly: GCA_009761775.1. NCBI lineage: Eukaryota > Viridiplantae > Streptophyta > Magnoliopsida > Rosales > Moraceae > Ficus > Ficus carica. Next base: position 1,014,033 of record CM019750.1, read on the forward strand.
ACAATAGTGGAAATCATAGAACAATGTGCAAAATTAAATGAACTTCAATTAAGTACTACTTGCCATTTATAATTGTAGGATCTCTTGGCTTTACCTGCAAAAAAATAAAACGTTTCTTATATAGCCTATTAGTATTAGGTATCAAATTCTACATTCAATCTCTTGGAGTTAGGGTTAAAATTTGTTGCGTCAGCAAATAAGATAAAGAAGAGGGGGGAAAAATTCAACTCGAATGAATGAAAAAGACCTTTTTGTTCATTTCTATGTCGGCCCTCCTCAAAAAGTGAATCTTGACTAATTTTCTTATTGAGAATACGATCCACTGTAGCTACACTACAAAATAAAAGTGATATATTATATACACTATAATTGAGGTGTACATTCATATAAATATAGAAGAAAACTAACGGGGTGTATGGATAAAGTCAAGGGGCAGTATATATGGCAGTTGTATATATATATATGTAAAGAAATATATTTAAGCCTTTTGTTATTTGAGCTATGTCTGATTACACACCTTAGTCATGTATATATTCATAGAAAGCAACTGATACCTGCCATCTATTATGTATATATCTAGAGAGATATAAAGAATACAGTCAATGATGATACATCAAAAAAGGGAATTATATGGTATCAGATAGGATCTTAAGTTCCAAGTATTCTTTCATGTGCTCCAAGGGCCATTCCACCAGATAGGGCTATGACCAGTTGGCTGAATCATACATATATAATACTGGATCAATTAGTATATACTAATTGGCCCCTTTGTCATTTTACTCAAGTGCACAAGTTAAAAAATGTCTATAATAGAAGAGAGAGAGAGAGAGAGGCCACTAATTTTCAGATTAGACTATTTAGGGGCCATCCCATGTTTTTTTTTTTTGGGTCCAATATTAATGGCTCGTATGGGTTTAAATTAAGACCTAAAATACTTAGGCATACGCATTGGACGGCTCGTGATCTCTAGTATTTTGTCAAATATTAACATCAAATACATATATATATATATATATATATATTCCCATTAAACCACATTAATAAACTATAGAAAGAAAATAGAAGTAAACTCTATGAAAAAAATCGTGTGTGGCGACTCAAAAATATTGTGAATTTGTACTTATTAGTCCAATTTTTTTCATTTACATATGATGTGGCCAATCCACATGAGACGTGCTTATCATGATCATTTTGAGGTTCCTCGGATTGGCGCCACGTCACATAGTTTTTCATCAAGATGGTCAACGCTTGTAGATGATAGTCTGATTTTATGCCTAAATTCAATTTTTGATTGCTTATCCATGTTTGTTATCGCTAGCCAATAAGGATGCATAAAATCTCCAGCAAATATGGGTATGTACTATTTAACAATAATGTCGAAGTATAATTCTCTTAAATATAAATTACTACGGATTATAAAAAGAAAAACGCTATATATGAACACCAACTCCAGTTCCGATTTTTGAATATTAACTCAGTTGTCATATTTTTTTATTAATAAGTACAATCAATTGGTGTGTCAATTTTTTTATACACTTACTAATATAATAATTACAACTCACATGTGATCATATATATATTAATACTTAAAAATTAAGATTATAGTTGGTGTCTATAATATTTTTGTTATAAAAATAAAAATAAATTGTTATGGTACGCATGCGTCTTTATCCCTAGAAAATTCCATATAATAAATTTTTAGATCTAATACATGTCTATTCTCCACGCGCATTAAGTCCACACCGCATAAAAGTAAATTGAATAATAGAATCGGTTTACAACACTTACATCACCTGTCGAAATATAATTCTTAATGAAACAAATAACATGATAATTAAGTTCTTGCACCAATTAAGTGTGCATTGACTTAACATTTTTTTTAACATATTAGATGACTTCATAATAATTTGCAAGTTCTATAATTAGAATATCATGATGATTTAAAGGATATAGATCAAGTTATTCCCAAAATATAAAAAAAGAAAAGAAAAGAAAAGTAGAAGAGTAGCATTGTGGTCGGAGTGACCTGCATGTGAACAAGAACCTTTGACAGTTCAATGATTTGATCACGAGTTTCATAATTAGTTGGAGTTTATTTCTAGATTAATAATTAGTTTCATTTTAGTTAGTTGGACCTTTTGGAAGGAAATTAGAGGTCTCATTATAGCTATTTCAAGATAAGCTCTAAGATGCGAGCATATCATACGCTTTGGAGAATTATTGATATATCATATACCAAATTATTATATATATTAACAATAATTAACATGCTCGGATTATTACATCGTATATATATGATATATATATATATATATGGTTAATTTGGATAGAATGGTGCTTCTAATTTATAGTACGCAATAATTTAATTGTCTAGTGGCAATTAATATTGCTCACGAGGTGACGAAGACGACAACGGTTGGCTATGTAGTACATGTATTAAAGAAAGGCTATATATACATGTAACAACAAGTCAAAAAAACGTATCACGCGCATTATTGTATTTTAAAATGGCTCAAGAAACGAGCTATGGAATTTTCCACCTCTTACTATCTATATATATATATATATATATATATATATTAAATTTTAAAAACCTCCTCTTACTATTAAAATAGACCCTTAATTCCCAGCTCCTTTATTTGACCTTGAGTTTTCTTAATCTTTTTATGTGTGTGTGTATATATATATGATATATGTATATGTGGTTAAGAGCAGTTAATATTTAATGACATATATACGTTTCCGACTAGAAAATGATATATAAGGGTATATCATGTAGTCTAATATTGTCTATCCCTTAATTCAAGTAAGTAACCAACTCTATTTATTCTTTAATTTAATTCACATATGTAAACTTATTTTTTTGTGGTTATATATATATATATATATATAATATATCGATCACTATCTCTATTTTCTTCATCACGTACTTATTTTACTACTTACTTAAACTCTATCAATGTTCTTCTTCGCACACTCATTTCAACGCACGATTTTCTTCTTCACATTAATTTACAAGTAACTTAAAACACTCTCTATTTTCTTCTTCACATAATTATTTTACAACTAAATCATATAAAAACACCCTCTATTTTCTTCTTCGCACTAATTACTTTAATTTTAGCTTAAACATTCTCTATTTTCTTCTTCACAGGATAGGTATATATATACGTATATATACTATGTATTTGCCTGACCATTCCATCTCCTTCAGTCAATATAACTAGGCTAGAGCTCTTCCGCTTTGCACATATACAATAAGTCTTCTATATATTTAAAGTAAATAGTCTCTCTTTCTTAAAAAGCATATTTATATATTTTTTCTACTCACTGAAATATTATGATAATGCACGTATATGTATTTTCTTTGTGTCTACGGCCCATGAGTAATCTTTACAGAGGATATCCGATCCTTCGATCCCTATCAAATTAGTAAAGCATCTCTCAGTCACTTTCGTGCATATCAACTTGTTCTTTTTTTCCCTTGTTCATCACGAATATATTTTCTCCACCACATAAATACTTATTTTATTACTTAATTAGATATTAGATTCATTTAATTAATTAGGCCCAAAACGATGCAACTTTAAAAAAAAAACAAAAAAACAAAAACAAAAAGAATGATGAACAGGAGCAACTAGCTAACATCAGAGTAATAAAGGATATTCCAATTAGTTTCCCCTTAACTACTCGTTCCACGTTAAACTCCTAACTTAATTCATTAAAGGAAAATAAAAAGAAATAAAAGTTCATATAAGAGTAGCGTATACAGCGCAGAAAATGAAGTCCTGCACGTAAGCATAGAAATAAGCAAATAATTACTAGGCTAAAAAGTCAAAACTAATTCCTCCAAAATTAGCAAACCAGGGATTGATCACTTCAACCTTACTAACAACTCCAAAATACGCCTTGTTAAAAACCTTCCGGTCAAAAATCAGTGGGAAAAAAACTAAAAATGAAAAATAGTACGTTTTCACCTATAGGTTGGTAGACACTAGACAGTCAAGGAGCCCAACTAAACTTAGATTTACAAATGTATAGTTTCATTAAGACGAACTCCATGAGATCTAAGATTTTCCACCATATTATTCATTTCCTTGCAGATATGTGAAACCTGAAAGTTGATAGAGCTCAAATACTTAAGTGCATTTATCCATCGAGCTTTTTACCTCTATGGAAATTTCTGACGATAATTTTTCAACAAATTAACCACTCTCAAACCAGAGAATATCCAATTGAAAAGCTTTAGCAAAAGTTTAGGTTAAAAATCTTGAGTGATCCCTAAGGGCTGAGCGAAGCAATCCTTATAATAGAGTCCATGACTAGTGCAAAAAATACCACGAAAAGATAATCCATAAAATCTGTGTGACTGGAAGCTGCAATTTTCTTTTCAGAATCATTACAATAATAAGTTGTTAAATCTTTTTTTTTTTTTCCCCCTCTCCATTTAGGATTCTTTGCGCTCACCTTTTGTCCTAAGGAACAAAAAAGATTGGAAGGAGAATTGAGAAGTCTGAGAAGATTCAATGTGTGTCCAAATATTAGTTAATTTAAGGAGAGAAGCATAGATAGAAATATCAAGTGGTTGACAAGCCATTAATCATCCAGTGTGTTTTGCAGAGTAGTTATGAACAAATATATTCATGACCGATTATTTTGTAAAACAACATGAGATTGCTCCTTATGGTTTAAGAAAAACTTAAAAGTACTACTTTATTTTCAAACCAACACTTCAATCATTAGTAGAAATTAGTCATTTAACATCGCTTAAAAAGCGACGTTGAAAACAATTAACGTCGCTCAAAAAAGCGACGTCTAGGCAAGGGGCATTAAAAGTACTAGCCTTTGACGTTGGTTTAAAAGTGACGTTAAATGTATACTTTAGATGTCAATTTTCTAAAAACCAACGTCTAAAGTGATTATTATTAAAAATCACTAATAAAAAAGTGACGTTAAAGGATATATAGAAAAAAATTAAAAAACAAAAAAAATCAATTTTGATTTTGATTTTTTTAATTTTAAATTTTCCTTGCTACAAATTTTTTTATTAAAAAAACTAAAATTGAATTACATATTACAAATCCCAGAATCTGATGAATTTTTTCCATATAGCCTCAAGAATGCAAAATTTTACAGATCCTAAGCATTCATTAACTAAAACTAAAGCAGCAAATCAAGACCCAAAAACAATCATATGAGGGAAAAAAAATTAAAAAAATTACAAGATACAAATCCAAGATCTTATTGAATTTAGAATACAGTTGAAGAATGATAAGAAAATAGTTTACCTTGATCACAGAAAATTCTTGCCTAAGCATCATTTCTTACGCAAATAAAAGAAGGCTTTTAATGGTGAATGGGACCTTTTTTTTGGCCTTTAACAGGTAAACAAATTAATGTTTGAGAAGGTTAAATGTGGAAGTAGGTTTTAAGAAGAGAAAACAGAGTAAGAATGCAAGCTGGTAAATAGGACTTAGGAAAAAGAAGTCAATCCCATTGGAACGACTTCTATATTGAAGGACACTTTTTATAATTGGGATTGTATGACCTAGCAAAGCAATCAATATATACTCAAGACATTTCAAATATTGCATGATGATGTTCCGCATGATCATCAACGTAATTCAATCGCATAAAATTACCGGTTTCAACATCTAAGTAGTATACTAATTGAAGATGATCAAACGGTTGGGAACAGAAAATGTGGTTTATTGCTCGATAAGGGGTGCACAGGAATCCTTGTTGCCAGGCCTTTGAGTAAGAGAGATATTTATGCGATAGGCTTTGTCGCCCTAATTCCTTTGATGGAGATACCAAGGTTTGTTTACCTTTGTTGCTGTTCTTGTCCGCTGTTTGGTCGCCGTCATGATGTGTCACTAATTGTGTATGTTTGGATGATCGATTTATGGATTTTGTGTGCATGGTTGTTTGCAATATGGAATCGTGTGACCAAATATGGAAAGTTTAAATTTTTTTAAGGAAGTTTTTCATATACATATGTACATATAATAAATTATTTCGATAAGAATCAGTAGATATATCAAGATATCCATATTATAGATTGGCAATTAGATCGGCATCCCTTTAGCATCGTGATCTTTAATAATTAGGCGTGACTAAATTTTTCTGTACGTAGATTGTCTTACAACGAGAATAAACCATATAATATGCATAAATATGTTTAAATAATCTTATTACAAGTTAAAAGTCTGGAAAATTCTCCTATCCAATTGATGTAAAAATAATAATAATAATAACCTTACTTTTTTTCTATCATAAGACCGGAGGATCCTTGGTCAATTTGCTTGGCGAAGAAATTTTAACCATGCATAAATATCTTGATCTAGCCGCCACATCACAAAGTTATTCATAAGAAATTCAGATAATTTCTTTCCCAGATCACTGCAGAAAAGGAAATCGAACCTAAAATGCCATGTATCTAGTAGTTCAGTTACCAAATTTTCAGTACATGTATTAAGCATTAATTCTTTTGACGTATATGTGTCCTTCTTTTCAAAGACACTACCATCTTTTCTATCCAAATTAATATCGTTTGTCTACATATAAGTATACCATATTCTTCTATTATATATATATATATATATATACACACACACACGGGGGTGATGATAAGAAAATGCACTTTTGTTCATATAATTTATTTGATAATCTAAGTTTTAATTAAGTACTTTTAAAATATTATTTCAAAATATTTTATTTTCGAAATGTTTAATTTTAATTTATTTATTTGGGTTTTTTTTTTTTTTTTTTTTTCTTTCCTTTTCTTTTTCTTTCTTTCCACGGGTGCGCCTCCCTGGCTTCCTTCGCAGTCGCCAGCCGCCAGCTGCCCAGAGCCTGCCACGTGTCCCTCTACAGCCCCTCTCCCTCGCGCGTGAATTGAAACAGCCAGTTTTGGGACAACTCCAGTTCGAGAAAATCATGGGCCTTGATTCTAGCCCTTGTCTCAAGCCAGGCCTGCGCGCAAATCCTCCCAGCTGGCCACGAGTATCCGGCTGATTTACCAGCCTAAACAGCAAGATTGGTTAAATTATCCTTCTTAACTATTGCACTTTGAAGCCCATTAAAGCAAGGTTCTTCAGCAAAGCAAGCGCTTTTTCCCTCGGCATTTTTGACTGAATTTGGAGTGTGTTTCTTTTATTTTCTTTAGATCTTGTATTTTCATCTCATGTTTTCTTTTTAGAATTTTGTGAGATGAATTACAAATTAGGCTAGACATTTGGTGAGACTAGTGATGATATCATGTGTAAAGTGATCTAATTTTGGTTTGATTTTCTTTTGGTTTATAAAGATTATACGTTTTAGTAGATTGAATTTTTTTTATCTTATTTTTTTATTCAAAATATTTTGTGTCAATCTTTTTTATAAATTCAGTCAAGCTTTGTTTATGTAATATTGTCACATTTTATTTTTGACAAATATTTGTTTTATGAGTTGTCTTTTACTGCAATTTGTTATAAACAGTACTTTGTCAATTTTGGATAACTTGTAACGATAAATCCGTTTGGTTTAACGTCGAGATTTAATCCACCGAAACACATTCGTTCATTTTTATTGGTCTTTAATTCCATATTTTCTGGTTGCTTGTTTGGGATGAGAAACTTGTAATTGAGTCATTAAACGAAGATCGAATTCAAATTGGAGAGCGCAGCATATAAAGGATTCACGACACCTTATCTCATTTATTATTGAATTTTTCTCTATCTAAATCTTCTCTTTTTTTATATTTTATATATTTTCTTTCTTACAAAAATCACCAAAATATATCTTCTCTTTCTGCTATTTTCTTTACTTGCCTTTTTAACGTTCATTTTCACTAATATTGTTTGTTTTTGTTGTCGCCTTCATATGGATATGACCACCCGATCTATACTACAATCAACCGCTTTAATCAGTTGACTATAAAACTTGCTTCACAAATGAATTGGATCTGACCTGTCCAAATATTGCCTCAGATAATAGGCTAAAATTATAAAACAGCTGTTAATTAGAGGAATGGGCGTCTACTTACCAGCCCATGGTATTTTGTATTAGAAGTAGTAAATATACATAATTTGTCATTATAAACAAAATTACATGCTTCTGTCATGTTCAATGTGTATCAAATGTATACACATGTTGCTGGAGGAATTGACCAATTAAGATTTTGTCAATCATATAATGATTATAGGAGATTAGAAATGACAAGTTGATTCATGCATTAATGCACGCAATGTTCTTATATGTGTGTGTGTGTATTATGTGACTATGTGCATGTGACACTAATAAATGAGGTTAGAAACACACACACACACACATATATATGCTGAGAATGCTGAGAATCTTCTCGTCAATTAATATGCAGTTTGTCAACTTTTAATTGAACCCTAGCTAGGATACACTAACTAATGAAAATCATGCTGATCTCCAGACTAATTCTCTAATGTACGTCATGACTTAACTGGATCTGAAGCATAAATTAACTACGAAAATACTAATCATGTTTATATTGTCGCAAGCAGGAAAAATCTTTTAACTAATAATCATAACACTTTGTGTCCCATGAGATACTATGAAAATATTAATAATTTATCATATGCCTTGCCTAAGAGTCCACAATTATATGTCACTGATTACTTATATATATATATATATATATATATATAGCAAAAGTGGATATCGTGCATTAACTAATTAATTTTGTGGTCGACCCAATAATAATTTTTGAGGGGTTGCGTAAATATCGGTACAATCAATTGGGTTTGCATGAAAGCCACAGAAATTAAGCTCTCGCAGCTAACTAGCTGGTTAGATACAACTAGTAATTAGATCAGCTAAGAAAATGTTTTTTGATTGCATTATTATGAAGGAATATATATATATATATATATATTATATATATATGTCCCATTAATCTTCACTTAATTTGGTATTGGGTTTCTTTTAAAATATTTCACTTTTGTTCCTATTTAATAGCTAGTTTGGCCATTCAAAAAAAAAAAAAATCTAGTTTGAGGATAAGGAAGTTAAAATTTTTGTTAAGGTAATGGGCTTGATCAAGTGATCAATTATATACACAAATCCAGCAGTGGCCAGAAGAAATATGACATCAAAAACGAAGAAATTAGCTAGTTGACAAAATTATCTATACCACACATTCCATTTAGTACACGACTCAGACACTTCATTCAATCTGGAAATGAAATTACTATTTTATATTAATGTTTCTCTACTGATTCTCTCTCTCTTTCTCTCTCCTTGTAACAATATTTTTATGCCTTTAGCAAAAAAAAAAAAAATATATATATATATATATATATATATATATTCCTCTAGCTATAGTGTGCTTATGAAAAGTGCTAAATTAATTATTCTCCTACATGCCATAAGAAAAAAAAGTACTAATCTTAATTAGGCAACAATTACAAATTAAGGACTTACTTATAATGTTCTGAGTTCTTTAATTTGGTGAACTTTTGTTCTGATTTACATAAGCACTTGTTAATTACCCAAGGACAAGATAGAGATTTTTAACCAAATATCCATGGGTTCTTTTTTTTTTTTTTTTTTTTTTAATGACTTAACACTACTACATTTGGTTCCCTCCTTTAATACCCTTATCGTACGATAAAGGATGCATCACACAATCAGTTTTCTCTCTTTCTTTCTTTTTTTTTTTTTTTTCTTTTGAAATAGTAAAAGAAATTAAAGCAGCTTAGCTCTCAACTTTGGTTGTTTTTTTTTTTTTTGTTAAAAGAGATTACACATGCGGCCAGTTTTGAGTTTTGTACTGATTCATATACTTTACATGTCAGCACGAAAAAGCAAATTAATTACTTTTAACTTTCATTGCCGACTAAAGGAAATAAACGGGCCAAAAAATAAAAGTCAAGATTCTTCAGCCACAAAAAAAAAAAAAAAAAAAGAGAGAGAGAGAGAGTGGTAAAGACGCGTTGCATCTATTGATACTTACTGATCCCTTTATAGTACGTAGTAAAATAATAATTTTTGCTGGGAAGACATAAATTAGATCAAGTTAAAAATTACTCTATTTCCATAATTCCACTATATAATTAATAAGGGAAGGTAATGTTAATGCGTGTAGTTGGATAAACTTTCGGAATTTAGGTTCGATGACAGGTGTCAGTACTTGACTACAATCACATTTTTATATACCATTGAATTAAAGTGGGGCCAATCTCTTATAAGTTCCACCCTCCCCCCAACTATAAATTGGACCACAAGCCCTCCTACCCTCTTTGCACCATTATCCAAAGTTCCCTCCTCTCTGCTCTCTCTCTCTCCCTCTCCCAAACAAATTTACACCTTTCATTCAAAAACAAAAACAAAACAAAAACAAAAACAAAAACACACACTGCCCTGGCAGGTGTTCTTTAAAAAATATATATATATATATATATATTTTTATGGCAATTAGTACTGATTCTCTCCCACAAACACAAGGGAAAACCCTCTCAGATGCCTGGGACTACAAGGGCCGCCCCGCCGAGCGGTTGAAAACCGGTGGTTGGGCTTCCGCCGCCATGATTCTAGGTCCTCCCACCCACCTCCTTCATCATTAAAACTTCTCATATAATTCTTTTTCTTCTCAATATATATATATATATATATATGTATATATGTAGTCTAAAATATCATGTGTCCTATAAATATATGGTGTACTGATTAATCAGGCGGAGAAGCAATGGAGAGGTTGACAACGTTGGGCATAGCCGTGAACATGGTGACGTACTTGGTGGGAACCATGCATTTGGGAAATGCAACCTCTGCCAACACCGTCACCAACTTCCTCGGCACCTCTTTCATGCTCTGCCTGCTCGGCGGCTTCATCGCCGACACCTTTCTCGGCAGGTAAAATTAATTATAATGTTTAATTTCATTACTTCAAAATTATATCTTTTTTCATCCATAGACCGGTCCAACTAGTATACTACATACATGCTACTTAATTAAATCACTTAACTCAGTTAACAAATTAAGTTTTCCTTTCCTTCTTTTTTTTGACATGTTTCGCTTTGGTTTTTAATTCGGTAGGTACCTCACCATTGCCATCTTTGCCACCCTCCAAGCAACTGTAAGTCCATCTCCAACAAATATATGCTTGGAACAATGTTTAACTATTACTTATGACTTAGATTTTTATTTTTTTAATTTTATTTTCTAATTACTAATTATCTAGATTAAGTAGGTTTCTAATTAGGTTTTTGGTGGTGGCGTTCTTATTATTAGGGGGTGACAATATTGACAATCTCAACCATAGTCCCAAGCCTCCGACCGCCAAAATGTGCCGCCAACACCGTGCCGCCGTGCATCCCGGCGAGCGGGATGCAGCTGACGGTCCTCTACGTCGCGCTTTACCTGACAGCCCTCGGCACCGGGGGACTGAAATCCAGCGTGTCGGGGTTCGGGTCCGACCAGTTCGATGATTCCGACAAGGAGGAGAGAGAGCAGATGACAAAGTTCTTCAACTGGTTCTTCTTCTTCATAAACATCGGGTCCCTGGCGGCGGTGACAATTCTGGTGTACATCCAGGACAACCTTGGACGAGAGTGGGGGTACGGAATCTGTGCCTGCGCAATAGTGTTGGGGCTGGTGGTGTTCTTGTCGGGGACACGGCGTTACCGCTTCAAGAAACTGGTCGGAAGCCCTCTCACGGAGATCGCCACCGTGTTTGTGGCGGCGTGGAAGAACAGGAAGCTCGAGATGCCCTCCGACCCGTCGTTTTTGTATGATGTCGATGACATTTCTGAGGGCCGCAAGAAGATCAAGCAAAGGCTACCCCACTCCGAGCAGTTCCGGTATGTTTGTTTCTTTTCCATATTATTAATTAAGGTTATTTTTAGCTTAGATCGAAAGATTTTATTTTTTAAAAATTAAAAGGAAACATTATTGATGAATTAGTTGAGGAAAAAAAAAAAAAACCTTTCTAGATTCATTTCTCCAATATTTTGAAATTTCTTTTTTTTTTCAATGATTAAAACTGGAGTACCAATCTTTTAGTCTCTGGTACCAAACAAAACTTCAATCAAATAGAGTAACGAATATTCATCGACGGTCATTACTTACGTCACATGCATATATAATATCTAATTAATTTAAACCCATAAGGCAGGGACTACAATAAGTTTTGTTTTTTTAAATATATATAACAATGATAATAAAAGATTTCTGAGGAGACTATTTGTGGGGACTTTTAGACTATATACAGACCTTGGATTCAAATTCGGATAATGATAGATTGGTAGATAATAAAATAATCAAATCAAACCCAGTAACGGAGTCATGATTTATTGGTAAGGGGAGGTCAAAATTTTTTTTAATTAAGATTATACTAACATATATATCTATATATGTAACAGTTTTTGTTTATTAAATTCAAGATATATTGACATATGAAAACGTCAGCATTACATTTAAATAGGACAATATGTCACTGTTAGTTACATGTAATTAAAAATAAAAATAATGCAAAAAAGAACCTGAAATTGAAGTGTTGATCTTAATCTCTTCATGATAATACCATAGGCATTCAAGTTTCACATCTTGAAACTCCAAGTCTAATATTATCACTTGTAAAAATGAAAAAAATATATATATTTTATACACTTGTAAATAACATTATTCTCTCAATAAAAGAGCAGCTATGTTAAATTTATATACCTCAAACTATCATTTTTTTTTTCTTAAATATAAGTTGTGCTTGACAATCTTTCATAGAGACAAACTCAACTATAATTGATTCACTGCTAAATTTTGTAGTAATTTCCTTCTCAACGTAGACAATCAAGCAGTCATTCAAAAAGTTATCTTCCATATATGGCACTAACACTATTACAGCTCATGAGCCTAGGTTTGTCACAAACTAAATTGAAAAAATAAAAATAAAAATTGTATTTAAATCATGGATATTACGCAATATTATTTCTAATTTTCTCAGCTAAAATCCACAATAAAAACTAAAAATCACTAATTTTTAGTGATATATTTCCAATTTTCTAATCGGAATTAGCATGTTATTACCAACACATAAGAACAAACAAAAAAAATTCAGAAAAAACAGTAGCCCCATAGCCCGCCAATTCCACATAAAGACAAATAGAAAAATCATAATCAAATTAAAAGAAAAGAAAAGAATCAGAACAATAAGTGAAAAAAAAAAAAAAAGAAAGAAAAGAAATACAAACCTAAAGCGGAAACAAGAAGTTGAAGAAGAATGAATTAACAGACCAAGACAAAGTGAAGAGTTTGAGATTGGTGGAATGAGAAAGTGAAAAGTTGGCTTCTTTTAGAAGCTTTTAGTTTACGTGTAGACAAAATATTACTTAGTATAATGAGCCAGTCTTTTAAAATACTGGGCTATTAAAATTGTAGATCAGATTTAGATTTTAGATCAAGCTACTAGGCCCACCAATATATATGAATTTAATATAGCTATTTTATTTTTTAAAATCCAAATTGTTTACCAATATAGATAACTCTTAATTTATGGGGGGACAAGACTAGTTTATACGCATATCAATTTTTTTAAATAAAAAAAACCCCACTATATTAAAATTTCACAAAAAGTTAAGGGGGGCCATTGCCCTTACACATGATAAATGATATTTCAAAAAACCATGGTCATATATATATAATTGAAGAACCGATCACCTAATTGAGATGCAAAATAACTAATAATGACTACTACTTAATAATTTGGTAGCTAGTTAGGTAATTAGTTGCGTGTGGCAAAGTAAAAACGCGTAAAGAAATATTAATCAAGCCCTTCAATCAACGTGAAAAATAATTTAATTAAGGGATCAGAGTATGATTTGCATATAATTGGTCTCAACAAGTAGAGGGAATCGGTAGAAGGCTTATCTTCATGAATGGTGATGGGCGTGTGTGCGTGTGAGCATACATATATATATATATATATATATAATTTTTTTTTTCTTTTTTTAGCTCTATATATTCTAGTGATTGAAGAGATCTCCGAAATGGTCGGCCAATAAAGGCCAATCAATTTCAATTAGGAACATATTTATTGACCCGAAAGCCTTGCATGGTCATCAGCAAAAAAAACATTGGCCCTCAAATAGGCAGCTAATTTTGTTTTTGATTATTAACTCTCTCATGTGAACATATTTATACAAGGTTTTTAACTAAGCAATTATTACAAAATTCTAAATAAGAAATTACATCTAAATCAACTAGTTGTTATAAGTACCGGATGATACCTCATGTTGGATACAAGATCTTTCTTAACAGGCTATATATTAAGCTTCGTACGTTACAATATTATATATGTCTGTAGGCCTAGTTACATAGCCATCATTTATTAAATTCTCATAAATATCTGAACAAGTTTCCATTTATATACGTTTGATTATCTGAACACAGACAAAAAACTGAAGTAAGAAAACAAAAAAGACTTCAAATCTAAGGACCACACAAAACAAGAGCGAATCATGTATATCGTCGTTTTCTCTAGCATAATTAGAATCGTAAATATCACATATATATGTGTGTGTATATAATACATATCCCATTTAATCATATCCCAATAAAGTGGCCCACGCTATGTGTACAGCCTATGCACAACACTAGATTGGTTGTCTTCAATCATACACTGCCACGTGGCTGCCCGTTTGTTGAATGTCCATACACATGGCAATAATGGCTAGCCAATAATGTTACAGTTCAGAAATAGAAAGACACAAAATATATGTAAATTATGTGTGTGTGTGTGTGTGTGTGTTCTCTTTTGAGAGAGAGAGAGAGAAGATAGCTAGCCATATGTTACTATGTATATGGAGGAAAAACAAAAGCCATTAAAGAACCAACAGAAGAAGTCAGGAGAATCACAGGGTTACATAAAGATAATTTGTTGGAAAGTTGTGATGCATATTTTATTATTTTTACTAAAAAAAAAAAAAAAAAAGAGAGAGAGAGAACAAGAAGAAGAGAGAGAGAGAATCAAAATTAGGAATCACGAGGGGATTAGTAATGTAGTTGGCTTTAATTGTGTGCACCGAATTGTCGGTCCTGACGCCTCTTGTCTTGCTTGGAACCCTCCCTCCCAATTTTTATTATTTATAATAAGCTCTCACATTGCATAATATTGGATGAATATTGGATCTTCCCCTCCCTAGATAACAGCTTACCCACTCAACGACGCTTCGCTAATTTGTTTTTAATTTTTACCCCCCAACTTGATCATCACAATCATCATCATCAGCCTGTTCTCTTCTCTACTTACCTGTTTTTTTTTTTTTTTTTTTTTTTTTCCTTTTCTTCAAGCCTATATAGTCGTCATATGTATACTTTTGTCCCCATTTGACCCTAACAAGCCCCAAAAGAAAAAATGAAAAAAGGAAATTAACATGTGTAGCTCATCACATCCAAGTTCCAACATCTCACGTACGAGTACTAACTCCAACATCATCTTTTTACTAAGGAAAAAAAAAAAAGTAAAGGTCCATAGTTGTTCCGTAGTAGGTCTAGCTAGCTAAGTAAAGTCATTTTCCCAATCACATTCTAGTAGAAAATTACAAATATGTACCTAATATAATTGGGACTAGCTTAATAGGTATATAAGAGGTGATGAATTTGAGTATATAAGAGGTGATGAATTTGAGTAGGAACTCTTAAGATTTAAGATCAAGATGTGTTTTCTTTTAATGATTGAGTTATTAATGATGGGACATATCAAAATTTACCGTGGGCAGTTTCTTGGATAAGGCAGCAATAAAGAGGCGAAATTTGGCACCAGCGGCGGTAAACAAGTGGAACATATCAACGGTAACAGATGTAGAGGAAGTGAAAACCGTGATCAGAATGTTACCCATATGGGCCACCACCATAATGTTTTGGACAGTCTACGCCCAAGTGGTCACATTCTCAGTGTCACAAGCAACCACCATGGACCGCCACATGGGGTCCTTCCAAATCCCTCCGGCTTCCCTCACCGTCTTCTTCGTCGGCAGCATTCTCTTGACCGTCCCCGTTTACGACCAAGCCATCGTCCCGGTCGCCAGAAAGCTCCTCAACAACCCACAAGGCTTCACCCCTTGTCAACGCATTGGGGTTGGCCTGGTCTTCTCCATCTTCGCAATGATAGCCGCAGCTCTCACGGAGATCAAGCGTCTCAGCGTGGCAAGATCACATGGCCTGACAGACAATCAGACAGCGGAGATCCCGTTGAGTGTGTTCTGGCTGGTCCCACAGTTTTTCTTTGTGGGGTCAGGGGAGGCGTTCACGTACATAGGACAGCTGGACTTCTTTCTGAGGGAGTGTCCAAGAGGAATGAAGACAATGAGCACAGGGCTGTTTCTGAGTACATTGTCTTTAGGGTTCTTTGTGAGCTCGTTGTTGGTGACGATAGTGCACAAGGTGACTGGGGATAAGAAGCCATGGCTGGCTGATAATCTCAACCAAGGCAAGCTTTATGACTTCTACTGGTTGCTTGCCATTTTGTGTGCTTTCAATTTTGTCTTCTATTTGGTTTGTGCCAAATGGTATGTCTACAAGGATAAGAGGCTTGCTGATGCTGTCATTCAATTGGAGGAGGTTGATGTCGTTTGTCACTAGAACAATATATATATATATATATATATATATATATATATAGTACTTCCAAAAAAAACAAAAAACAAAAATTCAATGGGAATTCGTCTTTCATCAAGCACTAGCTAAGCGCTTCAAGTCTTTTTGAGAAGTTTGTGACGACATGTGTTGCTATAACATGTAAAATAGAAATTATTTAAAGGAAATTATGGTTAAGTTTTGCTTGAATTTTTGTGTTATTATTGTCATTATTATTATTTCCCTTTGGCTGAAGGGAAATGGGAAATTAATTAATTCAAAGAAAATACATGAACATATTAAAGCTATTCTGTTCTGAGTTAGAAGACTCTTCCGCCTTTCGCAATTATTATTTAGTTCCGCAAAATCAGCTAAAATATACCCTAAAGTGAAGATCTTCATTTCTTTAGATTAGGTATTGTTGATGCCAGAAATGGTTCCGGCAGCAACACCCAATGTGAACGGGTATTCCGGTCAATACTGGCCAGTCGCTTCGCCATCGATCACCTGCAAAAGGGAAGCACCTCGGAATGATGGGGACACCGGTGTGGTGTCTGCCGTGGGCACTCTGATGCTTAAGTCAGCAAGGATACTGATATGCAAGGGGAGAGACAGAGTTTTGGCAAAGCAAAAAATGACCATACCTGGAATTAAAGGTTCTTCCTATATTTATAGGCGTTCCTCGCGGGCCCGGGTACTCGGGGAGACCCAGTCGGGTCAGCTGCCTAGGGCACCCGATGGGCGGCTAGAGCCCAGGCCTGCAGGAGCTATTGGCCCAATAGATTGGCGCCACGTGGGGCCTGACTTGACGCGGGGGACAGAGGGGTGGTTGTCTCTGGCGCCCGTATGGGCAGATCCTGCCAGGACAGGTGGCGGTTGTTGGTGATGTGATGTGCTGCAGAAGTAAGTGGGTGATCCCTGTAGCCGACGGGTACAGGGACAAGGCTGGTGTCAGCTGCGACAAGAAGTGGAGAGTTGGTTCGGAAGACCTATGCCGGTACAGAATCTACTACTCGGATCCAGGTGCTCGGAGCACTGCTTCGTCCGAGCATATGGCCTGTTCCGACGAGAACGGGGAACGTGGTAGGCCAATGATTCTGTTCTCGGAAAACGTCCGGCTATTCAGCCCGTTTCCGAGAAAACGGGCTCTAAACACTGCCGAGCGTGGTCGGAAATGGTATTTTGTGGTCGGAGCATATTTCGATATCAACAGGTATTGTTCCGGACTTTGCAAATTTAAGATATACAACAAACAATAACAATTAATACATGAAATCAAAACTCATTTAAAGAGATTAATCACTATCATATATAAGCGTGTGTGATGAGTGCAAAATAACATTACTAATAAGGGTGATCCAACCAAACAACTTGTTCCTAGCTAGTAGCTAGGCAATTAAAACTAGGTACTACTCTTAATAACAAACTATAGCTGAAAAATCTGTCACCCCCTGCAATTTGGCACTTCAATTTCTCATATTTAAACCCCACATAACACGAGCAGCAATATTGTATTTTTCGTAAAGGTATATAACTGTGATATTAATTCGGATCCATGTATCTTTAACAAAAAGATTAAGGAAAAAACCTAAAAAGAAATTAATAAGAAACAACAGATATATGGTTTTATGCTTAGACATTCGATTATACCCAACCGTTCTTATTCTTCTCCTTTTTTTTTTTTTTTTTTTTTTTTTTTTTTTTTGTAGTGTTAAGTCTCATAGCCTTAAAAAAAATGTAAAATAAAAAAAAAATTAATGTAAGGAATACCATTATTGAGCAAAACCATGTCCTGGGCAGTAGTTAATTTAATGTCCCAAACATGGGTCGCTGCGTCCTTTTCATGAAGGGTCTGAGAATTAACCTAGCTAATAAATATTTTCCACACTTGAGACCTATAGATACGTCTACAATTTTTAAATATTTTTCTAATCAATAATTCCTCAACCACCCCAATAATTCTTTTGTGGGGGGGGGGGGGGGGGCTTTTTTTTTTCTTTATTATTATTATTATTTTTTTTTTTGACGTTAAAAACCAATCATACAAGATAATCAATGATATTTATTTATATATTTATGGTATTTATATCATCGACACGTTATTTTCATTAAAGGAAAATTTGTGTATTGATCATCTAAGCAAACTGCAAAAGGTAAAGGATTGGGATAAACAAGAATTCAACTGAACACGTAAGTGTTGCCTTCAAACTTTCAAGGACGACATCGATCCAACTTTCTTGGTATCAAAAAGCAGGCGCAAAAAGAAAATTATGAATGTATTAATAATTCTATTTCATGAACAAATCACCAAATCCAAGTTGGGGGATTTGACATGATATATTAAACACGTTGAATATGTACATCTAAACTTTATCATTGATTAGTCCCACTATTATTATTACGGCCGGCCTATCTGTATATATGATGAGTTTTCTATCATGTAATCATACATATCTGACAAATGCAATACTTTCATAATTATTGATTGAGTTACATTCAATACGTATTACATTTTTGAAACTTTTACAACAAATATCAAATATATGAACAGAAAATGTTACAATAAGTAAACATTACAAGTCAGTATAATCATGATGCTATATTTGCCAAACCGTATAATGTCGGATAAGAGACTAATCAATATACAAATTAGATTATAAAATTTATACCTATATATGAACTGTTATATGTTTATTATTGTTTTCTCCTCATTTGGGGTGACATCGCTAGATGGTAAAACACCATCTAGATTTTAAAATCTCAACTTTACATCAAACTTTCACTCTCTTCCATTTTCAAAAAACTCAAATTTTAAAAGTCCATAAGTTTCTCATTTCAAATCAAAATGAAATGATTAATTTTATGTCAAAATACTCATAACGACGAGACGAACAAGATAAAATCTATTTTGTATTTTTTTTAACACATCTCAAATTTTTACATTATTTTCTATATCATAGAACTTTTTTTAAATTTTCGTTTCAAAAACACATTTTCAACCCAACTTTCAGAACACCACATCTCTAGATGTCTCCCTAACGGTCATTAGCTATGCACTCTCGTAATTATTTGTTTATATATATGTATGTGTACCAGTTGTATATGATCTCTATTTAAGTAGTGTTTCTTGTGGAAAAGGAACAATTACAAAGAAACCATCCACATGGCCCATGGGTCTACTAGTACTGTGCTCATGCTTTAATGCAAAATCTTTAACTGTGATAATTCCACATGTAAAAAAAAATATATATATATATATAGCACATATTTAAATGGAAGTCTCATGTTATTTTTCTGATCACTTTCTTTTTTGCTTATTTTATGATCACCTTTTTGACCAAAAACTCTTGTTATCGCGTGAAATTTGGAAAAGTCTTGCACCATTACTTAACATTGTATTGAATTCAGCCTATTCGCAGGAATAATTATTTCGTTATGATTTATCTTTTTCAATTGTAGCAAAAGTTTGTTTAACCATGTCCTTCCCCATATATGATTGCTTCATTTAAATATAAAAGAGAAAAAATAAATGATAAGAATTAATTAATTGATTGAAAAGGCAGCGACGCTCAAACTAATATTGACATTTGTCGCCAAGGAAGAAAAGAATTGTTGCATGACTGATCTATGTATTTTACTTTCTTTACTTTTTATAATCTGGGGAAAAAAGTATAAGAAAAAAGAATATTTCTTTTTTTTTTTTTTCTCGATATGTCATTCGACACACAAAAGAAGAAAAACAAAAAAGATATAACTTTTTTCGTTTTATTTCCTTTCCATTTACTCTACTTTTTTCTTTTTAATTTTTAAGTATTTTTATTTTTTGGGAAATCCTTTTGCTGATCCTTTACTTTATGAGGTGTTTGGTGAATAAATCTAGTTTAAGATTTTTAAATTTTAATAGTAATTTTTGTTGAATTTTCAGAAAATATAAAAAACTTTTTCAGAAAAAACAAAAAAAAATTTCAGAAAAAGACAAAAATCATGATAAAAAAGTACAGTTTAATTTAAAATGAGATATAATGTCAAACATCCCCGCATGAAAATTTAACAATATCTTGTTCCATTTGCATACAAGCTAGCGGGAAAAGTATGCAGTTTCTAAATGGGGTTTCTAAAGCAACTCATCAACCCACATGAAAATTGGAAAGAGATCCAAAGCACCAGAGGGCTTAGGATACAAGTCTTGGGCTAATTAGTTAGTGATAATCAATGATAACAAATAGCATTATTACGAAAATAATTGAAGTAAATAACAAGATTTTAAATATATAATTTAACTCAAATATTACTAAGTGGATAATAAATTTACTTGATAAATAAGATATGTATAAGAAGTAATTTTTTTATTTACTCTAAATATTTTTAAAGCCTACCATTTACTTCACTTATTTATGTAAATGCTAATTATTTCTTCCTCAAAAAAAAAAAAAATGAAGTTTTTTTTTTCCCCCAAGTTATAGAAGTTTTTGACCACTCCACAATGATCAATTTATGAATAAAGTATCGGATTTTGGTGCTTTTTTATCTTTTTTGAACTATGATTGAATTGGTCCTTAGAATCTTTAAATTTATTAAAATGTTACATATGGTTAGAGATTTGGTTTAGCAATAATCTCACATCTGCAACAAAGTAAAGTTCATGAGTTCAAATTCCTCTTATGTTCAAAAAAATAAACATTGTCAAAGTGCTTTCAAACTTATGAATATTAATGTTATAATTAAAGTTTGGATTTTGAAATCCAATATCAGCTGGATATTTGACCCCAAACGGGCTCTTAGTTTAGTGAATTAATTATTTTATCCGTAAATAATTATTATTCTTAATTCGATAATATGTAATTATAAAAAATAAAAATAAAAAATCAGCCATTTCTTAAAATGAGATCTTAAATAAAGCCATTTTGGTAAATGACCTGAGAATCAACCTCTCTTCAAAGAATAACCAAGAGTTATGATCATTAATAGGAAAAGAAGTGATTAATGGCTCAAAAACCATAATTTGCTGGACTGAATGATGACATGCTTACATCTTTCTTTTATTCTGAAAAAAGTGAAAATACAAATAAATGTGGAAGTAAATTCAGTGCTCAGCCAACGGCTAGCAAAATAAAAATAAAAAACCACGAGAGAGAGATAGAGCGGAGATATTACATTACATGTAATTAAGCCAACCCAGGTGGAAGTTACAAGGATTACTTGTTAATCTAAACATCTTTGGGGTTACAAGGATATCTTAGACTATAGTCTAATCTCATCACCTTAATTATATAGTTAGAAGATGAGTCCCTTCTTTATATTCCCGTTTGGGTCAGTTCTCTTTAATTTAATAAACTGCTTTCCAAACTCTTGGAAGCACCAATTCAGGAACCGAACCAAGCTATAAAACTCTCTGGAGCTTTTTTCTCTACACTCTAATACCGAAACCGGCTTATCTATACCCTTCAGCCTGCAGTTTTAATCCAAGTTTAATTCGGATTAACACTCAATATGGACTTGCAAATCACATCATTGTAAGGAAAATAATTAATTATAGAATGTGACAATGTATTATGGGGAGAAACAGATATATATGAACCTGAATCATTTCATGACCCCTTTAAGGGCTCAGCAAGGTCTTCATTAAGTTCACCAAATATGTTGGGACAGCCATCCCAATTTCCCTGCTCACGCGCCTCCCAATAGCCACCCACATAGCGAAAAGGTCCGTCTTCCCTTTCTTGCTCAAACCATTTCGGCTTCCACCCGTTTTCTTGTAATTTCCTTGACTGCATGATGACGGAACATATCCTCAGTACTCGTTAGTGAAACAATACAAGTTGTCAATTTGCTTCTTCAAGTCTTCTGTTGTGAAACATAGATTTTCACCAACTGCAATTTGTGTTCATAGGTAGATAACTACTGGGACATTGGTGCGTGTCATAAAGAGTGTGTGTGTGTGTGTGTGTGTGTGTGTTATATATATTATATATAGGGAGGGACACAGAGTTGTTACAAGACATACCATTCTCTGCCTCTTCTCCAACCGCTGTTTCTCTGCATTTGCCTTCTCATATTCTCCATTCTCCAGATGCCGCTGGTCTGGTCTAAGCCTGGAATCCGTGGGCGGTAGCTTCTCCTTAATCCGTGATCAAATACCCGGGATCAGACAAAGCTATAAAAGAGGATTAGAGATGCACAAGGAAAATGAAAATGCACGTGAAATAAGTCATCTAATATATCATGTCTACCTGCAACCCTGGTGTTAGCTCGTTCAATGTGATCGCGAATGAAGTTAAGTTGTACCGTGTCAGATTAGGAGGCGGCTTAGTCCTCCTCCATAATAAAGATGAGTCAGATGATGAAGTACAATCCTTCGAATTGCTGCTTCCATCACCATTAACATAATACATGATATCATCCCACTTCCCAAATAATGTAGCAAACTTTTTTCCCGTTACATCTTCAACAAATCCATTAACCTGCAAATTTAGATACGATATTAATTCGATAGTGTTTAGAGGATGAAAAGAACTTCAAAATTAGATGATTCATCTGCATCCTTAGCGGCAGAATCATAACCGGAAAGCAGAACAAAGAAAGTTTTGAGGTATTCTTGCAATTACAGGGATTCGAGCATAGAGTGCATTGCTTACTTGGCGAGGATTTCGATCAAGAAGTGACTGCTCTTTAAACTTGAGTTTGCATGAATACTGGCGATTGCCACGTATATGCATAAGCCCGTGGTGGTCACAATACACTTTGCCAAATATAAGGTTGTAAATAGACGTCGTGACCTGTGAACATCATGATTATATCTCAGTAAATTTGAACTTTAATATACAAATAGAGAAACATAACTGAAACTGTATAATAGAAGAAAATTACAGCAATTCACACACCTTGCTCCACTGGAAAACTTCACCATCATCAAATTCTACAGTTAAAATTCCAACAGGGTCGAGCTGTATTGATGTGCCGCAAAACTTCGATCGGAGGTTGCTGTCACCCCAGAATTTCCATCCTCTACCTTCACAGTGGCAGGCAATGAGAGTTGGGTGGTGACTAACCTGTTTCAGCATGGATTATTGTCCAACCATTTTGGATGAAGATTGAAATATTTCTTGTTAACTATAAAATAATCATCTAATATGACCATCATCTCTTTTTGGCCAGAAACATCCTACAAAATTTCATGCCAATACAATGTCTTGTGAAGCAAAACCTGAAATTTGGACCATTCTTTAGCTAAACATAAAAGTGTGCACTTCTATTTCGCGTGAATTTCAATGTATGACAGAGTACCTTCTCAGAGAAGAAGCGGATTCCTTTATCAGGATAATCAGCTTCATATGTTTCCCCCAACAATGGATTGAAGGGCTTGCAATGCCGACCTTCAGATGAAGCATATGCAGACACCGCAAATGCAGCAACATTGAGAATTCTTTGGAGGCTGTTCCCCTGACAATGTTACACAAGATCCCAAGGAAGAAATTTAGAATCAGGATATTGAGATTCTACGAAAAAGGTTATCTTTGATGTACATAAACTATTATACTGCACTCAATATAATCGTCCTAACTTGAAACACGAGAAACTCAAGTAACTTCCAAGATCGTCTACTCATCAACTTCACAAGTCTTAAGATAGGACGAAAGAAAATATGCTGCAAAGTCAGAAATATTGCAAGAAAATGACTAGGAGGGATTCTTTGGTAACAAGGACCATAAATAGACATGTCATCCTAATTTATGTTCACAAGTTAGTACACCTTACCGCTTTTCCATGCTCATATGCGCGATCCAAAAGATAAGAGTACTCCATGTCTTCGAAGCATTTCTGGAGGGATGATATTGGCTCATTAAAGTAAACGGGAAGGCAAACTCGTGTAAGATCCTTCCCTACATTGTCTTTGATCAAGGACCATAGACTGACTCCTTTCTCTTTCTCGAGTGGATTGGGAAGCTTTGTTCGCCTTTCAACATGTGGGTATCTAAAGTCCTGAACTAATTCCTTCTGATTCTGCATTTTCTCCGCATTACCAATTCGACTTTCGGGCTTCTTATTCTTATCAACGTTATTTACAGTCTCTTTCATAAACCCACAAGCGGTGGTGGGTTCAGAAAAAAACTCTCTTGAGTCGTAAAACGATGCTTCATCTTCATCTGACACTTCTTCAAGCTCTTGTTTCTCAATGTCATCAGATGACTCAGTTGTACTGCATTCTAAGAACCAAACATATATATAAAGAAATAGTAGTGCTGAGAAGCCACTAAATAAACATAGACAGTAAACCTAAAGAAGAATCCTCGTTCATCGGCATCCGTAGAAGAGGACTGATACCCCATTATATCATCATAAACAGTTAATAATATATTTCTATACATGACCAGGAAATAACAAGGCAGAAGCAAAAGATAGAAATAAATCACTCTTACCACTATATTTGCCCCGCCCTAGACTCGAAAACTCGTGCTTTGTCAATTGGAATTCACCATCAGTTATTCCAGATGCTTCAGCATCAATATTAGCTGCCTGCATATGAAGACGTGAAAACGCATAAAATTAAAAGTTATCAAAGAAGAGAGAGAGCAATCCAGACAAGAGATTGTCAAAAGAAAAATTCCAGAAATGCAATGCATTTGCAAACAAGGCAATACCAACGAAGCATCACAATCTCCAGCATTGGGAATGCCAATTTGATGAGATACCACATCAGAGTGGAACAAACAAAGACCAATTCATCACCTCATAATTTAAAGCCCTAATATAGTTCCAAGAGGCCAAACATCTTTTTGGCTGGGCATATTATGAACTGCTAAGTATCCAAAGAACATTACAGATTAATTAAGTGAATCGGAAATAATCGGTACAAGTCCTCAAACATGAATACAGTAAAGCTAGGAGAAGGGTCGTTTGTAAGATAAAAAATAATAATAATAATAATTAAAAATAAAAAATAAAAAAATAACAGACCTCCAACTGTCTCAAGGTGTCAAGTAAATTGGAGCGCTCTTGGCAAAGCAGGTTGACCTGGGATTGGATTTCACAGAACTCGGAGAGCATGATTTGCTCACAATCCCTGACGAGGTTGTCAGCAATACCCTCTTCAAGCAAGCGCTTCTTAAGCCTGTCGGTGGACACGGACAGATCATGAGGCACAATGGAGAGACTGTCGTGGACTGTCCTCAGCGGAAACAGACTCCTTGTCGACACCAAAGCTTGCATCCAAGCCTCTCTATCTCTCCTCGAATCAGTTCTCAGATGAAGTGTCTTTGTTGCCGTGAATATGTAAAACCTCCTGTCGTCTGACTTGCTTTCTCTAAACGAAGAGATCTGCTCAAACCCACACACTAGTTATTACACTTTACTTGCTCAACCGAAAAAAAATTATAATTTTTTTTTTTATATATAATATTTTTGGAATTCCTCGTTCAGATCCCCATTTCGAAAACTACTAAAAAGAATATGCTTTTCTATGCTTAATTCACTAACTAATATGCAATATATATATATATATGCACCACAAAATCTAATCTCTTTTGAAATGGTTCTCTAATTCAAACCCCACCCCAATGAATAGTCTGGCGTCCCCACCATGTTCACTTCTTCCTAAATAGTTGGCATTTCTTCTTAATAATTATAAATGAATCAAAATCAAATTCAAACGTCAAGCCAAGTTTTAAAGACACATACAACTTTATTATTAAAAAAGAAAAAAAAAAGTCAGAAACAAACACCAACACACTCCCGCTTATGAATCTCAACGAGACACACAGTCCCGCCGTCCGATCACTGTTCTCTTACGTGTCTATATGTATATATTTTCTGAATAAACAAAACAAAATTTCTAGAAAGAAAAATAAAGTTTTTACAGTTGAACAAGTCAAGACGTTGAATGGCTAAGGTAGACACTGACAGATTCAAGTTTTGATTATGTTCTTAATAAAAAAAAAAAATTTTCTTTAGGGTCGGAAGAGAAAAGGAAAAGGAAAAATGGGAAGAAAGGGAAGGGCATTTTTCTGAAGTCTGAACGAATGGAGATCAGGGGGATGAATGATGATGTGACAAGAGATGAAATATAAATTTAACCTAGGCCTACGACACAGCCTATCTTTACCCCCCACCCTCCTTCTTCACCTGCTGATGTGACGCACTCTACACTAACACCCAGTTAAACTGCGAATTTTAAACCCCCCATAAAAAAAAAAATTTATTAAAAGAAAACAATTAAAAGTCTCATTCGCAATGTGGGAAATCGAAAAAAAAAAAAAAAAAAAAAAAAAAAAAAAACCCAGAAGAGAGAGAAATCAGGAAAGAAGAGAACACGACGAACAATGAGAGAAACCACCAGTTTCTAGTTTCTCGCTTCTCCCGCTCGGATATCAATGCCAAAAGCCATTTGCTTTTGTCTGAATTTAGTATAATCTCCACACAAAAAAAATTTATTAAAAATGAAAATTCCATGAATTTTATCCTGATTTGAATGAGATGTACAATCCAAATCGAACACTACGAATCACGATACGAATCCTTGATGTGCGATCGAGATTTCGAAAGCGAAATTCTTTGCTTTTATTTATTTAATTATTTATTTATTTATTTATTTGTTTGTTTGTTTGGGTTACCTTGAGATGGACGATGGCGACTGATTTCTTAGGGGGCTTCCTCCGGGCGGCGGAGGAGGAGCAGCCGGAGAGGCTATTGGAGGAGATCTCGCCGATGAAGCGAACGTCGTCGTTGGGAGTGAAGAGATTGAGGGCGGTGATCTCCGGGCGGCGAATCTTGGCGTAGGAGAGGACGCCGTTCCTCAGCATGAACCACCTGGATCTCCACCCCTTCCCGTAATTCGTCCACTTGTACAGCACTCCAGCCACCGTCGCCTCCGCCGCCGCCGCATTGCCCTCTGCTAAACTTGCTGGCAAGCTCCGCGTCCGACACAGCATCTCCGGCGACTGGTTTCCGATTCCCGCCGTGCTCTCCAGCGATATGCAGCACAGCGGGTGCATCTCCTTCACTCGCATTTTATATATATATATATATAGAAATAAATAAATCGATATATTCAGATTTCCAACTTCCCAATAAACACAAAACTTTTCTAAACCCAAACCCGCTTAATGCTGATCACACACACACACATATATATATATAATATTCAAAATGCCGGCGAAAACATATCCTTTCAAATTCAAAGAAAATTACAGAGAGAGAGAAGAAAGCTTCTCTGGGGGATTGAAGAAGCTCTGAAACTGAGAAAGATTCGATTGGGAAGGGGGGGCGGGGGGAGAGAGAGTGACAATTAGAAATCAGAGGTTTACTATTAGAAGGCAACGTCCCATTTACTTAATTTATTATTAATGACTTATTTATATTTATGGGATTTGCACAAAAACAAATTATTAAAAATAAAACCAAAAAATAAAAATAAAAAGAAAAAGAAATTTTGCTTGAAGTGATGGCAAAGTATATCTGTGTCTATATATACATATAATATATACGGATGATGGAGATCTTATGTATGTATACATGTGTAGAGAGAGAGAGAGAGAGAGAGAGAGAGAGAGAGAGAGAGAGGGGCAGGGGGGGGTGTGAAAGAGAAGAGAGAGAAAGTAGTGGTGGTGCAGCAGGTGGTGACAATTTAATTAAAGGAAGGGTGGTGGCAGAATAGTAATTAAGGTCCGTTTGGTACATCTGTTTAATTTAAGTTAAACTGTATTTTTTTTATTTTTTTTTTGAAAAAAATTTAATTTTTTTGAAAAAGTTAAAAAAAATTATTATTCAAACTTAAAATTTTCAACTCAACTCAACTCAAACTCAACTCATTCATCAAACACCCTCTAAATGTCATTGGAAACAGATTTCCAAAGCTCACAAACAAAAATTAAAGAGACAGGACTTGTTCTTGATTAGTATTATCTAATTGTTTGTAATTTGTAATTTTTGTGGCAGATCAGAGGAGCAAAGACTTGTTTCTTTTCCTTTTTTTTTTTTTGGTTTTTTGGTCTTTTGGTTTTGGGTATGAAATATGAATAGTCGATAATTAGACTAGAGATGGTAATTATAGTTAGGAGGAGGGGAATATTAATTAGACGAAGAGTGAAGAGGACAGATGGGCTGCTGCAAAGGAGCTTCGGCGTTGAAGAGTTGGGGGGTGTGGAGATGATCATGTGACTGTGACCTGGGGGACCCCTCCCTTTAACTCATCCCCTCTCTTATTAATAGCTACCCCTAATCATGCATTTGTGTTTTTTTTTTTTCTTTTTTTTCTTTTTTTTCAAAATTACCAAAATATGTCTGTGTTTTTTTTTTTTTTTTTTTTTTCCAAGAACATTTCAGGGTCCCATGACAAACGATATAAAATTTTGCGGTAAGATGTAGAAAAATTCTTATATACATCAATAAATAACGTCAAATCTTCATTAAGTTTTGTCTTTGTTTGTATTATTTGATTTCAATAATTTTTACAAGAAATGTGTATTATTTGAATTTCTACTCGAGTTTAGGCATGAATGACTAAGGACCATTTCAATTGAAGTTTTTCAAAAAAAATTTCCTCTAAAAATAGATCAATTTCACTATTTATATTTCCAAAATCTTTTTTAAAAACCTAAACTTAAGTACATAATGTTCTTATTTTAAGACAAAAATGAGCTGACTTTTTTTTTTTTTTTTTAAGATTCACAGTACTCTTTTTTTTTTTTTTTCCGAACACTGTTTCAAATTTTTACACTTTTTAATTATCAAAGTTCTTTTTCAAGCAAATACACAGCTCCAAACATTCACTTATTTCTAATTAAAATTTTTCAAAACTCCAATTCAATTGTATGCCCCAAACGCTTATGAGAACTGGATTTTTTCGCCCTCTAACTTGTATTGCCACCAACCTTTTTTTTTAATTAAAAAGAATTATTGATGTCCTTACATTTTAATTGATGAAATTATGCTTTTTTTTTTTTTTTTTAAAGTCTAGATGCTCTTTGCCAAGGATGGGTCTACTAGGTGGAATTCATTCAAAAGACTGGTTAGTTGAGCTCTTTAATTTGCTTCCTTTATGTTAAATATAGGTAAACCACCAATTGACAAAATCAATCTTTTTGACTATAAAGTTCTAATTAATCATTCAACATAATGAAGCTTTCTTCCCTATTTGCTCTCCTTGCACGAAGAGTTCATGATGAGATCTCTTGTGAAGATTAATAATAATTTCTTCTTCTTCTTCTTTTCTAATACAAATAATCTGCATTTGAAAGATGAAAGGCCGATAACAGTTTCCAAATTGATTTTGTAGGTGATAATGCAATCACTTAAATGAGAATTAAAACTTTGCAATTTTTTTTTTTTTTTTTTTTGTCCCCGTTTGCAGTCACTTGGTGGCATTTGAACTATTTAGATAAATGGTCCATATAAATGTACATTTGATGGACACAAATAGAAATAGAGTATCAAAATGTCATTTGATTTTTCGTTCTTAAACAGTAAAAAATTCCCCTCCCCAAAATTTTGGTCCATTTTAATATATATTCTCCAGTATTTTTTAAAATATTTTTTTAAATCAATTCATGTCATTTTCCTGTCTTTCTCTATATCTTTTAGATAGTTACTTTTTTAAAAAAAATATTTAAATATTTTATTGAGAATATTAACAATCAAACACGAATTTAATGATAATTCAAATGTTTGGTTCAAAATTTTTCACTATGCTTCCCGAACAGATTTGTTTACTACTTACCTTTTTATTCCCTTTTGCTTTATACCTTTTCTTTGCCGTTATTTGGATCCCCTATTATTTTAAGAAGAAAAAAGAAATAGAGCTTTATCCAGTTAGCATAGTAATTAAGGATGTGTCGGAAATGTCCTTTTTCAAGTATTGTTTAAATAATGTTCTAATGTTTTCTTGAATTGTTAAAAGGACATTTATTCCATTTTTATAAAGAGAAAAATGCAAAAATAACTTTTTTTAATCTATTAATTAATATGATATAAATTTATTATATTTGATCAATATGATATAAATTTTAATTAATTTTAATTTAATTTTATGTCATATTGATCTAATGGTAATTTTTTTTATCATATTAATATAATGATTTTTAAATTTATATCATTTTTATACTTTTCCTTTTTATAAATAGTAGTTGAACTAACACTAATCAGTAATTTACCAATAGATTAATCTTTTATTAACTTAATGATCAAATATTGATTTATTGAATCCCATTGACAAGTTTATCAACTATTTTAAGTAAAAAAAAAACTTTCAATCATTATTTTAGAAAGATGGCCAAAACGGATCACATCACTTTATTTCTCATCTTAAGACCATATGATATTAGAAAAATATTATAATGTAACAAAACTTTAATAAAGAACTTACAATTAGAAATCGTGTCCTGTTAGAGTTCGAATCGGTAGGGTTTTTTTTTTTTTTTTTTAACGTCCTATCACATAATTTTCTTAATATTAAATCCGTGTAAATAATATTTAGAAAAAAAGTTTTTGCTGAAGAAATTAAAAAATATTAAAAAATAAAGTTACTTCTAATCATTTATCATTTCCTGCCAAATGGAATGCAAAGTATTTATTACATATCGGTTATGTAATAAAGGGCGAGTACAAATGCAGCAGAGGATGGATCATTTGAGGGACATCTAGATCAAAGTGATAGTGCTCTCACAGCTACCTCAGAAGATTAACATAAAAATTGTGATGCAAAACAAAAAAAAAAAACAAAAAACAAAACAAAAACAAAACGTCTTTAATTTTAAACTCCAAAATAATAATAATAATAATAAGTTGAGTCGGTGTTTTTGACAGGAAGACCCTCTTAAATGAAAGCATTACTCATATATATATATATATATGTATATGTATATATATATATATAGTCCCCAGCACCCTCCTGAAAATTCCTAATTAATCAAAGAATATTGACGCAGAAGAAATAAATAAATACTCATCATTTCTTTCATAATTTTTTTTTTACTCTTATAGGAAGCTTCCCCATTTGTGGTCAGAAACTTGGGATTCATAGTTCAATGCTCTTAAGATAGCTGCCTAGCCCATGTATATAAATACACAAATACTTTGTATTTTTGCAAAACTTTAGTAGCAATATGTTACTATGAGAATCTCTGATATATACAAGGTACAAATTTTTTAATTTTCTTTTTAGGATTGTCAAATTATATTAAAACTATATTTCTGTTTGATTTATCGGTTGAAAATAAAAATTTTTAAGTTGAAGTTAATTTTTTTAAAAAAATTAATTATAAATTTTGTAAATTTTTTAGAAAAAAAAATAAAAATTAATATAAAAAAATATAATTAAATTAAATTTAAATTTAAATATCAAATAAATTTTATGTTAAAATAAAGAAAGTTTTTTTTTTTTTTTTTTTTTTTTCAGTTTGTTGAAGTCATAATTGACAGCAACTGCCCCAGCATTATTTACTTTACTTTCATATCTTTTGACTTTTACAGATTGGAAAGGTGCAAGCTTTCCACTTACGAAGGTTTCCCTCTTGAGTCTTGACCCTACTCAATTATTTATACATATATTTATAATTGTAGGCCCCAATTTTATAATTATTTTATTTACTTATTAATTATTCTTCCTTTTTTTCCCAACCAACTTGTTGAACCATTTGGCATTGGCCTTGTTTTGAGAATTGCCACACATCATGATCATGA
This sequence comes from Ficus carica, assembly GCA_009761775.1. Classification (NCBI taxonomy): domain Eukaryota; kingdom Viridiplantae; phylum Streptophyta; class Magnoliopsida; order Rosales; family Moraceae; genus Ficus; species Ficus carica. The sequence goes on from CM019750.1 coordinate 1,046,289, forward strand.
ACATTTTGGCCGACACATATAATACTATATCATGTATGCATATCTAGCTGCATGCCAATTGCTGTGCCTGCAAAAGGAAGAGGCTTAATTACTAGTATTTTTGTTACTATCCAGTATTTTTTTTTATATTTTTTTTTGTGAGATATTATTACAATAAGTTGATTTTAATATAATATTTTTTAACGATATTTATCATTTATTTCAATATCTAAACAATACTATATTATAATATTTTAAATTAAAAGTTACATATAAAATAATTAATTATTGTAAGCTTATAAATAAAAAGTTATAATTATTGGATATATCCGTCTATCGAATACAAGATCTTTACATTTATATACACGTGTCCATCTTCTTTTGGTATGATAATACACTGCCTCACTAAATGACATATAGTAAATATATAATGCATCATGTGGTATAAATATCTTTTGCGTTTAGGTGAAAGAGTAAATATTTTAACTCGAAAAGTTTCAATGGCTTCTTGTAATCTTCTTTTATTTTAAAGTTGAGTTAGTAAGTCTTTCTAACGGTTTTTTTTTTTCTTTTTTCTTTTTCTTTTTTTCTTTTTGGTATTGTCCTTCGAACTAGTTTAATCTTTTTATTTTTTCCAAGTTTTTGTATCTTTGAATTTTAATTATATTAAGAGAGGGCTTAAGGTAGGAAATGCAGGAGTTTTAGCAGGTGTTTTATCTTATTGAGATCTATTTATAAAGTTTTGCGATTTTCATTTTTTCCTTCTCTTCTCTTTCTTTAATCGCTGATATTGTGAACCTTCAAACAGAAGGAATTTTCAGTTCTTGCGCTTATATTCCTAGAGGGGCAAATGGTCTTGCTCATTTACTAGCTACTTCTGTTTTCAGTTTGTCTTTGAACTGTATTTTTGTGGATTTTTGTCATGTGTTCATTTCTACAGCAATTATGGCAAATTTGTCACCTTAATGAAATTGGAACTTTTCCTAAATATATATTTATATATATATATATATATATATTAAAACAGGTAAAATTTGAGATTTGTAATTATTTCATGAATTAATCAAATTGAATGAGAAGCATAATGTGTTTTTCAATGAACCTAAGCGAAGGAACAACTAATATCGAGCACCTTTAACAAAATCAAATTCACACTCGTTAGAAAATATACCTCGTACTAGTATTGGGTTTCATAAGTTAGAAAATAAAATAAAAATAATGAAAAGTACTATCATACATTAAGTGAGAAAAATCGAAGAAAAAATGAACTTTTTTGTTATTGCATGTGTTTTTAACCATTTTTTCGACCAATTTTTATAATTTTCAAATGAATGAAATTAATTTTAAGTCATGTGCCAAAAGCAGAAGAAAAAAAATTCATCTAATTTACTCTCTCATTTGCTCCTTCTTAGATCACTCCACCATTGGTTTTAAACTTAATTCACTAATCTCCCGCAATGTAAGGGATAAAAACTATACAAAAATACATAATTAGGGAAGAAAAATGAAGATGGGGCCATGGTACGTAGGGTGGTGTTAATGAGTATACTTTTTTTTTTTTTTGCTAAAAAAATAAACTAGTAGTGGTCCTATCATTTTTTTTTTATTTTTTAAGTTCACGTAGACAATGACACTCTCCTGAGTTGGTTAAGGATTCGAACATCCGACCTCCAGATTGGTGAGATTCTAAAATTGCTTCACTTGTTAACTCATCCATCCCTATGTCTTAATGAGTATACTTGTGTGTGTGTGTGTGTCTATATATATATATATATATATAATATAGGTTTGATGATCTGACAAAGTGGAAGCAAGAGATGGAGCAAGAAGAATAATTACATTCAAAACATATTTCTGCACCTCACATGTGGCTTACTCTTTCACTCCCCACGCTTCCCATTTTCCTTATTTTCTTTTCTCCTCTCGAGGTCCTTTTTTAAAATTAAAAAAAAATCACCCCAACCTTTAACTTTTTATACTATATGCCCTCTTTTTGATTCCAGCTCTAGAATATTATTCATACATTGATTCGAGCTCTAGAATATTATTCATACAAAACTAGTACTATATGTGAAAGTTAGAAAAAGGAAGAAGGAATTTGAGAATGATAAGGAATTATGCTTCCATCTTAAAAGGTCAACATGTTAAGTGGAGTAGCCCAATATTCTTATATGTTTGTTATCGTTGTAATATGTTTTCGATGTGGGACTTGTGTTTCTTTTTACCCTTAACACGCCCTCGCAAGATGATGCTCTCTTTGGAGTCATCAATCTTGTATTGGATGGATTGAACCGCAAGATGGTGCTCTCTTTGAAGTCATCAATCTTGTATTGGATGGATCGAACCGCTCGTTTGAGTTTGTTTAACTCTGATACCATGTGAAAGTTAGAGAGAGGAAGAATGAATTTGAGACTGATAAGGAATTGAGCTTCCATCTTAAAAGGTCAACCTGTTAAGTGGAGTGACCAAATATCCTTATATGTCTGTTATTGTTGTAATATGTTTTCGATATGAGACTTAGGTTTCTTTTTACCCTTAACACTATATATATATATATATATATGCCCTATATGGGAGTTGCATGCGGTAGCAAACAAATTTTAGGCGAACATAATGGAAGAGATTGAAAATTGGGATTAAATATTCTTGTGTTATGAACTCATTTAAAGTATTAGTGTTTGTATTTTATTAATTTGAAATACAATTATTCTTTTTTTTTTAAAAAATATTTAACTGACAAATTTTCATTAAGCATTAATTAATTTGATAAGATATTAATATATAGTATGAAGGTTAAAAATTTGAGGGGGTTTTTTTTTTTTTTTTTTCATTCCTAACCATGGAATTCTCCGTTTTAGAAAAGGACATAAATTTAAACAACATTTCCAAAAAGAAAATATCTATGCATTTAGGTTTCTTGGGTGGCTCGATTTATAATTACATTATTATTATTTTTTTATAAGAAAGCATTCAAAATTATATTTACACGATTATTCGTTTCATTGGTCACCATGTTTTATATATACAATATTTTTATATACCCGTAGAAGCGTACGTACAAGTCAGAGTATCTAGCTAATTACCTAATACACATGGAAGATGGAATTTTGGGTCATTTCTTGCTGACGTTTGACATTTATGTACACTAGGCCTATAAATTCTTGAATTCCAAATTGTCCAATGAGAAGGAATATATATATATATATATATATCTATCGATATGTATGTAATATATATATATATATATATATATTACTAGTTATCCTTAGAGAACTAGAACTATAGGAACAAAAAATGAAAATATTAGAAGCATAATATTAACAATGTCGTCAAAGTCTTCTTCATGCTTAATATATTTGAACATTGATCTTATGGCACAAGCAAAAGTCTTTCGGGTGTTGGTGATATCTAGTCTAGATATATAAATGCCTAGAACTTACATAAGAAAGTTCCAAAAGTTATAACAGCCCTTGAGTCGGAAAGTACTATATATATAAATATACATATATTTATTACTTGCCCTTCAATTAAGTTGCTCATTAGCTTACATTTGGTTCATCGGTTGGAAATGAAATTTTTAAATTGGAGTTAGTTAATTTTTCAAAAACTAGTTATAAATTTTATTGACTTTTCAGAAAAAGACAAAAACTGTGATGAAAAAGTACAGTATAATTGGAGTTAAACTTAAGGGCCCGTTTGGCAATACACTCATTTTAAATTAAATTGTACTTTTTTTATCATGATTTTTGTCTTTTTCTGAAAATTTTTTTTATCTTTTCTGAGAAAGTTTTTTATCTTTTCTAAAAAATTACTATTGAAATTTAAAAATCTTAAACTAAACTTATTCACCAAACACCTCCTAAATGTCAAACAAACTCATACTATATGCATGCACATTGATGTTTCATAACTCAACTTTGTGGTACGGAAAATCTCACAAATAAGTTATGTTGTAAGGTTGATTTATTTCTATTGCGTGTATAAATAGTACATTAAATATAATAATGCTACTTTGATACACCACATTGATTATTTATTTTATGTTGAAAACAGTGGGTGGTGAAAAACTGTTTGGGTATAAAGAAAACGGAACAGAATAGAGAGAAAATCTGAGGGTTCGAGGCGTAAGGAATTACTTTCCTTAATGTTTTATTTATCTCTATTACGAACAATTTGCTATCGGGTGTTATGTCATATTACCTTCAAGATACAACACGCTCACGAATTTAATAAGTAGCAATCTTATTATATTCCATAACAAGAGATGAAACTTATTATATTAGTCTGTTCATGAAGGATTGCAACAGATACAACAGACATATCTTTTAGTTAAAAAATGTCTGTTAATTTAAAAAAACATGTATGTTAATTCAAAAAACGTATCTATTCTAACAGACATACCTATTGGTTATCAGAATTGAATTCTGACCGTTCGTAATAATTTAATTAATGGTTCATAATAAATCTAAAATCATTTAAATCTAATCGTTAGATCATACGTGATCGAATCAACTGTTCAGATTTAATATGGAAAACATAACATTGAAAAAGAGAGTGCTCCTTTCATTTGAATTTGTTTTTTCCTTTTGTTTTTAACAGAAATTCTAACAGGAGTGGTGAAGTGAAATTAACTCCCTCTCTATTTCCATGTATTTCTAACGGAAATTCTTATAAAAGAGTTAGTGGGACAAATTTAAAGTTTAATTGGCAAAATGAGAATGATCCTAGAATTGTAGGAGAACAAATGAGAGAAACATATATATTTTTTAATATAAAGAATAATTATTCTCATGTATGCTCCTCAACTTTAGGGTTATTCCCAATTTAGTATTGAATTTTAAAAATCCTCACTCGACCACCCCTGAACTTTGAATTAGTCCTACTTAACCCTATTTGTTAGAATTTATATTAAAAAAACAAAAAACAAAAAACAAAAAAGAGATAGTTATGTGTGATCATGTGGTTTCCTTTTTCTATTTGTTTTTAATAGAAATAGTAACGGAAGGGATTCAATGAGACTAATTTACTTCTTTTTTAGTATATTTTTAATCAAAATTCTAATAAAAGAAATAAAGGGAGATTAATTCAAATTTTAAAAAGTTAAGTGAAAATTAAAAAAAAAAAGTACAAAGTAGGAAAATCATGTAGATGAGAATGATTATATTAAAATATATATATATATACACACACTCTTAGGGTCCGTTTGGTTGTTAGTTCGGTTTGAATTAAATTGTACTTTTTTCATCATGATTTTTATTTTTTTCTAAAAATTTTTTTTGTCTTTTCTGAAAAAGTTTTTTGTCTTTTCTAAAAAATTACTATTGAAACTTTAAAATCTTAAACTAAACTCATTCACCAAACACCCCCTTAGATTACATCATCACTAGCACAGCTAAGAAAGCTGCCTTAAGGTGATCATTTCAGCAATGTCCTTTAATCAAATATTTCTATATACATTCATATATATATATATATATAGATATATGTATGTATATATATATAAGCTTTTTTTGTTGATACGAGCATGCTTAAATATATTTGATCTCTTGCTGACAAACTTTCCAGGTGTAATTAGTATTTGAGAACGGTATTTTTATTTTTTAAAAGTTGGTATTATTATTTAACGAAATTATTTATTTACGTATATAAGGTTAATAAATTTACAAAACAAAAAGGACTAACAGTGACTATTTTCAGAATAGAGCCGAAAAATTGCAAATCTTGGGTGGTCTACAAAGAATTTTAGAGACAGAAGCGACAGAGACACGAATTTAATGTTTGGCCAAATTTCTTCTAGCCTTCATGAGAATTTTATTGTAGAAGTGGAAAAACTCTCCCAATAAGACTATTTTGTTAAATTTACGTTATAGTCTTAAATTTTTATTTTTACTTTTTATTATAGTGTGGTTTTATTTAGATTTAATATTCAGAAATATACAGTAAAAAGCTCCGAGTATATGTTGACCGATTCACCACATATATATATATATATGTTGGGTAAAGATGGTAGGAATTTCTGTTGAAATGTATGAACACAACCCCTAATAATGGTTTTGGATAGCTATATTTTCTGTCACAACAAAGTAAGTTATAACTGTGCCAAACCATGACGACAAAAACAATATGGTTGATTCATGAATTTTATAAATAATTTTTTCTTTGTTTTGTTTGGCCCAGTCTATTAATTATGCTTTTCATCTTATAATTTATGGATTTTTAATTTGTAAGCTAAAAATACATTTGGATTAATGAACTCATAATAACTAATTTATTTTCATTTTCATTAATATTTTCATCATTTTTCATCTTAGCAACCAAAAACAAACAAAACAAAGCCGAACAAAATTAAGGAAAAAAAATTGCTATATCAGACAATTAGAACAACTTTCCACAAAATAATTAACTTTAACAGAGTAGGGCATAAACATAAAGATAAGTTATTCTTTTTGGCTGATTTGTGATCAGCAATGGGCTTAATTGGAATAATTTGCATCTATAAATGCAAACAAAAGGAAAAGCACAAAATGTTTTTGGTTGAAATTAAATAGTTTCGACACATATGTTTTCATGTCGATGGACATGGACTTCTCTCTCTTTTTTTTTTTTTTTTTTTTTTTTTTGGCAAATTTTGATTCAAGTATTTATTTATTTATTTAAAAACTACCCACACACACACACACAGGATTGCGTTGTTGCTCTCAAAAAAAAAAAAAAAAAAAAAAAAAATGAAAAGAAAAGAAAAGAAAAGAAAAGAAAAGAATTGCATTGTTTCTTACGACCCTGCAAAGTACAGAATCAAAATATATTCAGAGGTTGAATTAAAAATGAGTGGGAGAGCAAATCAAATCACAAAACACTCAGCCCAAAAAATAATGGTGTCAGCTCTTTGTGAGACCAAAACTATCTTCCTTATCCCCAAGCCATGTGTCTCGTCTGGATTAAGGACATTAATGTTAATTCTCTATTTATTTATTTATGGAAATACATGCACATATATACATATATATATATATATATTTATAGGGGCGTGACCCTACAAATGCTTAAGATTTTGTTAGTCCCAATCATAAGTCGCTTCCGGTCATCAAATTTCATCATCATCCATCTTAAAAAGGCAAACCTCTTATTTTGTTATAAGCGTCAAATATTTAAGTACTGAAGAGAACACACTAGGGTCCTAAGTCTCAACACATTATGAATAAAGCCAACCGTGTTTTTCAAAAGTTAAGAAAATAAAGAAAAAATATCTAGTACTAATTTGTGTTCATTCTACATTTTTTTCAAAGGCATGCAGGCATTTTGGACTGATTGATACATATTTATATGTATGTGCATATGGGTGTAAATGCTTGTTTTATTCAATCTATATATACATATATATATATAATTATATATACACATGGATCATGATATAAAACCACAACTACGAATGATTTTAACTTTTTGAAATAACAGGAATAAGTAAATGAATAGTGTGTTTGATTGAGGTTGATGGATTACTGTGTATGGAGACATGGTCATGTGTGAAAAGGAGAATATAGCGCCTAAACACAAGGCCTAATTCCTCATCTATAATTCTCACCCCCCATGGTTCTGGCCCCCACCCGCCCATCCATACTTCTCATCAACTAGTTTTTAGCATTTTCCTTCCCCCCCACCACCCCCCCCCCCCCCCCCCCCCCCCCCCCCAACACCCCTTTTTTTTTTTTTTTCTCTTTTCTTTCTAATTTCGAGTTAATTACAAGTTTGGCCCTTGCTTCCTATAACTTAAAATGACACAAAAGTACTCCTCCTTGATTGTAACTTTGATACTTCCATTATTACATCAATGTTTTAATTAATGGTTTAAATCACATGGATGTTAACAACCGACAATAAAAGGGAAATTTAGTAAATTTAAACAAAATAGAAGACAATTTATACAATATGTATATTCTTCTTCACTCTTGCCCAATGATATGATAATATGGATTTCGATCCATAGAAATATTGGTAATCTTGGTTCAAAAAATTTCAGAGAAATATCGCCAAAAAATTGTGGAAAGGATGGATGTTTGTTTTATGATTCAATATTATTTGTTCGTTGATTTTAGGATATAACAATCGTTGGAAAAATTTTTTTTGATTATAACTTTAAAAAAATTGACATTTCGAGGACAAAGATATCAAAGTTGCAACTTATGAAAAGGTCAAAGAGAGATATTTTTTGTCATTTTAAATTTTAGTGGACAAAATGAGACTATCCGTATTCTTAAATCTTTAAATTTAAAGTATTAAAAAAAGTGCTAATTAATTTAAAATTAACCTTTTTCTTTCCAAGGAAAGTTACGAGTATAATGATATTATTTTAGCATATGTGTAAGCATCATACATAAAGAGAGCTTAATTGAGATTAGTATAAACTAATTCGCGCTAACAATGCATAAAATTTTCCACATTAGTTAACAAGGATATAAGATTAATATAAAGCACGTACATAATTTTCAGATTGAAGACTTGAAAATTTTCAAAAATTACGAAATTTATCAATTAGTTCATTTGTTGAATATATATAATGTCCACCAAGTCTTACTTATATGTGATGCATGTGAAGTTAAAATTAATAAGAGATTGAAATAAGTAGCTATTAGCTATTTTGATCGATCAGATTTTCATTAACTAATCCAGTGCAGTGAGAATTAAAAAGTTCCTTTTGTAAATGTACGATTATTCTTTTTCTGTTAATAATTTTTTAGTTTTTCTAGCTTGGATAATCGGTTCGTTTGAGTTATGAGTTTCACTAAAAGTTAATTGATATGGGTGTAAATAATTTAACCTCTTTATATAGATGCACCTTGATATTAGCCAAGATGGAATAGCTTTTGTTTGTGCATTTGGAGGCAAAGAGAATGGAGTTCATTTTTCCAAGTGATACGTGGAATATGGTGTTTGTTGTACTTTATAAATTAACATACATATATATATATATGTATGTATGTATGTATTTATATATATTTATTAAAATATAACAGTCCACAATTACAAGTAGGATTTTTATATTATATTATTATATGAATGATATATAGTATCTAATGATACTAACAAGTGCTAAGTGACGACAGAAGTTGAAGACAAGAAGGATAAATTGAATACGCAAATAAAATATTCCATAATCATGTGAGGTTGTAGTTTAGCAGTACCTGTATCAATTCTCATCAGAGAGAAAAAAAAACAGGTTTAATATATTCAACCGGTTTTATTAATTTTGGCTATTTATATGTGTGTGTGTGTGTGTATTTTATTCTTTTTTATTTATTTTTTATTCCAGTTTTCTCCGTTGCCCATGCATTCTAACATGTTGACAACTAGCATTATTTGTGGTCTCTAATGGAAATTCTGCCTGTGCTTTACCCAGTAGTTGACTCCACCGATATATATATACTACAAGCCCTTCATTGCTTCAATAACTTTTCTGTGATATTTAGGAACTGGATTCATATGGATTCCAACCAAAAAGGAAAAAATATATATATATATATAAGTAATAACTAATAAATTTATGTCTGATGGTTGATACTGCATGCATGTGCCATGGTGTCAATTTATAACTACTTTTTAAATGAAATATGAAGACAGTTAATTAAAGGAAATGTTAACTTAAAGCAGAACAATGCTCCTTTTGCAACTTACTTTCAGTTTAAAGTATACATATTGTTAGTTTACCAATTCTCCTGAAAGCTTAAGCTGTTAGAAGATTGGTCAATAATAGTTTTATATTTCAATATTCCTCCTCACGTGCAGGCCAGACAATGGGCAAACATGTGGACAAATATTAATTTGAAACTCCAACATAAATTATAAAAAGCCCAAAACATATTAAAGATCCAACACGCAATGATAATAAAGGGATTATAAAGAGTGCAATTGTAGGGGTTCGAACTCAGGAGCTCCCGTTCTGATACCATATTAGTTTATCAATTCTCCCAAAAACTTCAACTGTTAGGAGATAGACCAACAATAATTTTACATTTCAATACATATATATTGGTGATAAGAAATTTTGGTAAACAAATAAATATACATATATATAGTATTTTACACAATGCATATAAAGAGAGGAATTTACTGATCATCATGTTTTGCATATCACATGTGCATTTCTCCCTTTTCTTGTTAACTTAGTATGTAATTCGTCTGATTTAGATCCCTTTGTAGATTAAAAAGAGAGAATAAAATATCTTTTAGAAAGTATAATTACATTTGAAGGGATTTGCATTATTTGGTAACCACATAGTAAATAAAAGTATTTTTGCACATGCGCGCAGTAGTACTATACATATACATATATATATATATATTTAGAGTTGTATTAATGTAATAATTAAATTAAAACTTGATGGGAGCTATATATATGTGTAATCAAAAACCAAGTCAGCAAATTATAACTAGGAATATTTCATTTTTGATAGAGGGGGACTGGCGATGGACACAACCCAAATATCCGATGGCTTTCAAATCTTTCAATTCGGAGCTTATTTAAATTTTAATTGATTTGAAAAAAATTAGGAAGGAAGAACATATATATATATTATATATACACACATATATAATTTGGTACTGGGGAAAAAAACAATAATAGAAGCAAATGAATGATGATGGGGGGAAGGGGAAGGGGGTCTTCCAAAAGAAACCAACAACCAGCAATCAAATCCATGTTTCTAAAGGACTAAACAAGCAACTAATTTCTCTTCGCATATTGAAAATAAAAAATCAAAAAATCAAAAAATCAATCCACTCACTCACATGAGTTGGGAAACAACTCATTGGAGCACTAACCAACCGGACCCCCCCTCCCCCCAACGCCCTCATCTCCTTGTGTCACGTCTATGCATGCAACAACGATATTTCTTTGCTACCTCTCTCTCTCTCTCTCTCCCCCTCTCCCATTGTATTATATATCAATTTCTATCATATCATATCAAATATCAATATATACATATGCGTGTGTGTGTGTATATATATATATATATGTGTGTGTGATGACCTCCAGCATCATCATGTGATTGCCCATGCCTACCTAAGTCCCCCACCTCAAATCTCATGTGATCACGGTCTTATTTTAGTTCAAATTATTTTGCACTTTCATGCTGAGGGATATGGCCGGGGTTGCACTACTACATTTTTTTAAAAATTTTCTTCTGTTTAATCTTCTTCAATTTTGATGACTTTCTTGACTTCATAAGCTAGCGTGGTCAATCAGTGTTTGCTTTGTGGGGTCATCCCCCCATATGCGTGTGGATGGTTTTCAAACCTTTCCTATCATTTTTGTTGAAAGTTTTTGTTGAAAGTTTCTATGTCCTTCATATATATATATATATATATATATGTATATGTATATGATAAACACGACACTCCAGCTACTAGTAATATGCTAGTACTAATATTACTGTTTATATCTTCTTCTTCTTCTTCTTCTTTTTTTAATAATTAATTAATTTTTCTTACCCATTTTATGTGGTTGGAAAAAAGAGGCCACCGGCCAAGTGGATAAATAATGTCCTCAAGTTAGATTTGGTGTTAAAGCACTATATAACTAGATGTTCTAATAAGGGAAAACACCCTTTTAATTTTGTCTATATTGGAAATTTTGTTCATACTATATTGACCTGAAGTGCTAGCTAGTCCATAATATGTTGTTGGTATTTATTTAAATGTTTGCTTTGCCTTTGCCTTGCAGGGCTGTTCTTTGAATACTGCTCATTATTGGACGGCAAATTAGATTTTAATTAGAGACAAAACATGATGGCTAAATATATTTATAAACCAACGTGCATGTCTAATTTTTTGTCGTTCCAAATACAAATCTCTTTAATAATTCAGTTCAATATTATATCTAGCTAGAATGTTTGAATCGTAGGAGATCATATATATGACACAGCTTTTTCTAGCTTTAATCTACCCCAATCACAGTTCTATGTTTACAATCACAAATTCATTGACAAAATGGAAAAATAGCCGTGAATACACACACACACATAGGATGAGATGACAATTGTTATAGGTGTAGTAACAACTAGCATTATATATATTCACCAAAAAAACAACTACCAATATATATATATATATATATAGTAAATTGTCCCTTTTCAAAAGGTGTAATGGTTAAAAGAAACCTTTTTCGCTAACCAAAAAAAAAAGGCTACAGCTAGAACTCTCTAAGTCCTAATTGATCTTCACAATAATTTGTTGTCGGTGAAAATCTCATTTTTCAAATAACTCTTCCTTTCTTTTCTTTTCTTTTTGGTGACGGGCAAGTGATCCATAATTTAAAGCAACTTCTTACTTAGGTCATCCATGCATAAATAGATACACACACACACACACACATATATATATATATATGCGAGTAGTACATTTACGCATAACCAATATATACCTACTCTAAGTGTACGTACCTAGATCATTACTTATATATCTACAAATATATACACACACACACATAGATATACGTACATGTGGGTGTGGCCCTAGTAGTAGTCATATGCATGTTACATGCACTGCATACATAAATGTGCTGTATATATGACTTGATCAGAAATTTGCAAATCATGAATCTTTGATATTGAGGTACAATATGATTCATCAGAAGTATTTGGAGAAGTTGTGGAAGCAATATTAATGTTGGAGATATATATTGGCTAATAATATTAATGGGTCTCAAAGAAGTGACAGCCGCGGTTCCCAGCAAAGCTAGCCATAACATTAATATTTTACATTGGAACCAAACCTAATCTGATCTTTTCCTGTTTTCCTCGAAAAATATCCCACAACGAGTTTTGGAATCTAAGTATCCAACTGAATTGAAATTCGTGCGTTTGGTTACATAATCCAAATCTTAAATATTTATGTAACCAAACTTTATATAGACAAGTTTTATAAAGTTGTCTTTTTGTCTAACTTTTGTTAGACAATCTAATTTTTATCTTTTTCCTTCAATTTCACTATTCACACAGTTTTATAACTCAAATTATAAAAGTCCATAACTTTATATAGACAAGTCTAAATAAGATGATTTTTTTTAATTGCATTGAATTTTGAGACGAACGAAACAAGCTCCATATTGATATTTTTTTCCAAACACATTTCAAGTTTTTACACTTTTTAACTCCAGCAATTCAATCATCTCGATAAACGCACGAATAATCCAAACTCAAATTTTACAATCCAAACCTTAACACCAAACACATGCTCAGGTTTGCCCATTTCTTATCTGCCTTTGAACTTCAAAACCTACCCTTATTTTCATTCTTCTTATTTATTTATTTTTTATTAAATAGGGGAGGCAATTTAGTCCTTATAATAATAACATGAATCAACTCCAATCTTAATCGAAGTTAAACTTTAAACGGAATAATTATGATTTTATACCTCCATATCTCTTGGGGGGAAAAACTTTTAGCAATTAAGTCCCCGGATGAGTCCCCAAAATTTTTAAAAATTTAAGGTATTGATTGTATTTTTTTAGAAAATCAAGAACCAAGAGCCCATTTAGATCACAAGTGCAAACTCAAAATTCAAGTAGTAAATTCAAACTTTTATGAGAGAAAACGTAAAAGGAAAAAATTTCGAAAAGTTGGTTAACATGAGATACTATACAAACGAGAAGTAAGTTACTAAAATAAAATAATTTTGAGCGAATGAGGTAAATATCCTTTTTTACAATAAATAATTAAAGTATATAACAGATTTTAAAAATATTTAGAATAAATAGTTGTAAATAGCAAAATTTACTGGGTAAACTTAACTAGATATTGTACCTAGTAAATTTACTATTTAATGTTATTTATTTTAAATATTTTAAAATCATGTTATTTCCTTCATTTAGTTTGTAAAAATATTATTTACCATAATTTCCAAATGATAATTAGGGATACAAAAGTAGCATGTAAGAAAGAGTACACGAGTGTTAAAAATAAAAAAATTAAAAATTAAAATAAATAGGACCGGGGGGGGGGGGGGGGGGGGTAAAAAAAAAAGGTGGTTGTAGAGTCGCCATCTCTAAACTGTTTCCGAGGTTATAATGATTTATTTAGCATTTTTGCGAGTTGCAAGGGGTGTCAGTTGTTCAGTTCTTCACTGAATCCATCTGATTCAGGTCCTCTGCTCCTCCTGCGGTGGTGGTGGTGGTGGTGGTGCTCATGACTCGTGAGCTGTTCCTGTTATGTATACACTGCATGTTTAACACAAGAGTTGGAAAAGTCCTGATAATTTTTATTTTATTTTATTATTTTTTGTTTTGTTTCTCCAAATTTTGACTTCAAAGTGGTCCTCTCTCTTGGCTTTGCCTCTTTTCATGGCCAGCACTCTGCCCAAAACCAATCTTCTCATTGATGTGTGTCTGTGCCACACTCAGTTTGAGTCCCCCCTACTTACGTATTTATGCTTGTGTTTGTACGACATAAGTATCACATGCTCACTCACACACTACTTTTTCTGCTTCTACATTAAACATTTTGTATATATGAGAATTTTACGGATAGATTGCAAAAAGTAGCCCTCTTTCGATTGTTAGATGTATATCCAATTTTAGCTAATTTTGCTTACTTTTTTATTTTGATGTGATTCTAACTGATGTAATCTTAAAAAATATGCAATATCGATTAAGATATTATAATGTATGAAGCTCTCTATATATGTAATCCAAAGAGGTTCTAAGAAGTGGAAACTCATCTCCATTTCAAGTAGATCAAAAGATTTCCATTTACTATGTTGGTTAGGGCGGAAAGTGAGAGACAGAAAAAAATAAATTTGAATGAGATTTTTAAATAGAAAAAAGAATTACACATTGTTTAATGGGAAAAAAGAAACAAAAAAAAAAAAAAAGAACTCATTGGTGTTATATAGTATGAAATGTTACTTCTCATCAAATTCATATCAAAATATAAATTGCTATAGATGAGTGAAACATATTAAAAAACTTGGCGATAGTTTACTATGCAATACCGGTAATTTTTTATTTTTTTTATTTTTTATTTTTTGTTGACAACTTACCACACAAAATTTCAGTAAATACGACTAAGAGAATAGTGTTTATAATATAATCTGATGTCAGCTTTGATAATAAAATTACAAATAGTATGGATAAGATATTCCATAAAAATATTCATTTGTATACTTTACCATAAAACCTTCCATACAATTAAAAAAGTTAAGAAAATGTCGTTTCTTTTTAGCTTTGTAAGTCGGGTCGTAAAAAGTAATTAGCAGAACAAATATGATAGAGAAGTACCAATATGTAATGAAGCAAAGAATGGAGCTGCTAGAAAACATACTTCAATAGCAATGAAACATCTTAATAATCAGGGTAGGAGCTTTTGCAAATAGTGGTTGCGAAAATAATTTGATCAATCAAATTCCTCCAAAAAGCAGGGTATATAGAACCATAATTCTGAATCCGAGGGTCAACAAAATGAGAGGTGGTGGGGCCAAGGACATGAACCAACGGTAACAACAACATCAATGTAATTGAATTTTCAAAAAGACGGTAGTAACAACGACAAAAAAATGTTGTAAAACTTAACACAACACATTTTTGAACTTGACCGACCTCCTTTTCGGCTACAGCACTAACAAAGAAAAAGTCATATAAAGACATTACATGGTAGTAGCTAGTAGCTAGGGAGAGACCCAGATATCACCTCTCCATGTCTTTAAAAGAGGTTTCAAAACCTCGTTCGAAAACCAGAATGTTGTATTTTATTTATATATATATATATATATATATATCTTTTACCGCCCACATTTGGGCTTTTAGGGATGCATGTAGGAGTGTATCAGTATGTGAGTCCCACTCTTGTCAATTTATCAAAGGTGTAAAGAGATTTTGCAAAAAACTTGTTCCTCTTCCTCTGTGCCTGTTTGTTCACACTTCCCATCATAGTCCTAACGATGCCAATGACACATTCCCAAAACTATAAAAAAATAATTGTAACACTTTGGCATTGACAACTGTTATTGAGAGGCAGGTACATGGAATGAGAAAACCCAAAAAAAAAAAAAAAATGTACAACCTAATAAAATGCGTTTGGTGACCTAAAGCGATTATTAAGCAAGATCCACAAGACTATGCTCTTGGGCCATCTCTCATTCGTAAGACTTGTAACTCACTACGCCCTTATTACTGTCCCTGTCACCCGTTATCGCTTTTAGGCACGAGCATGCCCAAGAGACTTTTTTTTTTTTTTTTTCCTTAAAAAAAATATTAGTAGTTTACATTTTATGATGTGCTTAGGTCAGTGCTCATTTCGTGTCTCTTATCATGCTCAATAGGTAATTCATAAAGCAAAAGAGAAAAATAAGGACTAGATACACAAGAAAACAATAATTTTTTTAACAAAATACCTTGAGCATTCTTACTATTTTTTTACTAACTTGATATTAAAATATAAGAATTGTCTTCCAACTGGCCGAACGGCCGTCCAGCGGTACAACCTGCGCAAGAGACTGACATAACCCGAGGAAGAGTGCGGTTAACCCGCTAGAGAGAGAGAGAGCGGGAGGGGGGTCAAACTTTCTCGTTCAGCAGTGAAAGTTCTCGTAAAAATATAATCATTTAAATTTTTTAGAGTTCTTTTTCATTATGTTCTCTATTTAAAAGGTATTTAAGGTATATTTGAGGCCAAAATGGAGTGGTGACCAAGAAAAGTAAGAATTTGTGTAGTAAATATAATAAAAAGACAACACTTCAAAATCTACGATACACTTTCTGAAGAAATGCAAAATACAGGGTACAAAAAAAAAAAAAATGTCCTAGCTCCGACCGCCATCCTTGTAAGTTGTAACCATGCTCCGTGGCCAAAAAATGGGCCGTTCTTGGTATTAACATGCTTGGTCGTGTTCCTTGTGCTTCTATGCATTATGAAAAAGTTTTTTGTTCACTTGTGTAAAGAATACAAAGTCAATTTTTCTTTTCATAAAAACCATTGTGGTGGGCCAAAATTATTTGCCCCTCTGTGTTCCTCCTCCTTCCCAGATTCACAATATGATTGTGACAATGGCAACCCACAAATAAAAAATAAAAAAATAGAATAAAATAAAAGTGTCTTCAGGAAGGCAATGGTAAAATAGAGGACAATAAAACATGTCTTGTTCTACAAGGGAGCTTTTAAGTTCTAAAAGGTCAGTGACTACTAGAGAAGCAAACCTAGAACAGTAAAAATAATGAATAATAATAATAATATTAAACACAAAACCCCATTAGATAAGTGTTGTTACATTACAATGACAAGACTGAAGAATCACTGAACTTTTGAATTAAAACCTTACAAGATGTTGATCAACTACTATTGGGTTGTTCGGTTTAAGGATTTGAACACGTATTGTTCTGATTCAAATCCCTTTTTATTACAGTATGTTATCTTACAAAAATTCCACCCCAAAAAAAAAAAAAAAAAAAAAAAAAAAAAAAAAGAAATTAAATGAAAAAGTTATATTCAAACCCTTTACCAAACACACTATAAAAGAAAAAGGAGACTTGTTGTGCACGTATCAAGAATGGCCTCCTCTGAAGATGCATACTAAAGAACTTGGACGCAGACCAACACACAACTTTAGAATTGCTATAGCAAACATGTTCACCATGCATACAAGCAGCTATTGTTTTGAACCATTTAGCTTAAAATTCAACTACCATTTCAAGAAAAATATTCGAGGCCTGTAAAATGTGTCTAGGTACAGAGTCATCTAGATTGACAAGCAGCCAAAATAGCCAATTTCCTTGCACTTATTGTTTATGTCCCATGTTTAACATTTTAAGGTCAATCTACTTGAGATCTTGTAGCTTAAGAGGGACTTTCCATGTAGAACCTCTCACGGTACGAATTATTCAGTCAGTAGAATATTTACGATTGAAAACAGTTTTATGCTACACACAGTAAATTTTCATCGTAAACACTCGTAATAAGATGACTTCTAGTCAAAAGGTACGATTTGGAAGATGAGAAGTCAAACGTCTAAGAATCTTTCACCATCTCTTTATAACGAACATAAAAAGATGTATCTAAACAGTGATTATGAACACAGGTAATCCCATTCCCCACAAGCACTCAAATGCTTGAAAGAAATTGTCCTAAACATGAAAGAAAGCAACACAAGACATTCATAAGAACAAGTTAACAAATACATTTTTAATTTTAAAGGTGCCAAATATCAATATTCATTTTCCTCAAAACCAATCCCAAAAAATAACTTTTTTTTTTTTTAATAGAGAACAAATTATCAGCCTTGTTACCTCACACATGAATTTCTCCACCCTCATAATAATTTCCAATTAAAATCTTGTATTCCGTAAATTGATGTTTGTTCCATCAAATGATTAAAGATGATTTCTTGTCAAAAGGTAATTTGAACCTGGTTTTGATTATGAACAAACACAAACCATCTCAACAAATACTCAAATTGCTTGATACTAATAAACTCAACATCAAATTTTATGAATTTCCACATACATTTCACGAATATCATCAGTACACAATTCCCTTAAAAAAAAAATTAATTGTTTCAAATCGCAGATCAAAATTCCCAAATTGTTGAAATAATTACCTCTTAAAAAAAGAATTTCTCAATCCTCAGAAACTGGAAAGCGAAGAGAGCTTCAAGCACGCCCAACACGCCCCGGCAAAGACGTCGAGAACAAAATGTCTGCCGAGCAAAACCCTAGAAACCGCGGTGACGGCGGCCCAATACCAAACGGAGAAATTGACGGCCTTGATAAGATCGGAAGTAGTGGAGGAAGGCAGCGGCGACGAAGAAGACCGGGAGGAGTGGCCGCTGGGGAAGGAGAAGTGGTCGGCGGAGACGGCGACGGTCATGTTGTTGGGGTTGTAGTGAGGGCGGGAGCGGCGGACGAGGACCTTGACGAGGCCGACGAGAGCGAGGTCAAGAAGGAGGCCGAAGAGGAAGGGGACGAGGAAAGGGCGGAGGTGAGGGGAAGGGGCGAGGAGGAGGGAGAGGGAGAGGGGGAAGACGAGGCGGAAGTCGGCGGAGTACTCGAGGAGGAGGAGGAGGGAGTGTGGGAGGAGATGTTTGGTGAGAGTGTGGAGGTGGAGGGACAATCTACTGTCGAGGTTTATAAGGCGGCGGAGGAGCGGCGGCGAGGTGGTGGCGGCGGCGGTTGTGGTGATTGTGGGTTTGGGAGATGATGAGGGGGTCCATTGCCATTGGTGGGTTGGACTGGAAGTGGACAGTGGAGTCGCGGATGATTGGGCCGTTGAGGTGGGTTCTTTGTTTTTTACACGTGACATTGAAATATGACCCCAAAAAAAAAATCCAAAATATTTTAAAGATAACATAATTATGTAATGGTTACTACCGAAAATTACAGTTAATAGATAATTTTATTTTTTAATTTCATTATAATTTCACACCAATAAATAGTTTAAATCTTTCAAAAAAATAATTTTAAATCCCTCACTCCAAATTAAAAAAAAAAAGGTCATCTTCAGTAAAAAAAATATATATTTATGATAAAATAATATATTTTAAAATATTTTCAATAAATAACATATCTACTATAAAATTTATTTACGAGAATATTTATAAAATTACTCTTGACAGTTAATAAAGATTTAAATTGAGCGAGAACCCTTTCTGGTTCTCCTATCCTATAGGATTTAATAAATAGGATTTCGAAACCTTTCCTATTCCTGTCCCCGGGATTATTGTAGCAATATTTTAATAGTTTAAAGACATTCTAGTTACGAAAAAAAAAAATCAGGGATAAAAGTTACACAAGATTAAAAGTTTAGGAACTAAAAAATAATTTTCTTTAAATAGAACTAGAATTAAATTACATGGAAAATGGAGAAATAGTAGTGCGACGTGCACTCATGAGCCATTAGTTCATGTGGGGTTCTACTGTGAGACCTATAGAAATTAGGGTTTAGATTGAGCACGTAGCATTCTTTTTGGATTAAAATTAAAAAAGGTGGAAATTTAGTTACAAATTTTAAAAATCATAATATTTTATTTAATTCGTCACATCAAATTTAGTATTATATCATATGTAGAGATAATTAGGTTGTATGATACATATAATTAATGATGTCAATTTGTATCAATCCGGATAAGTCAACCTGAGTATTATGCATTCATTAATCGTGTCAACTCGTTATTGATCCAAACATATTTATAGTTACCGAATATTAATTATTACGTATTTCGTGTCGTGTTATTGTGTCATTATCCAAATGGTCATCCCCTATGATTAGATAAGATTACTTGTGACATGAAAAATCATAAACATTATATCTATTAGTGCTTCTTTAAGTTATTGAGGACTCAAATTAATGCTTAGGAGAAGCTTATTAGTAAATTAACCACAAATGAAAACAGCTCTCAGTGTAAGAAAAAATAGCAAGAATATTCTAAGTGTGTGATTGTTGTATTTTTTTGTCATAATTTCTACTTTTACTTCTAATAAAAGGAGAAGTCAAGAAGAAAAAAGGCAACAATATAATATTTCATCGGAGTTTATAGAAAGGAAAAGAATTTTTGAAAACTTCAAAAACATTACCAAACTAACCCTTAACGCTTTTTTAAAGACACAGCTTCAGGTTTCTGCAAATATTGCATATGCTTTCTTTTGCTTGCATTAATAAGCAAACTTGAGAGAGTAATAAATGGACAAAAATGTATTCACTACCGTAAATGGCAAAACTGACAAACATAAAAAGGTCTCTTCTATTTTTTGTTTTGTCTCTACCATCCTTTTGTAGGGACAAAAATCTCCAAGAGGAACAAATCAGAACCAGCTTTTCTCAAGGTTTTCAGTGAAATTTCTGATTCCTTTTTTGGACAAGCTTATACTTAGGGTTGATTCGCAAAAATGTGGCACCTACTTTAAAATTTATATTTTATTATTTATAATATTTAATTAAATAATTAAATGAAGAAAAAATAAATAGCTAACATACTCATATCTCTTTCTTTTCTTCTCTTTTTATTTATTAGAATATTTTTTACATATCTCCGACTCCGCTCGCCAACCGGCCATCGGTCACCGACGGTGATGATAGGCATTTCGGTTTCTGCTTGAATGCCTATGCCTTTTGAATTCCACTAATACAAATCAATTGTTCATATTAGCACTTGCACATATCCATTCTCAAAATACGACTACTATTCAGCTCAATTGCACACAAAAAAAAAAAAAAGCAAAAAGTAAAAAGCAAAGAACACAACGGGGAATGGGGGCGGCCACACAAGGAACAGGTTAAGGGGGTGATCATTAGAACTATAAACAAAAAAAATAGGTGATTCAGGTTACCAAAAGGGATAAACAAAAGGCTGTGATCAGAGCAAAAACTTCAGGCTTCACAAGGACGAACCTCCGCCTCGCGGAGGAGGAGCCGAAGCCGCGTCCAACATCGCGCGTCCAAGCAGCCGCCACGAGCTTCACCTCCATCAACAAGTCGTTAGCACCTGCCATAAGCACAGCATAAAAAAAAAAAAAGGGATTCGAAAGCGAAAGGCTACAAGAACCTCAAGAAACGCACCAAAAGAAAAGCAAATACGCAGAAAAAAAAGGCACCAAGCAGAAAACAAGAGAAAAAATGTGAAAAAAAAATGGACAGAAGAGCGAGAGCTAAGCGGCAACAAAGCGCACGCAGGCCGGGAAGGGAAGAGAGCTGTGAGAAGCCAAAACGAGGGGGGTCAGTGGTGGGAAAGGCAAGAAGAGGCCGCAAGCCCGGGGTCAAAGAGAGGCGGGGGGAAGCGGAAAGGGAGCGGGGTAGAGGGGACAAGAGACGGGAACTGCTACAGAAACGTAGTGGATTCGAAAGAAGACAGAGGGAAGGTTACTATAAGGCGGGGGGAAGGCGCGGAGAAGGCGGGGGGAACGCACGAAAAACGGGGATGAGGCCACGACAAAAGGACAAAAAACCAAGAAGAACAAGAAGAAGCAAACAAAACCCAAAAGCGCAGCCAGCACAACAACAGGACACAAAGGATGGACAAACGACGCGTGTCGGTTGGGGAAGCAAAGGCGCAAACAGTGAGCGCACAACCACAACAAAGAAGCCACACAGCCAAACGGAATCACTAAAAAGCGGCAAATCGGAAGAAAAGGAATAGAAAAAGTAAAAGGAGGGGCAAGCAAAAGTGATGAGGTTGTATAATCAATATCGAAAGGGCTTAGAGAGATGGTTCTAATTAAAAAAAAAAAACAAAAAGAAACTGAACAGTGTACTGTAGAGGGCTTGACATCAGAGATCATGAATTTCTATTACTATGATTAATATGAACCGAAAAGGAAAATAACAGGTTCGTCACCAACTTATAAAAATTAAAACTAAATCCATGCACTTATTGATTCCAGAAATCTTTAATTTCTCCAATTAGGATCCACATGCACAAGGAAGAAATTAAATAAAATAAATATAAATAAATAAATAAATAAACAAACAAACAGAAACACAAAGAGAAAAGAATAGATTGAACATCAACATGTCTATTTTTCTTTGATTTTAACTGATTCAAGTCATGGAGGCAGTAATAATAGCGGGAAAGAAAGCGAAAGTATCTCATAAAACAAAAACCAAATCATAACTCGTCGGATTCCATAAAAACAGTAAATAATTAACAAAATCATCAACTTTCACACAAATCTTAAAGATCATTTTAGAGTCTTGATGAACTACCTACCGCCGGCGGAGATGAGTCGGAGTTCATCTCGGACACCGCGTGCAGATCTCACGTGATACGGAGCCGTGCATTTGGGTGTGTCTCTTGTAGAAACCAAAAAACTAATTTGGGAGTAAGAGAAAGCTAAGGTTTCTTATTCCAATCAATGAATCAAAATAATACATCAAAAGAGGTTTATATAGGCTAAATAGAAAAATATAGAAAAGACTAATCGACCCTTAATTGTTGAAAAGATGAAACTTAATAATACAGAAACAAGTAATAAGCAATAAAATAAATATAAAACTATATTATCTAACATCCCCCCTCAAACTCACGATGCTGCTGCAAGTAGCAGTTGAGAGTTTGCCAAATAAGAAACGAAAACGCGAAGCGAAAGCGCCTAAGTAAACATGTCAACATCTGTATGGAAGAAAAACGACAGGCAATGTGATGGTGCCAAGTTGATAGTGATGTCGAATGACATGACAATCAATCTCAATATGTTTGGTTCCGCTCAGGAAACACTAAATTGCGGCAATCTGATTAGCACTCTACTATCACAATGTAAGGGAGTAGGTCGATGAAGAAAAACACTCATATTTGCAAGCAACCAACGTAACTAAACTATCTCACAAGTAGTAGAAGCTATAGCACAATATTTCTGCTTCGGTGGAGGATCGGGAAATATCATCTTGCTTTTTACTCTTTCAAGAAATAAGAGAGTCACCCAGAAAGATACAGAAGCCAGCGGTGGACTTGCGATCCGTCGGATTACTAGCCCAATCAGCATCAGAGTAAGCATGTGGCTCTAAGGATGAAATAGATGGAAGTATGAGACTCTGAAACTGAGTGCCCTGAAGATACCTTACAATACATAGAACAGTAGCCCAATGAACTGTAGTAGGTGTAGTGACAAACTGACTAAACACATGAACCATATGTGCAATATCTGCCCGAGTGATAGTGAGATAAACCAAATTGCCCACAATAGTGCGGTATAAACTAGGATCCGGCAAAGGAGGACCATCAGAAGGAGTAGATCGAGTATTAGTCTCAAGAGGTGTATCAACAATCTTATTATCAGTAAGACGTGCACGCTCAAATATATCAGCTATATACTTTCATTGGGAGAGAAGATAACCTTCGGAGAAGAGGCGACCTCAATGCCCAAAAAATAACGTAGTGAGGCCCAGATCTTTCATGACATAACAATAAGCTAACTCAAATCTTCAGTGCATTAATACCGTCAACATCATCACCAGTAATAATCAATATCATCAACATATAAAAATAGTAGAATCGACCCGTACCAGTACATCTGACAAACAAAGCTGAATCATGATGACTAGAACGAAAGCCAAGCGAAGTAATTACCGTAGAAAACTTCTCAAACCAGGCTCGAGGTGCTTGTTTGAGACCATAAAGAGCTTTTCTAAGCCGGTAGACTTCACCAGGTTGATGAGAAATACCAGGAAGAGATACCATGTAAACTTCTTCATGAAGATCACCATTCAGAAAGACATTTTTTACATCCATCTAAGATATGTGTCATTGACGAACAGAGGCAACTGCAATAAGAGTGCGAACAATAGTCATTTTACAACTGGGGCGAAAGTCTCCTCATAGTCCATACCATACTCCTAGAGTAAACTTTAGCAACAAGTCGGGCTTTGTATTTTTCAATAGAGCCATCAGACTTCGTTTTGATTTTATAGACCCAATGAGATCCAATTGGTCTTTTACCTGGTGACAAAGGTACCGAGTCCTATGTATATGTCTGATGCAAAGTAGTAAGTTCCTCAGCCATAGCATCCTGTCAAAGTGGATCACAAACAACCTCTCTATAGGACAATGGCTCAGAGAGACGATGAATAGAAGCTAAAAAGGAAGTGAAAGAGCTAGAATAACAAGACTAAGTAAAATCTGGTAACTTAGTAGACTTACGAGAACGCGTAGAGTGACGAAGGGGAAAAGGAGGAGGAGGAGCCGCAGTCTCAAAAGGTGATTGGTCAGCTGTAGGGGGAGAGGGAGCAATGGTAGCATCAGGAATCAGAGTACCAGAATCTATTGAGCTATCAGTGGGAACTCTGCAAGAAACATTATCTGAAACTGAAGTAGGTGCTGTGAAACAAATGGTGAGACTATGTTAGTGTCAAGAGTGAAAGGATCGATATGTATGAGATTAGGACCTTGGTCAGATTATGAGAACTAGCAGGAATAGAAAAATATGAGATATGTTCAAAAAACATAATATGACGAGAGACATATAATTTTTAACTAACTTGATCAAAATAACGATATCCTTTTTTACCTGCACCATAACTTAGAAAGACACATATAATAGACCGTGATGATAATTTACTACGCTCGACATGAGGACAAAGGATAAAACAGGTGGAACTAAAAACACATAAGGAAGAATAATCAAGAGCATATCCATACAACTTTTCAAACGGTGATAGACCAGAAGTATGTGAGGTAGGAATCCTATTAATCAAATGAGCAGCAGTAAGAATTGCTTCTCCCCAAAATTCACTAGGAACACTAGAAGACAATAAAAGAGAACAAGCAGTTTCAACCAGATGCCTATGTTTCCTTTCGGCAACACCATTTTGTTCAGGAGTATCTGTACAAGAAGTTTGGTGAATGGTTCCATCAGAGGCAAGTAATTAGAAAAATCATTAGAAGTATATTCTCCTCCCAAATCACAACGAAAACACTTTATGATAGTCGAATGTTGAGTTTTTACAAAAGCTTGGAAAGTATTTATACTAAGAAAATCAGAACGACGTTTCATAAGATAAACCCAACATATCGAGTGCAATCATCAATAAAAGAAACATATTATCGTGACCCCCCCTTTGTGATAACTGGAGAAGGTTCACACATATCAGAATGAACGAGATCAAATGGAGCATGAGAAAAGGAAATACATTTATAAAATGGTAAAGTAGAAAATTTTGTCAGTTTGCAACCACTACAATTAGAAACATCACGAGGTTTTAAATTCCTAATGCTTCGGTAGAAGCTAAATACTGTAAACGAAATGTCGAAACATGACCAAGACGAGAATGCCATAAATAAAAATCAAAAGACGAACTACTCAAACGAAAAGACGATAGATCCACACTAGAAGCTACAACTTCTGGTACTTTGAGCTGATCCAAAATATAAAATCCCCCTTGCCTATGACCTGTCACAATCAACTTCTGAGATTGTGGGTCCTGCACATAACAAGTGGAAAGAAAAAAAAGAGACAAAGTATCCTAGCTGACACAATTGACTAACAGAAACAAGATTTAAAGTAAGACTAGAAATGCGATAAACATTCGAAAGAGACTAAAAAGGTGTAACAATTGAACCAACACCTACTAATGGCATACGGGTACCATCAGCAGTCATAACTGACATAGAGGAATTGGGAGATAAAGAAACAAAGGATGGTATATCAGGTGACATATGATGAGAAGCTCCAGAATCTAGGACCCACAAGGAAGATGATATATTTTAAGGACTAGAGGATGACAAACCTATATGAGAGGATCATAGTTTGTGGCTGTGTAGCAAGGAACTTCTGAAATTGCTCGAATAACACACTGATTGACTGAAGATAATCATCTTTATGTTTACTCATGATGAGAAAGTAAATAAACAAACCAATAATCACCAAGCAAGAGAGAACAATACTACGATGCAAAATCAAACCAAGAAACAATCAAAACGTGCAGAAGCGAGTGATTGTACGGACAATCCGAAAAAGTGTACGGACGGCGGCTGTTGTACGGACGTCGGTTCTGATACATGTAGAAAACCAAAAAATCAATTTGGGAGCAAGAGAAAGCTAGGGTTTTCTTATTCCAATCAATGAATCAAAAAATACATCAAAAGAAGTTTATATAGGCTAAATAGAAAAATATAGAAAATGTTAATATACCATTAACTGTTGAAAAAGAATGAAACCTAATAATAACAGGAAATAAGTAATAAGCAATAAAATAAATAGAAAACTATATTATCTCTATCATCGATGAGATAATCACAGTGTGAAACAGTGAGACGGCCGCCGAGATCGTGCCAGAAAAACTTCAGATCCGACGACAAGAGGCGTTGCTCCATTATCTTGTCTCCAAGTAGCGCCGAAAAACTTTAATCACATCGGCAACTTCAGATCCAATGAGCGAGCTCCGGAGAAGATCCAGCGACACTGTATAGAGGCTTGCGTAGACAACCAAAGGCTCGTTGAAGACCTTCACCGTTAGAGGACGAAATAGAGAGGCCGGCGCTACTGCAAGAAGAGAGAAGGGGAAAGAGAGAGAGAGGGAGGAAGAGAGAGAGAGACACTTGCAGAGTAAGAGGAGAGAGAGAGAGAGAGAGAGAGGAAAAAAAAAAAAAACGAACATGGCTGCACCAAAATATATGCAAGGGCAAAATGGAGAATTTGCATTGCAATTTAAGATATTTTTTTACTTAAAAAATCTAATATGACAAAATTACCATGAATCTAGCTGGCAAAATTATAAAGGGGATGTCCAGCTATTTTCTTAATTTTATCGGTTACACAACCAGCAACCATGTTGGCCCATTTAGATAATTACTCGTGGGCCGTTAAAACTGTAATTGGGCTTTGTATGTATAGTTTAAGATTACAATGTTTCACAATGAGGCAAAGCTTTGTGAGGCTATTTATAACGTAGAAATGGTCCTCAAACTCGTAAAAACGACGTGTCATGACTAAAAAACTGAAGAAAGTAGCAGAAGAGAGAAATGTGTGGAAAAATTTAAGCTTATAATAAATTTGTTTGAAATTATATAGAGCTGAAATTTTGACCCGAGTTTTGGAGAAGGGTATGACAGATCTAATCAAAGGACCACGAAATTGGCAGAAATATGCGGCACAAAATTGCATTAATTTCGAATAATTACTTCGACCCATGTGCTTCATTATTCTTTTGTCTTCTTTTATATATTCAAGTCATACTCTTACTATTCCGGAGTTTGAATTGTATATTTCACGTTTAAATAATTAAATAAAGTACAAGTTGTTGAAAGACACAAGGAAATGGCCAATTAATACTTTGCAATTGTGTTGAATTTTTTTCATTTATATTTATATATACATATGTATGAACATCGATCATAAATATAAATATAATATATATATATATATATATTTATATAACATAATACAAAAGATAGCATGGACATCCTCTTGTCATGTACTTGTCGAAGAGGAAAAAAAAATAAAAGAAAAAGACGGCTGCATGGTGTTCAAATTGTTCGTTTGATGAATATAAAAAACACGCGTATTGTTTAGTAGTCGACTTAAATTTTAAATATTTGGACATATTCCTTAACTAATAGTTTAAGATATTCTAGGAGAATTTAATGATGCATTATGATGCAAAGAAAGCTCATAGTTTTCAATTATCAGAATCCCTTCATGTTGTTTGAGTTGTGAGTTTTCGACTAATTCACTCATTTTTGTTCATAAACAATAAGCGGGGCCGTTTTAAAGATACTGCATTTTGCTGTTGTGTTTGCATTTACAAACCCGTCATCATGGCTTTCAAACTATATATACTTTAGGAGAATGACGTAAATAACATAATTACGGATGAAATTGTTAAGGTAAATTATAGCAAATTTATGGGTAAATAAATATACTTTTTTACTAGGAGTGAATAACTTATGTACAAAGTAAACAATATTTTATTTATTAGTAAATATGCTATTTACTTTAACAGATTCATAATATGTTATTTATTTTAACTTTTATAAATATGTTTTTTGTTATAAATTTTACTTAATAGTTTCGTAGGCTTCCGTAAATATGATGCTTACTACATATTCCGTAATACGGTATAGTTTCTCTTGATCTTATACCGTTCTAGGTTTGCAAAAATATCTCATACATTCATTATATCAATTTTACTACAATATATCCATCCATTTTTTTATAATTTTGATCGTACATTTTATCTCCTAGCATATTGAAAATCTTCTTTCCAGGTAGAACTTAAAAAAGTTGTATTTTGAAATTGATCCTTTAACTTTGCAGGAGTAGTCCAAAAAAAAAAAAAAAAAACACTAAAGACCCCCCCAATAAGAGTAGTTTATCAGCAATATGGCACACAACAAGGCAGTGGGGCGAGGGCTGTGTGTGCTGGTCCACGCAGACAAAGACAATGAGGTTGGATATTATTTGCATTTCTAGTTTCTATAAGCTACGGCCATGGAAGTTCACAGGCTCACACATACATACATATATATAAGATCGACCATAATAAAATCAAGTGCTGATCATGATCACGGGCAATCTTCAGAGAAAATCTAAACTCATATCTAAAGAATCCAACATTCTGTCCAAAGGTAGATCATGGGTAAACGTCATTGGAAGTTGCTCCCAACAAGAAAAAGGACCACCAACTCTTGGACCTATATATACGCATTAAAAATTTACTTAGATTTGTTTTTCAACCCATTAATTTATATCCATTTCTTTCACCAACTTTTACTTTGCTCATCACATATCTATTATATTTAATTAGATCTTCTTCCTATATATACATATATCCATGTAGGGGTGTCTATTGACACCCCTTTGTCTTCTTTCCCAACCCCCCTTTCTTAAATTATCTACGAATTAAAACTTAGATGTTCATTATTACTTGTTACATACACCACCCCTGTTATCATTCCAAAAAAAAATCCCTTTGATTTAATCCTACTCTTCATCCTTTTATACTCCCCTGCTCCTTTTTTTTTTTTTTTTTTTAATTTTCAACTCCAATTATTATTATCTTTTAGATATCCATTTTTAATATTTTATTTTAAACCAAATTAAAATCTTGAGAATTTTTTTTTTTTTTTTTTTTGTGAAGGTTGAAAATATTTTATATTGGTTGATGGGTGCAAAAAGAATTAAAAATAGAATTAAATTGTAGGAATTATTGTAGAATGATAAGAGGGGTGCAATAAGTAAAAATAGATACTTAATTTTAATAGGTATATAATTTAAGAAAGGGAGTGGGAAAAATAGATTGAGGGATGTTAATAGACGCCCCATCCATATATTTGTCACATTCTCATTGGGGTCTCTAATGTGTTGCCACCCAACTTTGGAACAGTCAATTCCATTTTGGTTGCTTTGTTTTCATTCATGATAATGATCCGAGAATCACTCCCTCGTCTTATTTAACCTTTTTCATTATGTTACATGTGTGAACTTTACATTTTACAATCAAGACATGTGGTTTAATTACCATGCATGCAAGTACCCACCTTTAGTAGCCGATTTGGCACCTTGTTAACATAAACGATTAGGGATGTTAAAAAAAGTGAGTGAGGAGAGACTAATGCTTATAATACAAGGTTACAATATCATTTTTTTATTTCCTTGGACAATTGATGGTATTGTAATTCAAATTCCAGCTGATTTGGGTTTCTTGAATGTCGGCCTTTATTTAGTGTTAGAACGACAACATTATTTAAAAAATAAAATACCTGTTGAAGGGGTCAAAATTTTGCACATTAATATTAATATTATTTTTTTTTTTAAGGGACAGTCAATGTTTTGTAAATGCATGACAAAGAGGCTGAGAAGTTGTGCAGTTTGTAGACTGCATTAATGGCGGCTTTAAATGACAGAACAGATCAAAGGGTGTATAAGAAATCGTGCAATTTATTGACTATAATTAGGAGAGTAGAGATCAGTTTTCATGAAGAAGAAGCAGTACCACTTGAATGCTTTGTCTATTTTTTCATGACTCAAAGTTGGTCAAAAGCTATATATGTCTATTATCTCTATATATCTTCTCATCAATCCCTCCCTTAATTAGGGTAAGAGAAAGGAGGATCTTCTTTTCAAAAGCACAGCATTTGCAATACTTTTTTTTAAAAAAATTTAATTAATTAATATATGAGACCTAATGTTATGGGATCATTTGTTTTTAATTGAAATTTTACTAAAATTTTTAGGTCTATATGTATGCTTTATACTGCACATAAAAGCTAGCTAGCGATATGTGTATTTATTGCTAGTTGGTGACAAGTACAATTGATTTTTACACACACGCAATTACAACATTAAATAGGACTAAATACACTCGCATATATAGATAAATTTTAAACTCGTAATTCATTGTATATAGCATATATCCAAGTCAATATTTACTTTGTTAAAACCACAAATTTTATAAGTTGAAAATAGTAAAAAGGAATGAAAAAAAATATTATTCCAAGCCATTAGTCAGCTTTTCAAAATCAGGGGAAAAAAAAAAAAAAAGGAGTATTTGGTTGTGTAATTACTAATCCTTTGAGACACTTTTAGACAAATAATGATTTTAGTTAGTTGTTCAGTACAGTTAATTATCTTTTCGTAAGTAATATCCGAAAACAGTGAAATTTCATGACGACCCTTGGTTTTTTTTTTTAAATAACAAATTACAAATGGGACTAAACTCACAACCACTCAAACCGCTCCTCATGTCATTAGACCAATGGTCGTCCTAGTTTTAGTGTTTATAAAATATCTTAACTTCCCAAATAAAAAAAATTTTAAAATAATAATAATATATTCGAGACTTCACTCAAAATAGGCATAATCATAATGGAAAATTTTAAATTAAAGTTCATTTACGCGACTATAAGATAACTAATTAACATTCTGTTAATTTAATGATCATCACTAAGTCACAAACGGTATGTGTAGAGTAGAATGAGGCTTCGGTTGGAAAAGAAGTGAGTTCGATTCTCTATTAACATGAGAAAAAATGATAGGCTAGCTACAAAGATAAAATGATTAATAAGGAGAAAATACTAGACGGCCAACAAGAATTGTATAATTAGTTAAGCAAACGGTGTTTCCATCCACTATGAATGGTGAAATTTGAAACGCAAGAAAAAGAGACGAAGAAAAGTGAAAGGAGTGGGTAAAAAGGTAGAAAAAATTTGAAAGGGACGGGGTGTAAAACCAAGTAAAATGGCACGCATGGAAATAGAAACGCAGTTCCCGGGAAGGCTAATTGAGAGAGAGAGAAGAGAGAGAGAGAGAGAGAGAGAGAGAGATAAAAAATGGGAACAGGCGTGAGAGCAAAGGCTGAGAAAGAAAGACCCTCCATTACAACAAGATCAAGTCCCGTATTCCCCACCCTTTGCTTTTGTCACTCCTAAGACTGTATTGCACTTCTTTTAATTCATACCTTACAGAATCTCATAATTATCACCTTCCATTATTATATAATTACAATTTTATTATATAAGACATATATAAATCAATCTCTTATTCCACACACACACACACATATATATATATGTATATATATAATTCAGCTTCAGTTTCAATTTTTGTATACTATATACTACCTAGCTATTTGTCCCTACTATCATCATTTCACGCATTTCTCATAACATTTTTAAATTTTTTTTTTTTTTTTGACTATTTGGCGTTTAGTTACATATAAGCTTTGATTATAATCTCAATGCAGTTGTCACCATGTTATGTAACCACATGCCATTATCCCAATAAGCACCACATTAATATTAAACCTAGCCAACCTAGTTGTGATGCCGACTAATTTCTTTACTCATGCCAATATGGGTTACCACTTAACTACATTTTAATTTCAATTAATTAAGATGAAAGTGGTGTAAGTTGGTGCATGGTGAACCTTGTCGTTTACCAGTTTAAATTTCAGTGCTCTTTTATTTTATTATTATATTTTATTTATAGATGCATTGCCAGCTGCCCGCAGTTTCCATATTCTCTTTCTATTCTTCTATTCTGTTTTTTTCTATTCTATTGATCTATCCTCACTGCCTAATCCCCACTTCAAACTCCTATGAAAGATTCTGCCTAATAATTCCCCCATTTGATCTCCCTCTAATAACCCCACCCCCTTTTTAATTTTATTAATTTTTTTTAGTTTTTGTTCTGTTTTCATAATTTGGAGATTTT
The DNA here is from genome assembly GCA_009761775.1 of Ficus carica. Classification (NCBI taxonomy): domain Eukaryota; kingdom Viridiplantae; phylum Streptophyta; class Magnoliopsida; order Rosales; family Moraceae; genus Ficus; species Ficus carica. The sequence continues at coordinate 1,078,885 of CM019750.1, forward strand.
ATGAGATTATTAGAAAACATAATCGTTTTGTGAAATGACAAGAGTACTCTATAGCTTATAAAGTACTGTTGGTCCTATGAAAGTGGATCAAGCTATGCCAAATCTTTAACAAAACAATGATGAATAGTTTGTATATGTTACATTTAACTCAACAATTAAAAGCTATATCTTGCAAGGTTTTTTTTTTTTTTTTTTTTTTTTATATATAATTTCAGGTGCTTTTTTTCTGTTCCATTGAAACTTCAAGCTCACCAAGAACACTGCGTAGAGTAAATTGTTCTTTGATTATAAGGAGCAACAAAGGTCATAAATTATTCAAATATAGTTAGATGGCAAGGGCAAGTCCTTTTATTCGAAAATGACATCACTTTGATTATAGGTTCTTCTTACCAACCGTGAATGTGTCAATCACAAAATCAATGCTGCTGGTTTGCGGTCACTTTGGACGTCAAACACAATTCCTTTCAAGCTTAAATCTTTCAAACTATTACACATATATGCAAGGGAAAGTTTTGAAAAATCGAAAGAAGTTTAAAAAAAAAAAAAAAAAAAAAAAAAGGAGATTTATTTTTTTAAATAAACGAAAAGACCCAACTAACAGAAAATATGATGATATCAAAGACTCTATATTAATTTTCATGTGGGATTGGTAAATGATAAGGGGTGCTAAAGGGTGTTAAGCTAGTCGAGATGTTTTGGTGTACTTACTGATTTTTTTTTCTATCACTTAATTAAATATGTATATATATATGGTTGGTCTTGTATCCGGTATCGAATGATATTCGGTAATATGAACTTCAATTACTGTGAATGTGAACTTCAATTACTATAAATGTAAATTCATGCATATGGAAATGTAAACAAAGAGAATTCACATTCACTTTAACTACATTCCCTTATTATGGATTCACATTCTTAGTAACTGAAGTTCACATTTAGAGTAACTGAAGTTCACATTATCGGATATCGGATATATATATATATATATATATATAAACTCCAAAAGATAAAGAAAATCATCTAGGTTGTGTTTAGTTAATTGTATTACGTAATTAAGCACTTTTGTTAAGTGGGGAAAAAAAGGAGCAAGAGGAATTATGGCTTCCAATATGACTATGCTCCAACACTGTACCCCATTATAAAGACAAGAAGCAAAAAATGGATTTGTCTAAATGTCTTCTCAAGTTTCTTCTTGTTTATCATTACAATCAAGCTTTGGAGTGGACTCAATTTGCAGGATATATATAGCTATATATAGCTATATATACACTAACACAATGCAAGTGGAAAACCAAAAAAAAAAAAAAAAAAAAAAAAGTTATACTGTCGCAGAACATATTTTTGCTTTTGTTTACTCTTGATACACAAATCCAATGAAAATCTTGCCGAGATGATCTGGAAACTACCTTTCTTAACGTATTTAAATTCAATGAATAGATTCTTGATCTCTATCCAAACACATTTTTCCCTTTTTGAGTTGTAAAAAAGCGCGCGCGCGCACATACACTTTCATTGGATACCTTATACACCTACATCTACAAAATAATAAGGAGAACATCAGAGAAAGAGCTTACCAATAAGTCGCATTATTAACAAGCGTTATACAAATACAACAAAACCAGATAATTAAGTTACTCAAAATTATCAAGTTTATTGAAATCACATTTACTACTTTAAAATTAAAAAATATATATATATATATAAATTAAACTACAAATAAAGGTAATTATGTATCAAAAAAATGTTAAGTTCCCTAATATAAAACTGCAGGTGTGAATGGAAATAATACCAGTACTATTAAATGTTTTATAACTGTAAAATTAAATCCCTTAATTATATTAAATACGGTTCTTTGAATGAATATATATATATAAAAATAAAAAAAATAAAAAAAAAAACCTCTGAATATATGTTTCACAGTTAAACGAGAAAAACAGTGATTTTATGATAAATGAGGAACGATTAAAATCAAAGCCATATATGCACAAGACATGTAGATGGTCAGGCCCTGGAAGTGGGCAGTGGCCACCACAACTATATAGGTTATAAGAAGGGATTTTAGCAAGCAAAAAAAAAAAAAAAAAAAAAAGTTATCTCAAGGGGCATCCATGGAAATTTAATGTAAATTATTTTTTATTTCTCTTTCTTGTTTCTTCTCACTTTTTTAGGAACGGGACCAAAGACAACAATTTTGTCCTCTCTCTAGTCCCATGAAGAAGAAAGAGACAGAATTCCACGTGGGTAATTCCAAAAGCTTCAGAAGGGCAACACCGTCATTCCCCCTCTAGCCATTATACTTAAATAAAAATAAAACCAATTTAATAACCCGCCATGTCGCTTCCATTCCATTCTTCTTTCGTTCTTTCTTTCTGAAATTTCTATTTCTCTCTTCTCTCTCGCCGCCAGCCATTATACAGAGAGCAGAGACATGAGAAGAAGAGCTCTCATTCTCATTCGCACTCGCATTGGCAGAGAGAGAAAGACTTACATAGATTAAAAACCAAGAGAGATAAAGCTAGAGAAATTAGAGAGTTTGTACTGTTTTTTTTTTCTTTTTTTTTTTCTTTTTTTCAATTTTTGGTTTCTCTGAGGTGCTTTAATGGCGAGTGGGTGGGTCAAGTCTCTACAATGCAAATCCAGAGCCTTCGACGACGTCGTTTACCACCCCAAACCCAGAACCCTAATACCCAGCGCCAGTTGCAGACACAGCATTCAGAACATCAAGGACGTCATCGACACCGCCAAACACCGCAACCCCAAGAAACCCAAACCCAAACCACCGCCGCCGCACTCGGAGCCGCCCAAAAAACGGGCTTCCAAATGCCCACGACCCGAGAGAAGATCCGTTTCTTCTCCTCTGCTAAGCCCCACACCCATTACCACCCCGCCCTACCCGGACCCGGAGCCATGACCAGTTCCTCCCGGCTCTTACCGAGCTTCCCGAGGGTCACCCCTCGCGGAACGTGGTGGAGATCATCTTCCACACCAGCTGGAGCCCCAAGGCATTCTCGGGTCGGGTCGAGATGATATTCAAGGTCCAGAACGGGTCTAAGGCCGTTGCCCGGTTCGAGGAGTACAGAGAGCTCGTGAAGTCGCGGGCCGGGTCGGGAGGTCTGACCGGACACAAGGAGGAGGATGACAACGCGCGGTGCGTGGCCGACGGGAACGAGGTCATGGGATTCCATTGCCTGGGCCCGACCTCCGGCGGTGCTGCGTACGACTCCTGCGGCGGCGCGTGGGTGTTTCCTGGAGGGAAGGGCTCGGCGGTGATATGCACGTACTCCGGCAGCGGCGGGGCCCACGAGAGCGCCGGCGGGGGGAGGGGGATGCGGGCTATGCTGGTTTGTCGGGTCATCGCGGGCCGGATCTCGGAGCAACTCGGTGGTGTCGACTCGCTGCTGAACGGCCGAGTAGGGTTCGACTCGGTGAGTGGGGAAAACGGCGAGTTGCTTGTGTTTGATCCATGTGCCGTGTTGCCTTGCTTTCTTATTATCTACAAATTGTAAAAACTAGTAAACTACAACGTTTCCTTTTGGTTTTTTTTTTATTATTTTATTTTTATTTTTGTCTTATATATTTTGTTTTTTTTATTTTATTTTCTTGGGGGGTTGATGAATCTGTTTCTACTTGCATTTATCAACATTATTTTTTGGGGTCATGAATATTTTCGTGTGATTGTGGAAAAATCTTGTTGATATTTGCAGATTAACCAAATTTGCCGTTTGTTCTTATGTAATTCCACTTAATTAATACAATTTGGAAAACTTCCATTTCTTTTCTTCTCTCTTTTCTCTTAAGGCCTTCTTTTCGGAATTTGGTTGACCACTTCTAGTTTGCAGTTCCATCCTTTTTTTTTTTTTTTTTTTTTTTTTTTTGTAATAGTTTTTATTATATGATTTCATGTTAATATTTGAGGTTTCGAAAATTCTAAAGAATTAATAACAAACGGGGCCAAATAGAAGTTATGGTTAGTTATACAATGTTAGGTGTGATCTTTCACATAAATATCTATAATGGAGTAAGGTTAAGGGCAAAGCAAGCTCATAACTGCTACATTAGTTGAGGCTTAAAGGTGAAAAGCGCAATATAAATTATATAATTATAGGCATTGGGTATACAATATCAAAAGTTTATTTATGAAGATTGAAGCAAAAGGCTTTAAAGCTATTATCTTTACCGAAAACATGTTATTACCATGAAACCCCATTGTCAAGCTTTCCACGCTACACATTTGATACAATGGTCTTTCTTCTTTTGGCATAATAATGTTTAAGCAAGAAAAGTCAAAAAAAAAAAAAAAAAAAATTCAACATTAAATTAAAGCGCAACTAGTGAGTTTTCTAAATAATAATAATAAAAAATAAATAAATAAAATAGATAAATAAAGTGCTTTCGAATCTAGGTGTTCATACTTTGGTATGTGTAGTTTCATTCTAGTGCAACTCATATATTCTATCGAAAATCAACTCTCTTTTAGAGGATGTTCATATTTCTCCCAAAGTATTTATTTTTATTTTTATTTTTTTACCCTTGTCCCAATGCATGTCTGCATCACCATGTCTCAGTTGTAGGATTTTACACATTTTGAATACCTTTTTGCTTTTCCTTCTTTTCCTTACTTTCGAAGTGTTTATATGGTAGATTATGAAGGTTTAAAAATTTTTAAAAATAATATTCTCTTTTTTTTTATTTCTAGAAAAGCATTTAAATAAGATTAATTTGAAAAGTTTCTCAAATATATGCATAAAAAAAGTATATTTCTTAAGGTAAAAAAAATAAAAAAATAAAAAAGAAGAAGAAGAAGTTATTTTAACCTACGGAAAGGAAAGTTGATCAAACAAGTAGGGGCGGATCTACGTGCAAGAGACATTATACCAGAACATGCTTTGAAGCTCACAATTATGGAAACAAGCAGAACATGGAAAGCCAAATAAATTAATTATAGATTAACCAATAGTAAGAGAAGTAGTTGTTTGATTTTACATTGTTTGTTTTTGGGTTGTTGAAGAGTAAGTGAAATGATATGAACTAACTAAACCAATAAATGATGATTTACCACTTACTTTGCAAACTAAATTAGGGATCTAATCTACACTTACTAGTAACTATCCCTCTTAGTTTAAACTGCTCAAGGGTTTGGTTGAATCCACAAAGAACAAGGCAAAGTTAGGCAAATCCAGAGCATGAAGTTTCTTTTGCTTGGGAGAAAATGGAAGACCAAAGCCACCAAGGGGGTTTAGGAGAGACATTTGGTATAAGGTCACAATCTCTGATGTACGCGCACCTCCTAAAAAGCTTGTTTATTGTTGAGCCATCAGTGCTGAAAAATCCAAATTTCCACTTATTATATCCGATCACCAGTGGTGGTAGTATGGTGGTGAGGTCGTTCTACTTGAAGCCTTCACTTTTATCCATTCAAAGTTTCAAGCCATATCGCCGTAAATTATGTCATTTGACATAGACTATATGCTGATGGACTCTTTAAAACTTAAGCCGACACTTGTTAAAGGTCTAAGCCATGATCCTATTCATTTCACATATGATCCCAAACTCTAAATAGACTCCTTTACTAACTTTAGACAAGAGGTATAAAGACAACACCGATCCACATTTCTTTTCTACAAAAGAAATTACTATACCCTAAAAGACACTAATATTAAGATTGAAAAAAAAAAAAGAAAAAAAAGGAGAGAGTTTGTTCTAATAGAAAATGTATGGAAATGATAGTAAATACCATTTTTTACGTAATAAAAATAAATAAATAGCACTATTTTATAATATTCAAGATAAATATAAGAGTAAGTGGCAAATTTATTAGCTAAATAAGTAAATATTTACTTCAATAATTTATAATTAAAAAAATTGCTATTTTCTTCTTTCTCCATAGAATCTAGTGATCCAAAACCATACAATAACAATATCAATAATATATCTTTTTTAAACCTACCACCTAATATTTGTAATAATTGTTCCGAAGGATTGTCATTGAAGAATAGTTGAGGAAAAAGAATCGATCACCTTCGTCACTTAATCTGTTAAATGTTAGAGCCAAAGCCCCAGAAAATGATTTGTCTTTGCACAAATGGCCGAAACTTCTGTGGCCCGTGAAGAAGAAACCTCATCAACTTCTAACCAAATTTTCTGAATTTTCACGGTGACAAATTAATTGGACCACCAGATACCAGCCCAAATTCCTATGCCCAGAAAAGCACCTCACTGATACAAATTTAAAAATCATAACATCAACATAATACAAAAAATTAATACTAAATCAATATGACATAAAATTAATTAAAATTTGTCTCAGTATTAGTAAAAATAAGGAATTTGTGCCATGTTAAAAAGATCTTTGTTTTTTTCCCCATATATGATGTATTCGTTTTCGTTTGAAGAGATGTGTTAGATAGGTATAAGCCGAAAGCATGTGTAATAATCCCCTCGATATATTAACTTGTTTACATTAATTTATACAACCCACCAATACTTTGAAGGTCTAGATGATTGCATCACATGAAAATTATCTTAAAAATAAAAAATGGTAAAAGTTATAATAATCTAATGAAAATGTTCTGATTCATAGCCGTCCGACACAAATAAAGTTTATCTTTTTCTTTCTTGTTTTTTACCCGACCACAAGTGAAGGGTGATTTATTTCCTGAGTGACAGTTTAAATCACCGCTTGGAGACTGTTTATGAACACAACTTAGAAAGTTTTCTGCAATGTTCTCTTAGAAACCACGGACCATAAATTTCTTAACCTTTAAACAGCCGAAAAAGAGAGTCAAGGGTCCAAATTTACAAGATAACAAATCAACCATCGAATTAGTGTGAGGAGACGCATTTTACTTGAATCTACAACCATCGAATTGGAGGCCCTGGCTCAACAGAACTGAAATGAAACCCCACCACCACCATGGTACACTATGGTTTCATCATATATTTCATTTTCTAAAATATTAAAGTACGGAAAATTTCAAATAATAATAATAATAATAACAATAATACATATATGTATCAGAGTGCCTACAAGGCTTCCCCCCCCCCCCCCCCCCCCCCCCCCCTCCCCAACAAAATCAAAGCCCTTTTTTTCCATAATGTTGCACCACCATAGAGGCTGCTAGGTAAAAATGAAGGGTCCCAATCACCAACACTTAAATTTTTTTTTTTTTTTTTTTTTTTTTTTTTTTGGGTTGGTTTTGAATAGAATCAAAAATCATTCAGAAGAAGGAAACTGGTAAAATGCAATATCAGATACCAAAGAACAAGCAGCCAAATAAATGCGACTCTTAAAAATGTACATTTTCGAGATGGAATTCGGTCTGAGCATTGCCGCGGTTGAGAAGTTGGAGGCCCTCCCTCCCTCCTCGGCTTTAGCTTCATTTTTATGGATTTAGGCTTTAATGAGATTCCACCAGTACATAGAGCGGCTTCCCATTCAATCTCTCCCGACCCTGCAACCAACCAAATTCACCACCCCTTTAACCCCCCTTATGGCTATTAGGAGTTAATTCAAAGACTAACTTGCCTATAAAAAACACATTCAGGGACAAGAGCTAAAAAATCAATACATGTAATTGTTATTATGCTTCTAAAATATCGGACCTGTAAATCGGGTAATTCAATGACGCATGCGCATTCGACTACTTCTGCTCCTACGCGTTCTGTGAAATAACACAACTTCTTGTCACCACAAAAATACTAAACATGTTTTTAACTTTGTGAGAGTTTCCTAATCAACAAGTATTTTAAAACTAACTACCATTTGAAAAACCAAATCAACATTCTGTATTGATCTGTATTCCGTCAGTCCTATCACATAAACATACCATAATTCGCATGAGCAAATAATCATACCATTAATATATACCCTTTTATTTCCACTCATGAAGGACACAAACTAATGGATGTAAAAGATAGGAAGAAGAATATCACAAGAGAAATTTAATATTAGGCTGCAAATAGCTCCGTAAATTTTCTTTTTTTGCTGTAAAATTACCCAATAAATTCATCGCGGCACAGAGCGTGCCTCCGGTGGCAATTAAATCATCAACCACCAAAGCATGTTCACCAGGTTCAACTGCTCCGACATGCATCTCAAGACGGTCCCTTCCGTATTCCAAAGTATATTCTTCAAAGATAACTTCACCTGCCAACATGGAAGAGATTCACAATGACAAAGTCTTAACTTTAGCCAGAGCTTCATGAAGAAGAAGAAGACGAAAAACAATAGTACGTACGTGGAACAACACTCTTCTGTAATGCCTTTTTAAAGTCCAATAACTTGGTACATATAGATCAAACATGCAAGAACAAAAACAACCGTACAAAAGAAAAAACAAAGGATGGCTAATGGCTCTATATCAGGTCATGAACAACACCAGAAGCAACATGATTGAGGCATTACAAGATGAACATAAGTATAGAATACAGGATTACCAGGCAACTTCCTTGGTTTCCTCAGGGGAACAAACTTTGCTCCTATTGCCAACGCAATGGGAGGACCAAATATAAAGCCACGAGCTTCGATTCCTGTGAAACAAAATCGGAACTTATTTCAGAACATTATTTGAGAAATGTAACACCTCTATAGCTCAACCAAACACATAACTCAGCAACTTGGTTAATTCATATAAAAATTAGTAATCAAAGACGGTGAAATATAAAAAGAAAATCACATTAGTAAGATATTGTAGATAGATTTTCAAGGTTAAATTAGTAATGCAATGTTCTCGTGCCACTGTTGAATCACATTCAAGTCCCGCACTTCATAGAATCTACGGACTGGCCTATAGGATGGAGGATTATCATTAATCATTAAATTGTTAAAAATATGAACATGGCAAAGTATATGCCTCTGATAGAGACTCATTAACTGGGACCAAAAATGTTTTCAAACCATATGAAAGTATGGAAATGACACAATGTTCCAAAAATATATAAAAGAAAAAAAAGTAAAGGTTTTTAAACCCATGCGCAAAGGGTTCTAACTTTTAATATCAGAATTCCAGAGCACATGCAATTAACTTTCAAGGTAACATCAACTGATATGACAACAAACAAGAAGACTCTAATCCTTATCCTTCAAAGGATTTGCATTTTATCTTATCCATGTGATGATAAATATAAATATATAGATAGATATTTTCAACAAAAGCTTCCAAAATCGTTATAAGAGTTCTCATAGTATACAAGCGGACGGTAAACGCCCAAATAAGCACACACAGAGACAGATCCCAGTAAACAACTGTGTTCAAGACAAAGCATTAAGAAATCTCAAATCTGAATCAAAATCATTTATGAGAGGGAAAATAATCGAGAAACAAGGACCAACAATAATGAGAAAACCACAAGAAAATTTTCAGCTCCCCTTGGAGTCTATGACCAAAAGGAAAATGGCCCTGTTTGACATGGCTTCCTAGAAGGGTAGAAGTAGCTTTTGGATTCCGGGTCCAGCAGCTGCCGCGAGGGGTGTTTGGAATGACCTTCTAAAAAAGTTTTGGCATTACAGAAGAGCTTCAACGTGTAACCAGAAAATATGACTTCTCCATAAGCTCTCCTCTGAAGGCTTTAAAAACGTGTGCAAGATCTTTAATGTGATTGTAAAAACTTCATTCTAACATTTTAATTGCTTATTGTCCTCGTATATTAAATATATATATATATAAATATATATGGTTCCAAACACCGACCAAAAAATCATCGGCATAGTTCTTTTTCTACTTGCTAACTATTCTAAACGGGCTCTCCAAGGATACAAAACAAGGCCTCTGATTTTACAATTGAGTCAACCAAAGTGTGAGAAGAGTAGGATTTATTTACAGCCACTAGAGACTAGCTTGTAAGTAGACTTTGTTGTATTCCCCAATGTAGTAAACGAATCAAAGTCTAAAGATTCACATGTCAAGCAAAGAAGACAGGGAAAAACCCCTTTTTTTTTCCTTTTTTTTTTTTTTTTTTTTTTTGTCTTTTGGGGTCAGTTTTTGAGGGGTTAAATCAGGGAGCTGTGTCGAACAAATCCATAAAAACGGCTGAAGAACATAGAGAAAACAAAAACACAGTAGAGCCTCTTTTTAACACAACAATTCACCAAGTCATTATCTAGTCAAGCAAAAAAAGGAGAAAAATAAACGCAGGCAGGGAGGGACACACATAATCAGATTATCAAATAGTACTTGTGTAATGTGTGTGGAAAGAGCCACACTCTGATGAAGCCAAAACAAACAAAACAATTTGGAGGCAATTGAAACTCTAGCATCAGATGGGGTCCCACTATATATATATATATATATATATATTTTCTCTAAAGGTGGGCATCCATCACCAACCACCATACTTGCAAATTGGATCCAAGCACATGCTTACGAGCAAGAGAGAGAAAGTGAAGAGAGAGAGAGAGAGCATATGTGAGCCACTGAAAATTAAGACCTTGAGAGGGGGGAGAGGAGAGCCATGAGTAGCACAAAACCCACTAATAAAACCCCCCACCCCAACAACAAGCCACAAGCCATAGTCAAACAAGAAATCACTCCACCAAAACACACAACACACACACACAGTCACTTCCATTCCATAATGTCGCTCAAAAGCATTCCAAAAAGACAACCAGAAACTCATGCCCAAAAATAATAATAATAATATATAAAGCCTTTTTATTTATTCATTTGTTTATATTTATTTTTGCATCACTGCGGCCTACTTTTCTCGTAAGCAATGGACCCCACCACCTTCCTTCAAGGTAATCACTCTGATAAAAAGTTCTTTAGATCAACATATTTAACCTCAAGTTCTTCTCTTTTTCTTCTCTCTTTTTTCCCCCACTCTATCCCTTCCTTTCCTAATAAAGGTGTAAAAAGAAAAAAGAAAAAAGAGGAGGGAAAAAAAAAAAACAAAAACAAAACAAAACAAAACCATCTTGGAAAACATTTGGGGTTATGTTACCTGCAACAACAGAAATGTTTTTGCCTTTGTATCTCTCGACGAATAAATCAATAGTGTCCTTGAAGGCTTTTGGGTCGAGCAGTAAAGTTGTGATGTCTTGAAACATAATACCTGCACATTACACACCCCTCCTCTTAAAAAAGACAAAAAGATAAGGTAGCGCAAATTTTGATTCCGCAAAAAAGACCATTTAAAAAAAAAAAAAAAAAAAAAAAAAACCCCTTTACTTCGTAAGGAGAAACAAAAACGAAACGAATAAAAGATCTTTTCTTTTTTCGGTTTTTTTGGTTTAGCCCATCAAAGCTCGTTGCTTTTTCCAAAGAAAATGAAAACCTCAATCAAAGTCCAAATTATACTTGCGTTTTCCAAAAAGTTTTCTTTTTGCTCAAGAAAAATAGGAGAGTTATAAAAGAGAGAGGAAAGAAAAAAAGAAACCAGGCTTGGGAAAATTGGGGACGACGCGAATCTTAGTTTTGATGCCATGGATGCGAGGATCTTCGTCTTTGAAAGCCGACATTGTGTTTATGACTGGTTAGTATTACCAGACAGAGAGAGAGAGAGACCCACAAGAACAAGAAGAAGTCCTTATTCTGTGGGTTATGTTTTGGTCGCTGCCTGGTTGTTCACGTTTCTCGCACCAGTGCGATGCAAAGGAGGGAGGGGGGCTGAGGAGGAGGCAGTAAAGATGGGGGTGTTGTTGTAGAAGAGTGTAGTGGTGTACTCTCAGAAGAGTGACAAAACAGAGATAGATAGAGAAAGTAATGGATGAGAGAGAAAGGGAAGGTAAAGAGACAAGAGAGAAGGGGTATTTATAGAGAGAAAGCAAGTGTGTGTCTTGTTGCGGAGCGAGAGAAAAAGCATGAGAGAGAGAGAGAGAGAGAGAGAGAGAGAGGCTCTCTGGCTCTCTGCACAAGAATTTCTATGCCCTCTCTCTTTCTTTAATTTTTATTTATGACAGAAGAGAGAAAAAGGAAAATTAAAAATATTTTCGATATATACTATTCGCAATAAAGGAAAACAGAGTTAAGAGAGAAATAAATACAAACGGACACATTTTACTAAAAACTTAGCCACAAAAAAAAAAAAAGGACAAATTTTACTAAAAATAAAAAATACAATAGAAAAACATTTCTTCCTTGACAATATGAGAATTATGCCCGTTTTGGTGGAGATTTTGAGATGTTTTAATTAGGGATATTTAGAGATTGGAGTTTTAAAGATTAGGTTAGAAATAGAGTTTTGGAGATTTGGAGATTTGATTGAAAATAGGTATTGTGGTATAGAAAATTATTTAAAAATTTAAAATGAGTTCAGAAAAAAAATATAAAATAGATCTTATTTTATTTGTCTCGTTTTTATGAGTATTTTGATACAATAATTATCTTATTCAAAATTAAAAAAATTATGAAAATTTAAATTTTGATTTTATCGTAGACATTTAGAAATGTAAATAGTGAAAGTAGTTTTGAATTGAAGTAAAGGACAAAAAAATTTGGAGATGAAGGTTAGAGCTATGTTTGGTAGGAGGGATGGAGAGGAGGAGGGATAAAAAATGTGAAAGAATGATAGGATTATAAGAATCCCTCATTTTGTTTGGTAAGATAGATTGAGAGTTAACAGAATGGATGATAGTTTTTTAGTTATTTAATATAGTGTCCCATTTTAAACATCTTTTTTTAAAAAAAAAATTAAGGACAAAATTATCTTTTTAATTGAAAAAAAATATGGAGAGGGTGCTTTTATCAATAGAGGGATGCATTTTGATGGGCAAGGGGGAGAGATTCTCCCTCCACCTCTCATTTCCCTCCTCGTTTCCTTTCAACTAAACCATAAAAGGGGACTCTCCCCCATCTCTCTCCCTCCAATCAAACACACCCTAAGTTTAGATGAATTTTAAAAATATGAATTTGAGGTAATTACTTTTTGGAAAAAAGTTGTATTAGATTTTTGTATTTCATGAAACAATTGTTGGCAAAAAAAAGTAAAGTTTTTTGAATGTGTGTATTGTTGATTTTATAATAAAAAACAAAAGATTAAATTTTTATAAAAAAATTGTGAAATAGTATAATTTTTGCAAAAGTGGGTCTGGTTCCCAAACACACTATTAGAAAAGAGATGGTAAAACACGGTCTTTGGTCCCCAAGCATACTCTTAGTACTAAAATAATAAAGAGTTATTTATTATTTTTATACTTTATATTTTATCTTTATTACTTAATTTTGATCCACAAATATTCAAAACAATAAACAACATTTAAATTATTCACATTTTATAATGTATTTGCTTTTTAATCAAAAAGTATACTCAATAATTTAAATAATGTATTTTATATCACTATATTATATTTAATACGGAGATCTATATATTTTCTTTGCCCGAATTTCATTTTGAGTTTAGAATGTCAAAATACCTTTAACTTTGAATTTCTTCGATTTTTTTTTAATTTTAATTTTAAGAGAATTTAGGTATTTTTATATCAAAATTACGTGTTGATTGGAAAAAGTATAGATATATGTATTAAGGGTCAATTTGGAACAATTATTAGAGTTGGAGTGGTGTAAGTTGAAATTGAACCATGTTTTTGGTTGGAGTGCAAAAATGAACTGTAGCATAAGAAATAGTGTAAAAATTTAAAACGTGTTTGGAAAAAAAATACAATATGGATGTTATTTCGTTTCTCTCATCTTTCTGTGTAATTTGAAAAAACAAATCATCTAATATTGATTTAAAATAATAATAAAAAGTTATAAACCTTTGAAGTTTGAGTTTTTTGAAAGGCTTTTTTACACATGTTCACCGAACTTATCTTACAATTGTAATTTGCACCTTGAACTTTTAATTTTTGTAATTTACACCCTGAACTCACAAATTTGTAGCAACTTATCCTTCATTGATAACAATTTTTTTTTTTTTTTTTTTTTTTTGAGAAACATCGATAACAATGTTAATCTTTTGAAGGAAATTGATATGTGAATTATACGTAAGTTGTTAATGAATGACATGAATCATTATTTTTATCTATTTTAATACAAACTTATTTGGATTAAGATCTTTAATTAAGTATTATCAAAGTAGAAAACTTTCAATTAACTTTGTTTTAAATGTAAATTTGGACTAATATAGATTAAAAATGACCTTTTATACTCTTAATTATCAACCTATATATAAGTCAAGTGTCAATATTCAATTAAAAAAAAAATCAACATTGTAATCAATGAGAGGTAAATTGCCACAAATTTGTAATTTCAAGGTGTAAATAGCCAAAATTAAACGTTCGGAGTGCAAATTATAACTATTCAATAAGTTTAGGGTATACCGGTGTAAAAAAAGAAAAACCTTTTTAAAAATAGAATAGAGAGAAAATAGATATAAATTTGAGAGTTTTAGAATTGAGTTGCAAAATTTTGTCTAAAAACGTTGTTCCAAACAAGACCTAAAAATAATATAATATTATTACTTTAAAATGCATGATATATATTCTCTGGATAACAACAATATATAGAGAAAAACATAAATAAACTTAGTCTTAGTTTTTCATTTAATGGTATTTTGGTTTTGATCAAAATAAAGATGAAGTGAAAAAGTATATAAATTTGTATATAAAATGTCAAAAGATGTAAAATTTCAAAATGCATGATTTTAATAAGAGCAAAATACAAAACGTTAAAAGTTAAATAATCTAAAAAATAACTCCTTCCGTAGAAATTTATCCAAAACCGATTGATTTAAATGGAAATGCAACAGTATATCCTGCGTTTTCATAAATGCTATAAACATTTATCAGTTTGAGACGGAATGTAAAATCCAAAGAAAGATTCAATTGAAAAGAAAGGGGGGGGGGGGGGGGGGGGGGGGGGGGGGGGGATTCATTAAAAAAAAAAATCATCTTCGGCACAAAAAGAAACTAAATTGCCTAGCACCTTCCTACTTTCTTCACTGGACAACGTCTGTATGAGTATTGTTAGTTGTATCCTTTAAGGAATTTCAATTGACACTTTAAATGTTTATAAAACAGAGCACAGATATATTTGGGAATTAGTTGATTGTAACTACTTTAGAGTGTTTGAAAATAAAGGTTTTTTTATATGAAATTAAAAACTTAGCTTGCATTTGGTTCGTCGGTTAAAGATGAAATTTTTAAGTTGAAATTGATTAACTTTTTAAAAATTAGTTATAAATTTTATTGACTTTTCATGAAAAAGACAAAAATTAAAATGAAAAAGTACAATTTAATTAGAATTAAACTTAAATACTAAATAAAGCCTCAACGAGTGCTTTCTGGCATTTGTGAAAATGCATAACAATATTTAACATTTTTAAAAAATACAGAATTGTGGATTCTTTTTAACGACTTTATTACATTTAACCTTCAAAATTTTACATTATCGATAAGACATATCTACAGTAGAAATCCTTGATAATCATCATAAACAAATATATGAGTATGATATTAGAAGTACGTATACATTAACAAACAAAAAAGAAAAGGTGTTACTATTCTTATTTAAAAAAAAAAAAAAACAAGTGCACTATTTTCTATATTCCTGCATATTGTGTTCGGATAATATTAAGTTTTGTAAATTTATTTATTTTTCTTTATGGCGAGTAATAGTCTAAACTATTAATCTGAATAATTCTAGAGACACTAATTTTAATTTTAATTTTCTAATAACTTATGTAATAATTTTTTTATTATTTGAGATGATAATCTTTTAAACATCTTGATAAAAATAATAACAACTCAAATATTATGTCAGTTAATACTATAAAAAAAATTATATCGGAGTTGGTATCACTTATATTATTCTGTAAATATTATATTTTTAAAAATATCAAATTTCTCAATGAATGAAAAATTAGAAAGAAAAAAAAAAGGATTTTTCAATACAAGTAAGAGATATAATTATGCAATATGGCCCCTCAAAAAAATTTTACTCACGATGGTTCTTTATAAAAGAAAATTATTCTGTAGTATGGTCTTAAAATATCCTATTAGTACATTGCATTCTGTGTCTTTTAGATTTTTAACAATTTTGTTAATTTATTTATTTATTTTATTGGTAAAAATACTATTCTAATGTTTGTACCAAACTAACACATTACTAGAAAAGGTATGTTATTTTTCTTATGCTATCACAAAATTCTAAGTAAGAATGAATTGCGAGTTAGAAGATAAAAATAATAGTGTGTTCGTATAATTTGAATCGCCATTAGACAAAATAACTGAAGTTGCTCCCTCTTTTTATAAATTGTAAAAGGGTTGAGAGCAATCACCTTTTAGAGAGAGGCGCTTTCACATTTCATTAATAAGAAACGGTTAGAGAGAAGTAAGGTTTTTTTTTTGAGGTACTCCCACGAACATATCCAATGAGGATAATGGGTTACTCCAATAACACATGCTTGGACAATGTTCAAAGCTCTAGGCTGAGTAGCAAGTGTCACCCTTGTGACTCCTCTACCAGGAGCTCCTACTATGTCAGTTTTATGACCACTTCCTTCTAGTTTCCCGGTCCCATCACAAGTCTCGGTTAGATTCAGGCGATAATTAGAATTGAGAGACAATCCTAATGTGAGGTTATTTTTATTTCAAGAAATTGACTCCTACTCTCCACTCATGATAAGCAAATATGACATAAAAATAGAGAGAAGAAGTGAGAGGAATCACGAGGAGGTCCCCAGGAGGCAAACACGGCCTTAAGTAACACTCCCACGGCTTTGATTCGGCGGAGCTTCCTCAGTCCTCGAGGGAAGAAGACATTAATCTCCTCCTCCTTTGCTCATAATTCCTAACTTGTCCCCCTTTTTGGCGTATTTGAATTTTGGCCCCTCTTTTTTTTTTGGCTTTTTTCTCCCCCTTGAATATTGGAGGATAACTGATAACTATCATCTGAGTCAACCTGCTCTTTTACCCAAAAAAAAAAAAAAATCTTAGTCAATCTGCTCCCGAACCCCCTTCGTGACTAGCCCTTCTTCTACTTCTTCTTTTTTAATAATTTTTTCTTTTTCCTTTTTAAAATGAAAAAGTGAGTGTTTCATTCATTAAGTTTTTTTTAAAATAATTATTGAAGTTTCTTTCTTTCCCATTATTGCATGTTACTAGAAGTCCCAAATATTGTCTCATTCTCTGTAGCAACTGCTAGTATGAATGGACTTTATGTTTCTTACTAGAGGTCAATAAACATGTGTACATTTATTATATATATATATATATATATATAATCGCAAAATTAGACTTTTGTTATGAATCTTCTGGAAGGATATGATGCCTCCGACAGTAACACCCAATGTAGTCGGGTAGTCCGGTCGGGACTGACCAGTCGCTTCGCCGTCGATCACCTGCAAAAGGGAAGCACCTCAGAGTGATTGGGACACCGGTGTGGTGTCTGCCATGGACACTCCGATGCTTAAGTCAGTCGAGGAACTGATGAGCGAAGGGATAGGCAGAGCTTTGGCAAGGAAAATAACCATATCTGAATTCGTGGTTTATTCCCTATTTATAGGTGCCTTTCGCGGGCCTGGGTGCTCGAGGCGACCCAGCCGGGTCGGCTACCTAGGGCACCCGAGGGGTGAATAGATCTTAGGCTTGCAGGTGCTATCGGTCCAATGGACCGGTGCCACGTGTCCCTGACTCGGTACAGGGGACAGTAGGGTGGCTGTCGCGGCCGCCTGCAGGGGTGGATCCTGTCAGAGTAGGTGGCGGCGGTTGGCGATGTGATGTGTTGCAGCAATAGGTGGGCAGCGCCTGTAGCTGACGGGTACAGTGACAGAACTTGTGTCAGATGTCAGGTGGTAGGTGGAGTGTGGGCCCGGGAGACCACTACCAATCCTGGATACACTTCTCGGGGTACGGCGCTCGGAGCATAATCTAGCCCGGTATGCCATTCAACCTGGTGAGACGGTAAGATCTAGTCGTGTTCTCCGAGAACTGCGTATGGTCGGGTTACCAGCACCCAAGCCGGGTAGGCAGACATTTACTTTCACGTTCCCGGAGCACGGTCGGAAGCAGTACTTTGTGGTCGGAGCAGGTCACGACATCAACATAAGCCCCTCAGCATCTCTGGGCTGACGTGACCAGGGATGCTCCGAGTACTCGTCTGGTCGTTAACTGCTCTGCCTCCATATTTGTTATCAGGTGTAGTCGGCTGTTCGAGTATGGTCAGGTTCTCGGAGAAGTCCGTTCGTTCGAATGCCACGCGTCGGTAGTGGTCACGTGTCATGCCGTGATTGGTGGGAAGGCAGAACGACACTTCAAATTTTCAAATTTTAAATTTCAAATCCAGAGCGGGATTAGCGGGAAGCTGAATCATCACCTCGATAACCGTACCCGGATTTCTCGCTGGACCTTCGCTTATAAATTGCGGGGGTTGCCTTCATTTTTCACATCGCTTGCGAAGAAGATTGTATTTCTGCCGAGAGCTGCCGAAGACTGTCGAGGACTGCTGAGTGAAGTTGCTTCAAAGGCCCACACCGAGAACATCCAAGAAGGTAAAGAATTTTCTTTTTCAGCATTTTCAATATGAGTGATTTGTCGGACTCCAAGAACGATGCCTTGTCCGGGAGCGCAGACATCACGGGGAGCTCGAGTCTGACCTTGAGCACAAGTTCGTCGTCTACCGGAGCAACAGCTTCAAGGGACTGAACACCCGACCACCTGTCAGGTATTTCGAACGTCCCTTCTCCGAGTGACCTAGTCACGCCGATTAGCCGAGGACAAGAGGGCGCCGCCCGGCTAGAAGAGATTCTGCAGGTCGGCCAGGGTACTCGTCCTGACCGCCGGTTCATCGAGGAACTAAACGGGGTCGCACAGGCACAACCTGCTCCAGTGGTTGACCTCACGGCTGATGTGGGGAACGTGCCTGAGAGGGCTGCCATCCAAGTAAGCACATCTGGCCGAGAAGACTCACAGGGCTCCGAGAGCTCCGCCCCGTCCGGGGAGCCCATCCAGGCCCGCCAGCGACCTTAAGGCAGGACCACGTGCATCAACGATCAGCGGGTGTACCGGAGGGCTGACATGGAGATGGTGGACCTGGTCGGCGGTCTCCTCGTGTATATTGTGGACTATTTTACGTCCGCCGTTACCCCGAGGTACCTCTCTGTACTCTGAGAAGAGTTTCGCATCCCCGGCGAAGTGGACTTGGTGGTTCCCGGCAAAAGCGATCTCCCTTCTCGTCCACCTCCCGGCTACATCGTGTTGTCGGCGGAGTACTTTCGAGCCGGGCTCTGTCTGCCCTTCTATCCCTACCTGCGGTGAGCACTCAACAGGCTAAATATGTCCCCGGCACAGCTGAACGCCAATGCCTACCGCATCCTGATCAGCTGTTTCATCCTATGGACAAAGCATTTTGTTGCTGAGCTGCCGTTCAGGGCTTTCCAGAATCTGTATAGGATGAAGTCGGCTCCATCGTCCTCGGGGTTCTACTATTTCCAAGGCTTCAAGGGGACGTTCATCACGGGATGCCTGGACTCCGACAAACAATTCAAGCACCTGTGGTTCTACGCAGGTGGTCGGTGGCTGCACGGGCACCTCCCATACGACGAGGTTCCTCCGCCTGAGAGGGTTCCCGTGGTGTTTAGGAGGTGTTATGTGTGGACTCGGGCACCACACATACCGCAGTTAACCTTGGAGAAAATGGAAGCACTCTGGAGACTGTCCGATCCCGAGCGGAACCAGCATGGACTGCTATCCCAGTCGAGCTTGGAGGAACACAAATGGTTCGGCTCCTCATTGACATCTAGCCGCGCCAACAACCAGCCGAGGACCTCTCGACTTGTGGGGTCACCATCACGCAAATGCCGGAGCAACCCCTGTAAATGACACCAACGGTCAAAAAATATTTAATATAGCATAAAATTTTATATAAACCAATACACTAAATTTTCCTCTCAAAATCCAAATACCCAACTAACAAACATTTAGTTTATGTCACAAAATCAAATAAAAATACAAACATTATAATTTTTATGCAAATTTTTTTTTTCAGAATATCAACTAGCAATACAGATTTCCCCCTTATTTTTCTTCGACCATTTATCGGGCACCCTTCTTTTTTTTTTTTTTGTTCCGGTTTTTGAGAATTTTTCTCCGCCAATGACATTTTCTCTACCGAAGTCATTAGCCGAACATTCCTCTTTTCAGAAGTAATGTTTTTCTCCGCCAACTTCTTGGGTTTGGATATGGGAGACTCAAGAAATTTCAACTGGTTTTGGATGGTTTATTCTCCAGCTATTAAAGAGTTCGAAAAAGCTTTATAGAGGGCGTTGATGGTGGTTTCCGACAGTTTTCGAGCGGTTTTTGGAGTGGTTTCCGACGGTGAGAGTTTCTCTCTCTAGATGAAAATTTCTCTCTCTAAAATAGTGAAAATAGTTTTGAATTAAGTTAGGATATTATATGAAGATTTGGGTTTCAAAATGGGTGGGGGCTAGGCGGGAAATTAAGTG
This sequence comes from Ficus carica, assembly GCA_009761775.1. Lineage (NCBI taxonomy): Eukaryota > Viridiplantae > Streptophyta > Magnoliopsida > Rosales > Moraceae > Ficus > Ficus carica. The sequence goes on from CM019750.1 coordinate 1,099,261, forward strand.
AGAAAAAAATAAGGTTTAGGCTTGCCTGAGGGCATTTTTGATTTTTTACATCCATCTTAATTGATGGTGATGACGTGGCAGTGCTAGGAATGAAAGGAAACAAAAGTGATATCAGTTTTAATAATACTGTTCCCACATGTGCTAGTTTTAAAATTAACCCTAATTATAAAGTTGAGTGTTGCTTATTGTTCTCGGCAAACACCCAAATCTCCTGTTGCTAATATCTCTGTGCTGCCTCACTACCCCCTTAGCTCTTATATATACCCATGAAATATACATACATATATATATATATATATATAGACACACTCTTCACTATGTTCTGTGTTCAAACACTGTAAACAGTTTTATTCATATATATATATATATATATATATATTAAATGCCATACCAACTCCTCAAGTCCCAAAACCACCTATACTTTACATATGTAATATCTATTTATATGTTATGGTACAGGAAACTTGGTTAACTAGAAATAATTTTCAGCAACCACATGTATATTATTTAAATATGCTCCTGATATACAGGAAACTACGTAGTGCTAATAAAAACTGCCAATGTCTCATGTTGTAGGTCTAATTTCATAGTATTAAATTATCTTCCATGTGTCAATAACCACTTGGTCACATGGCATGCGGACGGGTGGAGTTAGTTTGAGAGAGCGCGAGCTCGATCTCATATTAGAGAAAACAACATCTTTTATCCAGTAACTAATCAATTTCATAAAAGGAAAAAAGAGAGAGAAAACTCGAACCAACAATTAATTTTACTGCTAGAATGATATGGCAACTAATTATGTATAGAAGAAAGGTGAGAGAGATGACAAGTTTTTGAAAGAGTTACTTAATTTATATGATGTGCATATTCCAGTGGAGACATAAGATATTCTTTTAGGAGATAATTGGATGGCTTAGTGGTCCAAATCAGTCCAAAAATAATGACGAGGGAAATTTCAACGTCTTGCCTCCATATCTGCATTTGATTGAGGGACAAACTTGACATTGATCTTTCATGAAATATCACACTTCGAATCTTACCTGCAATATATTTCTTTCTTTCATGAGCACTCCTAGTCCCACACTCACACACACATATAATACACATATAGTATTTATTCGCCTAATTATGCCTTTTGTAATTTATTTTAGAATAATCCAACATATAAGATAAGAAGTCATCAACGCCAACAGAGTATTACTCATATTATTCTCCAAATTTTCCATTCCCTTGCATTGTTTGGTAGGCTCTCAATAGAATGATTATTCCTTTTTCTTTGCTAAGATAATTGGATATTTTCTTGTGGACTGCTTGTTCCGTGATGTTAATAATTATATAATCCTTGCTTGCTTAAAAGACTTTTTTTGTTGTTCCCAATGATGGTCATAAATTATGTAATGTGAATTCTTCGGTAGGGCACAAAAAAGTTAAAATATCAACGTCATGCATTATAAATCCGTCAGATCGATTAAAATATAATTATGATATAATTGACAGTTATCCTATTAATATATCATTTATAATGTATTCATCTCAATTATTTGTGAGAGTTTATGACTTTTGATTGTCCTTTTAATTTATTTATTTTTATATACTCCGTACTTTGTTTGACGTTTAATGGAAGTTGCAAGATATTAAGGCCTACATGAAAGAGAACAGTATGAACTATATAAACAAGAAGTCTATTATTGTAGGTTTTAGTCCCATCCCAAGTTGGAAATTTACGTGGAAATAAATTTTCCTGTTTTTGAATAATTGAAGATAAAAGATTAAAATTGAAATGACACTATGCCGCTAAACTTCAAGGACGCGTTATTATTTAATTTCTTCAATGCACATCAGCTAGACGTACAAAGAATACTTTTCCAGATTTATTATTATTTTTTTTTGTTGAAAAGAAAATGTTCTGGTGATGTCCCCCTCATTGTCCAATTTTCAGTCTCACAGACGAGATCCACTTCTCTGGGAATTATAAGGAAGCGATGAGCCTCTAACCCAGCTTCTTACAATCGTCAACTCAGGTCCTACTCAGAACATCATCAACCCAATGCATCCACAGTCAAAGCTGCAGCGAGAGTCTTACAGGAGTTTTATGGGAATCGAACATGAGCGGACAAAGGAAGAAACTAAGAAAGGCGCCACCCTCCTTTGACAACCCATCCACCCCTATGGATGTTAATTTTAAAGATTTGAATAATAAATCTGCTATGGAGAGCTTTTTTTTTTTTTTTTTTTTTTTTGGCTGAATTTCTATGGATTGGCTTGAAAAATGTTTGTAACTTAGTCCATACTTAAAATCCACTCTTTTTTAAGTGCACGTTTATCTATGTATAGACCTCAATTTTTCATTTAAAATTTTTACACTTCTCATGAGGTTAAAAGGACAAATGAAAATACTCACCCAGCTTTTGGAATAATGGACGACTGGTTTTTGAAAAAGAAGGTGGTGAAGATAGAAGTGATCAAAGCAAAAGGAGAGCAGTTTAAAGCAAAAAAAATAATAATAATAAATAAAAATAAATAAATAAATAATCCCACTTTTATTATTCCCATTGCCCCATCTCTTTCATATATTGAGCCTCGTTTTTTCTGCCTCCCTGAAAGAAAAAAAAATGAAATGAACAAATGATTCGCAGTTAGGACAACGTTGGGGATATGTTTTAGTAATTACTATAGTGTGTACGGAATATATATGAGGGCAAATTAACGAAGCTTGGAGTTTGGACCATTGTGGGAGAGATTTTTGGGTTATAAGGAGTACATGTTTCTTGAATGTTACATATATTAAGAGTTATATCAAAATAAAAATACAGATAGAACTAACAGAATATGATACAAACATAACAAATTAAAATCATATATTATTAATAATTATAAGATTTTTTTTTTCATACCCCTCAAGTAGAATTCTCATTATATTTTTAAACCAAAAAAAAAAAAAAAAAAAGTGACAAAAATATTGACAATGCCTTACCGAAGCTGGCATCCATATGCATACAAGTGAAGTGATGAATGATGAGATATATCTTAATACATATATACACATAAGTATGTATGTAATATGAGTAATGTTAAAAGAGTCCGAAACCCAAAGGTCTTGCTTATTGTAGCTCCCTGCCAAGCCTTTCCCTATTTATCTCTATCTGTGCGTACCAAAGGGTTGCTTTCGAATCTCTATAGTTAAATTCTGTGGGGAACTCTCAACCCTTTCACATTAACCCACACATCCTTTTCCATTGCCTATCCTCATCCCCCACATTTAAATCTTTTATTTCAAACACACCACCTTCCCAACCCTAACTACTTATTAACTTATAATACAAATACTACCTCTCACATTAATTTACTCACCAATATTCAAAAATATTATATACGCAACTTCAATATGATCTTTTATTTAATTATTTTGTATTTACAACTTGTTGGTTGTGATTGCACAATCTGTGAAAGCGAGTCGAAATTCGAGCTCTCTCAACTTCACCTTCCTCTCTATCATTGATGATAGAGAAAAAGGACGTCAACACTGTGAGTTGGTTTGGTTATTATTCGGCCAAATTAAGAAACTTAACTTCATATGTAACAAATGTGAGTAATTAGGACGTTGGTGGTATAATTTAATAGTAAATCCACATTTATGCCTTTATTATTAAGTCTTGAGTTTGAATGATCATCCACATCTCGATCAGGCAAAAAAAAAAAAAAAAAAGTTCGAATAAGATGATGTGTACATTCTATTTTTTCCCAAATGTCTATGCTTTTCATTTTTCAATTATAGGATGAGACTTAAAAATGATCTCATCCTTTAAAATTTGCGCAACTTTTATTCTTTTTTCTTTTATATGTAATGATCAATTGGTTAAAAATATATGTACATATTGTAATTCTACAGCGAAAAAGTGTATGTAGTATAGACGGAATCTTATTAATTATGAATTGGCACAGCCGAGCTAATTATTGAATTAGCCCTGCTGATTACTCCAGCAGAAAGTAGAAGGCAATTAAGTAGCTTCCCATTGCTTAATATGGCTCATGCTAATTTAAAAATTAAAAAGCCTTTTACTTTTTTTTCTTTTCCAAACCTACCTAGGGGTGCCTCTATCTATATCATTTTTAAGATAAGATCCTACTAGGGGTTTGTAATGACAAAAGAGTAGGATTTTTAGACTATAATTGGTCGAATCTTTGGGGATAATCCTAACCGTTATGCTGAAAGCGTTACAATATGCAGACACTCATATTAATTAATTTTTTATAAAAAAATTTCCTGTATATGATTAAGATAGGTCCTTCTAATGTCAACCTAAGCAAAAAGGCCATCTTTTTCAATACTACCGTACCCAGTTAGAAAAGGCCACAGAGAATCGGCCTTAAAAAAAAGGGGGGAAAAAAAAAAAGTTTATAAGAAAAAGAGAAAAAGAAAAATATTTTGGCCTCCCTAATGGACCTATGCAATTAAATAGTCAGGAAAGCTACATAGGAAAATAGAATCTGACTTTGGGGAAAAGGATTTTTATTTATAGGGCGAATGGACCCTATACCACACATATAATTCCAATAAATGTTTCTATTTCAAGAGACTAAGTTTTAACCACCTATATATTTATCAACATGTGATAATCACTCCACGGATTAGGTGCTAAACATTATTGAGAATCTTGTGATGATTATAATTGCTATTTTACATTATATGATGTCTGTCACAAACACAAATCTTTCCTTCTCAAGGAGGTTGGATCCTGCAAGATTGTGCTGTTGTAAGCTATTATTTCCTCAAATTTGGCCAAAGATGCTTTCTCTATTTATGGTTGGAATTTGGAGGGTTATTAACAAAACAAATTAGGTCCACTCCTTACTTAAAGAACAAGGACAAAAGATTAAAAAGGTGTTTTGAGCTTTCCATGTTCTAATTAAAGTGCCAAATTACTGTCATTAATCAAATTTTTAACGCCTATATGATTTTTTTATGATTAATTTTCAAGAATGATTTTCAAAATAAGATATCCTTAATAAATATTGAACGTGATGATAAGATGTAGATATGACATTTAAAACAAAACTTTATTGGTAGCATTCCATACCCTACCATAGATTTCTTCAATATTTTTCTTTTTTCTTTTTAATTATTTTATTTATTTGTCTTCGCACAATCTCTCTATTAGACTATTACCATGTGAAGGTTTCCCCCACACAAGTTTGTCTTAGGTTTTGATTTAAGACATCCTTGTAACTAATTGTATGAAAATTTAGTTCTTTGATATATATATACATATATATATATATATATATATAATAACTTCAAACGATAACGATGAGAAGTTGATACAATATTAAAAGTGTAACGATAGTGAAAATCTCCCTCTTGGCAGGCGCTTTGAGAAGGTGGGGAAGTGTTCTAATAGAAAAAAATCTCGCAAGAAACAAACAAGTGGGCAAGAAAAGGGGGCATGTAAACAAGGATCAATGCGGTTGTGACAACGAAGGAGGGTCCCAATGGCATTATTTTTATTTGTATTTTTTGCTTGGTTGAGCCGCAATTACCGAGAGAGAGAGAGAGAGAAAGAGTGTGTGGGAAAGCCAATGATAGATGAAAAAGGAATGTGAAGTGAAGAAATAAAAAAGGAACGAGAGATATTATTTCTTTTACGTTATTGATAAAAGAGAAAAAAAATAATAATAATGTTTAACTTTTTATAATTATATCCTTGCACAAATAAGAAGATAAAGTAAATATTAAAGTTGAAATAATTATTTTACATACTATTTTTTTTTATGTCCAAATGCTCTCTCTCTGTTTAAATAATAATAATGAAAGGACCCAAAATAGTGTGTTGTCATGAATTTATTATAGGGTGTTTAGCATAGTGGTTTGAATTGAGATTTTTAAGTTTAAATAGTAATTTTTGTTGACTTTTTCAGAAAAGACAAAAAATATTTTCAAAAAAAGACAAAAAAAAGTACAGTTTAACTTGAGTTGAAAGAGAGAGCCAAACTCCCCTTTATTTTCTAATTTCTTCGTTCTCAATTTTCTCTATACCAAACAATTTCTAGTTCAACTTCCTTCCTTTTTTTTTTTTTTTTTATAGTATACCTAACATACGCTTATAGACTTGATTAAATTGTGGGTTTGATATCATTTGTTATCTTTGACTAAAAAGTCTATTGCAGAGAAAGTTTTCCCTGAAAAATTAATTAAACACTCACACATATAACTTTTGATTAATCATACGGCTAAAAATATATAGTTTTTAGGAAACAATGTCAAACATGGCGTTATACGTCAATATTATCAGGTATGAAAAATACAAAAAAACATAAATTCTATGATAAGGTACATTGTTTTGTCCTATCGGTAGATTAAGTTTTTATGGCCATGGAATTAATTTTAGTGATCCAATTTAAGAACATTTTTACATCAATGTTGTGTACGCGTTAACATGGATACTAATAAATTAAACTGTTAAAAAAAAATTAAGAATCAAATGTATACAGGACAAAACTAATTTACATGAGCGTAGAATTTTCAAAACATTATATCCTTCGTGAACTTCTAACTTCAGCGTACATCATTCATCAATAATTCATGTATAATTAAAAAGAAAGAAAGACAGAAAAAAAAAGAATTTTACCCTCATCGTTGGGTTTTTGTTTTTTGGGTAAATTCTTCGGTGGGTTTATTGTCTACGCGATAGAATAATTTTTTTTTTTTTTTTGGGTGAATTGATAAGAATACTTTTTTAAATCGCCTGTGTTTTTTCTTTTGGTACGATATTTACAATACTTACTTTTGCTAAAATACATGTATTTTAGATAAAATTTCAGATGTACTCTTTTTACAATCAAGAAAAAGTACAAACACAAACACCTTGATTCTTTTTTTTTTTTTTTTTTTTTTTTTTTCAATGGAACCATAAGTGGAGTTCAACTTTCATCACTGCCAACAAATTAAACCAAATATATATGTAACGTACTAGTCAAAACAGATTCCAACCAGTCAATTAAGCTCAACAGCCAAAACGTAATTAATTATTAAATTATAATATTTGTTGTGCATTAGAAAATCGCCTTAAATACAGCTCCTAACAGGCCGTATGAATTTTTGTCTGAAGCGAAGGCATATTTGCGTTGGTTTTTATTTTTATACGTCTGGCAAACCCCAAAGGACTATATATATATATATATATAGGACTATTTTAATATTTTTATTTATTGTCGTTTGTCCTCGAGTGCCAACTGACAGCTTGTGGTTTATCAACCTTCTATATGTTTTTATTTTTCTTTTAATTTCTTAAAACCTCATTTCTTCTGTTCTTTAGCATGTGTTTAAATTTAGCCTCGAATTATTCTCAGAATTTTATTTCATTTCTTTTTCTAAAGAAATGAAATGTGGATAATTCTCGTGTATATTCTTTTTATAATTAATTATTGTACTACCCTGTATGTTTCATGATTTTTTTTAATTTTTAATTCGTTATTAATAATGAAGATACTCATTTGGCAATTAGCCAAAGAGACATTCCCACACGATCTGTACTTAATTGGTTTCTCAATAATTAGGGTACTATTATTTTCTTTGCAAAAAAAAAAAAAAAAACCGTTTCTTTTATTTATCATTTGTTTAATTAATAACTTGGATCAATGTTTATTGATCTTTCTCGCTAAGCATGAGTTACCTGTTTAGCATTTGGGATTGTCTGGACAATGTAAGATATATAACTGTTTTTTTTTTTTTCCCCTTAAATAATAAACTATCTAGCACCATTAAAAATTTACCTTGAAATCAAAGTTTATAGAGATTATCATCAAAGGTTAACAAATCTTATTAGTTAAGCAGTTTCCAAAAGCTTTTTTTTTTTTTTTTTCTAGTTAAATAAAAAAAAAAAAAAAAGAGCTTTATAGTTGGATTTAAATTGTTTAGTAGCATTTCTGTAACTAATAAGATATTAAAAAAACACTCTTCTCATTATATAATGTTGGTATAAGTTGATCTTGTGAAACATATATTTTGCTAAAACAAAACTTAAAATTAAAATACCAGTTATGTGGCCCTTATTCCCAACGAGATTTTGGATTTGCAGTCAATCTCATGATAATGGACAAGTTACATGAACAATTCACCTTCACCTTATTAAAAATTTAGAGATTGAAATGTTATGAAAAGATATCTACCATTGTTTACCTCAATATCTTTTTTTTAATATTTTTATTAATGATGCACGTTTTCAACTATTGAATCTAATTAAATTCACATTAAAAAAATTAAATATATATATATAAAGATACAAATAAATAATTTTTGATATATATTTGACTGTTCAAAACAGGTGAGTTATTCCAATAAAACGATTTTTCAATAAGTAGAGTAGAAATCTCTCCATTCTTTTTTAGGTTATCGACCCTAAAAACAAAAAAATAAAGAGATGGAAAAGAAATTAGAGGGTGGTAGATATTATAAATAGGAGTTAAAGAAGAGCATAGGGGAGAGAAGCTAAGGCAGTACAGAAAGAAGTAGGGTAGGGATGACCTAAACCTAAAAATGAAGCAGAGAAGAGAGAAGAGAGAAGAGAGAGGGGGTTATGTTTGGTAGGAACATAAATGGAAGGGGTTGTGACTGTAAGGTTGGGGGGGGGGATCTTGTTTGAAGATAGCACCAAAGATCTTCTTGTCCCCACTTTCTTCATCCCCTCCTCCCCCCACGCACCCATCAATGCAATCCCATGCGCAGCACCAAATGCGCCTTTTGCCTTCTTTTGGCCCCAAATTTATACATACATATATATATGTATATATATAATAGAAGTTTATATTGAGAATTTACAATATGGTATGAAAAAATATATGCTTAATCGATAAAATGTTATTTTAGACTGTTATATCAAATTTTATAAGTGATTTCGATTAAATATAAAATATTTATAAATGTGTGTTTAAAATGATATCTTCTCGTAAAAAGTTATGTGTTGTATATATTTACACATGTTATGCGCATATACTTAATTGTTTTTTTTTTTTTTTGGGTGGGGGGGGGGGGGGGGGGGGGGTTGGTGTAAAATCTCTCACTTCAATATACATGCTGCCAGCATTAAATGGGCCTGATCAACTCCAATGTAGTTGTACTATTTTACACACTTTGCGTTGCATCTTTGCATGGTTCTCTCATTTCTCTCTCTCTCTCTCTCTGTGCCGTGACTGGTCTGATTTATATATACATATGTATACAGCTTAATAGCTGTTTTCAACAGCAGAAGAATATCTTTCTGGGGCTTCGCTAATAATCTGGCTCGTATTTTATTTTTCCTGCTTCATATCTGCTTTGTGCCCCTAGTCACTTTGTTTTTTCTCTTGTCTTCTTATGTTCTACTTGGATTTATGTATGTAAATTCTTCTTCTCCAGGAAACTAGAAATTGAACAGGCCATAAAAAGAAGAGAGGATTTTTATTTTTAAAACAGAATACCAATATATAAAAGAAAAATATATACATATATATCGGATTTTCTATCAGTTTTTTTTTTTAATATTTTTTATAAATATGTTTAGGGTGCGTCTGGACCACAGGTCCAAACCCATGGATTTTAACTCAATTTTTGTCTTTTTCCCCAAAAGTTTTTTGTCTTTTCTGAAAAAGTACACATCAATCACTATTTAAACTTATCAATTTCAACTCAAACTCATACACCAAACAAACCCTTAATTTATTTTGATACGATTTTGGTGTGATTTGATGTTTTAAACAAGCGAAGATTCTAAAAATTGGATTCAAATTCAAGAGCCAGGAGGTAATAGGATGTGCCCCATTTGCATGTGCAGATGCTGTGCTTGGTTTTTCAAGCTGGTGCCTAGCTAGTAGTGTGTTTGGAACTGAGCTGATCTGATCTAATCTGGATAAATATTTCTCAGCTGTAGTTTTAGGACCTGAAAGTAGGAAATCATGATATATATATATATATATATATATTTTGCCAAAGTGTAAAAAGAGTATAGTAGACAGGTCCCCCCCTCCCCCCTCCCCTTGGTAGACAAGGCTGGATTTCTTTCATTTCATTTCATTTCTTTTCCTTTCTCTTCTTACCTTTTTCTTTTTTGTGAAAAGAAAGTGAAAATGGTATCTATATATATATATATATATATATGTATATGTATATATGTACTTGATTGAGGAGAAAAAACAGTCTTCTAGTTTTGTAGAAAGTGCCAACTAGCTAGGCACACAATAATCCAAGCTTGTTGTGGTCACACCCCATATATGCCTTTACTATTAATTATTATAATGAAACCTCTCACTAGTTTTCATTGCTCAAGTCAACTTTTAAAGATTGTATAGTAGAATAAAACGGCAGTAGATCCCAATTACACCTCTTATTAGTTGCACCAACCTCTAACTTAATTATCGCATGTTGGATCTTAGTTTGAATTTTATTTTCTCTAATTTGAACCTTTTTTTTTTCAGTAATCTTTTTAATTTGTATTTCTATCTTCTTACATATGAAACCGAATTATTATACGACCCGCTTTTAAGGTATTAAACTTTTAAGAGAGTTGATAAATTAATACGAACCCACTTTTTCTAACAGTGCTATGTCAACATGTCCCAACATTAATTGCAATTTTTTTTTTTTTTTTTTTACTTCCACTTAATTTATGGTGATTCCAACTTTAAACTGTCCACATAAAAATCACTGTATAATACATTATATAGTACAAGCTTTTCTAAACCATAAACTAGGTTACACTAGTGGGACCCGGGTTGAAACAATTTATTGCATCCTCTCAACTCACTTATCCATGACTATCTATGTGAAGAGTAAAGGAATGGAATTAGTTAATATTAATAATGGGCGACAATGTGACAAAAATAGTTGGGGGACATATGGTATTCAACTTTAGAAGGAAAAGTTTTCTACCAAAATGATGGAAAAATTGAACAATACGGCAGAGAATATTGCTGACGGATATAGATATAGATATAGATTTAGATATAGATATAGATATATATATATATATATATATTCATGTCTAATTAGAAATGATTATCATTAGGAAGAGAAGGGGTCTCATTTTGTATGCTATGGTAATTAAATTACTCAATCCAAAAAAAGAAAACTAAAAGATGATTAGGAAAATTAATTACGGTCCAAGATAGTTCCAGGGAAATTCATTAATTTTACTGCATGTATAGGTAATGGGAAAAAGGACAAAGCAACAATGTTCAACTATTTCATCATGTTCCTCAACACAAAGTGTTTGAAGATATTTGGTAACCAACAAGTTGACCCCCATGTGGGACTTTCACCTTTGTTTCCAATCATGAAAGAGAATGCACGTGGGTGTTTATGTGCATGCAATTAGATGAGAGAGAGAGATATGCATAACATTTGCAGAAGCTACCATATATGATCATATAATGGGGCAAATATGATATCAGATGACTTATTGATGGTACTGAGAGGTGTAGTGAGCAAAGTAGTAAAAGAACCAAGAAAGCAATCATCAAAGTGTTTCTGTTCCGTTTAGAAGTGGATCTCTTTGTGGATGATCATAATCTTTATGAAGAAGACAAAGAATAATAAAAAAGAAAGTTTTATTATAGTTTCAAAGTATACAATCATGTTGGCTTTCGTAGAGAATGGGGAGATTTTTCTCCATCTGCCATAATTGATGGAGTTTTCCCATATGAGGCCCCCCCATCTCCCAATCTCATTTTTTTCTGCTTATTTAAATCGATCGAGAATTCTAGGATAAGGTCCCCCAAAAAAAAAATTTGATATCACATATTAATTAGTATTGCACAGTTCTAGAATTAAATCGCATCAAAATCATGTAAGATTGTATTGAGTTGTAAGATTTAGAAAAATACATATTTGATTATGAGATCATATCAAAATCGTATAAAAATATAAATAAAAATGATATATAAGTATAATGGAACTTGATAATGATAAGACGGTTAGGGAAATTTTTTGTACTCGATCAAAGAATTCTTCAAATTTAGACGCACTCAAAAAGGGTGAAAAAAGAGAAAAAAAGAGGGGCAAAGAGGAGTTATGGAAATTGGGCCTACCACCTAAGAAGAGGAGCATCACTAGTGGTGGAGAAGAAGTAACACACATGAACATGATGGTGCCCAACTTTATATGATACCTCCTATACTGCTACTACTCAATCACCCACTCATGCAAATCAATCTTAGAGTAGACTACTCATCATTTGATGTAAGCCTTGGATGGAATGCCAAACTCAATCCAACAAAAAAAAAAAAAAAAAAAAATCATTTATATATATATTACTTAAAGGGCTGTGTAGGATATAATAATGATAAAGAAGATCTTTACAAAATTCTCAATTCTAGATTTTATATAAGGTCCTAGATTTACCAAAAAACAAAAAATATAATAATAATAATAAAAAGGGAAAATTCACAAGTATCCAATGTCTGCAAAGTCTAATCAAGGCCCACTTGCTACAATCACAAACACCCCCACACAAAAAATAACCCAGGAAAGGAGAAAAATCAAAACAAAACACTCTCATCTGGTAAGATCAAAAGAAATATATATATATATATATATATTTTTTTTTCAAAATAAACAAATTGAACAATATTCCTATCTCCCCTAATTCCCCATTTTTTTTTTTTCTTGGTTATATTTCATCTATCATCTGCAATGAGGTTAAAATGGTAGGTTAGTCTAGAACCCAAAAAGGGCTTCACTTGGGACAAACAAAGTGGTGAAAGTGGTGGTGGTGGTGGTGGTGGTGGGTCTCCTTTGAGTCTTGTATGCAAAAGATATGGGAGCTGTCTCTTATTTCGCCTTTAATAATAATACCCCCTAATTACCTTCAGCCCTGGCAGCCTGGCACATAATGTAGTGCACTTCCCCCCTTTTTTTTTTTTAATAGAATACCATCTCTACTTCACAATTTTGATTTGTCACATCATATTAAAATCGTATAAGAATATGCGATTAAACTAAACTTGACGAAGATTTGATCATTAGAACTATATAGTTCCAAATATATAGAATACTTTTTTTTTAGCTCACCAAAGAAAATTATTTTCCTCTTTGTTGAGTGTATTAGACTATTATTAGTCCTTAGCTAAGCAGAGTAGAGAGGAGAGTAAGCAAACTACAAGATAATCCTCTTTAGAGTTGGTAATGGTCGGCCATGTTTGGTTTGTAGTTTTTGTCCCATACATAAAATCCAATTCAAATTAATAAAGAGGCCCTTCTCAAGTATTTGGATAAACATTGGAGCCCACTTGGGCCATGCCAAGCTCTTTTAGTTTTAATAAACATGAAAAAGAAATGGGATTTGCACGTCCTGCACTATACCTGTCCTTGATTCGTTTTTCTTCAGCTGTATCTCCAGCGTACTAGTTTGGAAGGAAAAAATATATATATATATATATATTTATATACACACACATATACAACATATATATAATTCAAGTGCTAGTGCATAGATTATCACAGCAGAGATATTGCTAAAGAAAACGTACATTTTTTGGTTAGATTTTATTCCTTTGGAAGAAGACGAAGATAAGAAAAATAGTTTGTTTTGTTAGCACTCTAATCGTATTTGAATTATGAGCATTATGTCACTTTAAGTTCCTAAACTTTGAATGACTTTGTTGACAATTTTAGTCCTTTTGACGCCAAAATTGAGAAAGAATTCTTAAATTGTTGGTTTGTGTGGTATAAACCTTATGGTCCATATCCAACATTTTGACTCTCGGTTTGTTAATTTTTATCAGGAGTTGCAAAAGCTTGCAAGATAGTCTTTTATCTTTTGCTTATAACGGATGGCATGAACCATCCGCTGCTAATTTTGCATAAAAGAAGAAGAGCTAAACTCATTACATTCGATTAATTAGCATCATCGACCTCGTTGTCAACACTGTAATTTAGTAGCATAAACTTCATCTTTCTTTAGTTCGTGTCTTATTGCTAAAATTATAATCGGAAAGTTAAAAAAAAACAAGCTTTACCAATGAGATATATATATATATATTTGTGTATATATTGTTCCTACCAGTAAATTTTCTCTAAAACAAAGTAAAAAGTACTGGAAACTTTTAGTACTGTGTATTGTATACAAGTGGTGATGCAAATAATTTGCTGAAGTTTACATACACAGACACGGTGGAGAAAAGGTCAAATATTGGAAAACAAAATACGATTCTTCCTTTAAAATGGAGGATGAACTTGCTAGTTACTTGTTGTAATTTCAAAGGTTAGGCAAAATAATATCGGAACAGGTCAGCCGGAGATACTGATCACAACGAAAATCTTCCTCGCGCTTTATCGAGATGTGGAATGTACCTTGTATTTTAGATAATTCTAAGATTATTCCTGTGTGTTCTTTTTAATCAAACAAAATTCATCCATGATGTTAAATTTAGTCAAAATTAGCTCTGCGAACAATTTAAAAAAAAAAAAAAAAAAAGACTTTTTTCCCTGCATAAACGTAATGTGTAATTTAAGAACAACAGCTTTGTAAAACTGGAATGATATCAAATGCTAGAAAATTGAAGATCAAAGTCACTATCTTTAGAGTCCTCTTAGCAAACCATCATTTCTTTTTATCCGTGATTGTTTTCTTTTGTCCAGCTAATTTTGACTAAAATATGACGTCAAAATCCGATTTTGTGTGATCAATTAGAAAAACATATGCATAATCAGCTCCGAAATTTTTTTTTCAAACACAGGTACATTCCCGAATTCGATTAGACACGGGAGATGTTCTTGTTATTATCCCAAGGAAATGTCGGTGCAATACATATACATACATATATATATATATATATATATTTCCAGCTTCTAAGGTTGGGGTTGAATCATCAAAGAGGATGCTTGGAATGCAATTACGGAGTGGTTGTGATCACCTTCATAAGTGACAACCAACATGGTCGGATCCTCCAAACACCTCTCTACATGCTTCCTTGCAGGGCATCCCTTCACACTGCTGCACTTGTAATAGCTCCTGTTTTCAAACACAGATTTGCACCAAGTTTATTATAACCAAAAAATAAAAAATGTATTAACTAGATATATATGTATTTGTTTCTTAAATGAAATTGAGAGAGAGAAAATTAAAATACCTGGGATATGGAGATCCTTTTATGGGCTTTTGACCATATTTCCTCCAAGAGTAATCATCAGGAGGTATATCTGATAACTTATTGCTCACTGATGGAACTCTAATTTTTCTCTTCATCCTCAGCTTTCTGTACACATAAGTAATTCAAATAAGAATGTAAAAAATATATAAGTATACATAATCAGCATGTTGAGACTCTAATTATCTGAAAAAGGACTTTAATTATAAGTTAGCTGTGAAGTTAATGTCAATTAAAAGCAGTGCAGATTATTTTTAATTAGTTTAACTAAACACATCAATGAAATTCACTGATGCATGAGCATTTGCGAAATAAGTTGTGTCCGTAGAACGGCCCAAAAAATGTGTTTCACACCAAGTCCTCTCAAAATGGCAAGACTTAAAGACAGAAGAAACAAGGGAGCTCTCTGGTTGAGATTTTCTTTTACTTATGTTAGAAGGAACAACAGGACATAAGGAATATTACTAAAATATCACCTTCGCTTTGAGCAGTGACATCCACCAGTTGAGGCCATGCATCTTGTTCCGGTATCTTCACTTCTTGCAGCCCCACATGAATTGCTCTTGGAAGAGAACATGGACGAATTACTGACCTCCGAAGCCAAAATCTCCGACGACGAATAGTGAATCACACGCGTGTTAACGCTACTCCTTCCATTCATACTGATCAAGGAGTTGCTTACAGGCTGCTGTTGTGGGAATTGGCTCAACCCCACCACCACTGAATTATTAGCAGGAACAACCACAGTACTAATTGTCTCAGAGGAATAAGTTGGAGGGAAAAACTGTCGAACGACGAAGGGTTGAGAGGAACTAGGAGTGGGACTAAAATTATCCATAAATTCAACATGATTTACATCAGGGGTTTTAGGCAGAGGACCCTTTCTGATCCTCTTTCGATCGGATGGCTCAGATCTATCGAGGAGAACAAGCAGCTTTTTGAATTCGGCAATGGCCTCTTGAGCAGCCCGGCTTACTTCTTGAGAGCTTCTCTCTTGCTTGATACAACTGAGAAACTGATTTGCTCGTGTTAAACTAGTCTGAGCAACATCCTGAGCTCTGGATTCCAATCTCGGAGTCACCGAAACATATAGAACACCAGAAGCTTTTTCCATCAGTTGATGATCTAATGGTAATTCTGTTGAAGCATTTTCAGTTATGTCAGACAGTAAACCCAAGTGCTAGAAATCACCGTATATGGAATCGTATTGGTGTGTTGCTTCATTTGGTTTTGGTAAAGCAAACTTTTCAAAACTCCACTTTGTGAAAGATTGAAGAGTTTTTCTTAGTTTCTGGTACAAAACTGATGATGTGAAATCTATCTGTTCCATTTTGCCTGCCGTAGATAGTCAATGGTGGTTTAAGCTTCACAACGCACTATCCAATGCATATCTGAATAATCTTAAAAATTTCCTCAATATAATATACACACACATATATGAGAGAGAGTTGAAAATGGTGTACTTGATGATCACTAGGAAATTAGGTGACCTTAATTGCATGTCGGCGCTACAATATTATCTTTCAATTAGAAGTACATAAATTATTAATATCATAAGCCTCAGCCTCAGCCTCAGTCATATTTAAAGTATCTATTAAATAGGAATATTGGGTGGTTATTCTACAATTTTTCTTATTGATTTACGAGTGTTCTTGTTAAATAATTAAACGGAAATTGACACTTTGATTATAATTTGTTTTGAAATTGTTAAAAAAATTAATCCGATTAAAATTACAATTCCTATTAATGATAAAAGAAAATGAGGATTCGTATCTTAACTTTGATGAACTAAAATCCAATGCAAGCTTAAAAAATAAATATAAATAAATAAATAAAACCTTCCGTAAGATTTAGGAAAGTGGGTTGTGGGGCCAACATATGGAAATGTAAGGGATGCAAAGTACAGAAGAAGACGGATTTTGTTTGTATGCAGCAAGCAAACATATGCCAATTTGAGTACATAGATCCTTAGCCTGGTTTTTTTTTTTTTTTTCTAATATATATATATATCAAACAAAGGGCTTTTGGACTATTGCCAGCCACTCATCCTTTTCCTTATTCTTTTATTTATTTTATTTTATGATTATTAGAGCATGCTTCTTCTCCAAGTTGTCTTTTAGTGGCTTTGCTTCCACTCCTCCTCTTACTTGCACTGTTTTTATTTATTTATTTATTTGTTTATTTTTCCGATCACCTCAATTAAATCATAAAATATGTTTTTGTTTTTATCATAACATATGTAAGTGTGACACAATTGGATATCTAGCATCATCCATTAGCTGCTGAATGTGGGACCCAAATGGTAAGGATTACACAAACATGTTTAGTTGGTAGGTCCGGATCGAATTTTTCAATTTGAAATTAGACTTTTTTTATGAAGCTGTTAATTTTTTACAAACGATTTTTTTTTTTTAATTTTGATTTGTAGGTCGTAATTCATGTGATTTAAACCTTATTAGTTGAAAAACATGAATTTTTTACTATAAAGGAAGGATTCGAATTGGCAAAATTAAGGGGTGCAGTTCATAAATGAAAAATAAAGAGGTTAGACTAGAATTTTCAATCCGAATACACTTTGGATTATTTTTAACATTTAAGAAAAGTAAGTAATTTGTAATCAACTAGAACGCCCAAATAATTATTGGTAAATTCTATGATAAATATGAAAGGGAAAATTGTGGTGTCTTTATAATTGGAAGTAATAGAATGATGATGATGATGATGAAAAATCTACTAAGATTAATCGATTTTCAATAAAAGTTCTAATATTTGTGGTGTGATTCGACTCTTTTAAATTTTGATTTTTATCTATAAAAGATTCCTTCATACTATTTTTTATTTTTTTTATTCCTTAATACGGCTCAGAAAAACTGAACCTAGCTAGAAGGTATCAGACCACATATTTGGATGAAAGGTACAAAGGCATGTGTAGTCTTAGCTTATTCATCAAAATACACATATATCATGGACCACCTCGCATCACTGAACTCTATTTACCAGAAAATCTTTCTCTTCAAAAGTTGTGTATTGTGTAGTACACAAGTTTGTCATCGCTTGTCTCGATTACATTAAAAAAAATAATAATAATAATGTGTAGCAGGTAAATTGAAGGTCAAAATGATGTGTAAATCTATAATACGAGTGTTTATCTAATTAGAATATACTAGTTGTGACAATGTCAATCCCCCTTCTCATTATCCATAATATTTATAAAAAATAAAATAAAAAATCTCGAATTTCGGTATTTAATGGTATTCTTAGACAAGTCCAACCTGGTATCATTGGCTACTAGTTGTTTAATTTCATAATTGCTCTCTCTCTAAGTTTCAACCATATAAAAAGCTTGTGTTGGGATTGTAGTGCTTTTTAATAAAAACAATAGTTTTACTTGAACAAAACACTCAAGTGGTAAGTGGTAACGAAGTTGGTGCAAAATTATTTGCAGGAGTTTTTTAAAAAGACAATCCCAGCCTAGGACCTACAAGTTCTGTTGAAAACTTCTCACTCATACACTTTAATATTCTCTATTCTGGATCCATCCTCCTACTTTGGTAAAGTCAGAAACTGCAACACCTTAACATGAAGGCTCAAAATAATTTTTGTGTTTGTTTTCGTTTTGTCTTTTTTCTTAGGATCAGAGACTAATGAGAGAGCCCTTAGGTTTTCTTATTATTATTATTTTTTTTATTTTTACACTAGTCAGTCTTTCTACACTAGTGGGTAAGATCTACGTTTTAAACCCACTTTCTAAATTGAAAATTTAAATTTTTATGATAGAAAAAACCATACGGATATCCAAATTAATCAGCTCCTACTTGTGGAGCTAATTAATAATTATCATCAGCTCCTGCTTATGGAGTTTTGCTAATCTTCATGAAGTTAAAGCCCAAATTAAGTTCACGAGTATAGTTCTTAGGAGATCATATTTTGGCCCAAAAAGAAGTCTTGAGATCTCTAGTCCAAATGAAACTCTAACCAAACATGGTGATGATTGGTACCAATCCTGATTTTCATGTAAACAATTCTACCAACTAAAACATACACATATTTCTCAGACAGCAGCTAAAATGATTATGGAGTCGGAAATTAGCTTAAATATTATTTGCTTGAAATTTTTTCAAACCACCACATTTCTTCTACGTTCTTGGCTAATGTCATTCCCAACTAAAAAATGAGTTCTCTATGAAAATCTTCTCCGTGCGACGTAATTGAGTCGCGATCGCCTGCTTCTTGCAGGCAGGCACCAGTTGTTTCCGTCAGCCATCTTTGCTCTCATTTTCCGGTACTCTCTTGACCTCAAAACCCCTTCCAAAATGTTTATGTCTTCACGAATTTCGTGCCTGGAAAGTGACGCTAGACCGGGAAGTATGTCCCTCTGGAAGTCTTTCAATCTCCTGCCTCTTCTTATTTTGAAACCATAATCCTTGTTCTCCGCAAAATCTACTTCAGGCGCTTTTGATGACACACACAAGTCATCTTCACTGCATTCCTTTAGTTTCAGTGTGAGAAGCTCAAAGGAATCAACAGAATACTGTGGCGTTTCTCTCTCCTTATTTTCCATCTCAGTTGATCCTCCATCTTTGACCGAACAATCTTGAAAACAAGCAGAACTAATGTTGATAAGTGATTCCGCTGCCTTCAGTACCAAATCATCAACTTTATCTGATTCGTTTTCTCGGCGATGTTCAACATTTACCTCGCTGCTATCAGAATATCTGAGGTTCTGCTCACCAGACAATGTTTCATGAGCTTGAGAACCTCTTCGGTTTCCTGAAAAGGGATCGATAGCTGAGGGATTTCCCGAATCCTCCTCTGAATGTTGCCTAGTCTCTGCATTACTTGATTCATTATCACCGATCAGGCAAGGTTTACACAAAGCAGAAATTATATCGCCTTGTCCAACTTGGACTGCATTTTTACAATGATCCGAATGTGAAATCACATCCTTTTCACTCTTCCCCTGCTCATGATTTACATCACTAGTAGCTGAAAGTGTGTGAATTTGGCTCTTTGAACTTTCCAATGCGTATCTGACATTTCTATCATCGGGACGATTCTTGTTACGGCCAACCTCTTCAGAAGGACCAGCTTTGGGCTGCCTAGACACAGCCTCCAAAGCAAGGACCACTTCACTGCCACTTAACTCTCTAAACTTGGGGCGTTTTGCTCCGCAAATTTCTTTGCTTTCATAATTGCTATTTGAATTCACCAATGGATGCACAATGCCAGAAGTTTCATCCGAGCAAATATTGGATTCTTTAGTCCAAGTTGTTTCCTCTGCCCTACCAACTAAACCATGGAAAGCTTGAGATGAGCTGGCTGTTGATGGTTGAACCACCATAGGATCGTCCGAGTAACAAGACGAGTCATCACAGTAGACTTTGTTAAGGTCCACATTCCATCTCCCAAATGAACTTATTTGCTGCTTCTTGGGTGACAAATTAATGTTCGAGTCATTAACATCACACTTTTTTAAATCTGCAAAAGGACCAAGAGTAGGTTTAAAACATGCTGAGGCAGAGTCTCAGAAGTTCAATATCGTGTGAGACCTGCAAGGATAAACTAAGAATACCTTGATCAGAAGAGTTCCTTTCGCGGTCATCTAGGAAAGAGCTCTTCTTCAAAGTACCACGCGACCCATCTTTCTCCGGTGTACTTGGGATGATCGGATCATTGGTGAGTACCGACTTTTGCAAAGACGCATGCTTGCTACCAGAATTCACTGCCGCAGCAGCACAATTAAAATGAGGTGCGTATCCTGAATCCTCGTTTGATATTGTCTCGGTTGATTCTTCTAAATCAATCACATTTTGAGAGAACTTCTCATCCAACCACGTTCTCTTCCCCCTTTGCTTTCTCCTATTGTCATCTCCAATGCTCAAGGAAAGCTTTAAATTGTCAGGATCTGTAACATTAGCACAAAAAGTAGTACACGTCAACTCTACTATTTTTCGCAAGTGATTTACACTCCTAACTCTTAAAAAATCTTACCAACATGACTAGTGTAACTAGTGGAAGTTCGTTCATGACCACGAGGCCTTTGTTGAAACTTATAGAATAGACCCCGACGCTCTTCTAAGAATTCTTGGCTTTTAGAATGTGCTAAGCCCAGCTGAAATTCAAGATTATCACGTTAACAGACAACAAATGGAAGTGCAGTACTTAAACTATTAGTGGCGGACTGATATAATTCGTCCATATTCACCTCAACCTGCCAAAGGTCCTTACTTTTCACGCTTTCGCAAGGTAACAAACTTGGTTGAGTACTTACTTTATTCAAATCATATTGATCAAACTCCATCCAGTTGATATTCTGCATCAGTGTCTTTTGCATCCCGTATATGCGATGGAGTTCATGAACCTGAAGACGTATCACCCAAGATTCAGAATGAGTGGTACCACTATTTTCCTTCAAAAAAAAAAAAAAATGTAGCAACACAGAATAAGATTTAGCAGTGCGCTAATACCTGCTTCTGAAATATAATCTCCTGGTTCAGCATAGTCTTCCGGAAAACTTCTTTTAGTGAGTCGGTATACACGTGTGCTGAATCGGTACATACGTCGACTGAATTCAGATCAAAATCTCGCTGCATATACATTTTGTCCCGACAATGTCGAGTCAGTTCAGATCTTTCTTCTCTAAGCAAGCTAGCTTTTCGACAAATTTTCCGCACTGTACTTCACGACTCATCCACACACAACTCTTCGAGATGCAACACTGTTGAATTCTTGGACCACCAAACTACAAAGGGTCTCAATGTTCTACCTGAAATGAAAAGATGGGAAATAGTATTAACTCACTAGAGTAAAGTACATTTGCAGAAATTGGCATATTTATAGAAAGGCAAAAAAATAAAAAATAAAAAAAGGAACATAAAAAATAAAAAATCAGCCCCATTCATAGACACCGATACCTGAAAAGAACCTCTCGTCTGTTGTTTGCTTCTTCCAAAAATAAGTCCTTTTTTTTTATCGTTAAATAATCAACGATAAATAAGTAATGCAACATAATAAAACCAAAAACAAAATTCCTCAATGTAGAACAAACTAGAATTACTGCTAAACACCCAGCTACACAAACATATTCAAAAGCAGCAGTTTGGAAAGATCTAAGAAAATCCAAAAACTTTGCCGAGAATTCAAGAAATAGAAAAAAAAAAAAACATGCAAACCCAGATTGAACAGAGTAAAAGCAAATCTAGACAACTATCAATCTCTCAGTCGATCCCCAATCGTAGATATATAATTGCTTCCAATTTTTTTTTTTTTTTTAAGTATTTTGTGCGTTTACAGTACTTAATGACCCTTTACGAAAAGAAAAAGGTTAGTACTTGATAACAGGCTAAATTATAATAATTAAATTAAAAAGTTTTTTTTTTTTTAAATCTATGAACTTGGTGATATGTAGAAACAGTTACGACATAAACACAAAGCATATTATATATATCTCTGGGATGTATATAAATCCAAATGCAAAGAATATAAAAGAGGAAGATGGTTACTTGTGTTTGTACCTGAAACAGAAAACCCAAATAGAATATGCAACTTCTTCTTCTTCTTCTTCTTCTTCTTGTTTGGTCTTCTTTATTCACTGAATTCTCCATCAAAGAGAGCACAATGAGCGAGAAGCAAAAAAGGTTCCAAACCCCAAGTGGGTTTTTGGAGAAAAAAGAGAGAGAGAAAATAAAAGAAGAAAGAGAAGAAGGCGATTTCGTCAGAGGCACTGATGGGAAAGATAATTCTCTTCTCTCGTCTAAGAGAGAGAGAGAGAGAGAGAGAGAGAGTAATGCAAGCACGTAATGGGTGCGCGTGTGGAGGAGGGCGAATCATCTTTTTTTGCTCCTCATATATATATATATATATTTTATTAATTGCCTTTCTGTCTCTTTCATGCTTTCACTGTCTCTCTTTATCTTTCTCTCTCTTGGTTGTACAAGATATAAGAAGGGAGAGAGAGTCTTTGGGATTCCCTTTCTTTCTTTGTTTCTTTCTCTCTCTCTCTCTCAACGCTTTCTCTTTCTCTCTCTAAAAAAAAAACACAGAAGTAGTATAGTTAGATTTGAGATTTAAGGACAGGACCAGTCAGACATGCTGCGACAGTTTCAACTGCAAAAAGGTCTCCTCCAACCCCTCTCCTATTGGTTGCTTCTCTCCCGTCCTGTCTCTCTCCTCTCTCTCCCCTCTCTCTCTCTCTTGCTTTTTACATTTCGTATCATATTCCTAATTTCCTACTATTTTTAACGCAATCCGTTTCAGATTTTACTCTCACAAATATCGGACTATCTCTCTTTTTTTTTTATTTTTTTTTTGGGATAGATTAACATATTATTTAATTATGCGATAGTTTAGCTATTACTTAGTATTAAAAATGATAATACGATAAATTTACACAAAAAAATTAATTGAGTTAAAAAAACTTATTTAAATCTCTCTTCTTTTTTTTTTTATATTTCTCATATATTAGGGTTTTTTCTTTGAGTAGAACTTTTGCCGCGGTCATTGTGGCTGGCGAGGGTGATCGGCAGTTTAGTAATATCGACTGGGATGGAGTCGGATAGTCCTAGTTGAGAGTTTCTTGACCAGATCTAACCGATAAGTTTCCGACGGTTTGGAATTCAGCAAGACCCTGGTGATCCGATGGTTGGTACGCGATCTCTTATATCTAATCGAGCCAATTGATTTCCCTTGATTTGTGACGTGCGACGGAGTGGTTATTCCACGTGAGGCGAGAATTTTATGATTGATGTTATTTTAAATTCGTGCTTTGTTTTTTAGTTTTAGTTTTAATTTTATAATAAAGGAGATAGTTCTCCCACCTTCGATTTGTTTTATATGTATGTTCCGATAGAGTTGTTTTCTAACAGTATATGTCTAATAGTTCCGTTAGTACTATGGCTAGGCGAAGTGTGTTGCAGTCTCTGTGCTGCGAGTGACTGTCTCTCGACCGATCAGAATATTCCATTTATTGTAAAATATTTTTTCAAAAAGAGTTTTGTACATATTCGATTATATGATTGTCAAGGAATTTAAGAAATTTTCCTGTCATCGGGTCTCGACTTATATCCTCCTCATTGAGCTTCATTAGATTTTGCTGATGAAATCGGTCTTAGTCAAAAGTTATGTCTCATATACCACATGTTTGTTTTACTCTGATATTGGTGTTTGTATCCATTTTAATTTAAATGATAATTTTTCTTTTAAAAAAATGATAATATGACTTTATTATAAGATAGAGAGTTCGAAATCTCACACTCTTAATTTAATATATATTAGAAAGGATACTATAGAGTGTTCGATACAATATAGTTTTGTTATTGATAAGGTAAGTGTGTAAATATTATATTTGATGAAAATCATATGCAAATCAATTTAAAACATAAGTCTATTATTGAGGTTTTTTTTCATGACTTCTCCTATCAATTTTATATGACAGTTTTTGTTTCTAAAAAAAAAAAGACAAATTGCATTACAAATAATAATAATACTAAAAAAAACATTAGTACAAGACTTACCCAAAAACAGAAGGAGATTTGACCGCGAACATTAACCGCTCGTGGTGAAAATAAATACTGTCACATTTTTGGTATTTATATTTTTACATTAAAAAGAACATTTACTTTTATGATAGGAGAAGTGTAAAAGTATTGTGCGATTAAAAGTGCGCATCTAACAAACTTATAATAGAATCAATACTATGCGAACATTCTATAATAAGGATCTCAATTTCACTATTTGAATCGTATAAGAAATGTATAAAATATGCAAACGATATAGCTCAATAAATTCTCTTACAAATACCTATTTTTAGGTTATCTAATTTAAATTAAATGAATACAGTGAATGGTCCTAATAAAACTTCATGAGGACGACTCTCCAACGTGGAATTTTCCTATGATGTTTAAAATTGTATAATAAAAAGTAAATTTTCTATCCTATAGCAGAATTATTGTCTAAACTCCAAAGATATCAGATTTACAGAACCAAAAACCGACAAATATGGTGCGCTTTTTCATGTGAAAGCTGTTCGTATTGCTTGCTTGCTTGCTTGTTTGTAGATAACTTTAGCATGTTACACATGTTTTGCTTGTGCCATAGTTTTATGTTTTATTCTATTTCATTACCGGATTAAGTTATTTTGACTACTGCGAATTAGTTATAATATTTCATTACGTACAAGTGTATGTAAACCCCCCCCCCCCCCCCCCGCCCAACACAAAAAAAAAAAAAAAAAAAAAAAAAAAAAAAAAAACTTTATTAAAAAAAGACTTTTGAGAAAATTAAGAGAAAAAATATCTATATATAATTAAAATTAAAAATAGTGGATAGGACCTAGGGGCCTATCTCTGTGTTTGATGAGAAATATGGGAGTTGATGCTAGATTCTATGTCATTAATTACACGTAGGGCCCTATGTCCAACCGCCCTTTTGGTTAACAGGTTGTCAAACTTATTATTAGAGATATTCTTTCTTTTCTCTTTCTATATTTCATTTCAAGTCAACTATCTCTGCTGAAAAGTATTTAAAAGGTGATTAAAAAATTGATAATTTAACCGTAGATATCCTATGAAAAATATATATATATATATATATGACTTTGTTTGACATACACACTCTGTTTAAATTAAATTATATTTTTTTTATCATGTTTTTTTATCTTTTCTGAAAAAAAAATTTTGTCTTTTCTAAAAAAATCAACAAAAATTACTATTCAAATTTAAAAATTTTAACTCAACTCAAACTGAACTTGTGCACCAAACAGTCCTATATATATATTATATTGGCTTCTTTGTTTTGAACGGTCAAACTCTATCAAATTCTATTACGTATCCAGAGTTCAAAATAGAAAGCTAAAAAAATATAGAAATAAGTAGAACAACTATCAATTGATTTTTATTTTTATTTCTTTCTTCTTTGTATAGAATTGCTTAGGTATTGCTTGGCACATGGAATATGATTGAAGTTTTTACACTATACTAGAATCGTAAATTCAAATAGGTGTTTAAGAAAGAAAAAAATAAATTTAATTTGCATCTCAAATAATGATAATTTAATTCAAACTAGATCATGCAAATATATATTAATGGCATGTTTACTTACGCATAATCAGAATGGGCATGAATTAAAATTGATAGAATTCGGAGTGAATTGATTCGGAGTCAGGATTTAGAGTTAGAATATGCTGTTTATTTGGATTTAAGGAATCGGAGTCGGAAGTACTGTCAATCTCATTCATGTGTTTACTTAGAACAGGAATTAGAGTCAGTTATTGTAAATTTACTTTATACACCCTTTTCAGTTAATTTTGTGTTTTTAATTTAAACAAGTAGATTATATACTAATTATTTTAATACAAAAATGATTATTTTTTGTGCTTTAAAAAAAGTAAAAAAAAATGAGATAAATTATTTTGTTCTACTAATTATAGAACTATTTTCTTGAAATATATGTATATTTTTAAAAAACAAAATGTTTAGATAATTTTTTTATGTACTAATAGTTATTATATATGAAGATTACTTTTAAATAAAAAGTCAAAATTTGAGATAAATAGTTTGCTCTAGTAAATATTTAACTTTTTTTTAAATATAAATTTGCTTAAAAAACATAATGTTGAAATATATTTCGAAAATTAAAATTTTGTTTATAGTTGATTTATTATCGCTCACTTTTTTTAATTTTTGCTAGAGCATTAAAAAATTTAAAAAGCAGCATTAAAAATTTTAAAAACACAATAGAAGGAAAAGTGAATAAGCATGAAAAAATTAGGATTTTTTCATTCTTTTACTTTTCATTTTTAATCATCATATAAGAAAGTAAAGTTGGGGGTAAAATAATAATTTAACTTTAATATCAGGAGTGATTGCAAATCCGGTGGGGTGGCTTGGAATTGTCAATCCCCTTATTCAATCCCAAATTATTGTGAGCTCCACACAGTTTCACTCACATTCCATAAAAAATATAAATAAAAAAAAAGTAAGTAGACATGGGGTTGATTCTCATTTCCCATTCCAATTCCCTATTACTAAAAAGTAAACAAGCCATAAATATCCAAACGCCTCTTTGTTTTTTTTTTTTTTTTTTTTTTTCCTTGTAGTTTGGGATGACGTCTAGATACAAAGTGTTGGTTTGAAAATTTATGTTTGTGAGAATTATGAATTAGAAATGAATTGTGATATATAAAAAACTAATAAAAAAAATTGAAATGTGTTTGAAAAAAAAATATAATATTGATCTTATTCGTTTTTCTCATTATTCTATGTAATTTAAAATAAAAATTATCTTATTTTAATTTAAATAAGAAATTATAGATTTATAAAACTTAAATTTTTTGAAAAAAAAAATATTTGAAAATGTGGAAGGGTCGAAGCATTCAAAATTTCATCACGGAACGTTGTTCCAGGGGCCTTAAAAAAAATATAGAAGTTGCTGGTTCAAAATTTATTGGGATTTGCAGCACTATATATATACATAATTACCGTGTATAACTGGTACTAGTACAGTAAGTTAAGGTCATGTTTGGTAATCGGTCTTGTTTAAATTTTTTTTTGTCTTTTTTTAAAAAAATTTTTGTCTTTTTCTCAAAAAGTTTTTTGTCTTTTCTGAAAAGTCAACAAAATTTACTATTTAAACTTATCAATTTTAACTTAAATTTACACACCAAACACCCCTAAGAATTTAGGGATTCTTTTGTCCAGAATTTGTGTCCTTTTCTGGGTAGGTAGTGATGGTAAACAAGAAACCTAAGCTCCTCTGGTTCTGAAAAGCCTAAAAAGGCCTAAAAAAGCCTACATCTATATATATATATATATATATGATATATCCTTCCCCCAAAAACAATGAAGATCCAGCAATTTGGTTGATTTCTTGAAATGCTGTCCCCCTAGGATTTTGCACTGAATGGTCTTGTTGTTAACAAGTTCAAGGCTAGCTGGAATTGAAAGTCCAAATTTGTTCAATCTGTTTATATCTATACGGGTTTATATATAATAATCTTCTTTATTTATCATAATATTAAAATTATTAATTTTAATATTATAATAAATATAATTATAAGAAGGTATTTACAATACAACTCTCTATTTATTTTTATGCTTTGTAACATATATGATAAAGGAGTTAATTATCTCGAGTTCCAAAAACTTTATTTATTTATTTAGTAGTTCTTCGAATTATCATTTCGAGATAAAAAATATTAAGAATATCAACTCTAATTTCACACTTTTGAATCAATTTTATGTGACATATTAGTTTGTCTTTTTTTATTGGTGAGTGTTTTTTATTATATTACCAATGAAAATATAATACATTAGTTGATACTTAAAAAATTGAGTATTAAAGTTAGTGTCCCTGATATCTATTCTTTTGAGATTTTATTTTAATACTGTTCTAAAAAATTTTTTATAAATTTTCTCTTATAAAAATTTGAATTAATCAATAAAATTTTTTTTTTTTTAAACTTATGAACTAAAACGAACCATTATTTGTTAAAAAAAGCGAGTTCAACCAAATTTTAACTCTTTTTCTTGCAAATGTGAGATACGAATTTCAATCAGCTTGTTACTTTTAGATACACAATCCTTAACGCAGTTATAAACAAAATTATTTGATGCCTTATAATATTGGAGTAATTAGTGGCTAGAAATTGAGCATGAGTTTGTCCCTGTAATATGAAAACTACAATTTAATATTGGTATGATACATGTAAACATATATATATATATATATATATATATATACATGCACGTAAAACAAAGATTATAGTCGTTTGTAGTAGCACTAACTATAACTACTGACTAATACCGATGCGACAAGAAAAGGTTAGCTGGCCAGATGTGAACCTGCACCAACTATCCAACAAAAATCCTTTTAGTGTTTCATGGTTGTGAACTATAGATATTGTTTTCTTCTATGTACCAAGTGTCAATTTCTTTAATACGAGTAGTGCTAGGAATTTTCATATTTATCCAAATTTTTTTGCATCCTCGTATCAATTAACAATTTCACATAATGGTTGTTTTCATTCTTTTATTGATAATTTCAATCTTTAATTTTAAATATTAGAAATGATGATTTTTTAAACATTTATCAATTTAAAAAAAAAAAAAAGACAATTTACATATAACGTCTATTAATGAGCTTATAAATAAACATTTGTCTTATAAAGTTTCAATAACATATTTGAAGATAATGATGAATCAGCAATAGAATTATATACCAAAATGAACCGTGCATTGCATTGTTAAGCCATAAAACCTTCCCTTATTTGATTCAACAAAACCGTGTTCAGTAAATATTGGCTTTTTTTTTTTTTTTTTTTTGGGTAAAAAAAATTGTATTTGACATTTTAGGTTAAGGGTACTTCTTGTTGCCATTTATGTTATTTTCAGGCATTGATTTACACAGACAGGGAAGCAAATGCATAGCCATAACCATAAGTACCCTATAAAAGCCCTTTCAAGTTAGCTCTTTAATTGTCTTTTTAAACAAGTTTTTATCTTTCTTCTTTTTATAATAAGTATTCACTTAACCGACATTAATTCAATGGAAATTTTCTACACACACTATATCTATATTGATAACTGGGAACTGCATTTGCAACCCCAAAAAAGGCCAAAAAAAAAATTATATATATATATATTTTTGGGGACCACTTATTAAAGAAAAAGTTAGGGATCCCATGAGCGGGGCTTTTACATTTTTCGTAATTCATAAAGTTCTTATTATATATATATATATATATATTTGTCCCACTTGTTACTTTGGGGTCATTAAATGGTGCAAGTACTATTAATAATAGGTCAGCAAAGATGTAGCCATGTTGATTGCTGAAAACACCTTGGCCCTGATCTGTTTTGTGATCATGAAATGGAATTGAGCCCCAGAATTCTCATGCCACAGGGAAATAAACAAAAACCTTTGGTATGTCTTTGCTGATTTTGGACCCACTTGTTTTATTGCCATCATGTTAAAATCGAATTCAGAACTCTAGTTAAATTTGATGTCCCGAATAATATCATACCATATTATTTATATTACATTAAGGGTGATAATGTAATTGGTCACTTTCATTGGTTCTTTACCAATCAACCAAATATCTCTAGTTTGTTTGTTTTGTTGTTTTAATTTGACTTTTTTGTACAAATGCCCCTGAACTTTTTTACATTTAGCAATTTAGTCCTCAACTTAAATCATGGCAATTAGCCCCCCACATTTGGGATTCTTGGCACAACCAGTCCAATTAGTAGCATAGTTAAAAAAAATTTGGACAGATTGATCCATGTGCTGCTCACATGCACCATTTCTCATGGCAAAAATTGGAAATTAAACAAAAGAAAAAATTGATTTCTTTGGTTAACCCAGTACTTTCCCTTCACCCTCCATGATTGCTGTTGTTCATCCTATCTTATCTGTCCAAAATCAAAATACCTTGCAAGATTTGGTCAAGAAAAAAAAAAAAAAAAAAGGAAAGAAAAGAAAGAGCTACGCATGCGATTCCGTTGAGACATCAGATTTGGTGTGGGGTGGGAGGCTGTTGTGACGCCAATGGATCTCGCGAAGGGTATGGAGCCTATGCGACGTCGAATCTCACAATCACAGGTGTGGGAGGAATCACAGGGGTTAGAGGTTACTATCCAGGAGAGAAAAGGTAAGAGAGTGTGAATAAGAAGGGTTGGAGCTACGTCTTTTGTTTTGTTTTTTTTTTTTTTGGTTGCTCGCATCTCCACACTTGAAGGCAATCATGGATATCCAATCACGCACGGCAACCATGGATATCCATCACTAGATGTTAGATATTTTCTGTTTGGGGTTTCAAAATGATTTCATTCACACAAGGTGGTTTGTGGCCATGGATTAGATTAATTTATTTGGGTTGTTATCCTAACCTTTTTTTTTAATGCTAAATTTG
This sequence comes from Ficus carica, assembly GCA_009761775.1. Lineage (NCBI taxonomy): Eukaryota > Viridiplantae > Streptophyta > Magnoliopsida > Rosales > Moraceae > Ficus > Ficus carica. The sequence goes on from CM019750.1 coordinate 1,130,285, forward strand.
GTGATCTGAATGTTGTTCATAAAGTGTTTGATATTATGTCGAAGATGATCATTTTGGTTGGGAAGCACTGTACCCAAAATTCAGACAAACAAATTAACTCAAAACTAGAATTACAAGAAGAAAAATGGCAAGTCTTTAGTTTTTTTCCCCCCCTTAATTTTCTTTGAGTTAATTTTAAGTTTTGAAAATGAATTTGAAACAAAATGACCAACCACACCACCCCTTAAAGAAGATCACGTGTAAGTCATATGCCCAAAAAACATCCAAGATTTAACATATATTTTAAGAGGGATTAATGTTGCAACACATTGTCAAGTTCAAGGGGTTAATTACCATAAGTTTTAGTTCAATGACTAAATTGTCAATTCAAATAATTCAGGAGGTATACATACAAAAAAAAGTCTTTAATTTTATATTTTCCAGCATTTGCGAGCTTTCATGGTCTTCTGTGTTGTTGATTTGAATATTAGCTAATGAAAGTCAAACTTGTTGAACTACTAAGCCCAAAAAGGAGCGTTCAGTGTGTCTTCTTCTTACAATTGGGACCAAAAAGTGTACTAACTAATTAAAGAAGTAAAACATAGGAAAATCTTATCATTAGTCACTTATCTCTCTAAATTTTTTTCAGATATATAGCCACCAAAAGAGATTTCCACCAAGAGTGCCCTGAATAGAAAAGAGAGAATTTCTAATAATTAAAAACAAAAAAAGGACACACTATTACTTCATTAGAACTCAAGTTCAACTTAAAATTCCCACTTACTTTTTGTCATTTTTTTAAAATTAAACAAATTTCTTAACAAATTTTTGTCTTTTTTTTTTATTATTATAAATGATGCACTGATAAAAAGAGTAATGAATTCCCACACCAACTAACCAAGATCCCTGACTCTGATATCCTGTAATTCAAGAATCGTAAAGTCAAGTAAAATGAAAGAAAACGACACTGCAATGTATAAACGACAATACATTTAAACGACAATTGTTGAAACATAAAGCTGTGTTTTATTTTGAGAAACGACAACGTTTGTTATAAACCAAGCAATAACCCAAAAGAACATAATTCGAGGAGAAAAAAAAAAAAAAAAACTAAGTAGACTAGTTCTAATCTTAACTTTTAAATATAAACTTATATGAAATATGAATTGTCATTTTTTTATTGATAGTGTTTAAACTATTACCTTATTAATCAATTATATCTACTAATAAAAATATGACACGTAAATTGATATTCAAAAGTAAGAATTATAATTGATGTTTCTGACATTTTTCATCATTAACATTTATAGAGAACAGTAATGGATGAGAAAATACGACAACAATTCTAGAGATCAGTAATGGGATGTTAGCATGCTGTTAAGACAGTAAGAACCAAAATCGACAATGTAAACATAGTTAACAAACAACATCATCTCATATAATACGACAATTAAAAAAAAAACGTTAAGAAGGAGTAAACGACAATAATGTAATAAAAAAATAAAAGAAAAACGAAAAGTAAAAAATCTTATGCACCAGCCGGGAATCGAACCCGGGTCTGTACCGTGGCAGGGTACTATTCTACCACTAGACCACTGGTGCGCTTTTAAACTTTTGGTGCTCAAATTTTATTTATTAATCTTAAAACTGACTTCTGTTAGAGAACTTTACGGCAATTTAGTTGAACTTAGACCAGATTTCTGGTGACAAGAACCATGTTAGTCAGTTAATCGCCGACGATTTTGAGACCAACATTTTTAATAAACACAAAAAAAAAAAAAAAAAACGAAGAGGTTAAAATAAAAAATAAATTTAAAAACAAACAAACCCATTCCTCAATCTGCTCGTGTCGCCACCACTCCATCACCACTCACCCATGTCGCGCCACGTGGCGGTCATCGGCTCCGGAGTCGCCGGCCTCGTCGCAGCGCGCGAGCTCCGCCGCGAGGGCCACAAATTGGTGATCTTCGAGCGAGGGGACCAAGTCGGCGGCACCTGGGTCTACACCCCAGAGGTCGAGTCGTGGGACCCACTGGGGCTCGACCCCCCGACGAGCTGTGGTCCACTCGAGCCTCTACGACTCTCTCTCCGCACCAACCTCCCGAGAGAAGCAATGGGTTTTCGTGATTACCCGTTTTTGCCCCGAGAGCCAGACGACAGAGACCCCAGAAGGTTTCCTGGTCACGCAGAGGTGTTAGCGTACTTGGAGGAGTTTTCTGCGGAGTTTTGGGATTGGTGAGTTAGTGAGGTTTGAGACGGAGGTTTTGTCTGCAAATTTGGTTGAAAACGGAAACTGGAAAGTGAGGTCGAAGAAGAGAGGTGACGATGACGAGGTTTTTGATGCTCTGGTTGTCTGTAATGGCCACTATACCGAGCCTCGTATTGCTGACCTTCCTGGTAATTGATAACTTGGACTTTCAAGGTTGTCAAATTGTGTTTTTTTGTTTTTTCTATGTCTGAGCCTTGTGAAAAACTTGCAATTTAGATTGTTAAGAACTAATTTGTTTTGCTTCTTGCCATGAAGTTGGTTCACCAGGGCTTGAACAAGTACTTTGAAAGGAGTGTGTTTAATAAAATTTGGATGCAAATAGTTTGTTAGAGAACTTGTAATTGTTGGACTTCAATAAATATAGTGTGAAGGTCTTGTAATTGTTATACGATGCCATTGCATTGCAGACCGTAACGCTTATAGAGGTGATGAAAGTTTTAGTCCAAACTCCCCTTATTTTATGCATTATCTTCTTGCAGGCAGTGATAAATGGCCAGGGAAGCAAATGCACAGCCACAATTACCGTATTCCCCGAGCCATTTAGAGATCAGGTCCGTATCAGCTTTCTTTACTAATCTTTTTTTTTATTTTATTTTTTTATAATTTTGGAGACGACATTGATCTTGTGTTTTTGATAAGTTGTGTGATCATACTGAATTCTGGAGTTGACAGTACTTTGCTAATGCGGGATTCAGAAACTTTTTTGTTTTTATTTTTTTTATTTTTAAATCGTCCACGTGAACACTAGTGAAAACAGTTTTTGTGGCATGAAAAGATTTTTAGCATACTTGGGAAAGTACAAAAGATGTTCCAAAGGGAATGAATCTCAGGCCTATTTCAACCTATCTGAAATTCAAATTAATAACTCTTTTTGTCAAACAATTGAAAGAAGTTTTGGTGAAAAGTGATGTGCTGTCTATGAGCTCATAATTTTTTCCTCCCATTTTCTACTCTCAAACAGGTGGTAATTTGTATAGGGAGCTCAGCAAGTGCAGTTGATATTTCTAGAGACTAGCTGGAGTTGCAAAAGAAGTTCATGTTGCATCAAGATCAGCTCCTGATGGAACCACTAAAAAGCAGCTGGGCTATGATAATATGTGGCTTCATTCTATGGTAAAACTACTCAGTACTCACCCATGGTAAGAACTGGGTGACTTGCTATCATAAGCTTTATAGGGCTTAGTTTTCCGGACCCTAATGCAATACTGATAACCAAACAAATTATGCAGATAGAAAGAGTCCATGAAGATGGTAGTGTTGTTTTCCAGGATGGTAGCGTCGTCTTTGCCGATATCATTCTTCATTGCACAGGGTATACTTTCTTGTTTGGCTTTGGCTTGATTTAGAATTTCATACTAATATGTTTTGTAGGGAGACAGGGGAAGGGAAGAAAAGAGTGAAGGGCTTTTTTAGGAGAAAAAAAGAATTGTGGGTTGTTTGGTAGGAGAGAAAAGATAATGGAAGAGAAAAATACCAATCAAAAAATAAGAGGTGTTTGGAGACAAAACTTGTTACTACTTGCAATAGAGAGTGAAGCTATCGATTAACTGAGAAAATGCTGATTGATTGGTAAAACAGTCATGCCCTTAATCACTCATTTTCTTTCCTCTCTACCAAATAAGTTGAAATGAAAAACAACTTCTTCTTCCTCTCAAACATATTTTCTGTGCCTGCATGTTTCCTATCTCTCCTTTTCTCTTTCCTTCTTACCAAACGGGGTCAATTCAATTGCTTGGTTGTTCGCCTTAAACACAATGATCATACTTCTTAGAAAGTGAAACACATTAAATACTTTCACTATTTTTCCGAAATCAAGGTACAAATTCCATTTCCCTTTTCTTGAAACCAATGGCCTTGTGACTGTGGACGACAACCGGGTGTGGCCACTGTATAAGCACATCTTCCCGCCAGCCTTGGCTCCAGGGATTTCCTTTGTCGGGTTACCATGGAAGGTATCTATATCTCTTCACAACAAGAAATTAACGCATTCGTATCTGGATGATTCTTTGGTCGGTAACTTTGGATACTCTACTGTTTCCAGGTTGTGCCTTTTCCCCTGTTTGAATATCAGAGCAAGTGGATTGCAGGTGTTCTTTCTGGTCGTCTCACGCTTCCGTCCGTAGAGGAGATGATGGAGGATAGTAACTCATTTTACTCCAAGCTTGATGTTCTGGCGTACCGAAACGCTATACGCATAACTTGGGAGATTCTCAGGTTGACATTCTTTCTTCAACATTGTACTTTGTTTTCCGTGAAAATAGCTTACGTAGCATTTGTGGAAGGCTGCGTTATTGAGATTTTTTCTTAGTGATTTTGGTAGTTGCTAACTAAGATTGAAATAAGGTTTTCTGAGTGCTGCGTTTTGCAGTTTGAGTATAATGACTGGCTTGCTGTTCAATCTGGATGTCTGGTTTCGGAAGAATGGAGGAAACAAATGTATTTCGCGACTTCCAAGAACAGAATCACGAGACCAGAAACATACCGTGACGTTTGGGAAGATGACGATTTGGTGTCACAAGCTCACCAAGACTTTATTCAATACTCTCAAAAGGGACTACTCAGCAGTGGAAAAACTAGTTAGTTTTAAATACTTCTTCTAAAATTTACAATAATTTCCAGTAGTTATCGAAATTACCGTCATGTAAGCAGTTCACGTGTCAAATAAATTGGCTAAAAAGCTCAATAAGCGAGTTGTTGTTGTTGTTTTTTTTTTTTTTTCCCTCAATAAATGTTTTGTTATGTTTTTTTTTTCCTCGATTTCTTGGGGAATTAATCTTCCATAAATATACATCTCCAAGGTCCTCTAAGTGCCTTTTGCAGTGTCTCAGCGTGTGTTTGCACCTCCAATCCAAACCTTACTTCTATAATCTAATTTATATATATATTTTTTTCAGTTTTATTATTCACACAATTTTGTAACTCAAATTTTAAAAATTCTTAACTTTACATAGACAAGTTCAAATAAGACGATTTTTTTAATATAAAAATTATATAGATTTTTAAGATAAACGAAACATGTTCCATATTGATTTTTTTTTTCGAACATATTTTAAATTTTTACATTTTTTAACTTAAGCAATTTAAACATTTCAATAAATACATAATCAATTCAAACTTAAATTCTATAATTTAATTCTTAGCCTCAAATGCATGCTTAGTTAGATACTTAAGCTTGCAAAGTAGAATGATAGCCATAAATGATAGCCATAATTGCAAAGTAGAATGATAGCCTCTTATGAAATAAATTTTCATTTATTTATTTAATAATAAAAGGCTCGGACTTTGAAATAAGTTAAAGTAATATGATGATTTAATCCGATAATATTACTTGCTATGATTTAATTTTAGATGACAATCTTTTTAATTTTTTGAATGGAACAACAATACTATTATTAACCTGACAATATAGCACTAAAAAAATATTTCACACGGATGATACTATGGCCTTGTTTGAAAAGGTAGTTTCAAACTACCAATTCAAACTAAATTTTTGTCTTTTTTCTAAAAAGTTTTTATCTTTTCTGAAAAATTTTTTTGTCTTATCTAAAAAATCAACAAAAATTACTATTACAACTAAAATATTTCAACTCAAACTAACATACCAAACAAACCCTATATATGGTTGTTTGGTGAATCGGTTGGGACTTATAAATTTGAGTTCAAACTTAACTAAATTCATTTGTTTAGCCATTTATGTCTCAACCCATCTTTGGACCGTTGCACAGTAAACAAAGATAAATTTATTGTGCATCATCCTCTCTCCCATGTGCTGCTTCAGAGGCTTCATTTACTGTGCATCATCCTCTTTCCCATGTGCTGCTTCAGTGGCTTCGATCCCCTTCTTCCCCTCTGTACTCCGGGTATTCAAATCGAATACATTTAATTCCCTGAGACCACCAGCTTCGATCGTGTGTAGCAGAGATTTTCCCTATGTCGAATTTCTGTGTAAGCTCCATTCTTCAACCCTATTTGCCTCTCTCTCTTCCCATCACTCGATTTTGGGGTGTATATATTTTGGGGTTTTGCTTCCCTCTATCTAATATCACACCATTTCCGAATTCATCCCCTTTCTTTCACCCATTGGAACCCACCGGACTTTAACTCACCCTTTTTTAAAACCAAAAATTCCTAATTTTGTTTCTAGGGTTTCTCTGCTTTGGGCTTTTACTTTAATAACGACGGGAAATTTGTGAGACCACCGGGTCTGTTCAACCAAAACATGGAGTAGGTCTCGCTGTTAGCAGATGCTGCGTCGACTAGGGTATGCGAAGCACACTCAAACTAGAGGGCTCATTACCCACTATTTCCGAGTTCAGAAATCAAGTCCCCGTGCAGTTGCTTTCCTGCCCTGATCCGCCGTCAACCACTGTATACTCATCCTCCGGATCAAACTCGGTAACCTTAGTATAACTTCTTAACTTTTTTCTCAATAATTTCGTTACAATCTCATTTGTGTTATTCGTTTGAAACCTGATTTGTGTGGAGTTGTTGTTTTTTTTTTTTTTTTGTCTTGGTTTATTTGGAAAAAAAAAATTTGTTGTAGAGACAATACATTAGCAATATTTTTTTAAGCCTGCTTTAAGCCTGCTTTGCATCGGTTTGTTAGAGTTTAGCATACTGGTTGGTCATGTGTTGTATTGTTAGTCTTCACATTTAGGGTGATATGTCTGAATGCTCTGTTTCCATGTCTTTGCAACTATGTGGTGAATGTAAGCCATCAATGTTTTTTCTTATACTTTTGTCCTTTAATCATGTGCCAAAAAACGGGTTATAGATGGAATTCTTGGTTGGAATGATAAACCAGTCCCTAACTGCTGCCTAATCTCACTTTATCTATTCATCCTTTATTTATACTAACAACCCTCAAACTAACATGAAAATTTCTTGTGTTGTTTTACTTAAGGGAAAATAGGGGTTGCTTTGGAATTGCGGCCGATTTCGATTAATTTTGCCGAGTTCCCTACCTACCCCATTAATAGATCATTCCATTTGTAGTTCAAAAATGGAGTTTGGTATTTGGATAATTTCTTGGTATACAACCTTAAGAGAAATTAAAAAGACTGTTTTTAAATTTGATTTGGCATCTCGAATTTCAAATTTCTAACTGCCTTAGTTTTTGTGACTAGGTTACATATCCAAAAAATAATCAAGTCTTCGGACTTCTTAGATTTTGAGTTTTGTATTTAGATACATAATTCTCTAGCGTGTGACGTTATGAAGAATTATAAGGACGTTCTTGGAATTTGATTTGGAATTTTGTAACTACATCTAATTTCTGTAACTAGGTTTCCTCTCACAATTCTTAAGTTTTTGAGTTTGAGTTGATGTCTTTGTTCCTTTGAAATGGGAGTTAGGTTTGCTACTATATTTATACTAACAACTCAATCCCTTCACTAACTACCTCACTTCCTGAATATCTCAATTAACTAAACTAACCGCCTTAACCCCTGATCTTATCCGTGTCAAAGTTATGTTCCTATGGCCTTTAAACGTTTTGTTTTTAGCCTTCGTTTAGGGAGTTTTTTTTTTGGGTCAAATTTTGTTCCTTCTGTTGTTGTATGTGACAAAACCCGTGTTCCATTAATTTTTTTCGGTTTGGTATGTAAAAAATGGACCCCTAACCGGTGTTGTTGTTGTTGCTTTCGGATTGTAACAACCCTTCCTTATTAATAATTTTTCCCTAGCTTGATTTGGTAGAATTTTATTTGTTGCAACCGATAGATTTGGGGGAGTGTTTTACAGGTTTTGGACATTTTATAAACTCTATGCTGCTGTTGATGTGCACTTTTCCTGTCCATTTGGCTATGATGTAAAAAGCCAATTAACGTAATTGTAATTTTATCTGACTGGTGAGTCATGATTCCGATATATATTGTCAGTTCCCCCCCATTTTAGTTGTTAAGGGATTGACTTGTTGGTTCTAGTTGCCATGAACTTGTTAACCCCTAACCCATGGTTTATATGCCGTCGTAGCTGCTTTTTATATTGGGTTTTTTTGACATGCTTTAGATGAAATATGTCAATCAATTTATACTGAGCCAAATTCTCCTCTTTATGTTACAATTATAAAGTCTGTTTTTCCTGTTTTGCTTTTCGATTTCTTAAGGAAATGCCCGCAAATCATCAGGTGAGACATACTTTTGGGATAACGCTAAGGAAAAAAATTCCTTCAAAAATTGGATGAGTATTTGTCTTATAGTAGTGGTAAACATCCCTCAATTCAAATTCTTGAACAATGGGCTTCTTAATTTAATTCTGAATACGATGGAGTACCCGCCCATGGATTAACATTATATCAAAAAAAAAAAAAAAAAAAAGAGGATGAAGAAAATATATAGGGGGATGGAAGGCGTTGCAAGTACGAACTGGGCTTGGATATGATTCGTCGACCGAAATAGTCATTTGCTCAGATGATAATTGGTAGAGCTTTATCCAAGTAATTGCATTGTCTAATTGTGACCTGATAATTTAATTTTTTAAGCACACGACTGGTAGATGAGGGATGTTGATATTATTGCATTTGCAAGTTCATAAGGAGTGCAACCATCTCCGCCACGAGGGACTTTGCCATAAGGAGTTGTTTTACAACGTTTTCGAAAAAAAATCATGCAACAGGTGTCTTGGGATTTGGGTCCGTTACTATGCGAGAGGCCAATAATCCATATGTCGAGGCTGAAATATCTATGGTAACTCTGAAACCCAACCGGTTTTAGGTGAGGAACCTACTTAGATTGACAATGGTTGGCAAGGAGTCCACAGAAGAGCGGGCGACGAAGCTGGTTCGTCACGATCTAGGGGCAGTTCTGGTAAGAGAAAGCAAAGAGAGGCACGGACGAGATGACATACTCGGCTATGCATGAAATAGTCAGTCATTTCTGTAGTCGCTACAATCGGGTCCCAGTAACAAACAATCAAGCCTACCGGTTCACTTGCTGCTTAGCATGAATATGTTGACCGAGATGGGTATTATGTTTAATAAGCGACGATTATGTGGCGCTACTTTGAGGCTCATCCACAGGTACAACGTACCTTCCCTCACATTCTCAATGAAGATAGGCGGGACATTATTGTGTCTGTTGTGAAATCTCAGTTCCCATCTAACGATTGAGTTTTTCCTGTATTATTTTTTTTATGTTAATTTACATTTTTTTTTTACATAACATTGCTTCGGTTCAATTTTTATTGGATTTTTTAAAATTTATTTCATTATGTTGGGTGTGATAGATGTTGGGTGTATTCATTGCTAAACTTGCACTTACTTGTGTTGCTGGTTATGTGATTTAACCGGTTGGCCGACGAATATTTGTTTCGTTAATGATTAATTAGATCATTTGTAAAAACAAAATTAGTTTATCATTTGTTAGAAAGTATTATTTTGACGTTTAGTTTAATTTTAACTGAATTAATTAAACATGGTGTGGAAATAATTGATCTTAAACAGATACATAATTTTATTTGGTTTGTCAGTCAATTCTTAATATGAATCAGTATAGTTCGGTATCCGAACATGAAGAAGATGACCGATCCTCAGAAAATGAGCCAAGCAACGATGATGATTATCTTGCTATGGCAGTCGTTGCCGTGGCTGCTAGTAGGAATAACAGACGAAAAGATCCACAACCAATGTATAATTCAAGACTAACTGGCAGCATGCGTGTGGAAGATATAATATATGGCCATGAAAAAATATTCAAGATTTGATAAGTATGAAAGCATATACATTCAAAGCACTAAGTCACGTACTAAGTAGTAGGGAATTATTGAGGCCGACTTATAACATGAATGTCGACGAGCAGTTGTTCATTTTTTTGTCCATTGTTCCCAAGGCGCAACGAACATGCACATTTATTCTTTGTTCCATCATTCTAGAGAAACAACTTCTCGTTGGTTCTTTAAAGTGTTGATAGCTATTTGTGCTTTGAAAGACGAGTTCATAAGACCGCCAGACTATAATGAGGTTCAACCTTTGATTGACGAGCATTGAGGTTCAATCCTTGATTGACGAGCATTCCTACAAATATAGGCCCTGGCTTGATGTAAGTCATTAATGTCGTTGCATCCAATGTTCATATTCATAATTCAATGATTAGGCAAATTAATTTTTTTTTATTTTACACATATTATTAATGCATTATTCACCATAATCTACATTTTTCCTTCCTTATGCAAAATTATATTGGCGCTATAGATGGAACACACGTACCACGTGTGCCACGCGAGGATAATCCTGAAGTATGGATTAATCGAAAAGGTGTGAACTCGCAGAATGTCTTGGTCGCTTGCTCATTCAATATGAAGTTTACTTATATGTTTGCTGGCTATGAGAGATCTTGTCATGATGCAAGGATTCTGGAAGAGACAATAGCATTTCATAGATTCCCAATACCGCCACCTGATAAGATTCTTCGAAACATTATATGCCTGTTATATTGTATAAAGTAATTATAAAATCCATTTGATAACGCGATTATTACTTTGTAGGTAAATTTTACGTAGCCGATTTGGGATACGCGAATAAAAATTATTTCCTTAGTTCATTTTCGACGAGAGACCTATCATTTACCCGAATATCGGAAATGTCAAGTCGGACTGGGCACCCGGAGGGAAGTATTTAACTACACGCACTCATCTCTGCGGAATTGCATTGAGTGAACTTTTGGTATTTGGAATGCCAGATTTAAAATACTAAAAGACATCAACAATTATCCCATGGAAAAACAAGTAACGATCTCAGTGGCGTGTGCGATTGTTTATAATTTTATAAGGATGATACATGTTGGAGATCCTCTTCTTGAAGAGTATGCGGCATATAGTGTGCCTGTAGGTAGACATGTTGATGTTAATGCGAATGTCGTGTTGGATGATGGGGCCGATGATGCAGGTCCAAGTACGGGAAGACAACAAGATGCATCGAGGAGGGGCGCAAAGAATCAGCTGATATAAGTTTTAGAGCCGATGATATATGGGACATATATCAACGATTTCCATGGTATAAATCCACTTGAAATTAAGGCTATTTTTTATCTGTTCAACGTAGATTAGGGGGAATGGTTCATTTTTTTTATTAGCATTTTTAGTTAGCAACTATGTAATTAAAATTGTTGTATTTTATGGCTATGTAAAAAAGATTGCGATTAATTTGATGTATGCTGTTCAGTTTTTTTTTTTTTTTTTTTTTTTTTTTTTTTTTTTTTAACATTTTTCCCTTCACAACCTACAATGGCATGTTATTTGATGGGGGCAAAATTATTAAAATGGGATAAAGATCTCGTAAATTACAAGCCATTTAAAAATAACCCAACTTAAACAATATTTGTTGAAGTACAATACAATTATTCTACACATAGTAACCATATTAAGATGTAAAAAAATTAAAAATAAAAAAATAATTTCCAATACATAATACAATTATACTCAAGCACATTTCCCAATGCAACTCAATTTTTACATCCAAACACTCAACTTAAGTTAAACTTTTTCAACTCTAACTTTTTACCAAATGTTCAACTCTAACTCTCAACTTAACTTATTTTCAACTCAACTTAAAACTTTCAACTCCAATCGTAACATTAAACGAAAGCATATATTTAAACACTATCAAAATTGACTGCCAAATTTCCACCCCACCTCACCTCACCTCGGTGCGATGGGTGACTTGTGGTTAATAGAATAAGAATCATTTGATATGCAGTTGACCGAAATAATAATAATAATAATTAAAGAGATTTCTATTCATCAAATATATGTATATATATGTTTTTTTCATTGTTGTACAAATAATGAACCCTTCTTAATTACAGTTGGAGAAGTTCAAAGGAACCTAAAAAGAATAAAAAAAAAAAAAATGAGCTCGGATATTTAATGATTTAATCATTAGTTCATTGATTATGTGTCGTAATATGTGTGTGACAATATTAATATCCATAACGCATTTGTGATTTAATATAAATTTCTGAATAAAAGTAATTTTATATTTAACTGTAAATTTTTCTATCATAATATTTTATCTTTTATTTTGAAATTATTCAGGAAAAAAAAAAAAAAACGAGAAAAAGTTTTTTTTTCTTTTTTTTGGATGAAGCTAGCTATTATAATTAGAGCTTCTTTAAAACTTGCATCACATAACAGACACGAGAGATCCCTCACCACAAAGGCAGAAGGCCCAACAAAGTAAAACTGTACTATAATAACATTTTTAGGACTCGTTTGGTTCGCGAGTTCGAACTCAAAATTTTCATCTCAATTTTTATCTTTTTCTGAAAAAATTTTTTATATTTTCTAAAAAGGGTTTTTGTCTTTTCTGAAAAGTCAACAAAAATTACTATTGAAACTTAAAATTTCAACTCAAACTCATTCACCAAACGGACCCTTAGGGGTGTTTGGGTGATGAGTTTAAACTCATCACCATCAACGCAATTTTTGTCTTTTTCCCCAAATTTTTTTTGTCTTTTCTGAAAAAGTCAACCAAAATCACTATTTAAACTTAGGGTCCGTTTGGTTGGTTATCTCCATTCAAACTAAATTGTACTTTTTTCATCATGTTTTTTTTATCTTTTCTAAAAAAGTTTTTTATCTTTCTAAAAAAGTCAACAAAAATTACTATTCAAACTTAAAAATTTCAACTCAACTCAAACTGAACTTGTACACCAAACATGCCCTTATAAATTTCAACTCAAATTCATTCACCAAACACCCTTATTATTTTTTCAACTCTTCGCTCTCCGTCCTCTCATTCGCGAGCGGGAAATGGCGGCCACTCACTCTCCATAACCTGTTGCTGTTGAGTTGACCCTTTCTTCTTCTTCTTCTCTGAATTCTTCCCCAACTGTAAACCCTTTTTACGCAACAACAAATTCTCTCTCCTTCGTTGATTTCTTATTCTGCTAATTCAATTCGATTCAATCGGATTGGTTCGTTGTTGGGTTTTTTTATTTTATTTTTTATTCTTTATTTTATTTTTGATTTGATTGGTCTTGTTATTAGGGTTTTAGGGTTAGGGTTTCTGTCTTTCTTTCTTTGTTTTTTTCTTGTGTTTGTGTCTGGTGATGGACGAGAGTGTTGTTGATGATATCATAAGGCGTCTTGTTGCGGCGAAGAACGGTCGGACCACCAAGCAGGTTCAGCTCACGGAGGCCGAGACACGCCAGCTCTGCGCTGCCTCCAAGGAGATTTTCCTCAGCCAGCCTAATCTTCTTGAGCTCGAAGCTCCCATCAAGATTTGTGGTACAATTTTCCCTCTTTTTACTTTCTGGTTTTTCTGTTCTATATTTGTATTTGACTTGCGAGTAAAAACCCAAAAAAAAAAAAGAAAAAAAAAAAGAAAGATTGTTTTAATTGAAAGTTGAATATTTTCTTGTCGATTTTGCCAATTTTTATCTGTTTAGGAATATATTTATATGTTTTTTTGGGTTTCTTTGATTACTGTACTAGAGACTTGTTTTGCCATGTCTGAAAATGCGGAGGGGGCAAAAAAAGGAGCTTGGTTTCTTTGATTTTGGCATTTAAGGTTCACACTTGAAATGGGTTTTGCAATAACAGTTATTTAAGATGTAAATTCGGGTGGAAGAATTTATATCATGTAGTAGAATTATATTATTGGTTGTTCAATCCAACCTCAATCATCATGTTCCTTATCGACCCTCACACCGAAGTAAGCTTGGCATAGTTAGGGCTCTAACTCATATATGCTCATAACTTGGGATGTGGGTTGATTGCTTGGATTGTTTGGATAATTGTATGTGAACTTATTTGAAATTATCTTTTTCTTGTTCTGTATTTAGTTAATGTTTTGAAGATGTCTTAACTCATTTGTGATCGCAAGTTTTTTTCTTATCCCGATTTCTTGGTTCAGGCGTAATAAGGAAAATATGGTGAATGAGGTCAGGATAGATCTTTGATTGAAATACTGTTGTTTTGGAGGAAAACAAAGAGTAAACAAAAAGAAAAGAAAATGTTTGATCATGTTTTTGATTATGTGTATGACTTACTACCTGTTGGCACTTTTGTTTAAGCTACGTTTGGTAAGGCCATACCCCTGTGTTCGTTTACAGGAGATGTTCATGGTCAGTATTCTGATCTTTTAAGGTTGTTCGAGTATGGTGGTTTCCCTCCTGAAGCAAACTATTTGTTCCTTGGAGATTATGTGGATCGCGGTAAGCAGAGCATAGAGACTATATGCCTTCTTCTCGCGTACAAGATCAAATACAAGGAGAATTTCTTTCTTCTCAGAGGCAACCATGAATGCGCTTCCATCAACCGTATATATGGGTTTTATGATGAGTGCAAGAGGAGATTCAATGTTCGTGTTTGGAAGACGTTTACTGACTGCTTCAACTGTCTGCCTGTTGCTGCTCTTATAGATGAGAAGATCCTTTGCATGCATGGAGGCTTATCTCCTGATTTAAAACATCTGGATCAGATTAGGAATATTGCTCGCCCTGTTGACGTGCCCGATCAGGGACTCCTCTGTGATCTTTTATGGGCTGATCCAGATAAGGATATTGAAGGCTGGGGGGAGAATGACCGAGGTGTTTCATTTACATTTGGGGCTGACAAGGTTGCTGAATTTCTTGAGAAACATGACCTTGATCTCGTTTGCCGCGCTCACCAGGTGATATGACCAATCAGTCTTTTGGGTCTATTGGTGCTTGAATCTCATGAATGTTGCAGAACTGATATTTCAAACTTCCAGCTTGAATTGACACCGATTATATGCTCAGTTTTTTTTGTGAACTTATGAGAACTGGGATGGAGTTAGTTACTAGTTTAGATTCTATCTGTATGTTTGTTATTGTGCCCGTGTTTATGTTCAACCTGTTAGTTTTTTTGACATATTATTCTTTGTTTCCATGTTTACTTGTCAACTTTGTGATTGTATCATGGCGGGTCAATTTGGCTTTTACTTTGCATGTGGTTGGCATAGATTGTTACGTTAATATACTCTGCAAAATGTAGTATTGTTACCTCTGCAAAATGTAGTAATGTTACCTTGGTGCACTGTCTTAGTAAACTAGTAACTAATGGTTATGCTTTTCAGATGGTATGATCTTGTTTGACATGAACTCGTGAAATATTCTAACGCGGGATCTTGTTTAACGAATCAGTATTTGTTTTCTGACTTGTCTTGCCTGTTTGGACCCACATACAGCCTATTGTTGTTAATCAAGCACATGAATCTCAAGCTGATTTTCGCACTTATGTTCTTTGGCCCAGCCCCTTAATGAAGAATCTGTTTTAGTACTATGGAGCGATTATTCTCTTTCTTTGATTTTATCTAGGATTTACTGGTTTTTGTTTCTTAGGTTGTTGAAGATGGATACGAGTTTTTTGCAAAGCGGCAGCTGGTTACAATATTTTCAGCTCCAAATTACTGTGGTGAGTTCGACAATGCTGGTGCCATGATGAGTGTGGATGATTCATTGACGTGTTCATTCCAGATCCTTAAATCTTCCGACAAGAAAGGAAAGTTTGGAATTGGGAACAGTACGGTACGGCCAGGAACTCCACCTCATAAGGTACCAAAGCCTTTTCAAGGGGTCAATAAATAGATGGAAGGAAGAGGAAAAAAAAAAAATTAATAAAATAAAACTAGTAGTCACAGTATTAGAAGCTGTTATTCAACTAATAGTCTAATACATTTACCCCTCACAAGCTTGTAAGGCGGGCAGATTGTCAAAAATTTAGTAGCTGCGACTAAAAAGTCCTGAATATTGCCCTTAACTCCAGATGGAATCTTAGGATATGCGATCTGAGGATAATTCTGCAAGGATTTTCCTATCATGAGAAGCCTAATTAGATTTAACCAACCTTCTTTATTTTTTATTTTTCCAGGGTAAGGGATGAGTGATGCCACTGTAAGTGTGCTAAAACACAAGCTCGAAGAAAAAGCGTAATTGGGGGCAGTTCAAAAGTATTGTCTTATCTCGATGTCTTAAAGTTGTTTTCGTCTGAACTCTGGTGCTGGTGCTTGACATTGTTGTAACTGCAAGGCTGATGATAAAATCAGCTGCTGCCCATTTGTGCCATGCTCTTTGCACGCAATAAAGATCAAGACACAAAAAGTTACTCCCTACACTTTGGAAAGAGCCGACAAGCCTTAATATAGCCGTTAACGCAGTTTTTTTTTACTACTCATCTTCTTTTTGTCCCTCCATTTTTCTTTCTTCTTTCCTAAAAACTAATGTATAATTGAAATTCTGGACTTCGTGTTGTGTGGAATTCGGAAGCTCTACTTGATTTTTATTTTATGGCAATACTTCCATTGGCTGTTTTCCTTCCGGATAGACTATATTTTTGTAAGGGTGAGTTGTGTTCAATTCTTTTTATTTAGTTTTCCTGATCTGTATCGTTTATTGCCTCGTTCCTGGGTTAGAAGCAGAGACTGGAGAGGGTATTGTCGTTTTTACACTCATGTAGTCTTTTTAATTGTCGTTTTATATTTGTTGTCTTGATGTCATTTCTTGTCGTTTTCAATTTTAAGATCATGGTTGTTTTGCCATTTGATGTTGTTTTGGTATCTTTTCCTGTCGGTTTTTTTATTTATTTATTATTATTTATTATTATTATTTTAATTGTTGAAATGCTATATGAAAATAGAAAACTTTTTTGAGGAACGATAAGAAAAAAAAAAAAAAAATATATATATATATATATGTGCGTGTGTGTGTGTTTGTAAAAATGTGTTACGTTATTATATATACTATAAACCGTCGGAAATGAACTAGAAAACAACTTTCTGGGATTTTATTTTATTTTGTTTTGTTTTTTAATTGGATAAGCATTTTCTATTTACTCAACAGAAAATTATTCTTGTCATTTTATTTTTTTGACTGATTTAGAGAACCCCCCGCCTTAAAAAATGCGCGGATCATTTTTCAAAATAATACAAAGCACCATTTTCAGGTCATCATTGCTTCTTCCAATTATTGTGTGATGTCGTTTTTTCTAATCTTTGTCGTTTTCCATGGTGGTTTATCTGATTACTGTGGTTTTTTTTGCATCGTTATCCCAGTTGTTTTCTAATTACATTGTGGAAATACTTGCCCTTTTGTTGGCGCAAGAAAAGGGTGTGGGTCAGGGTCTGGTTTAAAAGGTGAAGAATTTGTAGGCATTGAGGCAGCTCCCATCCAAACCCCAAAGCATTCTTGTAGTTTCAAATAATCAACACATGTGCTGTATGACAAATAGTAGGATGAACTGTAATCCAATTCCAATTATCTTAAATTCAGTCTCGTTAAAATTATTCTTATGACTCTCTTAGAGATGAAACTCATCTTCTGTATTTTGTTGTTCAAAAAAAAAAAAAAAAAAACAAAAAAGAAAAAACACGTGCATGCGCACGCGTGTACATACACACGCAAAAAAAAAAGTGTTCCAAAAACAAAAAAGAAATTTGCAAAAGTAGAATTGAAGGGTGTGGGTGTGGGTGTGGGTCAGGGTCTAGTTTAAAAAGTGAAGAATTTGCACGCATTAGAGGCAGCTTCTATCCAAACCTCAAAGTATTTTTGTAGTTTCAAATAATCAACACATGTGCCATATGGTAAACCATAGGATGAACCGTAACCCAATTATCTTAAATTCGAGTCTCGCTAAAATTATTCTTATGACTCTCTGATAGATGAAATTCATCTACTGTATATTGTTGTTAAAAATAAAAATAAATGCGCGCATGCATACACACACAAAAATAAGTGTTCCAAAAAAAAAAAAAAAAGAAATTTGCAAAAGTAGAATTGAAGTGGTTGTAACATAAATTAGTTGGGGAGCTGCATAAACAAGTAGTGATTGTCAATACAAAATTAGGAAGCAATAACAAATGTCCATCCCCTATGCTTCTTCTACTTTGTAATCACACCATAATCACCCATTACATGTCCCTCAAACAGTTCAGTCCCTACACTACATATACATACATATATATATATATATTATGTTCTTACAATATATCAATACTAAGGTGACCTTTGAGGAACACCCTTTATCTTTTTCTTCACACACTCTGTGGCTGCTGTGAAGGATACTAAAGCTGTTGTACATATATTGTTCTCTCCACCACCTGAAAAACTACCAGTGGTTGACCCGGAAAGGAAAATGGGTGAGTCGAGGACCGAGTTGGGGGTAATCTGGCCATCTTCCAGTGCCGATAAGCTCACTGGTTTTTGCCCGTTGGGAAGTTGAACATGAAGTTCATGGTCTTGTTCCTTGTTGGTGATGGTTCCGTTTTTCAGGGCAACGAGGTGTTGGACCTACTAGTAATAATCCACCAAGAACTTAATTTGGTGGGCAAATAAGAAACAAGGAAATGCAATTATTACATAAATGGTATTATACCGTTTCCAATTGTTCAATTTTGTTCTTGAATTCATCATGTCCCCTTAAATTTGCATACTTTGTCCCCATATATAATTTCGATGTGATGCGACATTCCACTACTAATAAGTAGTTTTTTTTTATTAAATAAAATTTTTGAACATAATTATCCTCGTCATAATAATATTCATACATATACATATATACATATGATAACATGACATGATTTTTATGCATTGTAATCAGTTTAGAACCATATCAATAGGATATTCATAATTTTCCTAGTAAAATTTGGCGAAATTGCAGTAAAAAAAAAAAAAAAAAGTGAGAGAGCAGAAGAGAAAAGGGTGTTGAAGGTTGCGATGGCAACTGATGCACAAGTTACCACGAGTTCTGAGGGGCGTGATGAGTGACATTGGCCTGTGCTTCAAAAACACCACTTTTTCAGTATTTGTTGTGTATGACTGCACTTACATATGTGTGTGTGTGTGTGTGTAAGCTCTCAAGTAGTCACGAATTACCCTTAAATAGAATTTGTTAATTAAAAAGTTTACACACTTGAACAAGGGAACAATCGACCGACTTCTGGACATCACTCAAACGTATAACATCATGATAAACATACCTTCTTATCTGTCACCAAGCTAGGAAAACTTGAAACATCGTACCAACATTTTTATACATACATATACACGAGAGATAAGTGAGAATTAAAAACCTGTAAGAGGCAGTGAAGACGGTGAGGGAGGAAAGCAGTGGGTGCATGTGCTGGTACAACAGTCCCAACAAAAGATGTTCTTTTTAGTACGTTCATAGGACATTACAAGGCCTAAAGAACTTCTCCTCCAGCAGAGTCTCCAGCCATCGAGAAATCGAGAAAACCACACCAACCTAAGCAACCCAAATCACAAATTATTAAAATAATAATAATAATAATAAACTTCAAAGTTTACAAGAAACAAGTGAAGAAAAGGAACCGATCAAAAGAATTAGCTCACCATTATTTTCGTGCTGTTTTTCCAGCTGGTCTTAATTGGGGTTGTCATGGATTATTAAGACAAAGCAGTGACTCTGAGAGAGAGAGAGAGTAATACACTTGAATGAAGAACAAGAGTGATTTTGTAATAGGGAAGTTGAGGCCTTATTTAAAACACTTGAATGAAGAACACACGTATATTAATAAAATATATATATATATATATATGGGTAAGATTGCGGTAAATACCCTTTTATAACTCTATCGGTAAAATTCCATTTTAAACCGTTAAGATGTAATTAAACGGTTAAGATTTTGCTTGTGTATGATAGTTAAAATGCACCTTATCTCATAAAAAAATAAAAACTAATATATAAAAAAATAATTAAAAAACTCCCCCTTAAGGCCGATGGAGCCCCCCCGACCCCCCCAATCGGCAGCCGCCAAGAAAACCACCCCCCTCCCCCAGCCGACAACCCAGATCTGGTCGCCCCCACCCCTCTCGGGTGACATCGGCGATCTACGATAAGGAAACCCCCCCGCCCCCCAGACGCCGACGACCCAGATCTGGTCGGCGTTTAGGTGTGGGGGGGACCTGGGTCGTCGGCACGGGGGGCGGAGGTGATAGGCCTCATCAGTCGGGGGGGGGGGGGGATGAGGTTTCTGTCAGCCAAAGAGAGTTTTTTTTATTTATTTTTTATATATAAGTTTTTAAATCTTTAGCATATACTATTATGAGGTAAGGTGCATTACAACTATTATGCACAAGCAACATCTCAGCCGTTTGATTACATCTAAACGGTTTAAAAATGGGCTCTACGATAGGATATATTAAAAGGGCTTTATTGCAGCCTTACCCGATATATATGTTTATAATGAACAATAGGAAAAGGTTGTGGTAGAACCTCATTTATATACCACACCAAAAGAGCTTCATCTAAAGCCATTCAAATTTAATCCTATGGATAAGATATTGATGATGTATAATAGCTAAAATAAGCACGGATGTATAGGATTACAAAAAAAAAAAAAAAAATTAAATTGAACTTCCTGCTTGTTCTTCGGGCCCTTTGCAAATATGATATTAAAATGGGTATCATGTTGCAACACTAGACCTCAAAGAGAAAACTTTGCAAGGCTAACTTCATTCATTAATGAATATTTTGTTTTCTCCAAAATACCCTTTACAAGTAAAAAATAAAAATAAAAGAAATATAGGATAAAAGGGGATCTTGAAGGACTATCTTCTCTTACAAAAAAAAAAAAAAAAAAAAAAAAAAAAAAACCTTAAGAAACCCACTTTTTTCTTTCATCGGTTTCGTCTCCTTCACCCCCTCAAAACTACCATTATTTTTCATCTCCATCATCCCCCTCAAAACGACCATCCTTATATTCGGTTTAACACCTTGCACATTTTTCACATTCCGGGTATCGATTTCCAGCCACAATGAGAGGATAGGAAGTACTAAAAGTTTGTAAAATCTCTAAAATTTTGGTAAGTTCATCTCAAACCCTCAAATTTTTTTATTAAAATCGTTTTCGAAGTTGTTTCAAGGGTTGGGCATTCATAGTTTGGGAGCTTAATATAGAAAAATAACAATGATTCAACCTATTTTGTACTAATTTTTGGCTTATAAAATCTGTAAATTTACAAATCCCGTCATAAAATACAGTACAGTGACCTGACCGACCTGACTGGCCGGACCGACCTGACCGGCCTGACCGGTCATGCCGGTTAGGAATATTTTTCTCCGGACCGGTGTGTTCTTCTTTGTTTTTTCGATCACCACACCAAAGTATACACTTTTCTGATTTTCCAGATCGGCTTGACCGGTCATGCCGGTTAGGAATATTTTTATCCAGACCGGTGTGTTCTTTGCTTTTTCGAAGACCACACTAAAAGTTTACACTTTTTCTGGTTTCCTGACCGACATAACCAGCCAGGCCGGTCATGCCGGTCAGGAATATTTTTATCCTGACCGGGGTGTTGTTCTTTATTTTTCGATGACCACACCAAAAGTATATACAATTCTGGTTTTCCTGACCGGCCTGACCGGTCATGCCGGTCAGGAATATTTTTCTCTGGACCGGGGAGATCTTATTTGTTTTTTTCGATAACCACACCAAAGTAAACACTTTCTGGTTTTTATGGTTTTCCTGATTGTCATGATTGGCCTGGCCGGAGTGGGTTTTTCGGCGAGGGAGCTTCAGTGTAGGGGGGGGGGGGGGGGGGGGGCGGGGGGGTGGGGGGGGGGGGGGGGGGGGGGGGGGGGGGGGGGGGGTTCGGCGAGGGAGCAGTGGGGGGGATCTCTTTTTTCGGCGAAGAGCTTCAGTGGGGGCCTTCTTCTTTTTTGGCGAGGGAGCTTGTGGGATGAGAGATAGAGAAGACAAGGGGAGGTAGGTATTTGACTTCCCTATGCCGCCCGATCTTCTATGTTTTTTTTTTTTTTTAATTGAAGATAGTTGAAGGAGCTTTTGGTCTTTTTGTTTAAAAATTAAATTAAAAAAAAAGAAAATAAAAAGCAATTAGACCAGAGGTTATATTTGCAATGGTGGTTCATTTTTGGCTTATATATGCAAAAGATCCTTGTTCTTCTTGTTGGCCAGGAAGGGGGACTGGTGGCCTGACGACGAGCCCCTCTAATCCCGACCCCGGTGACGAGTCCGTTGGCCATCGACCTGTGGAAACCCCCCCCACCCCTTAACCTCCGGCAAGAATGCCGGTCTTCCCCCCCCCCCCCCCCAACACCCGATCGTCTTCTTCGTTGCCGAGGGGCTCAACCCCCTTACTCACCGAACTGAAAACCAAAACCCAGAACCTAGCGCTATGCCCCTCGCCCCCGTCGCCATTGCCAAGCTCAGGCAACCGGCCTGAGAACTAAGAAGGCTCCCACCCGGACCTTCGGTGAGGACCCACCCCGAAACCGACTTGAGACAAAGAAGGCCCCAGCCTAGAACCGACCTGAGACGAAAAAGGCCCCCTCCCCCGAAATCAACCTAAGACGAAGAAGGTCCCCGCCCGGAACAATTTAATTGACATACTGTTGGAACAATTTCTAAAGTGGTTGAAATAACAACGTTTAAAGTTCACACATTATACAAATAACGAGAACAAACAAACAAATAAGAGGAAGATAGGGAAAAATAATGGGGAGATTAGAGGAACTTTTCGAATTTCAAAATTGATGAGATTATTAAGTAAAGGCTGTAGCTTTTGTCTCAATCTTTATTAGATTCGTTAAATTTACTTGTATGTATATGGATAATTTATAAATTCTACTGTGTGATTGAAGATCCAAAACTGTGGAATAAAAGTAAACCAAATGATCTTTCCCTTGAATGTGTTTTCTTCTACTTTTCATCAGTCATAACCATACAAACCTACCTGTGGCAGCATAAACACAACTGCTTCCAACTAAAAATATAACTTGAAAAGCAATCAAACCAATAACCATAACCAATTAACAATTAGCAGTCAACAGATACTACATACCAAGCCTTTATATATAAATTAAATAATATTTACCACAAAACAATTAAAAACCTAGATTGTGTTAGTTACTTGTTTGTTCACATTTTAGATACACAAAATCAATAATGGTCTGACTCACAATTCGGATCACCATCTTCAATAACTAGTATTTAAATCATAATATTTTTTTTTTTCATTATTTCACAACAATTCAACTCAAATTCAAATCTAAATTTTCACCTTTTACACTATTCAAATGTTACATGTAACAAAAAATCCAAACATACATTTAATTTGAATATATAATCCAAATTCTACATCTGAAATCTAACATCTAATTTAAATAAACCTTCAAATGCAACTTAATGATCCATACAAGCACTTAGTGAAAGCGTGAAGCAATGAAGGAAACGTTAAGGACAAGTAGAAAGTGCAAAAATATGACCTTTTTAGTCCCCATTTGGTGTCCACACTTGAGTTGGAGTTTTTGAAATGTTTTGATTCAAAAATGAGCTATTTGGAGTTACAAAGTGTAAAAACTTAAAAATGTACCTAAAAAAAATAGTAATATGAATTTTGTTTCGTTATTTTCGTCATTCTATGTAATTAAAAAAAAAAAATCTTATTTTAACTTTAAATTAGAAAGTTATAGATTTTTAAAATTTGAGTTTTTAAGAGAGATTTCAAAATATGAATAATGAAATTGGTTAAAAGATAATAGATAAAAAATTTTGAAAAAATTTGATTAGAGCAAGAGCTTCAAACATAGGGTTAAGATTACATCCGAGTTGGGACTAACTTCGAAATTAGAAAATTTTTACAAAAATGTGTTTGTCTTAACTTTTTTTTATCATTATCTCATTTTGAAAATAAAAAAACTATCTCATTTTGAAATTTATTTTGTACAATATCATTTTAAAAAAAGAAAAGGGTTCTTTTTGAAATCTTCTTAAAATGTACTATTCCAACACCATTTTCTTTTCATTCCAAATAAATTTTTATTTTTAATTTTTTTTTACATATCTAAACATCATCTTATTTTTAAAATAAAAATATTTTTTCTTTTAAATAAAAAAAATTCTTTAAAAAAATGAGGACGCAATCCAAATGGAGCTTAAATAATAAGAAGCTTACTTACAATCATGTCAAAACCTTCACCAATAGTGAGTGGCCATGTATGAGCAATTCAAAAATCAAAACTTTTTATAAATGCCAGCACGTTTTGGTTGTGTGTCAAGGCCTCAGTATATCCCCCACCTAGTACTTGCCCACTTGGATTTGTATGAAAAAATAACCCAAACTTAAAAAACAATTGACAAAAAAAAAAAAAAAAATAGAGAAATCAAATCTTGGAAATAGGAAAAAGGAAAAGCATTTGCAATATTGCATGACGGTCTCCCGGACCTCCTCCTCCTTGGCTTAATAACGTTTTTTACATCGTCGAAGAGAGAGAAAGGGGATTTAGAGAGAGAAAGAGAGCATTGGAGTTTCCTCCTCAAGAAAAATTTTTTTGTTTTTTTTTTTTTTGGCATAATCGCCCACCTCTGTCCTTCACTTGCCTAGCTTTGGACCCTCCGAAGAAGATCTTAAAGGCCCTTTTTTCCTATCCCCATCTCTGTAATGGGCTTCAGATATTCTCGCTGTGGCATTCTTCAGTTCCATTATCTAAGCTGAATCAAAGATCTTCCCTTTTCAATCCCTCCTTCTCTCTCTACACACACACACACACACACACACACACACATATATATATATATCTGGCAGTTGGGTTTTGTTCTCTCTAATTTGATTTTTCAATGGCCAATGCATCTTGGTTCTTCACTACTCCCACAGTTCCGACGCTGAGGAGGAAGATTCAGCCTCCGATAGGGATTTACCGATCTGGGTTTTGCTCCTCCCACGGAATCTCCAAAAGGGTATTCTTCTGCTCCGGCGCCATTAATCAAGGCGCTGAGAAACTCTCCCCTTCCGAATCTCGAGTACCCAGGTCTGTTTTTCTTCTGATTTCTTCGTGCTTTCGCCAAATTCAGCCACCTATATATATATGTATATTTCTATAGTACATATATTCTTGGAAAACTGGGTCATTGGTTAGCATGCAATTGAGGTTTTTTTTTTTTTTTTTTTTGGAATGTTAATCAAGGATGAACATTGTTTCCGGAGAGCTGTTTAGGATCTTTTATGGAAAATCTTAGCAATTGTTAGTATATGTTCAATAAGTTTTCATTCTTTAGATTATTATTATTATTATTTTTTGGTACCTCGGTTGTGTCGAAGGTACTGGCTTGGGGTGCTCTTGCATGCCATTATGGTGTCAATTGGTTTTGATCATTATACGCGCGATTTAGTATCTTTCTATTCATACTATGTAAATCACATTTTATTAATTTTTGAGGAGAAAGTTTGTTGCTTTCAAAATAACTTATGGAGTTGATGATGAATAAAGACATTTTTATTTGGAGTTGGAGATAATCATAATTGCTTAGTTATAGATGAAATGGGTTTGAATCTACTAAATTACTCTCCAGGATTGGTTATTAGTGATGAATTTTGTTGATTGTGATACATATTATTCCAAGAATGAAACACTGAATTTGATTCCAATTGGGAAGGAAAGTTTTAGTCTGGTAGATGGATTTCAGCTTAATGAGGCTCTCTATTCTAAGGCTGAAATTTAAAAAAAAAAAAAAAAAAAAATAATAATAGTAATAACCCACACTCATAACATGTAATCACCTCGTTAAATCTTTCCAGTAAAAGAAAATGGAAAGTGGCTTGGTTTGCTTAAACCGGTAATTTGAGTTTCCTAATGTAGTTTGGAAGTAGCTAGGTTTACCTGGTTGGGATATTTTTCTAGGCTATCATTTGATATGTTAGAGAGAGAATTATGAATTCGGTTTATTTCACAAACTGATGGTTGAATTAACTTAGTTTTCTGAGACAACTTAAAATATGCTCCTAAATTGTTTGGTTGCTAGTATTATTCTCTGTGTCCCTAAATTTAAGGAGTGGTGAAATGGCAACCCAATTGCTCTGTATTTTCTTGCTCTGTTCCTTTACTTGATAATTATTATATCTATACAGGCTTGTCAGCCAAGGCTGCAAGTTAGTAGGATGTGGCTCAGCAGTACCAGCTCTTAAGATTTCCAATGACGATCTTTCGAAAATAGTTGAGACTTCTGATGAATGGATATCTGTTCGTACCGGTATTCGAAATCGACGAGTCCTATCAGGTCAGTTTTATTGCAGCAATGCCAAATACTACTAGTCTGATGCTGCCATTAGTGTGGGGTGGCTTAATTTCTTCATAGTGCCTAGGAAATTAATTCTTTACGGTTGTTTCCAGGTCTTCTCTTATATGAAACTTTCTTAAAAATTGGGGGGCCTACTTTTTTCTTAAAATGGCATCCTAGTAATTTAGGTGGATAATTTCAAATTTTTCTAAGTGGGCGTTTTTTCTTGCAGGGAAAGATAGCTTAACGGCATTATCAGTAGAGGCAGCAAGGAAAGCGCTTGAGATGGCACAAGTTGATCCTGATGATGTTGATCTAGTCTTGATGTGTACATCCACACCAGAGGATCTTTTTGGCAGTGCTCCTCAGGTATATGATATTAGATGTATTGAAGAATTCGGTCTGGCAGAACATGTTAGGGGTTCATCAGCATATTGATTTCATCTAAGGGTATGCATACCGTATTTTGTTATATTGCATGTTGATAGAGGACCGAAATTTGGTATACTCTCTGAAATGAGTGAGTGGTTTCTGCAAAATGGTAGTTTAGGACTGCATTCTTCTTGTTCTCAATGCTCCATTATGTATATTCCTTGTCCGGCTTCTTTTTGTATTTAAATTAAATGATTTCATTTTAAAGGTTTTTGTGCATAGAAACCTTGCCTCACTCTGGTTGTCCTTTTGTTTTCGAACCTCCAGAGACATACACAACATATTTTATTTATTTGTTCTCTGCATCTGACGCCATATGATATCTAGCCATTGATCAAGAGTTTCCCAGTTTTGAGCATTGCAAACTTTTATATATTGCAGTTTATACATTTACTTGGAGGAATGATGATCTTTACTTCTTTTAACACACCACCGAAGCTATTGAAACCATTTGCCGAACAACTTATTTTGATTTATTCTTAAATGCTTTATTTAATGATGACTGTAGTACTAATCCATAATTTCTTTTTATTGTAACTCTCAGATCCAGAAAGCACTTGGTTGCAAACGAAACCCTCTGGCTTATGATATTACAGCTGCATGTAGTGGATTTGTGTTGGGTTTAGTTTCGGCAGCTTGTCACATCCGGGGTAACAATTTTGATTTCAGAAGTTTGTTATAGAAAGTCAAGGCTACTTCTAAAACTATTTAAACTCTACCAATATACAGGTGGTGGTTTTAAGAATGTACTGGTGATTGGGGCCGATTCTCTTTCTCGATATGTCGATTGGACCGACAGAGGAACCTGTATACTCTTTGGAGATGCTGCTGGTGCTGTAGTAGTACAGGTCATTATCTTCCCTTCGGGTTTTCTTTTTCTGGAGCAGCATAAATGTTTGTTCTTGCTTTGATACTAAAGAGAATTACAATACAGGCTTGCGAAAACGAAGAAGATGGTTTATTCGGCTTTGACTTGCATAGTGATGGTGATGGCCAAAGGTTTTGATTCGATTATTATTCTCTTTCTTCTTGTGTTGAAGTGTTCTTTGTGTGATCTTTCCTGAGCATTTTATGACTTGTAAAACTCTTTCCATGTTATGCAGGCATCTAAATGCAAGCATCAAAGAAAATGAAACGGACCACGCATTGGGTACTAATGGTTCAGTGTTGGACTTCCCTCCCCGACATTCTTCCTATTCATGCATTCAGATGAATGGAAAAGAGGTCTTCCGCTTCGCAGTGCGGTGCGTGCCACAATCAATTGAGTCTGCTCTGGTACAGGCTGGCATTCCTAGTTCCAGCATCGATTGGTTACTGCTCCATCAGGTATGGAAACAAGATATAATGTAACATTTTCACTAAAAATCCGCAAAATTTTTAAGTCTTCTAAACACAAGGCAAATGTAGTTTACATTTGATCGTCACGGTGGTGCAGGCGAACCAGAGGATCATAGACGCGGTTGCAACTCGCTTAGAAATCCCACAAAAGCGAGTCATATCGAACTTGGCAAACTATGGAAACACAAGCGCCGCGTCGATTCCTTTGGCATTGGATGAAGCTGTTAGAAGTGGGAAAGTGAGAGCAGGCCACACCATTGCAGCTGCAGGCTTTGGGGCCGGTCTCACTTGGGGTTCTGCCATTGTTAGATGGGGATGAAAAAAAAAAAAAAGTTACTCCAAGCCCTCTTTGCCCATCATCTCTCAGAAAAAACAAAGGAGAAGTTCGAAACAGGAATTTCTCCAAATCAGAACAGCCCAATTTTGCAGTTGTTTCCAAATTCCTATGGGGAATGAATATGATCTGCAGCACCTCCCTTGTGTTTATTGGGCTTTTTTGGTCGTTCTTTTTTCCCCTTTAGTTTCGGCAGCCTTAATAAATTTTTTTTTATTTTCCTCCCTCACCTCCATAAACATAACTTATGTTGTTTAGAATCTTGGTGATTGGAAATGTAAGATTTTTTATTTTTTTGAGGAAAATTATGAGAATTCTTCAGTACAGGATTATTATTATAAAAAAAAAAAAAAAAAAATTCCCTTTTGCTCTGCATAGTGTTAAAAGCATTATATTTTTTTTAAGTAATATTCCTTTAATTTGATTGATATAAATTAACGTTAAAACACACCAACAATAGCCAGATTTTTTTTTAAAATTTTTAAAATGAATAATAACATCTAATTTTCAACATCACAAGTATCAATACAAAATTCTTAAATTTTGTCATAGAAGTAGCCACAATATAAGTGTGTACTCTGTACACGGTACATGTTGTTAAATACAAGCAGTGGTTAAAAAAAAAAAAAAAAAAAAAGCAGTGGGTTTTCTTGTTTTGGGTAAGAAATACATTTTAAAAAAAGAAAAACTTGGCCAAAAATGAAAATAATTTATGAAACTCTCCTCTCGTCTGCAACTTTCTCTGCAGGTGAAATAAATAATATATATAAATATATATATATATATATTTACAAAGAAAAAGAAAAAGAAAGGTCAGTGAAGAAGAGGAAGTTGTCGGAGTCTCTGAGAAATCCTGTTCAAAGCGCTTTCAACGGCGACATCAAAAGCGTCCTTCTTCCCTCTCAAACCCATGGAGCTTCCATGTCTTCTGTACATGACCCTCCCAATCATCTCCACCACTTTCTCTCTCATCTTTCTCACTCTAGCCCTCGGAATCCCCCTCAGCACCTCCACTATCCTCAGCCCCTTCATCACCACCTCCTCCTTCGGAATCGTCACCGACAGCTCCTCGAACTCCGCCTCCGGCAGATGCCATCCGTACTGCGACCTCGCCGACTGCTCCTCGAAGAACACCGGAATGCACCCCGCCAGTATCCCGTCGAACGTCGACCGCCGCGTCGGCGTGTCCCCCGGCGGCTGCAGGCAGAAGCTCGACTCCAGCATCGCCCTCATGAACCTGATCGGATCGTGCTCGCACACCCCGTTCGAGCAGTCCACCACTCTGCATACTTCCGTGTAACTTGCTCCGTAAGATCCGTAACCGTACCCGCCGCCGCCGCCGGCGGTAGCGGAGGAGGCGGTTAGGTTGTCGCACTCGGCTCGGATGCTGCGTCGGATGTTCGGCGTCCCGGCGGACGAGGGGGAGACGGTTCCGCCGCCGCCGACGATGAGCATGAGCGTGGAGCGGCGCGTGCGGCGGACGCGATTGACCCAGGCGTCGAAGAGCGCGAGGTTGGGAGGGTGAAACGACGTCGGGTAGGGAACAGCCTGCTCCTGCCACGGCCACGCGCGGGACTCGAGCGTGAGTGCCGTGACGTTGAAGAACTCGGGAATCTCCAAGAACGAAGTTCCCCACACCGGCGGATCGGCCGCCGGAGACTGGGAGAAGTCCCAGGCGGGGCGCGCCATCACAAGGAAGTGGTCGTGGCCGGCGCGTCGAGCCCACGCGTCGCGGTTATCCCTCTGCAAGAAGTCGAAGAGGTCGAGGCCGTGGTCGGCGCTGGAGTTAACGTCTGGGCCGTAAAGGTAGCGAAGGGCGTCGATGCCGGCGTAGTAAGGGAGAAAGATGGCGTCGGCGGAAGAGGGATCCGGGGTGAGGCAAGGATACTCGAGCATGCGGCGGTGGAAGAGGAGTTCGAGCATCAAGGGGTCGGTGCGGTACCAGCTGTGGGAGCGGTTGTGGGTCTTCTGGCCGAGGCCATGATTGGTGAGGAAAGGGCAGAAGTCGCCGGAGAGGGGGTACTCGGAGCAGTTGGCGAGGAGATCCAGGTTGAAGCGAGGCGGGAGGCGGCGGATGTGGATGCGGCGGTTGCTGCACTCATCTTTGTCGGAGATTTTCTGGCACAAGATGGATCGGGATTGGATTAACACCAATAAGATGAAGACGGCGACGAAGAAGATACAATTTTTGCAGTCCATGATAGAGAGAGATGAGAGAGAGATTGGGATGCAGAAAGATTATAAGACTTTTTTTTTTTTTTTTTTGGCCCTTTTCTGTTTACACCATTACACGGTCACACACGGTTGACGAAATGGTTCTCTTTTTCTTTTTCTTTTTCTTTTTCCTTTTCTTTTCTTTTCTTTTTCTTTTCTCTCGCAGATGTCAGGAAATTAAATAAAGATTATTTATTTATTTATGGACAAAACTGTGATAGTCAATATAATTTTTTTTAAAACCATAAATATTGAATCGGATGGTCTATATAATAAGGGTGCCCATGATGAACTGTAGGTACAACCATATTATAACAAAGTAAGTGAAAAAGAGAGAAAAAAAAAAAAGAAGAAAAAAAAGAAAAAGCTGAAGAAGATCGTGAACGGGAAGAGAGAGAGAGGGGAAGAGAGAGAGGGGGGGGGGTGGGGGGGGGGGGGGGGGGAGGACTTTGGGCGGGCTGAGGGCATGGGGGCCGGCAGGGGTGCCGGGGGCAGGGAGAGAGGAGAAGAGAGAGAGGGGGGGGTGGCCAGGGATGGGATGGGGGTCGGCCGGAGGTGTGGTCGCCTGCGTCGGGGGGTCACCGGTGATGTTGGGCAGGTCGCCGGCGTCGGAGAAGATAAGGGTTGAACGGGATGATAAAGAGAGAGAGAGGGGGGGTGGGGGGGGTTCGGGGGGGGCGTCGGGCGGGCTGGGGGCAGGTGGTCGGCAGGGGGCCGGGGGGGCGCCGGGGGCAGGGAGAGAGGAGAAGATAGAGAGGGGGGGCCGGGGGTAGGAGGGGGTGGCCGGGGATGGGGTGGGGGCCGGCCGGGGGTGTGGTCGCCAGTGTCAGGGATGCCGGCGATGGAGAAGATAAGGGTGTGAAAGTTTATATGAGCTAAGGTGTATGATAACTATACTACATCAATAATATATCAATCATTCGATTAAATCGAACGGTTCAAAAAAGAGTTCTATCGGTAGAAACTCTGGGAGAGACTCTATCATAGCCTCTCTCTTTATATTTATATAACTTTAAAAAGAAGGTGTTTAATTAAATTATTTGTGGAAGGGAAAGAGAGGAGGAGATGAAAGTGAATTTTATTATGATTTTAAATTAACTGCATGGATTCTCAGAAAAAAAAAAAAAAAAAAAAAAAACTGCATGGGAAATGGGGGGAGTTTGACCCAGAAAATGTCGGTGCATGTTATTAAAAAAAAAAAACACATTAACATTAAAAAATAACTAACATAATCATTTCCACGTATTGCGCTGGCGTTTCTTGATTCCATACGGGTTCAAGTGTTGTATGGGCTACAATTTTGTATTGAAGCCCATGAACTCGAAAAATGGCCGTACAACCTTTTGGGCTTCAGTACCACAAAATCGGGAGAAAATTACCTAAATAATCACGTTTTTTTTATTAATCTATTAATCTAACCTATCATATATTTCTAGAACATAAGACACAAAATTTTCCTCGTCTGCCACCTGAGTGTCACTATTTGGTATTTTGAGTGGGCTAATGTTCGTCCAAACTCCACTTGCTGCGGAGTGTACTCCACTTGTTTCGGATTTCATCGGTCTGAACGGCTCCATCAGTCACCTTCTTCACTAAGGCAGACTCATCAAAGGCAACGTCTCTGCTAAAGATTATTTTCTTTTGTTTCCGGACACCAAAACCGGTATCCCTTCACTCCAGAGGTGATTCCTATAAAGAGAGCCTTCATCGCCCTTGGATCTTACTTTCGATTCCATTAACATATGTAAGGAATTATAATCTGTAGCAGGTTTTCCAGCCCATACCTCAATGTGTGTTTTACCACCAATTGTAGATGATGACAAACGATTTACGAGGTGGCGCGCATATGTTACAGCCTCCAACCCAGCATTGGACAACATACACCGAACTTTCTCCAGCAGAGTTCGATTCATCCGTTCTACCACTCCATTCTGCTGTGGTGTGTTTCTGACTGTGAGATGTCAGACAATTCCATGCTCATTGCAAACTTTGATTAACGGATCACTCGTATATTCTTCACTATTATCAGATCTGAGCAGCTTAATCTTTCTACACCTGTCTGGTTCTCGATCATATTTTTCACTTTAGAAAAACTCCAGGCACTTCATCCTTAGTCTTTATAGTGTACACCCAAACTTTTCTGGAAAAATCGTCAATAAAGTAACAAAGTAGCGTTTACCTCCCATGGACGTCGTCTTGGAAGGTCCCCACACATCTGAGTGAAAATACATTGATTTTTATCCGTTCATTTTGAACTAAATTGTACTTTTTTCATCATGATTTTTGTATTTTTCTGAATATTTTTTTTATTTTTTCTGAAAAAGTTTTTTGTCTTTTCTAAAAAATTACTATTTAAACTTAAAAATCTTAAACTAAATTCATTCATCAAACACCCGAATGTATATGATGTCATGCACAATAATTTCTTGGAACTAAAAATATTCATACCATATTTTAAGCGTTTTAGTGGCACTTCAAATAGGATAGTTGACAACTGTGATTAAGAACTATATGACGACGCTGCACAAACCTTATTTTTTGCCTAAGCATGAGAGTACTACTGCATATAGAAGTCTTCACCTTAATCTCTCAGCTCTATTTCTAATCATCATGACGAGGAATTGAATTCTTAGATGTGATAATAATTATAGGCATAATCACAGCTGACCCATTAGAAGAGACAATTGCATGGTTTTGGTTGATATTTGGCGATTTGTGTAGGTTAGCTTTTACTATATATGCCAAAGACACAACATGGACTATAATTGGTGAAAAATATTATGGTCCAATTGACGATGTTTTTGCTAATAAGAATCAAGTTTACGCAGTAAATCATCTTGGTGAACTTGTCTCTTTTGATATCATAGCCTCAGAAAATCCAACCACAAAGTTTGTTGCACCCGAAATCTTATCAAGAAACATTAAGAGGAGGATCTACGAATGTAAGAGATATCTTGTAGAAAAGGGAGAGGAGAACTTTTACAGGTTTTAAGGTATTTTTGTTGGCACAATAATGCTTGTTTTACGAAGATGTTTGATGTTTTCAAGTTGGAATTTAACGAGGCAAAGTGGGTTCAGATAAAAAATCTTGGTGGGACTTCATTATTCTTGGGTGACAATTCTTCCATAGATTCAAATTTCGTTCGATGTCAGCAAAATTGTATATATTTCACGCAAGATATGGATTTCATTAATGGAGGATTTGTTTCTTTTATTAGTGATTTGGGTATGTTCGAGATTGAGAGCAGACTTTTCAAATGGAATTCCAATCTAGAACATTTGCTCTTGGGTTGTTCCCATAGTTGATTTATATTAGAGGTTTTATTTTATTTTTATATTTCGTGGTTTTTCTTTTTAAAAGGGGGTTTTTTTTTTTAACTTTTTCTTTTTAAGTTATAAAGTTGTAACTTTGGAATATATTTAATATTTAATTCAGCTCTGGAATTTCGTCATGCGGCAAGTTTTAGAATATCTTATAATTGTTTGTCAACTTTTGAATCAATAATCTGTTTCCGATAAAAAAAAGTATCTAGATCTGATTTGCAATCCA
Organism: Ficus carica; assembly: GCA_009761775.1. Lineage (NCBI taxonomy): Eukaryota > Viridiplantae > Streptophyta > Magnoliopsida > Rosales > Moraceae > Ficus > Ficus carica. Next base: position 1,164,390 of record CM019750.1, read on the forward strand.
ATGACCTAGAAAACATGCTCTTGTGGACGAATATATATGACAAGTGTAACTAAGACATTGAGTCTTTTCTCTCTTTTCCATTCTCTCTCAAATTTCTCATATATTAGGGTTTTCTTTTGTGTGAGACTTCCGCCGTCGCCGCCGTCATGGCTAGTGAAGGTGATTGGTGGTTCGGTGATTTCGGCAGGGATGAGGTCGGAGGGTTGGGAGTTTCTCGACTAGATCTAGCCCGGCAAGCTTGCAGTGGTTTGGGATCCGATAAGGCCTTGGTGATCCGATGGTTGGTACAACGATCTCTTACCTCCAATCTAGCTTATTGATTTCCTCTTATTAGTTGTGTCGTGCGGCAGAGTGGTTGTTCTACATGGGACGAAAATTTAATGGTCGTTGTTGTTTTATAGTCATGTTTTGTTTTTGTGTTTTAGTTTTAATTTTATAATAAAGGAGGTAGTTCCCCCCGCTCTATTTTGTTTTTGTGTGTGTGTTCCGCTTGAGTTGTTCTCTAGCAGTATATGTCTATGGGTTCTGTTAGTATTATGGCTATGCAAAGGTTGTTACAGTCTCTATGTTGCGGGTGACTGTCTCTCGATTGATCAGTATATTCCATTGATTGTAGATATTTTTTAAAAAGAGCTTTGTATATGCTCGATTATAGGATTGTCAAGGAATTTAAGGAATTTTTCCGTCACTGGGTCTCGGTTTATGTCCTCCTCACTGAACTTTATCAGATTTTACTGATGAAATCGGTTTTATTTGAGAGTTGTGTCTCTTGTATCACATAATTGTTTTATCTTCGGTATTGGTGTTTGTATCCAATTTTAATTTAAATAATAATTTCCCTAAAAAAAAAACATATATAAGCGGCAGCGAAACGAGGTTTATTTCCTCGTATGAGATTCAAATATACACATGCAAATTGTACTAAATATATGAAATTTTGAACCTCATAACAAAATGCATTCCAAATTTTAATCTGTATAGTTCATTCCCCACATAATGAAAGCGTGAAATATTCCGTTCTATTAAGTTGTTAACGAAAATGTGCACTTGGTCATGCACATGTGTCATCCTTGCCACCACCTCTTCCATTCTCCTCCCAACGCCGGCCTAGACATCCCGCAAATTAACCAGCAAGAAGAGTTCAAACATCAAACCAATAAATTCCAAATTATATATATATATATATATATTAACCAGTAATCACAGCAACATTTCCCTTCTATGGCAAATAAGAAGAAATAAGGGCAGAACCCCATTTAAGAAAGAACCAAAAAGATTATATACTTTCTTTACATTCCTCAATTTGTATCGGGCCAAGTAAGTAACAATAATAATCACCAAGAAAATTACCAGGAAAATTAAACCAGATTAACACTGAAAATTGATCTTCGTCATTAATTCTAAGTCTACGAAACCAACTTATCATCATCATGTCTAGTACTACAAAGAATTTAACAAAGAGAAACATTAATCCTAAAACAGATATATATATATATATATATACACATATTGGTCATGTTATATACAATTTAGTTAAGAGGCGTCTTGCAAGCTTCAAAGTCAGCGAGCAAATCAGGATCTCTAAACCCAACAAGGAATTGGGCAAGCCCTTCAAGGAACAGAGCAGCCTGGTACACACTGGTGGCGGCAATTATCTCGGCCAACACACTCCTCCTCAGCCTGTTCGCATCCACCAACACCCCCACCATCTCATCCATCTCCGCCATCACCGCCTTCCCCGCCACTTCCTTCGCCGCCTCCTTGTTCCTCCTCCTCCTCCCACCCCAGTAATCCCCTACAACCGCCACCACGAACCTCTCCTGCGCCTTCCTCGCCCGCGCCGCCAGCGCTGGCACCATCAGCCGCACCCCACACTCAATCTGATCAATCCTCGCCATCAGACTCGCGGGCGGGTTCCTCCACGCCATCACGATGTGCCATGGCCGGTTGAACAGCTCGTTCACGTTGTCGTTCTCGTTGTTCTTGTCTTCGCCGGCGGTCAAGAGGAAGCGGTTGCGGAGGTTGAGGGACTGGAAGACGGCGTCGTCGTTTTGGTCGGTTTCGTCGTCGTCGCGGTTCAGGAAGGAGCGGAGGAGGTTGGTGAAGAGGTAGGGGTGGAGGTCGCCGAGCCAGAGGAAGGGGGTCTCGAGGGGGTGGCGCCAGGAGGGGTGAAGAAGGCGGGCAACGTCGTCGGCGGCGGCGGAGAGGTCGAGGGCGTCGTAGTAGGAGTAGAGGTGGTGGCGGAGGATGTCCACGTGGGTCGAGAGCTGAGCCACCGAGGACTCGTGCATGGCTTGACGGAGGCCCGGGAGGAGGCGGTTCTTAAGGAGCTCGAACCACTCCTCGTGGTACTCCTTGAAAGGTCTGCGCCGCCGGCTGATGTCAGTTTTCTTCCGGCCAGGGAGTACTGATTTCAGCATGTTCTCGATCGAGGGTTTCTTCTTCTTGTTCTGCAGGGGTAGAGAGAGAGGGTTTTTCTTGAGGTGTTCTTGGGGCTTCTTCTTTCTTGTTCTTGGTCTGTGGAGAGAGAGAGAGAGAGAAGGAAATGAAGAGAGTAAATAGAGGTTTTTCTTCCGACGTCTCACTTGCATGGCGATCGTTAATACAGGTAACGATTTTCTTTTTTGGATTTATTAATGGGCCTAGCTTGTCGGCTTAATGGGCTGGCCTACTAGGGTTTTGGGCCTAAAGTAAGATCCTAAATAGAAGGCAAACAACAATGAGGAAAATTACCTGAATAACCGCTATTTTTTAACCTATTTATGTGACACAAATTTTTTATTTTTAACTAACATGACATTACTTTTATATAAATTTAGTTAATTTTGTGTTATATTGATCTAATATTAATTTTTTGTGTTAATAATTTTTAAATTTTTGTCATTAATGTGTTTTTCCTTTTTTTTTTTTTTTTTTTTTTGACCGAAAGGAACATGAGAATTTAGAAGTTCTCATGTGATTAGCATAAGTTTCAAATTAGACTCGATCCATTTTTTAAAAAATTAATTATTTAATTAAACTAGATTCTTAAAGAGCATGCTACGAATTTCTTAATTTTTGGTACTTTCTCAAGGAAATTTTTTTTGTTTTTGGTAAGTTTCAATTTATTATCACAAAATCAATTTTGTTGGAATATGATTCTATTTAATTTCAATATTTTCTGCATATATGATAGTTTATAAATGTACCTTTTTTTAATCAGTCCATGAAGGAAAAATATAAATAGTAAATCAGTAAGGGATAAATGCATATCTAACCTAATTAGTCATAGTTTTAATTAATTCATGCTATGGCTTCAAGCATTGCTTCATTTTGTCATACCGAACTAAATTAGGTTGAGAGAAGTTACACGATCTCAAGCTCGTTTAATATTTGGGATAAAATGTGTAGTGATGTAATCATATAACTAATATTTCACATATTTATTGTTACAAGTATAGTCTAGCACTAATTTTATATATGACATGTAGAATGCAAACTACACTCTTCAAGCCACAACAAAAAAGGCTTTCCATGACATGGGAAAAATGTCATGGAGATGTTTTTATGACACTTTTGAAAAGGTCGTTGAATGGGGTGCCGTGAAAAGTCTAAAACTTTTAACGACATTTCTTTAAAAGTTGTTATTCAAGTCATTAATACTTTGTTCCATGACATTAAACTATGGTTATCTTAATAAGATATCACCACATTGCAAAAAAGTCATCAACAGGGTTATTGACATCTTTATTGATGTGTCGTTACTGAGGCATCCATGACATTAATTTAGGTAATTGAAAATCATTTACACGACAAATAATTAATGTCCTGAATTAAAATTAAAAAAAAAAAAAAACTCATTGTTGTCGATAGTTTAGTTTTTTTTTTTTTTTTTTTTTAAACAATTTATAAATTTATAATATCATTTTTTTAATTTTATAAAAAAGGGCAAATAATGACAATAAATTGTTACTTATCATCAACAAAGCAATTTCTCTATTTTATTTTCAGTAATTATTGAATACATCCATAATGCATGTCTCAAATCAAAACATTGAGACCAATTACAATAAAACAATAATAAACCAATTACAGAGAAGTAAACACAAAAGGAAACCAGAGATTAATAAAACTTGTTTCTAGTTTTATGAACAGTTGAGGCATGTGGTGGTGGGACTTGAAGTTTTTGTCTTGCGCGTTCATCCTTGAAGAGGAGGCAAAGATGTGATATTTGGCTATGAAATCAAGAGGAACTTGCGGTCTTTTCGAGCCTGAACATGAAACGGAGAGAGAAAAAGAAATCAGTTCAGAAGATGTAAAAAATGTGTATTGAATTTCTCTGTGTATGCATATATACTAACAATAGACGTAGTCAAAATAATTACATAATCAGTGACAACCATTTTCATTTTCATTTGCATTCGCTTTCTCATTCTATGCTTCGCCATTCCTCGGCTGCAAAATTTGATGCATATGACGGATGTAATTATAGCATAGACTCTGTTTGGGTGATTGATTGGCGAAGACGGGAGTGTTCGTTTCCAATCCAATGATCATGGTGAAAGTAACGGAATTGAAGGAGTTGCAGCGACTGGTTGTGATGATTCTTCGACTCGAGGAACTCATGCTCGGAAAGCGACTGGTTTCGAGTGACATCTAGTTGGTGCCGAAGGTTACGCGTAACCATTGGTATGCAAAAATTACATTACAAATGAATTGGAAGAAGTGAAATAAGATAATAACTGAGATTACCTACGTATAGCAAATGTTGATTTGCAGGATAGAAGAGAAGAGAGATATGACGAGTAGAAAGAAGTTGAGCGTTATGTGGGACATCGAGAGGCTTGTGGATGAAGTGCTATTTAACTGAAAGTGCAAAATTTAAATAAAATATGAGTATTCCTTGCATAATTGTATACATTTGTGTAAATTGACATGCTATACTTAACTTGCAGTATAGTTAATAATTTGAGAAATGAACTCTACCACTAGAATTTTTTCTCATGGAAATTTATGAAGATTTTGATGCTCCAGCACGAGAACATGTTATGTAGATTTATTTTTAGCTAGTTTATTTTGCAATTTCATCACTCCATACTATAATTGGACTTAGTTATGTTCTGCTCTGCTTATACATGTGTGTGTATCTATATATATATATATATCTATATGTTGGTTGGATTCTCAATGGGTAACTAAAACAAAATGTCGGTGGTGCCTTTCCAATATTTCCTTATAAATGCAACTCTCAAGAGCTGTATGTTGTGAAATTTTGGTGGTTTGGTGGAAATTATCATATGGCTCCTTAAATGCGCTGACTTAATGGCATTGTTTTTTTTATGTGTAACAGATTTGGCAAAACATGATATGAAAAAGTTGCAAATATAGTATTAATTTTCTTTCATGTTTTGTTTTCTTTTGAAGAGAAACTACATGATTTTAAAAGTTCAAGTTTATGATTTCACATCAATAGAAGCAAGATGAATCTCTTTTAGAAGATCTCTGGTCTTTTTTGAGAGCCAGGAGATTTGAGGAGGTATGTTTAACCATTGTAGATCCGTAGGTTAAGTAAGCAAAGTTATAAAAGTCATTAAGCTATTGATTAGCTTACTCATGTCTTGAGCTGCTATTTTGATGCCTGCTAACATTCGGCAGCCATGGAAAGCTGTAACTTTGTGTCCCTTTGGAAGGCTGGACCAATTCCCTTTTGTTGATGCTCTCCTAAAAAATAGGAAGGACAAAACTTTACAAGCCATTGGACTGGAAAATGGCATAGGTCACCTATGGCTTCTTTGGAGATGGTCTTCTTATTGTGCCTCAGAGGGAGAGTCCAAAAAATCCTGTCAAACAAATTTGTTCCTTCGTAGAGCTAGTTTTTACATGTTCAACGCTGAAATCTATTGCCTGCATGCTCCTACGTATTGGTAAAATGGACATGCATTTTGCTGTAAAAGCTTCTCCAAACTACATATTTTACCTTTATGCTGATTCTAAATATATGATCTATGTCCTGATGCAGATTTCCTTGTTCTTGGGTTTGCATATATGCATTTTGCAGCAGGTTTCAAGTAACATGCGCTTGGGAGTTTCAGGTATAAAAAAATCATGATAGATGCATTAATTTTTTTTTTTTTTTTTTTTTTTCATTTTAGAATAGGAAGAAATGAAATCAACAAGCATAACTAGATCAAACCTAAACAAAACATTGAAAATCTCAAATGATTTTTTAAAAACAGTATTGAATGATTTGAAGGATATTATGCATTTGCATCTATCAATATTGTACCATAATTTTTTATAAGCTAGTTTGAAAGAAATTTATATATTTGCAATACTGTAATTTTTGATAAGTGGTTTAGCCTGATTTTTCACTTCCTCAACTATCGTTAAGAATACAAGCCTGTCAAGATGAAAGTGGTGATTTTTTTTTATTTTTTTCCTCTCTCTAGAGTGAATTTAAGTTCTTAAGGCTATGCCTGCTACAATAAGTTGAGAAATTTTTTGTTTTGTTTCTTGTTATGTGTAAAGTCTTGAAGCTAAATAGGCGTATAAAAAGTCCACACCTGTTTATAGGCATTTAAAAAAAATATTTAATGGGCATTTTTATGTCATCTTGTTTGCAATGAAACCGAATTTGACGACATTTTTTCTTCAATGTCGTAGAATAGTCTTTTTTAGGACATTGGATAGTAAAATGTCATTGAAGAAACATTTTATCGTTAAAAGCACTTTTTGTTGTAGAGTTTAATATATGTATGATAATAATAATAATATTTATAACACATCACATATGAGATCCAACCAACTTAAACTAGCTTCTAACTAGCTGTACATATCTATATTCAATTGTAAAATAAGATGCATTTAGACAAAAGTGTATTAATATACAAAGATACACACTGTGTTTATATTAACTTTCTTAGTTGATCCAAAAACGGTAACATTTTTATTGTCCAAATTGGATTGGACTCTGCAACAAAGCTGTTAATGATCAGAAGCAATATTACTTAATAAATTTATAATTAAGCAGATGAAGACCAAGAAAACTCATATGTAAGTCGTGGGAAAGCTTCATCTGGCAACTTCTTTATATATATATATATATATATACATATATATGGAACATAATTAACTGCTTCTGAGCTTCAACTCCATTATTTTATCTCAAATTGGACCATATATGCATGGATAAACCGCGATACCTTTCATCTCCTATATATAGTATGGTCTTTGATTAATAACTATGCTATTTTAATGCCTTTTTTTGTTCTTTTCTTGATCTTTTTTCCTAAAAGGAATAGGAGAATGAAGTTCTCATACGATTAGCATAAGTTTCAATGAAACTAGCTTCTTAAAGAGCATATATGAAATTCGTTATTGGTTCTATCTCAAGAAAAAAAAAAAATTTGTTTTTGGTAAGTTTCAATTCATTTTCACCTAAAAAAATCTATTTATTATTATCAAGAAAAAAATCATGAATGTGTTGGAATTTGGTTCTAGTAAATTTCAATAGTTTCTACATATATGATAGTTTTTCGATGTATTTTTTAATCATTCCAAAAAAAATATTATACTTAATCAATAAGGGATAAATGCTATGGCTTCTGGGCATGAATTTAATTAGGTGGAAAAATAAGAAGTTACATAATCTCTAGCTCGTTTAAGTTTTTTACTTATAGTGTATAGTAACAAACGAGGCCAATAATTATTACACCACCTATACAACAAGCTATATATATATATATATAGATATATGCCATCGTAAATTTGATACGCATACAAACAAAGTGAGCATCTAATATTATATGTCTATTATAACTTTCTTAATTGATCCAAAATGGTAACCTTTTAATTTTCCAAATTGGGTTTGGACTGGAACAAAGCTGTCAATGATCAGAAGGAATACTAATAAATTAATAATCAAGCAGATCATGAAGACGAGGAAAACTCAGGTGTAAGTCTAGCTAGAGAGAGCTTTCATCGTCTTACTTATTTCTTTAATATACGTGTATAAGTGTATAATTCTATATTTTGACCATATCTGCTAAAGTACAACTAATTTTACACATGAAATATATACACAAGCATATAATATATGCCTAGTTGATCACGTGACGAGTCTTTTTGCATAAAATCAGCAGGACATCTGGTCTTTATCCAATATATCCTGATAACTAGAATAATGCTGTGATTTTCTTTTTCTTATTCACTTTGTTTTGGAATATACAAAATGAAAAATACAAGTTGGGGAGCATGGAATGGAGATAAACATATTCACTTTTTAGGTAATTTGATGAGGTTTTTAATTCAACAAGTATATAAATATATATACAAGTGGGAACTCGATCGGGAGAAAATTTTCAGATTAAATCAGGCCTATTTATCTCACTTAACTATGTCCGACCCTTTTTTTTTTTTTTTTTTTTTTTTTTTAAAGAACAACCATGATGATCTGCATTAAGTTTCTGCAGGTTAAACTGACAACTATATATATATATTTGGCTTATTTTGAAATTAAATAGTAGTAATTACTTCTTAGTATCCCTTAAGTATTTCTAATCAGGGTTCTTAATTAGTACTAATTGTATTTCCATTGAAATTTTTTGGCTTCTGAAATTTTTCGTTCCTGAGTTTTTTTTTTTCCCCTTCTTCACATTGATTTGCTCTTTTAATTTTCAGAACAGTAATGGTTAAGTCCTATCAATATTAGTGGGAGTAGTACTTTACATTATTTTGGAGTGTTCTAAGAGTACTAATACAAAAACTAAATTGTTCGATTCTGAAATTCAAAATAATAACGATATTAATAGCAACACATCCATATATATGAGATTCAATTGCTCCCCACTTGACCAACTTCCAACTAGCTATATTATATATATATGTGTGTGTGTGTGTGTGTGTATGTATATTCCATTGTAAAATGATAATCATATAGACAAAGTCACGTGTATTAATATTAATGTTTATTATAACTTTCTTAGTTGATCCAAAAATGGTAACCTTCTTATTTTCCAAATTGGGTTTGGACTGAGACAAAGCTGTTAATGAGGGTCAGAAGCAATATGGATAATAAATTTATAATTAAGCAGATCATAAAGGCGAAGAAAACTCAGGTGTAAAGTCTAACTAGGGAACGCTTAATATAACATATATGTATATTAATACATATATGTAATACATATATGTAACATAATTCACTACTTCGGATCGTGAACTCAGTTATTTATCTCAAGTTGGATCATATATATATATATATATATATATATGCATGGATAAACCGCGACTCTTTTTATCTCCTATATAATATGGTATTTTAATTAGTAACTATACGCTACTTTAATGTTTGTTGCATTATCACCGTGGACTGAAAGAAACGAATTTTAGTCTTAAATTACAGGTGTATACACGTGAGTATACAAGTGTATAATTTTATATATCACCGTGATCTTTTTTTTTTTTTTTTTGGGGGGGGGTGGGTGAAAGTATGCATCATGATCTATTAAAGTACCACTAAATTTACACATGATGTATATTTATTTATATGAAATATATTCCTAGTTGATCATGTGATGAGTCTTTATGCATGAAAATCAGCAAAACCAGCAGAACATCTGGTCTTTATCCAATATATTATACCGTGATAATTAGAATAATACTGTAATGTTTTGATTTTCTCATTCAAATTGTTTTGGAATACAAACAAAATGAAAAATACAAGTTGGGGAACATGGAATAAATGGAGATAAGCATCTTTACTTTTGAGGTTTTCAATTCAACATACATACAAGTGGGAACTCGATCGGTATAAAATGTGCAGATTTAAATGGGCCTATTTGTCTCACTTGTCTGATCAGTTTTTTTTTTTTTTTTTCCCTAATATTCTGCAGGTCAAATAACAGTCCGTTCAAAGTTTCTATATGGCTCTCTCATTTAGAGAATACCATCGCTAATTATGTCCTCTTTTATTAGAGGATACATATATATTTGGCTTAATTTCGAATTTCTTCTCATTATCCCTTGTTTTTCTAATTTGGCCATTTGGGTACGGTTCTCAATTAGTACTAAGGACTACTTTGATAATGCTGTTATATACTTTAAAAATCCTTTACATAAACTGCAATGTAAATATTGTGTTCTGTAAAAGTGTTCAAAAGATATTTGCACAAACAACAATGCATTTTAATAGTTATTTAGAGAAATTATGATTTGTAAACTTTTGATTTTAGCTTTACTTCTCCTTTTACTAGAAGTTAAAGTAGAAATTATGTCAAGATACAGCAACCCAAACTAATCCTAAATGTGTTTCCATTGAAATTTTCTGGCTTTTGGTAATTTAGTTCCTGAGGTTTTTTTTTTTTTTTTCTTTCTTTCTTTCTTTCTTTCTTTTTCTTTTTCTTCTTCTTCACAATTTGGTCTTCCAATTTTCAAAACAGTAATGGTTAAGTCCATTAATCATGAGTGGGAATACGTACTTACATTATTTTTAGAGAATTCTAAGAGTACTAATACTACAAAGACAAAATTGTTAAAAAATAATGATAAACAATTTTCACGGACGAAGCATCAAACGAATTAAAAGGTCATCAAGAGGGCATATACAGGAGCTAAAATATCAGCACTATATCACGTCAAAAATTTAACAAATATTGATCAGAGTTGATGAATGTTTGCTATTATTTTTAGGGGTAAATGAGCTAAAGTACTAGAAATTCAGGAGCATATTCATGCTTAAAACTCTTATTATTATTATTATTAATTGGTGTTGTTGTTGTTATCATTATTGTTATCGTTATTATTATTATTAAAAGTATATTTACTTTGATGTTATGATGAGTTTGTTTGTTTGTTTGTTTTTTTTTTTTTTTAAATACAAGTGGAAAGTGGATCGGGAGGAGGACCATGATCGCTCGTCAAACGGGCCTTTCACATCGTCTATCCCAATTAGGAGAATAATCGATATCGCTTATTTATATATATAATAGACACACATATTTTCACATATGTTTGGCTTTAGAGAGAAACAATTTTCATGAGAGATATATAGAAAAGAAACACAAGCCAATGTCGAGAAGATGTCTTTATTTCATTAAGATGTCTTTATTTCATTAAGTCTCTTTTAAAATGTTATCTTCAATCAGAATAAATTGGCCACTTTCTCATTTTGGTATCATTAATTGGCTTTGTCGTTTATTATCTGACTCACGATCGAACACATGACTCAACACACACATATCTATATATATATATATATATATATATATCTATGTATATGTATAGTACTGAACTAAACAAATTATATTGAGTTCATATGCATTATTAATTTCTCCATATAATTAAATATATTATCATTCAGAATTTCTCTGATCAGTAGTACTTGTCTCAGGTATACTGTGGCTTATGTGTGCTCTTATGTAAATACATGTGTACCTGCGTGTATATATATTGTTTATTGATACTAGAAATAGTAAGTGCGGCGCCACAAAGCTGATTCCAACAAAGATATATATAGAACTAATATACATATATAAATATAATTTAATTAATAAAATATATATTTGTCCTCAGCCAATATTATTACTAATTAATAAGAACCAAAAATGAAACTCCAACATTCCCCGACCCCATTTTGAGCATAAAATGCCAAAGGCTGAACAATGCCTATGGAAGTTGCCAATATTAATTGTGTATTTATGAAAGAAGGAAGGGAAAAAAAAGAAAAGAAAAGAAAGATCGTATTATGAGATTATTCTTATTTATTGCTTTTGTTCCAAGTGTATAGTTTGAAACTCTGTCATGGAAACCAATTCCTAATTCTTATCAAGAAGATTAGATCACTCGTGCTTAATCATTTATTAGAGGCATAGAACAAATTTGCACCAGTACTCTCCTACTTGCAATATATATCAATATATTCGTCACGTAAATTATTAACATCATGCATTAAAGTACTAATTATGCATGCACGAGCTAATTATATATGTGTGTGTGTGTGTGTGTGTGTGTGTGTGTGTGTTTGTGCGTGCATTGACCTAACATATAACGCATGTATCAGGGAAATGGCCGACATGGTGGTTTTCAAATAATTGATAAGAATTTGTCTATATATTTGTATCATATAGCTAGAAACAAGCTGTCAATTGTCTAAGTACTTAATATTAACTTTCTCTTAGCCATCATATGACCTGACCAGTTGAGCACGCCTAGAAATACAGAGTTATAATTTCTAGTGACTGTGGACTTAATTTCAAGCTACTGTTTATCTATATATATATATGTTTATATATGTATATATGATCAATCTGATATACATATAGTTTATTGTCAAGTGTCAACGAACAACAATTTAAGAGCTTGGACCACTCTAGGCCAGGGTGACCAACAACTTTTTTTTAGGTTCGTACTAGCACTGATATGGGTGTTTCACATAGTGACCCCTTATATATTATCGTATTATTAATTGTACATATACGTGCGTGTATCTATTTATAATCTATCTGTTTATTTATAGGAGTTGGAAACCTAGCTAATATAAAATGAAATGTCAACGTGCAATATAAAAATGCACGCGGAAATGATATAGATCGATAAGGTCTCATTTTGTACCTAGGTATAAGGATATTGTGTCTCAATTAGTGTATATGTATAAAGATATATGTACATATATATATATATATCTGTGTGTGTATACAAGTTGGAAGTTAAGAATTAAAGGCTGCTAATTCTATATTATCAAGAATAATAAAATCACATACAAAAAATATAAGAACACATAATGATTTATAAATATTCATTCTAATACGAGATTACGTTATCTTTTAGCTTCTATATATAATAATTCGTTAAGATGAAGAAATAAGAGAAAGTTGCACATTTTTTTGAACTCTCTATGTTTTTTTTTTTTTTTTTTAGCCTTTTTAATAATATATAAACCCTAATAATAGCACTTCTTATTTATAAAGAAAACTAGAGAGCAATCAAAATAAAAAATACGATCTCAATATTAAAAGAATTTTCAACATGAAATATACAAATGCACGCGGAAAAGGTAATAATTTGACCACAAAAAAAAAAAAAAAAAAAAAAAGGTCCACATATATTGCTATCTAGAACAGTTTGGAATCCTAAGAAGTGAAATTTTATAATATTCAGACACCACACAGTGTGAATATTGACATTGTTTGTTGAATTTGTAGCCGCTAATGCTAGGTAGCTTCTTTGAAATATTTAAACACATGCAATGTTAATTAATGATTAAAAAAAAGAAAAAAGAAAGAAAGAAAAGAAAACATGCAACATTAATCATTGATATTAACAATATAATAAATATTGATGGGAAAGCTAAGCTGTAAAAAACTCTATATTATAAGCGCAAAGATTTCGCATCTCATTTAACCACCACTAGCTAGCTTTATATTTATATGGTACTAGGCTAGCTATATATATATATATCGATTACTTTTTTGTTAATGCGTGCACTATTTTCATTACAGGGACTTCTTATTTGACTTTTTAGTGTGACATATATTAGATGGAAACTAGTGAAAGGGACGAAATATTTTCAAGCGGACCCAATTTGTCTTTTTCACTCCAGAAAAGTCGTTGGTGATTTCAACAGTCAAATGATTCAACTGATCTGGTCCACATGTAACTACTAATTATTTGAGATCTTCAAGTCAATTGCATCGCTGTGTACACCACGGATTCCACACCAGTATGCTAATACACACACATATTCACACACAATAACACGTAGGATAAATTATTTAAGTTGATTTCTAAATTTTTAATTTTGTATAATTTTGATTTATGATTTTTTTTTTTTTTGGTAATTGAGATGTTCCTAAACTATTAAAATATTACTATAATAGTCCTTGATTATATTAGTTTTTGAACGGAATCTATTAGTTAGCATAACTTTTTGATCAAATTATTAACGAATTCGTTTTAAAAATTAACAGTTATAGCAATATTGTAATAGTGTGTCAAGGATAAAACTATTAAAATCTGGACCCTATACAAACTCTTCATCTCTCGTTCATTGATGAGCTAATCTCAACGAGGTAAAAGATATGCTAATAAATAACTACATATATATATAAATAATTTACTTCTACATTATTAAATCTTAGTTTGTGACAATTCTACTCTACTACGCCATATGACTGGGTGCCAAATCACTTATGATCGTGCATGCCACAACAATGCTTTTAATTTCCATGAAGCTCCCAAATACACGTATTATTGTTGTTGTTGTTGTTGTTTTTTTTTTTTTTTTTTTTTTTGGCCGTGAGGGAGTTTTACAGAGAGAGAGGCGGGGGGGGGGGGGTTGAAAGAGAATGGCCTCGTCCTTGTCAGCTCCAAGTCAAATGGCATCTCATAGGCACCACGTCAGCGCTGAGTCAGCACTCCAAAAGTTTTTTCAATTCTTGTTGTAGGAGCGGGACCCACCTCAAAACAGGTTCCGTATTGGCCGGTCGAGGTCACTGGTCAGCTTTCTTCATCGCCCCAGCACAACTGTACACCTCATAAATCTACGTCAGCGATTGGTGGAAAAAAAAAAGAAAGAAAAGGAAAAAACAAAAAAAAAAAAGAAAGAAAGAAAGAAAAAGAGAAAGAAGGCAAAAATGTACTAATGCGGTGGGGCCTACTCGCAGGTTTGTCATTAACAATGAGGACAAGGATTTGCTTCGTGTATCCGAGGTGGCTACCTTGACCGTACTTCCTTTCATTTGGTTGTTTTTTTTTTTTTTTTTTGTGTGTTTTTTGATAATTTTAGGGCCGTTTGATTGTTTTTTTGTTTAAACTAAATTATATTTTTTTCATTATGATTTTTGTCTTTTTCTGAAAAAAATTTTTGTCTACTCTGAAAAAAAAATTTTGTCTTTTCTAAAAAAATACTATTAAAATTTAAAAATCTTAAACTAAACTCATTCACCGAACACCCCTTTAATTTAGTTGTTAACTTTCTCCTCTTCATTTCCTTTCAATCTTTTTTTTTTTCCATTCTTTAGGAGGACACCCCCCCCCCTCTCTCTCTCTCTCTCTCTCTCTCTCTCTACACACACACATAATCTCTGCTTTCCTTTGATTTTTACTCATTAGATATAAAGCAAATGAATAAAATAAGCAAGATTATTGTTTGTAATTGTTGGCATAAGGAATTTCATTGCTTGTCTGATTAAGCATGCATTTAGTGTATGAATTTAAATAATAGAATTTGGGTTTCAATTGAGTTGTGCGTTTAATGAGGCATTTAAATTACTAGAGTTAAAAAATATATAAATTAAATGTGTTTAGAAAGGAAAAAAAAATAATATGGAGTTTGTTTTATTCGTCTTGAAATTCCATATAATTTAAAAATAAATCATCTCATTTGGACTTGTATAGGTAAAATTATTGACTTTTAAAGTTTGAGTTACAAAACTATATTAGTAACTGTGAATAGTGAAACTAAATTTGACTTTTTAGAAAAGAGTAATTGGCCAAAATGGTTCCTGAACTCTTTGAAGGATGACAATTAGTCCTTGTTTTTTTAATTTTAGTCGAGAAGATCTTAAACTCACTAATTGTTGACAATCTTAGTCATTTCCGTCTATTTCTGTTAAGTATTTAACGGAATGAATCATGTGTAAAGCATGTGATCTAATTTAAAAGAGTATTTTAATAATTTAACAATAAATTTAATTTAACAAAAAAATAAATAAAAACTCATAAACAAAAAAAAAAAAAAATTGTCCACAATTAAAAAAAAAAAAAAAACTACCTATCAAAGACAACTCAGAGACGAGAGCTATGTAGATGGGGACCTAGTTGGGGTTGAAGCCGTTCATGACGGCGTCAGCCATGGCGGTGGTGGATTTGTCCCTGGCGAAAGCCTGCTGAGCAAAGCCGTTCATCGGAGGCGTGTTGGTGGATGAAGACAATTTTCACAAACCCAGATTCACATTCATCAAAACCCAGATCTAGGCGGTGATAGTTCCTCATTTACTTTGATTAATTTCACTTTCTTTTCTTTCTCTTTTTTCTTTAATGGGTTTGAAGTTGTATTATTGATTGTTGAAAGGATTGAGCTTTGTGTTTTGTAGTCGGTGATATGGAGTTGGTATGTTGGTTTGTCGAAGGAGTTGATTATTAATTTCTGAAATTTCAATTTGGGGTTTTGATTGTGAAGGCATTGGATTTTATTCCCCGTAGCCCACGATTTCGGTGTTGGACAACGGAGACGGACGTTCGCGAGGTCTGGAGCGGCGCGACGTTCGTGGGTCTGGGCCGGCTCGGTGGCACTTCGCAGGGTCTGGGTCGGCGCAACGATTCGTGGGTCTAGGACGGCTCAGCGGCGGCGGCGTCTTCTTCTTCTTGGTGTATGCGTGAAGAAGCTGCTGCTATTAGGATTTTGGGTTTGCATTTCCTTTTTTTTTTTTTTTTTTTTAATGTTATTGGTGTGAGGTGTTGTTTTAATAAGGGCATTTTTGTTTTTTAATTGTTAATTAAGATCTGAGGGTGCGTTTGGTTCACCATTTCAATCCCAACTTTTCAACTTAAATTTTGTCTTTTTCCTCAAAAGTCTTTGTCTTTTTCCCAAAAAGTTTTTTGTCTTTTCTGAAAAGTCAACAAAATTTACTATTTCAACTTCAAAAACACAACTCAAACTAACGAACCAAACGAACTCTGAGTTATGTGATATATTTTGTTAAAAATTTAATGATTTTGAATGTAAAAAATTGAAGTTGTCGATATTTAAAGAATTTAGGATCTTTGTAGACTAAAATTTAAAAAATAAAGATCAATTTATTTTTTAAAAAAATATTCAGAAACTGTTTATCAATTATTTAAAAAAAAAAGATAAAAAATTAAGTTATAATATGTGATCCAAATCAACAAACATGTCCTTGATTGGTGAGGATAAAATTTGAAAGTTGATATAACATATATTTTTGTTTTCTTATATAATATTAGTATTTTTTTTTTTCACTCGTTTGTTTTTCCCGGTCGGATGGTGCCAAGTGGTAGTAAACTAATAATACACATAACAAAGTATATTTTACACATATATTTTGTTTTATCTTTTCTTCTCTTTCTCCTTAAAGTATTTACTTGGCAATGTTGTACAGCTTGTCAATATCTCTTCTTGGTAGTAGTCTGTCAAATTTTTTTCTTTTTTTTAATTTAAGGAATGGAGCTTTTTGTAGGTCATTTCCAAATTGTTATCGTACTGTTTTGTTTTTTTTTTTTTTTTTGTTCGAAAAATTCACTGTCATTTTTATGTTTTCAAAGAATTTCACTTGATAATTTTTCCTTTTGAAATTTGTATAATTTAATTTCTAACGTTGTTAACAAAGTTTTCTTTCTCAATCAAACATTATCTTCGTTGTCGTTTACTTGATCCCCAATTTATGCTTAGTTGAGATAACTAAATCTATTCCTTTCAATTGAAAGGAAAGGTATACATATATAGGAGCACATAATTAATTTGGTGGGTAGCTATATATATATATATATATATATATATTATTAACTAACAGTCTTGTAGTTACCAAAGATCTTTTAGCAGATTATTATATTCTACAAGTTATAGGTCACAACATTTTTCACTGGTGTAGTAATTTAATGAACTGCCTATACTGCTTTCACACATAAAACTCCACGCTCTTGTCATAATTTTTAATCTGCTTTATTTATTTATTTATTTATTTTTGGACAGTCGCATCTAATTCCAGGGTATTAATAATTTATACGTTTTTATGTAGTTAAGGAAAGCATATTCTTTGCTTGTCAACCTAAACAAAGTAGACTACATTAACATTGCAAGAAATTAAAACGACTTGCTTGTTGCTTAAAGAATTGCATATATTTAAATTAAGGATTTTGAAAAAGATTTAGCTGTTTTCTCTTAAGAGGGAAAGAAATGTAGCATTGAAACCAAGTACATTAAAGAGGTACGTCCGTAGTTAAATGGTGCCTGAGCAATTTTAATGGAGTGCTAAATTAATATGAGAATTGTAAATTAAATTTGGACATTTGGGTAGAGAAAGTGCTCACCAATAAAATGTTATCCTTAATCTTGTTGCGCGCGTTAAATTAATTGGTGGTATATCTTCCATCAATTTATGGCAAATGTTAAATTTAGCATTTGATTGTTGATTGATGTCTTAATTTTTTATCTAACAATTGTAATAATTTTAAATTATATAAATACTAAAATTTTATTTTTTATGAATTTCAAAACTCAATGATGAGGACAATACTGAGTAGATATAGCATTAAAAATAACAATATATATATATTGGAGCACAAATATCAAATATGTTATTTCATATTCTTTTGTATAATAAATATAGTATTGGCATTGAGCTTATCGAAGCAAGTGGGGATATAGGAAGTGTATATCTATGGTAATATAAAACTTCCAATGCTACCTTTTTTTTTTAGTTGTACGCATAGTCTAATAGTAACACATGTGTCGATTGCAAAACTTTAAAATCATTTCTACTCTGTTTTATGATTTCAAAAACCCCAATCTGCTCCTTGAGATTTCAGCTAGTGCCACTTGACTCCTTAAATTGGATTTGTGTTGAAAATGGACAGGGGAAATAAAAAGAATTAATAAATTTAGTCTCTTCTATTAGAACTTCTGTTTTGTTTAAAATTTTTTAAACTTCAGAGGATAAAACGAAAATGACTCTCAAATTAATAATCTAATTGATTTTTAATTGTTGCAGCTTCAAAAAAAAAAAAACTTAAACTTGTTTCATTTATATATTAGTATATCAAACATTTATATATGAATGCCAAGTTGCCAACGAACTTTTTAATTTATGCATGTCATGTATGGAGAAGAATTCAACTTTCAGATCAACTCGCAACATAAAGCTAAGCAGTGCACTATATATAAAATGAAAAACTGGTATACTTTTCGCATCACTATCATCACATGACTCCTTATACTGTATAGCAGCCAATTATTGGGGGCTTTCTCTCTCCAATAAAAAATTTATTTGAAATTTTTTTTTTCTTTTTCGGGCAAAATATGGTTTGGCATAAACACCAAAAGTACAATGAACGACCAAAAATTGAAAGAAAATGAAACTAGTGCTGTTATTTATTTATCTATTTTTTTATTTTATATCATACCTAACCAACGACTCCTGCTTTATTTATTTTTATTTATTTTTTTTTTTTTTTTTGGCTAAAGATGGTAGTCTTTCGCTTAATTTTTTCCTAATCGAGAGACAAAGATGATCGAATTAAAAAATGTTCACTTATTGTAATAAATAATGAACATTAAAGCTTATCACGTCTTGTTAGGTTTGGAATATAACCCTTCTATGTACTTTATTTTCAGAGTAGGAATATTTCGTATTGGGATTCATATACCCCATTTAATAGAAAAGAAAGAAAATAAATTGTAAAAAAAATATAAGAGAGATAAATTTTAAATAATAAATGTAATTTTACTCTTCTCTACTGTTGTTTGGTATTAGATTTGAACCATTTCTATTTTGTCTATTTATATATATTATATTATCTACAAAAAGAGGACAAAAATTATTGTTTGACTTTGATTTCAAGTTTTGCATTCAATAATCTCTCCAATAATTGAAATTAGTATAAATAGTGAGATCCATTGTTCTTTTTCCCACTTATTTTTTTATTTTTATTTTTTTTATTTTTACCTACCAATCAAGCCACCTTATCATTTTTCATCCAAACATCCCTCTACCATATATCTTCCTTTCCTCCCTTGCTTATTGCAATGTAAGTTTTCATCCAAACATAGAAGCTTCTCTTGGTATTGTTCTCTAAACTAATTCTGGTTGGATATTCTTTTAGTTAATTAACTTTAATTATATTTAATACTGACGGTGTCTGACACTAAAACTCATGAGTAATATCTCAATACATGAACTATATACACTTGTGAGAATAGTGTTGTTGGGCACCGTTAGTCCCGTTGATATATTTTTCAATCAATATTGATATTCCTATTCATGATACCATAGCTAGTACGAACTTTGTCATGAAAGCACACACTGCCAAGAAAGTTTTTGTCCCCTTTTTCTTTCCTATATTACGGAGCAATATTTCTAAAGCGACCCCTCCATGAGTACCAATAATTCCAATCCTATTAATAATGGACCTACCTTCAAACCCTCCGATCCAAAGATTTTGCCCTTCCTTTCTGTATAACAATGAAATGATGAGTACGTAGGTATAGCTGGTGAAATCATATCAGAGTATTTTTTTATTTCTTATTACTTTTAACTCAGAAGAAGTCGTATCATATTAAATTGTAATGAAACTTTTTTAATTTAAAACCGGACTTTCAAGACAATTCTACGTTAGAATACAATATGGTTAGAATATATAATTACTATTAATAGTTGATTTTTAACTATTATAGATTATATCATAGTCATATTACTAAATAAAAAAATTACATTTCAACAGTTGATGTTAGATTTAGATAGTATTTTGTTTGGTATTAAAGCGCTGAATGCTTATGTTTAATTGGTTAGCATATATATAGCAGGCTTAATTAGTTATGAAAATCTCCAAAAATTATACCCTTTTTTTTTTTTCTCTCACTTCAAAAAGAGTATATATATATATATATATTTAGAAGAAAATGGAAAGGTCAGTTTATAGAAAAAGTTAATATATTTATAACCAAACTCATTGAAGGCAAACACAAAATGCAATGCGTACATATTTAAAGGCATGTTATTTACTCCTGATCTTTTTATTTTTTTTATTTTTTATTTTTTATTTTTTGTTCAACTCTTTGTTTTTTAAATTTTATTTCCTTGCAAGCGAATACGCGCTCTCAACCTTACAATATTTAAATTGATCCCACTCCTTACTTTAAATATTAGATCAATTAATTAGCATGGGGTAGTTCTATGGATTATTAACACATCACAAAAATGGGTTTAAATGTAATGCTTGTTTCTGTTTACAAATATTGCAATAATTAAGTTAATATTTTTCTGATATATTTTAAGCACTTACAACTAAATTATGGTTGTGATTATATCTAATTTAATGATAATTTTTATCTGATTATATCATTAACATAGAATCTAATACCCCATTTTTAAATCCAAAAAAGTCGAGAAGTGGTTTGTTTCTATGGGAAGATATTGGCAACTGTCGTTAAAACAATTCTTATAGTTGACGTGAGAATTATTAAGAGAGATTGCATACATGTAATATATGAATCCGTATCCTTTGTCCAAATATACTAGCCAAAATGCTGTCCAATCAATTAAACAAAATCACTTTATATTATTAAATCGAAATACATATAACTCCATTAAAATTCATGGAAAATTTTGATATTGTGGCGATCTATAATATATTGAAAATGGATAAAAATATAAATTTATGCACACAAAATTCGAGTCCATAAATTTTTTTTTTCTTTTCCGCTTGAGATATTAAATATCAAAATGAAATTACCAAGAAAATACAAGAAAAAATAATTTAATTGATATTTTCAACGATGTTCTGATCCCAATGTTGCTTCACGACACAACATCTAATCAACGATTCTTTGTCACGTTGTACCATGTTATGTTTGGTAGCTAGTGGCTTGTCTAGTGACTTTGCCTTACCAAGGAATATTGAGATTTTTTTAATAAAGAATTTATATTATTAGTTGAATTTTTTTAGTATTCGATTAAGTTTTTAATAATTTGATATATAAGTAGTTATCTTAAAAATTTACAGTATGCAATATCAAACTATTCAGATCATATAAAGCATTAAAAAACAATATAACGATTGAAGTACTAGTTCCTATTAACAAGATATAATAAGAAGTTTTATTATAGAAAATAATATGAATAGCGAGCCAGCACTATATTTATTGATTGGAAAGAAGGGACTCTCCAAAGAGAAAGAAAATGATCTGCACTTATTACTTGCGTGCCGCCCCAAGTGATCTACCTACCTAAAAATGGCCATGTAAAGAAAGCATTTGTAAAAAAAATTATTAACTTTTATTCTAAAAAAATCCGGAAGTGGTTTGAGTGTCCTAATAATTAATCATTCAAGGTGCGTTTGATGTATTGAAATTGAATGACTTTTAAAAAATTAATTATAAATTTTATTGTCTTTTCAGAAAAAGATAAAAACTGATATAAAAATCTTAAGCTTGGACCTAAGAGTGAAACAGAAACTCAATATTTTTAGTAATATAGTTTTGAGTTTTCCACTTTTTAATCTCATTTACAAGTCTTGATCTAATATTCACAATGCAGTTTCCGTGGAATTTAAAATAATAAAAAAAATGTTTAAAATGTAGTGTGCTAGTAATTTATTTTATTTTATTATTATTATTATTATTATTATTTTGTATTTAACTTCCCACTAATCATGTGCAACATTTGTGTGAAATCGCAGACTTTTCTATGTTTGGAGGTCAAATAAGTAACTTACACATGACTTCAAACCCTGAACCGGCCGGCACATTTCTCGAGTGCCATGGTCGAAACCAACTAATTATAAAAAATAATTATCAATTGACCATCTAATTAATATAATGTAAACATTTTTCTCGTCTCTTGAACCTTTTATTTACGTGGAATGTGGACATAAATAACACATTTTGCAATCAATAGCACCATTATGTTGTGTTCCTTGAAAATTGAAAATTAATTCCTTTAAAAATAAATACAATATGAACTGATCAACTTACATATGCTCTTAATTAAAAATCCTTCTGTGAGTTTCCTCAAAAAACAAAAACAATACAAAAACAAAAACACAAAAAAACAAAAACAAAAAAAACCGTTTGTGAGATTTGCAATATCACCAAATTCCATGATATGCTATACATCAAATGAGCAATGTTTGTTTTATACTAATAATAATAATAATAATAATAATAATATCCCTTTCTTTCAAATTCAGTTGCTTGATCGGTTCAACAGCTTGATTTCTTAGGAGTTGAGTCCCAATCTCTGTTGTGAAACCGATGAAATATTGGTGTGTGTGTTGTGTTGGGGGGGGGGGGGGGGGGGGGGGGGGGGGGGGGGGGGGGGTGGTTGGTTTGGGTGGGTGGGGGCTCTTAGCAAGCCTAAATCTGGGGGTTTTTTTTTTGGTGTGTGTTGGGGGGGGGGGGGGGGCGCTCGCCGGCTGAGGTGCGGGAGGGGGCCCGAGACGGAGAAGACAACTCGGGCTGGTGTGTGTGTGGGAGGGGGGCGCTGGGTTTGAGCTCTCTCTCCTTTTTATTTTTTTAAATGTGCATTGGGTATTTTTTTTTTAAATAAGGATATTTTCGTCTTTTAATGATTTATTTATCTCATGTGATGGGTTATGTGACATTTTCTATTAGAAATTTAACGAACATGAATGAAAAAGATTATCTTAGTCAAAATTAGAGAATTTAAGATTATTTTAGTCAAAATTAAAAAAATAAAGATCAAATTATCACATCATCAATAATTTAGGGACTATTTATATTAATTACTCTATATAATATATGTGCTAATTATATATTGGTTATATAATCACACACAATACATAAGATAATCTCCACGTTTTCATTGATATGTAAAGCAATATTTATTTTTTGATTGATGGAAGAAAGTTACAGAGAAGGGACCAAACACTATTGGGTAGCTAGCTCTAGAGTGGGGGGAACCCAACGTGAATTTTTCAACCCTTCAATTGATAGTGGCTAATATTTTAATAGCAAAAAACATTAGTGAATAGAACTTGGACGTTTGGGAGAAAAAGCAGGTTAATTATTTTTGCTATTTGTTCTGTTCGCACCACTCACGAGTATTCTTCCAAAAAAAAAAAAAAAAAAAAAATTATGTCTATTGCTTTCTTAGAAAGTTGAAAATGATCCATACATAAAATCGTGATTTGGATCACGAGTCTAATTAATTAGCTTTAACTATTTTAATAGCTCCCATGCATCCTGCGTGTTCCATTTCATTTTGGCAAATCTCATCAATAACCAAAGACTAGGTTTTGGTAAAAAATCAAAAATCAAAAATCAGAACTGTTTTGGTTAAGATTCAAGTGTCCTGTTAATTAGTTTGTTTCATATACTTTGGGAATTGGGACATATAAGTAATATCATGTTGTAACGAGCCTGATGATGATTAGGAAGCAAGTTCCACCTAATAGTTTTTGTTAGTCTATAAAAATAGAGAAAGCATAATCAATTAATTAGTGTATCATATACCTTAATATATAATTATTAAAGGATCAATTTTTGTTAATACTAATTCGTGTCAAGACTCTCAGTCTCCTAGAAAGAAGATTATAAATAAATACGTGGATATAAATTTTCTATACATATACCTTAAAAAATGTCTATATGTAACCATTGTTAGGTGATAGTTTAATAGTAAAATCCACGTACTAACCTCAAATTCTGAAATTTAGGTTTTGTTTGACGTTTCAGTTTAACTTCAACTAAATTGTATTTTTTCATATCAGTTTTTGTCTTCTTTTGAAAAGTCAACAAAATTTATAACTAGTTTTTGAAAAGTCAATCAACTCCAATTTTAAAATTTCATCTTCAACCGGTGAATCAAACACAAGCTTAAAGTTCGAAATTTCTCACTTCAATTAAAATAAAATGATTTTGTAATGTCTTTGTCTACATTTATTAAACAAAAACTAAACTATGCGGGCTTGAAAGCAACTCAAAGAATTTATTTGAAATGATGCCTTAATCTAGAAACTAATCTTCATTAACTAATTGATATAGCAATGAATTAATTATATATAGTTATGAGCAGTAAATACCAAAGCAATTATAGCGATCGTTACACTAATATTCTATTTTGGCTCCTATCTTCTCAACCCCTTGAAAGGCTAACTTGATCATCTACTTTAAATTGTTACACATATACAAGAATTCATCAACGAAAGCATTAATACTTTGTGAAATCTTTTGTTCTTTTGTCAGTTATAAACAATAAAAATTCTTAATAATACAATCTTATCAGTCAATAATTAATTGACTTAGCAACCTCAAAGGAAGAGATCAATTGAAGAATCATCGGGTATTTGGTGAATGAGTTTGCGTTGAAATTTATTAGTTTAAATAGTGATTATGGTTGATTTTTTCAGAAAAGATAAAAAAATTTTAGGGAAAAAGACAAAAATTAAGTTGATGGTGATGAGTTTAAAGTCATCACTCAAACACCCCATTATAGATACGATAATCATACATACCTATATAAAAATAAAAGCATCAATTATCCACAACAATATAACTCAACTAAAATAAACAAAACAAAACAAAACAAAAAAAAAAAAAAAGAAGGAAGAAGAAAGAAAGAAACTTGCCAACTACATAAAAAAAAATATATATATATATATATATATATATATCCAAAAAGGATTTTAGGATAAAGAAATGACCTTGAATTAATAACCATTTGAAATGACAACAACCGATGTATAATGAGGAAGAAGAAGAAGAATCATGATAAGATCATTAACTGTGATGCCATTATGTATAAAAAAAAAAAGCAAAAAAGTACCATTTCGAATATATAGTACTGGAAGCCCAAATTTATTTGCTGTCCATTATTCAACCTAGCTACATAACTTGTATATCCTATCTCTCTAATAATTAATCTCTTTTCTCCTTTTTTTTTTTTTTTTTCTTTTAATGAATATATTATGCTCCCTTTCACCGAAAGGGGAAAAAAGGGGGGGAAAATTAGAAGAAAAAAGGAATTTTAGCTTCAAATTAACTTTTTTGTTTAGGAAAAAAAGAAACATAAAAAAATGAAAGCAACTCCTAACGTGGTCCAACATCTAAACATCAAAAGCAAGGGTGAGAGTGCACAAGTTTCTCCATACCTTAGTTATGTTGACCTATCAGAACTCTTGCCATGAATTTATAGAAGATTCAGTCGCCCTCGTCCCCAAGGAAAAAGATAAAAAAGAAAAAGAAAAAGAAAAAAAACGACCAACCGTAAGTGGGCCTCGTCCCACCTTTTTATTCACTTTTTCCCCTTCAATTTTCATTTCCACAATTGCCCTAAAACCAAACCAAAAAAGGAAAGAAAAAAAAAAAAAAAGTCTTAGGTTTTTATTTTTTTAATAAGTCTCCTTAATTATACACCTAATCTTACGTTGACTCGTGATTTTCCTTTTTACGCATTACCATACCCTAAGTCTTTTGTATTATTACACAAATGACCCTTTCATCATATATATAGGGCAAAATTGAATGAAAAAACAACATATGAAAAATTAATCATAAAATTTATCGATTTACAATTATGTTATATTAACAAAGTACAAACTTATGTTATATAACTTAAAGGTATGGAATTGTAATTATTGATTGTAATTTAAATAGAAAACTTTTTGCTCATTAATTGTTCTCTTTCTTTCAGTATTAGAGTTGAATTTTTGCATCTTCACTTTGGAATCCAATACTAAAAGTGACATTTTTTTTATAATAAGAATGATGAGTATAAGTTTTAGAATAAGGAGAAAATGGGTCAGATTCTAATATTGTTATTAGATTCCTAAAAAAACGATAAACAAAAGGCATAAATCACGTCTCAATAATGTTTTGCTAGATTTCAAAATGAATAATAAACAAGAAAGGAGAGGACACCAAGGATCTCCAGCCAACAACAATATAGGTTAATTCTTGTTTTTTTTCTCCCAGACCAAGGAAGGTTACCCTTTAAAAAAATAATAATAACAAAACAAAAACACAAAAACAAAAGAAAAAGAAAAAAAGAAAAGAAAAGAAAAGAAAAAAAAAAAAAAAGACCAAGTAATAGCAAAGGCCGATATACACGAGATACGTGCTCCTCATCGCGGTAAATGGCAACGAACTTAACAATATCTAACAGCTTTCACGCACGTGACACCCTTGATCTTTTTCCCTTTGCCACGTGCACTTCCCCCCCCCCCCCCCCCCCCCCCCCCCCCCCCCCCCCCCCCTCTTCTCTCTTTCTTATTTTAGCTCAAAAAAGAAAAAAGAAAAAAAAGAAAAAAAAACTGAAATTCCTGGGGGAATTATTTATAGATATTAATAAATATTATTAGCATTACCGCCACCGACGAGGGGACTGCCAGTTGGGCAGGAAAGCGACTGGAGCACGAAATCCGCTCGTCCGCCTTAGTTGTGGGGCCCCACCATAACACGTGGCCACATTATTTGGCTGCAGTCGCAGGTGTCCTCGCTTCCTTAATTAAGCTACTACTTTCCACGTGTCGTTTTCCACTTCAACTCTCTATTTTTCTTTTTCTTCCCCCGCTTAAACAAACGAAAACCTTGGTCTAAAAGTATTAAAAAAAAAAAAACAAAAAAACAAAAATCCGTTGGTGTCTGGAGTTGTACAATTTTGAACCAAAATTATTATTTACTTGGCTGAACAAACACAAATTAATTATGTGTGCAAGTATAATCTAGTGATATCTATATACTTAACTTGACCAAAAACTATAATCCATTGACATATTAATTTAATACTTT
This sequence comes from Ficus carica, assembly GCA_009761775.1. Classification (NCBI taxonomy): domain Eukaryota; kingdom Viridiplantae; phylum Streptophyta; class Magnoliopsida; order Rosales; family Moraceae; genus Ficus; species Ficus carica. The sequence goes on from CM019750.1 coordinate 1,191,847, forward strand.
AGTGGAGATGTTTTTAAATAAATGTTCCATTATTGGAGAAAACGAATAAATAAATATTTGTCTCATTAAGTTTTTTATATTTAAAAATAATAGAATAAAATACTTAAATAAAAAATATGTGGTGTCCTAACACAAAATACTTTTATGAAAAATAATTATAAAAAAATGGAGATGAATAAATAAATAATTAAAAAGAAGAAGAAGAAGAAGAAGAAGAAAAAAGAAAAACAGTGTGGGGGTGAAAATGGTAAATGCAAGTCGTGGGGGGTGGTGTTTCCCTATTCAACAACCAAAGGGGCTTATCAAAAAAAAAAAAAGGGTGGGGCCTTATTGGGGGTGTTGGCTTGTGAAACACGTCTCTGTTCGTTTCAAGGCCCTGCCAAATTGCCAATGCCCCTCGTCAATCAAACTATATAAATACCCACCCCTCCCCTCTCTCTACCTCCCCCCGCGGCACCCCTTCTCTCTTTTCTTCTCCATATTCCTTCTCTGGTTTCTACAGTTCTTCCTTATTTATCCTCTCTCTCTAAATTTTTGCATTTTCTCTCCTTCTGTTTGATTCGGCTCTTCTTCTTTTTCTTTTTCTTTTTTTTTTCCGTCAATTATTGGCTCTGAAACTGCCCGCGCCGCTTTCTTCCTCTCCACGTCAAGCCTTTCGTTCTTTGATTCCGAATCTGCATTGTCAAAGACCTTATCTTGGTTTTTTTTCTTTTTTTCTTTTTTTTTTGTGGTCCCTTTATTTCCATGTTTGGTTGACAAGAAAAGTAAATCTCACTCGTCAATCAGGTAAGCTCCATTTTCTGAGATTTCTCTTGTTCGTTAATGCGCATATATATATTGTAAATATCTGAAGATTTTGTTTCTTTTTTCGTTTAATTTGTGTCTGGATGAAAAGTTGCTCAGCTTTTTATGATTTGTCTGGTTTATTTTCGCTTACATTATCATTTGATCTCTGATTTGCTTTGTCGCTCGTAAAATATGTGGTCTCTTTATTATAATTCATTGAAAAGGCAAAGGCTTTGTGGAGCTTTTCAATTTCATAGTTTGTTTTTATTTTTGTTTCCGAAATTGCATAGGATTTGTTTATATTTTCTATATCAAAAAAAATGATTTTGACTTTTTTTTTTTTTAAGTAGAAATTTTGTTAATCTGATCAGTTGCTGCAAACAAAGAAAAATATTTGGGAATGTCGCAGCCAGGTCTTCATCACCTTCCTTGATGTTAACCTGTTTATAAAAGGGTAAAACAAGAAGGGAAAAAAAAAAAAATAAGTTGTTTATTATGAGGCCCTTCAAAGGGTAGTACTAAAAGGCCTCTTTTTTAGTTGCCAATTTTTAACGTTGGCTGTTTCCTTTCAGCAAAAGAAATTCCTGTTGTCAGTCTTGTTTCAAGAAAGTTTCTTTTATTTTTATTATTTTTATTATTTTTATTGTTTAGTTTTCAGTTCACCTTTTTTCTGGGGACAAAATAATCGTATGTGTGGAGGGGCTAATTAAGTAAGCATTCATGTGTGTGTGTGTGTGTGTGTATGTTTGTTTGGTGGTTATTATGTCTTGTCACCATGGCAAAACAGATTATTTTTTATGTTTTTTCCAATAATGCAATATGCAAATGAGAGTCTGATGTTTTAGATCCAAATACAAGAGTTTAATATTTTATTTTCATTTTAATTTTTCATTAGTTTAGTGTATGGCTTTCTTGGCCCACAAAATAAGTTGCGTTTTTATTTGTCTGGTACACTTTCTCTTATATTTTAATTTTGCTATGACCTGTGTAACGTTTATAGAGGACAAAAATATATATACATATCAAACATATATATGGAGAGAAGGAATAAGTGTGTGTGTGTGTGTATATATATATATATGTATGTATATGCATTTAAGAACTTGCCCTACTTATTTCATTTATGTATCTTTATAGTTTATATAATAGACTCGTCCTAATGAAATAAAAAACATAAATGAGAAATCTTTAGGGGAAAAAAAAAAAACAAACAAATAAATGAGAAATGGCACTGTATGTCAGTCGTGGGTGATGTGAAGTATACGTGGAGATAATGAAAATGATGCGTTTTTACAAACATGTTGTCTTTATACAAACGTTTGTTTTGTTGGGACCTGAGAATTAATGTCGTATGGGTTGTATATATATGCCATTGTCTACTTTTCTTAAATGTTACAATTTATTGTGAATATGGCTACCCATCTTTATATATATATATATATATATATATGTTGGCAAGATCTCGAACTTGTGGCGCTTTAGTCTAGTTTTTGTCCAAACTTATATTTGTATTTCCCTGGTTTTTTTTTCTCCCAAGAAAATAAAAGCTCTATTTTATTATGTAGCTTTAGCTTCATTTAGGCACCGTATAAAAATTGTCTTCGAATTCTATCCTTTTGTTTTCATTAAAAAAAAAAAAAGGAAAAGAAAAGAAATAAAAGATAACACTTTCTTTTTGCTTTATATTGTTTGGTTTGGGTGAAAAGTTCTCTCCTTGTTGCTGACTTTTGCCCCACTTTTCTCTATATAAAATAAAATACTAGTCTTCTATTTTTAGTTAACTTAGCTATAAAAGCATGTAGTGCATGTGAGAGAATGAAATATTATATGCTTTTAAAGAAAGAATCAAAACCGTAAAAAAAAAAAAAAAAAAAAAAAAAAGAAAAGGTAGTTATTAAAGGAGTAATTTATATGAGAGAGAAATATATTAAGTTTAATTGTTTTAGTTATGAAAGAATTCTTTTTCCCAAATCCCTTCTCAAGAGCATATATGTTTATTTAATGATTTTCCCTATTTCTGACTGTACATAGTCATGAGTTTTGATTTAATCCTTTATTAGGTATGCTCAGCACTGAATGAAGCCTCTGTCAATTTGCCTTTTAGAAATTGATTCTGTTCTGCCAATTCTTGGATTTTATTATCTTTCTCTAAGCGACTTTATTTATTTATTTATTTAAATCTTGACTTCTTATAAGATAAGAGTCGAGATTACTGTATAAAGTGTATCTAAGCGAACGAAAATCCTTGGTAAAGTATATCCAACTTACTAGCCATTACCATTATTTCTGCCAAAATACAGGTGTGTACTCTTTCTGGTCTGCAATCTTATATCAAACTTCTGTCATTTCAAGAATTCTGTGGGAAGAATGTTTCAATATTCACCTTAAATAAATGCATTGTGGTTGTTGGGATGAGAAGGTATAACTAATTTTCTTGGCTTGTGCTCTAAGTTTAAAAATATCTTCGAGCTCTATATATTGATTCTTTCATGTCTTGAACAGTTTTCGGGCTTAATGGACAACTGCTCACCCAGCAGCGGTGACAAGAAAACATTAAAGAGGTGGTTCTTCATAGACAAAAGAGTTGGGTAAAAAAAAAAAAAAAAGAGAGAGAGAGAGAATTCTTTTGGGGGGGATAATTTTGCGCAAGCTTTGTCTCTGTCTTTCTTTCTTTTTGGTGGCTGCTCATATCAAGTAGTTCTCTTAGTTTACTCTGGTTGTACATTGCAATAAATCCAATGGAGTTGAAGCCGACTCATTCTTCTCCTGTTCTCACTGACCCTGCACCGGTGAACAAGTCAAGACTTGGCATCCCTTCTAGTTTGTTGCCTTACTCGCAGCAAGGACCATCGTTCCCTGCCTCCGGCAAGTATATCACGATTCCAAGGAAAAAGCCGGGGAAGCTCGATGATGTCAGGTCCAACGGGTGGCTGGATGCAATGAAAGCGTCCTCACCTCCGCGGAAGAAGCTCGTCAAGGACTTGTCCCTTGAGGTTTCGGCCACCTCTGATGATTCGGAGATCACTTATAGCTCATGGATGGTAATCTGTTCTTGCGAATCTGTTTTCCTTTTTCTTACTTTTGATGAGTGCGGAATTACCACTCGACTAAACGTCTTTTGATGTGGTTTTATATGTTTATAATTTAAATGTCTTTCTTACTATGTTTCATTGCTTTTATGGTGCAGCTTAAGCATCCATCGGCGCTAAACTGTTTTGGGCAAATTATAAAGCATGCAAGGAACAAGAAAATTGCAATTTTTTTGGACTACGATGGGACTCTTTCTCCCATAGTGGATGATCCAGATCGTGCCCTTATGTCTGATGCTGTAAGAATAGCTTTATGATTTTTGTTTTTTCCTTTGTCCTTTTGGTTCCGAGTTTCTAACCAAACAACTTGTGTTTCAGATGCGTTCTGCTGTGAGAAATGCGGCAATGTATTTTCCAACGGCAATCATTAGTGGAAGAAGCCGTCATAAGGTATGTAGACAAGTTTACTTTTTCATTTTCGGTGGAATTCAGAAATAATATAAAAGATATCAGTATCTTAATATTTTCTTGGTCTCTCAATATTTAACCATGTTTATAAAATGTTTAGTTTAAGTAAATTGGGAAAATTACGCACCAATCCAACCAAGTAATTGAAGGGGTTTGAAGTAAATTCTAAAGTCGTCGGGATTTTTGTAATTTCGGGATGTAAGAGTATATCTCTAAGAGAAGATCAAAACATCGGAGATATTTTTTATAATTTCCCATTGTTTTAATTATAGTCTAAATACCAGACTGAGTAGGTGCACCTTTTTTTTTTTTTTTTTTTTTTGGGTCCCAGGTCTTTGAATTGGTTGGACTAACAGAACTGTATTATGCCGGTAGTCATGGGATGGACATTATGGGCCCTGTTAGTAGTAATACTAATACACTGTCCGATGACCATCCAAACTGTGTCAAATCTACTGATCAACAGGTACATTATTTGTAGAACCTTGTTTTATAAGAACTCTGATATTTGGTTTCTAGTCTCATAAATCATTTTTAATATCTTGATATTGTGACAGGGTAAGGAGCTAAAGCTCTTCCAGCCCGCTAGAGAGTTTTTACCAATGATCGATGAGGTGTGTATAGATGGAGAAAGTAAAAACAAAAGGAAAGAAAAAGAGGAGTTTTTGTTCATCTAATGATTTTCTTGTCATGATTTTTTATGCAGGTTTTTAGAACCCTTGTCGAGAATACTAAAGAATTTGAAGGCGCTAAAGTTGAAAATCACAAGTTTTGTGCCTCTGTACATTACCGTAATGTAGATGAGAAGGTAAGGATTAACATGGATTATGTTATCTAATCATCATATATATCATCTCAATTTTATTGAGTTTGGCTAACAACTGGTGAATGTTAACAGAATTGGCCTCTGATTGCACAGTGTGTCCATGATATTCTGAAAGAGTACCCCCGTTTGCGATTAACTCATGGGCGTAGGGTAATTAATTATATAAACATAGCTTGAATCATCCATTAATTATTGTTATTAGTATAATTTTTTTCACTTAATTTTCACTTTGTTTTTTCTCCATTTGCTAGGTTTTAGAGGTTCGCCCTGTGATTGACTGGAACAAGGGAAAAGCTGTTGAATTCCTGCTTGAATCTCTTGGTATACTCTCTCTCTCTGTTGGTGCATGCGTTAGGGACAAATATCGTGTTATTGATACAAAATCTTTGATCAATTACAAATTCACATATCAAGTCTGAAACTCTCACACATTTAACATATTGGTTTCTAACTAGTGATAATTGATATGTATCTATATATCTATACATCAATGTCTACGTCTTACATGATGCACACAATTGATGCAGGATTAGGTAGTAGAGATGATGTGCTCCCAATCTATATAGGCGATGATAGGACCGACGAAGATGCATTCAAGGTAACACCTCATAAATTTCGCGTTGGTGGTGAATTTTGGTACTTCCTAATCTTAATGTAAATGACAAATAGAATTCCAATTTAATAAGGAAAAATTCTCAACATCTCTTCAGATTTTGAGAGAAGGAAATAACGGCTATGGAATTTTGGTGTCCTCAGCCCCAAAAGAAACCAAAGCATTCTACTCTCTCAGAGATCCATCCGAGGTTTGAATCCCATAGCTTTTGAGTTTATTACTTATTTTTTATGGTCATACTTTTTGGCCTGTATCTAATTAGAAAACTTTTCGAATTACATTGCAGGTCCTGGAGTTCCTCAAGTCCTTGGTAAGATGGAAGGAACTACAAGAAGCTGAATGCGCCTAATTATCATTCTACGACCACGTTGTTCTTAACTTCTATCATTAGCCTCGTATTATTATATAGGGTCAACGCATATTTAGCTTTTTCAGATTTTTATACTTTCTTAATAATTTATAGGCCGCCAAATAGTGGCTGCATTTGTCTGCCTTTCGTCTTTACTCCTTACTATCTTTGATTATTTTATTTTATTTGCTTTTTTTTTTTTTAATAAATATCTTTGATTAATTACGGTTTATTCTTTTTTCCCTTTTTTGGCTAAAGAAGAAATGCTGGTCTCTTATGTATTATTTACTTGAACGGTTATTGAATAATATATCCTGCAATGGAATTACTTAAATCTTATAAACGGATTCTATTATTTAAATTGATATATGCAAGTAGAGAGGAAGTAAAAATTAAACTCATAAAGAGCTCAAAGTTGTTCCCCTCTTTTTATGGAATTTTTTTAATTAAATGCTTTGTAGAAGATGTAAATTGATTAAGAACCAAAAATAATTGGTGGCTTGTGGAATAACAGAGTATACCATGTTTCTTGCAGAGCAGAGAGGGTGTGAATTCCTCTTAATTCCAAGCATTAGAGCAAGAGCATGAAGAAAAATACTGAACCTAAAATTTGTAACAATAACATTAGAATGAAGAGAGAAATAAATTATGGATTTTAAAAATATTTAAAACAAATATAAATAAACAATAATTATCTAAGTTTGTGTTTGGTTTTAAGTTGGAGTTAGTTAACTTTTTAAAAACTAGTTATAAATTTTGTTGACTTTTCAGAAAAAACAAAAACAAAAATTAAGATGAAAAAATACAATTTAATTAGAATTGAACTTAAACGCCAAACAAAACATAAATTTATTGTTTACTTTGAATATTTTAAATTCATTCTATTCATTTTGGGAGAATGTCACAATGCCGCTATTTTAAAACCTCTTGACCATTTTGACATGGTTTTAGACACTTTACTTTTTTGCCACGCAAGAGTACTAATCACAGGTTAAAGGACACTTGTAAAAGGTCAACATAATATGCTTTATCCAAATTGTCTATATTAATAAAAAAAAAAAAGAAAAATTTACAAGACGCCAAATTGCTTATATTGTGAAAATTCTATAAGAATATTTCGTGTTTCAACATGGATAGCCGGACGTTTCTAGCACGAACTACCAACACTTGGTCCAAATATTCTAGTAGAATATTTTGGATATTCTACTAAAATATTTCTATTTTCAACCTATATAGTCGAATGTCTTTGGCTCCAGTCGCCGACGCTGGCACCAATCGTCGGAATATCCTAGTATAATATTTTGATTATTCTACTATCTACTCGAATAGTTTTCGTTTTCGACATGAATGGTCAGAAATCTTTGGCTCTAGCTACCGGCGTCAGTTGTCGGAATATTTTAGTAGAATAATATGAGTATTCTACTAGAATATTTCAAATATTATACTAAAAACTTTTCAATTATCAACCTGAATGGTTGAACGTCTCCAGCTTCGATCCCTGACGCTGGTCGTCGGAATATTCTAGTAGAATATTGTGGGTATTCTACTAGAATATTTTCTATTTTTAACAGCTGGTCGAATGTCTCCAGCTCCCGATTGCCGATGCTGATCGTAAGAGTATTCTAGTAGAATATTTTAGATATCCTACTATAATATTTTCCTTTCTTTTTTAACAAAAATGGCCGGACGTCTTCAACTTCGGTCACCAACGCCGGTCGCTAGAGAGATTATGTTAGAATCCAAAATGGATTCTGACAATATATATAATTTTGGATTAAAATCGAACGTCTCTAGTCACCTGTGCCAATCGTGGAGAGATCCTGTCAAAATACTTCATGGATTCTACTAGACTACTTATCGGATTCTACTAGAATACTTTTGATATTTCACTATAACAAAATTACATGAATAATAACAAATTCACAGGCCGTTCAAAGTAGAGAATTGGAGGCGAGATCGAACTCGGAAAGGATAAGATATTTCATATTATATGGAAACCACACACATTTGATTATAAAACTTTAGTTGCATATCAATCTTTCCTAAAACCAAATGAAGGATTAATTAAAATTTTTCTTTGTTCTCTATAATTTTCTCACCAACCAAACAATACATGAAATCTTAGAACCATTTTTGAACCGAAAAATCATAAATAATCAAAATACAAGTTTGTAATTCAACAATGGCTAGAACAATTAAAAATGGAAGTAACTACAGCAAGAAACTTATTTACGACCATAATGCAGCTTACCTTGTTGATCCAACTCAGTTCAATTAGGGCATGTTTGGCACGCCGTATTATATTGTATAAAATGCATTGTATTGTATTGTATTATTACTATACAATACGATTTTTGGTTTATATTGTATTACAATATTATATAATACAATACGTAGTTTGTTTATCACCGTATTGTAGTGTATTAAGAATTGAGTTTTCAAAAGATAAAATTTATGTTATGACCCCAAAATCACAATAAGGTTTTGAGACGAGAACCAAAGTCGGGTTTCATGATCCGGCTCGTGGTCGAGATTCGGAATCGGGGTTGGGGTCGGGGTCATGGTCGAGTTTCGAGACATTGGTCGGGGTCGGGTTTTGGGGTCATTGTCGGGATTGGGTTTTGGGACATGGGTCAAGGTTGGGTTTTTAGATGAGAGTCGGGGTCGGGTTTCAGAACAGGGGTCGATGTTGGGTTTCAAGGTCAGGGTCGGGGTCGGGTTTCGAGACGGGGGTCAATGTCTGGTTTCGAGGTCAAGGTTGGGGATGTGACGGGGGTCGGGGTCTGGTTTTGGTATGGTGGTCGAGGTCGGGTTTCGAGACAAAGGTTGAGGTCAGGTTTCAAGATAGGGGTTGGGGTCTGGTTTCAGAACAGGGGTCGATGTGAGGTTTTGAGATCGGGTTTCGGGGTTAGGGGTCGGTTGGGGTTGGGTTTCGAGACGAAGGTTGTGGTTGGGATCAGGTTTCACAATGAGAGTCGATGTGTCAGGGTCAAGTTTCGGGACGCCTGACCTTGAAACCTAACCTCAACCCCTATTCCAAAACCTAACTCCTACCCCGAAACCTGAACTTGACCCCTGTCTTGAAACCCGACTTGACACCCATCCTGAAAGCCAACCCTGACCCCGACCCTCGTCTTGAAACATGACCCCGACCTCGAACTCCATCCCGAAATCCGACTCCCATTTTCGAAACTTGACCTCGACTCCTGTCTCGAAACCCGACCCAATCCTGACCTTGAAATCCAACCCCGACCCTCGTTCCAAAACCCGACTTCGACCCTGATCCCCGTCCCGAAATCCAATCCCGACCTCGACCCCCATCCCAAAACCCGACTCTGACCCCCAACCCGAAACCCGACCCATGTCCCGAAACCCCCGACCCACGTCTCGAAACCCGATCCCCAACCTCGACTCTCATCCAGAAATCCAATCCCAACCTCTGTATTGAAATCCATTATATTTTATTTTTTGATATAATTATTTAGATTAAACTATACTATACAGCCCAATACATAGGTATTTTTTTAAATTTTGTATTAAATTATTTTATATATAGATATTATCAAACATTAAATTATTTTAAATAATACAATATAAAATGCTAATACAATATACTAAACATGCCTTTAGATTGCTCCAAACTTTTTTAATTCATCCTCCGGTACATAGGCATGAGCATTCTTAACTAGTCAATGAGGTTGTAACAAAACATATATTAACAACCAGTGTCGTAATTCCAATTTGTTATCCAGGAGTCCAACTTTTCACAGGCATAATCTATCATGCTTGGTGTGTAGTTGGTTATCCCCACCGAAGATTATAACCATTATTGCCCTGTTTCTTTCTCTTCAATATCAGACAAGTTAAGCCAGAGACTGTGATAAGAAGGCTCTAGAAAACCACATAATTTTAATTCTACCAGTATCAAGTACTTTTCAAAGAAAGAATCAGTAAAGAAACACAAAAACTAGAACGATTTTTATGTAATCACTAAATTTGTTGGATCTCGTCGCGAGCTCCTCCGGTGAGCAAATTTCGGTGGATCTCTATCCGAAAGCTACCGGATCGTCTCAAGCTAAGTTGGCTGTAGCTGGATCTAGCCGAATCACTTGGTGGAGTCGACTAGATGGCTGCTCGCGGCGGTTACGAAACTCCGAGATCGGCCGGTGAGGGAGGGAGATGAGAGAGACAGTGAGGGAGACGAGAGAGAGAAAAGGCAAGAGGAGAGATGAGAGAGAGAGAGAAAGAGAGAGAGCAGAAGAAAGATCTTTAAACAAAAAAAAAAAAAAAAAAAAAGATAAACATTATTAGTAGAAAAGTTACTGCAGTGTCATAGAAGTAAATAAGTGCTAAACAATGGCAAAAATGTCCATGGGGCACAAAACAATGGCTACACAGGTAATTTTCTCATTCATTTTCTTTCTTAAAAAAGTTACTAATCACTGCAATTTGGGCCACAAAGTCAAAGCCCAGTAGATGGCCCATCGGCCATACTCAGGGGAATGTACAAAACAACGAGTCCACCAGCGCTTTTTTTTTTTTTTTTTTTTTTTTTTTTTTTTTAAGGATTTTTTCCCCCTTATATTTGGTTTATCTTTCTTGCAAATATCAACAAAATTTTCAAAGCTATTTTTAATTTTTTTTTCCCGTTTTCTGTTCATCCTACTATTCAAACGGTTGATAAAAGACAAAACAAAAAGAGAATAGAAAAAAGGGAAAATGGAAAACGCATGGAAACACAATACAGTTGAGTGTTGGTTTTGATTTGTAATTCTCTTATGAAAGGCAAGCATTTCTTTAGAAACAAACGAGTTTAATACCCGTGCAATGCACGAAGAAGGAAGAAAAAAAAATAAAAAAACTGAGTATTATATGATAAAAACAGTTGGTTAAAATAAATATTATAATTATAATAAATATAATTCTTCTCAAAATCTCTCTCAACAGTGAAGATGCAAAATCAAAATGACAATAATACTAATAATAATAAAAACGAAAACAAAAGCAAAAAAGAAAAAAAATTTCTGTAGTTATACTCATTTAAAGAAAAAATTAAAACAAAAATAAAGCAGAAAAAAAGAACAAAAATTTTTAAACTCAAAAGAACCGGAAAAAACTAATCCAACAAAAACATTATAACAAAATAAAATATATATCCTATCTTCTCCTTTTTTTACTGTTTTTAAAAAAATAGAAAAATTTATCAGGTTATATACATGCAAAAACTTAAAAAAAATGATTTTTAAAATATAAAACAAAACAAAGAAAAAAAATTGCATGCAGAATCCTTTTTAAAAAAAAAGGGATCTTTAAAAAATAGAACAAAAGAAACAAAAAAGACATAAAAAAATTTGAAATAAAGATAAAAAATTTAAAGTAAAAAATCGTTTAAAAAAAAAAAAAAAAGGCAAAGTGAGTAAAAACACAATACAGCAATAGATCAGAATCTAATGTCTAAAATTTAGCGTAAAAAAAAAAGGCAAAAATAATATTAAGGAAAAAAAAAAACAAACTCTAAATAGGGGTAAAACCGGTAACACACTGTAGGAAAAAGAAAATGAACTAAAAAAGAGACTTGAAACGGTAATTATACTGTGTGGGCAGCCGTTAATTTCTGCATAATAGGGGTAAAAATGTCAACTCACTATAGATGAAGGAAAATCAACTAAATCAGAGGGGCAAAAAAGTCTCTGCACTGTAGACAAAACAGTAAAATATGTGAGGACAAAACCGTCATTCCACTGTAGATAAGCCAAAATCAGCACATAGGATAAGGGCAAAATCGACAGTTTAATGTAGAAAAAGTAGCTATTGTGCATTACTGTAGGGGAAAAAAATGTACAGCAAAAGCAAAAAAAAAAAAAAAAAAAAAACAAAAATCACTGTTTATTAAACAGTGAAATATTGCATCATTTTACTGTAGCAAAACAGTTAAAAAAAAAACCCTTAGCAAAGCAGCAAAAGCAAAAAAAAAAAAATATATATATATATATATTATTCACTGAACAGTAAAAGGTTCCACTCCTTTAATATATATAATAATTTGTGTTACATTTTTTTGGTCTTAAAATGAATCTAATAATAATCAATTTTTTTGGTAAATCAACAATAATTGTTTCATGACATAATCGTGGGAAAGTCTGTGGTAAAACATTTTTTATATACTTTATCAGTAGAATTTATTTTTAAACCGTTAATATTTAATCAAACGGCTGAAATGTTTTTTGTGTATAATAATTATAATACAAAATTTTTTTTAAAAAAAAAACTTGTTTACAGAGGGGGGCTGGGGGCTTGTTGTCGGCGTCGGGGGGGGGGGGGGAGGGGTGGGGGGACTGGGTCGATGCCGACGCGGGAAGGGGAGGGACTGGGTCGACGCTGACGCAAGAGGGGGGGAGGCAGGGCAGATCTTGGTCCGGGGGGAGGGGGGGCAGATTTGGTGGGGGGAGCGAGAGTCCGTCGTCGGCGTCCAGGGGGGGGGGGGAGGTGGGGCAGATCTGGGGAGGGGGGTCCGTCGCTGGCGTCAGTTGGGGAGTCGTCGGTGTCATGGAAAGGGGTTGATCTTTTTTAAAAAAAATTTTAATTAATTTTTTATTTATTAATCTATATTGATATGAGATAAAATATATTATAATTATTATACATAAATAATATTTCAGTCGTTTCATTATTTTTATCGGTTTAAAAATAAATTATGTCAATAAAATATATAAAAGGTGTTTTATCACATACTTTCCCCATAATTATATGGTTTTTTTTTCTTTAAACTATTGTGAATATCGAAGTGAAGAAAAAGAAGAAGAATTTACACGTGTAAGATAAAACTTGAAAATATAAGTAGGCCACGAAAATATATAAAAAGCCATTTCCGATCCACTCCATTGCACTCCAACAGAATTGTTTCTCTCTCATTCTCCGTCTCCATGTCGTCTGTCTCCTTGCAATCTCCGCCATTTTCAGGTCTCTCTTCCTCCTCCTCCTCTTCTTCTTCTTCTGCATCTCTCCAGGTAACTTCTCTTCTCTTCCCTCTCTCAATCTTCAAACCTTCTCTGCTACACTATCTTCTGTTTTCACCTCAGCTTCTTCACCTCCGATTTCGCTCTCAGGGAAGAAGAGGAAGATTCAGCTTTTTATGCGGATCAAGACCTTCCAATTCCATTGTCTTCAGGCAATCTTTCAAATCCTTCTCTCCAATCCGAGCTTCCTCTGGCCCCCCTTCCTCTCTCGACACTGGTCCTCTTCTCTCTCTCCTACAATGCCTTTGCACATTTCAAATCATAGTTATCATCATCTTCAAATCAATTTTTTTTTGCATTTTCTTCTAATTTTTGCTGCTAATTTCAGGCTCTGGCACTGAATTAGAGGCCGTTTCTACGTTCAGCGAGATCGTTCCCGACACTGTCATTTTCGATGATTTCGAGAAGTACATAATTTTCTCATTTATTTGCCTTTCCTCCCCTCAGTTACATATTCTCCTTTTCGGATATTCTTTTTTGTTGGAAAATAGTCTTAATTGAGTAAAAATTTAATTTTGTGATTCAGGTTTCCTCCAACTGCTGCTACGGTTAGCTCTTCGCTTCTCTTGGGAATATGCGGTCTTCCAGACACCATTTTCAGGGTAAGATCTCCAATCTCACGGAATTTGTGAAGAAAAATCTGATTTTTTTTTTCATTTACTGGTTTATCTAATATACACACACACATATGTTGGGTAGAACGCTGTGGATATGGCTTTGGCAGATTCAGAGTGCTGTAAGCTGGAAAATGCTGATTTGAAAATGTCATGTTTCACTAACAAGGTTGGTTTTGAGTACAATCTGTTGTTAGGATAGCTGATATATTTGATTTCGGGTGGATGGATTAGTTGGTTCACACAATTTTTTTGGTTTGGAGGTGTAGGCTCTAGTGAATGTGGGTGGTGATTTGGCAAAATTAGTCCCCGGTCGGGTTTCAACAGAGGTGGATGCTCGACTTGCTTACGACACTCATGGCATTATTAGAAAAGTATAGGTTTCTTTCCTTATTCCATTGTTACCTTCTTCATTTAGCAATGCTATTCGGACAGCAACGGTGTTTGACATCATAACTCACATAAAGGTGGCATATTTTACCTACCTATGCGAGTTGTGGTACCGGCCCCGGGATGCCTTTTTTGTCATTTTTATTCTTTTATTTAAATCCAGTCCAATATTCTTTGTAGAGTTGTATGATTGATTTCAGTGAGTCGTGTAGTTTCTGATGTTCTTGAATGCTTTCATTAATGGGTTTTTGCTTAATCCCAAGCTACTTGCTCAGCTTAACTTCAGCTGTCAAAATTGCATTTGGAATATACTTAAATTTTCTTGTAACTTGGATTATAGGTGTACGGATGCATAATGGGAAAAGTAAACTGATTCTGGATTCACCTTTCTTTTATTGTATGTGCTTGGCCTCTTGGATACCAAATTGTTGTTTGTGCTTGTCAACTGGATTGGCACTCTGATGCTACTAATTTGTTTTCTATTACCTTGATTAAAGTCTGATTCATGCAATTTATCAAGAAATGCAGGTGCATGATCTGCTGAAGTTGTATAATGAAGTCAATGTGCCTCCTGAGCGTTTGTTATTCAAAATTCCTTCGACTTGGCAAGTAAGTTTCCTTTAAAATGTCCGCATATCACTTATCTTGAGAATCTTATTCCTTTAGGGTCCGTTTGTTATACAGGATAGGATTACATTGGATAGGATAACATGAAGGAATTGGATTGGAATGTATAGGAAAGGATATGATTAAATTTAGTCTAATACTATCCTATGTTTGGTGTTGTGCTGTTAGAATTGGATAGGATTTTTTTTAATTATTATTTTTTGAATGTCAATCTCTTTTTTCGCATGGTATTTGCTGCATTCTTTTTCTTTTCTTTTTTCTTTCAAAAAATAATGGTGCCTTCTCTATCTTAACCCGCAAACACACAAATCCAGAAAACCCATTTTTCATCCACTCATAAATAAGTTTGAGAACACATATCAGTCTACAATCTATCACATAGATAAATCTGTTGAAAAAGGTAGAACAATATGCTGGAAAAAAAAAAAAAAAAAAAAGATGTAATGAAAGAAGAACAAAAGGACAGCAGCGAACAAGATCAGAAAATAGGGGAAATATCTAAATGGGAAAATCACCCAAAAAATGATTAAGAAGAATCTGAGAAAATTAGATGAAATCAGAGTGATGAAATCTTTAGAAATTGACATATCATATGAGTGACTTGTGGAGAAAACTTGAGAGAGAGGAGATGAGCTTTTCTAATCCCCTCCTCTTGCAGAGGATGGTCGAATCCCCTTCCAAGGGGATTAAGTTATGGATTGGAAAAGCTCTTATCAAGTCCAGTCTTTTAGAATTTCTCACCAAACACAAGATTAAAATCCAGTCCAGTCCTATCCTCCTTAATCCTGTACAACAAACAGGCCCTCAATTCATACATTAGAGCTCGTAGTTATTCTTTCATCCTTCTGCTGCCGTTCTCTAATCTCATTCCTGCTCAGGGAATAGAGGCTTCGAGATTACTGGAATCCGAGGGCATACAAACTCACTTGACGTTTGTGTACAGGTATAATATTTGTTGCATATTTATGCTGAGCAGATTAGCTTTTCTTGCATAACTTTGCCATCATACTCACCTACTTTAATTTCAACAAGTTTTTGTATCTTCTGGCGCCCCTTCCTCTTTCTCGATTGGCTTCATTCTCGTTGAGTTTCATTTTAATCCTTTGTTCATAAATTGTGATGGATTTATTATGTTTCCTTAGCTTTGCTCAAGCCGCAGCTGCAGCCCAAGCTGGTGCATCTGTTATTCAGATATTTGTTGGTCGTCTGAGGGTAATCTTCTACCTCTCTTCTCTAATGAAAATTTTGCGCTCAGTTTCACATCAATGAGGTTCATTTTATTATTCAGGACTGGGCTCGTAATCATTCTGGTGATGCTGTGTTAGAAGCTGCTCTCAAAAGAGGGGAGGATCCTGGGATAGCATTGGTTAGTTAAACTGTTTTAACATCCTTATCTCATAACTACTTTTTGGTGTTTTCATTGGAAAGAAATATTTTTGAGATTTCATTGGATCATACACCGGCATTAGGCACTGAGTGTTTAGACAACTTCATAAGCCAATATCTTTTCTTGGCTCAATTGGTTTTTGATTAATTCCCTTATATGAGTGATGCAAGAACTTATGTCAAAAACAATTGACTACAAAATTGCTTGTGCCACATGATTTTCTTTTTCTTAATCAATTCAGGTGACAAAGACTTACAATTACATCCACAAATATGGACACAAGTCAAAGTTGATGGCTGCGGCAGTTCGTAACAAGCAGGATTTGTTCAGTCTCCTAGGGTAATTATATACAAGTCGATTTTTTATTATATGTGACGGGTCATTCTTGACTTTTTTTTGACCTGAGGAATAATTCTCTTCATGCTTTTTTGCATATCTTATCAAGGGTTGACTACATCATTGCACCGCTGAAAGTGTTGCAATCTCTCAAAGAATCTGTCACTGCTCCTGGTGATAAGTACTCTTTCGTGAGGAAGCTATCTCCAGAGACTGCTGCTATCTACAACTTCAGTAAAGAAGAGGTGATCTCCTTTCTTTTTCAATTCGAATTCTCTCTTCTTTTAGCACAAAATTTGTGCTAAAAGTGATTCCTGAACTACCCTAATCTGTTGATTGACTGTTGCTTCTAAATGTTCAGCTTACAAAGTGGGACCAACTGAGCCTAGCATCGGCTATGGGGCCTGCAGCTGTGGAACTACTGGCCACGGGACTGGAAGGTAACGCTGATCAGGCGAGGCGAGTTGAGGAGTTGTTTGGAAAGATTTGGCCACCTCCGAATGTGTAGGCTCTAGAGCTGTGTTTGTCTATTGTCACTTTACCAACTGGATCTTTTCTTGAGGAAATAAGAGAGGAGTTTTTTGTTTATTCGATTTTCCTTTCTTTCTGCTCTTTTTCTCATTTGAATCTTTTAATCCGCACCTTCATACTTTAATGCAGAAGTTGGCCGCTTTTGGCACGTGCTTAATCTTTCTCATTGACTGACCTGAATTTACATTTGATGTGCTCTTTACCATCACATGTCAAGTTCATTCCTTTTTATTTTTTTGAAAGGTTCCTTCATCAAATTTGATTCTGAAATTCGTCACGTAAGTCTTTAAGATTTTGATCGTCGTTTACTGGAGATTTGATCATCTTAACTAAAATGTCTTGTTGCCGATATTAATTTCATTGCTGAATTGTGTGTGTGAGTGATTTATATATATATATATATATATCTTCGAAGTTGTTGTCTCGAAAATTATTGACATTTCATAAGTTACTGGTTTGTATTGTAGGGTGTAGATTATACTTTGTCGTTTTGGTTACATGCTGTTGTTTTGTTGTTGCTGATCTTGTGGTTGCAAGGTTTGTTTTTGTTTTTAATGTCCTGTGTTTATGAGGAGAATGACCAGCAAACTGATTCAGAGGGTGAAATCAGTAAATAAGTGGGAAATATTTGAGGATGGATTGGAGTGCTTTTAATCCAATATCATCAACCTGGTAAGAGAAAGAACATGACTAAGAATAACCCAAGCTAGAAGCCTTATACCTAGTTCACACTACCTTCTACATCACACACGAAGCAAGCTAGACTTAGTATATCATAGTTTGTTGTACCTGGCACATCTTTGAAATCCAACCTGGTACGTTCTAACAAGGTAAGTATACCAGGTTCAACACCCCATGCCTGGTCCAATACCTTATACCAGGTTCAATATCGTATGCCAAGTTCAATACCCTATACCAGCTTCAATACCTTATGCCAGGTTCAAACCTCTATTTCAGGATCAAACCTGGTATTCTATACCAGGTTCAAGCCGACTTAGTATCCCAATTCACGCCAAGTACAGTTCCTACTCCAACCCCAACCTGGCATTCTATGCAAGGTTGGTACTCAGATCCAATCTGGTATTTTCTTCGACCCAACCCTGCACTAGTTCTCGCGTAGTTCCTAACCATCCACTGCCTATAAATAGACATCATCTCAGAAGATCAGGGATCATCAGAAAAACCAAGAACAACTTCATAAGTCCGAAAGCAACACCTTCAAATTTCTCTCTAGATAACCAAAACCCCTATACACTAGTTTATCCGGGTATAGGCTTGAGAAGATCTAATCACCCTCACTATTCTTGACAGTCATATTCATTACTTTATCCAGGATTGGATTTTTCCCTCAAGTCCGTATCCAAGTCTGATGGTGTCCAGTGATTGGATTCGCAACAATGGAGGCCGGGCGGGCGTGTTGCCTGTTCCAGTGTCGGGCTCTGAGGCAATTCCGGTTTCGATCAGGGACGAGTGGGGGAAGGACTACCCTCTCCGCTTGAAAGTGAGGTCTCCAAAACCAGGAAAAAGGTGCTTTTCAAAACCTGAAATCATGTCCAAAGGGTGGCGTGCTTTCGTGGCGGACAAGAGGCTTGAGGTCGGCGACAACATTTATCTATGGTTGGACGGAGGCCATATCAGAGTCAAAGTTCGTCACCCTCCTCTTCTTTACAGGTTTTCCAAGGGCATGGAATATTTTCTCTATTAATTATCATGATGATAAAAATTGTGTGTTAATGTTCTTAAAGTGATGAGAACATAGATCATTCAGAAAGTACGTCATCTAGTCATGCTTGAAGCTTTTTTAGCAAAACTTTGTCTCTTGATGATCATCTGTGCGCAATAATAATTTGCTTTTCTTTAATTTTTTGTATTTTCTTTCCTTCATTAACCAAGAATACATGTTTGGCATCTGAGATTTATTTATTTATTTATTTATTTTTGAGATGAGATCCTTCCCGATTTTGCTGATGATATCAAATGAGAGAGAAGTAAATTTTGTTTTCTCGACAAACAAACAGTCAATTACGTGTGGGAAGGTTGGAGATAGAAGCCATAATAGAGAAAAGTTTATAACAATTAGGAGTGGCTTATATTCGTACTATTTGCATTTTTTTTTTATAAGAAACTTGTAATTAAAAAAATAAAAATAAAACAAGAAATTAATAATTATTTTTTCTAAAACTTTCAACAAGATAAGTTAATTGATAACAGTCTAAAAGGGGGGGAAAAACGACAATTTAAATCTTGTCAACCTTATTTGTTTCTGAAGAAATTAACGACAAGGCCTAGCTAGTTTACCAAATTTTTTCTAAAATATTATACATTGCGACCCACACGTGATAGAATGAACAAGCACATGATATTGAGCAAGAACATTCCCCGTACCAGAACATCCCACTAGAGCCACGACAAAAGACTCCACGTCAGAACGAGATTACTTTACTAACAATATTTAATTCAATAGAATCAACCCAATGGAAAATTACAAATATTCATTAATCATTATAAGTCAGGGTCTTGTGAGATTCTTCGTTTTTTTAAGTTGTAATTAAGGAACAATTGATATCAGGATAATATTAAACATTCCAATTAGTTTAACACTCAAAACCTTAACACATTCCACATCAAGCCAGTGACTCAATTTATTAAAATAAAAATAATGTTTTCAAAAAGTTAAAAGTTCAAAGAAAAGGAAACGCCAAGATATTAATTACAATCCTAACCAGAAATCTCACCCAAATTAAAAATTGCATAACTAGCAAAAATTGATACTTATAAAAGATTAATTACGAAACTATAAATTCGAAATTCAATTCCTATAATAGATTTGTTATAAATCTTACTCATAAAATCCAGAAAAAAAAAAAATTTAACAAGGGAGAAAGAGCATCTACGTCAATTAAGCTTGGAAAGAAAATTTTTAAGGGATATTAAAATAAACCTCCTAAATGAACTTGTGCTAAGGGTTCTGGTGGTGGTGGAAACTTGTACAAAGGGTTGGTGGTGATGGTGGTGATGATAAATCCGAGAATCATCCCATGTAGAATTTATAAAATCGTTGATTATCGGTTCAAGCAGTTGACTTTAGGCAAATATATATAGAGACAATTTGTGAATATTTAAAAATTAATCTGCAATATATCTTTAGCTATGCTCACTACAAGTAATCAGATTACTAATTACAACATTGACATTGTACAGAGCCATGAGAAGTATATCTTTGATCATCTTATGACCTCTTTCGATAGTTAGAAAAAACAAGGGAAGGGTATGTTTGGTTCTACAAAAAGGACCCACAAAATTGTTGGAAAAAAACCACAAATTAAACTTTTCCCTCTTTGTGTAATAATATGGATTCTCCAAAAGTATGTTTCAACAAAGCCAACAATAACAACCAAAGCAATAAAAAATAAAAATAATCAACCGCACAAGAGACACCGATTTTTATGTGGAAAGCCCTCCAATGCGAAGGGATAAATCATGGGACCGTAGTCTGATATCAACAATAATGAGATTACAAAGTTCTCTCTAGATACAACTAGATAAAACACAATCTTGGCTAAACAATAAGGTTCATCATCAACAAGATGGATTTCAACACATAACATAAAAAGAAATCAGTTTTAGGTCTCAAGTGGATATTTGAGAAAAACACCTTAGAGATACCAATTCAAAAATCGGAACCGGTAGATAAGAAGAGCTCGTCACAAGAATTCACCACGTCAAATTTGAGCACCAACAGACATCACCACTCAATCGTCTTGTATAAACCCAAAATTTCCTTTATCTACCGCTCACCCACAAGGCTTGTGCAACAGGCCATTAATTCCCTTTTGTTTTTTTTTTTTTTATCAAAAGCTATTGGGCTTTTGGCCCATCATTGTCCAGCCCACAAATATGGGGCGGACATCTCAACAATGAAATGCATATGGCGCGAAAAAGCTTTTTCTCAAGTGGTGAGAAGGATAGTCTTTCTCAAAATTTCAAGTGGATGAATATATTATTCTAGTTACATTGTTTAATTAGTATTGTTTTCAAGCTTATTAGATTCCTTGAAGATTTAATTTGTATGGGATTTTTTCAGACGAAAAATTATTGCATATGTATATCTAATATTTAATTAATATCTGGTGTCGCAGGATATCAATATATGTATATTTGGAGGTATACGTGTCGATTAATTAATGATCTAGTTTAATTAAAGTTGTTGCCTGCTAATTGGAAGTATTAACTCTTTAATTAGTTGGCACTTTTTAAACATTACTTACACTGTTACAGGTCATATAAAATAATGCTACACTTTATTTATAGCAATCAAGAAAAAAAAAAAAAAAAAGTTAATTCATTGTCATTCCCAACTGTGTGCCGGATTATATAAAGTATTACCGTACATGGTGTTGCTATTCTCAATGGGACATATAAACCAACCAAGGACATAGGGAACGAAGGGTCTTGGGGCTCCTCAACTTTTCTCTTTTCAAAAACTAACCTATTAAAATGAATAAATTTTCATGCTAATAAATTTTTTAAGGAGATTAGCATGAAATTTTGATCATAATAATCTCTAATTACTTATTATATATAGTTATTAACTCTCTAAATAAATATTTTTGACTTCGTCACTACGTCGAATCGTTGAAATATACAGATTGAAAGATCAATATCATTACAAAAGTCATAATTCTTCTATAATTCTATTTAATTTTTTTTTTAAACAAATAATGGTAACAAAAATCAGTAAATACACTAAAATATCCCAATTAGGTCGACATTCCTCTTGCATCCTCTTCATTTTCCCATGCCATTTATTTATTAAAAAGAAAACAGGTTACAAACAATAAAAAAAAAAAAAAAATAGACGAATCTGCATGCAGGCGTCAGAAAAATTCTGCTCGCAAGCAGCAATCAACTTACAACATATTCAGAAAGACAAAAAGAAAGACAGAAAAATAAACCTCGCGCTCCATAGAGAAGGTGATCTAAAGTCAAAACTCCAGATCTGCTAGCATCTCTAAATATGGCTCATTAAAAATCTTTTAACAAAAATCCAATAGGAAAAAGAACAAAAAAAGAAAAAAAGAAAAAGGAGCACATATTTACCTAGAAGGTCAAGAGGGGAAGTTCAGAAGACCTGCAGATTACGGTGCATCTTACTACTGCAGAAATCCAAGTATTGAAGCCACCAATGCTCATCAGTCAAATGAATTCCCTTTGAAGCTAACTTGTATGCGACTGCATTTCTTTCACGATAAATGTACGATGCCTTGTAATTAATGGAGCCGAGGTACTCATCTACTTCCATACTTCCTGGGGACCGAAATTCATTTTCTTTACAACATATAAACAATACAGGGGGAGTTACTTTTAAATCAGAGATTATCCCAACTACAAAGCTTGACGTATTCAAAAGCAAGGATGACTCCAGTTGACGGTCAAAATCCACCAAACAATACTGGAGTCCGAATGTGTGCTGTAAACCTAATCTGTTGCAATAAAGTAACAAATCTAAAGTGCAGAAAAAGTAAAGAACACAGAAAATTTATAAAGGTTTCTCTGTTTGAATTTCGCCACATCAGCCTTTCTTGGGACAAAGTGCCGAGGTATTTTTGACACCCTGTCAACAACTCCCATCAACTCTGCTTCAAAAGCAAAGGTGATTCCAATGACAACCAAAAAGCTTATTGTGCCCGGTTATTGGCTCTGCAAAGCAGCCCCGACCTCAGGCTCGGCGTCGGCGTCGGCGGCAATAACATCAGTTCCGGTGAGGGATGAGTGGTGCAAAGACTACACTTTCTGCTTGAAGTTTCGGATCTAGGTATTACGGGAAGCCTGAATTCGTGTTCAAAATTGCATAACATGGTAAGATTGGTAAATTGGTGATAATGGATTTGAGGTTTGTTGGGTGCTTAATTATTTGGGTGTTTGGGAAATCTTTGACATTTCACTGATGGCAAGAGATTTTTTTTTTTTTTTTTTTTGGCTGAGAGGATAGAAGGGAAATTTGTTGAATGGTTTCTGTAGAAAGAAAAAGAGAGATCAAGTTCTATTGGGAGAGATAAAGATTAGATAGTGAACTACAAGGGATTCAGATGTTCGATTTAATTTTCGGTATTCTAAACAACGTTTAACCAATAGTAATACAAAACGTCATTTAATAGACTAAATGTTAGGTACGAAAAAATAAGTTAAAAAGCATTTTGAATTTTTTTAATTGAGATGACATAATAATATAATTAGTTAGATAGTGCAATTTCAGACTTCAAATTTGGACAAGGGATTTTATCATTTAAAGGTATGTTGTTGTTTCTTTTTTTTTTTTTCCTTAGCCTATGCTTGGTAAAAAGGAAAGAAAACAAGAGGGAAAAGTTGTTGTTTGGTATAATGGAAGGAGAAAAAACAAAACAAAAAAAAAAGTTGTATAATTATTACTTTATTCATCTATCCATATTATTTTACTTTAAGAGCAAATGCAAAAAAATAATTTTAGTAGTTATCGTCTGGATTTAAGTTTTCCTCCCATTATTGAAAAGATTAACTTGTGAGTCCCACTAGGAAATATGTCCATCCCATTTTCTTATCCCACGTCTCCTTCCTTCTTAGCAAACAAATTATTATATCATTTTTCATCTAATAATCCCTCTTCCCACTTCCTTCCTCCCTCTTTTTCATCATATCAAATATAGTATTAGTATATCATGTGATTTAGAAATGATTGTCGTATTCCATTTTCTAGTTATAGTCTCTTGTTGTTATGTTTGTCGTTTCTAAAAACTTTTATGGTTTAATGCACCTTGTCGTTTGTTGAATCTTTATTTTCCATTTTGTAAGGTATACTGCCGTTTGTCTACCAAAAAAAAGGTATGATGTCTTTTTTACAATTTTGTCGTTTATATTTGAAATCGTCATTTTACTGATAACACGTTTATATTTATTTAAAAATTTTCGTTTCAAGCATTTGTTGTTTCGTAATATCCTTCTAAATTAGATGTCTTCTCGTTTTCTTATTATTGTTGTACAAGTACTTGTCGTTTGTGTAAATATTGTCGTTATTTTCTAAGTATTATCGCTATATTCTTAAGTGTTGTCGCTTTCAAATTTCTGTTTTTCCTTTTTTTTTTTTTTTTATATAAATGATAAATGGAGAGGAGACCCTAAAACTTTCACTTAAATTTATTAAAAAGAACAAAAATAAACAAACAAAATAGAGAAAATAAAGAGAATCAAAATTCAGTCGCAATGGCAAATCAAATAAAAATAAATAAATTAAAAGTTCGCAGAAGATAAACAAACCCAACTTTCTGTTTTTCCTTAACTTAATTTTCCTTTACTGTCCTTTTTCTTGTTATTGTTGTTCACATTGTTTTAATAATTTTTTTTTTCGGTGACGTTTTTAAGTTGTGGTCGTTCTATAAGTCCTTGTTTAAAATTTTTGAGTTTATTAACTACTTGTCGATTCTTGTAAATTTGGTCATTTATAAACTCGCTTTCATGTATTATTTTTGTCACTTTTTAAGACGATTTTGGTTATTACATGTTTTTATAATTATCGTCGTTTAACAATTAATTAAGAATTACCGATACTAAAGAAATTATTCTTTGAGTACATCATATATTACTGTTGGAGGGGTTTCCTCTCCCCCCCCCACCCCCCCCCCCCCCCCCCCCCCCCCCCCCCCCCCCCCCCCCCCGCCCCTCTACATTTCGTAATAGGGCAAAGAGAGACTAAGACAAGTTCATTTCAATAATATAAACGATATCAAAAACTAGTGAACCTGTAAACCAGGGAAAAAATAATACACGACTTAGTCTACATGTAAAACACAAATGACAGGTCGTTTGGTGCTTCGTTTAGGATTCAACAAACATCTCTCGCTTGCAGCGGTTGCACGATAGGGAAAAAAATATTATTAACAAATTATTATTATCATAGTATTAATGTTATGTTTTTCTTCGTATTGTCGTTTCCAACTTTCCATTGTGTAGATATATATAAATGGAAATTGTTAAAAACTATCTTCTCAGAAAATGTATATATATATATATATATATTAAAAACTATATTTATATATAGTCGTTTCAAACTTTTCATTCTATGTTGATTACTTTTGAAAATTATTAAAAACTAATATATTGTCGTCAAAATATTTTGTCGTTGGCTGGTTTTATTACTTTTACAAGATAGGATAAGTCAGTTTTCCTGATCCCTTGTGTATTTTTCTTAAAAGATTGTCGTTTAACAAGTAAGGCTAATTAATTAAGAATCGATGTCATGGGCAGTAACTGAAATTTCTAATAGAATAATATTCTTAAAACTTTGAAAACATCGACAAGAATAATTCAACATGTACATCAACATCAATAATAGGGACCTCCAAAACTCCAAGCACATTGCATCCCCACGCAATCAAGTGGGCTTCTGCGACACAATCTTATGTGGCATTGTGGCAATTTGTAAGAGTTTTTGGGTTTATATTACATTTATTTTGTGCTTAAGATTTATGTCAAGCCAACTTATTTTTTCCATTTATATTTTTAGAATCCTATTTCTCCTACTTTGATTTCGCAACAAATTAATTATTTTTTATTTTTTCTATTTCATAATTCAAATAACATATACGCTAACTCATTTCTCAAATTTTTCTTTCTCCCCTATCTTTGTTTTTTTTTTCTTTTCCTTTTTTACTGGTCCATTTGTATTATGTTGATCTTAGGTTTCAAAAATATATTCGGAAATCAAAAGGTGAAATCTTTTTGTGACCTTTGAGTGAATTTCTCTAAATAAAATAAAACAAAGGAAAACTAGACCAAAAACCTCTGGAAAAAAAAAAAAATCATAGCCACACTAGAAAGTTCATTGAATCAAGTTATCTCAAAATATGCTTTGATCCCAATCCAAATCTAGTCCGGGTCCTTCAGGAATAAGGCAATTTGTCACTTTGTGAGCAATCTTTCTTTTCTTTCTTTCTAGGTAGAGTTGCCAATTTCGGCCACCCCTTTCAATGAATGTCTTTTTTTTTTTTCAAATGACCATTTGCATTTTTATTCAATAAAATTTCTCTCTATATTGCTTTCTTCCTCCCTCCCTCTATATCTCTCTTTCCAGGTTCTGTTCCACGTCGCTAACAAAAGAGACCAATGAACAATCGGTGCGAGGAAAATTCTCTCTATCCCTTTCCTCCTCTTATTCTCTCACTATCCTATTAATCGGCGCAGTGAGATATCAAATTATCCGATGTTGGAGGCCAATTAGGCAATTACACTCCGACGCTGAGACAGTGGTGGTCATAGGTAGGAGAATCCTTATCTTTTAAGGTTTGAGTTAATTTTATAGTCAATATATGTTATTCAGTAAATCATTGTTTAATATTCCTTGACCACGTATTGATATCTATCGATTAGTGTGATTGACCACCACCAGATATCAAAAACAAGCGTTTCTTTATTTAACAATATTTATACCATTGATCAAAATAATACATTAGGAAAAGGGTCATTTTCATGTCAACTTCTTATCCAAATTTGTTGGGAACAAGAAAAAGGTAAATTATATAGATGAAAAACACGTTAGCAGTGGGAACCGTGACCCCAAAAATCACTTCCAATCGAAATGGGACATTTCATGCACAATAATGCATATACCTTTTGGATTTTGGTTAATAATTCTATCATATGGAGTTGGACTTAAATGTTTACACTGGACCCACTTCCCAGCATTCTTTTTTCATCATTGTTATTTGTGGGCACCCACAGTACTAATTTGAAGTGGATGGTGGGTCCAGATTATCTCAAAAGAGCTTCAAAAGCCTCAAAGTATATGATATGGCCTCCCTTCATTTGCCATTAACTAGGGGTGTTGGTTCCAGCCCCCAAAAAAAAAAAAAATGGATGTGTTTGGTTGAACAAAGTTCTAGCCAGCTGATCAATCACTTGGATTAATAGAAATGTGCTGGTTTAACTTCATAATTAATACAATGAACTTGGTGCATGATATATACATATATATTCAGCAACCAATATTTGTTACCGCAAACGTTTTAATGACGAGGGGCATAACTTTTTATATAGTCGCATAATTTTTCACTGTGCTAATCTCAAATATAAGTTGGGATTGTGGTAACATACATAGTTTAATGATTATATATATCACCTTATAAAAAAAAACACAATAATAAATATCACATTTGATTCTATCAAAAAGTACAGAGTTTAAATCTCTCAGTTAAAAAAAATTGTAAGTTGGAAAGGATTAACTAATTCTTACTTATTTTTCTGTTACATATCAGGTTGGGAAGTAAGACTAGCTGCAAGTGATGGAGTGCAATGAATGCGTATATACATGGAACTCAATTTTCAGTTGATAACACGCATAACCTACGTATAAATCAAAACGTAGAGGAGAAGATAACATCGTAATCTATAATTAATGGATCTCATTATTACTAAAATAGCCCTATTCAAACAAATGTACGTGGAACTCAATTTGCCACCTGCTATGTTAGATATAGTTATACACACACACATATATATACATAACTATATATGTACACATATTACATTTTATGGGGATCCAATTATTTACAGTTAAGCCAACATTATATATATGTCATAAATCCAAAGGCCATCTAAAATCTGTGGGCACCTCAATGACAAGTACTACTTCACTAGCTAGCCTTCACGTTGTCCATTCAAATTTATATATTAAATTAAATTAATCTAAAAGCGACGTACGACGACAAACCTTGTTTTGCAAGCTCATGATTTCATGTGATCGGTAGTTGTTCATGTCATTTTCTACCAGCGGAGGAGTCAATTATATTCCACGGAGCAACGGCAATTTCTCTCTCCTTTTGTAGTTATTGTTGAGAGAGAAAGTAGATCAGATCAAATGTTACTTGGGGTGGTAAGGGTGATTGTTTTAAAAAAAAAAAAAAATTTAATAATTGGGGTTATCAGCAAGCCACCTTTTACCTTGGTAACCTTTTTCAAAAAAAATAAATATATATATATATATATATAAACGATAATTTCTTATTGTTGGCATAAGTAAATGCGGCATACAAACTAAAATAACATGAGAAAAATTAGCAGCTGTATTTAATCAGGACCTTACTATATAAATAAATGTGTGTGTGTGTATGCACTATATAAAGATCCCAAATTCTTGATAATGATTAGAGAAATGGGGAGTTTTGCTGACATATATGTATAGTTTTTACTTTTGACTATTTGGGAACGAATATTCAAATAATAAGACCGCTCTGTCAATTAGAGTCGGGTCTAAATTCTGTGTCTCCATATAATCTTGTTTTTTCATATTTTTTCTTTCTGGAGAGGATAGATCTTCCTTTCTAGGATTTCTCTCCAGCACGATTTTGTTTTCCCTTTTTCTCTTCTTATTTTTAGTCCAATATTATTGTATAATTAATTACAAATGAAAAGTTAATTTGAAGTGACCATGAAGTTCTATCACCTATATCTTGTTCTAGTTATGAATTTTTTTTTTAATCTTTTATTTAGTTTTTTTTTTTTTTATGTCGTTATTTCAGATTTATTGCTTCTAAAAGATCTAGAAGCTTTAATTGGTGGAATAAAAATATTATCTTTGTTAAAAAATTAAAGTTCAACGTACCATGTTCAATTATTGGGTTAAGTGCCAATTTATCAAGTAATTGGCAATAAATTTTGAAAACCATTGGGAAAAATCTTTTTTAAGAAAAGCACGTGTTTAGAGGATATATAATTATATATGATTTTCTTGTTGACACATATTAATTCCCATCTACCTTAATTTCTAGTCTAAATTAAAATTAAACACGTTGATCGGAAACTTCCAAACGATTGTCAAGAATATTTCAAACTCTGAAAATTCTAATATATTTAAGCTATGTTCTTCCCTTATGTATATCAAACTTCCACTTGTTGATGATCATAATTTTTTCCCTATATTTTAATCCATATATCCTACTAATCAATTACTGACCAGCTGGAACTTGCCAAATTTGCAATAAGATCCAAACGCATAATTCATCATGGCTTATTCACCAGAAAAAAAAAAAAAAAAAAAGGCTCAATTATCATGTTAAAGAAGAAAATTTTTGTGTGGCCAATAATTCTTGACGTGGTGATTGCTTACTCATATATATATATATATATATATATATATTATGGCGAAGGGAGGGCTAACTTTTTTTTAAATTTTTATATAGTGGGGTTTTTTTTTAATTTAAAAAAATTGATATGTGTATAAACTTGTCTTGATCCTCCATAAATTAAGAGTTCTCTATATTTTATTCGGCAAATAATTTGGATTTTAGAAAGGGAAAAGCACCTAAATGACACAAATTTAAAGATCATTCCACCAATATGACACAAAAACTTAACACTAGACTAACTTAACACAAAATTAAACTAAAGTTAATTACAATTGGTGTCATGTTGGTCAAGAATTGAGAATTTGTGTCATGTTGGTCAATATATGAAAAAAAAAAAAAAAAGTGCTTATTTTGGTAATTTTCTCTTTTTAAAAAATAAAATCAGTTTTACTAAAATCATGTACATTAGTAAGCCCAGTAGGTTGACCTAAAATCTAAATCTAAACTACAATTTTAATAGCCTAGTATTTTAAAAGAGTGGCCCATTATACTAATAGTTTGTCTACACATAAACTAAAAGCGTCCAAAGGAAGCCAACTCTTTACTTTCACATTCCACCATTCCGAAACAAATTTGAAAATTTGCTCTAATATATAAGGTGTGATTTTTTATTTTTCTTTGGTTTACTGTATTGGATTTCTTCTCAACTTGAGACAACTTTATCTTAGTCTATCAATTCATTCTTCTTCAACTTCTTGTTTCGTTTTAGGTTTGTATTTCTTTTTCTCGCTTCTTGTTCTGAATTTTTTCTTTTCCTTTTTTAAATTTAATTGTGATTTTTCTATTTATCTTAATGTGGAATTGACGGGCCATGGTACTATTGTTTTTTTTTTTTTTGTTTTTTTTGTTTATATTGGTGATAATATGCTAATTCCGATTAGAAAATTGTAAATATCTCGCTAGAAATTAGTTATTTTTAGTTTTTAGTATAGATTTTAGCTGAGAAAATTAGAAATAGCATTGCTTAATATTCTGGAGTTAAATGCAATTTTTTTTTTCAATTTGTTTGTGATAAACTTAGATATGCCTTTTTTTTTTTTTTTTTTTGTGAAGAATTTTGGGCTCATGGGCTGTAATAGTGTTGGTGTCGTATATGGAAGATAATTTTTTAAATGACTATTTGATTATCTACATTGAGAAGGAAATTGCTACAAAATTTAGTAGTAAATTAATTATAGATGAGTTTGTCTCTATAAAAGATCATCAAGCATAACTTATATTTAAGAAAATAGAATGATATTTTGAGGTATATGAATTTAACATAGATTCTCTTTTATTGAGAAAATAATGTTATTTACAAGTGCATAAAATATATTTTTTTTTCCATTTTTACAAGTGATATATTAGACTTGGAACTTCAAGATGTGAAACTTAAATGGCTATGGTATTATGAAGATATTAAGATCAACACTTCAATTTCATATTCTTTCTTGTATTATTTTTATTTTTATTTTTAATTGCATATAACTGATAATGGCATGTTGTTTTATTTAGATATAATACTAATATTTTCTGGTGTCAATATATCATGAATTTAATGAATAAAAATTATTATATATATATATATTAATATAATCTTGATTAAAATTTTTTTAAACCCCTTTACTAATATAAATTTTGGCTCTGTCATTGTATATATAATTCATGACGTGGTAAAAAGATACAACACTCTTGGCACATCTGAGATACCAAATCAAAATGGTCATAACGTTCGCAAAAAATAAAAATAAAAAATAAAAAAAATAGTAGTAGTAGTAGTAGTAATTACATTACTTATAAAAAGAGGTGGTAATTACATAAGTTCCTAATAATTTTGATATGAGTACTGCATCACATTATATTGGTTTTTTTTTTTTTTAATATTATTGTTCTTTAAATAATTTTCATTAAATATAACGTTCAAAATATATATGATGGAGATATATCGTAGTTCCGTATATAGCTTCTCATAATTTAAGTACATATTTTTCTCTTTATTTTTATACGTATTAGCCCTATTAGACAGGCACCTACATGTGTCACCATGGAGTTCGTGGCTGCTGAGAGTAACAAGGAATTAAATTAATTAAGAGACTTCTTAATGGTGTTTCAAGTACTTGACAGAGGAACACGTGTCAGGCTCATTTTTCGCCATTTATTGGATTGAGAAAACTATAAACTATGCGAACTATGAAAAAAGGGTCGAATCATGACATTATGGCTAATTGATTATGTCTGTGGTTCAATCTAATCAATATCACCCAAAAAAAAAAAAAAACCCTACAAATGATCAGTTGCTTCGTTTTTTTTTTTTTTTATATATATATATAATTAATGATGTTGGCAGAATTCAGTCTGTACATCAAGAAATTTTGATCAAATTGGCATCCCTCATCCTCGTAATATACTCATCTTATACTAATAAAAAGAAAATACAATGAAATTTGACCATATAACAAGACCACTCCGAAGAGGAGAAAAAATGCAAAAGCCATTATTATACTATCATCTTATAGGATTTATCTGGACAAATCCGGTGACTCATATTTGTTTAACTTTCTTTAAATAAAATATATTAATTTATTACTTTTTTTTTTTTTTTGGGCTAGGGTGGGCATGTGGATCAATTTACAAATGGGAGGGAAAAGAACAAAAGTAAAACGATCTGGTTTAGGTTGGTTTGTAGTTATTATTGGA
This sequence comes from Ficus carica, assembly GCA_009761775.1. Classification (NCBI taxonomy): domain Eukaryota; kingdom Viridiplantae; phylum Streptophyta; class Magnoliopsida; order Rosales; family Moraceae; genus Ficus; species Ficus carica. The sequence continues at coordinate 1,223,647 of CM019750.1, forward strand.
TTTTTGTTTGTTTGTTTAATAATGCTAATATTATATGCTATGGAAGGAAGGAACCAAGGGGGAGACAAAAGGCAATCAATGTTTGAAACTTTTTTTGGTTTAACAAAATAATGTGTGTTTTCTTGGGCTCAGTCATCATCATTTACATGTGGCCAGGAACATCTCTACTCCAATAATTTAGTGTGTGGATGCATATGAATGCCACGCAGGGCTGTCTTGGCAAATACCTTTTTTTTTTTTTTTTTAATTATTAAATTAAGGCCCCGCAAAAGACCAATTTAGTCAATTATGAATTAGCTACCAAATTAAATTAGCCTTTTTCTCACTAATCCTTGATTACGATAAAAATAATTGCCTTACCCTGGTTCTTTGGAGATTGCAAATAACTTTGCCAATAATGCATTAGAATATTGCTATATTAATTGTGAGTAGAAATACTAGCAATGATGTCTTTACTTTAATTTGATGATCATGAAGTCCTCCATTATTGTCTTCAATTTTCCTCTAATAATTTATGATTGAATTATTAGATCATTGAAAATCTATTGATCTACAACTCAGAACAACCGGTTTGGTAAAACCCTTACAGTTTGGATTTTTTTTTTCTCCCTCAACAATTAGCTTGGCTTGTCTGAAAATTTTGGAAAGATACCATGTAAACTTACTTATTTAATATATATATATATATATGTATATATATATATAAGCTAAACATACTTATTTTTCATTTACAATTTGTTTTATTAGAGATGGAGAATGGTTAATATTAAAATAAATAAAAGTAAAATAAGTGTTTATTTTATTGAAATTATTACGGATAGTTTTGAAATACATAGAGGTCTCTAATATATAAATTTAATCGTTTTAAAATCAAGATGAATCATGTGTATTTAAAAAGCGACATTATGAAAAATTATGATCGGGTGTCCATAAAACCACACACAGAACCACACTTAAAGAAAACATAAGAAAGTAAAATTTCTACCGAAATAAAATAGGTTTTATCCTATTATCTAACAAACTGCCTTAAAATTCTAACCCAAAAAAAAAAAAAGATAGAGAGATAAATTCTTAATGTTTATTTTATTGTAATTATTGCGGACATACATTCAATCATTTTAAAGTTAATTAAAGAGGAATCACGCTTATTTCTACAGAAATAAATAGATTAGGGTTTGTTTGGTTGATAAGCCCAAACTAACATTTTTAAACTTTTTTTTGTCTTTTTCCTTAAAAGTTTTTGTCTTTTTCCCAAAAAGTTTTTTGTCTTTTCTGAAAAGTCTAACATAATTTACTATTTAAACTTAAAAATCTTAACTCAAACTTACACACCAAACACCCCTGACTAACAAACTACCTTAAATTTCTAACTGAAACAAGAGAGAGGGAGAGAAATTCTTTGGACCAAAAATGACAGCATTATGATCCAATAACCCCATCTACTGTCACTCTTTGACTTTGTTTCTAGTTACTGATGTCATTTATATAAAATAAAAAAAATTATAATTACAAATTGATAGGATTTGAAGAAAAACACGTGGAATCTACCAAGCATTCCCTTTTTTTTTTTTTTTTTTTTTTTTTTCAAAGGGAAATTTCATTAAAGTCACTGAAGCATATACAAAATACCGAATATAAGAAACCCCATATTTTATGAGACAAAACCATTTAACAAGAACAGATCCGCAAGTAAAATCTGATGACGCTCAAAGGGAAAATGTATGTTTGAGGCCCGATAACAGGAATAAACCTCATCACACTGAAATTGAGCAGATGGAAGGCTCTTTTTGACAAAACCCCACAATCAATGGATTTTCCTGATCAATCGAGGGCCAAGACTCAATAGCACTAGGGTCACTACTAACTCCGCATAAAAGTAACTCTAGCGAAACCAAAAAAACCGTCCAGACTCAGATTTGACGGATAAACTATCAACTCGAAAGGTGGAGAAACCACCTCCATAATTATAAAAAATAAAAAATAAAATAAAATAAAATACCCAAAGAAAAGACGACGAAGACATCATCATTATTATATACAAACTTAAACACCACAAAACAAAAAACCAATCACACGGAAAGAGTTCTTACCGGTAAAACGAACTACATCGTCGGGAGAAACTGGTTTGCCGAAGCTTTTAATTTCTGCAGGACCTCCCTGGCACATGATAACCACGCACTCCCATTAACTATATCAGTCTTACCTTGCTTCTTTCCATAACGCCCATTCTCTTGTTACGGTCTCGCCTCTGCCAATACCCTCACATATGATTCTCACCTTCATCTCTAGGGTCCGGAAACCAGAGACAGACCAAAGGCTGCCCCCAAAATCTGGCCCCAAGAGTGAAAAACAATTGATCAGAAACCCTAGTCTCACACTTTAGAGAGAGAGAGAGAAAAAAAAAAGACTAAACCTCCTTTTGGTTCGTCAATTGAAGATAAAAATTTTAAGTTGGAGTTGATTGACTTTTTAAAAACTAGTTATAATTTTTATGACTTTCAGAAAAAGATAAAAATTAAGATGAAAATTTTAAGTTCCAGTTGAAATACCAAACAAAAGCTAGTGGTCTTTTTTAGCATTCCCAATTAAGAATGAAACTTCATACACACGATTTAATTCATTTTGTTAATAATCACGCACGACCAAAATTAATAAAAGTAAAACGAACAGTAATTAATTATAACATAAGTTTACATGACGACATGACCCCAAATATATAATAAACCATAGTCCAAAATTTTGAAAAAATAATAATAATTCCCAATGAAAATGTCGCTCCACCAACCAAATGGGGGTCTAATTCATCACCGACTTCGTTGTTCCATGTGTCATGCCCTACTATTTAGACCAAAAAATAATTTTCAATTTAATACAGCTCATTCAAAAACAATTCTAGAGAAATTTATTATGTCATCTTATAATACTGTACATCTATATCTATATATATATATATATGATCATCTAACATTAATTTGGATTAACCAAACCAATATTGCTTCTGTTATTAGCCAAATCTCTCTCTCTCTCTCTCTCTCTCTCTCTCAATACATATAATCCACATTGACATTCTCTTTTCTCTCTCTTTGATATTGGGAATTGACCATCAGTGATCCCCACCATAACGTTATGGTGGACACGCTGCCATTCCTTCCTTCCTCGTCGAAAAATGTTATTCTTCCGGTGTCGTACAGTCCTCTCCATGACGGAACTCAGCCGGATCGCCGGCGAAGACCCACGAAAGGTCTCGTCGCTGTCGTTTGTGGGTTGTGCATGGTCGCTTTAATGGCCGCCATAATCGGTTCCAAAATAGATCGACAGCAAGTTCTTCGCCATCATCATCATGATCGAGACATCACAAACGGAACATTGTCATCCTCGTCGTCGTCGTCGTCGTCGTCTAAAACGACGTTGAGAGAAACACCGGCGACGACAACGGAGAAGCCGTTGTCCCGGGGCGTGTCAGCCGGCGTGTCGGAGAAGACGAACCGGCTGGTAGGCGCCGGCGGCGGAAATTCGCCGGCGTTCCCTTGGAACAACAGCATGTTGTCGTGGCAGAGAACGGCTTTCCATTTCCAGCCAGAGAAGAATTGGATGAATGGTACATTTTCCTTTTTTCTTCTTCTTCTTCTTTCCTTCCCCGCCCCCGCCCCCCCTTTTTCCCTCTTTCTTTCTAAATATTCACCTTTTTTTTTTATAATTTTATTCATGTTTTATATTTTTTTGGGCGGTGGGACAAATTGGTACGTTCAGCGAAAGATATGTTATTTATTTAGTTATTTTTTTATTTCCCTCATTTAAAGTAAGAGGACTATGCTTATTTGCTTATAGGAATTGACAACTTAATATATATTTTAGTTCAGCAGGGGGAAAAAAAACTTAAGTGCATGTTTATATATATTTAAATAAACGAAAAAAATTAATTAATTAGGGTTGGGACTTTTTCTTTTAATAAGATCATGTAAAGTGTTTCAACTTTATGGAAACTTTGAAAAACAAACCCCACACGTTTTTCTAATAAGTTGAGTAATTTGTGTGCATTTATTTATTAATTTCCTGGTCAATCACTGAATCCGGACTATTAAAAAACTTAGAAATTTCTTAACATTTCTAAACGTATTATTTTATTTATATTTTGTGAGCTAAAGTGGGACAATCAAGCCCCTAATAGGGAAAGGTGCATATATGGATATAACGGGCAAAATAAACGTGAAAATGGTTTTTCTGGTTTTTTCTTTTTCAAGAGGGCAAAAAAAAAAAAAAAAAAAAAAATGTTGTGGCTCTATTGGTACAGTTGAATTTAAATATAATAATTGTGTGGTTAGGCTGATTCTTGTGTTTCTTTTTGATGTGGTTGCGTATGTCAACTGTCACTGCTCTGACCGTGTGAAATGTGAATCTTCTGCATCTTTCTGCTTCAGATCCAAATGGTAAGTTACTTTCACTTTTTCCTTTTGCATTTTTCCTTAATGTTTTAGTTTTTACCAGTTTTTTTTTATATTAATGGTGCAAATACTTTATGGCTAATCTTATGTGAATCAGCCTAGTATCTTGGACGATGATATCTTATGAGACTAAAATTGGATTTGGTAGATATGACTAGTATTTGGGAAGAATACAATAAATTAAAAAACATTAGGCTGAGATCAAGCCAAGAGCATTAGTTGGCCAAACTATGCAGCTGTCAGGTCCTGACTCTTCATGGGCTGGCTTATGTAATCCAAATACTCGAGTTTATGTAACCCAAAGTTCCCATCTCGATTTCTCTTATCTTTTATTCCATACGTGATATCAGTAGATTCTCGTAATGACATTGATCCAAAAAAGTAAAGACATTATTCGTCTCTTTTTTTTTTTCTATTAGCAAAAAAAAAAAAAATCTTCTTATTTATAATTTTGTAGCATCACTTTTTCTTATCCACAGTCTATGAAAATTTGGAGTATTTACTCATAAAGTAACAAATAATTTACAGATACCAATAATTTTATATGATTAGATATTTATCAAGTTTTAATTTTAATTTTTTTTTTCAAGTCTTATATGATTCTAGTTATAGGATGGTTTAAAATTACGCAATAATACTCTGTGGAAAATTGTGTAAGCGACTTCAAATATGTGTTGTACAGTATAGTATAATAAATGAGTTATGATTGTTGAATCTGATCAGGTCCATTGTTCTACAAAGGATGGTACCACTTCTTTTACCAGTACAATCCCAACGGTGCAGTGTGGGGAGACATAGTATGGGGCCACGCCGTCTCCAGAGACTTGATCCACTGGCTGCACCTTCCCTTGGCCATGGTCGCCGACCAATGGTACGACGAAAACGGCGTTTGGTCTGGCTCCGCCACTATCCTCCCTGATGACACAATTGTCATGTTGTATACTGGCTCCACCAACGAGTCAGTGCAGGTCCAAAATCTTGCTTACCCTGTTGACCCTTCTGACCCTCTTCTCATTAAATGGGAAAAGTACTCGGGCAACCCGGTACTAGTCCCGCCCCCAGGCATCCACAAGAAGGATTTCCGCGACCCGACCACGGCGTGGTTGACATCAGAAGGGAAGTGGAGGATCATGGTGGGGTCCAAGATCAACAAGACTGGAATTTCTTTGGTCTATGACACCCTTGATTTCAAGAGCTATGAGCTTCTGGATGGGGTGTTTCATGGTGTGCCTGGCACCGGGATGTGGGAGTGCGTCGATTTCTACCCGGTTTCGGAGGTTTCTAACGAGGGGCTGGACACGGCGGCCAATGGCCTCGGAGTTAGGCATGTGGTGAAGGCCAGCCTTGACGATGACAGGCATGACTACTATGCAATTGGGACTTATGATGAGAAAAATGGTAAATGGTTACCTGACAACCACAAGATTGATGTCGGGATTGGAATTAGGTATGATTATGGCATTTTCTACGCTTCCAAGTCTTTCTATGATCAGAATAAAGCGAGGAGGATCTTGTGGGGTTGGATTTCCGAATCCGATAGTGAACTTGCTGATATGAAGAAGGGATGGGCATCACTTCAGGTATTCTCACTACTAGTTAATTAGTACGTCAAAGAAAAATGAGAAACGACATCAGTAGTGCCCGACACTAAAACTTGCAAATGATAAGTTTCGCATGTGGTACCGACTCACTGTGAGCGGTTTGCACACTTCTCTTTAGCTGAGGTAACATTTTTCGTGCAATGCATATGACTTGCAGGGTATTCCCAGGACAGTGGTCTTGGACAAGAAGACGGGAACAAATCTACTTCAATGGCCAGTTGAGGAAGTTGAGAGCTTGAGATTAACTAGCTCGGAATTCAAGGATGTGCAGGTCAAGCCCGGATCAGTGGTGTCACTTGATGTCGGCACAGCCACACAGGTCAGTGTCTTATCCTTAAATTTGCGTCTAAACTCACTCCAACCTATATAACATATTAAATGTGTGTCATGTGAATTTCACTAAGAATATTTCTGCCAATGTTACTGCAGCTTGACATAGTTGCGGAGTTTGAGGTGGACAAGAAGGCTTTGGAGGAGACAGCTAAAGCCAATTACACAGAGTTCAGCTGCAGTACAAGCAGCGGTGCTGCTCAACGTGGTGCTTTGGGACCCTTTGGTCTCTTGGTTCTTGCAGACAATATCCTGTCCGAGCAGACCCCCGTTTACTTCTATATTGTCAAAGGATCTGATGGCAATCTCAAGACTTTCTTCTGCACTGATCAATCAAGGTACTTCCATCCATATACGGAATTCTCTATTCATTATTACCTTTATGTTTTTCATCGTAATTAGTGATAGAAATTTGAGCCAATTAATCAGAAGAATTAATCAGTTTATCTTTGCAGGTCTTCTGTGGCAAATGATGTGAACAAACAAATCTATGGTAGCTTCGTTCCGGTTCTAAAAGATGAAAAGCTATCTGTCAGAATATTGGTGAGTGGTTTTTCTATAAACAGTAGATGTTTTTCTAATTTCTTCAAAGAGAATGATAGATATAGTCTATGACGGATGATCAACTATCACACGGCAAAAAGTAAAAGAACTGAGTTAACTCGACTCGACTCTATTATGCACATGTGTGTTGATTACATAACTTTTAGCGAGAAACAGGATTGTCATCGATTAACAGTTCATAAAGCTTAAGAAGTGCTCATGAAAATGGATGGTAAATGTTTCAGGTTGACCATTCGCTAGTGGAAAGCTTTGCACAAGGTGGTAGAACATGCATAACATCAAGGGTATACCCAACAAGGGCAATTTATGGAGCCGCAAGGATTTTCACATTCAACAATGCGACCGAAGCCACTGTAACGACGTCGCTTAAGATATGGCAGATGAACTCTGCCTTCATTCGACCCTTCCACCCTGATCAAAAGAAGCAACATTCAAGTTAAGGGAAAGGCTTTTTTTTTTTTTTTTTTTTTGGGGGTGGGAAAGAAAAGAGGAAGTTGAGGTGCTTTTGACATGGTTTTGTTACGTGGTCCACAATTTCTCAGGCACCAAAGTAATCGACAGAATTACTTGTCATTACTTGTACCCTTTCTTCTATAGTTCACCCTCATTCCTTTGCCTTCTGTTTGAAATGTAGAAAGGGTTATTGCTTGTTGTTCCACTACTTGGGAAATCCATATATATATGTAAATATATATATGTGTGTGCTCAATTCTTTTTTTGATTATCAGTGTACAATAAAGTGCATCTATGATTGAATTATTGAAGCTGAGAAGTTCAATTGTTCTTTCTTTTGCAAACGTGCCCTTCAAGTGTTCTCCTCATATCCTATATTAGCCGAAATCATGAGATAAAAATGGATTTTTTTTATGTCTTTAGGAAAACAGAAGAGTACTAGCCACAAAGTGGACACCTTGACAACCAGAGAAATTAAAAAATAAAAATAATAATAAAGATAAAAGATAAAGAAATGGTCATCTCAGTTTCTAGAAGCATCCATATATTTTAGTTCAACTGATGGCTCAAAATGAAAAAAAAAAAAAAAAGATTCAGATTCCATCCAGCAAAGGCAGTTACAGTAAGTTTTTCTTCTTATTAATTTATTTTAAAGGTATGGAGTCACTAATTGGGATACAAGAATAATATCAATTATCATTATGTTATAAAAAATCGGCGTGAGAAGAGAGGGGGAGAGGGATGGATGAGAATGAGAGCACTGGTTCTTTCCCTCTTAAATTTATTTTTAATTAATTGTCGAGTTAGCTCGATGTTGTCGTTTAACTGTAGATGTTGTTTTTAAGAATTATTCTCGTTTGTTCGAGGTATCATCACTTTTTTGATATGTTGTGGTTTATGAGTTTTTTCTGTTTGTTTAACATATTGTGCTTTTGTCAAGCAAATGTTGTTTAGATATAGTCGTTTCTGTAAGCTTTTTGCCTTTTCAAAATAGTTTGTGTTGTTTTAAAATTTTCTGTCGTATTTGCGATACTTTGTCGTTTTCAGGTCATTGGCCATATGAGATGTGTTATTTGTTTCTATCGTCGAAAGTCTTTAAATTTGTCGTCAGGACTAAAAAAGTGTTGTTACTTAGTTAGTTGGCTATAAAGTATATTGTCGTTTTCAAAATTTTGTTTTCCTAAAATAATGGCGATTGTGATACAAAATTAGCTATGTAAGATGTGTTATGAAAATACCGTAAAATGTTATAAATTTGACACATTCTTATATTTATACCCGTCATAATATTAAAGTTGATAATTTTACTATTTTATAATACTAAAATTATCAACTTTAATATTAGAGTGTATAAAATTATAAGGAGGAACTCAAACCATAACTTAATACCTAATTTTCTTTATAACATGTGTTTCTGCAGTCGAAAGTTTTTCAATTTGTTGCTATGTTTTTTTTTTTTTCCCTCGTTGTTTTAACAGGTTGGGGTTTATAAGTTCGTCGTCTTTTTTAAGCTTTTGTTGTCGTTTTCCAGAAAATCGTGGCAATTGTGATATACAACATTGTCGTACTAAAGTACAATATCGTTTTAAGCTGTTGTTATAAAGGTATTTGGCATTGATGCTTCTAAATTTGTCACTTTTGATAATTAGTCCCCAATTTTTTTATTTTTTTTGACCATTTACTTCATAAATTTATTTTATTATTATAATATACCCTCATTTAGTTAATTTTACATAAAATTGAATATTTGCATTAGATTTGTATAAGATTTGGATTTTTATACGTGAAAATATCTTTCATCAATGAGTTAAAATGTGAACTTTTCGTGACTAATTAATGAAAATAAAAATGATCTATATAAATTATATTGTAACAATTTAACAAATATACGGGATAAATTATTAAAATTAAAAATTTGAAAAGCTAAAATCAAAATGTGACAAATTTAGAGTGGATCGGTGTTAAAGTACCCGTTGCAATAATTGAAGGTCCTCTCTTATTTTTCCTCGGTTCCTCGCCATCTATAAGGAAAATCATGACGTCGGCGTCCCACATATACTCAAAACAAATGCACACAAAAACATGAAAAAAAAAAAAAAAAAAAGGAGGAGGTTCTGAATCATTTTGAAGGACTTCTGTGCAGTAAATAGGAAACTAAAAGAAAAATAAAAGAAGAAAAGGGTAACAAAACTAAGGGACATATAATGGAATATAATACTGGCAAACGCTATGTCCAGATTCATGAGAGTAATTGCTTAACAGTCCAATTATTTTTTCAGTTCTACTGTGTTCTTTGAACGCTCCTTCTTAGGCTCTTGGCTCTAAATATTATGGCTAGCTTTTATTAATTAGGCAAAATACTACATTAATTATGCAAATAAACTAATTAGCCAAGGGGAAAAAAAGGAATACAAATTATTAAGAACAAAGGATAGCCTATATCAAAGTACCGCGGGGGGGGGGGGGGGGGGGGGGGGGGGGGGGGGGGGGGGGGGGGGGGGGGGTGGGGGGGGGGGGGGGGGGGGGGGGGGGGGGGGGGGGGGTGGGGGGGGGGGGGGGGGGGGGGGGGGGGGGGGGGGGGGGGGGGGGGGGGGGGGGGGGGGGGGGGGAGTATGATATGTGTTCAACGCTTTGTTGCATAAAAAAAGAACAAAGGCTTCCATAAAAGATTTGAAAAAAAATAAAAAATAAAAAAAAAACAACAAATAACAAGGCATCAACGGAAATTACCAAAGAAGTTGATACTTTCTGACAATTATAAGCAGATGAAAAAAAAATGAAAAAAAGAAAAAAAAAAAGAGGATGAGATGCAAAGCTGCTCTTGTTCCAAACTTTTTAATCGTTTCAAGAGTGTAAAAGGATAGGCATAGATCGTTAGCATATAATATAATATGAAAAGTATACTCGTTCTTTCGCCAAGTCATTAAATTTCATAGAATCAACGGTTTCAAGAAAATTGGTATTAAGATTACCACAATATAATACGAATCAAAGAAGGATAAAAAAGAAAAGATCAGACAGATTTTTAGTTGTTTTTTTTTTTTCATTTTTTTCCTAAGATTCGATCAAATGGATTTTTTTTTTTTTTTTTTTTTTGTCTCCTTGATGAGAATCTTATGTATATTTGGAGCTTTATTGCTAATTAAATTTCCTACTTGAATAAAAATCTCTCTTCTCTCTCTATAACTTTCTCCTCTGTCCTAGGGTTTGCAGGTCCTTCCCCTCTCTTTTTTGGGGTCGGAATTCGCGGTGCCTTCGGGCTGGCCTCTGAATTCCCGGCCCTTGTGGAGGAGATCTCATTACCATAAGAAATATATGGGTTTCGACGTGGCTATACAAAGTCGTTTTGGGATGGATATGACGTGTAAAAGACAAAGGCTTATTGGCTACTTGGTCTTTTAGTGTGAAGTTTCTTCTCAATGTTTTTGTTTGGCTTGGTCTTGGTGGTGCAGTGGCCTAGTTTTTGCCAATTATTGTATTTGTGGTGGTGAGATTTTCATAGTTTTTGTAAGGATTTTAATTTTAATAATTGTGTCTTGTCTTCGCCTTTTAGATTTAATGCTATATTGTTTACTTTTATGTTATTGTTTGTAATAACGGTGGTGGTTTCCCGACCTTTCAAATTGGTTTGTTATACGTATATTTGAGTCCTGTGCGGTGTTTTAGTTCCGTTATATAGGAATCTAAACGAATTTAGTGGTGACCTCTATGCTACAATTGGTAGCCTTTCAATCGATTTAGAGTTTCCATCGATTGTAGAGGAATTGTCGAAAAGAGCCTTATGCGTGCTCGATGGTGATATGTCAAGGTACTATCCCGTTTTTGGGTCTCAAACATTCATTTTTCCCTTTATGCGTCATCAAAATGTACCGATGGTACTGATTTGAGTTGAGGGTTTTATCTCTATAATACAGGGTCAATCATATATGTTTGTAATTTCTATTATGAATTAAAAGAAATTTCCCCTTTAAAAAAAAAAATCCCTCTTGAATAAGCATATCGTTTTAATTCAAGAGGAATTTCGCTATTAAAGCTCCAGGTATATACTTAGAATAATATGCTTCATCCAAGGGATAGGGAAATTTTTTTTGCTATTTGATTGAATATTAGATGATATACATTTTTTTGGAGGGACACTGTATATGTATTTTTAATTATTAGTAAAGTATATCTTCTTTTAAATAAAGCATTAATTAGTCTTACTCTAGAGAGTGTTCTATTTTGATTAGGTATCCTCTGAGAGTTGTATGGATGGGCCATGGAATCACAACGGCAAATTAAGGCTAAGCATGAAGTTTTCATTATTTAATGACCTTTGTTGAGCTAATCCCATATGAGATTTCATTTTCGTTCTATTTATAAACTACAATTAACCCAATCAATACATTACTTTTTAATTATATATATATATATATTTACGGGAAAGGCTGTGTTAGAGTCTTATTTAGAATTCATACATGTAGAGCTCATTTTATAGATCGTTCGATAAATTTCAACGATTAAGATATTATTTGTGTTTGATAATTGTGATGCACCTTAACTCATAGCATTATTGTCTAATAAATTCAAAAAGAATTAAAAAAAAAAAAAAAAAAAAAACCCAACGTTCCACCGCTGCCCCCCCCTCTTCCCCCACTGGACCCAGATGAAACCACCCCCTGATCCTGACCTCCAGCGAAACCAACCAACCCTCAGCGCCAGATTCTTGCAGCCCAGGCCCCCCCGTTGCCACCCCCCCTTTTGCCATGCTCAGACCCCGGCGACGGACACCCCCGTTCTAAGATCTGTGAGACCCAGACCCACCCCCACCCCACCCCCCCACCCCCCCTCCCCCAACTTGCCCAAACCCGACGACGCGGACTACCCTCTCCCCTTCCCTCTTCGGGCCAAGACCCCGACGGTTGGGACACGCCCACTCCAGATCGGCGCGACCCAGACACCCCCCACCCAACCACCCAAAACCCCGGCGACAAGCGCCCCCCCCCCCCCCCCCCCCCCCCCCCCCCCCCCCCCCCCCCCACACCCCAAATCTACATGAACCTCCAGCGAAACCACGCCTCCAACTTGTGGCGACCCCCCCAACACAACCTCCGGCGACAACCCCCTCACCTCTAGACCTGCACGAACCTCCGATGAAATCTCGACGAAGAAGATAAAGAAGAGTTCGATTTATTTATTTATTTTTATTTTTTCCCTGCAATCCTATGAATTGGAGCTTATTTTAGTTATTGTGCACTGTTTATATTTTATTCATTCGATTAATTTTGAATAATTTTAGATAGAATTATATCGATATAGTATATAAAAAGGTATGTATCAGAGATTCTCCCAATATTTACATTCTAAATATAAGAATATAATTATTTCTACTAAAAGAAAAAAACATAGATAATTACACCAATGGAGGAAATCGCGGCTAGATATGCGGCATGTGGCTTCACCAAACCAAAGGAGCACACCTACAGGCTACATGCCTATGTCGAACACATAATGATCTTTCTCTCTCTCTCATCCTCTTTTTTTTTTTTTGGTCTCATCTTTCAAAATAAGCAAGTAAAGCAACCGAAATTAGTTGTTAAGATATATATATATATATAATTACATATTAGCTAGTGTAAGGAAGGATTAGATTAAGGCACCTCAAAAATAGTATTCCAACGTCCAAGACGCATTAATTAACAACATTCCTTGTGCAAATCCAAGAACCAAAACACAAGGTTTTCTTGTCTTGGAATAATTATCATAGTTCATTTGCTATTAGAATATTATTTCTTTTCTCTTGGTTGGGAAAGGTTTGTTTCCAAAAAATAAAAAAAAAAAGAAAAGAAAACAAATTGTCTACAGCCAACGAGGATTCCCCATAATCGTGCATAGGAGCGAGATGTGGGCCATCAATGAGATTTTTTATTTTTATTTTTTCTTATTATTTTTTTCTTTCCCTAATCCTTAAAAATAGTTCTTTTTTTTTTTTTTTTTGGTTGAACTTAAAAAATAGTTCATTTTGCACTTTACAACTTATGCCAAAATAGCGTTAAAGAGGCCAATTACAATATCCATCGAAGCAACGTTTCGCTTATTCTTCTTTTTGACAATTTCTTTTTTATGACTATAATTCAATTATGGCTCACATGTTGTATTCTCATAATTTTCTCCTCTGGTACTGGGGTTTACTAATTGTGTCAACAATAATAATAACTGCAGTGCAACTATAATTATGATATGTGTATATATATTCCTTGAAATTGTAGGACCACAATTTTCATCATCAAGAAAAAGAAAAGAAAACAAAAAGCTTATTTATTAAAAATTATAGTAACAGATGATGTATCGGCATCACAACTAGATTTTAGCATAGATTTCAAGTGGGATTGTAATGAAGCGAGAAATTTGTATTTGGTGAGGACATTTATAGTAGTTAAATTTATAGCCAAAATCAAAGCTGTGTGGACCTTATTCGATTTGTGGTTCATCATACTGTTCCTTAAAATTATATGAAAAAAAATAGTTAACTTTTGTTGTTGGGGTTTGCTCTAGAATCGAATTAAAGGTCACCTTGTTAAATAAGAAATTAGATGAGTTTAATTAAAAAAGTTCTAAGGTTAGTTAACATTCTTTAATGAAATTGATGAGGGACCACTCATAGCTAGTTACCATTAGGTTAAACGTAAATACTTGTTGGTCTTGCTATTTCATTCTATATATCTACGTGGTTGATGAGCATTTAAACATTTGACTATATATATATATATATATATATATATTTTCCCATTATATTTACATACAATATTCCACTTGATTTGTTATATTTAGCGTAACCTATGTATGAAAAGACTTTTTTTGCATTGGTACACTCTAAACTTATTATAGAGTTATAAATTGCACCTTGAACTTTTAATATTGACAATTTACACTATGAAATTACAAACATGTAGCAATTTGCACTTCATTGACAATAATATTAATCTTTTAAATGAAATTAACATGTGATTTATACATGAATTGTTAATTCATGATATAAATAATTATTTTAATCTTCATTAATTAACAATCTATATACAAGTTAAGTATCAATTTTCATTAAAAAATTAACATTGTTTATCAATTAGGTGTAAACTGCTATAAATTTATAAATACATGATGTAAATTATCAAAATTAAAAATTTAAGATATAAATTACAACTCTATAATAATTTTAGGGTGTATCAATACAAAAAAAGCATATGAAAAATTATACGACCTCAATTTTTCTTTTGGTCCAAAGTAGTGGATCCAAATTCTAATGGTAAATAAATATAACGCATAATTGAGATCTCAAAGTTTGTCTTTAATTTTATGGTTTTTTTTTTTTTTTGGTATGTGGGACTCAACATGATCTCCTATTCATTGCCGCGTGCCCAACACTTGGAATCTTACAAACATAGAGATCTCCTGTCTCATTTCACTTTTTCATTCTATATAATCTTTGCCCTAGTCTAGTCTAATCAATTTTTGTTAGTTGCTTGTTACAATTTCACTTTCTTTTGGTACATGTTACAATTTAACTTGGACCAACTTATTGACAAACAACTCTCATTTTCGTTTACTTTTTGCGTGTGATTCTTTATATAAACTCTCTCACACACACACTCTCTCTCTCTCTCTCTCTCTCTCTCTCTCTAGAGTTTTGTCTCCACATAGCCTTCCCTCTGCTGTTCCTTTATAGTTGGTTTCCAATCTATCCTAATCATGGAAAGGAGAATTCAAAGGAAAAAAGAAAAGAAAAGAAAAGAAAAAAACCCTTCAGTTTTAAATTGTTAGATGTGTAATGAAAGTACTTGTTCAAAATTTATATATTTTTTAATTTGATTTTGATACATCTAACACTTATAATGCCATAAGTAAATCATAAAGGAATATAAAGAGAAAAATAATATACGAAAAAAATGAATTATATTTGTAATATTTAAATTTTTTTATGAATATTTATAATATTTATTTACCTATTAGGTGACGTAATAAAAAATCATATAATTCACCTTATAGTTTACTAAATTTAACAATGATATCTTATCAATATATTTATTAAAAAATCCTTTTTACACAATAAAACAATCATTAAAATCTCATTACATATTTTATAATTATACACATATTAGATGAAATGGGATTTACTACTTATTTTCTTTTATTCTTTATACAAAGTAGACAATCATTCAAAAACATACATTATCAATAGATTTACCTACCAAGAAAAAAAAATTATAAAAAGGAGAGCTTTTTTCAAGTATCCTAACGGGTCATGGGTAGTGTGGTCTCCTTATCCATATTTTCCAGCGCTACATGCATCATTGCCACGCTAGAAAAGTGAAGGTAAGAGAAGTGCGTCAGCCAGAGTCAGCCCCCACAGCCAGTTCTGTCCCCCCCAAAAAAAAAAAAAAAATTTATATATATATATATATATGTATGTATACGACCAGATTTGGCATCTCGATGTGGAAATGCCATTCAACATTTAACCAATACAGGTTTCAGGTTTAAGGTTTCAGTCAGTTGCCTTGCCTGCCCACTTTCGTTTTGCCACCCCTAACTCCATCATCACCTCATCCATCTTCCATTAACACAAACTTCCATTGTAACCAACACCATCGTCATATTTCAATTTCCAAGTAAATACATTCTTATATATGTATATACTTTTGAAACTCTTGGCATGCGTTTCCAACGTGGCAGTTAAAAATTTGAGTTGGAATTTCTTATGTTGGCTATGTATTTAGCTGTTTTTAAATTAAAAATGTAAAACTTAAATTTTTTTTTCAGACAACTAGTAATATAAATATTGTTAGGTTTGTTTTTAAATTCTATTTAATTAAAAAAAATCATTTCATTTGGACTTTTATATACAGAGTTATAGAATTTGAAAGTTTTGAGTTTTTATGTTATAATTATTAGAATTGTAAAGAGTGAAACTGAGTTGATTTTTAAAAAAATTACAAAAACTGAGTTGAGTTTTTAACTCAAATTGGTAAACCAAACATATGCTTGTTGTATATATTTTATAAGATTTTGTTTTACACAGCTTAATTTATGATCTTCAACTAATCATAATTTAAATTTGAAACTCATATATTACACTAAGATTATGTTTGGAACATAAACTCCAATCTAAGATAAAAATTTTAAACTTTAAAATTTTATAATTTTCTTATTTTAAATCGAAATAAGATGATTTCTTTTTTTTAAAATCGCATAGAATGAATTCTAAAAGATACAAAACAACATTCATATTACTATTTTTTAAAAAACAGACTTTTAACTCCAAAAGTTCATCTTCGATGCACAACTTTAACCATTCACTTTTTTATAATTAAAGTATTTTCAAGCATGCGTTTGGAACTAAGGTTTGATGGGTAATTTTTAGGTTGAAATTTGTTGACTTTTCAAAAACTAGTTATAATTTTTATTGACTTTTCAAAAAAAAAAATATAAAAACTGAGACGAAAACCTTAGGTTCACACCTGAGAACTAAACAAATCATAAAACTCCAACGACAATGTATGTTCCAAATGTCACCTAAGACAAAGCAAAAACTGTATAATTTTCACAATTTGAATAAAAGTGTTTCTACTTTTTATTGGTGAATAAAAGAATCTAGAGGTGGTCCCATCATTTTCAGATTTTCAACCTCACAGGCAATAACTCATTTCCCTAGGTATGGTAGGGAGACATGTTTTTTATATTAGTTTTTTTCAGTCCACCATCCGGGTGTACCCAACTATTACTAAATCATGCTTCAACTGGAATGAGGCCTAAGAGAAGATTACGAGAATCGAACCTGAGTAAACAAAAAAGAGAAACTAGTAAAGATATTTACCTTTATCAATCTATTTATTCCTGTGGGTGTAAAGTATTTCTATCAAAAGAAAAGAGTAAATTGAAAAAAAAAAAAAAAAAGAACCACAACAAGGAAAATACGAATAAATTCTTTTTCATTACTCCAAAAGGTCCAATTGGAAAATTAATGATCCATATGATATAGAGGTTTTTCTTCTTTCCTTTTCTTATGTCAGTGTCACAGAAAATCACAAATTTCAGATGATCAAACAGTTAGTAGGTGACAGAAAAGGATGATCATCAGTCAAAAAAACCAGAATCAGATTCAGCTAATCCGACGGTAGATAGAGGGGTAGGACTTATTCGACCAATAACGCCCTTCAACCTTACATTTATTGATGGGTGGGGGGGCCACGCGTGGACAAATGTTTCAAGGCTGGCAATCATTTGGCGCTTTCACGCAAGATCTGAACGTTGCCAAGGATTCAATTTATCACCCCCTTTGTTTTTTTTTTGTTTTTATACTTTTCAATTTCATGATTTTTATGATAATAAAAATAATAATAATAATTTTATTCGTTACTTTTCTTTGGTTGTTTTTTTGAGACGGAACAAGAGTCAAAATTAAAAGCATAAGCGTGTGGGTATCTCTATACAATTATTACTATTTATATTCAATATACTTCAAAGTGTGAACTGGCTACTGGCTGTCCCCCTCTCTTTCTCTCTCTTCATTCTCTCCCTCTGTCTCTCTCTCCTTCTCTCTCTAGGGTGTCATGTCATCCATGAGTGATGACTGGTTACCGACAAAGCTTTAAGCTTGGGATCATTACCCCCAACCAATGTTCTCTTTTTTTGGTTGTTGCTCAAAAAATTAAATGAAAATAAATAAAATTTTGTAAATCACAAACACATGGACAATGGTAGAGAAAAATTGAAATAATAAAAAAGAAATGCAAAAAAAGGGCCGTTCTTTCAAAACCACCACTGTGTCCACACTCGCACTTGTCTCTCTCTCTATTTCCTCTCTCTTTCTAGGGGGCCTCTCTGTGTTTGAGTATTTCCTCTTCTTCTACTTCTTTCTCCTTCTCCTTCTCTTTGTGCTTATATTATGTAATATACAGAGCGAGAACAAAAAAAATTTTTTTTTTTTTCGGGGTTTGAATCTTCCGTTATAGCTGAAAAGAGTCTAGATAACATGGCTCTGGGGAGCTTCTTCAGTGTTCTTCTCATCCACATTGGCCTGTTCGTGAGCCTCTCCTTCGCTGAGGATCCGTACGCTTTCTACAACTTTGAGGTCTCTACATCACCGCCTCTCTCTCGGCGTTCCTCAGCAGGTTTGAGATCCCTCTACTCTCTCTCTCTACACTCATTTCTCACTCTCGCTCATCAAGATAGGATTTTTCCCACGTGGGTGTGCTTAATACTCACAAACGAGAAGTGGGTCGTTCTTCGATTTGATAAGTTTCCACTTTTAACCCCAGATCTGTAAAATGTGCGCAAGTTTATATCACAAACTGAGCTTAAATTAAGCGTTCTAATATTTTCAGTAGTACGCTAGTATATTATATATATATATAAATTTGCTCTGAGGGCCTGCTGGTGATTTTAGTTTATTTCATCTTTATTATATTACATTGCAGGTTATGCCATAATGACACGTTTCCAGGTCACCTTCAACGTGACTACAAAACACTGTCGTTGTCAATGTTCGGAACAAAACTGGACGAGAGTCTTCTCATTACTTGGTATGGTTTTGTCTGTAAGTGTGTTATTTTTTCTTTATATTGTGCATTTAGTCTGTGTTTGGTTGGTGGGAAAGAGTTGGAAGGGCAACGATGTATTTAGGTGAGGTCCTGACGACTGTGTTTGGTATGGATTCCCTCCTCCTTCTTTCTAATTTTGACTAATCAAAATTAGAGTGCTTTGCATTTCCTCCTCTAAGAACATGTCCAATAGGCAAGTTATATCTTGTTCTAATGTTAAATTTTATTATATTGGCAAAATTTTACTTTCCGATAATGTGCTATATTTACTATTTGGTATGTCCTTCAAATTTCAATTTTGTAACAGGATTGATTTTTATAGATAAATTGGATAGTTGGTAGTTGAATGTTTTGTTTTTGTAAATTTTCAGAGTATTGAAGAGAATAATTGTTTTCATTGAAAAACAGTAACATTGTTACACGGTTATATACAGGGAGAGAAATAACTCAGCCCAGAAAATAAGGGATTGAAAACAAAAAAAAGAAACAAAAATCCCACTAAACTAGGAAACGAATAATCTACCGAATCCCTAAATGAGGAAACAACTAATCTGACTAAAATACAGCTGTACAAAATCCTCATATGAGGAAAAACTACTGCAGAATTTCCACATTCCCCCTCAGACCCAACTTGGAACTCAGATCATCAAAGTGGTTCCTTGGAAGAGCTTTTGTAAGAATGTATGCTGTTTGGTGGCATGTTGGCACGTATAGGAGGTCAATCATTTTTCTTTCAATCTTTTCCTTGATGAAGTGGCGATCAATTTCCACGTGTTTTGTCCTGTCATGGTGAATAGGATTTTTTGCAATGTTGATGGCAGAGTGATTGTTACATAACATCTTCATTGGTCTATCACTAGGAATTCTTAGTTCTTCAAGTATCCTTCTCAGTCATATTCCTTCACATATGCCAAGAGCCATAGCTCTAAATTCTGCTTCTACACTACTCCTCGACACAACTGATTGCTTCTTGCTGCGCCATGTAACTAGGTTTCCCCACACATACGTGCAATATCCTGAGGTGGATCTTCGATCAAAAACAGAGCCGGCCCAATCTGCATAAGAGAATATCTCAACATCTCTGTTTGACGTCTTCTTGAAGTATAAACCCTTGCCAGGTGTCATCTTCAAGTACATGAGTATTCTAATACAACTTCCATATGTTCCTCGGATGGATTGTTCATGAACTGACTCACTACACTAATTGAAAAATTGATGTTTGGTCTAGTGTGTAAGACATAAATGAGTTTGCCAACAAGTTGTTGATATCTTCCCTTGTCCACGGGTGCACTGTCGGGATTTACTCCTAGTTTAATTGTTGAATTCATAGGAGTTCAGCTGGTTTGCATCCTAGCATTCCAGTTTCAGCTAGGAGATCAAGAATATACTTCCTCTGCGAGACAGAGATACCCTTACTACTTCGAGCAATCTAATACCGAGGAAGTATCTGAGATTGCCGAGATATTAAATCTCAAATTCTTTTGCTAGGAACGACTTTAAGTTGTCCATATCTTCCTTAAAATCCCCGGTTAGGATTATATCATCTACATACACAATGAGGATAGCCATTTTCCCTTCTGATGAGAATTTGACAAATAAAGTGTGATCGGCCTAGCATTGAGAGAACCCGAATCTTTTTACAGCTTTACAGAACCTGTCAAACCATGATCCTCGGGGATTGTTTGAGTCCATAAAGGGATTTCTTGAGCCTGCAAACTTTATTAACAGTAGCTTGAGATTGTAGATCGGGAGGTATCTCCATGTATACTTCTTCCTGTAAATCTCCATAGAGAAAAGCATTCTTGACGTCCAATTGGTAGAGGGACCAATCTAGATTTGCAGCAAGGGAAGGGAAAACTCTAACCGTATTGAGTTTGGCCACTGGAGCAAAAGTTTCTTGGTTATCGATTCCATAGGACTGAGTGAACCCCTTTGCAACGAGTCTACCTTTGAATCTGTCCACACTTCCCCATGCCTTATGCTTCACTGTAAAGATCCACTTACATCCCAGTAGATGTTTTCTAGCTGTTAGGTCAGAGATTTCCAATGTTTTATTTCTCTCAAGAGCACGGATTTCTTCTGAAATTGTAGCTTTCCACTTTGGCACTTTCAATGCTTTTTGGATTGTGTTGGAAATTTGTACTCGTCCAGCTTGGTAGTGAATGCTTGAAAACCTGGTGATAAATTTTCGTAGGAAACAAAGTTATAGATCGGGTGGCTAGTACATGTCCTCACACCCTTCCTCAAGGCAATAGGTCTATCAAGACCCCTTTTGAATATCAACATCAACAATATCACATTAATAGGACCGGAGCTATTGTTACTTGGTAAAGTTTCAGGGGTACTCAGGCTCGGATCAGATTCTTGGATATGCTGCGGAAGTGCTTGGAGCTCTATCCTCACTTGGCCATTCTTCCTCTTTGTGTAGACACGTAACTCTGTTTTGCAGGTTGTCTGAATGATTTTGTTGCTGAGGTGAAGAAGGCACAGGGTTGGAGCTCTGAGGAATAGCTAGGGGACTCATAGATTGAGGTTGGAGACATTGGACATGATCTGGTTTGTGGGATATGAGTGACAATGGGTTCACTTTGGATTTTCTCAATATGACCCGGTATTGGAAGAATGTGACTCTCGACGGTGTGATCAACATCCCAAAGCTGGTATTCATGTGTATTATTCTCCCCTTGAATATACAGATTTGGAATAAAAGGGTTGAAGTTCGAAGAAGCTAACATCCATGGAGTTATAAATTTTTCTCGTAATAGGAGAACATTTATACCCCTTTTGATTTGGAGACATCCGAAGAATATGCATTTTAATGGCTTTGGGATCAAGCTTACTACGATTTTGCTGGTTCACGTGAACGAAGATGGAGCATCCAAACACTTTCATAGAATGGTGGAAATAAGACAACATGTAGGATATGATTGAAGAACTTGATATGGGGTTTGAAATTTTAGGACACGAGAGGGCATTCTGTTTATGAGATATGTGGCTGTGAGGACGGCTTCACCCCAGAAAAATTTTGGAACATTGGTAGAGAACATAATGGATCTGGCAACTTCAAGGACGTGTCGATTTTTTCTCTCTGCAATACCATTTTGTTGCGGAGTGTTGACACAAGAACTTTGATGGACAATACCCTGACTCAAGAGATAATCTCTAAGAACATATTCAAAATATTCTTTTGCATTGTTTATTTTGAACACTAGTATTTTGGTTTGAAATTGAGTTTGGATCATAGTGTTGAAGTTCTTGAAGGTTTGACCAACTTCAGCTTTTCTTTCATAAGAAAATCCAAGTGAGTCTCTACAAATGATACGAACCACCAGGTTCCAGCAATATTTTTTTATTCTCGATGGTACCTACACATCACTGTGGATCAATGAAAAAGGATGTGATTCTTTGTAGGGTAGAGCAGGGTAAGAGTTGCGAGTGTGTTTAGAGAATTGGCACGTTTCACATTGAAAAACTTTTGGACTTTTATTATTGAACATGAGGGAAACAATTTTTCAAGATACATGAAATTTGGATGACCTAATCGATAGTGCCACAACATAATAGCACTATCATTATTTGACTGAACAATTGACGAACGATTTTTATTGGACTGACTCTTTGACACGACACAATCTGCCTTGTAAGTTTGTCTGCTAGGAGGATCATCACTTTAAGTAGATAGAGCCCTGAGCACATCTTAGCATTGCCAATTGTCCTCCCCGAATCCAAGTCTTGAAATTCACACAAGTTTGCACCAAACTTAGTAACACAATTCAGCTCTTGAGTGAGCTTACTAATAGACAACAAATTACAATTCAAGTTTGGAACTAGAAGTATAGAGTTGAGAATAAGATCTTTGGAGATGATAACAGAACATGTGCCTGCCACTTTAGAAAGAGATCCATCTTCTATATTGACAGTATGATTTTCATTACAAGGATTATAATTATGAAAAATAGTGGCATTTCCGGTCATATGATCTGATGCATCGGAGTCCACAATCCATAGTCTGATTGGAATTTTCTTCCATAGAGACATGATTGCCTCGGCCTTCCTTGTCATATTGGGGCGAGATGGCTTCCAATCAGCGAGCTTTTTGTGAATTTTCCAACATGTTTCTCTGGTGTGTCCGTGCTTTTGAAAATGATCGCACCATGGCCTCCCTTTCTACTGTCGATTCTCGCTGTTGTTGCTACCTTGAATTCCTTGAATAGCAAGGGGCAGAGTTCTCAAGCGTTGTTGTGGGACTTGAAGGCCCCAACATGATTTTCCTCCTGCTTTCCTCTCGACAAAACCTCTGAGAAAGCTTCTCAGATGCTGGGCAGAGGTTTTGTTCCAAGAATTCTCCCACGAACTTCATCGAGATCTTTATTAAGTCCCTTAAAAAACTTGAAGACTTTCTTCTTCTGGACGATCTCCTTGTACAGCGCTGCATCGTCAGGGTAGAACCACTCATGCTGCTCAAACATGTCCACTTGTTGCCAATAGCGTGATAGCATATTGAAGTAAAGAGTCAGAGATAAACCGCCTTGCCTGAGGTCATGGAGCGTACCCTCGATTTCAAACAGTTCAGAGGTGTTTTCATTGCTTGAATAAATTTCTTTGGCCGCGTCCTGGATCTCTTTTGCAGTCCCGTAGAGTAAGAAAATTTCTCCGATCTCATTGACCATGGAATTGATGAGCCAAGACATTACCATGTTGTTCTTTGCCTTCCAAGTCTTGAACTTGGATCCCCCTTTTTGGGCGAGACAGAAACTCCGGTACATAATCATCCTTTCCTTTTCCACAGATGAACATCATTATGGATAGTGACCACTGAAGATAGTTGTGACCATTCAGTTTATGTCCTGTAATGGTGAGAGAATTCCCATCTGATCCTCCATTTACGCCAGGAATGCTTAAATTTTTGCTGGAGGTGACTTCAGAGGCAGAGGGAGAGATTTTTTCGGTGGCCATGAGTGAGTTTTAGATTTCAGAGGTGGGCTCTGATACCATGCAAATTTTCAGAGTATCGGAGAGACTAATTGTTCTCATTGAAAAGCAGTAACAATGTTACACGGTTATATACAGGGAGAGAAATAACTCAGCCCACAAAATAAGGGATTGAAAACAAAACAAATGAAACAAAAATCCCACTAAACTAGGAAACGAATAATCTACTGAATCCCTAAATGAGGAAACAACTGATCTACCTAAAATACAGCTGTACAAAATCCTAATATGAGGAAAAACTACTGCAGAATTTCCACAGTTCTGAGAAACAAAGTGGATTTAAAAAAAAAAAAAATTTGAAACAGCATTCTGTTTAGTATTGGATCACAACATGAAACTGGTGTTAAGTATTACATTTTGGTAATGTGGCATGCTAAATATAACGTTAGCATGCTTCTACTCTGATCATAAGTCTTGAGAACCATCCACTAGTTTTCCTGTCCCCATTCCGCATTCTGCTTTTCTCTCCTACCAAACAAGGCCTTAGAGACATATATTTAAGACAGGTGCCCTGATGGGATTTTTGTAACAGGGCTGGAGTTCAACAAAGGCGCAGTTCATGGCAAGATGGTGTCTTGGGCACCAATTGCCCAATTCCACCAAAGTGGAACTGGACATATAACTTTCAGGTCAAGGATCAGATTGGTAGCTTCTTCTACTTCCCATCTCTCCACTTTCAGAGAGCATCAGGGGGGTTCGGTGGCTTCATTATTAACAACCGGGCTGTAATTCCTATTCCTTTCGCAACCCCGGACGGGGATATAACCATTTTGATTGGTGATTGGTACACAAGGAACCACACGGTAATTGTTTATTGGATTTTTCAGAACTTTCTTGTGAATTAAGGAATGAAAATTGCTGTTTTTAAGTGTTTGATGGTAGCTTCATTTTGAGGAGTGCAGGCTTTGAGGAAGACTCTTGATGCAGGGAAAGATCTAGGGATGCCAGACGGAGTTCTCATTAATGGCAAAGGCCCTTACAGATATAATGATACGCTCGTCCCGGAAGGCATTGATTTTGAAACAATTAATGTCCAACCAGGTGAGTATTGACACCGTTGCTCTGCAAATTTGTTTTCCATTATTGGGGTGCCCTCTAAATTTGAATGTACGTGTTTAAACATAGTAAATTTTCAATCTTTTTTTGTTGAATTACATGTATAGGTCATGTCCTTTCCGTGCATGTAAAATGGCTGGTATTTTGTTTCAAGTACAAAATGGTGCTTAATTACTTAATGCACATATATTATTTAGATTGCAAGGCATTCCTTTTTTTTTTTTTTTTTCGATTAGTATGACATTCATTGACATTTTCTTCACCATATTTCCTATGGTTGTATTCTTGAACAGGAAAAACTTACCGCATTCGAGTCCACAATGTTGGAATCTCAACTAGTCTGAATTTCAGGATCCAAAACCACAATCTGCTTCTAGCTGAGTCAGAGGGTTCATACACTGTGCAGCAAAACTATACTAGTTTAGATATACACGTCGGGCAATCGTACTCGTTTTTGCTGATGACGGATCAAAATGCAAGTTCTGACTACTACATAGTAGCAAGTGCTAGGTTTGTAAATGAAACACGATGGAAGAGAGTTACTGGTGTTGCCATCTTGCATTATTCGAATTCCAAAGGTAAGGCAAGAGGCCCCCTGCCAGAGGCACCGAATGATGAATTTGACAAAACATTCTCAATGAACCAGGCAAGATCTATCAGGTTTGTGCTTTTAGTTATTATAAAATTTCCCAATTGTCTTTTTTGTGGCCCTGTTGTATTTGTACCTCATACAGCAAGTATGACATATTGGGGTCAAGATTACTTGTTTCTGTTTATTTTATCTTTGATAGATTCTTCTCCAATTTGGAAAAAACATAGTAATCATTGAGTTATATAGGGAGTTGATCTTTGACAGGGTAAGTTTACTACAGGATGGTTCCTGTTTTTTAACTTCTGAAGTAGTTTTGGAAAGAAAAACTCTGGACCGTACATAAATATGAACATATTAACATTTTCCAAGGCCGTGTTATGAATTTTGAAGCTCTGTAATCTTTAGTAGTTCACTTCTGAGGATTACATTACCATTTTTGAATTTCGCAGATGGAATGTATCAGCCAGTGGCGCTCGCCCCAATCCACAGGGATCTTTTAGATATGGGTCAATCAATGTCACTGAAGTATATGTGTTGCAAAACAAGCCCCCCGTGGAGATTAACGGGAAGCGGAGAGCAACTCTTAATGGAATCTCATTTGTCAATCCTTCCACGCCCATCAGGCTTGCTGATTGGTACAAGGTGAAAGGAGTGTACAAGCTTGATTTTCCAAACAGGCCACTCACAGGACCACCTAAGTTGGAAACATCAGTCATTAACGGAACATACAGGGGATTTATGGAAATCATATTGCAGAACAACGAGACCAAGATGCAGACCTATCACCTGGACGGATATGCATTTTTCGTTGTGGGGTAGGAATTTGTTACTCCTTTGCATTTCATCACATTGTCATGTCTACACATTGTTGCTTTCCGCCACAACATGATTTTTTCTTATAGTGAAATACCATTGCTTTGCAGGATGGATTATGGTGAATGGACAGAAAACAGCCGGGGCACGTACAACAAATGGGATGGTATAGCCCGCACCTCGGCACAGGTATACTTTACTTAGCATAATTTCTTATATGTTGGTCCTCGTAATCTCCTTATTTAGGTAGTGCCGAGGCATCCTCTTTAGGTCTTCATTATGCTTTCTAAAAACATGAAGTTGGAATGCATAATTTCGTTAAAACATAGTGGTGATTTCCTATTCTCCTGAACTGGGTTGGATGAAAATTTCAAATTTATGCTGATTCGTGATCCAAACAATAGCAACCTAGTAATATTATGTTGACATGAATCTATCGACGCTACTATCGGCTTTAATATTTTCCCTATGAGTGCTTCAAGTCCTCTGGGTAATGCTTTTGAGTAATTGTTCATTTGTTCTGTTCAAGCTTAAAAAACATGCCTCCTCTACTCTCTGTTGTTTCAGGTTTATCCCGGAGCATGGACAGCAATTTTGGTGTCTCTGGACAATGTTGGTATCTGGAACCTCAGAACTGAGAATCTTGACTCATGGTATCTTGGCCAAGAAACATACATTAAGGTTGTCAATCCAGAAGCTACTAACAAAACCGAGCTGCCCATACCAGATAATGCCCTCTTCTGTGGTGCTCTCAGCAAACTGCAAAAGTATGTGCTCTTGGATTTTTTTTTTTCATCATGAAAAAGCAGTTTCATGATGATGTGAAACTAAAATAATAGGAGTAAAAAGTTGGGACAAAACAGTAATTTTAGTTTTACAGAATGCACAGAATTTTGTGACAAATCCATACACGATACTCATCATAAAATCTTTCATGATGTGAGATTGACATTTCTAACTTAACGTCTTCGTTTTCCTCCTTTCAGGCCAGAAGACATCTCTTTTGCAACATCAATCACCAGCAACGGATCAAACTTGTTTTTCACGCTGCTGATGACCATCTTCTTCGTAATTTCCATTTTCCGCTAAGGCATGTGGTTTCTTCCAAAGTTTGGCCATCTGTTTATCCCGGCGGTCGTGGTGGCTTCTTTAGTGAGGTTTGTGATTTGGCGTTTGTGTTTTAGGCTTGTATTTCTTTTTTTTTTGGGTTCGTAGTCTTGTCGATAATGCATGAATCTTTCAGTGATTTTGACACGCATTCTTTTCCCTTTGATCTTCTTCTTCCCACAATGGCCCAAGTATTTCCTTGTTTTAATTTATTGGGTTATTGTTGATTAACATTCTTTTATTACCTATCATTTTATGTATTAATAACGATACAACCAATTAATTCAAACCAACTTCTTGCCTTGTCCCAAGTGTTGGTTCTCTAGTCTCCTACTCATTATTAATTATATTTGTAACCTTGTACGTAATGTGAATTAAATTTGTTTTTTGAGCTTAAAATTATTACTATCTCCCAAACACAAGAATCTAAGCTTTTTTTCTTTTTCTTTTTCTTTTTTGAAGTGCGAATCTAAGCTATTTTAATTCTTGAAAATGACACATATAAATACCAACAAAGGAATTGCTTGTAAGATTGCAAGGCTTGTTGGGTACTATATATGCTTAGAAGATGGTGTCCAACTCTTCTTTAGCCGATTGGTCCCTAAGTTTATTTTCTTAACCGTTTTGGGCTCTGGTTATAAAAATTGACAAACAGCTTTTAAAATTTTCAGGATTAATTTCGAAAATTAATCACATGATCATATATATAAATATTTACAGTGATAGAGTGAGCTTATTGTTTCAGTAAACGTACACATTAAATGATAAAGTTTTTAGAAAGCTCACATAGTTATAATAAATTTTTAGCAAGAATAAAATGAAAAAAATATAAAATTTTCAAAACTAAGATTGAAAAAAAAAAAGTTTAATAAAGACAAAAATATTTATTTAATCATGAGTGACTCCGTCTCCTATATATATATATATGTATATTTATATAAATAACTTTGTGCAGATGCAATGAGATCAAACAATTGATGAATATGAGGATTTTTATCAACTATCCCAAGACGACGGGTGGTGTTTTACCTATGGAGTTACATAAAGGTTTTTGGTAAAATATGTAGTTACGTAAAGGTTGGAAAGTTGTACTAAGTACTATATGCTACAGGCTGTAGTGGTCCAGCTATGATATAGTGTTTCTTTGGGTTTTCTGTGGTCACATATATGATATATACCATCCTGAAAAATCACATGCCCGTTGTCACATCAAACGTGAAATTTCCACACACACACATGTAATGATAATAATAATAACAATATTGATCATTTACATTTCGCTGCTAATTGAAATACCCTTTTGCCTCTTCCATTCTTATCTGTTTTGAAAGCTCTGATTTATGATGATAATAATCCTCAGTCATGCCAAAGGCAGAGGATGTTTGTTCATATATGAAATATATATATATATATATATATATGTATGTATATATTACATATATGGCCTCGTGATAGATTTCACCAATTTGTCTCATTTTGTGGCAAGTTGTGTTGTGGAAACTTTGGTTGGTAGTGGTTAATAATTAATAATGTTTGTCCAGACAATCCAGGTTGACAAGGAAGTTGCTCTGCTCAATGGCTGGCACTCGTCTTCTTCTCTTCTCTGCCCTGTGGAAAATACAGTTTTTTTTTATTTTTATTTTTTGTCCCTTTAAACAACAGGAAAAAAAAAAAAAAAAAAGGGAAAGAAAGAAATATTTTCATAGGGTTGTTGGGATTGAGATAATTTTTAGCAAATAATAATAATAATAATCTTAATCTTAACATATATAAAAGAACCAAAAACTCCTTATTTTTAACACGTCACTTCCTCATTTTTTTTTCTTTTTTCTTTTTAATTCTCTTTCATTTTTTCCCTCTTCTCTCTCTCTCTCTTTCTTTTAATTGCTAATATTTTTTTTCTACTTTACTCCATTCAAAAAATTCTCTTAAATAAATGCATACTTATTATTATTTTTTCATGACCATCTCAGACTATCAATTACTATTTTTCACAATATTTGGCCCTTAGTTAAATACCGATCCAAATTATGTTAAAATTTTGATAAACATATATATTATGTTCTTTTTTACTCTTTAAAATTATTGTTCATTTTCGTCTACGTGTCGATCTCTTCTCTGCTTGCTTTCTTTTATCATTTTTATTTTTTATTTTTCATTATTCTTTGCCCATACTACAATAAAATTTTTGTAAATGTATCCTTCAAACAAGTTCTTGACCATATCATCTATTATTTTCTTATTGCACCACCCAATTAACTTTATACGTGATTTGTTAATTTCTCTCCAATTTGTCACTACTTAATTATTTTCTTCTCAATATTCAAAAAAGTCTGAACAACTATTTTCTCATAATATCTCATAATTATTTTTTTATTTAACAAATGTGTGAGAGAGAGAGAGAGGGAGATCAACACAGGAAAAATAAACAGTAGTCTTTAGGTTCTTCGAATAAATCCAAGAACGAAGATTGAATTGGACATCGGATTCTCCGACTATAGCTTGACAGGCATATTGAACCTCCGATGTAGTGGTTTCAGTGACCAATATAAATTAGTCTCCTTCTAATGTCCTAAATAGTAGTCTACCTCTAGTTGGTACAACTCTTGCAGTGGTTCTAGAAAAAAACTGATCAGCCGGTTTCTAATAATTTTCAAACTAAATCGCTGAGTGCAATGCTATAGCGGCTATGTCCCGAGTAGATCAAATAGAACAGGAGCCAGGTGGAGTTTTCACGCTAGTACAATCCAAAAGGCAAGCCAAAAAAAAACAATCATAGACGAATCTAGCAGATGAAGACTCTATTAATGATAGAAGCCTTGAAGTGCGTAATGCTTTTAAGTACAATTGTTCGAAAAGAGATGAAAATTGTTGTTTTGCGCTCTTGAGAAAAATTAACAGAATTGATAATTTTAAAGAAGAACAATGAGTAGTAAAAGGATAAATCAGTTAACTATCATCTTAGATCTCGTAATAAAAAAGTTTGTAAACTGAGAAAATCTTAATATCTTCTCTTAAGTTGCTTCTTTTCTATCATTTTCTTTGGTTGTTTCCTTTTAGGCACTATGCTATCATGTTATTGTAAGACTTTTTTTTCTTTATCATGTTATTGTAAGACTCTTTTTTCTTTATTTTTAATGTTAAATAAGGGTCCTCCAAATCCTCAAAGTTTCTAATGTTAATTATCTTTTTTGTTTTTTTCCCCCTCAGTTGAAGTAGTAGTCGGTTTGTTAGTCTTACTTATATGTAGCAGTACTAGTGAATTGTAGTTCTGGTATGGGGGTGACTCCAATGTGAAGCCGACATCACAAATATATTTTGGGTTTGGGACAAATATCAGAATCGATTTTCTGTACGAAATCTAAAATGCACATCCAACTGAAGTAACCATGATGTTGCATCAACGTCAAACAACACTCCGCCGTATATATATATATGTGTATATATATATATATTTATCTATACATATATATAAATATGGACTCTCCTTTTAACATTGCATGTAATATATTGCCAACTAAAGTGCTTTCCTAAAAGCTGAACTTATAAGTGCTTCTTGAGATGTTTGGCAGATGTTGGAGTTGAAGATTGCGATTTGTTTGAACACCACACCCATCTCTCTCTCTCTCTCTCTCTATTTCTCTCTCTCATATGCTTTTTTGAAGTGAAATGGAGGGGAAAGGGGACAAGTGATTCAGATGGCCACCAGAGAAGCTCTTTTTTATTTTTATTTTTTAAATAGAGAGATATAGAGCTGCTTTCAGCAGTTAAATAGTGAAATGAAGACTAGTTTTCGACAACTTTACTTTACGTTGGATTGTAACAGTCATTGTTATTGGGACTGTAAATTATTAGCCTTTTTGTGATGGTCGCATCCTATGCAAAAACTCTCAACACTACTTTTACCAGTCACGCTTTCTTGCTCTAAAGTTTCATCTTTGACCCCACAAATTACATATCATTATATACATATGGTTCTAAATTTACCATACACTACAACATCTATACATACACACACACATGAAACATCTACGACTATATACACACACACACACACACACACACATACACACACATGATTTTGGGGTCCCTTTGGTTGGAAAGGTCGCCTATACCTCCCACATTGGAGGCATTCAACTAGGAATGTCCTTAACCAACCAAAAAAGTAAGTGATTGGAACCAAGTGCTACTCTTTCCAATATTTTTCTTTCATCGTTAATTATATATAGTTACTACCGTACACAAAACGTTACCTCATCAATGTGACACTTCAACGGTTTAATGATGTGTGTGTGTGTATATATATATTTGCAACTTTCATCACAGTACTGTAACTCTTGACCCATTTTTGGCAAAACTTTGTGAAATATTTCAACAGGGATGTGATCTACAAACAATGTTTTACATTAACATTCTACAGTCAAACACTTTGGAAGAAAGTCCAGTGCTATTATATCATGCTATATTGTTTTAATTGATATGATATATAATAATATTGAGAGGACTTGAATGAAAACTGGGAGAATGTGGTATGTTAGCCAAATGTAAGATTTTCTGTAGTTCCTCAATATGCCGTTATTCTTATAACTATTAATCAAATGAAAAAAAAGTTAATCGGATGACTAAAAGAGGTTGATTAGGATTTAAAAAAAAAAATATTTGCCCAATAACTTAAAAAAAAAAAAAAAGTAATTTTGATGTTACACATACGTATGGGGTATTACAATTAGTCCCGAACTTTAATACAGATGTAGATTTTTGGACCAAACTTCTTGAATGAATATATATTGCGTGAAATACAATTTCACAACATTTCATAGTTATAGAAAACTGAGTCATTCTCGCAGCAAATGTTCCTTGAGATTGGAATTGATATTTTGGGAGAAATTCCAAAATGATAATTTCGCAGTTACAACTGTTGAAACACAAATACACCGAAGCAATGACCCACTGACAAAAGTGACGAGACACACACAGGCTGCGTACAGTGAGCTTCATATGGCTTTTGTTGTAATTAGAACGTTAAAGAAACACATCAGACAGTTCCTATCTATGTCCACCCCACAGAAATAAACGGCTTTAAATAAATATTTACTTTATAAAAAAAATAATAATAACTCACTACTATATTTTTGTTCATCATGATCAACTGTCATATCATGGCAAACTCATAAGGTTGATGATTGAAATCATGTTGTTAAGCAAATCAATATGCTAGAAAAAATAAACTAAAAAAAAATAAAAGTACTATAATTAATTAATGATAGTAAAAGTGTTCAGGAGACGAATAAACTAGAAAAAAAATAAAGTACTACTTGCACTAGTAACACAGCTAGCTAAATTTATCTCTATTTGTTTATTGTCAGTACTTAAACAAAAAGTGTGGTGCCTCGGTCCCTGATTTCTGGTTCAGTGTATATTGAGATCATCTCTATCAATTGTATCTACTTCACGTTAATTTCTCACTCACACCCTCTTTGGTCCTCAAGTTTTGTTGCAAGTCATTATTGACTCATCATTGAATGGTTAATTTATTTCTACCGTGAACTCAATGACTGTAGGTCTGTTCAGAATGAGATGGAAATTATCACTTCAGATTTTTGAGAAAAATTAGTAGAGCTAGATAGTTTAAGAAGAAAATTGAGATATCTTACAAGCTTAGTGCTCATGAAGAAAGGGTTTCAAATTGAGCAGATATTTTTAACAATTTCTCTAATTTGATTGCTTTTTTTTTTTTTGGGTTATTTTTCTGGTTTCTGTATTTGAGGTTTCTAAGATCTTTTTCTTTTATTTCTTTTAAAATAGAGTAATTTTTCTTATATTTTAAAAAAGTTAAAGTGAAAAACTATTTTCTTTTTACTTAGCATGCGTTTGGTATTAAGGTTTGAATTGTAGAATTTGGGTTTGGATTGTTTAAGCGTTAATTGATATAGAGCTTATTTTGTTCATCTCGAATTTCTATGCAATTAAAAAAAAAATCTCATTTGGACTTGTCTATGCAAAGTTATGGACTTTTAAAATTTGAGTTACAAAACCGTGTGAATAGTGAAATTGAGGGAAAAAGACAAAAAATAGATTGTGATTATAAGGTTTGGATTGTGCATCCAAACATTGTAAAAAAACAAAAATCTTTAAGTCATTATAGATGGAATAATATTTCAGAAGTGTGCTCTTTTTTGAAGACATTCCTATTAAAAAAAAAAAAAAACTATTCACAATTTCCTCAACAAAACCAAATGCCCTACCAACTCTCCCTTCCATACTTATTTAGAGCACTTTTCTTTATAATTGCTTTTAAACCATGACAACTTTACCTTTTTTTAATTAAAAAAAGAACACAAAATCTTAAATCTGATATCTAATGGTATTCGACAACGTAAACTTCAGTTCCTATAATTTAAAAGAAGACCTCTTACATTTCGAATCAGAAACCAAAAATGCTAAACTCTCAATTCCACCCGCTAAAATCAGATGCTGCACTTAAATAGATATCCACTCTCAATTCATTTGAAAGACGATTTTGTCCCCAAATTTAATTGACCTATCTCACTTAATGATTCGACAGCATATTTATAGAACACACATAAAATGCATAAAGTAAATAATAATAATAATAATAATAATAATATGAAGAAGGAAGAGTTACTTGCGGTAAAGTAATGTGGATAACGTCCACATAATACTAAAAAAAAAGGTGCAATATATCATGATAGGTGAAATAGCATAACTGGTTAATTGATTAGCATATATAGCGACTACACATTTAGTGAGCATTGTCAAAGCTTAGCATAAAAAGATGGATAAAGTCATGAAACACAAAGGTCTTTCTTCAGCGGAATTTAGGGGATAAAAAGAGATCTAGAAAAACCTTACATGATATTCTAGACATGAGCTGTATCAACACTAATATAATATTAGATTAAAAAAGTCTTGATGATCATCTACTACCATATTATCCATATTGAAAGGGTTTACCAAGAAAAAGATCTTAATTAGATATTGATCCTCACTTCATGACAAGCTAGCCACGTACATGAACCTCCATACATACATATATATATATATATATATATGTAGTCCTTTGATTAGTAAGGTCCAACACCAACATGATTAGCTGCCGAAGCAAAAAACCCTGCATCTTTCATCAGAACGTCCTCTCCTGCTTCCTACATAAATTCAATACCAAAAAAAACAAAAAAAAAGGAAAGAACATTATTATTGTTGTTAGACTCTAATGTAATGTGGCTAATATAGAGAGTTACATGGAATTGAGAAACTAGATGGATGGAAGAGAGTGCATATATTTATAGATACATACATATATATATATATATATGTATAAGGACTACAGTAACAAGAGCATATATATGTATATATAGGATTAGGCAAGTAACCTGGCGAACATTTGTCTTCTTATTGGCAGCTGTCTGATCAGGCATGAGACCAAAGTGAATGTGTGGAAAGTGAGCCCACTGACACAGACAAAACAAAACAAGTTACACATTTCGGAAGGAACCCCCAAAAACACAAAATACTATCTTATATATAGGCTTTTTTATTATATAAGGATGCCTTTTTTTATTTATTTTCCTTTTCTTTTATCAAGGCAACAAAGAAAAGAAAGAAAAAAGAAAATGAAACCCTAATTGGGTAAAGATAGTAGCATAGTGTAATTAAAAGTTAGTTTTAGAGAGAGAGAGGGAAGGAGAGAAGAGGGAGGGGAGGGGGGGGCGCATATTATTGAAGTTACATTCTTAGCTGCTGCACTGAAGGCTTCTCTGTGGGAGATATCAGGGTTTACTGACTTGATGCGTTGGATCTCGTCCCTGCACTCACATTATATATATATATATGTATATAAATACAGGACCATTCATATTTTGCTTCAGTTTTAGCAAAGTAAATATCATATTTATGTGTATATCTATATAGATTTAGAGAGAGAGAATACTTTAGAGAGGTGCAATTTACAAATATATTTATGATTACTCACTTGATGAAACGATTGTAAGCGGAGGGGACTCGCTGTCTCTTCTCCGGGGCTGTGACAACAATAATATAATTGGCACAGAGATAGACAGTTAATTTTCAGACACATTAAAGAATCAAATTGCAACTTTTAGTGCATTTTTCTGCTTCCCCAACCCCACACACATTTCCCCACTTTCTCATCTCATCTCTGCCTAGTACCGTCTATTCAATGTCATCATCTTTTCCATCTGTACATGATGGTCTCTAAGTCTTTGTATACTTCACTAGAATTTTTTTTTTCTATTTTGTCATTATTTTCTTTTAAAAAAGGACTGACTATAGTTGTGGGAGAAAGAAGATGGTCCCAAATTTCACCATCTATATTTTCGGGGGATCTGACCATGCACCTCATCTTGTTCACAGAAAAGGTCAAGATACATATAATTGCCCACTCTAATCTTTTTTATTCATTAATATTATGTGTGTGTGTGTGTGTAAATATCTTTCTCTATATTCTAAGCAATATTGTTATGGTGTTGGTGGTGCAAATTGCGAAGTCAGATCTTTTCTTCTCGAAGAAAAATTTGATGGCATGCAATGTTTCATAAACCAGTAGAGAATTTCCCAAAATGGATGAACCGAAAAAAGTATAAGGGTCTAGGTAAATGGAATTAAAAGAATTCTTGCTCAAACGAAAGATCTTCAAGGGCAGTAATAGAACTGCCAGAGAATTGTTACTTTAAGAAAAAGAAATCTATCCAATTTGTGTTTCAAATCTGTTGGTGCTTAACTTATAAAGGATTATTTAACATGATCAAGAGTTCTGAGGCAACAAAAAAATTGGTTTGCCGAAAAATTCTGAGCATAAGAGTTTAAATACTTAATTTGTTTGATCAAAGAAGTACTGAAAAGAAAAAAAAAAAAAAAAAAAAAAAAAGAGGGAAAGGGACTCTCAACCATATAAACCAGAGATCTCCAAGAAAATTAGAAAAGAATATATATATATATATAATTAGAAATGTATATAATCTCACGTACGTCTGTTAATAACAGGTGGCCTTGAAAGTTCATGATGATCATGAGTTACACCTCTAGGCGGCACAGCAAAGTCAGTCATGCTTGTTTGGTTCATCAGAAAGTTTGGTGCTGGGTTTGGTATCTCTTCCTGCATCAATCAAAGTAGTCAACATTTATATATGTATAGATGTATACTTATCATCAAGAAGAAGTATACAACAAATCATATATACATATATAGATTCACATAAATTAAGCCACTAAGTTTGTAGATAAAATGATGATGAGGTGTTTGTAGTGGTGTGTTTGTACATATATATATATGTATGTATGTATGTATGTATACCAGGAGATTATGATGAGGAGTAGTGAAGAAAGAGTGGCCCAGATGAAACTGATTAGCCGAAGGCAGAAGCAGACCACGCATGTTCACAGGAAGGAGGTTGGTGCAGTGGCCACATCTCACCGTCACAGTCTTGAACAAACTGGTGCAAGGAACACTCACCTACAACACACACATCATACATGAAAATCAAATTTATATAAGTTGGATAAAGAAAAGTATACATGAAAAAGAAGAAGATAAATTAGGTTAAAGATTTTATTTCAGGAGTGATGAAAGGGGAGAGGAAGAAGGAAAGGGAAGATAAGAAATACAGCAAGGACAGTGTCGCAAATGTTGCAATGGACATAACAGAGCTGCTCCGAAGGAGGGAGGTGGTCCAGCGACAATGTTGAAGCTGAAGAGGATGACATTTTTTTTGGACTTGATTCCTCTTTTCTTTTATAAAAAAAAAAAAAAAAACACACAAACACTACACAGATTGATGATTGGTCTTGTTTGATTGATTGATTGATGGAATGACAGCTTAACCACCACCTTGGATCTGCTTTCTTTCTTTCTTTCTTTCTTTCTTTCTTTTCTTTTATTTTATTTTATTCTTTGATCCTTTGATTATGAGTTGTGTGAAAGAAAGGTAGCAAAAGAGAGGAGAGAGAGAGAGAGAGAGAGAGAAAGACAGGATATAATATTGGGGGAGAGATCTATTTGGTCTAGTAGGTTTAAGAGGGGCAGTGGTGAAACTCTCTTTCTCCAGTCTTGCTTCTGTTTATTGGTTTAGTTTATAAAATAGCTGGTCATTGTTATGCATGCATTGGCATGCATGTTATGTACATGGTATTATATATCTATGCATGCATCAATCCAATGTACTATATATATTACATATGTGATGTATGTCTATATATGCACAACCGTGCAGTATACATACATATGTATATATATGTACATACATGTATATATCTAGTCTAACATACGCACATAGTGTTAAGTATAAGAGATAAAAACATGTGTGGTTGGCTTTCCCGATGCTCATTGGAGGGAGAGAGAGAGGGAGAGAGAGAGAGAGAGAGAGAGAGGCGGCAGATGTGGGGGAGAGGAGCCAGAAAGGGACGTGTGCATGGGGGTGATATAGCTTTCACACACTCACCTGTTGTTTTCAGAAGTTAAAGAGGGTGTTGTCTTGTGGTGTGGTCTCAAACTCAAAGCCCCTCTCTAATTTATTTTTTAAAAAAAATTTCTCTTTTTTCTTATTAAAAAATGAAAAGTTAATTGGGGTTTGCCTCAATTTCCGAACCACCCCGCCAAAACATCCCACGGTTCTCCTCTAAACCTTCCGGACAATAAGCCCTCTCTCTCTCTATCTCTCTAATGCACTTGCACTTGCACTTGCAAGTTGAACACTCTCCGCCCCCCCCTCTCCGACTCCTTAGGGCTCTGCCTACGTCCCTCGGTCTCTCTCTCTCTCTCTCTCTCTCTCTCTCTCTGCCCCCAAACCCAAACACAAACAAAAACACCATAATAGCCTAATCATGTGTACCCCCATACACCCGTCCAATCAAATGTATTTTCTCATCCTTCTATGACAAGCATATTTTGTGATGTGATATCTCCATAAATTATAAAATTAATATTTTAATATCAACATGCAGTAAATTTGAGACTTTCTATATTGCAGGAGACTTGTTATTTTACACTTCTTGTAAGTAATAATTATTTTTTAAACATTAGTTTTTTTTTTTTTCAACGGTCTGATTTTTTTTAAAAAAAAAAATTTGGCGTTAAGTTAAATTTATAGCTCACAATACAAAAAATTGCCCCCAAGCATATATCAAAACTCTTGAAATTTTGATCTAACAACTAAAACAACCATTCTTACCACTGGTTAAAATTGGGAGACCTTCCACTAAAAACTTCCCAATAAATTATGAATAAATATTTTGCAAGTACTATAAATATTTTTTGAACCATAGGAGGAGTTATGTGGTAAGGTAGATGTATAAAGACTTTTTAAAAAAAATATACATATAGTACCAGTATTTATGATTCCTGCAGCATAATCTCCTTTTAAGACTTCTTCTAGAGGTGAATCCTTTTTGCAATTGAATTAATTTGGACAAGAACTTATTGCATTTTCCAATCATTAAAATATTGTCAGACATCATAGAAGCTGCAAAAATATTTTATGAATGAATCCCTTGTTAAAATATTAAGATTAATGAACGAAAATAATTTTTGGAAATTAAAAAAATAAACTTTTTTGGGGTGAATACTTTTTGTCATTCAAATAATATGGGCACAATCTGATATGTTCAAGATGTACAACATTAGTAAAGGTACTAAATATTGTTGCATATCATACAAGGCATGCCAAAATATGTGAACGAAAAATGCTAAATATTATCATACAGTAGTGCCACATATAATGCGCAATAGCTTAGGAATAGGATAAAGGAGGAATTTTTTAATCGAAAAATTTCTTAAAAAGAAAAGAAAATAAAGGTCTTACAAAACTATAAACATAAAAAATCTAAAACAAAAAATAAAATAAAAATAACATAAGAGAAAAATCCTTATGATTTTTTCCTTCATACTATGAGGATTAAAGGAATGTTTGGCACTCCAACTCAACTCAAGTTAAACTGTACTTTTTTTGTCTTTTTCTGAAATTTTTTTTCTTTTCTGAAAAAGTCAACAAAAATTACTATTCAAACTTAAAAATCTCAACTCGAACCACTACACCAAACCCCCTATAAGTTTGTAGGATGAATTTTTCTTTATCAGATTTTAATCCATTTTTTTTTCCTCAAAACTTATAAATCTACTAATTTCTCCCAAGAAGCTGAAGCAACAAACTCCACCTCTTTACAAGTAACAATACAATTATTAATAGCACAAATCTACTAATTTCTCCCAAGAAGCTGAAGCAACAAACTCCATCTCTTTATGAGTAACAATACAATTATTAATAGCACCATACTCGTCAAGATCTAAATCTTCAGAGGATTCTTCTTTGCTAAATCGCCCAGGATTTTTTCAATCTTGTAACTCCCTAGTGTTATAGGGCTCCATCGATATCAACATGATTAGCCCAACTTTTAAAAGTAACATTGCCCATCTCCTTACAAGCATTAGTATGAGATGTTTGAAGGAAGTTAATAATTGTACCTGCTTCATAAAGGAAGAAGTTGTTGCTAAGTTTGGAGCTTAATCAATATTTTATGTAGAGACCATGGTAAGGTCACTATGGGGTTTTGAAAGGAAGGCGAGAAACTTGCCTCCCAGGTGATTTGGTGTGGAGCCCTAAAAAGGTCTGCATCTCATTAAGGGTTTTTTGGGGATTGACATCTGTAATTTCGATTGTCCTCATTTTGTTACAAATAGGGGGCACCTTCTTTAGGGTTTATTATGTGAGAGGGTGTGCTAGTTTTAGTTTATTTATTTTATTTTATTTTATTTTTATAAACTTCTTGATTATTATGGTGAATTATTACGATGGTTGAAAGATCTGACGTAGTTTAATATTAAAGTGAACCTTTATAAATTTTATTTATTCGTGCTTATTTATTTTTCTCTATAAATGATTACTCTCAATAAAATACAATTAGGATGTCAATTTATTAGTCATTATTTTTTTTTTTTAGATTTCTCTTACTATATATCTATTCATTCAAGAAAAAGGAAAAATTGAAAGGCATTGTGATGAAAAATTGTATGTCCCCGGTAATATTATATAAACTTCTGGTAGTAAAAAAAACTAAATTTTTTCATACATATTATAGTGTTAATTTTATTTGTATATGATATACTTGAAGGGGCTATCTTTTAAAAAAAAAAAAAAAAAAACTTTTTACTGATTTGACCACTCAATCTCCCTCGTCTTACGCACAGACAGATATGTATTTAAGTCAGTAAAAACGATCTCAGTGGGCAGACTTTGCCCATTCTTACCACCATTGTCCTTTCCTAAATTTCTTTCTTTTTTGGCTTACTTTTGCTAATTTAGCTAGAATCTTTTTCCACGCCTACTTCTTCCCAACCACAGATCTCTAGGGTTTTCGTTACAAATTTTGTAAAGCTACCCTAACTTCGGTGAAAAAGATAGTTCCCAATTCCCTTCTTCGTCTTTTTTTTTTTTTTTTTTTTCTACCGTGTATTTAACTTTTCTTTTCCCAATTTGACGAGAATTTTTCTTTCTTTTTCGTCTTTAATTAATTTTTGTTGTTACAGAAATCAGAACCCTCACCATCCCTTGCTCATTTAAAGCCCTATATGTTTTTTTTCCCCTTCCCCAAGAAAAAAAAAAAGCCTTTTTCATTCAATCACAAATGGGAATGGGGTCCTGTGTAACTCGTATGTACAACATTAAATGTGTTCGTAAATGGAGAAAAAGAAAGGTGTAAAGTTTGCTGGCCATTTACAGACAATCCCAAATGGCCTATTTAAAATTTAAACCCTACGTACGAACCATGGAGGAGATTCTTATTTTCCCAAAAAAAAAAAAAAAAAAAAAAAAAGAGCATTCTTGAAAGGGAAGTAATTGTTAAGTTGTGTAACAGAGAGCATGCAAAAATACTTTACAGATTTCACATCTGTAATTCCACTTGTTCTAATTTTACATATACATGGAAGAAGGGACACCCATTCTAGGATAAATTAGAGCAATGCGATTGTCTCTTGTAAGCTTTCTTCTTAATCTTAATGAATCACTATCCTTTTTTTTTTTTTTTTTTTTTTTTTTTGTGCAATTGTTATTACTTTTAATTATATAGAGTTAAGATGTCTAATTCTTAACAATAATAGCATGTGATAATTCTGTCTAACTAGTGAAGCTTTAAAGATGTTTGATCACAATCCTATGATTGATTTGACAACAAAACA
Organism: Ficus carica; assembly: GCA_009761775.1. Classification (NCBI taxonomy): domain Eukaryota; kingdom Viridiplantae; phylum Streptophyta; class Magnoliopsida; order Rosales; family Moraceae; genus Ficus; species Ficus carica. The sequence goes on from CM019750.1 coordinate 1,265,382, forward strand.
AAGAAAGTCATCCATATGAAAATCGATACAGATGCATACTTGAATTTGGGATGGGATTAGTCGGCTTGGATCTTGAAAAAGTGTCCAAATTCGTATATTGGATATGCCCACAAAATTCATAAAGGACATATTGAAATTAAATGGGTATTTGCTTTGTTTAACAAGGTATAGTGCTTTCCGAAATAGTACTCCTAGGCGATGTTCAAGGGGCTTTCTTGCACATCTCCTATTTTTAATTTTTTGGAGTGGTTGCATCAACTCTTATATCAGTTAGTTTTAGAATAAGAGGTTCTAAGTTCAAGTTCTGAACAGAGCATTCAAGAAGGGGCATTTTCTTCCAAGTGAGGGAGAATGATGTGCACTTGAATTTGAGGGTTGACCTATATGGATTCATAAGGTCGGATTCCTCAATAATAGATAAAGCTTGAAGTGAATTCTCAAATATATTTAGACCTTTATTCTCAATTGATTGCTCATCGCTTCTGAATTATAATTTTTAAGATACATGGTTGTGTCGACTCCGAAATCAAATTAAGTATGATCATAAAAGAGTACTAGCTAATCTGTACCGTATACATATGTACTTTGTTTATCCTTTCTTTCTTTCTTTTAAAGCTCCTTGCTGGGATGCATTATTAGTGAGACAAAATATTAAGCAGTACTTTTTTTTTTGGGTGAATAAGAAGGTTAATTTTTTGGTGAATATTAAGCAGTACTTGGATTTGAAAAAAAAAAAAAAAAGGTTAATTTTAGAAAGTACAGTCCTAATTAATTACTTGTACATGATCATCTGCTTCATTTCTGCTGCCAATATTTTGTTGGGTTCGTCATCTGCGTGAAAGGTTAAAACTTGACTCAAATTAATATTATTAGATATTGCACAGGCAACGTGGTCAGTGTCAACATGGTGACATTATCACTGACTAGGTACAGTACCAACTATAATTATACATTCATACATATATATATATATATATATAGATATAGATAGATATATAGTTGTCTCTCGATGTTAAAAGCTTTCTAGAAATATTATTTGAATTCCATCTTTTGCGAGGCAAAAACAATTCCATGGTCTTTACATCACACACTTCCATAACCAGTATATATATAAATATATGTATAATGTGCTTGCATAATATATGTAGAAGGAGATCACGAGGACCAGATAATAGAAACTACTAATACAATCTGTAACTATATATCATGTGTGCTACTTGTGATGAGAGGATTCCAATCAAGAGATGAGATTGGTTTTCAGCTGATCAATAAATTAATGTTATAAGAGACCTTTAAAAAAAGGTCAAAAACTTGGTTTTTAGCCTTGTTTAGGGAAACATAAAGCTAGCTAAACAGAACATCTTCAGTATTTAAGTAGTACTCTTGCGTCTACGAAACTTTACAGGCATTATTGTAAATTTATCTGACCAAATTTCCTCACCTCAATTGGCTAATAGTTCTTGTCTTTTTCTCTGTGTCTGTGTTTTTTTCTTTTCTTTTTTTTTTTTTTTAAATGGTAGTTATAGCATTGGGATTGTCATCGAGATCGCATTCCTTGCACTGATCCAAGTGTCATCTTTTTTTTTTTTTTTGGTATCTTTGGGTAATTTAAAGTATAAAATCCTTTGTCTCTTTCTTCACTTTCAACTATATTCACGCGCGCACACACAATAAATAAATAAATAAATATATATATATGTATAGATTGTTGTTTTAAATCGACAGAGTGAGAAATACTATGATTTATACGTGCACAAATTTATTTTTAATTAGCAATTATCTTAATGAGATTGATTAAGAGAGTTTCCGTATGAGTACTCAGTGGTGTACGGTATGTTAGAAATATTTCTTATTATATCAAATCTGTTTTGAAATATTTCTTTTTTAATTTAAATTTCTTTATGAAAGATTTAATGGAATCTTTGTATTCAATCTGTTGGAGAGTTCAACGTTTCTTCCAAAGGAAAAGCTCTTAATTATTTCTTTTATTAGCCATAATAATCTGATGCATTTGAACGTTGACCAATGTTGATGGTACAATTCGTCCGATAACAAAAAACCCATTTTTTAGTGAACGGGTTACCGGAAAATGCGTAGGCCCATTTTCTCGATCATTGCAAAAGAGTCGGTAACCGTGTATCTCTGACCGATGTAGAACTTCCCCAGGAACTATGCTTGTTGACCCAGGTAGAACTTCCCCAGGAACAATGCCAGACGACCACCATCGAGTTGGTCCGATGTTGAACTTCCTCGGGAACTATGCTTGTTGACCCGGGTAGAACTTCCCCGGGAACTATGCCGGATGACCACCATCGAGTTGGTCCGATGTTGACCCGGGTAGAACTTCCCCGGGAACTATCCTTGTTGACCCGAGTAGAACTTCCCCGGGAACTATGCTTGTTGACCCGGGTAGAACTTCCCCGGGAACTATGCCGGACGACCACCATCAAGTTGGTCCGATGTTGACCCGGGTAGAACTTCCCGGGAACTATCCTTGTTGACCCGGGTAGAACTTCCCCGGGAACTATGCTGGACGACCACCATCGAGTTGGTCCGATGTTGACCCGGGTAGAACTTCCCCTGAAACTATGTTGAACGACCACCACCTCTAGTGTACTGCTCCTCCCCTTCGCGGACCACGAGCTGATCACTTTTGGGGCCCGCAACACCATTCCGGGCAACACTTCCCGGACCACTACTGTACTATGCCCGTGCTCGTGGCCCCTTACTGTCCGCACTATGTCACCCTGTACTGGCTAACAATAGTACCATGGCATAGCACACCGCGCCCGATGCCGCCTGGCACCTGGCACTACCTGCCACTGGACCTATCCTTATTCCAGCCTTAGCGCCCAGCGCCGGCCTACGCCGCCTGGTTAAACTGACACGATGCCCGCCGCCTGTATCAGCACTAGTATGCCTGTTGATGTCGTAATCTGCCCCGACCACAAAATCCTATTTCCAAGAGTAACCCGGTCACGTGGAGGTGGTAAAATTGTATCCACCCGCCTGGTCTAGAGATTGTTGACTCGACTTAATCCGACCATCAGAATCTTCCTGGGTAACCATGCTACCCGACCAGAGTTTACTACCTCATTGAGGTTTGCCATGTACCCGGGTTAGATTGTACTCGAAGATGATGTGGCTGCTCCGAACAGTTAGCCCCTCGCACGTGGTACCATGCGCGTGACCGGCGACGGCCCCCTGTCACAACACTCCATCCACTGCCTGACATCGGACGTAAAGCTTGCTGCTGCACATGTCACATCTCCAACTTCTGCCACCTGCCCCGACTGAGGCTACACCTATTGGTGCCGGTGGTAGCTCACCCTAGTGTCCCCTAACACCGGACCATAGACACGTGGCATCGATCCATTGGACCTATAGCTCAATGCGCCTGAAGCCTATTTACCACCGGGAGCGCTAGGGAACTGACCCGACCGGGTCACCCGAACACCCGGGCCCGAGGGAAGCGCCTATAAATAGAGGATCAGCCCTCTATTTCAGGTATGGACATTTTTCCTTACCAAAACTCTGCCTCTCCTCTTGCTCATCAGCTCTCTAACTGACTTAAGCATCGGAGTGCCCGTGACAGACACCCCACCGGTGTCCTAATCACTTTGAAGTGCTTCTTCTTTTGCAGGTGAATAGCAGCAGAGTAGTCGTGCAAGTACATCCTAGTCCGAGCAATCACATTGGGTGTTGTGCCGGAGTTTTTCGGCATCAACAACCAACGTTTCTAAATTTTTAGAATTAAATGTATATAAATGTAACAAAGCTCTATTGTAAGTTATTGTTGTATACGTTGGGAGAATAAATGATTTGTTTTGCCAAATTGAATACTGGTTGCATCAGATGAACTATAAAGAGAGGACTTTTTCTTATTCTTAAAAAATGTAGAAAAAATTCTTTGTTTGGCTCTGATATATCTTGTGTTACAACAGTCCTTATACATTCTCACCTTTTTTAACCCACTTTCAAAATTTTTCTTCTGTTTACTTTATTCCAATCAACTGAAAAACTTTAGTTGCTTGAAAGAGTCCGCCACAGCTTGCTTTTCGAGAATACACTCTTAGTAGCGTTTCATCAGTTGTCATATCCTGGAAGCCGGCCGCCACCACCCTGTTGCACCAGATACATCATCTCAGAGGGGCGAAATCGGTTTTAAGAACAGAGATTTTTGCGCTTCAACTATATTCCTATTGGCTAAATGTTCTTTTATTTCTATTATTAAGTTCCGAGTTAAATTTCTAATTTCTTGTTTGTAATATTTGACACATTTTATTAACTAAAGTTATTTTAATTTCATTCATTAGTGTATTTCTTTAACACGGTATACCTACCACTGAAGGCCGGCAAAGTTTTTCTAGCTAGTTGATATGATATAAATTGAAGGCTATCAAGTTAGCTCAAGAATTGTTCCAGAAAAATGGAATCTAGTTCAAGCTGTATGCATTGAAATAATTCTAGCCCTAACATGCACGAGAGATAACCTTGTGATAATTATTGTGTGTTTCGACGTTCATTGCAATAGTTATTATTGGACTTTTAATGTAATGTCCGTTGGATTGACCAATTACTAGAGTGAAATTTATTTGAATATTTTATTATATTTCTTAATAATTCATCTAAACTCTAAATCTAAATTTTCACTTTTTGTAACATATTTGTTTTTCTACCTACACAATATTTAATTTTAATATACAATTCAAATTCTACATTTGAATGCAAACATTTAATTTAAATAAACATTCAAATACAATCTATGATCTAAATGGATTATTAGTTGTTAATATGTTATTTATGAGATTTAAAAAATGGATATCTAAATTATCTAGGATTACTTGCATTCTTTATACTTCTATTTTATTGTCTTCCCCCCCCCCCCCCCCCCCCCCAAAAAAAAAAGTACCTTATATGTTGAACTTTTACATTTTATACCCGCATATAACATTTAATGTATAAATCTATACCTTTTGTCAATCAACACATAATTTTGACATAAAAATACCCCAAGTACCTTTAAGAAGAAAAACTAAAGTTTGAATTACTTATCTTTTATATCATGTATTTTACTTTATTTAGAAAGTATACCTTGTATTTTAAAATAGCATTTACTTTACAAATTGATGCATTTTCTCGGTCAACGCATTATTTTTAACTTAAAATGCCTAAAATACCTATAAAAGAAAAACAAAATGACAAACTGGCGAACCTTTAGTTTTTTCAACAAAAAAATTCGAACTTCTCAACTCCATCCCTATTACGACTAGGCCCTTTTCATCCCCATCACCAGCCACCGCTTTTCCTACCCTGTCTTAGCACACCTCTGCCACTGAGCATCCATTCTTATTCACATATTGAAAGTTTTTTAGATGCATGGCAACAATGTTGAGTTTGCATATCTCTGTCGACGCGCACTGAGGACAACATTTGGCAGAGACATGCGATCTAGAGGAACATACGCTTAAGGATGGTGCTTGGGTGACCCTAGGTTCACGACGTAGTGGGATGAGATGATTTAAGTCAATATTTTAGTGAAATATTGAATTAGTTTTTTTTTCTAAAAAAAAATTTTAAGGATATTTCCGATTTCTTTTTAGGTCAAAATCTAGTGTGATCGAGAAAAATATATAGGTCTACACATTAAATATTATCTATTGGTATAAAAATATGGAACTTCAAAATGCATGTTATACTTTTGAAAAAAAAAATAAAGCGTATAAAAAGGTTAATAATGCTCAATTTTATCTTAAGGGTATTTTGGACATGTGAAGGACAACAAATTTAAATGTTGTATGAGAAATGGTATAAATTCATATAATGAACGTGATCTGATAGTATAAAAATATACAATTTTAAAAGACAAAGTATACTTTTTGAATAAAACAAAAATATAAGATATAAAAGAAAAATAATCTAGTTACATATATGTAAAATATGATATAATTTTAATGATCATTGCATTAATATAATAAAAATATGTAACAATAGACTAATATAACATTAAATTAAATTAAAAAAATTAAAATTTGTAACATGTTGATTAAGAAATGAGAGTTTGTGCTATGTTGGTCAATTAATAAAAAAAAAAAAAAGAGTGGATATTTGATTTTGGGTTTGTGGGGTGGGGGTGGTTGATCAAGGGAGAGTGAGCTGTAAAATAGAGTAACCCTAGCTAGGGCTTACCCTGACAAACAGACATCTTGAAACAGAGAAAAATAGTTCCATTAGGATATAGTAGGGCAGATCCCCAATCTGAGGTAAGACCCTCTTCGCGCAGACCCATTGGCCCCAATCTACTGCTTTAGAGAAGCACAAGGCTCGAGTCAGCTTACTGTGCGTACTTAACATTCATAATTTTAAACCCTTTTGACTTTTTAACCTAGCTATAATATATCTATATATATATATATATATATATATATAGACACACGCACTACTCTCTTTTTGTATTTCTGTGTGTGTTTGTGTGCGTGAGAGAGAGACATTGAATCTTGTTCATCATGTGGCTAAAGAAGATTAAGGTTTGATGACTATTGATCTATCTGTCTCAGTTTTGAGCCTCCAATTAATGCACAATATTATTACAACTATTACTGCAACCTGATCATATTCGTCATTATTAAGATATAAATTTCTGTGCATGTAAAGCTCAACTCCGAAAGAGTGACTAAATTTTTTGAGATCATAACTAATTAATTAAGGTAAGAATCCAATGAAGTTGCCGTTCTCTTTCATTGTCTTCGAATGAAATTGTTTTTCTGTCAAAAACAAAATGAAGTAGTTCTGATTGTTATTATTTTGACTTGTGTTCTGAGTTACTTTTTGTTACAGAAATTATAGTATAATTAAATAATTGACAATTCCTAACAAGGCTTTTTTTAAATAATTATTTATAAGCTTCTCATGATAAAGAAAAGGCTTGATACACCTCAAAATCAAGCTCCTCAAGTAGGTTGAGTCAACTAATTATATTACAGTTCAGGATCAAGTTAATTAAATTATGTAGTTAAGCTCATAGTTTATAAGTTGTTAAATTAAGGACCAGATTATCAAGTCAACGGGATGTTGATCAAGACCAAGTACTATTGAGTTAGAGCTTTTATCTCCTATACACGTGGATCACCTTCAGGTTGACACGAATCTATATATGTATATGTAGGAAAATAAATAACTTTTTTCTTCTCACATATGGCAAAATTATCAATAGTTGAAATCAGAAATAAACCCGCTGTTCAATCAAAAAAAAAAAAAAAATCATAAATAAACAGAGACTAGTGTTGAGGTCATCTAGGCTACTTATCAAACACAAGCCCAATATAACACACACACACACGTACACGTGTGTGTGTGTATATATGTGTGGTCGCTTTATGTTAATTATCTAATGTGTATGATGGCAATATGTTATGCATGATGAATCAGCATGAAGGCATATACATAGGCAGCATATTACATATATATGTGTGTGTGTGCATGCATGTGCGTATATGTGTATGTGTATGTGCAAGCATTAATTCGTGGCTGCATGTACGAATGAGGAAAAGCCATCACTGCCAAAAGCCTGCTAGGAGCTATTTGTTGCTGTTTGTGGGGATATGAGGATCTTTGAATCTCTCTCTCTCTCTCTCTCTCTCTGTTTCTGATCTGTGTGTGTCTGTGAAATATGGGGTTATGGTGGGGTTGGGTAGAAACCGATAAAGTCGAAATTGAATGTTGATCTCTGCTGTCTTTTTTTATCTTTAAATTTTATTTTTATATATTTTTATTTTAGTTTCTAATTTTTGGTCTCTCGAACTGATCACCAGTGTTCATTTGCCCTTCTCTGTGAGTCAAGTACATAAGACTATTTTCAAGTAGGGGCGGTGGTGATGATATGCCTTTCTTCAGATTGTATATACCTATATGTATATACACCCACATTATATGTAATCCCACATACATTTCTCCAGCCAAGTTGCATGGGCATTATGGAGGCATTTCCCTGTTGTTTCTGAACCACTACTCAAGGACATGATCATTCATACCCCACAAACCAGATGGCTACATATACATATGGATATATATATATTTTATATATATATATATAATGTATATACATTCACAATACACATTGATATAAGGTGGAGGACAAATAGTAAGGACAATATATATATATATATATATATATATGCTTGGACGGACTCGATATTGAGTTGAAGGTACATATTAACTTGCCTGTGGGCTTGCCTTTGGATTATATGACCTCATTGTATTTGATTGTTGTAGATCAGTAATTTCATGTATATTAACTTCACGTGTAAACTTTGAATTCCTCATTTTTAAATTTAAAAAAAAAAAAGTTTCCTATGAATTTGGTCTTGATTAATATTGAGTAAGTCAATTATATACTATTAGGATTCGACTGATCGTAATGTATATATTGAATGTTGGAGGATTTAATGCCCAAGTCAATTATATACTATTTGATTGTTGTAGATATAATTTAACAGTAATTTTATATATACTGATTTAACGTTAAGTGTAAAGTTTGAATTCCTCATTTTAAATAAATAAAAAAAAAAAAAGAAGAAGTTTCCTATAAATTTGGTCTTGATTGATATTGAGTAAGTTAATTATATTCTATTAGGATTCAACTGATTGTAATGTATGTTTTGAATGTTGGAGGATCTAAGGCCTAGGTTTGCTCAGGAGTTTCTACCATGCATGTTGGATAATTTGTAAAATTATAACTTGAACAATATTAGGAGATGAGTTTAAATTGGTTCATTTTTTTTAATTAATTGATAACGAAGTGCGAAAACTTATGAGTATCATAAACAACAAGAGCAATGCCTTCATTCATATTGGTAAATATTATTACTATTTTTTAAATTCACATGTATATGTGGAACCATTAGATTATTACATATTGTTATAAGAGCTTTTAGTTTCCAAAAGTGTTTCCGGTCAAAGTTAAAAAATATAATTTCTAATAAAAACTCTTCTGAGTAGACTTTAAAACTTGTAACAAAGTTTAAATTAGACATTGTAAACTTCAGTAATAAAATTTTTATTACTTATTATATACAACTTTAAAGATCATTTTGATCTCATAAGATCTTTGATTCCAAATACTTACTTCTCTTCTTTTACTGGCTAAAAGTAAAAGCAAAAGCAAAAACTTTACCAAACGGATCATTAGAAAGTATCACTTCATTAACTGAACTAGGACTAAATATGGGGGAAATGGAAGAAATTGAAAGGTCGGAATGGAAAGTACGCCTAGAGAGAGAGCATATGAATGCTATAGAATTTTTCAGATTCTATGTTAAGCAATTGAAACTCTAACAGAATTTCAAAATAATTGTGGATCAAATAAATATGTTTATGTTTTTTACCGTTTCTTAATATTTACTTTGATTTTTTCACTCTTCAAACTTATTTAATTGGTGGTGAAGAAAGTTAAGATTATTATAACCAAGACAATAATCGATAGATATATCCTACAAGTTTTTCCAAAATTTCTCACTAATGCCCATTGGGGCATTGACCTCAGCTTAGCTGGACTTGTGGAGGTCAAATAGGCCCAACACATTTGCCCGATAGAATTGGGCTCTAGCATCTTGTCAACGCCAGATTAGGCCTCCCTTTAGGCCCATACTCAAGAAGGCACATTTGTTTCTTCCCTTTTTAATTAAAGTGAGAAAGAAATAAGTAATTTATTTACCGATGTTGAAAAGATAGATATTATATTTAATAAAATAATAGAAATAAATAGTTTATTTACGAAACTTTTAAAATAAACATTATTTCTAGACAGTAAATAAGTTTTCTATTATACAAAGATATTCAGCAGCCTTAACAGTCTCATCTTTATTTTATATATAGAACAAAAATGATTGTCAAATTGCCGAAAACACAACTCTCCCTAGTCTTAAAACTTGTAAACAAGTGGCAATTCACGCACCAAAGAACCATAACACATACACGTGTGCCCCATCCCAACCAATCCTGTGTTGTAAGGAGGAGAGTAAACATCACACGTGCCAACACACGTTTCAGTAATCTAATCCATATTTCTCCTACTTGGCCTTTCTGCTCTTCTTCTTCATCTTCTTCTTCTTCTTCTTCTTCACAAAAGAAAAAAAACACATTTTTACTGTCTTTTTTTTTTCCCTCTTCGCTAAGCAATAGCAATGGCACTTACTTCGATTTCCCCACTATCCATAAAGACGATAACAGTCTCTTCCTCAAATTCTACAAAGTCTTTTAAGTCCTTTTCTAAGGCTAATAATAAGGATAAGCCCTCCTTCTCCATAGTCTGTACTCAACCCGGTAAGTATAAGTTGTTATTAGTATTTCTATTTGCTTACTAATACTACCAAGATGAAGATCAAGAAATAAGTGATTGTTATTGAAAATTGCATGAAAAAGAAAGATTGTCCCAGGAAAACATGTAATAAAGAGGAATCCAAGACCAACAAGACTAGTATTTGGAGCAGCAAACTGGTTTCAGCAACAGTGTTGACTGCTGCTGTCATCAGTTTTGGCAGTGGCATGCCTGCTGTTGCTGATCTCAACAAGTTTGAAGCTGCCACGCGTGGTGAGTTTGGAATTGGATCTGCTGCCCAATTCGGCTCTGCTGATCTCAGGTACTTTTTTTTTTTTTTACTTCTTTATTTATTTATTACCTTTTGTGTGGAATTTTGGGTATGTTTATAAGTAAGTTATAAGGATTATTGATTCCTGTTGTTCATTTACCTATTGTTAGTAAGTAGAATTTGGAAACAATCCAGTCCCGCTGCGTAGCTCAGCTGGCCAGTAAGGCTAGTGAGATGCCAGAACTTTTTATTAGAGAGGGCTAATAATTTTATACTAAATTATTAGGGGTTATTATGATCAAGTTTTCATTTTCAGGATGACTGTTATGAAAATTTATTCAAAATTATAGGCTATTTTTACCCCAAAAAAAAAAAAAAGTTGAGGGGGGTCCTAGGCCTTCATTCCCTCCATCCATGTTGAATGGGTTTCAGGATTTTAGGTTACAGGTTAAAAAACTGAAACTATTTTTTCAAAAGAAAAAGAATTTGAATGATACAAATTTAGATATCATAATACTAACATGACATAAAAAATTAATACTTGACTAATATTTGTGCATAATTAAACTAAAATTAATTAAAATTTGTATCATGTTGGTCACGAGTAAGGAATTTGTGTCATGTTAGTTAATTAATAGATGAAGAAAAATGGTTATTTAGGTAATTTTTTTTTTTTTTTCCAAATTAATCAAGTGGCCACGTAGGCCCCATGTCGCAAGAATTGGAAACAATCCAATGCTTATTAAGAATAGGAATTATAGTAGCGTAAATACTATAATGTTCTTGTGCTTAACTTAAAACCAAAACCAAAACCAAGGGCAACTTTTGAGTTAAACTTCCTTTATAAATTCCCTTCCTCATATAGTGTTCCTCTTACCAAATTGGCATTAGTAAGTTTATTGGTAAATACATGAAGAGGTGGGATAGAGAAATTAGCACTCTCCCCTTTCCCTCTTCCTCTCTTACTGATTACAAGTAAACTGTAAACATGCCCTTTATATGTATGGATTTAGAGAATGTGGTTTAATTTGTGTGTGTTACTTGTTGTTCTGCAGGAAGGCCGTACATGTGAATGAAAATTTCAGGTGATTTTTTTTTTCCCTACTCTATTCATGCATGATACAACCCAACATAGAAAATTATTTTGAAGTTTTGTCCTTCCTTGTTCTGCTTCAAAATGAAAGGGGGGGAAAAAAAAAACCAAGCTCAATCAAGAATAAATAGATTGCCCAGGTCTTGCTTAAAATTCCTTATCTCTCAAAAACTCAAAAAAATTTTGGGGCATGGTTTGACATCTTTATAAAGTCACTGGATTATTGCCAATTCTCGTTTGCTGTGAAGTACTAAATAAAGAGAGAATCTGTTTCTTAGTCTGATTGTAAGTTGTATACAATTTAATAATTCATTGATTTAGTGAAACTCTAATTTAATCAATCGTCATGATTCATGATACAGACGAGCCAATTTCACAGCTGCGGATATGAGGGAATCCGATTTTAGTGGTTCGACATTCAACGGTGCATACCTTGAAAAAGCTGTAGCGTACAAGGCAAACTTTACAGGTAAAAGCTTGTTGCTATTAGATATTTGTTGAGGCATTGACACAGATATTTTAGCGTTTCTGATATGTTGACGTGTGTTCGATCCTTGACAGCCAATCAGAGTTTTTTTCAAGAAATGGTTAGTAAGGTTAGTTTTAAGTTTGGGCCTTCGTGTATACAAGGCTTTGTGTAACTCTCATTAGACTTTTAGAGCATTATAAGAGAGTATCTTGAAGAGTAGAGAGAGCACAGTGAGAGAAAGAACTGCGATTGTTTTCTGGGGTGCTTCGGGTTGTTTGGCGTCTTTGTCAATTGCATCACTGTATTTTCTCTGTTGTTGATCAATAAGAGTAAACTGCCTAACAATTCGGTTGGAAAAAACTCGAAACAGATTAGATATGAAAAAGGGTCAATATGGGCTAAGATTAAGATATCTCAGTAGGTTTATGAATCAACTACCCTCCCCATGTTAGCCCTTTTTCAACTGAATAGGTTCGTAACAGAAGTAAGACTACTACTGACTTAACATCCTTGAGCAATTGGGTACAGTTTATATTGAGGTTTCTTGTATGTTACATCAAAATCTATATCCTCAGCCCAGTAGATCCATGTGATGTTTATTCTCGGACTTTGACTCAGTAACATTACAATTTCATTTTTGACATTGAACAGGTGCAGATTTGAGCGATACGTTGATGGATCGTATGGTAAGGCCTAAATCACAGGGTTTTTGTTCTTTATGTTTTGTGTGTCAGTATTGTCTCACCTGCATAATTATCATTGCTTATCCATGAAGATTACATCATCTGCAAATGTGTTTGAGAAACCAAATTTCTCTACCGTGTATATATTGTGTTGTTTCTGTCTCTAACTTCTTGGCTGCAAATCAAGGTTCTTAATGAAGCAAATCTGACAAACGCGGTGCTGGTGAGATCGGTTCTCACCCGCAGCGATCTTGGAGGTGCACTCATTGAAGGTGCTGACTTCAGTGATGCTGTATTGGACCTTAGCCAGAAGCAGGTAATTAGAAATTTCTCTTTAACTTCTACACACGTGAACAAATTGAATGCCTATTAATTGTTGTGTTTTAATAATGAAACAAGGCTCTGTGCAAGTATGCAAGTGGAACAAACCCAACTACTGGTGTAAGCACCAGAATAAGCTTAGGTTGCGGGAACAAACGGCGAAATGCTTATGGTTCTCCCTCTTCTCCTCTACTAAGTGCCCCGCCTCCGAAACTGCTTGATCGGGATGGCTATTGCGATGAAAGTAGCGGTCTTTGTGATACGAAATAATTTGGCAGTTGTATCCAATTCTGCTGAAGAAAACAGTGAATATAGATTACTTCTTGATAGACAAAGTGTCGAACCTAAACACCTTTTTTTTTTTCTCTACTTGAACATGAAGAAACAATATCATGATTGTAAACACGGCAGAAAGATCAACAGTTGTTGATATGTATGGACATATAATGGTCTTTTCATGAGAAAACAAGTTGTAAATTACCTAAATTCTAATTTCTATGCCTAGCATTCTTTTCAGTTATTCCCTTACAGCTAGTGGCATTTTTTCAACCAATCATAAATTCACATATTATATATCCTTAGGATCCTGTTTAGTCAGGAGACATGATGGCGTACAATCTTATATGTCAATCTCTAACCGATTGCAATTAAAATGTAATATTGACGATCTTCACAGATGATAACTAGCATTAGTTTTCTGCTAGGAACAAAAAGAGAAAAAAAAAAAAAAAAAAAAAAAAAGTATATTTTCTTGTTAATCCCACCAAATGCTGAAAGAATTGGGCCTCCATCATAGCTATTTTTGCAAGTTCTGATTTGGAGTCATGAAATAAACATGAGATTTGGTTGCTCAAATAGTTTAGACATATTACTCTCAAGAGAACCAATAAGTTCTGTTTCTAGAAGGCGCTAAACCAGATTAGTAACTTGTATCAGTCGAATGAAAAATGTACTAAACTCATATCATATCAATTGGTCAGCCAAAACATTTCTCGATTTGGCACAAACTGGTGTATTTCAAATCATAATCATGAATCTAAGGTAAAAGACACTAATTAACAAGTTTACAAAAAAAAGAAAAAAAAAAAGTAATTACAAGTAATAACAGAAAATGCATATGAGCCACCAAGTGACTCTGACAATTCTCCACCAAAGGAGAATTCCCACTTTGTCAGACACAAGTCCAGTACAGAAAAAAAGCCATCGTACCCTCATCGAATGCATCTGATTTCTTTTCTAGTTTTGTCCCAAAATCTAGTTTTTAGGATTTTTTTTTTTTTTTATTTGTGTGTGTGTGTTGTGGGGGGGGGGGGGGGGGGGGGGGGGGGTTCATTTCCTGTGTTTTCATTGTACTCTTTCCTTCTCAATTAGTTCCAATGCTCACACATATATATGCTGCATTGAAAGATTTTCACCATGACAAGTGACTAAGAAAATATGTTTTGGCGATAATAAACTAAGGGGTTACTTTAAGGTTAAAACAAAAAAGTCAATAAATGCACAATTATAAAAAAATAGTGGTGAAGAAACCGGCCCATATCTTGATGATCAGTGAAAGGTTGAAAACAGCAGCAAATAAAGAGAGGCCAAATTGCTTCACCTTTACATTTACACCTTTAAAAAAAAAATAATGAAAAAGTAAGGTGGACAAAGATAAAGTAGCAGCCAAATAAGCAAGAAATAGTGAAAAACAGCAATGAATGGATAGAGAAATGGATGTCTCCTTCAGGGTTGTCCCCAAAGCTTATCCCAATCAGGGGCTGCCCCCTTCCAAGCCTATCAGCCCCTTATTCTCCTTTTTTCCCTGTCTCTTGCTAATTCCTCCCTAAATTCTAACAAATCTCCTTACATAATTTAAACATTAATAACTTCTGCTAATTATCCCCATTAAAAAAAAATAAAATAACAAAATAACACTTTTTTTACCATGTTTAATGCCTGGACCGATTACCCTGGAAGTATAGTATATACATATATATATGGCAGTTTCTCACAAGTCTCAACAGTTTGTGGACAACTTCTATATACACACACACATATATATATATATATGCACATCGATATCTGTTATGTAAGTGTTTCTCGTTAGATGAACCTCATTATGTACAAACGTACGTGTAGACGTTGTCTGTGTGTACGTATTGTCTGTATATTATAATATAAAGTACATACATACTATATTTGATACAGATCCAGTGATTGCAGAAGTTGTTCGGTAATAATCCTCGGCAATTTACGAAAAAACAAAGATATCCCCGAAATACTAGTAACAATTAATTTCTTTAATGAGGCTTGCTTATCAGCGTACAGTATGTGAATTAAGTACCTGTTATTATTTTCTAAAGAAATGAGGCACATCTTTAAAAAAAAAATTAAACAGTTTCGTGAGGGTACCTAAAAAATTTGGACAAGACAATGCAGTTTCATGGAATCCCACATATAATTTTGACATATATGCATTCATAATGTACATATATGATAAATTTTTTGTGATAGATATATACCACATCATTAACTTTCCATTAGACTTCTTTTCCCTAATTAAAAAAAAGATCGGTGGTATTCTCATGCATGCTCTCCATCCACTGTCCATTTAGGAATCTAGGGTGGAAAGTATTATGATCTTACCTATTTTCTCATCGAGCTCAACCACAGGCCCATAATTCTCATAGGGAATATTACTTTTAAGGTTGGACCTTAAAGTGAAAACATGAGGATTCAAACTTTAATGTTGATATTGATGGAGAAAATACATCTATGATCGTTGTGTCATCACTCCTAAACAATAGATTATAGTCTTTTATGATAACAAAATAGATATTAGTAAAATTTTATGTAGTCCAAGATGAAAAGGTAGTAATTTCTAGCTAGCATACATAGTATTGTATGGAGCCATCATGACATGTCCCAGGCCTTGCCTAGATATACGTTCCTACTACATAACAGTTACAGAGAATATACATATACGTCCTTGAAGGTTGAAAATTATGTAAGAGGGAAACCAGAGTTTTCCAAGCTCAAAGGCACATGAGTGTAATATAATATATTTTCCTTTATTATTATTATTATTTTTGAAGAAAAGTATCAATTGATGTTAGGTAGCCATTCATTAGTTTTCTCTACAAACAGTATAATACGATAGCGATAAAGATTATATTATTGTTCTCAACTTATTTTGTGTCAGAACAACAAAATTAAATCAAACTTCTGCATATAGATTTACAAAAAAAAAAAAAAAAAAAAAAAAAAAAAGGAAGAACAAATTATGAGAAGTAGATGATCAAAGTGAGGGGCTCCGGGAACTGTGGAGGTTTGGGATTTGGGAAACTTAAGGGAAGCACATGAATGATGGTGCTGGCTGACATATATATATATATATATATATATATGAGGTTGCTGGGTTCACATGGTCAAATGATGTTTGTCTTACTTAGTCTGCAAAACTACAATTTTTTAATATCTAAAAAGTTTAATTATTCACTCCCACCCTCAACTGCATCAATGAGCGCGCATGGCATGCCATATGTTACTCCTGCCTTGTGTATACGGGCTTTTCTACTGTACATTCTAAGTCTACTTATATCTACTCTTTCATCTCCTACATATCTATCTATATATATATATATATATATATATTATGCCTTGACCGCCCCCCCCCCCCCCCCCCCCCCCCCCCCAAAAAAAAATTAAAGCCCATTTGGTAGCATTTTAGAAATAGGTTTTTTTTTTTTTTTTTAAACTTAAAAATCAACTCATATTTGATTAGGTTTACAAAGATATCTCTTGAGGATATACAAGTTACATAAAATGAAAACGAAAAATGAAAAACGACTCTAGAGTGTTTTCCCGTTTTCTTAACAAAATATATAATCTTTTTCTTTTTTTTTTTCATTTCTATTTCCTAACTAATACATAAAAAGAATTGTTATTTTAAAAACATTTTCATAACACTCATTTTAGGGAATGTGATAAAAATGTATTGAAAATAATACAAATTCCCCATAACCTTTGCTCAAAGGGGAGAAAGAGCTAATTAATAACATTTTTTAAACTTAAAAAAGTTAATAAAAAGTTTTTAAAAAATTTAAAGTAAATAACATATTAACTAATTAATAATTTAATTAACAGTAAATACTCAAAACATCACAATTAATTCATATATTAAGGGCCAAAACACCAAACTTGCAAGGGAAGCAAGCAATTGCTGATATGAAAAAGAATTTATGATGTATAGTTGACACAAATTTTCGATTGAGTACATTCGTCTGCCTTTTTATAAAAGATTGCTTTTATTATCTTTAATTTTTTTTTTATTTTGTTTGTCATTGAGGCTAGATTCTAAATTTCTTTATTTTTATTTTTATCTTTTTAATAAATTCGAATGAGGAATATTTAGTTTATCCGCACCATTTACATAAAAGACACGAAAAAAAAAAAAAAAAGAGAAAGAGAGAGAGAGTAAGAGATAGCCCTTCCGCGATTTATTAATATTATTATTATTATTATTTTTTTTTTTTGATCCCCAACTGACGCAAGAAAGAAAAGAGAGAGAATAGTGAAAGACCCTTAACGAGGGATGGCAAAAGTAATAAGCCAATAAGGAAGTCAAACTTGGTCAGAAAGAATCAAAAGCTCTCCTCCTTTTTGGAGTCCTCCTAAGCATGTTCGGTTTGTGTGTCTCTCTCTCCCCCTCGAAGTTTGAGTATTGTGCATTATGAGTCCATGAGAGCACGCCCAATCATTGTGTCGCCTCCAAAATTCCCCATTGCTTAAACTGGATTCTCATGCTTGACTTCAACTCAAGTAACGAGGTACACTACTACTCCTCGATCTCTCTTGGTCAAAATTTTATATATATTTTTATATATACATATATAAAATCTAGTACTCTTCCTGTCCGGTTACTCTCATTCCTCATTATTAAAGACATGTCTCCTCCTTTTGTTTTGATACCAAGTATTTAAACCCTTACAAATATACATCATATGTAAATATTTTTCAAAATTCACTTCACGCGGTCACAAGCTCTATATTCACAATTTAACTATTTCTTATCTTTCTTCCAAGGTCCATCGAATCTGAGACACTGCTTTTCTATTTGGGAGCCAAGATGGGTCAGGACCATTATCCAAAGATGACAGCTATGTATACATTTATATATATATATATCTAGCTGTCATATATATATATATATGTATTTATATTTCCTCTGTTGTATTGAATGAAAGCTTTGAGTTTGGTGTTTTCAACGTTCAAGCTGCAATATTAAGGATGATCAACAATCAAGAGAACCTCCTTCCCGTTGAGTCATATCTTCCCCTTCTGAAGGTATCTAATAAATATATCTATATATATATATATATGTTCCTACAAAATCACTCAAGATCATAATTCTTAATATTGTGATGTATATATGTTTTTTTATTTGACAGACTGACTTCCACTAACAGATATGTATATATATATATATATATGTATAAAGATGTGTCGTAGTGATATGACAACAAACATAAGAAAGCTAGCTTTTCCTGCCTTTTCTTAAACTTTGTCGACCCAATATTTTGTGTGGTGTGTTCCTACAACCTTATTCTCTTCTCTTGGCGCGTTCCATATACTAAGAGAATCCTGTTGTACTTTATATTTATTTATTTCTGTTTTCCCTCTTTTTGTTAAAATGATCTTAAAGCATGTTTCATTAAGAGTTGCTTGACCCTACAGACTATATATTATCTTAAATAGTAACATATTCTTTACCATTTTTCATCTGCACTTCCCCTTCCTTGTGTGTCTGTGTATATATATGTGTGTGTATGTGTGTGTGCGTGTGTTTGTGTGCACATGTTGCAATTAGGCAAAATAAATAAGTACTAGGAAGTGCATGCATCACCACTATGAGACATGAGTACTGCTAGCGGTGACATAGAAATTAGCTTGCAAAAAAAAAAGTCTAATTCTAAACTGAATATAATAAGGATTACTAAAATCCTAATGTGAACATTTGAACGATAGATAGATATATGTATATATATATATATAAATTGTGGGACTAAACACAAACACTGCTTTACGAACAATATTATACTTGGTATAGAATGGTACACAGTTTTAATTAGTGTCAAACTTATTGAGATGGACAGATGTATTAAGATGTCAGTTGCCTCTCTCTCTTTTTGATTTTTAAGCTTATTCAAAAACAAAACAAAAAGAAAAAAAAAAAAAACTAGTCAAAAGTGGCAGTATATTATTCTGGTGACGATCTATTATATATCCACGTATATACGTACCTCTTGGTACTTCCATTTGAAAGCAGTAAAATTGTTATTACTTTAGAACTACAAGTACTCTGGCACGAGAGCTTATTTTGCTACTTTCTTTTTCTTTAAACTTTTGTTCCCTTTTCCTTCTTTCTTCCTTGTATGCTTATATGTTTTTGTCCACAAGTCCACCACTGAACACAAACACACATACGTACAGACACGTATGTTCCGCAAACTGACTAACAAAACAAATTATACGTACGGCCAGTATTAAAAAAACTTTCAAGTACCAATTCATTTGAGTGTTTGATACTAACATTATAGTCTTTGCCAAACGACCATATGACATCTCATAAACTCAAGTCTACAAAATTAAGCCCTCCTTTGGATCACAAGTTCGAAATCCAAATTCAAACTTTTTTCTACAGTGTAAATTTGAAATTTATTTAACTTGTTGTTCAAAATTATGAACCAAACGGTCTATAAATATTTCAGTTTTTCAAAACTTGTAATCCGCTTTCAGTTACAAAAATTACATTGCAACTTTCTCAGCAATCACTCAGACGGCCAGGCGTAAATACGTACGTGATCAAACTCATACATATAACATCAATGAAATCTTGAGATCACAGTATAATATATATTGTTCTACTTCATGTAGAACATACAATGATATATCTACATGGACAAAGGGTTACATATTAAACCTTCTCAAAGATGAAGTTTAACTTCGACAAAGGCAAAAACATATTCCACAAGTGCTCCTCAATGATAACTTGAGCAGTAAGGCCACAAAGTCCACCTATATATATATATATATATATATATATATATATAACAACCTTATTCTGTAGCAAATATTGATCTAACTACTAACATTTATAGTCGTCTCTAGTAGTATATCAATCAATACAAAGGGCAGCAAAGAGTCGATAATCGCTTAATGCAATACGTACGATACTTCCCTTGTGTCTTATTATGTACAGCAACGCGGATTAATAGCACTTCCTTAATTTTTCATTTACTGTAACTTCCTATCATGATTAATTAGTATGCATATCAACTAATTACTGTATAGTAGTAATTTTATTTCTTAAATCTTTCACTTCCACAGATCAATCGGGCAACTGGCCGAGGTAGATGTGGAAGCATAGTCCTGCACGATTTCGGGCCTTTTGGACTGATCATTGGCCAACAAGTTCATGTGTTCAGCCACATGAAACACATGATGAGCTGCATTGGAGTAATTAGTGCTTGTTTCCTTTGAAGCATCCTGATCATGGCTGAGCTGAGAAGCAACAAATTTGTCGAGGACTCTCCAATCCGTGACCTGATCAATTGCCGCCTGTTCGCTATTGTTGTTGGTGCTAAAGAGTGAGCTCAAGTTCTGCTGGTTGTTGTTGTTGTTGCTGCTTTGTTGTTGAACTTGCTGATCTTCCTGTGTCAGCGTCGAAGACTGCATCGCAGTACTTGCAGCCGTGTTTCTGTCATAGGCGTATGGGACTTTCGGGCTCTCCAATTGCGGGAGTTGAAAGAAAGAGTCTGCAGGCATGTTGTTGTACTGCAATTCAAGCTCTTGCTTGCAGGCGTAGATATGGTGATGATGTTGGTGATTGTATGACGCGATCAAAGCCGAGGGGTGAAGAGAGATTCGCCTTGGGGAGTCCAGTTGTTCCGGCATGAAGGATACTTGGTCGTCGTACCAACACGGCGAGTCGTATTCGCCGACTTTCCTCACTGTTGCCATCCTCTTCTTGAACACCCTACATACAACCCATCCTTCCTCCTGGTGCCAATCAAATTCGGTTTAGAGATCATATAGCATATTGTTGAGGAAAATCATCATAAGAAAAAGGTAAGAAAAATGAAACTTCTTATCTGAATATGACAAGAGACATATATTGACATAAAAAATACATGAATCTGATATTATATAGTAGAGGTTGAATTAAGAATAGACTATTTAAGCCATGTGTTTCTTGTAGATTATTTTGTTTTCTGTGTCCCAAGTTAAACTCATTAATTAGAACAGAACTATTAATGCTAAAAAACTTCTTCTAGTTATTATTCACACAAATAAAAGAAAAAATAAATTTATATTTATAACTAGAAGAATTAAATTTTATATTAATATTTTAATTTCTACTTGCCAATGTATCTTTATTGGTAATATATTAAGTTACATCCCATTTAAACAAGTTACTTTTATCACTATCTTTTCTTGCCATGAGCTGGTTAAAAAAAAATAAAAATAAAAACTAGTTAATTTCACATTTTATACGGACGGATCTTTTTATATCTATACAGGTTACTAATATTAATGCTGAATCATGAGTTCACATTTCGTTCTTAATTCTACAAGTTAATGAGATAAAAGTACTCCTGATTTAAAAATAAAAATAAAAAATAAAAAAAAGGATGTATTTTTGAACTAGAATGTTTTTTCATTTTTTTTTTCTTTACTTAAATAGACCTTTTACTTTTTTTTTTTTTTTCTTTTCTTGGTATTTATTACTTGCCTGAGGAGTTCCATTTTCGTTGGTTTCGAGTCTATACTCATGCATGATCCAATCAGACTTTTGGCCATTGGGAGCTCGGCCTTTATAGAAAACCAAGGTCTTCCTCATGCCAATCAGGCTATGCCTCGAATAGATAGCCTTGTCTCTTCCTGTCGCTTTCCAAAACCCAGCTTTTGTTGCTCTGTTTGTCCTAGTTCCTGTTGGGTACTTCTTATCTTTGTGACTAAAAAAGTACCACTCATTTTGCTCCTCAGTTCCTATTTTGCACAGTTCTGCTCATTGAGTAAACACCATTCATCAATTTAAGTTGTACATTAATATATATCAGAACATTTATATATATATATATATATATTTGTGATGTATGATACATAAATAAGAGATTAGTGTGAAATAGGGCTGCTAGTAGGTGTCAACCTATTTTACATGGATTAATTTTTCCTGATGTTATTTGTTCCCTCTCACTATTTATATGTATTTATATATATTATGTATTATATATAAATACGAGCTTAGCATGGGGTTGCTAATAGGTATCAACATATTTCCTTGATGATAATTGTTCCCTCCCATCATATTATATATGTATATGCATAAATACTAATCATTGCTTAATTTCACTATTTTCCTTCTTTTAAAAAAATATATATTATATTATTTAGAAAGGAAAAATTTTAAAGAAGTAACGTAACCTTGAAGATCCCAAGGCTCAATCTTGTAAAGATCAACATCTTTGATGACATCAAGATCAATTCTTTTCGAAGCAACCTTTTTTCGGAGGTAATAATCCACCAGTTCCTCATCTGTGGGATGGAATCTGAAACCCGGCGGCACATGTGAAAAAGTATCCATGCTATCTCTCCCCAAAATTATCAAAACCTGCATCCATTAAGCCCCAAAACACGCTTAATTAAGCAATAATTTCAATCTAATTTTTACGGCGCTTGTAGTGATCAACAAAATCATATGTACATCTGTATACGTATGCACTTTATATATATGTAATGTTCAAATATATACAAAATCAGCTCCTGATTAACTGTGAGAGAAGAACTGATCGTAGAGTGTATGCATTAGGAATATTAGCATGCAAAAGTAGTTAACAAGCCAACAATTGTATTATTCCACTTGATTAATCTATTATTCAAACACTTGAATTCAAAAAAAAAAAAAGAAAAAAAAAAAAAAAAACCTTGAGTTCCAGTCTCTGAATGTCTTGTATAAACTACAAGGCTACAAATGAAAGAAATTTGTTTATCATTGAAGATTATTGTGTCGTTTGAAATTTTGTTAAAATTAGGAAGAACGATTTGTTCATCATGTTCAACATGATATTTCGCAATCATTACACCCACCAAGTCTTCCATTTAAAACGAACAAGTGTATACATAAAAAAAATATACAGGTTCGCAAAACTAAGCAATAATTTTCAGTGACTATCATTTAAATATTGTTTTTTTTTTTTTTTTTTTTTATGTTTAATATTTGAGAAGATGGGAAAATAGCATATACTTTGCATTGACTTTTGAAAGTGATACAAGTATTGATATAAAACATCAAATGAACTACCATCAACAGCATATATTCACTTTCTTTTAATCGTAATTTATTTCAATTCTAACCCTAACGGCGGACTTAATTATTATAGCAAGGCAAAAAGAACTTTAACTACATTTCAAATCTTGACTATAGATTAATGTTCTAAACCAAGATAGATGTCGGGATCCTGAACAGAAAAATAATATCTACATCACATAAATCTGCTCAAATATTAGCCAATATTTCAAAAATCTATGAACTGTAGAGAGGAAAAAAACAACAAGCATATTATATATATATATATATATATATATGCAACTCTAAAATAAATGTCTGTTTGAACACTATTTTGTCTGTCATATATGTTAGGTGACATTAATTTAATCTTTGTTGATCTATTTTTTCTCTCTAATTAATTGAATTTTGAAAACTTAGTTATTAACTGTCCAAGAATTGTAAAAAAATAAAAATTAAAAAATAAAACACAATTAAAACAATCCTATAGATAATAAGACGTATTTATATGCATCTTCTCGGGAAAAAAAAATAAAAAGTGTACATGCATCTAAAATTTCTTAATCATGCATGGGGGTATCTGATGAGTAAATCTCGTATCATATGCATGGCATTCTTAATCTCAATCGAGGCTGGATTAATCTGTAATAAGATGACGCAATAACAAGAATAGACTATAGAGAACAAATTAAGTAGGAAAATAATGAAAATTTCAACTGAGAAACAAACTACTTTATGCTGTTATGCATACATAAATAAACTATCTACTCATCTTTTAGACATCGTAAAATGCAAAAGAGATAAATATAAACTAGATATTAGATGACATTGAATTATTTAATATCCCAGATAGAACTTTTGTTTTAATTAAAAAGACGAAAATTTCCTCATAAATTGATGTACAATATCTGATTTTTTAAACCCACAAAACAAAACAATAAATCATAATCGTGTCCTTTAAAAAAAATAAATAAATAAAAATCACGTTGTCAAATGAGAAAAAAAAAAAAAAAAAGGAATATTGCAATCCTTACATTGAAAATGTATATAAGAGGACATACATATATACATTATGCAATAAATTCAACAACAATATAAAAAAAAAAAAAAAACAATGAATAATATTAAATAATCAAGTTTACGCCCAAGAAGAAAATAAAGGTTTCATGTTAGGAAGCCATAAATGATGTTGCTTTTCTTCCACTAGATGTTTGATGGTTCAAGACAAAGGATTCATTATGCTCCTTATAAGCACTGCTATATATATGTACAGCATGAAATCCATGATCGTGTGAAGTGAAATCCAAGATTAAACATGGGAAAGAGTTGTATAAATTAAACACATATTATTTTATGAAATGATGTCATATTATAGTAAACCAAAGTTTATGATTTTCCTTGAAATAAAAAAGAAAAGGCTCAAAACAAAAGTAAAAGAATAAAGAGGTGAATAGAAGGACAAATGCTTATGGACATGGTTAATCAATATGTTGTCTGATATATAGACATTGGTATTAGACCTATATATATAAATATATATATATATATATATCATTTATCTAAGTCAATGACACTAAAACTACAACAAAACTCAAACATCCAGATCAGAGCTAAAAGTAATCATGAATTCTATGACCGGAAAAGAAATATGAGTGTAGAAGATCATCTAGCAATTTTTTTTTCTGTCCTTTAATTACTCATTATCATTAAACCTAATATCTTGCTTAACGAGGAACAAAAGTATATATCTCCACCTAATGAGGATCATGATTATAGGAAACATGAACAATATATCCTTATTATAGATCAAGAGAAGCAAATATTGATCAGAAAAGAGAACAAGAAGAAGATGAACAAGAGGGAAGAGGGTGACAAAACTAACAGACAACCTTAATAAGGATTGTACGGAGCACAATTTTTTCTTCCCCCAAAGCTAAAGGTTGTAGCTTAGCTTCCTCAGATCCGGTCGAACCAAAGCTTGTTGGGATATCCACCTATCGGCTCACAGACAGACAACAGCCACTTTCTATAAGCTTGGCTTTCGTCACCCTTTGTTCTCCTTTTAACTTTTTTTCCACACAAAAGCCCACTGAAGCAGACAAAAGAGTACAGAAAGAGAGACCAAAAGAACAACACAAACACACAAGCAAACAAACAAGGAAGAAATAAAGATGGGAATTAACAAGGAACAAAAGAGATATTCCTCGGGAATTGAACTGAAACTGAAGCCACTTTCAACCCTAACACTATTTTGTCCTCCCAAGAATGTAGCAGTTGTAGTGTCAAGTAGCTGTCGAGGGATCGAGAGAGAGAGAGAGAGAGAGAGAAAAGAAAGGATCAGATCCCGAGGAACATAACCCAATGGAAAGGAAAGTGATGAAGAGAAAAAAGGTAAGAGCTAGAGGGAATAAAGGGGGTTTCAAGAATGGGAAAACGGAGAAGAAAAAGAGTTAAATAGAGAAGCAAACAAATCCAGAAAAAGTGCACACACAAACACACACATGCCCTAATGATCCACCCTTCTCTCTCTCTCTCTCTCTAAAGAGATATACAACTTTCTCTCTCCTTATCTTCTTAAGTGGAAGCTTGATTGCTGCAAAAGCTTTGCCCGAAAAAAGTCGGGCGCTAAAATGGCTCAAAGAAGCGAATGAAATATATTTATATATATCAAGAGAGACAGTTTCTTGAGAGAAGTTAAGGGCAACCTCCAAAGCAGCCCACCAGCAACTGATAGAGACCAGAATTTTATGTTTTTCCTTTTTTGTTTCTTTCTCTCACCTAGGTTGCCGGAGAGAGAGAGAAGGTGGTGATCAGTTTTAGAGAGTTGAAGAAGATCGGACGGTGAGCACGAGTTGGGGTTCTTAAAGACTGAAAGGACAAAGAAAGTGTATTAATTAAATATCTTAATTAATTAAGGACAAAAAAAATATATATGATGATGATGAAATGTAATCAATAGAGGATACTTTTTTTTGTTTTTTTTTTCTTTGGTGGTGAACAATATTTTCCTCCCGCAAAAGGGTTATCTTTTAACTCTAACTAAGGTTTCTAAACATATTATTCAGTTCTTGAATTTATACCGCGTGATGTGCACGTCCATACAATGATACAAATTACAAGTGCACTAAAGTTACCTCTATACATGTACTTGAGTAATTACTAGCCTGAAGATGTAGGGTTGCTGGTGTCCTCATATATATATATATATATGTGTGTGTGTGTGTGTGTGTGTGTGTCTACCTTGCCAATAAATAGACATAACTTTTACTCTCTCTTTCTTTTTTTTTTTTTTTTATGGAGAATTTAAACTATATATGTCTTATGGTGGAGTCAGGTATTTAGTTACGATAGGATATGCTTGGAACCACTAGACATATCAAAATTTTGCTACTTAATTAAAAAAACTACTCACATTGACACTGCCATGATCATATACATGTTCTTAAAGTTAGTGCTGATACATGGAGAGAAGCTGAAGCTATATATGAGAATCATTGCTAATTTCTGAAACACTTACATTGTATTGCTAACAAAGTAACGAGAAAAATAACGCGGAAATTAATCTTAATACCAAAATACGTGTTAAATTAACTAGAAAAAATTTTCAGCAAAGCCTATTTTAAAAATAAAAATAATAAAAATAATAAAAAAGCTTAAACTCAAGAGATATATCACCATTACTTGGGGGAAAGAAAATTTAAACCACTACTTTAAGAATACTTTCGTTATATGCAAAAAATAGTTTTTTTAGCCCTCATCTAATTCAATCTTAAGATGTTAAACCATTCATCTAATTAATCAAAATTTCTCAATAGGAAGCGAATGGCATTTTCTTCCCATTGAATTTAATTATGTCTTAATGAGTTTATTACCTAAACATATTAGAATGGATTACAATAATTACAACTATCACTAAATCTAAAGAATGAACTCATTATTCCATGGAAATAATCGTTTTTTATTGCCATTTGGTAATTTTTATAATAGGAAAAAAAAGTCCCATAGTTATTAATTGGTTAGGTTATAGTACCACTTCTCTGAGAAAGGTTTACAAGGATTATAACCTAATAGTTGAAATCCTCCTCTCCACATATTTATATAATTAAAAAATAAAAAGAAGAAGCGCGTGATATTGAGAGACAGAGAAATACCCTAAACTAATATGAAACAACCATATTCTATTCTATTCTAGATCATAAATTATACTACCAAAAAGTACCCTAAACAATCCATAAATGGGGTACGTGTACCTGATCAAAATTGACAATACAATATATGTGCACCCGGTTCTAAATTAGACAATCTATCATTACTCATTAGTCACCCCTAAAAGAGTGATAATGTGTCTTGTTTTTTCGACTAAAGATCTTGAGTTCAAATTATCACTGTCGATATAAATAATTCATATTAAAAAAATATCCATATCTCACAGGGGGTTCTCATATATCTGAAATTACCTAAGTATACGATCACCCAAATTATACAGCCTCCAGCCCCCATTAAAAAAATAGTAATAATTAGTATTAAATAAAAGAAATATATATGTAAAAAAACTATGCTTCAAAAAGTGCAAATAAATAAATGCCACAAATTCTGAACAAACTCTTTTAAGGTTCGAGAAAATTTTAAATAATTATCCTCAACCCCTTTACCAGCAATTGCACGCGGGCTCTGGTTGGTTGGTCCGCAAATTTTTATTTTTATTTTTTTTCCTTTGGTTTTTGTTTTCTTTTTTATTCTGTCTCAAAGCTTTTCATGAGCATGTGGGCCCCACAAACCGACCTACGACAATACGATAGGGACACCTCTCCAAATACACATTAGATTGGATTTATAGATTTCACTTAAAATTATAAATAAATAAAAAATCCCAAAAACGAGTATTAGCAACGGCTTGAGCCCTTGAGCCGAGCCGAGCCAGGTTGGAATTAGACCGCGACATGTCAGCGCGTGTGTTTCTGTGCCCCTTATGGTGGAGCGTGGGACCCACCGCGACGGAATGAATGCTCCGGTTCTGAGTACGTGGCGGCTGGTGGTCCGGCGTGGGCTAGCCCACGATCATTAGGCTCACGATTTGAGAAGTGGGCCCCATGCCGTCAGGCCTTTACGGGCCCATGTGCGGGGCCCCACCATCCCCCTTACTCTTTTTTACTTTTTTTGGCCATATAAGCTTATATGTAAACACTCCAAAAATATGTCTATCATATTTGCTATATATATATATATATTATATATATATATATATACATACAGTGGCTATGGCGTATGACAGGTGGACAGATATGGTTGGTGCTTATGCGTGTCGATAAGTTAAGGCAGGCCCCACCCACCACAGGCGGCCACGTCGCTTTTTCTCCGGTGTCTCGGGCCGGTTCGTCGCCTTGGGTTGGGGCCTTTAGGGTAAAGCTTATATTTACATATTATATAAATAGTTTTTATAGTTTATATTTAATGTTTGTTCTCTGCTTTAATTTTGTATGTTAACGAAGTGGTAGAGAAGTGAAGCGAAAGTCTCACACGTGGACAAAGTGTCACCCTTGGCCCCCACTATGCTGACGTCACTTAATTTAACTTTCAATAATAAATTAGGACCCTAAACAATTTTATTACTTTAAAGTGTAAAGTAATTCAATTTATAAGCAGTATATTTAGTGTTGTAGCCTAAAGAATATCATACAAATTTGTACATAATACACAAGTCGAATATTGGATCATAGATGTTATAATTAGTACCAATTCTGAATGTACTATAACTATAAAAAATGATCCTTTTTACTTTCAATTGATTGCCCAAAAATTGACATAATTACTTTTGAGTTTCGATACATAAATTATTTTTTATTCATTTTTTATTTTATAAATTCTTACCTACGGAACTTTTAGTAAATTATAATTCATTCATTTTAATTATACTCCTTATCCTTGGAACTGTGGAGCATAACGTGAATATCAATTCAACAAAAGTGTGTGAGTAAACTACTAAAGATGGTACGTAATTTTTCTCTAGTAAATAATTTTTTTTTTTAAATTATGTAGTGGGGTCAACTCGATTACATCTCAAGAAAAACAAAGAATTAGCCAATTAACAAGGTTGTTTAAAAATATTTGGTTAAAGATTATTATTTAAAAAAAAAAAAAAAAAAAGGTTCCATCTTTAGTAGTGGTTAAGCTACACTAGCAGTCTTGTACAAATAATGTGAAAGGAACTTTATACAATTAATTAAGAGAAAAAAAAATTAAAATTGATTGAAGCTTCTAAAACATAAACTTCTTTTTGTTGGGATCTAAATCAATGACAATAAAGTTTAGCGATGGGATTAGCAGAAGTTTAATCAGAGCAAGTGGGAAGCTGACCCAACTAATTGTGGGGTCCCTCTCTATCATTGCTGATAAAGACACATTATTGTCTCGGTTCCCCACGTTTAACCAAGGGATGGGCAACTCCTCGTAAAGTTCCTTTTGAATTTAAAAATTTTTAAAAAATATATGAGTAATTGATCTAAATAGTCCCTAAATTCTTTATGAGGTGATATTTTTATCCCTATTCTTCTTTTTTTTTTTTTTTTTTTTTTTTACCATTATGGTCTTTTATATCCAAATTCGTTAACTTGTGGGGGTATTTTGAATAATCTAACATTAATTAATTTAACAAAAACTAAAAAAAAAAAATCATAAAAAATAATAAAGAAGTATCATCTCCTCTCTCTCTATCTTCTTTTTTCAAAACCCAGTTGAAAGGGGGTGATCTGCGACGGGAGAGGGGACGTGAGTTCAGCAGCAACGGTGGCAGCGTAGGGGGGTGAAGGGGGCGAACAGAGGCAGGATAAGGGGACCCAATCGTGGGGTGGGGGCAAATAGCTGCGAAAGAGGGCGAACGGCGGTCAGAGGGGGGGGACCCAGTCACGGGGTGGGGGAGAAACGGTAGCGGGAGGGGGGTGGGGGCCGAACGGCGATGGAAGGGGGGCGGCGAAACCGAGAGAGGGAGTAGGGGGGGCAACCCAATCGGGGTTGGGGGGGCACATAGAGAGAGAGAGAGGGGGGAGGGGGGGGGGGGGGGGGGGGGGGGGGGGAGGGGGAGAGGGAGAGGGAGAGGGAGAGGTGGGCGAAAAAAGAGAGAGACAGAGAGGGGAAGGGGGGAGGGAAAGAGAGGTGAGGGTTATTTAGTCATTTTAGTATAAAAATTAATCATTTCAGTTAGATTCCGTTAGAAATTTAACGGATGTAGACGGAAAGGACCAAACTGTCACCTTTTAGAAAGTTTAGGGTCAGCACAAAAAAAAAAACAGGGATCAAAATGTCACCTCGTAAAGAGTTCATAGACCATTGAGGCCAATACTATATATATATATATATATATATATATATATATGAAATATCCTATATCCGGTCTTGGATATCATCAGATGCATGTAACTTTAAAAACTTATTATAATTATTTGATTTACATGTAACTTCCTATTTAAAACGTACTATAATAACTTCTTATTTATAATTAAAATCACCTAGCTAATTGGTACAACGTACCACAACAAAAGGTTACAAATGCTATATAGGGAGGGTGCTGGATAGCAGGCCCTCCCTCTATATATATGGATAAAGTCTTATGTCACCGGATGACCGTATAGGATCGATAATATATCATTATATTTTACAAGAGCTTGTAATACTAATATTAATGATGTGTAACATTTTCAGTTGATACAAAAATTTTAAAATTAAACATATTACATATATATTTATTAATAATATTACACGTAAATCAAATATATATATATATATTAATAAAGAGGCTAGATTGTGGTGTTTGATCTTTCATTTTACTCTATACGGGGTTTATCCTAATTCCTATAATATCATGTAGTTAATAGGTTAGTGAATTTTCTTGATCTCCAAGTTTAGATTTCTGCTTGTCATGTGGTCCTCTTGCTATTCCCTGGACATATCATATATCTCAAAAAATAAGCACTTTTTTAAAGTTTGTTCTTTTTCTCTTTATTGACAGAGAAGCAGTTTTCGGAAGTTTATGCTTTTAACAAGTTTGTTTCTCTCACTTAAATGGAACAGTTTTTGCAACTTCAAAAGGTATTGAGTAAAGGTTGGGCAATATCTATGAAGTATCTAAACAAGTAGGCCATACGCTTGGAAATTATATATATATATATATATATATATAGCACAATAAATATTTTCACATTCTAGAGATCACCAATTTGTATACATCAAGGAAGACGACTCTTTACCAGTCTATTTTCAAAAGGACAACACGCGGGCAAATATCGTTTGTCGTCATGACCAATCGATCGATGGTACACCAATTGTTGACCAAATTTATTATTTCTATATATATATATATATATATATATATTCGGTGAAATAATTTGTGGAATTTAATTATTTAATTAAATGTTTGACTATTTTGTCTACTAAAGACGACCAAAAAAAAAAAAAAAGGGAAATTTTTTTTTCTGCTAAGTCTATGGAAGGGCCGGAATTTAATTATAATGATCTGAATTTAATTAGCTACAACCCTCTCCAAACCGGTGAGAACATACAAAAAATGAGAATGATCGTCTCTCATCGTATTAACTCTGAAATATTATACCCCTTGTGTGCCTGTTAATTTAATAGAGGAATATGTACATTACCATTGATAACACCTAATATATATACACAAACAATACTTTTCATTTCAGTCTATCATGATTCACCTATTATGTACAATCCATTATAATGAGCCAGCATCTATATGTGTGTGTGTTGCAAATTCATTGATGTGTTACACAAGTTGTGTAAATGAATTTAGTGTTATCATTTCATATATGGGTGTCAAGGAATCTAAATGTGGGCATATCTTTGTAGTGGTTCTCACCAGGTCACAAGGTCATATTTGTTATCTTAAAGCACATAAGCTCTTTCGATGTTCCTTTAAAGAGAGAGAAACTTCTACAAAAATACCATGATGGAGTTATGTTTTTGACCATTCGATTTATTTTAAATTCTCTCAAGTTTACTTTTTTTTTTTTTTTTTTCATTCTTGATATATATAGAGTTTGATTAAATATAATTTTAACGTTTAGAAACATAGGGATATTTATCAAAGAATAAGAAATTTGTTTTTTTTTTTTTTTTTTTTTTTTTTTTTTTAAAGAAAGAAATTGGTCCCCCACATGATACATAATGAGTGAGCATTGCAAATGGCTTAAAACCTTAAAAGGCTTCAAGTAAATATGATTTTTTTTTTTTTTTTTTTTTTTTGATAGCAAAGTGAATATGAATTGTTATACCAATTAGAAGAAGCCATTTTTATTCTGGCGTGACAGTCGAATTCCCTATATTGAACAGTCTAAGCTAAAGTAGTTTTTGAACCTCCACACCACTCTTTAGGCCTTACATATATACAAGTGTGTCAACCATATATAAGAGCTAGAGCTTCCATAAAAAGAAAAAGAAAAAGAAGATTGAAATACAAAAGAAGGGGAGGGCTTCAGTTGAATTTAGTTTATATAAGTATACACACGCGCATTAACACGTGGCAAGCAGGGATTGATATTGTGGAATGTTAATTATCTGTCACTGTCTCACAAACTTGATTATAATTATTTATGGACCTGACCTATAAACAAAATAATAATAAACATATTAGCACGTGATGAAAAAAAAAAGAATGGGGGTAGCTTTTTATTATTTTGGTAATTAATATTGTTCCAGAAAGAACAGAAGTAGCATGGCCAACCTTATACAGCCACCGAACCAAACCAGACCATTATTCGTGACCTTATTTGTTGTTGTTGTTGTTATATATATCAGTCCCTTTCATTCTTGGTATCCTACCTAATTCTCATAGTGACTTCACAATCCTCTTCTTTGTCTTCTTCTAAATTATTCATTTTTCGTTTCTTTTCTTTTATTTCTTTTATTTCTGTTTGTGATTGTGTTTTTTTTCTTTTTCATTTCTTTTTTGATTTTTTATTTTTTGGTTTGTTGTGGAGGACTCTACTTATTGGAGCTCATCATCTTGATTTAAAGAAGGCTAAAGAAAACTTTTGGAAATTGAAAACAATAAATTAATTAATTAATTAATTAAAACATATAAAAATTTAGATGGAAAGTTTTTAAAGGTTACAGATTTTCAAGTGTGAAGTTCTTTCCCTGATTTTCATAGAATCTAAATGACAAATTTCTTCTTTTTGAATCACAACACTAATTTTCAAACATTTCAAACGTTGTATAACTGAAGAGCATGTTTGTTCTACTTATTTTATGGATCATTTGTATCCATATATGATGTATATAAATTCGTGGGCGGTAATATATTGATTACTAATTAAATTAACCACAGTAATTGGTATGAGGATGACCTCAAAGTGAGATCATAATTACCTCTGGCAAAAAATAAATACTTAATTAATAGCTTTAACTGTTAGTTATATAATCATCAGGTGCGTGGCATTAAGGACCATGATTATTAAT
Organism: Ficus carica; assembly: GCA_009761775.1. Lineage (NCBI taxonomy): Eukaryota > Viridiplantae > Streptophyta > Magnoliopsida > Rosales > Moraceae > Ficus > Ficus carica. The sequence goes on from CM019750.1 coordinate 1,299,334, forward strand.
CCAATGGATTTCATCAAATTTACAAAATTGCTGAGGCGAATCAGTAGCATGATATGAGAAATTAGCTAGGTACTTAGGTTAAACAAGTTTCTTGCCAATTAACTTAACAAGAAAAATAAAATTAGTATAGATAATGACATGAAAAATAGACTAAAATTATATTTCCTCGGAGGTCCTAAACGATCATGAGATCCAAGATCTCATCAAATATTTTTTAAAAACTAAAAATTTATGTTTCTAGAAATAATGATTAAGTACATAGATCACCAATACCCTAATTATTTTTTTCTGCCACAACTAATGTCTTTTTTTTATTTTATTTATTTATTTTTTTTTTTTTTTTTTTTTTGCCAACTAAATGTCTTATTTAATTTAATAATTATTTGACCGTTGACGTCAAAGTCAACTGTTCGGGCACAAAAATATATGTACACTGTGCCATTAGTGTTTGTTGCTCAAGGTGTGTGATGACTAATAATTACAATTTAGTTGCCTTTTAGGAGTGTTTGATAGCTAAAGTTAGGCATTAAATAAATAAAAATTAATAAGAATAAAAATTGTTAGCAGCAAATTAGAGACCATGATTGCCCTTCGGTTTATATGTCCCCTTCAAAATAATAATACCAATTATGTCAATAATAATAAGATTAAGAAACAAGAACAAATAAAGGGTAAGAAAGTGGAGCTTGGAATCATTACGATTTACATTTATTTTTACCTCGACAAATTTCATGATATAATATATGTGGCACAATCCACAGCTTGCTAGCTTTAGCTAGTAAAAAATTCAAATGCTTAATTTATTCTTGGCTTATTAGGAAGCTTATATTTGAATTTAATTTCCTTTTATTTAATATATAATTCATTGGAATTTGAACCCAAATCATTATATCTATGATGGCGAATGTAATTTATTTATGTCAACATGTCAAGAAAATATTTTCTTATTAATTCTCAATTTTTTTTTTGGGCATTTGTCTTGAAACTATTGTAAAAAGGTTGTGGTTGGCTGTGAAAATACAAAATGAAACTTTCTGTTTCAAGCAGCTATTTTTAAGGGTGCGTACATTTCAAAGGACTTTTACACTTTTTTTGGAAGGCTAGATATGAAGTCGAGATCATGAATTCTTAACTAGTATATGTAATTTTTTTTTTAATTTCTTAAATTTGTGTAAAACATGAATGGGGTCAAAGTTCATTATTTATTTATACTTATACTTAGTATTATTACTATTATTATTAATATTTAAAATATGGAATTTGAACTCTACAACTTATAGTGTAGTTAAGTATGAAATTACTAATAAATTATACATAAAATCGTGCAATTTAATCATGAGTGGGGCCAGTTTTTGATTTATTTTGGTCGGGCATTTTGTTTTGATTTTTGGTATACGTAAAATATTTAGATAAAGGTGCAACGAATTGGAAATGAAACATAAATCCACACCAAAGCTTGGAGGACAGAAGTACTTTAATTATAGGAACAGAAATTCAGGAGCTAGCAAGTCACTCGAAAATTATATATGTATTGTTATCATGGATTATATGAAAAACAAAAGTTATTTGTATTGTCATCATGGTCCGTATGAAAAATACCAAGAATTAATTATAATAGCAGCAATGATTTCAATTGATATTTTAACCAGTCACAAATTGCTACATAAAATTGGTTATAAGGTTTTTGTGTAATAGTCAGCTCTTATTTTGTAAAACCGATATGTGAATACATATAGTATACATATAATTATATTTATATATATTACAAATTAACCTGCTTTAGCAATAAAACTTACCATTGACGATCCATGCACACCATTGCCATATATTTTACACATTAAACATAATCACTTTTAACTAACAATTATTTATCAAGCATCCCCATCAATCCGAACCGTCAAGATTGGCCACACAGGTAATTGTCAAATTAAATCGTCATTAAGTTTTGTAATTAAAAAGTAGAGAGAACTGAAATTAATGCAATATGGCACACATATATAAAACTAATGGGGCATGCCTGTAATGATCATTTATAATTAACTAGGTTGCCGTATTTGTACGTAGACATGAAGGTAGAAGAGAGTTCTGCAAGCGTCCGTAAGTATTTATACTACATATTGATGAAAATTATTCCTCCTTTTTTTTTTTTTTTTTGCTTTTTCTTAAGAAAAAGTTCTGATGTGAATGATCGGTGTTAGTATATTCCTTGTGAGTGTTTGAAAAGGATTGTCCTAAATGTTAATAGAAATGTTCACTCATAGAGTAACGATAGTCATACCCGTTGAGTGAGGAGTGTGCTAGCTGAGTCCTACTGAATCTTGCTAGTGATCAAGTGAGAAGGGAGCACGGTTCCAAACACTTCAAATTGAGTATTGGTTTATAACATTGAATTAACCTTCGCCTTAAAATCTCAAAAAATTAAGTCCATCCAATATTAAAATCTTGAATCTCAAATTCAATTAAGATAATTTTTTACCACTAGACCACCACGTACTGAATGGTATTCACAAAAATACCTTTAAACATTGACCCCACCTACATAACCCCATACTCTGCAAAAAAAGGGACTAATAAAGAAATTAAAAGGGTGGTCCTCCAACTGCAAACTAAGCATATACGAACAGGTCCTCTTATGTTTGTGTGTGAAACTAAGGCCAGCTGGTTGCCATGTCTGTTGCTTTTTCTGGAAGCCCTTGAAGTGCACTCGTTGTCTGTCTTATAGATATATACTGGCCCTAAAGCCAATATGAACTGTTTTCCCATTTGTAAGGGAGGGGAAAAGAGAGAGGGACATATATACACAAATGAAGCACTTTCTCAAGTTACGTATGCAGATTTATATATATATATATATGTATATGTTTATGAATATATATATACACACACACATATATATAGGATATAAATATTAGTTGTTCTTGTCCCACTAAAGCAGTTATAGTTGATGAGGAAACGATCCCGAGAGAGATTATTGTGGGGCCTCTCCAAGATAAGGTCATCAAAAACAAGATCACCATATATGTAAGGCTTATGTACCCTACAAACGCGTTCACATTCTCCACCAAAAGAGGGTTTTGTTCCCTATGGCCATCGGGCACTTGTTGCTAACATCAACCGGCTGGACCCTATAACTTCTAATCTGGTGAGGATTTTTTTTTTTAAAAAAAAAAATGATAATATGTGTTTTTAAATGTTGAATTTATAATTTCGTAATTAATATAAAAAAAAATCTAAATTTAACAAATTCTTATGAAAAATGTGACGGTTACATCTTACATGCTATATACAACATCGTGATGATAGAGTATTTAATTTACTATATCCTACCATAAAATTCTTCTTTAATATGATACACGTGTTCATTTTCTCTGTACTCTAGTTTTCAAAAAAAAATTTTTTTTTTTTTTTTTTTGGGATTTTATATGTAAACCTTTGCTTCTGAATTGTTTGCCATTCACTAGTTAGCATTATTTCAGCTAACTATAATGTATTTTACTATTGTGAATACTATTTTAATTAATCAATTAAGAAACAGGTTCCTTTATTTATTAAATACATTAGTTAATTTTCGCTTATTCAAAAAAAAAAAAAATCTAAGAAAAATTGATAAAGATGAAAAGAGGTTAGATGAGGTTAAGCAGACAAAATTATTCAGAACAGATATATGTGGCAGAAAAATATTTTGCTAAATGTGATAATTGCTATTCGTTATTAATTTCACAGATGCCATCAAATTTCAAAAGTCCTCACGTGAAAAAAGATACATAATACCATTTAGGTAAATTGCAAGTACTACTTATTTTGGTGGTGGTTATAATATTATCATTATTTATGCGCAGGCAGCTGCTTATCAATAATAAAAAGTAGAATTAGTAGTGCACCAAATAATGTAACCATCCAACAGAATCAAAGGATTTTAATCATCTCCAAAAATTTTCCTTAATTATTTGCATCCACTAAAAACGGTTAATGACATTTAGCATGGACGTTTCATTTGTTTACCTCTACAGGTGATAATTTATACGACAACTAGTACTAGTTAATTAGTATTTCTTGTTATAATTATACATGTATAACACATCTAAATATCAAGCTAAATGAGAAATAAAGCTCCACCTCATGAATATAATCTTTATTAAGATTAGTTATGTGGTTTTAAGATTATGGGCCATTTATGTGGATACAACACCAAATGGACCTCAAACCCAAGTTTTGTAGACTGTGAAATGAGGCCCAAGCGGACATTGAACCATGCTGATTCGGATTACCAAAATTGTGACCTCTATGATTTGGAGTCTAGACACCATCATATGCTTTGTCCAAGTTCAAACATCCAGCACCTGAGATTATTTTTATATTTTGTTAAAAATATTTGAAAAATGACATAATTAATTTCCAGTTGGAGGATTCTGTGCTAGTAGTAGGGGTATAAAAGTATCATACAAGAACTATTTAGTTTTATGGATTGTTAAATCATATTATAATCTCATAACAAAACAATACAGATTTTACTAGTAGAAAAAGAGGATTCTATGATCGTTTTTGAATTTTAAGGTCATTCTCATATAATCCCATATGTTAGAATTTCGGTTAAAAACAAACGAAAAGAGACTATATATAACCGCACTAAATCTCATATTTTTCATTTATATATATATATATTTATTTACTAAGAAAAATTCTAACAAAATAGATTAAGCATGAATAGAAGTTTTTGAAATTTAGAGGGTAAAGTGACAATGACTTTAAAGTTTTTAATAACTATTGAAACAATGTCTCTCATCTAGGCTACCAGATTTAGAACTGTCTTACCAAAATTAAAATGGGGTTAGTTGGGAGGCATCAATGACTTTGATCTAGGCTACCAGATTTAGAATTGTCTTATTGAAAATTAAAATGGGATTATTTGGGAGACGTCATAATTAAACCAATGAAACTAATTCCAGATGCTCGAACCCTGTGTGCGTTACTGCGCTGTAAGTTGTATGTAACCAACTTAGTTTGTTACTTTATTTATATGGAACTATAATAATGCAATTCAAAACGAAAGCAAAGGGTTATGGGAATCAAAAATAAAATTAAATAAGAACATAAACAAGACTTGATGAGCACGTGGAATAAGAATAATTGGTACGTACCTTGGCTATTAAATAGTAAATAAATGAAGTAAGATCCGGTAAAGATACTCTGTCGTCTCTCTTTCTAAGCTTTTCCATAGGACAACTAGTACAGGTATACATTTACAAACAAACTTGTGTGTTCGATTCTCTTAATCTATTCCTTAATTTAGGAATATATGCTTGGGTGGTTGCTAACTCTGCATGCGTATATTCACATACGTGATGCACTTTTGTTTGTATTCGGAAACTATATATATATATATATATATATATGTATTTATTCATTTTCTTTTCTGTTAAGTGTGAGACATAAACTAGTGCTAATTGGGATCATTCGTGGCTTATATCTTAACCATTTAATATCTCAGCAACAAAAAAAAAAAAAAGGACATTAGTATTACTTTTTTTTTTTTTTTTTTCCTTCTGGTTGACATTAGTATTACTTTGTTCATCATACAACGGGGGTACTGTCCATATTTTTTTTTCTTATATTGACTGTCGCTCTATCTTTTTTTATCTGTCATGTTAATTAATTTTAGGATCCGTTTAGGGACATCTGGATATGGTATTTTGGAATTGGGTTGGAAATGTGTGTTTACAGGGAACACTTTTGAAAAAGTTATTTGGTATAGAAAATAGTACAAAAATTTGAGCTGTATTCGGAAATAAAATATACAAAATGGATCTTGTCTTGCTAGTCTCGTCATTATGAGCATTTTGACATAAAAGTCATCTCATTTGATTCAATATTTGAAATGATGAAGTTATGTACTTTTAAAATTTGAGTTTTTTAAAAATATAAGAGATAGAAAATTTAATGTAAAGTTGAAAATTTGAAATCTAGATGATGTTTTGCCATCTGGAGATGTCGCCCCAATTAACGGTCACGTAGGCCATCTCCAATATATTACTCTATTTTACAGTTACTTTAACACTAAAATAGTATGACTTTAACTATATCTTACAGTTGCTCTCTAACCCATCAACTTCAAAAGTTACTCTAAAAGGAATATTCTTCATAGATTCCCTTTTTTAAATACCAAACAATTAATATATTTCATGAATTATTTTCTTATATCTTTTTTTAATGGTTTATCTTAACGTTTTGTATCATATTTATTCTAGTGCATTTTATTGAATTTTAACATGAATCATATTAAAATTGAGGGTTTATTATAAATCAATAAAATCATCTCAAAATAATAATAAAAAATTGCAAAAAATAAAGAAAATTTGTTACATAACATACATTTGGGGTAAAAATAAGATTTATGAAATTTTTATGGTATGTTTTCTCTTAGAACCAAAAAAATTTTTTTTTTTGCAGAAAAAAAAAAAAAAAAAACAGAGAGAGATAGCGTTGGCAAACGCCAACGCTACAGTGCAATGTACATGTAGCTAGGGGTGGCAATACGGGTCGCGACACGACGACACGACTCGAAAACGACACGAATTTCACGGGTTTGGGTTAGGAAAAATAGGGGGCAGGTCGTGTTCGTGTCACGGTTTCGTGTCGTGTTCGGGTTGGACACGTTTTTTCGTGTCAATTTCGTGTCACTTTTCGTGTCAATTTCGTGTCAATTTCGGGTCAATTTCGTGTCACTTTTCGTGTCAATTTCGGTTGCGGGTCAATTTCGTGTCAATTTCGTGTCAATTTCGTGTCGCGGGTCAATTTCGTGTCGCGGGTCAGTTTCGTATCGCGGGTTAATTTCGTGTCACGGGTCAGTTTCGTGTCGCGGGTCAATTTCGGTTCGTGTCGTGTCAACCCATGACGGGTTCGTGTCGTGTTCGTGTCACGGTTTCGTGTCGTGTTCGTGTCGCGGGTCGTGTCGCGGGTCGGAGAAGAAAAAAAATCGACACGGCTCTAACACGACACGAACACGACACGTGACACGAATTGCCACCCCTACATGTAGCGTTGCACTGTTCCCCAATCAATCATAGAGTTGGGGAATGGCGTTGGATTGGAGAACATGGGCTGCATTAATTTGGCATTTTACGCCATTTTGATGTCTGGTTGGAGATGCCCTTAACAATTTAATAACAAAATATTTGAAACTAAATAGTAAGAGTACTTGAACAATGAAATGAGGTGTTAAAATTCAATCAGATATAAACTTCTAAGGAACAAGACACTCTGATAAAATTGAACTAAATTCCACTACAAAAAGCTCCAGATTAAATGTATAAACAGCAAGAATATCAGAATCTTAAATATTGGTACGGACATCCAAGATTCCTAAAAAGCAAATATACTGTTCTCGTTTAAGAGACATCTCTTTTTCCCAAAAATTCCAAAAATATGGTATTTGATATCGTTCCATCTTTTTTAACCTAAAAGAAAATTGCAATAAATGTGATAATATAGAAATTAAAATTTGGTTAAGCAATGATCTATAGAATGGACAAAATTTTGTACACGACCTGTCATTTCTTTACCCTAATATATTACGTAATAAAAATATGGGTCTATCCATGTCTCGGTATCCCATTTTTACTGGACGAATAATATTTATACCATTTAGTCTTTTTATTTATATATGATAATCTCTTAAATTATACCGATTAATCTCGTAGATTATCATTTCTCTTTTTCTCTCTCTCTCCTCTTTTTCTCTGTCTTTAGATACCGGATGGAAGAGTATTCCTAAAATATATGAATTGTCTTTGTTCGTATATATTTGGTGGCATTTTTTTATTTTCACTTTTGATTTGCTTCCTAGTTGCTTTCCTTAGAAGTCCAAAAATCAGAAAGAAAAGGCCAAAACTTTGCTGTCAAGCGGTATATTAGCCAGCTCTCTCACTCTCTCTCTCTCTCTCTCTCTCTCTAGATATATATATTATATATATATATATTTATTGTGTGATCAATTTACAAATTGTACTACTGTACGCCTGTGCCAATATCTATATATTTATTTATGTAGTCACATCCAGGGTACGTTGTCTTTTCTCTAATTAATTAACTAATTAATTTTCTGCATCCTGTTTACATACAAGACAATGTCCAAGACTAAACTATACACTTGTTATTAGGAAAATTAGTATTAACAATAAAGAAAGTTAAAGTTTTATATGTAATTATCTTTATTATAAATATTTGATTTATTTATAATTATTGTAATTTAGAATAGTCTTGATTTTATGAGATTTGTAAATATTAGATAACTCATTCGATTGTATATATTGTTACTTATCTTTATATGAGAGTTCATTCATAGATAATTCATTATTTTTAATTCGTGAAAGCACGTCCATGTTAAATATGTTTGTGTTCCCTTCTTCTTTACTTTTATTACTAGTGTTATTTTTCTTATTTAATTTCTATTACTTGACTCTTCCTAGTACTGTTCTATTAACACAAATTGAGTCTTTTTTGACAAATAATACAAATTCAGTTTTTGTATCTACCTAAACTTATCATTTTATTTTTCTCTGAACTGCCTGAACTTCTCATTAAGAATTAACATATAAATATAGATACATGCTTTAGTAGGTTTTCGACCATGATCTGTATCATGCGTGTTTGCTATATCATTATGTGAAACTACAGCTAATGCTTGCCAAGACAAAAAAGACACAAGAAGTACAAAAACAATATTAATATATATATATATATATATATTAACATTTGCTGGCCTAATTTAATGTGGCAAATTCTAAGACATAATAGTTGTTGGCTAAATTTGTCGTTATGAAGCATCACATGGGTAAAAACTAATAACAGGGTTTCAAAGAATCCGTACTTGATCAATACATATATGTATAAGTTTACCATAAAATATCTAACCCTTTCTCTTATAATTTCAAAGCAAAAGAAAATTAAATCAATTAGGAACTAGTGGTAGGTATATGCTAGGAGTTCACTATGGAAGAAATAGAGTTTTAAGTTAAAACGGAACAACCGACCTTTTCCATTTATTGGCTAGTATTATCTACATTCATTAATATAAATATTTTCATTCAAATATCAAATAAAGTAATATCTAGATGGGTAGGCCATAGGTTTGGCATTTTCTAAATGTTGTTTTTCTGCTTTGTTGTTATTTCCTCAAGATTTTATTCCTTGTTAGTGAAAAGTCTTTGTTACAAGGCACACAAGCTTAGAATTTTCAGGCAGTACAATTTGCCGAAAGGCAATCGATCCATAGGTATCTATTGGGCATCCTCATTATTGGGACAAAAAATTGCGCAAATTGGAAATATATTTATATATCTATACCATATATAGAAAGCCCAATCTTTGTTACTCTTTCAGCGAGTTTCGTCCAAAACGAATGTTTTGGACGAAAATATTTCGTATTTAACTTTTAGTCCTTTAATTTTTTTTGGTTTTCAGCCCAATTTTTTTTATCTTTGCAACGTTTTTTTTTTTAGGCAAAGAGCCGGCCCTCTTGTCGTTCAGATCTTTTGATGGAAAAGAGTAATAAATTTAAGAAAGAAAAATAAAAATAAACTAATTAATGTCACGATTTCAATGGTGATTTATTAAAATTTTCCCTAAGCAAAGTTAATTAATTAAGAATTTCAATAGCTAGTTTGCTTTCTACACCCCGTCAGGATTTAGCTGAACATGTCGAGCATGAAAGAGATAGTTTGAATTGAAGCTCTTAAGTTCAAAATCTATATGTGTTTTCATTTTCTTTTTATTCAATAAAAGTCATAAACCCGATACAAAATATACCAAGCTGATTCCATACAACAATTCAAAATTAAATCAATTAATTTTATCTTGAATTGTTATCAGGATTTTTTTTAATGGTAAGCCCTGAAAGAAAGAAAAAAGAAAAAAAAAAAAAATCACTATGGTAAGGGTTTTGTTTTTCAGTTATAGAATTCATATTTAAAATTATTTATTCTGCAACTTTTTTATTTATTTATTTTGATATAATTTTAACTATATTCAAGTACACTAGTAGCAATAAACCATTCCGTAAAAAGACTTTTTGTTAAGGATATGATAAACCATTTAACTTGTAGTGCAATATAAGCACCTCGAACGTCATCTTTATTATGAAAATAACACAATAATATATATCTACACATAGTTATAAAATATATTTTCTCACAAATTTTGGTACACTTGTACTTGCTATTATTTCCTCGTCTCCAAATTGAGGAAATATATACATTTCCGTTTGGTGAATGAGTTTGAGTTGAAAATTTTAAATTTGAGTTGAAAATTTTTGTTGACTTTTTAGAATAGACAAACTTTTTAAAAAAAAAATTTAAAATTAAAATAAAAAAATACATTTTAATTTAAGATGAGATTGATTACAAAATAAAGCCTCAACAAATAAAAATCTGTGGCCGCCAACCATACATAGACTCCGTACGGCAATGCCAGGAAATGTGGGTCTTTGTTTCAAGTGATGTATAAATCCTGTCTAATTACAAGCCATCCCTTTAATTAAATTATAATTTTTGCTGCATTGTATCATAGATAAGGACAGCTTGCATAGAAAATGACAAATTATAGGGATTAACTCACATAACCATGTATATATAAAAATATGAATATAAATAAGAATATATATATATATATATATATATATTCGGATAAGCTTTCACAGAGACGAATTACACAATCAAACTTTTTGGAGCCGGCGCCGTAGATGCTGAAGGAAGAAGGCTTTGTTTGGCTGGAAAGCAATTGGATTAGTCATTTTATTTAAGGAAAGCAAGTTAAAAGCATATATAAAATTATTTCAATAGAAGCGTCAATTTTCATTTTTATCTCTTGAATATGAAAAAGTCAACTCTTAGCCACTTATTAATCACAGAGTTAAATTTATGCTTGTAGACCTAACAATGTATCTCGCTTTAATTGGAAGAAGGAGGAGAAGAAGAAAACTAACCCCCCCCCCCCCCCCCTTTTTTTTTTTTAATAATTAGAAAACTAACTAATTTCACGTTGACAAGTTATATATATTAATTACAATCTTGAACCGTTGAACATGCAAGTTTAATCCTCCAGTTAGACAGTTAAGACTTTAAATTTCCTCCCAAAAATCTCTTTTTATTTTTTATTTTTTGAAGGGGCCAAAAATCTTATTTTGTGTTTATTAAAAAAAATTTATATTTTCTCTTTTTGCTTCAATTATTGAAATGTGACAAATATGGAAATTATTTTTAAAACGAGGAAAACATTTTTGTTTAGTAAAGGACCATATCAGTGGCTGATATTTAGGCTTTCTCGGTGAAAAAAGAAGGTTCTTTTCAAACTTTATCATCTACTTATTCTCTTTCAGTTTGTGGTCCAGCAGCATCTTGTGTGTAAACTAAATTTATTTTCAGAATGAAAAATATTAGGGATACTAACTCTAATCTCAACTTTTAAGTACCAACTTATATGGTATATGAATTGTCAGTTCTTTATTGATAAGTGTTTTAAAGCATTGCTACATCAATTGATTACATTTATCAATAAAAATATAATACATGAGTTATTATTTGAAAAAATTGAGATTTGAATAGACATATATATTTCTATTTTCCACAAAAAAAGAAAACGTAGTCAACTTTTTTATCTCCTATAACTGCTTGTTGGTTGGCCGATCAAATGAAATAAAATACCATTTTAAGTACCTGAAGGACATGATGTCATAACAAAATTAATGTTTGAAAAAATAATTAAATAATAGTATATAATTAAAATGGTCAATGTATGGTGAATTAAGTGTGATATGTTATTAGCAACTTATCCACAAATAATTGATTCTTAATGTGATTAATCAAGTTGTCTATGCAAATTAGTCTATAAGCCCCAAGTATTTGTGTGTGCACGTTTCCACTAATACATATATTTGGCTCTTCACGTTATTATATTTGGAATCATTTAAGTGACTCTTCGATTTTTCCAGCCAAAGAAAACAAACAAAAAGCGACTCTTCGATTTTCTAAGGAACGTAACGTTACTAACGTTGTTAATCTTAGGGTTTGTTTGGTAAATGAGTTTAAGTTGGAAATTTTAAGTTTCAATAGTAATTTTTGTTGACTTTTTAGAAAAGACAAAAAACTTTTTCAGAAAAAACAAAAAAAAATTTCAGAAAAAGATAAAAAAAATACAGTTTAACTTAAATTAAACTTAAGTGTCAAACAAGCCCTTAGTTAACGAGTTGATGATACTATCTATTTTGATAAGTACGGTAGTTAATGAAAAATGTTAAGGACACAAACTATAATCTTAATTTTTAAGTATCAATTTATATGATATATGAGTTGTCATTTTTTTATTGATAAATGATTAAAGTATTGTTACGTCAATTGATTGATTCTATCAATAAAAAGATGACACGTGAGTTAGTAATAAAAAAGTTGGGATTAAAGTTGGGGATTACATCTCATGTCTAATTTTTGTGTCATAAATAGTGTCTAACTAATTATATTTTAACATATCATTAAAAAAAATTAAATTTTAAGATATAAAAAATTAGTTATAAAGTATTTTAAAATTTTTAAATGATATATTATAATATCATTGATTAGATAATATTTATAACACTAAAAATCAAATGAATAATGAGAATCCTTAAAGTTGGTGTAGTAGCACTATTAGTAATTAATATGTCAGTGTAAAAACCGATACATATACACGTGTGTGCGTGCATATAGATAGATAGGTCGACTAGGTAATAGGAGTTGAATATTGAGAGATTTAGATCAATCTGATCTGGCGCTTAAATATCTAAGAACAAAAGTAAGATGGAAAATTCTTTTTGAAGGTACATTCGAAGAAAGTTCTGAAATATATGGTTAGATTTATATAATTAACTAGTTTTTAGGGACGTGCGAAGCACGTGTGGATTTAATGTATTGATTTTTTAAAATAAATATAGAAATATTAATTTTTTCAATAAACGAAAATAGATGTTGAATTTTTGAAAAAAGTAATATCTTTTTTAATTTATACTTGTCTTCTAGAGAATTTAATAGAATCTAGTATAATGATTCAAAAAGAATATAATAATTTGAAGAATTGTAAGAAAATAATTTTGTTGAGACATATTTGAAAAAAGTTATTTTATATAGGAATACTTTGAAAAAAATGAAAGTATTTTTTTATGAATCAACAATAAATATGTAAAACTTTTGGGGAGAAAAAGAAAAAACAAAAAAATAAAACAAAGAAGGAGGTAAGCAACTCAACAAAAAATAAAAAAAGCAAAAAAGCAAAAAAGTACACCAAAAAACAAATAAAGAGACCAACTTTTTGAATAGTATAAAAAAGGCAACTCTCATTTATAATATATAACTTATATATTATAGATACACAACACAGTTAGGTCAAATTTGTGTTTCTTTACTAAAGTAGATTGCGTTTACAATATTCAAAATATGCACAACATATAACAAAATACGAAATTCCCACCACGAAAGTAACTGTTAGAAATTGATACGATATGCGATTATAGATTTAACATAATGGCAAATTTATATCCATCTCAAAATTAAGTTCTCAAATTTAAAAAAGAAAATTTCGTATATATTTTTAGAGCTTGTTATAATTAGATGGTCTTAAATTGGATGATGTCACAGGAATATGTTTTTTTTTCCCTGCAACGTAGGATAATATCTCCTAAAATGCCAACAAAAAAAAAGGGATAAATAGTTTATCATTTCTAACCAATCGCTTCTCCCCTTCCATTTTCCACTTTTTATCTTCAACTTTTGATTCCTTTAGCCTACTTGATTTTCCACTTCAACACACAAAAATCTATGCACCGTGTGTGCCCAAATCTCTCTCAAGTACACGTGTTTTCTTTTTTCAATTTTTTATTTTTTAAACGAGTGCTTATATAAACTCCTGTGTCTTCTCAAATTAACCAATTTCCTCAACCCATCCCCTAAAAAAAAAAAAAAAAAAAAAAGACCTTTATTCCTCGACTCAAACGTCAAAAAAACCAACAAAGCTTGAGAAGTCAAGCGAACAAGAAAAAACCCATTTTCAGAAAATATGAGAACAGCCAGAGGCTTCAAGCTAAGAAACAAGCTCGTGAAGATCTGCAAATGGGTTATAACCCGACGATTCGGGACGAGAAAAACCTTAAACTTTTCAAAGAGAAAAAGAAACCCCATCTCGAAAGTCCTCAACTTGGCTCGGTCTCTCCGACGAGGAGCAAAACGGCTCATGTCTTTTACCACGTTTCCCAAGTCGGGTTACGTCCCGTTGAGTCATGACGACCCGGTCGAACAGAAGTCGGATCGGGTCGGCGTGATTCCCAAGGGTCACCTGGCGGTGCACGTGGGGGAGTCACAGGACGAGACACAGAGGTACTTGGTGCCTGTGATATATTTCAATCACCCGCTGTTCGGAGAGCTTCTGAAGGAGGCAGAGAAGGTTTACGGGTTTAACCATCCGGGTCGGATCACCATACCGTGTGGGGCTTCGGAGTTTGAGAAGGTCCAGATGAGGATTGCCTCCGGGGAAGAGTATTGCCAACGGCGTCGTATTGTTAAGCAGGCTCATCATCACTATCGGTGGCCATGAGAGTAATTAACTTCCATATTTTAGACCTATATATGTATATTTTTTAAATAATTCTTGAATCTCACTGAAAATTAATTTGAGGTTTATAATAAATATATTGGGGTCAGTTTGTAGATAGAAAAAATATATACGAGGATAAGGATGAAGGATAAGCCATGCTTTTGGCATATACTATGTTTGTATTTTTTTCCCCCAAAACCCACTTTGATAATTGGTTTTGGTGATGAGATTGTGGATGAACTGTTGTCCATAGATGGGAATACCAAAAAACAGAAATTTATGTACTTGGCCAAGTTCTATCCAAGAGTGAATTTCTTCAAATTGCTTTTGCTTTTTTTTTTTTTTTGGCAGCAAGTCTCACGAAAGGCATAACTAGTTGGCAAGACTAATGTTCACATGAATTTGAAAGGGAAGGGTGACCCACGTTAGTATATTATATTAGATGTTATTAAATGGAACTGTTCCAGATACTGACGAGAATATTTATTGAACGTCTTAACAAACATCTTATTATTTGATAAGAAGCACGGCATATTTCTCCAATTTTATCAACTCTACTAGCAATAAGATACTGATATAATTTTAAATATGTCAAATTAAGTATCAAATAGGCAAGAATAAGCCAATAAAATAAACATTTAAAATCCGAAATGGCACACCTCTTATAATATAAGCTAGCTGGCTACAGTGAACTGATCTATGAAAGCTGGATTAGCATTAAGCAATAAAGCATGGACATGAGTGTGGCGCTTGTTTGTTGAACCCATGCTCAATAGTCATTAATATCAGCAACTAGAAATCTAGCATAAAAAATATATATCTCTCTATCGTGAGGGAGGAGGAAAAAAAAAAAAAAAAAAAAAAACCCTATAGCAAGAGGGAGAAATTGCAATGCTTAAAATAATTGGTCAAAGGCAATGATAGGGATATTATGAGAATACTATAATCGTGACATAAAAAGTAAACGGGGGGTGGGGGGGCGCGGGGTCTTGTCTAATTAGGACTCAAGTTGGGTTTGCTATATATTGCACTTTTTTTTTTTTTAAAAAGGCCCCAACCTTTGGGAAGAGGAAAAGGCTACTCTTTGATAGAAATTGGGAGGTGAAACGCGTTTGCCGACCACTTTGACCCCTAGTTCGGGTGGTGATGAAGGAAAAGAAACGAGGCGGTGCTGATTTAAAAAAAAAAAAAAAAAAAATCTTAAAGGCCTTACCAAGAAAGAAAAAAAAAAAAAAGGATGAAAAGGTAATTAGGACAGAAAAATTAGTACGGATGAATTGTAAAACTTAATCATGAAGAAAATAGAGGACAAATTTTTTTTTTTTTTTTTTTAATTTTAAAGTGAGAATTTGATTAAGGGATTCAAAATATCATTTACGAAACTCTAATTTTATGTGAAAAAAGGGAATTCGTATTAAATACAATAAGAGAAAGTGATTATTATTTATTTATTATTGTTATTATTATTTTTGTCCTTCAAGATGCTGGCTATGATGTCATAATCTGTACCCTTGATTTTTTTTTTTTCTGGGTGAGAATCTGTACCATTTGATTGTGGGCTGGGAATCAACCAGTGGAATAGTATATCAGCCTATAACCCTAATTAACTCATTTCCAACATCCAAACCCAACTTGGGCAGCCATGAATTGACAAATCAAGGCACGAACGTGATTTGTGTTGATACGTTGTATGCCACTTTAAAGCCCTATATGGTAATTCACTTGTATCACTCATTTGTGTTACATGCCATATTGTGTCAACGACTCACAGTGGTTCTTGAACGACCGAACCATTGACTTTAAAGCAGGCCCAATCGTCAACTAGTGGTTGACCAGGTGACCAAACGGAGTGAGGGACTAAAGAATCAGTTTGTGTTGGTAGAGAAGTGAAGCTTTTGATTTGTTACTGGGTGAGATTTATTAGTAATTATAACTCAATAAGTTGAAGACATAATACTATGAATAGTTTTTTATTTTATTTTAAAAACTATGATAGAAAATATGAAATCCATAATTTTCCTTAATGAAACAAAACAATATTCTTATGAGGATCATGACTTAGGTACATAGAAACTATCTAATGTAGATATAAGCATACATTGTGACATAGATGGCCATGTTATCACCTATCCCGTCAAGCTCTTTCTCTCTCTTAAAGTTTTGATAGAAGCAGAACTCATGCGATTTTAGTATTTTAAAAATAAACATTCAATTTTTAAATTAAAAAACAATATAATAATAATTATTACGCAAAAGTTAATACATCAATAAATGGTAACCAAAATATCAAAGTTAATTTAATAATACAATGCACAATTTTCTTAACATTAATGCTTGAACTTTCTCTCACTTTTTTCTTTTACTGGTTGACATGTACGTGCGTAAATAGACAAATAAAGCAAAAAAAGGAATTAAAAAAATCACGTGACTTTGATATGGTCATTATGTGATGATTACGTGAAATTCATGTGACGAATAGGAGAAAGAGGACGAAAGCCTCCGCTCACTCTTTTAAAGAGTGTTATAGATTCTTCTTCTTTATTATTTTTAGAGGATAATGGCATTACGCTTGAAACATTATGTTTCAATCATTGTACAAAAAAACAAAATAAACTTCCTAAGGGCCCGTCTGTAGAACAATTGGTATTTGATTTTTATATGTTTTTGTCTTTTTCTTTAATAACGAAACAACAATATTAATATTAATTATTTTTTTAATATATTTTAAGATTTTATATTTTTTCACTTCAAATGGTTTTTTTTTTTTTTTTTTTTTTCCTTTTCCAAACACACATTTTAAAAACTACATTTGATTTTAAAACAAAAACACATCTTTAAAACCTCTCCCAAACGAACCCTAAATTTTCTATTTCCTCCGCTCGTTTACTGGCAACTACACTACTCCATCCTATTGATCAAACTCAAATTTCCAGATATATGCCGGCTGGTTCGCTTCATCGATCCCCTTCAAATTTTCAGTCTGGTATACAAAAATCCTCCGATTCTTACTTTTCTATTGTAAGTTGAAAGATTCAGTTTCTTTTTATTTTTCCTTAACACACTGCTTTTAGACTTCGAAGATATTTGGTTAGGTCCTTTGCTTTCACTAGTCGGCCATATTTGCGAGTGTAAAATTTTGTTTGCCGATGATTTTTTTTTTTTTTTTTTCCAATAATAAACGGCGAGAAAGAACAACTGACAACAGTAGACTTTAAGACTGCGATAATTCAAAATCCTCCAAAATAAACAAAACCCCCAAGTACGTTCAACAAATATTAGTAAGGTGAATTGCCCACTTCTTCTCTCCGTCACTCGCATTTATTGTAGCAACTCCATTGGCGAAGCTCTTTCTTCCGAGTTTCTTGATTACACATTAGTAAGTACTCCTCCAGCTCTCAGAGCCCCTCTCCGTTTGTTCAATTTTTTTGTGTTTTTCTAGTTGTATACTTACTTGTACGAAAAGGCAAGCTTGACATGCATTCCATGCTTTTCTTTGTTGATCAAAGCAAACGTTCTGAAATAAAGATATTCTTTTTGTGCTTTAAATCATGCTTAATTAGCTAAACAGATTTCCTTTACAATGTACTAATTAATGATAATTATTATTAGTAGCTACGAAAATGCTTTCCCGCTAAATCTTGGGAGTTTTATTATGCTTTTAATTAGCTTGGTTTTTCTTTTGGTATTGTTTATTTGACCTGCAAACTAGTTAGTACTATTTTCGTTTCTTTTTCATTAACAAAATTAAGTGGAATGAGAGTGTGATGAGCATGCTAAAGACCTAGACTCAAGATGTCTGGGTGCATCTACTCCTATTACCACTGTTTAAAAAAAAAAACAAACAAAAAAAAAAAACTCCACTCTCACGTTAGCACAATAGCAAATAATTTATTCTTTTCTCTTCCTTTTATTTATTTATTTATTTATTTATTTTCATTTTTCCTCATTCTAAAAGTATATATAATTTAAAACTTATTTCTATTTGGATTCACCAATTGCAACATATCGATCGATCCACTCATCTTTGAGTATAATCGAGATCCAGTACATAAATATTCTTTCCTTTTTTTTAGGAAAATCTCCAAGAGAAAAGTTTATTAAAAAGAAAAAATGAGAGATAGACCTGGATAGGGGGACATTGCAACAAATTCCTGACCCCAACCCGATACCAGTCCTGAATCTTGACCCCAATCCCTGTCTTGAATCCCCTAACTCCGACCCCAACCCCGATTCTGGTTCCGAAACCCGATCTTGACCCCAATCCCGAATTCTGATCCCGACACCCCCTCTGAATCCCTACCCCGACCTTTGTCTTGAATCTCGACTCTTGTCCCTAAAATCGACCCTGTTCCGAATCTTGAAACCTAACCCTAGTCTCGAATCTTGACCTTGACCGCGGTCTGGAATTCCATCCCTTGTCCCAAATCCTGACCCCAATCCCCATTCCAAAACCCAATCACAGTCCCTTCCCTCTTCCTAAAACCTAACCACAATCTTGAATCCTGAATCTTGAATTTGATCCTAACCTCCGTCTCGAAACCTGATCCTGATCCGGAATCCTGACCACAGTCCAGAAACTCGATCATAATTCTGAAACTCTGACTCCTACACTAAAACTCGATTTAAATGAAAGAAGTTAATTGTAAAAAAAAAAAAAAAAAAAATGCTTTTTAAAAAACCTCCATCCAGACATGTATGTTGTGTTTTCATTTTTTGTAAATCTATTTTCAAAAAACAATTACCAAACACCATTTGTTTTTTAGAACAGGTGAGAATTGTTTTTGTTCTCATCTTTAGAAAACAAAATTTTGAAAACCGAAAACAGAGAACATGGCCAACAAGCCATAAGTATCTAAACATAAAATGAAGACAAAAACCACAAAACGTGAACATCAAACAAAATATTGATAAATAGTTGAAGTTCTTAAAGCTGTCCAATCCGTCCATAGGTTACAGAATAGAAACCGCACATCACAAAACGTTCGCGATGAACAAAACAGAAACAACGTCCGAGCGCAGCGGAATGAGATCTTAACTAACAGGACAGGTGTCCACATAGTTACATGCGTACCAAGCTATAATACCAAGACTACAAATATATCGAGACTCATAAGTAGTTGACTTGCTAGGACCGATTAATAATACACATCAACAGCCTATGGAACATGATCAGCTGCCTCTCTTCCCTGCGTATTGCTTGACACTATACTCAGTCTCAGCTCAGAGACGTGGTTGCGTAAATCATGCCAATAATACAAGATAGTATAAAAAACAAGATTAACAATGCTGACCGCAGCCAAAGACCAATAATACTTATCCAAACGACTCTTATCAAGAGTGTCTTGGAACCAGCTAGTACCATCTCTCCATGCGGAAGCCTTACCCAATATGAAAACGACCAAGATATTTCCTATATTTCCTAATCCATGAACACCGGTAGCAAGATGATTTAGATATGGATCCATAGGCTCAAGGGGATAATTGCTAAACAAAATATCAATGCTCTCGCTTGAAATTCCCTCGAGGCCACCGAGGAGCGTGTACTGTGGCACCATCCAAAACGTAGTCATATCAATCACATTCTTATATTCGTCTGAATATTCGTCATATCGTTCTACTACTCTGTTGCTCTTAACCCTATTCAACCTCTCGACCTCCACTTTTGCGGCAGTAAAACAGCAAAATATGGCCAAAACCATGGAGACAGAAAGTCCTGCGCAGCCAGCGTATTTTTTTAGATCCGTACGGTTGATGCGTTTAACTATTTCTGTGTATATCGTGGAGAATATGAACAGTGCAAACTGGTGCCACAGCTGGAGTATGAAAGTATCGTGGTGAATCATGCTATTCATGGTATCAGCTTGCTCAAGGAAGTATGTATCTCCAACTGCAGATACGACCCTCAACATGAAGAGGCCATGCACACCAGAAACCTTCTTTTTCTCATCGCTGCAGGTCTCCCCCTTTCTGAGCTTCCATTCCTTTGTTGCTCTTCTCCATTTCCATTATTTGTTAAACTACTTCGACCCTTCAGACAGTTTTTAACCTACAATTTGCCAAATTCCAATTAGTCGATCTTCATACTGGGAAGAGTTTAGATCCACTATTCCAATATTAGAATATTTTACACTTACAGTACAATATTCAATTGGCTGTCCATGTTTTGCCGTTCTTTGAATACACACCTCTTTGTATAGCAAAATATTCTACAAACACTATTATCCATCCTTCCAGGACTTAATATTATTTTGTTTCCCTATTAATATTTCCAACCACAGGCACGTAACGTGGCGGTGTATGATTGGCAGCTTAAAGGAGTGGGGCGCATGACGGGCTACTGTTGGACATGGGCGAGGGTGCACGATAGGCTCGGTGGAATGTGTCGCGGGTAGACCAGCAACCCTGATTGTGCTGATCAAACGGCCATGTGAGCGCGTGATTGAGGCTTGCGTGTGGTGGAGCTCTAAAACATATTTAACTTTATATGCACTCAAATATATTCCAATGTGCCATCCAAAACACATATTCCATTACAAACATTACGTTTGAATAAAATACCAAATTGAATATATCATCCAAACAAATCATTAGAGTACGGCGACACTAATTATAAGACTTAAGTTTGCATTCACACACTACAGGGATGTTAATTGGATGGATTGCACCTGGGTTTACTAAAAGGTGACCAACGGCGCTTAGGATGTGGGTCAGTTCGACCACTAAAAAGGGGGAAACTGTTGATATAGTTTTACATTTTTATTTTTTTCCTCATATTTCTCAAATGATCCCTAACTATAACGCAAACTCTTTCAAATTTGAATCACATTCATTGAACAACCGTAAATCACATAAAATAGCTAATACGGTAGAAGCATTAATAATATAAATATATAATTTTCAATGGTTTTTTTTTTCTTTTTTGGCAATTCCTTTAGTTAATAATTTCTTCAAGTTTAACTTTGTTATTCTTCCTTACTTTTTTTTTTTTTTTTTGCTAGGGGATTGTATTTTCTAATGTGTGTGTGTGTGTTACTGTTTGATCATTATAGGTGATTGAGACTTTGTCTATATCTAAGTTGAATGAAGCTAATCCAATTTTGAAATGAGTTGTAAATATTCTGAAATACAAATTTTATTATATCTGCATTTCGGTGTGGTTACTTTCGGAGTTCAACATTATTTTCTAGTGTCCGTTCATAAATTTCAAATATTCTTATTGTTTTTCTGGAAAGATTACATGTATATTTTTTCTCGACTCTGTCTCTCTATCATATCCATCCACATGGGAACTTGGTAGTCAATAATGGTATTCATCACATGGAGTTATTCCTTGCGGCCCTATTCACGTACAATGTAAATAATCGACATTTAACAAACCGCTACACACTCAACAAGCACCACTGTACTACTGCTTTCATGAGCTTCAAGAGAATGGTCGACTCATGTCTATATTCGCTATTCAACTACCCGTGACTCGCTCAGTTGGTCTCCCAATCGGTTACCTATGACCAGTACTCAATCCCTTACCTACGACTCTGTAAACGTTTGAGTTTGATCTCCCTACTTTTCAGCACTTTATTTATAGTTTTCTCGCTTATGACGAATGTTTATTATTAGATTTTATTAGCGGTGATCAATGATCCCGATAATTAATTCTTACCTTTTTTTTTTTTTCGGTTAAATTCTCACATTTTTAATACCGAAGTATGTGGTTGTCTAGTCAATTTAGGAGTGTATATATATATATATACAAATTGAAATTCTCCACTTTCAGGCTTTTTTTCTTTTCTTTTTATGAAAAAGAAGGGTTCGTTTGGTGAATGAGTTGAGTTTGAAAATTTTAAATTTGAGTGAGAGTTTTTGTTGAATTTTTAGAAAAGACAAAAACTTTTTTAGAAAAAAATAAAAACTTTTTCAGAAAAATATAAAAATTAATATTAGAAAGTACATTTTATCTTGAAATAATGAACACGAGTACCAAACGCACCCGAAGTTTTGTTTTCTTACGAGGAATTAGATAAAGTATTTAATGACTGATAAGGAAAATAATAAAAAGCATAGTCACTATACTTCTTACCAGAATGGAAAAGCATTAACAACATTGCTGGTGACCAAAAAAGGTGAGAGAAAATATTTTTCCTTCATTTTTTTTTAACTACTTGTATATGTTGTTAGCATGGCCTATATTCTTTACTTTGGATTTTATATGGTTTGTTTGCTAGTACTAACCAAGAAAAGAAAAAATCTTAACAGAGTTCGTTAAAAAAAAAAAAAAAAAATTTAAAAAAAGATTACCGGGGTGGGGCTGGTGTCCTTTACCCGGTGGCGGGCTTCGTTGCCACTCCGCCCCACCCTATTTACACATCGCTAGACTACAAGTAAGGACGATAAAATGTACCTGGAGTAGGCGTCCGTAAAAGCCGTGTTTTGATGGCTTCCCCGTGCTTGACCAGGGTTGTACGAAGCGAAAACAAGTGTTGCCGCCGCCATACATACGACTGAAATTAAAAATAGATTTTCATAGCCCGTGAAAGGAAGGATCACAAATCCAACCGCTTGGATCAAGGCAGGTTTATATAGCTGATGAAAAAATTTACTTGCACATGACCGAAATCTTGCTAAATTATTTGTGTCCTCTTCTGTTGCCAATTCCCTGTCTCCTTCTCTTGCTAAATCTGGGCCCTCTTCTATTGCCAATTCAATTTGTCCTCCTCTTGCTAACTCTGGGTCCTCTTCTGTTGCCAAATCATTGTCCCCTTGTTGAGTGAGTTCGTCTAATGAGATTGATTCTCCACTAGAAATTCCCAGACTTAGCACAACTAATGCTATAGGAAAATAAAGGTCTATCTCGTTCATCTCTACGGAAGATGACAAAAGGCATAACCCCTGATACATATACCAAATAATGAAAAACTGATCAGTCCATTTATATAAATATATAACATATGTGTTTAGGGGAAAACTGACTCGTTTAGGAGAAAATTGATTCAGAGGGTGAAATCAGTGAATAAGTGGGAAATATTTAAGTATGGACTGAAGTGCTTTTAATCCAATATAATCAATCTGGTAAGAGAAATAACATGACTGAAAATAGTTTCACATTGCTTTCTACACCATACACAAGGCGACATATTATACTTGAAATATCATACCATGTACAGAATTTGGACTTGGTATATCATAATATGTTGTACCAGGTACAAGCTGTCTAAGCTCTAAAATCCAACATGGTACCTTCTAACTAGGTATGTATACCAAGTTCAGTACCGCATACCAGGTTCAGACTTGGTATTCTATACCAGGTTGATGTTCAGGCCAACCTGGTATTCCATTTCACGCCAACCTGTTATAGTACTCCTGGTCGATGTTACATCAACCTGCTATTCTATTTCAACCCACCCCAATGTGGTATTCTATACTAGGTTGGTATTCAGACCTAACTTGGTATTTTCTTGACCCCAACCTAGCATTCTGTTCCAAGTAGTACTCACGTAGTTCCGAACTTTTTTTCTTGCCTATAAATAGGCAGCATCGCAAAGGATCATCAGTCATCAAAAAACCAAAAACATCATAAGTTCAAGAACAGATATCCTTAAATTTCTCTGTAGATAACAAAAACCACTGCATGTCAGTTTATTCGGGTACAAACTTGAGAAGATCTAATCACCCTCACTATTCTCAACAATCATGTTTGTTACTCGAATTATGATTGGATTTTCCCTCAATTCCATATCCAAGTATTATCCCACATTACTATTTTAATTTGCTCTGATATCGTAACTATTTAGAACTCTGAATTTCTGCTATTCAATAATAAAGTTTTTATTATTTATGCATCTATGTTTATACCTTTCACAAATTAAATATTCTCAACGAACCGAAAACAATATGCTAATTGGAGGAGGGGACTCACAATACTGCAAGCAGAACCAAAGAACAAAGCCATCCGAAAGTTACCCACAAAAGCATCCAAAAAGAATTTCATAACGATTTGCAACATGTCTGTGATGCCCCAGAACGAATTGACAATTGCAGCAGCCATAGCCAAACTCAAATCCCATTTATCCGTCATATAGATCATCAAATTCCATAAGGCGTATCTAATTATTATGGGAGCCCATATCAAACCTATACAATTAATTGATCAACATAATTATAATAATTAAGTTGCAAATGTAAAGCACGGGGATCTAATTAAATCAAATTAACGTAAAACTTAAGGTAGTATTTCATATTATTTTATGTGTTTTTAGAAAGGGTTCTGTACATCTTTTGAAACGTGAAAACGAATATATTTTTTTAAATCATGTTTGGTTGGCAAATGCTTTGAAAACAAACACAAATAATGGTGAAAATTGTTTTTATGAAAGAAGTATACTGGTACATCCTGAATTTATCAAATTATTACAATTTTCTTTTCTTTTCTTTTTTTATTCCCAAACCATTATCTAAAAGTCAAATTAAGAATAATTATTTCAAAAACGATCTTAGCATCATTCCTAATTAAAATATTCTCATTTATATTTTTATATCTAAATTAAAATCGATTCCAAAATGCTGCCAAACACAATCAATGTTTTAGAGTTCATTCGACTACCTTCGGTTTTCCAAGACGAATTGGTCATTGCCAACGCCAAGCAATTAGTAAAAATTCTCATGATTTCCTGACATAGAAGAAAGAAAGTACATGTATAGCATTAGATTTGACGAGAGTACTTTTTTTTTTTTTTTTTGGAATAAAAAGGATTTAAGGGTGGTCCTATCATTTTCAGGTTTTCAATCTTACAGATAGAAACCCCTTTCCTAGGTATGGTAAGAAGACAGATTTTTTATATTAGTTTCTCTCAGTCGTTTATCCGAAGCTTACCAGATGATGTTTCAATAACTCTCAGTCTATCATCTAGGGCCTACCATATCATCACCAAACCATATTTCAACAACCGAAGTTAGAGCAAGACCGAAAGGAGAGAAGCTTAGTAAAAACATCTATTTTTACCAACCCATTCACCCTGTGAGTGTGCTTAAGTGGGAAGAAAAATGCTAGGGTCTTCGTCATTCTATTTGTCCAATCTCTAACTTCTACTATTGCCAATTCACCAAAAAATAAATATAATAAATAAAAAAAATAAAAAATTCTACTATTGCCTCATGTCTTCTCTTTTTCCCATAAAAATGATACCTAATTTTAATCCATTGTTTTACTTGTAATTCCAACTATGCCACTCTATAATTACAAGATTTATTTTTAAATTTTTACATGCATATTTATAGGCAATTATATATATATATATATTTTTTTTATTAACATATACTTCCAAATTTCAGTAAAAGTACTTCCCTTTTGAAATCTTTTTTTTTTTAATCTACTTGAATATACGCTAAAATCTCCAATAACATCTTTTAAAAAAAAAACATATAATTTTAATAATATTTAAGAAAACGTTTGATTTACTTTCTAAAAAAAGGTAATGGAATTACGAAATTTGACTTCGTCTTTTTTTTATTTTTTTAAGTTTTTTTCCTTTTAAACGACACCAGGCTTGTACAAGTGAGTAGATAAAGAAAAAAGAGAATCCAACTGATAGTAGCAAAATCTGAATCTCCCAACATCGTATTTGAATAAGTAAAATAAAAGGAAGCATACTTTTATTGAAATTTGGAGGTGTATGTTTATGAAAATATATATATAATTATCTGCATATGTAAAAGTTTAAAAAATATATCTTGTAATTATAGAGTGGCATGATTGTAATAACAAGTAAAACAATGGATTAAAATTAGGTATCATGTTACGAGAAAAAGAGATATATGTGACAAAAGCACAAGTTAGAGAATGACAAAGAGAGTAATGGAGCAAGTGACCCTAGCATTTTTTGTATGAGAATTGCACAATATCAAATTTGAAAAACTCTAATTCATACAAGTGTATATAAATAAATGAATAAATTAAAAAAAAAAAAGGAGAGAAAGGGAGAGTTTCTAAAACTGAAGATTTAATATTGACTCATCGGGTTAATACTTCTTTTCTTTTCTTTTCTTTATTTATTTTTTTTCATTTCTAGTTTTAGATTTTGTTTGGAGTTTGAGTTTAACTCTAATTAAACTGTATTTTTTCATCTCAGTTTTTGTCTTTTTTTGAAAAATTAACAAAATTTATAACTAGTTTTTAAAAGTCTATCAAAATTTATAACTAGTTTTTTAAAAGTCTATCAACTCTAACTTAAAAATTTCACCTTCAACTGACAAACCAAACGCAAGTGTATAATTTAAATTTTTTTTCCTTCAGAGTATCCCTTAATTTTGGCTTATTATTTCTTAAATCATTTGCTTATATTTCCTTGTTTTTGCTAAATAAATTCGAGTGAGTGATTTAGTATGGGATGGATTACAACTTAATTGGGATGTTATAAAGAAGAAATTAATCTTTTATCCACCTAGAAACACAGAAAAATCTACCTGAAATGATGAATCTTTACCCCACCCCACTTATAATGCGATACAAAAGTGTATCGTACGTCCCCAAACATAAATATATATATCTACGGTTTGGTTCAACTTGACAAACCTCTGAACAAAAATAAATTTTGGATTTCATGTAAGATTGTTTTTTTTTTTTTTTCTTCTTTCTTCTCCCTACAACTTAACAAAGAACTAGAGACCCAAAAAAATAAAAAATAAAAAGGAAATGAAAAATTGAATAAAGAGAAGGGCAGCGAGAGCAGGAGAAGTACTTACTTACTGAAACGAAAAAATTAAACTCGATCGTTCACTTGACGAGGGCAGATCAGAGGAATTGAAAGACAGCGCTTCGCAAATTGCATGGCTTGTGAATCTCTGAAGTACTTGTTGATATACTACTGGATGATAAATGTGTGTTCTCTTTTCCTTGACTTGAAGGGTGGACTTTGAGGTGGACTTGTTTCACTGGTTACCTTTTTATTTGGTAGAACACTGGTCACCTTTTTTAATTAATCAAGCCTTCCATCTTGATGCCTACTCGTTAATCAATCCGCATTAACGAGTAGACATCTAGAACTTTGTTTAGGTGAAGACTTTGGAATAACGTTTTACACAGAATTTTGCAACTGAATATCAAATCTTCCAAACCTATATTTCACTTTTTTTTCTCTTCTATTTTCAAACAATTCAAATTTTAAAAATCCTTAATTTTCTTCATTCAAGTCAAAATTAAATAAACTGATTTTTTTTTTCTCACATACATTTCAAATTTTTTATTATTTTTTATATTATAATTTACTTTCAATTCACATTTCAACCAAGTCTACTCATTGCAATTACAAAACTCAAGCCCCAATTATTCTTCTAAACAAACCCTTAAATTTGTGGAATTTGAGTGGTCAATGATGTATGAATGCTATGAGTAATATTGAGGGCTGCCCTACCTCAAGGAAAAAAGTGCGGCCCACCTTCTATTTTTATGGTGCTAGAGGACAAAAAAAAAAAAATCACCTCCAATCCAGCTCATCTCGATTAGGCTATCCTTTTAGCTGTTTCTCCACTAAAATTTTGACACAGCATTGTAACTTTACACATCACCTCTTTTTACAGATGGCATGACCTTTCCTCTTTTTATTTATTTATTTAAGGGCCAATTGACGTATGAGTTTAAATCTATCACCGTCAACTTAATTTTTATCTTTTTTTCTCAAAATTTTTTTATCTTTTCTGAAAAAAGTTAATCAAAATCACTATTTAAACTTACAAATCTTAACTCAAACTCATACACTAAACTAATCCTTATTTTTTTTTTTTTTTAAGGTTTGGAAATTACAAGCTGCCTTTTGTGTCAGAATAAAAAAAAAAAAAACAAGTTCGTGATTAATTCTCCGGGTGCTTTGCAAATTTATTTCTTCATATGTGTGCTTCGCGCATTTTTTTTTTTCCTGAAACAATTCTCCATAGAAGTTTTGTTTCAACTTCTATTCCTATCTTTCCTGCAGAAAGCTTGTTTTCCTTGGACATTTCCATTCCTAGAGTTGTACAAGGTTTAAAGACAAGGGAAAATTTTTCATGTAGAAGGGGAAAAAAAAAGGAACAATTAAAAAAAAATGTTCATACAAAGAGTTGTACCTGATTTTGTCGTCAAAGATAGCAGCAAAAAGGGGAAGGTGAAAAAGTATGGTTGTTGATGTATGATTGACAACTACAAAGAATTTTGAAAAAAAAAAAAAATAAATAAATAGAACAAGAAACTCACAAATTCTTTTCCGTTTTGCTCCATAACTTTCGTTTGTCAATCTCTGTTTACAATAGCCGATGTGTATAAATTTGCTGAAATATCAACTTTTGATTTGAGAGACAGCTAAGAGGATATTCTAATTTAGACGGCAGATCTAAACTCAAAAAACTCATGTTAGGGGGTGTTTGGATAATGAGTTTAAACTCATCACCATTAACTTAATTTTTGTCTTTTTTTTCAAAAGTTTTTTATCTTTTCTGAAAAAGTCAACTAAAATCACTATTTAAACTTATAAATTTCAACTCAAACTCATTCACCAAACATCCCCTTAATATTTTGGCGTAAGGTCATCGTAGACTTTTTTTTTTTTTTTTTTTTTTTTAAGAAATGATTAACTTCACCAGTTTAAAGTTCACACGAAAGATGTAATAATTTTTTTAAAATAAAATGTTTATATATTATAAAAATTTGACAGCTGGTAAAAACATCCTCTTTCTTTTTCGAACCTTTTCTTTCCTCTGCTCCAAGTCATCTTTCTATGTCGACCATTAATTGGCAAACTAAAGCATCAGATTTTTTAGGTAATTTTCTCTTTTCATTCTATTTTCATGTTCAGATTTTTTTTTTCATTATCATTTCTATTTTTTTTTTCAACTATGCTTTAAGAAAAAAAATCATGTACTTCCATTTAATTTAGTTTTAAATCTAAAGCTGGCACTTAATTTTTGGTTTTAAAATAATCACAGAAATTCTAATTGTCAAGTGGGATAAGCGAAATTTATCTTTATAACTTAAATTAAAATTTCTTTGAATTTTTTTTATTTTTTAAATTTAAGGGTATTTTGATTATTTTAAATGTAAAAATTAAGCGTTAATCGAGAAAATGTATAAATTTGTGTACTAAATTTAATCTAACAACATAAAAATGTAAAGTTTTTAAGATACAATGTATACTCTTTAAATTGAAACAAAATAAATGGCATAAAAATATAAATAATACATAATTGTAGGCTTTCTTTTTAAAGGTAATTTGGATATTTTGAAGGTCAAAATTAAGTGTTTATCGAGAAAATGTATAAATTTGTATATAAGTGTAATTTAATAGTATACAAATGTAAAAGTTCAAAAATACATGTTGTACATTCTGAATAAAAAGCAAAATACGTGGTACAAGAATATAAATAACCAAAAAAAAAAATTTAAGGCCTCGCCAAGAAAAAAAAAAGGAAGATGAAAAGGTAAATTTTAGGATAGAAAAATTAGTACGGATGAAATTTAAAACTTATAAAGAAAATAGAGGATAGAATCAATTGAACAAGGATTCAAAAAATCATTTACGAAACTCTAATATTATGTGAAAGAAAAAGGAATTCGTATTAAATACATAAGAGAAAGTGATCTTCTTCTTCTTGTTCTACTTAGCCATGAATTGGCAAAGGTACGAATGTGTTTTATGTTAAAACGTTGTAAACCACTCTTAAAGACTAGCTAGTAATTACTTCATTTGTATCACTCGTTTGTCCTTTTGTGTTTTTGGAGAAGTGAACCTTTTGATTTGTAAATGGGTGAGATTTATTACCAATTATAAACTCAATAAGTTGAAGACATAATCCTATGAATATTTTAGTCCTACGATTCCTAATGATTTCTCCGCAACCTGCATATAAGGCTAACTCACTTCCATAGCCCTAATGAATTTATTTATCAGTTATATGACACTTTTAGTTGGACAACAAGTGATCACCTCTTCATTTCGTTGGGCCAACACTGACATATTGGAGGAGCTCTTTATATGATCAGATTAGATGATTGACATTTTTTTTTTTTTTACACAAACGAGCAGTCTCACAAGATAAATAGACCACAAGAGCTTTTAAGAGAAAAACTATCCCAAGATAAATAGACCACAAGAGCTTTTAAGAGAAAAACTATCCCGATATTATATGTATAATGATAGACGCTCTCCAAATGATATTATATGTATAATGATAGACGCTCTCCAAATAATTACCGATTGATTGAAAGAGAATGTGTGACACTTGCAAACCACTTAATTAAAGAAAGATAGAAGAAAATGTCATATTTGCACTTAATTAAAGAAAGATAGAAGAAAATGCCATACGAATACGACGGTGCTACTGTAGACTTTTAATTGAATCCATCACTTTTCCCCCTTTTTGACCATATTAATAGTGCAGCTCTTCTAATATAAGACGTTGAACAGTTTATAAAGAAAAGAGGAATGCCACTCTTAAAAGAGCATCAAACACCAACATTTGAACTACATATATAAGCACCAACTAATTCCTATCACAGTACATATATAGCTTAGGGCTTCTCTCTCTCTCTCTCTCTCTCTAGATCTCTCTCTATAGCATAATGATAATCACGCGCTAAAACCACCATTTGAAGGATGCCATAATTGGCCTATGTCATGGCCGCTACAAGCAGCTAAAGCAGCCTCTTCCATTTCAACTTGGGAGATGCCACTATTGCATATGTTGGCAAAGGCCCTCGTGTGTTTCATGCCATATTGTGTCAACGATCCGCAATGGCTCTCGAACGACCGAACCATCGACTTTAAACACGCCCAGTCGTCAACCAGTGGTTTACCAGGTGACCTCACGGAGTTGAGGACTGAACCACCCTTTTGTGGTCCATAGAGAAGTGATCCTATCATCTCTATGCTCTTGTCCAAGTGTGTTCTGTGCCTTGTGGTCTCCTTTATCTGGTTCAGGATTTCTCTCTTCTTATTCCCTGTTTCCGATCTCTTGTACTGTCCCAAAAAAAAAAAAAAGAACAGATGTAAGTTCACACACTCTAAAATGGAAAATGCTTAGGAACACCACTGGTTCTGACCGCAACCTTTACTATGAATAGAAAGTGAACTCTTTCTGTCGATTCCATACTATGAGACCTATTTTCTATTGGTGTGAAAAAAACTCATACGGGGTTTTATAAGGGTAAAGCTAAGAAATGGTGAAAAGGAGCTAACCATTTGCCACATGAAGAAGAGCTTGGCATCTCTTTGGTTAACAACTTCCATGCGCATAGCAAGTTGGTTATCATGAGGTGGGAGTTTGACAGTGGCAGGGTCAAAACCTTGGTATAGATAAAGCTTCTCAGCTTTAATACTTGTGTTCCCATATTCCATCACATGCGAACCGGCGGTGAAATCGTTGGCATTCGCAGTCCTTTTCTTCACCTGCATGACATAAATAAAAAAATAAAAAACCAACCTCGATCACAAAGTTTTAAATAATAATAATAATAATAAGGAAGTAGAAACTTTCGATGTCAGAGATCTTACCGTCTCATATTGTTGATTAATTGTTTCTCTCTTCAAATTGTGAGTCTCACTGCAAAAAGAAAAAAGAACAGATCAAATGAGCACAATTCAGGCAAGAGTAGAGTTACCAACTTTTTGATACCAACTCTTTTTTCATCGGCAGACTTAGCTTTTTAATATTAATTCATGTGACAATTTTTGAATGTCTACCAATAATCGAATGACAACTCACGTGCCATGTCATTTGGTGTTCAAAATTTAGGATAAAAATCAAGACCCCTAACATCATTCTCCAGGTAAATCTATCTCAAAGTCTACTATGGCACTTTGATGCACAGTTTCGAAATTCATACCTGTCCTCCATCCAAGCGACACTATACAAATCCCCCAAGCAAGTGATGTACTCTGGTGGTGGGGAAGGCTCCATCCCTGGACAATAGGTTCCCCAGCTGTTCTCTTGTGCATTTGAAGCTGTCGTCACATAAATGTTCATGTCTTTGGGCATTATGCCTTCGAAAATGCTTCCACTCTCGCACGCTTCCACATATATGACCTGCAAAAGAAATTAACATATGCAAGATATGTGACATGTTAAAGAACTTACTATGTGATCAGGGACCAAATGAAGTGCAAGAACAGATCCTTTTACCATCTCTTTGTAAGTCCCTGCTGCATGTTTTTTCTTCAAAACTTCTATGAAGTCCATGGCGTATAGAAAAGGCATATTTGGCATTCCTACAATCATATAAGAAATGGTAAGCGAGCCTTCTCTTTTGACGATATTAATAATTCCGAACGAAGAGATAACTCTGCTCTGCTAAAGCTATCGAACACTCCGGGATTAAAAATAAAAAAAAAGTTGCCAAAAAAATTTAGAGACCACCCAAACTACAAAGAAACTAGTGATGTCCTAATAGCTTGAACTTTTGTGTGAATATCGGTAAACTAACACGGTACAAAGCATGAGGTTATGAGTTCAAACCCCTATATCTACACTCTCGAAGATTGTCATCACGCGTTGGTGCCTTTACTAATACATTTCGGACATACGAATTAAGGGCTTGGATGAACTTGGTAAAGTAACAAAAACAAGAACGAACGTTCCGATTAGACTAACTACCAAGAACACCAGGGCCTCCATGGTCAGAGTAGTATAGGAAGATTCTATCATTGGGTTTGCTGTCCACAACCTTCCCACTACCACCTTTCACTGCCTTCTTGTCCCCAAGAAGCACTGCATACAGATTCTCAGCCGTTACATATTGCCCTGTGTAATCCTGCGCACAATTATGTTATCATTTCATTACTGATTAATCCAGGCACTGAACCAAATTAAGGACTTCTAATTAACAAACTAATTAAGCTTGACGAACATGTCGACGATATGTTTTTTTGGGAGTATTTATTAAAACAAAGGTTCGCAGATGGTCAAGTAGGACCGCCTCCACGTTTCCTTGAAACCAAATTTCAAGTCATACCAAAACCTTAAAAAAAAATAATAATAAAATAAAAAAAAAACCTTATAATATAGCTCCACGTGCAATTTGTCTATATATTTATTTTGCTGACCACCTGGTTTCCATTACCAATAAAATAATCTAATCAAATAAACAAGTGACCCCCCGGCCCCCACTAGTAAATTAAGAATAAAAGAATGTACCATCAACGACTTGTTAAATAAATAAACAAAAATGATTATTATTATTACCCATTATTATTATTTACTAAAAAAAAAGAAAGAAAGAAAGAAAGAAAGAAAACCTTAGGAACACCAGCATAAACATCAGGACCCTGAGGGTGGTTGATGACGATACCAGGCCTGGGATTGAGAGCATGGGTGGCTATATCATCATACATGAACACCACTATGTTCTCCTCCTTCACTCCTCCTTTCCTCAGCAACTGATACGCGTGGCACACATCCGCCTAAACACCCCCCCAACCAAACAAAAATTCCCCTTAATTATATACATCATCAAAAACATATATATATATATATATATAAAGGATAACAAAAATCAGTAGGTGAGCTAAGACATTTTGACTAGATCGTCTAGTCTTTACCTGATGCCTGTAATTACCATAACCAGAAGAACCGGCAACAAGAAGGGCCCATCTAGTGCCGAGCTGTTGGTCAAGATCAACTGGGTCCCCTTGATCCTGATCAATATCCGAGTCAGTAGGCATACGAATCGCCGACTCCCAACGCTCCAACCTAGCTGCTGCTCCACCATTTTCTACCAACAACACTAGTACCAAAATCACCAACCTTAAACATACTTTCTTGTTAATATTGCCTCTTAGAACATAGTGATGATTCTGGTTCGATCCCATGTTGTTGATGATTAAAACTTGGCCTCAACTTTTGATTTTGCTTTTAGGGTGTATTAAAAAGACTTGAAAACTATAGAGGGGCGGAGAAATTGGAGAGAGAGAGAGAGAGAGAGGCACCTTGGTAGGAGGGAGAGAGGGAGAGAGAGAATGTGTGTGTATGAAAAAGGTTGGGGAGGGGGGGAAGGTGGGAGGTGCCATGCAAAACAAGATGTTGACACGCATGGTGACGACTTAGGACTTGTGGGTCCACGTTTTCTTTGAATTGTACAAGTGCCATTTTTTGTCGTTGGGAGTTGGGAGTTTTCTATTTTGGAATGGCAATTTGAAAGGAAGAGGTGACAGACCCTTGTAATGTGTGTCCTACTCCTGTGAGTTATGTCATCTTGGTCAGACTCTCTCTCTCTCTCTCTCTCCGTGGAAAAAGTGGGTTCGAAACCGCCAAGGGAAGTGATCAAGAAGCTTACATTCTAGAGTTGTATAGAATAGCTGATCTGAGGTAGATAAAATACTTTTATTTTATTGTGTACTTTGACAAGTTAAATGATTATTATTATTATTTTTTTTTTGTTGAATCAACTTTTGGCTGTTGTTATGTATAGTAGTTTCTATTTATAATCATGTTTCTGGATGCTACTTTTCTGGCTTTTATATGATTTACCCCTCTAAAATATGCTTTAGGTTTTACCTTTAAAAGAAATATCTTCTTTTCGCTTTCTCTCTTTAATTTTATTTATTAATTAACAAGTTTATAATAATTAGCCTTTCATAAAGAGTATAGTGTGCAATTAAGGGATAAATTTTGATTACTAAGAGGGTGTTTGGTGAATGAGTTAAATTTGAATTAAGTTGAAATTTTAAAATTTAAATAATAATTTTTGTTGACTTTTTCAGAAAAAATAAAAAAAAAATTCAGAAAAAAAAAAAAGTTTAACTTGAGTTAAACTCAAGTACTAAACACCCTCTAAATATTCGGCCAGATGCAACTTTTGCGGGATACCTTTTATAATTAGCTAACGACCATGTATGTATATATGTGTGTGTGTGTGTGTATTGGAAGGTGAACTGCCACACATAATATAAGAAGACCTAAGTCCTAGAAAATTGTTATAGTTGAAAACTTCAAACAAAGGCTAAAAACAAAATTTTATAATCAGGAGAGGATAAAATAACCAACCTTACAATTATCAGTATTTTTCCAAATGAAAGTTGGTATAGAGTCTTCTGTAAGTTGGGTAGTATTTAATTAAACCCAATTCATAAAATAAAATTAAAAAAAAAATAGAAACAGAATTGAAGATAAACCTCTATGATTAAGATTTGATTATTTGCACCTTAAGATTCAAAGCAAAATTCATTACCTAATTATAATAGGTTTCCGAAAGTTTTAACCTTTTGAGGTGAGTTGTGGATTAGTTAATCTCAATTATTAGAGGGGAAAATAAGACTAACAAGCTTTATTTTTTCACACTAATTATAGAGGTATACTAAAGATCTTTTCCAAACACTATTGATGCACAAGCTTGTTCTACAAGAAATAATTAGGTGCCTAGCTATCTTAATTTCTGTTAATTAATTTTGTTTTTCTTTCAAAACAGTAAATTAATTAATTTAATTCCATATATAGCAGTAACATCAATCACTTTCCAGCAGTGCTATTTTTTTTTTATAAGAAGATTACAGCAGTACTATTTATGTACCAAGCATGAGTAGTTTTAATGTCTTACCCTCTTGATTACTAATAAAATCAGACTGATAAAGTTATTATAAATATAATTTAATGATAATTTTAGATCTAATTTTATTATAAAATATATAATTTTAATCTCCTATTTTAAATTGAGGAAAAAAAATCGATCGGAATATTATTTCAAAGATTTTTATTTAAACAAAGATTAAAACTTCCATGCGTTATCTCAACTTATTTGTTGTTTTCTAATTAGCACTAATGACAGTGCGACTTAACGCTCCAATTGGTGTTCCAATAACAACTCATCAGCAAAATTGAAAGCGACCAACAAGCTCATAATCCATCTTAGATACATAATTATGATTAGATTTTTTTACTTTATTCAAGAAAATATCTTCAATAGTTTAAGTGAAATATATATATATATATATATAATAAAATAAAAACACCCGATTTGTACTTTATATTGCATAAACTTTTAGGTGGGCCAACTTCAACATCATTTGATTAAGAGCATCTTCTTTTGTAAATATGCCAAACCGAAAATTAAATAATCACTTAGACGTAAGTAATTGTATGTTTTGAATATGCAAATAAATGAAGCTCTGTAATATTAAATAATTAAGGATGGCGTCAGTACCATATTAGAAAATTAATGAGAAGAACGCAGCCCAGGAGATATTATTAATTTCCTCTCTTAATTTCTTCTTACATTTCACACCGGAAAATTAAATCTAGAAGTGAAAGGGAAAAAGAATACTATTTTGTTACTATTGATGATGTGATATAAACATATTTGTACGTAACAATAATAAATATTATGGAATTTTGATTTGGAATGAGTGGTTACCAATTGATTTCCTTGAAATTAGATGCAACATGACTACCATCTCTATGTTTGTTGGTTGCTATACATGACTTGATCTTTCATAAGGGATCTTTCTTAGATTTATTTTGTTCAAATTAATTACACCAAATTGTATTTTACAGACCATTTCTTTCAAAATATATCTGATTTTTAAGAATATTGTTGCATTTGGAAGAATTTTCAGAACTTTTTTATGTCATTTTTTGATATCCTTACGTTGGATATTCAGAACTTTAATGTCATTTTTTTGATATCCTTACATTGTATACATGTATATACATATCCTTCATTGTCATGTTTTCAAAATATATATATACACTAAGCGTAAATATAGTCTTTGAAATATTGTGAGTTTCTTGTGCCCCTTCTGCTTGCTTGCTTCTTCTTCTTTTTCTTCATGTTTTTTTTTTTCTTTTTTTTTTTCGATAGCCTTTTTCTCCTGCTTTTTTGCACGTCTTCCTCTCTCTCTCTTTTTTTTTTTTTAATAATATTTTTATATTTTTATATTTTTTTTATTAGTTTCAGTAACACGTGCATTGTGCTGCAGACACCATATGCAATTGTTGATAAACAAATATCAAGCAACTAAACACCTGCGTATGTGTATTTAAATGTTGGGCCTATATCGATCAAATTATTTTTGGCTAATTTATTGATTTTAATGAATTTTTTCTTTAATTGGTTTTCAAATTTCATTTCCCCGTATATCATTCATTTTGAATTGGTTTAATTTAATTTAATTTTTTTTTTCCCCTTTTCAATGTGTTATCGCATATTTGATTGCGTGAAAAAAAAAAAAAAAAAGGTGATAATGACAACGACGATCCAGAGCCTATAATATATTTTGTATGAATATGATCGGAATCCAATCAGAGCAAGATGATAATACCTTTATAAAACAATTGCTAGTCTAATATATACAATCAAAAATTTAAATTTTATAGCACCAACATAATCTAATGATAATATCATATCTAACCCTCTTAGAATTTGAATCTCCCCATCTTAAGTTCAAAAATAAATATGTATATAAAATAAAAATAAAATGATAGTATCTGTTGAAATTTTTTGTCCTAAACAATCAAAAACCAAATTGCTTGTAGATTAAAAAAAAAAAAAAAACCAAATTGCTTTTCAAAACACAATATATGAAAATAAAATCACAATAATGTCTTTACAAAAGCAACCGGTAGCCTAATATAAGAATTCAAAATTTCATATTGGGCTTACTGGTGGTCCAATACACAATCAAAATAGAATACTAGCATCTTTGTGAAAACAAAATTTAAGATTTAAAAATAAGAAGAAAAAAAAACCATATATATTCTCCTTGTATAATTAGTGTCAATAGTCTATGAAAATGGTGAATTTTTTATGCACCTCT
Organism: Ficus carica; assembly: GCA_009761775.1. Taxonomy (NCBI): domain Eukaryota; kingdom Viridiplantae; phylum Streptophyta; class Magnoliopsida; order Rosales; family Moraceae; genus Ficus; species Ficus carica. The sequence continues at coordinate 1,337,706 of CM019750.1, forward strand.
AGTTGCTTCTTCTCTTCTTTATTTTCTTTCGATCTTCTTCCTTTTTATAATGGTTGGTGCATTGCATGTATCATTATAAACTTCATTTTTTTTCTGTTTATTTTTAATAAATTACTTTATTTGTTTCCTTTTCTAATTAGTTTATTATTATTCTTATTATTATTATTATTATTTTGCATTTGGATTTGATCTATATAGTAATTAAAGGGATTGCTATTTTCATCTGCTCCTAGCTTATTCAACCTGCCAGCACTTTTATTCTTTTTTCTTGCAACCATAATTTCTTTCTTCTCTCCGTTTTTCAGTCTTTTATATGATTTTTTAGATGCCAAGCTTCAACAATCTTAAGACAAATAAACTCTTCATATACATACATACATACATACATATATATATATATATATAGCAAGTCTCAATTCCGGCACCATTTCGGAGACGGTACCTACATGGGTTGGTTTTTGTGTGAGGCAGTAACCACGTGTTGGGAGGAAGGAAGTTTGGACTAGAAAAGGCTGACTCGAAATCAGTTGTGCATAATATAAATTAATTGAATGAAGGGTGGAATGGTAAATGAATATAGGATTATAGGTGGAAGGAAAATAAGTAAATTTAAAAAATAGGTAAAATGTATACGCACCAACTAATTAATGTATATTTGGGAGAACGAAAATGTAAATATATGGTATTAGCAATGTTAAGTGCAAAATTGTATGTCGTAGGCAAGGGGAAAATTTTTTGGAGGCTATCGTTTGTATAATAGGGTGAACAGAAGTGTAACAATATTGTAAATACAATGAAAATGAAAGTAGAGATGTAGTTGGAATGTAGACAGTGGCAAGTAGGAGAAGAACGTACAGAAACATAAACTCAATAATGAAAGAGCGTATGAAAAAAAGCATAGTTCATGTTTCCTACACGTGGAAGTTGGATAGTTAAGACAAAGTAGAAGTAAAACGAAGTCGGCTTAGTATGATGTAACATCTCTATATGACATAGTGATTAAGATATAAAGTATTTAATAGTCCCATGATAAAAGTTTGTCAAAAAAAATTTATAAGTTAACATTAAAGAAAGTTGTATTTTAAGAAATGAATGACTGCATATCGAAGGTAGCCGCATAACCATCCTGAACTAGAAACGGAGATCAAACCTACAAAAATGCAAGAAGTGAACTAATTAAATTGCATAAATATAAATAATTAGAATTGATGGATTGAGTGAGGAAAACAACAGCTCGATCATGAGGGATAGTTTAATGGGATTATTAATTCAGGACTAGGCAATCAACTAAAGGGTAGAAATAAGTTAATTTCATCAACAGATGAATGAAAAGTCAAAAGCTAGTGAGGTCAAATAAAGTCGTACTGAATGTATATGTAAGTGACCGTTTAAAAAAAAAAAAAATTTAAACAAAAAGGCAAATGTGTTGTAAAGTTTTATAGACAAAAATGTATACTGCATGATCAGTCTGTGTGCTGTAAAAGTTTTCATACCCTACACCTTAACTGCACAATTGTCAGTTATTTTTTTAGCCTACCCTTAACTCCCTTCTCATGATCCAGCCCTTTAATTTTGACCGAATGGTCCTCCTTCACTGTCGGACATGTCCAGTACTCCAGTATTTTACCCCTGCCGGACACAAGACCATATAGATAACATTAGGGGTGGCAATACGGGTCGCGACACGACGACACGACTCGAAAACGACACGAATTTCACGGGTTTGGGTTAGGAAAAATAGGGGGCGGGTCGTGTTCGTGTCACGGTTTCGTTTCGTGTTCGTGTCGCGGGTCGTGTTCGGGTTGGACACGTTTTTTTCGTGTCAATTTCGTGTCACTTTTCGTGTCAATTTCGTGTCAATTTCGGGTCAATTTCGTGTCACTTTTCGTGTCAATTTCGTGTCACTTTCGGGTCGCGTGTCAATTTCGGGTTGCGGGTCAATTTCGTGTCAATTTCGGGTCAATTTCGTGTCAATTTCGTGTCGCGGGTCAGTTTCGTGTCGCGGGTCAATTTCGGTTCGTGTCGTGTCAACCCATGACGGGTTCGTGTCGTGTTCGTGTCACGGTTTCGTGTCGTGTTCGTATCGCGGGTCGTGTCGCGGGTCGGAGAAAAAAAAATCGACACGGCTCTAACACGACACGAACACGACACGTGACACGAATTGCCACCCCTAGATAACATTATAGAAAGAGTGGAACAATTTTCAGGAGTGTTGACTAAACCAATTGTGTATGTAGTTTAAGTTTTTGTGAATTTTTTTTAACGTTATGACTTACGTATTAAGTTAAAATTAAATAATTTGTTTATAGTAGATTACATTTAGATTTTGAAAAGTTAAAAAATAAGTAAGTTTATTATGATACGATCAAACTTATCGAACTTCTTCTACCAACCTTTTAACATTTTTAGTCTCTTCTTTTGTTTGTTATAGAAGTGAAAAACAAAGAAAGGGGCTTTAAACATAATTTTACATTATTGATTAAAATAAGGGTATCAATGTCATTACAGTAGTTTTCATCCTTCTTGTCGTTAGACGTTTTTTAATATGGGATGATAAGATTATATATGTGATTAACTAATCTCTTCATAAGCAGGAATCCCTTTATCTAAGTATGGTATGAAGACATGTTTTTTATATTAGTTTTTCTCAGTCGGTCATCCGGGGTCTACCACTGTCATCACCAAACTATACTTCAATAACTGAAACTGGAGCGAGACTTAAAGGAAGATAATGTGAATCGAACCCAGATAGATAAAAATGAGAAGCCTATCAAAGACATCTACCCTTCCCAACCCATCCACCCTGTGGGTGTTGTCATTAACCAATCTATTGGCCTTTGACAAACTAATACATACATATATATATATATATATATTGTTATCTGGAGTATGGTGCTGTTGATTTTTCGACAAAATTAAAATAATTTTGGGGTGGTAAGAGTTGTCGGTCATTTCTTATCTTCAAAATATTCTTTAATTTCGGCAATTCACAACTTGCTGGAGTAGATCAGTTGGTTAGAGCGTGTGGCTGTTAACCACAACCCTTCCTCTACCGGTTTTTTTTTTTTTTTTTTTGGTTTCAAACGGATCCAAAAATTTTGTTCAACAAAAAAGAATTGAGCCATAACAGCCGCAAGTTAGAGGCAAAACAAAAGAAAAAGATCCATAGTCAGCTCTAATTTTTTTTTAATCCTATTTCAGTTTCAACAGAAACCACGAAGAGAGGGGGGGGGGGGGGGGGGGGCGTGTGTTGGGTGGTGTGGCACTAGCCTTGGATCAAACACATAATGAGCCATAGCAGGCACCGTTCCAGCTATCCGGCGAGAAAGGTGAACATTAACAATAGACGCCATGTCGAACACCACCTTACATAGGCTTTCTTGAGAACCTAAACATTTTCTGATTGACCTCCCCCATTCAAGTAGTAATCCATGTTTTTTTATGCTTCCTCAATCGGTATACGAAAAAGAGCCACTGCAGCTAAGCGTGGTAAGGCAAAGACTTGATCAGGAAAGGAAAGGCCGCTCCTTTTACCAATATGCGATGCTGCATGATCCCGTTGCAGTGGACCTGATACTGCCAGCTTGCAGCATTGTCTGAAGAATAGTTGATAAGAATATTCTGCATATCGCTTCAACTCTCATGATTTTTTCTAGGATTTCCGTGACCTTCTAAGCATATCGCCATCCTTGGTTGTTCTTCTATAGCCTGCTGCTTCAATTCTTCTATAGCAGTCTTAGCTTCAAATTTCATTGGCTGTCAGCCAAATTGCCAAATCCAAACTACCCACACTTGAATTATACTAGAAGTTTATTTTTCTATCTTTTCTTTTGGGTTTGTCTTTTACACACTTGAATTATACTAGAAGTTTATTTTTCTATCTTTTCTTTTGGGTTTGTCTTTTAAAGTTAACGTAGACTTCATATATTATATTTGAAAGTTAAAAATCAGCCCAGTAATTACATATACATTTTTTGTGCAACAGTTTTAGAATCTTGCAATTGTTTATCAAGTTTTAGAATCTGTACTCTGTTCCCCCACATGTGAAAAAGAAGAACAATACTGGTTGCGATACAATAACCTAAAAAAATAATTGGGTCATACATCTGGTAACGAACCATTTAAAGGAAGTTACATATTTACAAGCACATATACTTTGCTTCCTTGTAACAAATTATGGTCGACCAATTGTAACAGGAGAAGCTCAGTTATTTTATTGACAATGCTATTAGCAGCATACAAGGAACGAAATTGTTTATTAATTTACCAAAATGGGCATCTCCGGGTGAAGTAACAAAGCTGAAGGAAACCAAGAACAAAGAACCCAACCCAAAGAATCAAAGTTACAGTGTCAACATAACTCTCAGATGCAAAGTGCAAAATTTCGGTTGAATCAACTTGAAAATTTATCACTAGTAAAAGGGTTAAGAAAAAGCCATGTCAGTATTTACCCCTCCATGAATGCCACTTCAATTTCAACTGGAACCACAAAGGCGGCAAGCCCAGGACTCCTTTTGCTAGCCTCAGATCAAACACGTCGAAATGCACCCGTCTCAGAGAGTCCAACAGAACTTGGGCTGGCACAGCTGGAAGCAGCACTGGACGAGCCTCAGCAGGCACAGTTCCTGCTAACCCACGAGCCTTCTGAAGATGCACATTAGCAACAGATGCCATGTCGAACACCACGTTGCATAGGCTTTCCCGAGAATCCAAATGTATTTCTGATTGACCTCCCCGTTCAACAAGTAATCCATGTTTTTTTGCTACCTCAATAGGTATATATGAAAAATGGCGGTTGCGGCTAGCATGGTAAGGCAGCGACTTGATCAGCAAAAGAAGGCCACTTGCTTTACCAACATGTGATGCTGCATGATCAGCTGCAGTGGACTGTATACCGCTGGCTTGCAGCGTCGTGTAAAGAATAGTTGATGCAGTATCTTCAGCATATCGCTCCAACTCTTCGATCTTTTCTGGGATTTCATTGACCTCTTTTCTTGCATCATTGATCCGAGCTTCTACTAACCGCTTCAGCCAGCCCTTGGTGATTTTGTTCTCGTGTATGACTGAGGAGAGCGCCTGTGCTGTTGGGTGTTCGATTGTCTTTTTGGTGTAGATTTTGTCTATGGCTTCTTGCCACCAGACCAGACGCATAAGACCAATCCTGGGATCGGAAGCGACATCCATAGCTCTGGCTATTTCGATGTTGAAGGCACGAATTGCAAACGCAGCCTTCCTCATGTTAGGGGGAAGCTCAAGAAGACAAAGATAATGGTGGTAATCATAGCTTCGCACTTGCTGTACACAGTGCGAGAATGCTGCCCGCAAGCTACTAGATTGGAAAGTGCCATTCATCAATTTCTACTACAGTTCAACCTGTTAAAGAACGTCCAAATTAGATTAGAAAAAGTAGGACTTAGAACTGTAGGATTCTTCAATGGGAGAAGAAAATCACCATGTAACAAAAATCCAGTAAGTTCCACCCCAAAAGCTAAGGTCTTGAACAGAAACTGTTAAATTTAGCTCCATGCTAAAAAAGGCTTATATTGTAAGCATACCCTTATTCGAAATGAAGATTCCTATCAATCTTAAAGCTAAAAATTTCAGGACGATGTTAAATGCAATGAAGGGGCGTGATTTGCCACTTGAAAATGTAAGCTGTAAAATATGAGGACCGCAAAATAAAAGGCAAATCTTTATATATCTATTAGTCTTCATAACTAGTTCCCCACACACACACACACACACACACAAAACAAAAACAAAAACAAAACAAAACAAAAAAAAAAAAAAAAGAAGAAGAGAAGAAGAAGGTGCTAAATTAGCTTTGGTAAAGCTCCAAATACACCAAATATGTTAAATTTTTTCCTCTTGAGTTTACGGTTCTATTTCTGTAGCTCATGCAAAACCAAAAATAATAGAATGATATTCCCATCATTTTTCAGAACCAACAAGAGACTCATCAACGAAAAGCTCAATAAGCCCAATTCTAAGTACTGAAAATTTGGGGATTCTAGTGGTTTTTCTTTGTTTTTGTTTTTGTGTGAAATCAGAATTGAAAAAGAGATTCGATCAGACAGAATTGAAATCTAAGAAAGAAATACGAATTCAAAAGGGAAATTTCAGATTAAGCCCATTCAAGAGAGAAAACCCTACCTCAAAAATTTCAACTTTGCTCCAAAACGTTTCACTGTAAAGATTGGAGTTCTACTCAATGGAAAGCTCGGTGGTGAAGCCAAAGGACATAAATGTGCTTTCTTTGATGAGAGAGAGAGAGAGAGAGAGAGAGAGAGAGGGAAGAAAGGAACAAGGGCAAAACAAATGAAAAAGTATTGTTGGGGGAAAGGCAGTCTAATACAAAGTGAACTCCTAATATTATATAAGTTAGCCGTTCGATTAAATTGGAGGGCTCTAATTGCTTGATGGGTGTTTTACCGGACTTTGGTTGGGCACAAAAACGACCTGTCGTTTTGACCCTTTGTCTGATTGTCAAAATGGTGAAAAAACTTGGAGTTGGATTATTAGTGATCTGGAATTTGGGTAATGATTTTGCTTCCATAGATTGTGAATAAACAAGTAGAACAAATTTGAGAATAAAAAAAATATATGATTTACCATTGCGCTCTCATGTGCTGCTTGTGCAATGTTTTATCTTTTTTCTTTCTTTTTTTTTTTTCAGGGAAAAAAAAAAATAATTTTCTGATTAAGTATTGAGTTAGCTTGAACTCTTATTCTGTTTATCTAATAATTACAATTTTTAGCTCCAATTTTATTTATTTTTGCTTCAAATTAGAGTCACGTTAGCTATAAATGAATGAAATTTGATACAAGGGGAATTTATGGTAATGACTAAAAAGTTTAGGGGTATGTGTATCCAAACACTAGTGAAGAACAGTGTTACTCCTATAACGAAACAGAGCGACTCATGTTACCAAACAGAACAGTTTCCATTCTTGGATTAGGAAGGGTAGGGAACGGAACATTCCAGAACCCCCCATCCCAGAACTCTCTCGGTTTGACTCCTTTTTGTTTATAAGCTCAATCCAAACACTTCCCCTTCTTCTTATTAATCTCAGATATTAGTTTCCTTCGATTCCAATTCCTTCCAACCCCCACGAAATTACAATCCTGCCGCTCCGCCATGGCTGACGAAGCCAAAGCCAAAGGCAACGCCGCCTTCTCCGCCAGCGACTTCACCTCCGCCGTCTCCCACTTCTCCGACGCCATCGCTCTCGCTCCCACTAACCACGTCCTCTACTCCAACCGATCCGCCGCCTACGCCTCCCTCCAGAAATACGCCGACGCCTTGTCCGACGCCAAGAAGACCGTCGAGCTCAAGCCCGACTGGTCCAAGGGCTACAGCCGCCTCGGCGCCGCCCATCTCGGCCTTGGCCACTTCGACGACGCCGTTTCCGCCTACAAGAAGGGGCTCGAGATCGACCCCAACAACGAAGCCCTTAAATCTGGCTTGGCAGACGCCCAATCGGCGGCTTCCCGCTCCCGAGCTGCGCCGCCGCCGAACAATCTATTCGGCGACGCGTTCTCCGGCCCCGAGATGTGGGCGAAGCTGACGGCCGATCCGACTACTCGGCCGTACCTTCAGCAGCCGGATTTCGTGAAGATGATGCAGGAGATTCAGCGGAACCCTAACAATCTCAACCTCTACTTGAAGGATCAGAGAGTGATGCAGGCGTTGGGGGTTTTACTCAACGTTAAGTTCCGTGCTCCGACGCCGGAGGAGGCGGAGATGCCGGAGTATCCGGCGCCGCAGAGGAAGACCGAGCCGCCGAAGGAGGAGGAGAAGAAGGCGCCGGAACCAGAACTGGAGCCGGAGCCGGAGCTGATGGAAGTGAGCGAGGAGAGGGAGAAGAAGGAGAGGAAAGCGCAGGCATTGAAGGAGAAAGAAGCTGGGAATGTGGCATACAAGAAGAAGGACTTCGACACGGCGATTCAGCACTACACCAAGGCATTTGAATTGGACGACGAGGATATCTCTTTCGTCATGAACCGTGCTGCCACTTATTTAGAGATGGGCAAGGTAATTTCTTGTTTCTTTTTCATATATATATATATATAGGAAATTTATGATCATCTAAATTCTTGAACTTCCAAACTTTATAGGATCTGGTTATATCAATGAATATATTTGCTTTTCATGTGATCTTGGAGCTTTTGAGTTCTGGTTTGTGTTTTTCACGTGATCTTTGTCATTCCTTCTCTTTACCTCTTTTTGTCAAGTCTTTTATGGTATTTAGAATGAGGAATTTATTAAAGTATATTTCTTTTCATTTTTTCTGGTTAAAATTGAAACATGTGAATAAAATTTGCAAGCCTTATATTAATTTGCAATTGTTTTCACGGGATCTTGGTATTCGTAATTCACTCGACGACTAAAGTTTGTATCTTTTTTGGTATTTTAGTACGAGGAATGTATTAAAGACTGCGACAAGGCTGTTGAGAGGGGGAGAGAGCTGAGGTCAGACTTCAAGATGATAGCAAAGGCTCTGACGAGGAAAGGAACTGCCTTGGTGAAAATGGCCAAGAGCTCTAAGGACTATGAGCCCGCCATTGAGAGTTTCCAGAAAGCCCTGACCGAGCATCGCAACCCTGATACGCTGAAGAAACTAAATGAGACTGAGAAAGCTAAGAAGGAGCTTGAGCAACAAGAGTATTTTGATCCCAAGTTGGCTGATGAGGAGCGTGAGAAAGGTGTGTCTGCCCTTACTAAATTTATCTATAGTCTTTGATAATTTGCTTCTCCCACGTGTACTCCCCCCCCCCCCCCCCCCCCTTTTCTTTTGCATGGGCCAATGTGACCTATTAAGAGCTTGTAGGGCCTTTGGTGTTTTTGCTTGAACTGACTCCCTTTTTCGACATTTTCAATGATTTCCTTTTGATTTGTTGCTGAAAATGGATGTGCAGGAAACGAGTATTTCAAGCAGCAGAAATATCCCGAGGCTGTAAAGCATTACACCGAATCTCTGAAAAGGAATCCCAAGGATCCAAAGGTGAGAACGCCTTTGATGTTCTTAGGGAACAGATGGTATAATTATTGGAAACCTGAAATTTGGTTGTAATACGCTGAATCAATACTGTAATCTTGTTATCCTTCAGGCCTATAGTAACAGAGCTGCTTGCTACACGAAACTGGGAGCACTTCCCGAGGGACTCAAGGATGCAGAGAAGTGCATTGAGCTCGACCCGACATTCTCAAAGGGCTATACAAGAAAGGGTGCAGTCCAGTTCTTCATGAAGGAGTACGATAAAGCCTTGGAGACTTACCAGGAGGGGTTGAAACATGACCCACAAAACCAGGAGTTGCTCGACGGTGTGAGAACGTAAGGAACATGAGTACTAGATAAAATGCTTGGTGCTTGATTCTGTTTGTGTGGGCCTCGGACATAGAGGTGGTGGAGAGCTTAACTTTTAATTGCCTTTTTAATTCTTTTGTTACAGATGTGTGGAACAAATTAACAAGGCTAGCCGTGGAGATTTGAGTCCTGAGGAGTTGAAGGAGAGACAGGTTTGGCTTTCTTGAACAACTTCTTAGATTGATTTGTTTGGGCTATTTTGTAAGAATGTTGTGTTTAAGTTTGTCTGTTCCTGCAGGCTAAAGCAATGCAGGACCCAGAAATTCAGAACATTCTCTCGGATCCTGTTATGAGACAGGTTAGTAAAATCTTTGCATTTTTTTCTTCCCCTTTTGGTTATTACTTTTGAAGTCAAAATACTTGTAACATTCCGTCATAAATTTGGTCTAAAAACTAATTTGGCGGGTGGGGTGTGGACAGGTGTTGATTGATTTCCAGGAGAATCCAAAGTCTGCACAAGAGCACACAAAGAACCCTATGGTGATGAGCAAAATTCAGAAGCTGGTCAGTGCTGGTATTGTCCAGATTAGATAAAAAGTTCAAATATGCAATTTACGTGGACCAGGAAAAGAATGGGGGAAAAAAAAATGATAGAGCGCTTTTGCATAATTTAAGTTGTACTTTTACCGGTGTGAATTTGAGTGATCATTTGTCCAAAGCTACTTTCACTTGGAAAATTTTGAGTCGTCTTCTTGCTTTTCATATTTTTATTATTAGTGATTCTGGTTTAAACTGTTCTAAACTATCTTTATCTCTCTCTCTCTCTCTCTCTCTCTCTCTCTCTCTCTCACACACACACACACACACACGAGCATGCGCATACGATTTAACAACCAGATGTTTCCTTCCCCACGATGGTGGGCCTTGATCACTACTAGGAAGCCATTTGCATCTATAATTAAAGCATGTCTTTTCCCGTTTGCTTTTCATTACGAAATTAAATTCACAAAAATAGTGAACATTTGAGAAAAGCTTCACGCTTATTACTACGAATGACTCCCGTCAAAACATCTGGTTTCAAGTCTACTTTTAAATATGATGCCAATTCATTAAAAAGTTGTTTTTTAATTATATTTTTTCGATTTCTACCCTTATTTTTGAATCATCCACTAACCAATATTACATCCTTTCTTTCCCCCCCTTTTCCTCTGTAAGTCCCCAAAATGCTTGTAAAGTTGAGACAGGAAAAAATCGGAAGCGTCTCATACAACCTTAAAAAACAGACCTATTTATATAATTTCCGTTCTTTGTTGGGCAAAATCAGACATCAATATCTGGTACAAAAAAAAATAAAAAAAATGACGATGAATAAATAGGTGGGAGAATGGCTATAATGCTTCTTGCTGTTGAATGTTTGAATGAGAGGAAATCAAGCAGCAACTTCTTGCTCCTTGGAAGCAAGCTGGTTTTGGATGTGCTGAGGCACAACTTCGAATTTGGCCAACTGCATCGTGTAAGAAGCTCGGCCTTTGGTCATTCCTCTCAGTGTACTAACATATTGAAACATCTCTGCCAGCGGAACCAGCGCATCAACCACCTGCATTTCAAACCAGCCAAAAACGATCCGTTGTTTAATTATTGATGTATACTCGGTTGGTTTGGTTTGGTTTGGTTTTTTTTTTTTTTTTTTTTTTTCCTTCCTACCAAACAAGCACTAAAAAACGTGATAATAAAAATGTTAACTAGGTAGACCTTGAGACCGCCAGGTTTGTCGCTGAAGCTGTTGATCTGTCCTCTCCTCGAGTTGAGATCACCAATGACGTCTCCCAGATGTTCTTCAGGTGTTACAACTTCAACTTTCATGACAGGTTCAAGCATCTTAGGACCGGCTTTCTTCACCCCCTCCCTGAAAGCTCCTCTGGCAGCGAGCTGGAAGGCCAGGACACTTGAGTCGACATCATGGTAAGAACCATCTACAAGTACTGCACGAACATCCACAACAGGGAAGCCTGCAAGCACACCATTGCTCATGCACTCCTCCAAACCTTTCATAACTCCTGGAATATACTCTTTTGGGACTGCACCTCCCTTGATTTCACTCTTGAACTCGTATCCATTGCCTGGCTCCATTGGTTCAAACCGAACTGTGATATCGGCAAACTGACCTTGTCCACCAGACTGTTTCTTGTGAACATATTTCACTTCCGATACCTTGGAAATGCTTTCTCGGTAGTTCACTTGGGGCGCTCCAACATTAGCTTCTACCTGTGTACACGAGACCATCCAAAATTACAGGTCTAACAACACAAGTTATTAAAACAAATGAAAATCGGGGGAATTGAGTTGCAGAGATAAACCTTAAATTCTCTCTTGAGACGGTCGACAATAATCTCAAGATGCAATTCTCCCATCCCTTCAATAACGGTTTGGTTGATCTCTTCATCGCGTGAGAAGTGGAAAGAAGGGTCTTCTTGAGCAAGCTTAATCAAACCAGTAGCCATCTTATCGACATCAGCTTTAGTCTTGGGCTCGATTGCCACCTTAATCACAGGATCGGGGAAGTCCATTCGTTCAAGCACGATGGGACTGTCGGGATCACAGAGAGTTTCACCTGTAATGGTATCTTTTAGACCTGCTAGGGCAACAATATCACCTGTTAAAACCACCTTAACGTCCTCTCTGCTGTTTGCATGCATCTCCAAAAGTCTACCGATTCTCTCCCTTTTCCCCTTGTTTGAATTCAATACATATGAACCGGCTGCTAGCTTCCCGGCATACACTCTCACAAAGGTGAGGGACCCCACAAATGGATCAGTCATGATCTTGAAAGCTAGACCAGAGAATGGTTCGTCATCACTGGCAGCTCTCTCTATTGTTACTTCTGGGTTCTCTGGGTCCGTCCCCTTCAAAGCCGGCAAGTCAAGTGGTGAAGGTAAATAGTCGACAACAGCATCAAGCAACGGCTGAACCCCCTTGTTCTTAAAGGCTGAGCCACATAGTACTGGAACAAAGCTACCCGAAATTGTTCCTTTCCTAATCAATTTCTTGATAGTTTCTTCATCGAGCTCAACTCCTTCTAGATAGCTTTCCATTGCTTGGTCATCTAATTCGCTTACAGTTTCTATCATTTGAGATCTGTATTCCTGTGCAAGCTCCTGAAGATCTCCTGGAATGTCCTCATAAGAGAACTTTGCACCCAACTCTTCTCCAGACCAGATTATAGCTTTCATCCTCACGAGATCGACAACACCCTTAAAGTTATCTTCAGCCCCAACTGGAATTTGAATCACCAATGGTTTGGCACCCAAGTTCGTCACTATCATGTCTCTAGTTCGGAAAAAGTTTGCTCCAAGACGATCCATCTTGTTGACAAAGCAAATCCTGGGCACACCGTATTTATCAGCTTGCCTCCACACGGTTTCAGATTGGGGTTCCACACCAGCAACACTGTCGAACAAGCATATTGCACCGTCCAACACCCTGAGGGCTCGCTCCACTTCGAGGGTGAAGTCGACGTGGCCAGGAGTATCGATGATGTTAATCCGGTGCTTGTTCCAAAATGTGGTCGTTGCAGCAGAAGTGATGGTTATGCCTCTCTCTTGTTCCTGCTCCATCCAATCCATGGTGGCTGTTCCCTCATGAACTTCTCCTATTTTGTAATTTCTTCCAGTATAGTACAGAACCCTCTCTGTTGTAGTTGTCTTTCCAGCGTCTATGTGAGCCATAATTCCGATGTTGCGGTAATCTTTCAATGGCACAGTGCGCTTTTCCTCTGAAAAGAAAAGGAAAGACATAACTAAAATAAAAATAATAAGAATAAACATATCTGCTATACTAGCTGAGATGAAGAAACTTAAAGAGTTTTGAGAGATTCTCCTAACGTTCCACACGACTTACTCACTCTTTCTAACAGAGGACTAAAAGTGGAATTGGAAGATATCATGGCGGGCTTTTATGTTTATTGAAACTTATATTAAGTTAATGCATTTTTACCCTCTTTTGAGATAAGTAAGCTCAATTAGCACCTAAAAGAAGTGAAGCAGAGAGCTCAACTTCACTTTTTACTTGGAAATTGACAGTTTTACATGAACTTCAGAAAATCAAACAAGAACCAGAACCAATATATTGAAATCCATAGTTTTAAGCATAATTGTGAACTGGGAAAACAAGTACAGAGCAAACCAAGTGATAGGACAAAAATAATAATTATTATAATAAAGAAAATACTCCTTTCATTTCAAGTTCAAAGCAACCGAGTACTAAAATTTCCCCCATAAAAGCACTGTGAAATTAACTTGAATCAGAGAATTCAGCCAAAAGGGAAAACACTTAAAAAAAAAAATGAAACAAAATTGAATGAGAAACGCATAAACGAAGCGAGAAAATATACCATCAGCAGCCATGGCGGAGACAGAGAGGTTCCTTCGGGTGAGGTGGCGAGAACCAGAGAGCTTTAAGGATTTGGGAGTGAGACGCAAAGTCCCAAAGAACTGGGAAAGAGAACAGGAAGTAAAGGAAGAGGAGGGTCTGGGACGAACACTACCCAGAAAGCCATTTGGAGAGAGAATTCTGGAAGGCCGTCTATGGGAGCCATTGAAGCTGAAACTGTTGGCCACAGACCCCGTCGTCAATCTCACAGACTCCGCCGCCATCTTTTTCTGTTTGGCGAGTGAGAAAGTTAGTGTGATTGTTTTTCGCGCTCACTCGCTCGCTCGTCTAAGAAGAACCGAGTGAGGTTGGGGGGTGAGATTGTATGTTTTAGGAGATAACGAGATAAATATAAGTGGTCGCCTTTTTTATGAGTTTGTTTGAGCTTTTTGATGTTTGCCTTTTGCTCATTTCTCAGCCGGATGATTCTTTTTTTTTTTTTTCTTACTTGTGGGAGGAAATGACATCCACCCCAACCAGAAAATATTAGAAGTAAAGAAAAACGAAAAAAAAAAAAAAAAACAAATTTTGTAAGACTAATTTACCCCCAATTTCAATAAAATTCACATCTTAGGAATTGAACACTCAAATAATCAGATTTTTGTAGAGCTATTGTCGCAAGAGATCTTGAGGGTCTTCCATATTGTTGATTCTCTTAATAAACTGAGTTTGAGTATTATTTTTTCTTCCTTAGTTTTTTTCTACTTGAGTTTTACTTGGAAGGTTTTAACGAGGCTCAAACTGAAAGGCTTTCGCATAAAAAGAGTTTTTTGCTTGATCTATTGTACATCCTTTCTAGTTTGTTAACTACAATCGGTATTGATACTCCCTGAGTTGATTTCATTGTTTTGGTTATGTTGTCAATTGATGGATTTTTTTATTCTTGTAATTTTGATCTATTGTACATCCTTTCTAGTTTGTTAATTACAATCGGTCTTGATACTCCCTAAGTTGATTTCACTGTTTTGGTTATGTTGTCAGTTGGCGAATTTTTTTTTTATTCTTGTAATTTTGTTTTGTTTTGTTTTGTTTTTTTGTTTTTTTTAATAATATTAGGTGATGATTTGATAAAGGATAGATCGTTAAGTAGATACCAACATAATTAGGATGTACTTTATGACCTTGATATCAGTTATCCTCCCTTACTATTCATTCAAAAAAAATCTTAAAAAAAAAAAAAAAAAAACTTAATCTCATTTGGGGTTTGCACTCTAGTCTAGTACTATGCTTGCTTTTAATAATGAAATCTAAAGTTCCAATCTTTTCTATTTAAGTTTAAAAAAAAAAAAAAAAACTCTCATAATTTTTTTTAATATTAACACCATAATAATATATATATATTTTTTTTTATAAGAATAATACTAAAAAGCATCAATGGTGCTCAACACCACGTATTTTTTAAGAGTAGTTCTCATAGGTTGAATTCATAAATACGACCTATTTTTTTTAATTAGTTATTGTGTTTAATACCACTTATTATATTAGACGTTTTTTTATCAATTATTGTTAAGATATTTTGATTAAAGTTGGAGTACTCCACATTTTTCTTAAGAATTTATTTGATTCCATAGCAACCGGTGGAATTTGATGGAAATCAAAACGTTTTTTATCAGCCAAAGTTACCCAAAATTCTCATTAGCCACCTCTCCGTGTCAAAACTAAATAAAAAACTTTAATCAATATTGTGGTTGCATGCATAACTTAATAGTAATACCACATTTATTTCACATAAAGATACAGAATTCGAGTCCTTCATTCCAAATTAAAAAAAAAAAAAAAAGAAAAAAAAAAAAGAAAAGAAAATCATAGAAATGGCAGTTATGTAATTTTGCGTACCCTGCTGGTTTAAAACGTCAAATGAGTTTGATTATGACGGCCTTGAAAGAGCAAGGGATGTGAAGAGGCCACGTAGCTGAAATTTGCGAGACCCCTAGCGAAGGCTGTCACTCTACGACACATATGTGGTGCTACCACAAATCCATGCCCATTAGCCTTGTACTTCAAACGACATGCTTTGATCTTTTTTTTTTTTTTTTTTTTTTTTTTTTTTTTTTTTGGGGGGGGGGGTCTAAAAACGACCGTCTCCTTAGCCCGTCTACGATGATATATTTGTTAAAAATAGTGATAATAATAATAATAATAATAATTATTATTATTATTATTATATGTAATGTTATTTCTATATATTATTTTTATTATTATTATCTTTATGCGGAATATTATTTCTTGAATAATTTTTATTTTTTATCATTATTATTGTACTTTATAACTTATAAAAGTGGACATTTAGAATTTAAATAAGAATGATTGACCTAAATGGTCTCTGAACTATCGAAGAAGTGACAATTTAGTTCCTATTTTTTTAATTTTGGCCGAGATGACCCTAAACTCTCTAAATGGTGACAATCTAGTCATTTGTTCTGTTTAAGTTTTTAATGGAAAAGGTCATGTGACACATCACATGAGTTAAATTAACCATTAAAAGATGAAAATACAGTTATTTTTTGAAAAAAAAAATACCCAATGTACATTAAAAAAAAAAACAAACAGGGGAAAGAGAGAGCTTACTCAAATCGTCGAGCTCCCCCCTCCCCCCCGTATCCCTCGCCCCCGCCGGCGAGCTCAAGCGCCTCCACCCCACCCCAACAAAGAAGGAACACCCCCCCCCCCCCCAATTCCCCTGCGTTTAATCTCCCCGTGCTGAGTCCCCTGCTCCCCCCCTCCCCCCAGCACACCCCCCCCCCCCCCCCCCGACGATCTGGGTTTTCCATACTCCCCCTGATCTAGGCTCGTCAAAGCGGTGGCTGGGTACGGTGGAGAAGCTTCTAGCGGCGCTAGACCTCTTAAAGGTGAGAGCTTCGCGATCTACGTCAGCAAGGTGTACCCTAGGCTCCTTAACTAGTATGTCATCGGCGACGTCGTCGTTGTCGCCCCTCCCCTAGGCCGATTCAAGTCAACGTCGCCCACCCTTGTGCGAACCCCACTGCCTCTCCCCCTCATGCCGAGAGAAATGGGTTTCGAGACGAGGAAAGAGAGAGAAAAGAGGTTAGCCTAGGATTTTTTTATGAGGTTTTTTTTAATTAAAAAAATTATTAAATTACTAAAATACCCTCTCAAATTATATCATATGTATTGCACGTGACCTATTATGTTAGAAATTTAACGGATTTGGACGGAAAAGACTATAATTGCCAACATTTAAAGAGTTTAGGGTTATCTCGGTCAAAATTAAAAAAACATGGAGTAAATCGTCACCTTATAGAGAGTTCAGGGACCATTTGAGCCAATTATTCTTTAAATAATTAAAAGTGAAAATATTTTAATAATTTCATTATAAAAGCCAAGCTAACAATCAATAAAAATCAAATGTTGAATTTGATATTGATTATATCTTGTAACAAATTTGTCATAAAATTTAACATATGACAAATTAAACATTAAATATAATACTTTATTTAAAAAATATTTTTTTCATTTCAAACGATAAAATTTATCATGGGCACATAATCTTTTTAGCATTGTATTTAAGATGCTCTTAAAAATAAAATAGGGTGTAAAATATATTCTAAAACGGTGGAATAAATTTAAATTAATAAAAAGATAGTTTTAGAATTTATAGAAGCATGTGAGTAAATTTAATTATTTTTAATTAGTATTTAAGAGGAGGTGTGGAGAGTGAAGTGAGGGGTAACTACCCATATATTTATTGTCTCATGTCCAGCACAATCACTTGAACGATAGCGATGTGGAACTGCTAGTGGTATTCTGGCAGTCAGGACTAACAATCATAGTGCATCCATTTTCTTGATTGAATGAAGAGCTTTGCTCGCTTTGTGTTAGGATTTTGGCAAAATAAGAGAGGAACCTGATCCTGCATCAAATAAAAAGCAACAGCAAAGGTGCTTCGAAGCGTATTTAAGAAGCCCAAAACCTGTGTCAGTCAAAAAGCACTTTAAATATGGACGAAGTTTGTAGCTTCACTCCACATTTTGGGCAAATCCTGAAACTTTTTTCACATTATTGATCATATTAGTACTTATATTCTATTTTATGGATGAGCAATATAAATCTATAAAATATTTCTATATCAATATAATGCAGGCTAGTTCGTACAAGGTTTTAGCCGAAATATAAAAAGAAAAATTTAAACAAAGATTAGAATAATTTACTCATCAGCATCTGTATGACCTCAGCATCTCTTTCCATACAAAATTGACTCCATATATAATGCACTAATGCTATAATACATAAGCGAAACAACAAGCAAACCCAGTACTTTTGAAAGACAACAAATGTTCTTTGAATCCGGAAAAAAAGAAAAGAAAATCTCTCGGATTCTTGAAACAAAGAAACCAAAGATCAAATGGAAGAACTCGACGCTCATTTGTGGCCCACCCTTTCGACTCCGGCTATGGCAATTTCCGATGCTCGTGTTTACGTTCCTGATGGCAATACATACACAGCCGCTGCCGAGGAGCGGAGTTGGAAATGGCTGGCGGCTCGGGGTCCCGTTCCGGCTCCGGCTTCAGCGAATTCGACTCCAAAGCCATCGTTAATGCCAGCGAAGCCGATGCTTTCGTAGCAAAATTATCAACAGCCAGTGGTGAAGAACAACGAAAGCAGTCAGAGTAAAAAAACAAGCCAACATGATAGAGCATGGGAATAATTGTCACATGAACCTGAAGAAACGAAGATGTCCTATCTCTCGCGTGAAGCTTAAAAGTTCTACAATGGTCAAGAACCACAGTTGTATATATGACCTCTACTTTTGTCGGGGTTTTTAATTTTTCTGGTTTCTTGGAAAATGAGTTCTTTATAATTCAATAAATATATATACTACTTTCTTTCTTTATCAATTTCTTTAGATTGATTGTGGTGGCAGTGATTCCTCGTACTCTAGAAAGCCATTTGAGAATAGTTTCAAAAAGTTATCATGATCTTTGTTCATCTGCATAAAGCGTTTCATGATTTGAAATAAAAACATAAGGAATAACATATCAAATTATTTGGGATAAACTGGAAAGTTTTAGAGATTGAATAATTTTTTGGGTTGTAATAGACATACTATTTTAATTAAATACTATTGAAGCAGTCAAAAATTAAGGTGGCAAGAGGAGTAATCTTCTAGAATTCTCATCATTTTTCTTCAGCAACGACCAAAGATTTTCAGAAAAAAGGGAGTGAAGAGGAACAAAAGTAAGTAGTTGCATTTCGTTTTAATGCTTTTTCATTATGATGATTTGATTATGAAGCTGTGGTCTCAGGCATAGTATATAGGTTAATAATTACAAAAGATATTGAGGGACAGTAATTTTGAAGGATTATGAATATTAATAAACGGTGATAGTTCAGAAGTTCAATTTCCTTTAATAATTGACAACTCTCTTGGAATGTCTACGTTAGAAGCTGCTAAAAAAAAATGATATTGAACTAGAAGACAAGTATTTTCTTATGCCTCTAATGTTATCTTTAGTCAAGTTTACGTTGTGCTTTTCTTATTTACCCCAACTTATTGCATTACCAAAACCAAATCTTTTCATGAACACATCATATGGTCCTAAAAAGTTATATAAATGTATTCTTGTTGCAAGAATCTAACCCCTCGCTTTAAATGTTTTATACATACACACACACACACACACACACACACACACACATATATATATATACGCGCTAGTAAGACCGATACATGCTAGACCTGAAAATGTGAATTGGGCAATGTAATTTGAATATCTAATAATAAAAAAGATTAGCTACAGTAGATTATTTAAGAAGAACTAAATTTAAAAAACAAAGAAATCAACAAACAGTAAAACTCTTTCGACAAAAAGCCGTCTTTTTTCATAGTACAAATACATCTTCATCTGTGTTTACCAAAGACACCGTTATACATCATCACTTCACTCTAGTTTGCCTACCATCACTAAATCACAATAAAGATCAAATCAAATATAAATTTCAGATACTCTAATAGTAGAGTAATTGTTCAGCTCTTACATTGATTCTTCATCATCTTCAACATAATTCTAGCATTTCCAACTTCCATACAAAACACAAAAACCAGCAGAAGAACGTTGATGTCTGTTATTTTTCCAGGGTATAATGTTTCTTTAGCTTCTTTTTTTTTTTTTTTTTTTTTTTTTTTTTTTGGGTCGATCTCTTGAACACTATTTTGTAGTTGAGAACGTTTAGGGGTAAGCGAAGAAGAAGGAAAACATCACTTTCACTTCTCTTTCCTTCTTATTTTCGTGCAGTGCATCTAAAGTAAAAATGAAACAGTTGTGATATAAGCAGATAAAACTCATTCTTCAATTGTCCAAAGTCAATAAAAATTAAACAAATAGAATATTAAAATAAACAAAAGATAGAACATATTTTGAACTTGTTCTGTGGATCTAATCACAGATTCTAGAGGGAGGGGAACTTCACTCTTGTTGAAGACCGTTTATAATGAGACTTCATATAAACAGTACGGTTAAACTAATTTTAACATGAGAGAAAGAAACCCTGTCATATACATAGCTTGAGAATCACGGAAACCTTGGATGATTTTTAGTAACTTGAGTATATAAGTCGAAAGTAAGGGACAGAACTCATTAGTTTGATCAAGTACCCTTTCTATTAATTTTTCAGCCCAAAAAAGAGAAAAAAAGTGCCCCATGTATTAATTTATTTTGTTGTGGTACTTAGAAGTTAAATATACTATTTGTAATTAATCTAATTCAATAATCTCATATTTAACATTTTTAGTAAAAGGAAAGTATAAAAAACACACCTTATATTAAATTATAAATAGATATTGAAAATACGCTTTTTGTTTATAAAATCATTCACAAAATAGTAAAAAATACTCTTGAAGCAACTGTAATTTTGAAAACAAATGAGTTCGCTATCAAGTCATGAGTGATTTTATATAGTGTTAATAGCCTCGCTGATTAAACGCACCAAGTAAGTAATTTGTTTTGTTTTGTTTGTTTTTTTGGTGGGGAAACAAATTAGAGATATAATTAAATTGGACAAACAACTGCAAGACATGGACAGATTCTAAAACTTGCTGCATAAAAATTAAATTCCTTTTTTTAAAAAAAATAAATTATTTGTAATTCTAGAACTGAATTTATAGTAAATATAGTTTGTGAAGTCTAACTTTGTAAACTTAAAAGAAAAACCGAAAAAAAAAAAATAGAATAATAAGCTTCTAGTTTAACTAACTGTGGGAACAACCCAGATTGGAGGTTCAGAAAAAATCCTTCTATACCGAAATGCCATTTGAAACGTCTGGTCTCAACGTTAAAAATACCGAAATCGTGAATAGAAGAAACCTTTCCCAAATTAGAACGATCCATATCGTGCATGAAATATGTAGAATTTGACTGACATCCGACAAAATTTGAAACTAAGAGAGATATACAAGAATCGTCACCCAATAACAGTCAAACCTCGTTAAGACTTTCTATCTGAACCCAACTTGCCTCGTCAAATTTCAACTTGAAAACATCGAACATATTGGTAAAACTAGTACCATTGTAGCAATGAGCATACCTAAGAACCTGTAAAAGTTCTCCTTCATAATATGATTCTACAAGATATCTCTTGCAATCATAGACTTACTTCTTAATTTTTTCTTCATTCCTAAGATCTTGGGTGCAATAAACTTTGAGGTCGAATTTTCTAAGTCTATATCATCAAACAATATAAGTTCACCAAACTGATTTATAGCGTAAACTTGATTCTTATAATATAAAACGTCGACAATGAGATCATATTCTTCACTGATTATGGTCCATATTTTGCCTTTACCATATCTAATAAAAGCTAACTCATGAAAATTTGCCAAATATCAGCAGAACTGCACATTTGTTTGAATCTTCCAATGGATCAGTTGTGATTATACCTTTTAGTAGATGCTAGTCCCAAGGAGAATATAAAGAATCCACTTCTTCATCAGGATCGTTAGGAAATAGAGCTGGAAGATTAAGGCAAAGGCGTCTATATGCACAACTATTCTCATGCCTTTGACATAAAGACAAGGTTTGTGAAGTGTCATTATATAGTCCCTATTAACAGTTATCAATCATCCTTCTGAAGGATCGCTAAAATGCTTAATCAAACTTTTATCTCATGGGGTAAATAAATGCATTTCCAAGCATTAAACGTCATATTGCTCTTACGTACGGGTTCTCCAGCCCCAAAATCAGAAAATGTACTATATATATAAGTCACACACACAAACATATACTAATTGAAAACACGTTCTTGCACGTGTAGGGGATTTATATAACTTCTTAGTATTTTAGGTCTAAAATAAATTATTCAATTAAATGATCTACGTACATACTTTTAAACTAAACGAAACTTTTTTATTATTATGAATTAATAAACTTTGAGAAATATTGAGGCACATTTTCTTAAAAGAAAAATATATATAATAACTCCTTATAAAAATTAAAAAAAAAAAACTCATTACAAGACAAAATAACTTAATCAATAGTTTGAATAGTGATTGTGGGAGAGTAAATAGTAAACAAACTCTCCTTTCTAATATATTTATCTTTGATTTTATGTGAGCAAAATCCTTTTTTCTTAAATATATTATACTTATACATGTAACATTCAACCAAAACACGTATTTTGGTTGAAATTTATATACTTATACATCTATATATGTTTTTTTTTTCAAATATCTTTTTTTTCTTCTCATTTGTATTCCTTATCTTTTTAACTGACTATATGTAGTACAATTTTTGTATCAAATATGTACATATAATTACTCTTAAATTTACAAATATGTTTATATTTATATTATATATATATATATATATAATATCTTGTTTTATTGAAATCCTTTAACAAATAATTGAATAATAGATATATTTAAAAAGCAAAAGCACGTGCAATCTCTACTAGTTAAAAACAAAAAGCATGTAATCACGATTAAAAATTAAAAAATTAAGATTTTCTTAAAAACGAAAATTTTGAAAAAGAATAAAAATTGAACTTATCTAACCAAGGAAATAAGAAAATTGAATTAGAATGTGAATTGAAATTTAAAGTATAGTCTAGCGAAAAGGAAAAAAAAAAAAACATTATTTCCATTAAATTTTTTTTTTGAAAACGATAAAAGTTACTCTTGATAGAAGGGATGATAAGTATTGGAAAATATGGAACTTCTAGCGGTCTATATATTTAGCGTGATTTTATTAATACGCTCTTCATTATTCTCCACACTTCTTTTTAAATATATATCACTCTTAATTTTCAAATGGTTAAATTGACTTATTACACACCTTTTATATTCTAAAATTATCAGTATAATTATTCATAAAATAAATACTACTCCAGAAATTCAAATAATTTTTTACACCCTATTTTATTTTAGTTTTTACTTTAACATTAACTTTTCTCCATCTTTCTCACTCACTTTTTTTTGTTGTTTTTTTAAAAGTGTCTTTTTTTTTTTTTTTTTTTTTTTAAGCTTTAAACAAGAAGCTGCTTTTTCATACCTAAATCAGACCGTTAATTAGGAAAATAAGTTTTATTACTGTTTGTTATTGTATCTATATCAGTATAAAAGTTTTCAAAAAAGAAGTTTGAAAAAAAGGGGGGGGGAAAAAAGGTGCAAACAACAAAAGAAATTAATTACAAAAAATGGCTTATTTACTTTTGTTGATTTCCATTGCTAGCCCTCCTTTTTTCTTTCAGACTTTAAGCTCTAAATTTTTAAGTTGGTAAATGTAATAGCAAATATACTTATTTCAAGGAAGAAATAATAAATTTACTTACTTTTTATTTACAATTTGCTTATCTAAAAAAAAAAGAAAAGGGCTTTATGTCTAAAGCTTCAAATAAAAATAAATAAATTAAAACTGTGAGAAAGAGAAAGATAGAGAAAGATGGGTATCAAAATAAATAATAAATAAAATAGGGTGTAAAAATTTACTTTAAAATGATGGAATTAAATTTAAATTAACAAAATGATAGTTTTGAAATTTACAAGGGTGAGTGATTAAATTTAATTATTTTTAATCAGTATTTAAGAGGGGATATGAAGAGTTAAGTGGAGGTGTCAACAAATTCACTTATATATTTATTGTCTCATGTCCAGCACAATAATTGGAACGATTGTGATGTGGAACTGCTAGTGGTATTCTGGTAGTCATGACTAACAGTCATAGTGCATCCATTTTCTTGATTGACGATTTTTTTAAGAGCTTTAATCACTTTGTGTTAGGATTTTCACAAAATAAAAGAGGAACCTAATCCCATATCAAATAAAGAGCAACTACATAGGTGCCTTGATGCATATATATAAGAAGCCCAAAACCTGTGCCAAAATAAAAAATTAAAGCACTTTAAATATTGATTATATTTTTTCACGTGAAAAAAATTTCAAGAAAAAAATTCAAGATTTGCTCAAATTGTAGAGTGAAGCTAAAAAAAATTTGCGAAGGCTCCATGCCCATCCCGGCTGCAGCAGCCATGGCCAACGACGTTCCGTGCTGCGAAGGCTCCGCCGATCTCGAGTGTGATGTTGTCAAAGAATCCATTCATGTCCTGGATCAAATTGAGAATCGCAACAAGCATGTGATCGAAGCCGACAGATCAGGCAAGAAAATCAAGAAGCATTTTGTGCTCGTCCATTTATAATGGAAGGAAATCTAGCAAATCATGTCCTACAAGATCACAAATCTATGAAGAAAAAGCCTTGTCCCACGTGTGGGAAAAAACTAAAGACCACAGAGCTTGTGAGGACTCACAAATGCTAATCATCCAGTAGTACCTTTCTTTTGATTTTTCTTTTTGATTTATTGGCCGATTCTCCCATTCCAAAAATATTTTGTTTGTATATTTTCTGTCTTTCATGAATTATTAGAAGATATTAGAGGATGATAAAGAAAAGGGCAACCGCCATCTCGTCCCCCGACGGACTCGCCCTTTTTACCCCGGTTCTCCATTGGACCTCCGTTGCACTCTCCCGTTGGTGGCCCCAATGATGGTGTCTCCAGCCCTGGTGGCGTCGGTTTCTGGCTCAGGCAATATTGCATGAACTGAGCTCCCCGAGATGGTAAGGGCGGCCCCTTTGGCATCTGCGAGCTTGTTACTCTCTCGATCATTGTTCTCTATGACTGATGATTTTGTTTGTCTCTCTATCATAATTATCGTCTCTCTCTACAATATTGAAAATTTGAAAAGTGCGATCTCAGAAAGCTTTTAGTACGTATGTATGAGAGTCGGGGTTTATATAGATGTAAGCGGTAAATGGTTTCGTTATGCTAAGTTGTAGTAATAGGCAGTCGGGTTTTATATAGATGTAGGCTTTTGTGGCTGCTGATTAATATCACACGAGTATCACACGTACGTGGTTGTTTCTGATTGGATCCAAAAATTTAGGTCGACCTTTAAGGGTAAATGGTCTCATTATGCTAAGTTGTAATAATAGGTCAAAAGCAATATTATATATATTATAGCATTGTATTTCTTGTATTTTGTTCATATATAATAATATGTGTGTGTGTGTGTGTGTGTGTGTGTTTGTACATAATTTGTTTTAATTGCCAAACCTGTTTCTCATGTTCTCCTTTGTATTTGTATTTATATGTCAAAGTGAAACTTCTGTTACATTACACTTAGCAGTTTCCACTACCAGATGAGAGAGAGAGCGAGAGAGAGATCATAGAGATATGCAAATGCATGGCTTGTCATATGACTGACGAGAACGCCTATACCATATGCAAATACATTGTGTGTCCATGTGTGTGACTGTTTCAAACCTCAGTACCAAATGCCAAAAAAAAAAAAAAAAAACAAAAGTGTAACATTAATAACCATAGACTGATACAGTATACTACAATTATCAGTGATCACTATTGACACTTTATCTATTCCCTCTATATACATTTTAGCTCAATATTTAATCGTAACCTTTTACAACATCCTCTGTTCATTTCTCTCTAATATGCCTCATAGTGGGGCTTTGTATATACATATTTATGTGTGACTCTTTTTGTTGAAGACATATGTCATCGGGAGGTCCATCTTCATTTAAAGGTGAAGAGTTCGAATTCTCATGCCAAGTCCGTTTTATCTTTTAATTTTAAAGTTTTATTAAACGAATCTTTTATGGTATAAAAATAAAAAAATTATGCAGGGTAAAAAAGTAAATATAGTGAGGGCAAATCAAATGTGTAGTTTCAAGGAACTCAATCAAAAAATAATAATAATAAAATAAAAAACAATTAAAGTGCTTTGAATGTAACCCAAAAGGCATTTATATATGTATTTTTTTTTTAAATGTTGGACTTAAAGTAGTCCATTGTCAGCGTGATTGGAATTAAATATCAACTTAAAATATTATACCATATTACTAATATTAGGATAATTGAGTAAATTGAGGCATTATTCTTTATCAACTATTGAGAATAATATTTTTCATATATTATATTTGTTTAGATATCTCTATCATTCTTTATAAAAGTGATTAAATTTGATTAGGGGGTGTCTGTGACTTTAAAAGGAAAATACAGGGATCATTGTAGTTCTCCATTACAAAACGACAAGTAAAAGTGAAACTATATATCTTTGATAAACGGCAACAGTTTCTGCTAAAGTCAGTAACTTCACAGACTGACATCTTAAAAACGACAATAAACTTGAAAAATGACAAAACATAGTATAATTAACAACATATCCTACGTGAACGACCATGTTTCTCCCAAACGACAGTAACTCTTTGAACGACATGTTGTAAGCAACGACAAACTTAAAGGAAAATTGTAGCAAATAACGTATTTTATACGTACTTAGGTTTCTTAAAAGAATATAAATTATAGCATATATTTACGGATAAATCCTTTAATTTTCTAGTAAGTAACATATTTACAGTTGATTTTTAATAGCATATTTATGTGCACAATTTCATGTTAGAAAGAAAGAGAATGGAGAAAAAAGGAGGATTTTTTTTTTTTTTCCAGGACAAGGAGGAATTTTTTTAGTATTTTATGGTCATAAATCTTATTATGCTATTTTTTATTTTGTTTAAAATTTTATGTTTTAATTTACTATTATTCTTTTTAGAAATACTATTTTGCTCTTTCTCTCGCACTTAAATATTAACATGCCCTACAAAAGGACCGTAACATATGTACACATATATGGACATTAAGGGTTTGTTTGGTGTATGAGTTTGAGTTGAAATTGATAAGTTTAAATAGTGATTGATGTGTACTTTTTCAGAAAAGACAAAAAACTTTTGGGGAAAAAGACAAAAATTGAGTTAAAATCCATGGGTTTGGACCTGTGGTCCAAACGCACCCTAACTCTAAGAAACGATGATAAAATTTCAAAATACGAAAATTATTAAAGAGACAAGAAATCCAAGATAAACGACATAGTTTCCTTCAAGGAACAGTAACTAGACAAACGACACTACAACCAACGACAAATGTACAAACGACAATATATTCAGAAAACCACATGATATGTACTAAAACCACATTATAGTTCTGTTTTCTGAATTTTCTGTTTTGTTATTGAGTTTGGGTTCTAACTCTTCTTTTTCAGTCAGTTTCTCATACCTCAATGCCGCTACAACTTTTCATCTTTCTTTTCATTAATATGCTTACTCTTCTTTATCTTTAGAAAATCATTTTGGCGTTGAACATGCCAAAGAGGAATACGCACACACACATATACATATACATATACATACACATATATTTATGTATCTATATCAATATTTTTACACACACACAAACTGACACACCAACCCACCATCCGCATTATATATTATATATGTTCACATAAACTGATCCTTAAAGGCCCTCAACGG
This sequence comes from Ficus carica, assembly GCA_009761775.1. Lineage (NCBI taxonomy): Eukaryota > Viridiplantae > Streptophyta > Magnoliopsida > Rosales > Moraceae > Ficus > Ficus carica. Next base: position 1,365,270 of record CM019750.1, read on the forward strand.
TTGATTAATGATTAGCATAAACTAGGATAAATTTTATTGGTCATGGATTATTTCTTCTGCGGATCCAAATGAAAATACAGCCCCAAATATAAATATATATATATATGTATGTATGTACATATTTGTATATAATATGGTGGAATAGCTGATAACTTAATTACATCTGTACTTTGGCCACTTTAGAAGCAAGTTTGGCCCCGCCTCATAAAAACAAGAGTACCAAATCATGTGCGCAAAAGTAGTACACTATAAATATCACTAAATTGACTCCTTTTTTGCCTCCTTTTTTGGAGGACTTCCGTCACTACCCATTTTCCCAACTATATATGCTTTTAACAAGTCTAAGCAAACCGTCTTTTAGTTTGCATGCATTGAATTTTCAACCTAACTATATTTAAGTACTTCTTCAAAAACATGCGCCTTAATCAGCTGAATAGCTCGGTAGATATTGAGGGAAAACAATGTGAAAAAAAACTAGTTTTATGTGGCTATTGATTGCAACTTCTAACTTCTCTGGCAAATTATATCGTATTGCTCAATTCACTATATAAATAAATTATAATATAGCTAGTTTCATAGTCTAACTTTATGCTTCGTATGATGAACATAGGGCCGTGGAAATAGGAATATTGTGAAGGGGATAAGAATTTGTTATTCATTTTCATTCGCTAGATGAGAAATTAGCAACAATTTTGCAGACTGAAAAGTGATTGGTAAGATCAGCAAAAAGCGACCTTGTTCAACAGATTTTAGACATGTCAATTAACTCATTTAATTGGTGAAACAATTCCCAAACACAATTAGAAAATACTTTGATTTCTGTTATGTATATAATTAGGTAAAATTCATAATATGAACTGTATTTTAATCATATCGATAAGTACTATTATTTTAAACGTTACATATAACTTTTAATGATAGGATTTATGAGTGTCCACGCATGTTAAAATATTACATGGTGATATATAGATTAATTTTTAAGTTATAGAAACATTAAAATGTAACAATATATAGAACAAAATACAGTTTCTACCATAAATTTTTTCATATAACTTTAGTGAGCGGGAGGCTTGCCTGTGGTAACAAAAGAAAGTAACAGCTTAACTATCCGGATTATCTATTTTTACTTGCTTTGGCTAATCCGAATCTTGGCTTTCAGGATTTCCATATGTCGGACTAAATTCATTATTTGACATTAAATTTGAATCTCTACACTTCTTGTGAGGGAGAGAGGTTTCCTATGTAGCTCAGTTGTGTACATATGTAACATCAATCTTTATTCACAAACTACATTCGATACACTTTCTGAAATTGGTACAAATATATATATATATATATATATCTTTATTTATACATACTATTATGTGATTAACGTCAGACTTTAATCCCACTAAGTACAAGTTACTACATCAATTATAACCGGGCATATTACAAGCAAACAAACTCTATGTTTTGATCATTATAAACAAAGTTAGGAAAACAAGTAACAAAAATCTAAAACTTGTGACATCAAACATATACATAATATATATAACTATATATATGCCAGGACAATTAAGACGAGCCGAAAAACTCAATCAGAGTGGAGAAGAGCATAGTGATTAACAAGAGCCAAGGCATTGCTAGTCATGTGGGCAACATTCACAATGTGTTCCCTCACAGCGCTCTTGATCTCACTCCCATCCATGGATTTATCCGAAAACCCGTCAACACACGTGTCCTCATCCGTCAAAGCCGCACTAACCCACGTCTTTATATCACTCATTCGGAGCTCAAAGTCTGACCCGTCATTCTTCTTCTTGTCAGTTCCCATTTCCTCTATCGACCTGTGGAGCTCCTCGACCGAGTCGCCGAGCTCCTCGACGCAGTCGCTCAGCGCCTCGGCCTCCCTCGCTGTCAAGTCCTGACGGTTTTTGGACATGTTTGACATGGCCGTGGACGTGAAACGCACCGTTTTGAGAGTCTCCGAGAGAGCGACGGTGGCGAGAAGCTTAGGGCTGTTTTGAACTTCGGAGGCGTAGCTTGAAAGGGTGGTGAAGCAGAGGTCAGGGTACGAGGTGATCCCACATGAGGTTTTGATGAACTGTGTGTTTGTGTCGACTGTGTGTGAAGGTGATCTGGTTGTGGAGATCGGGGTGATCATGATCATGATCATGATCATCATGATGAGGTTGGTTAAGAGAAGAAGTTTTTTTGGTTGTAATTTGTTAGAGAAAGATGAGTACAATTCCATGTTTCTCTGCCAATTAGGAGGGGATTTTTTTTTTTTTTTTTTTTTTTTTTTGTGTGATAATGAAAATATTTTAGGCTTTTGGTGAGGAGAGAAGCCTTTGTATTTATAGAAAAAGTGTGTGTTTGTGCGTGTGGTGTGTTGCCGAGTGGAGACAAGGAGTGATAAAAGTGTACAAACTCTCAAGCACATGGGTGATGCTATATTTCACTTTCGCATACACGTGAAATGATAAAGGTTGCACAGGATAGAGGGTGTTCAATACGTGACAAGTGTTAGAAATTTAACGGATCCAATAAATCCGAACTTGTTTGGTACAATAATTTGAATTAAAAATAATAATAGTAAAACCGATTGAATCGAATTTTTCACTTTTTTAAAAAAAATTTGTGCTACATCTATATATATATATATATATATATATATTTCCTCTCAAACATCTATTTCATTAAAATTCCTAATTTAAAATGAATTTCTATGTTTCAAACCTATGTGTCAAATAGAGCCTTGGAATTATGCAATGTTGATCGAGTATTTTAGTAACCTACAAAAGAAGTATACTAAAAACACGTGAAGACTTATAGGGTATGTAAGCGATAATTTATAAAACTTAGAGTTGACTTATATAGGGATGTGTAATTAGTTAAAAGTTAGTAACTTTTATGGCCGGAAAGCCTAAAGACTCGAGCCATGAGACAAATTAACCAAGTTTTAAGGTTAGATGTCAAGATTCAACCGAAAAAGAAAAGGGGGTCAGATGTCAAGAAAGAAAGAAAGAAAAGTGATGTGGTCTACTTTAATTGGTTGGAGGTTGGACGGAGAAAGAAAGAGACACTTATTGGATAGACGAAAGTAAAAACACTCAAGCAATGTACTTAGGAATTAGAATGAAACATAAAGGCTTTTATGTATCTAAACTAGTACTTTATATATGTAACTTTAAGGTGACCTGAAACTATGGTATGAAAGGCTAAAATGCTGAAACTGATTGTTATTATTAAAATACTAATATTAACAATAATTATAATAACAGAGAGTTTGCCGAAAAAGACTCAGCAAATTTTTGACATTGTCACATTGGGACAAAAAATGGACCCATTGTTAGCTGGCTTTTCCGGTGGGGTATCTTCAGAAAGATAACTAAAGCACTCTCATAATAAAAGGGACGAGAGAGAGAGAGAGAGAGAGAGAGAGTATCAAGTAAATATCAACACATGGATAAAAAAATCAACCCAGTGTTTTAACTTAGGAAGTTCTATTATCAACAAATCATTCTACCACAACCAAATTTTAATGGAAGTGGATATCATAGGTCATTATACCGTTAATCAAAATTTTATCTCATGTTGTAAATACGTGTATTTCCATGCATTAAACGTCATTGTCCTTATGGGTCTCCAGCCCAAAATCAGGTAATATAATATAAATACACACACACACACACACACACATATATATATATACGTTATGTTTATTCCTATCCACCCTTGTTCTTGGCCACTCACTATAGCAATCAGTTAACCACAATGTCGAAGCCCTGAAACGACATTTGAACTACCAACTAATATAATAACTCGCCAAAACTTCCGCATTAAGACAAGCCAGAATTAAAGAGAATTATTGTGTGTGTGGGGGGGGGGGGGGGGGGGGGGGGGGGGGAGAGAGAGAGAGAGAGAGAGAGAGAGAGACTATATCGTCGGCTTGTTATTAAAAGTAGCAGCTGCGCAGTTGAGTTCCTTTCTCGAGGAGAATTCACCATTCCTTTGTAAACACAAAGAAAGATCGTTAAGAACATGAATTTTCTGGTTAAGTGCAGGTTTTCACAACTCATAACATACATAAAAACAAAATACAATGATACAATAATATATATACATTACTACTAAGTATTATTGTTATTATGTATTTATTTTTCAAGTTTGCCACTTATGAAAGAGAAGATAAAGCCAATGTACATGTGGCAGGGAAAAGTAGCAGTTATCAGTCAAGCTAAGATATTGGTTTTCTGAGGAGAAAATATGTATCTTAAGTAATGCCGCCAAGAGCTAGTGCCTTTCCATTATGAGATGAAAATGGCTCTCTACCAACTAAGCCAAAATAATCTACTAATTTCTTAACTTTATTGCAGCATTTTTTGGTTACAAGTCAATGGACCATTTTGGTTACAAGTCAATGGACCAAGTTTGGTAACAAGTTAATAATATATATATTGTTTAATTTCTTTTTGTAGAGAAGCCAGCGATAAGAATATATTTATTCTCTCCATTGATTTAATTTATGTTACCAAAGTTTTGGAAAAGAGGACCAACCATCGAGTTATTGTCATTAAGGTGCTAATTTTTGTTAAAGTGAAAATTGTTATAGATCTCTAGGCTAGGCATGAGCTAAAAAAGAATTGGGGAGGGACAGATATTAAATGGGCTAGCTAGCTAAGAATACTGACCAATGAAAGCCCACTGGCTTTGGCAACCGCAATTCCCACTATGGACTTTAGAGTTTGGATTGATACGGAATTTTTTTTTTTTAATTAGATGACACTTCTTTTGCATCATGATGTGTGACTTGAAATACAGAAATCAAAGCACCTGTTTAGCGTCTCTTTTTATACTCACCTTTTAAACTTTTCTTAGTGTTTTTTTTTTTTTTTTTTTCCTAACAGAAATTGTATTTTATATTGAAATAATTACAAAAAAAAATTATTTTTATATTATCGTTTTAAAATATATCTATTTTTTAACAATAATACGATCTATTTTTTAAAAAATAAATGTTTCTAATACTTATTTTTTCGTTTTACTATAATTGATCACATTATTTTTATATAAATTCTTTTATATTCCTTTTTTGACTTCAATAATGAATATTTTTTGTTGATAAATGTAAATTACTTTTAATAAACCCAAATTAGTTATAAACATCAAAAATAATTATCATTATTATAAAATATATACTGTAAAGATAATGATTGAGACTAAATAATAAACATACCACAAGAATTTATTATGAAAAAACCTATTTATTTATGTAATATAATCTACAACAAATCAACCAAACAAATTGAAAAATAACACAACAAATGGTATCGAATTCTTTATGAAAAATCTCCTATTATTTATATAAACTAGAATGAATGAAATCGAACATATTTTTATGATAAAGACTGATTCATTATACAAAATATTTTTATTTTTATTTATTTATTTATTATTATTTTTTTTTTTTGTAGATGTTCCTTTTTCTTTATTCAGCTCATTCTCACTAATCTAATTTTTTATAAAACATTCCCTTTTTGATTCATTATGAAGATTTACACCTTCTTTACAATAAATAAAAAAATTCATATTTTCCTTTTATGTCATTTCCTTTAGCAATTTCATTAAATTAACTTTAACCCTCTTTATAAACATCTTAGATTCCCTTTTATTTTTTTTCCTTTTTTTTTTATTCTCCATTCTTTATGAAGGGTAATATTGTCTTTATAATTATTTTTTTATACGCTTATGTAAATAAAAAGAAAAACAGACATTTTTCAAATCAACACATTTAATTTGGACATCTATGTAAATAACTTTTTTATATTTGGATTATGATTTTAAACTTATAATTCAAACAGCGTCAAAGTATCATTAGATTTGCAACTCCAAAAATCACTATAAGAAACATATTGGGTATGTCACAATAATATTTATCATAAATAAAATACTGGCTTAATATGAAAACAATAAAATGCTGAGAGGATTTTTCTTTTTGGTAGAATACTATAAAAAAATAGGGAGAGGTTGTGGTAGAACCTCTCTCAGAGTAACTACCGATAGAGTTTTTTTTTTTTTTGAACCATTAAGATTTAATTAAACGGTTGACATACTATTGGTGTATCATAATTACCATACACCTTACCTCATCTTATCCATTTTCACCCCAATCTTTTCCGTTGTCGGCGACCTTCATGCGTTGTCGACGACCTACGCCCCATCGCCGGCCCCCCCACCCCAGCCTGGTGCCCCCCCCCCCCATCCCCGGCAACCCCCACTCCCCAGCACCCCCTCCCCCCAGCTCGGCAGCCGCCCCCCACCCAGGCCTCTCTGGCCCCCTCTCTCTTTCTTCCCCCCTCTCTCTCTTCTCCTCTCTCCCTGCCCCGGGCCTCCCGGCACCCCCCCACCCCACCTCACCCCACCCCCGACGAGGACCCCCCCACCCCCTATCTCTCTCTCTTCTCTTCCCGGAGGGAGTTGGTCGCGTCGGAGGTGTGGCGGGCTAGGAAGAGAGAGGGGGGGGTCCACGTCGGGGGTGGGCCGGGGGAGGGGGGCCTGGCGTGGGGTTGCTGGGGGAGGGGGAACCTAGGGTGGGGGGTGGGGGGGCGCCAGGCGGGCTAGGGGCCGGTGGGCCGGCGGGGGGGGGGGGGGGGGGTACTAAGGGGGTGTCGGGGCGTGGGGGGCTGGGGCAAGGTGGGGGGCGGCCAGGGTTGGGGCCTGGGGTGGGTCGCTCCGGCATCGGGGCACTCACCGGCATCCATCGTCAGCAGCGGCAGGAAGGTCGCCAGCGACAGAGAAGACTTGGGGTGAGAAAGGTAATATAAGGTAAAGTGTATGATATATAAGGTACACCAACAACATTTCAACCGTTCGATTAAATCTTAACGATTCAAAAAAAAACTCTATCGGTAGTTACTCTGAGAGAGGTTTTATCACAACATCTCCCTAAAATATTCTACTCATAAAAATACTAGAGTTTTAGACAACTAAATAACAATAAATAGGAAGAGGGCGGGTTTACTTTTTTTTTTTTTTTTTTTAAATTTTCGTTTACGTTAATTGATTGATTCCATATCTTTCATATTATTATTTGGCGTTAAGCAGGATATGTACTCGAATATTCTCTGCTTTGTGAGTTTCATTACACACGCTAGCTATGTGATACAGCCACAAAGTCAGTCAAATCTAATTAAATAAAGTTGTTGCTTTTCTTGTTAAACAGTGTTATGAAAACCATCATGACAGAGCAGTTTTTAAAGGCTTTCAAGCTTTGAAACACTAATAGAAAGAAGGCACAACTCTAGTTTCCATTATGTTGACATGGGCACGTCGTTGTCCTTTAAGGTTCTCTCTCTCTTTCTCTCTCTCTCTCTCTCTCAAACACAAGATAAGAATCACATGCAAATCGAATTTTTAGATTTTGTTTGACCTTTAAGTTAAATGTACAATAATCTATCTCTAACTCTACATAAGTCATAATAGGAACAAAATTATACATTTCTACTTCAATTGTGAGGCTTTTGGGAATCACAAGTGCCATAATCAAACAAAGGGTTCGAGAACAAAAGATAAATGATCCATAGAAAATTTGTTGTGAGAGTATATTGGTTATAATTTTTCTTATAAATAAATAGGGACATACTATTTATATTTAAAAAGAAAAAAGAAAAAAAATTCAAAAAGTTAAGTGAGAATACATGCTCCACTGACCACTCAATATAACGTGGCTTCGTCAATGCCTTTTTGATATTATATTATCCAATTTGGCCGGCAAAACCGTTTCTACACAAAAATTAAGCATTGTAATTTACATGAATAGTAGAATACAAATTAGCAGCAGTTCTTAAAGCAGAAGGCCATGCTTGCCAAAAACATTTATTAATACACCAACGTACACGTAAATAGATATACAAAGACCACCTCTAAAGGTACAACGTCTTCATATTTAACCACAAACTTAAAATATTTCAGATTTCTTGACCTTGTCCTAATTAATCTAAAATTACATACATAGGTAAAGCTACATATAAGCATCATTTCACAAGTAGTACGGTAAGTAATACAATATTAATTCACATGCTTACCAAATGTACAAATCAACATACCAATTATCCAATCCACATATGAACGCCTTACTAGTACATCTACACATTTAAGCACAATTACTGCAGTTTAATTTCTTAAACCAACAATAATATTAAATAACATACCTAGCTTGACATGACGACAAAAGGGTACTAGAAAACAGTTTTCTTAACTAGTAAAACTTTTTCCCTCACCTTTATTTATTATTATTATTTTTTTTTTCCCTCGAGAACCAAACAGAAAACCAAGCCCACAACTTCAGCCTTGACTTGAGGCATAGCTGTTGACTAGAGCCAAGGAATTGCTCGTCAAACGACAAACCTTCTCTTCATGTCTAAGAACAGTGTTCTTCACTTGATCATCTCCGTTCTGATCAACCTTGCCATAATTCCCTCCAAAGCCGTCCATGCACGTCACACTGTTGGTCAGAGCAGCACTAGCCCAGGTGAGAATGTTACTAATTCCGAACGCGAAATTCTCACTCCTCAGCCGATGAATTTCGATCATGCACCTTCGGAGCTCGTATGACGAGTCGTAGATAAGCTCGATGCAGTCATGCAGAGCCGCCAATTCCGTGAGATTCAAGCCCTGCGTCTTGGACAATCTGTTCAGCACCTTTGATGTCTTTCTTGTGGCCGCAAGGGACACGTTGAGAGCAGTGTGGGCTAGCACTTTGGGACTGGTTTTGATTTCGTTGGCGAAATCGGAGAGCGATCGGTAGCAGAGCTTAGGATATGTTGTGACATTGCATGATGTTTTTATGTAGTTAACGTAGGTTTTGTTGTTAAGGAATGTTGTTGTGGCAGCAGAACATGAAGGGTCCTTGTGGCTGCAGAGTTGGAGAATCAGTAGAGCTACAAGAACATGAAGAAGGCCAGAAACTTTTAACATGTCCATCCTAATTCGGTACCAGATTTTGTTTTTTTTTTTTTTTTTTTTTTTGGGATTTCTTGCGAAGAGAATGATTTGGGAAAATTTGGGAAGAAGGGTCCTATTTTATAGAAAAAAGATTGTGGTTTCCTGTTCCCACGTTTTGGGACCCAAGTGAAAAAAAGGATAGCATAAAGTTGATTGATAATTTTTCATGCATTAAATGAAATTACATAGAGATTTATTCACTATGGACATTGCATAATTTTGAATATATCAAATTCTGACACACATCATCCGCTTTTTCTTTTTCTCTTTTTTAATACGAATCTAATTTTCTTGTAGATAATTTTGAAAAGCACCAAATTTTAATCAAGTTTTTTTTTTATTTTTTTTTTATTTTAAAGATTGGCCAACTAGTGAAAAAGGAGTGCTTATATCTTATTAAAAATCTTCAAATTATTTCACATGTTGAGCTGAAAATAATTTGTTGCCCAATTACAAGAGAGGCACATTTAAAAATTACTTGTGTATATAGGTAAGGCAAGGTTCTGAATGTTCAAAGTCTTAACTCACATTAAAATTATTTATGAAAGGTCACGTATCATTAATAATGATATTTCCTTGTATAGATATCGGATTGCTACTCCTAATTAGAACATATAATAGAACATTAATTGTTCACTTAATTTATGGTGGCGTGAAAGAGACTTGCAAATTAATTGTCTGATTAGTCTCTTAATTATACGAACAAATGGGGCAATTTCCTTACAAAATTTAGCTTTCTATTAGTAGTTATAGTAGTCCAAGCTTGGTATATATGTGGAATAATCAATAAGCAACTTGCTTATTACTTTATGTGGAAAACTGATTGGTTCTCTAATCTTTTTCTCATTAACGAGGTTACCGATGCTATACGACAAGAAAAGATCAATTTTCCATGAAAATGATAGTCCAAAGTCTGCTCTCCTGCTCAGATAAATCTATCAAATATACAAAAGGCTGTAACTTCTGAATGAATCCATTTGCAAACAGCGTCATCTGTCCCACTTTTGATAGAATTAATTTCGCCCTCGCTTTTTTCGATATATACATAGATATTAAGAAAAGAGGAAATATATTCCAAAGTATGAAAGACATAATAATTTTCAATCTATACACAAAGCCTCCTCTCAAAATGTGCACCATGACTTGCCTCCACTCGCGAAAGTTCCAAAAGGTAGGTTGAGATGATGACCGACACGTCTTGCCTCAAAATTAATAATGACCTAATCCCAATTTATAGCTTTGATCCGGCAAAAACCCATCTTGAACTCATCATATGGCGATGAACTCATATAAGAAATTTAGTGATTAAAGGTTTTGTAGTGCTCCGAACCTCCAGTCAAAATGATCTTCTCTGGCCTCCGAATCTTCAGTCAAAACACTCTTCTCTACCTTTGATATGGTAAAAACCCCTCTTGAACTCATCATATGACGATGAACTCACATAAAAAATTTAATGATTAAAGGCCTTCTAATGCTCCGAACCTTCAGTCAAAAACGCTCTTCTCTATCTTTTTCGCTCATTCAGTCCCTTTTTTTAGGGCCTGTTTTATTTCAATATATATAAATATATTAGATTTAAGCTATATTTCGATACTGACCTCAACTAAAAAGGGAAAAAAGAAAGAAGAAAAAAGAGTGTGACATTTTATGCTTAGTAGATGACATGAATGAGAGCATATTAACATGGCGACTAATGTGAATAGGGTGACTCTATCATTGTGAACTTGAGGTCCAAGTCCCACCTGATTAACTTTCTGTATTGATCGTTTGGCAATTCAAATTGATAGGACAAAAAGATAGGACAAAATGATAACAAAGCTGCTGAGCCTAACAAAGATATATGGGATTTTATTCACTAAAAAAGTAGTATAATTAATTTAGCTAGGAGACCGAGACTCCATTATGATGCTTTAGACTCTCCACTTTAAAGGGCCGTGGGACATCAGAACATTAAGAGCGCTTTCACATGGCTCTCCTCTTTTTCTTTTTCTTTTTTTCTTTTCTTTTCTTTTTCTAATGGAGCTTTCTAGCTAGGTCTGGATTTTTTTTTTTATCAATAGTGCATGTTTTTAAATGTTAAATTCAGTCAAAATAATATCAAACTAAAAAGTATGCAAAACAGATAAACCTAACAACTTATAACAGAGTTTTATTTACGATAAAGTATTTCTTTCGTATCTTATTATAGAGTCCTCATTTTTCGAGGATGGTTTAGTATGTCCAAGAGTAAGACTTGAGAGTGTACCCTACATGAGATGACACCAAGTGGCTTTATCTTTAGGTCCTGTCTTTTACATTAAGGTTTCTTTATTTATTTCTTGGCAGTGGAGCGTCACATGGACCACAAATCAGTGACACCACTTTGTGCCGGCCTCGATTTACACGGCTTTTCATGAAGCAAATGCTTTCCTACATTGGCGTTTTCCTTGTCTAAAATCTCAGTTTTTCAACTCTGTGTTTCAAGTGTATAACATATAAGACTATATAATTGAGTCTAATTAAGGAGTGGTAAATTCTGAGAAAGATAAAACCATCTATAAACAAGCCAAGGAAAGATTTTTCTATTAAAAAGTGAAAATAATGATTAAAAAAAATGAATAAAACATGTTCGGACAATATGTTATACATCTATTTGATTGTTTCTATCACCAAGAAAATTGTACAATTGTCTTTTTTTAAACATTTTCCCACTATCATCAAACAGACTCTCCAAGAAAGTTTCCCAACAACTCCTCTACACCAAATGCAGCACCATGTCCTCTAATGAATTAAAGAAAATAAGAAAATCTCAAATCACAATGCTCACTTCTAATTAGCTCTCTCTCTCTCTCTCTCTCTCATTATTTCTCTATTTATACATTATCATTAAGTCATCGTGGTAACTAAAACTTTAGAGAGATAGAAACGATATCTCAATCAAAAACTTACAACTTTGTCTCTCTCTCTAATTACTTATCCGTTTATACATTATTATTAAGTTGTTGTGATAACTAAAACTTTAGAGAGAGACAAACGATCTCAATCGAAAACTTATGCTTATAAGCATGTCAGCGCTATCTGCCATGCGCCCCATAGTGATGGTGATTATTAGTGAACCAAATTAGAGATATAAAATTACTGTTAAATTATACATGAAATCATAAGTTTATACAATATCAAAGATATTGTTTTTGGTGTTACAAGAACATATGCTTTTAATCAGAATATATGAAAAAATGCTCTAAGAAGATAAGCTAATAGGGATAAAGTATATGCGTCTTTTAATGTGTTGGTGACTACAATCAAATTTGGTGGTCTGTAGGTAGAGGCAGTCGTCCTAAAGTTGAACAAACATACTACTTTTTTAAAATTATTATCCCGAGAAATGCGGCCAAATCCTGCTTATGCGTGGTCTGGCCCGTAAATTAGGTATTTGTCGTATAAATATCCCACTCCAACGATAATTTGAAACGTAAGTCAGTGCATAGTTATATTAAAAAAAAAAATAAAAAAAAATAAAAAAAAAAGATCTTCTTCAACAAACAAACAGAAGCTATAATCTTTCTCTAGGTGGAACCAAAAGAAGAAGAAGAAATTTCTTTTTTGGTTCACCTTTTTTCCAAGTACTTAATGTTCGGATTAATCGGATACCAACTTTGTTAGGAAAAACAAGTAGTGCTTGTCTGTTTGAACCAGTTTTAGGCTTATTGGAGGCATTCATATACTTTTTTTTTTTTTTTTTATATAAATGTGAGAGAAAATACTGTAGAAAAAATTTAAATCCAAAAACCTTGGGTTCAAACGCTCCAAACAAACAAGCACCGAGTTTTTCTCAGTGAGTTCATATTGAGCCTGGAAAGTTGAAGAAACCATTTTCCACTCGGAAGAGAGAGCGGATAACTTGATGATCAAACTAAACCACACTTGAGCTGGTAATAGATGCACTAGGTTTTGTCAACCAGAATTAAGGACGATAAGAACAGAAACTAATAAGACTAGTTAATCTTACCAAACAATCTAATTATCACGATTTCCATCAAACTCTGTAGCTACACAAACAAAGCCCGAATAAAATTACACAGCACAAACAAAACCTCGGCACAAAAAACTTACTTCTAAGACTTATGTAACATGTTCACATCAAAAAAACAGAAACACAAACCGTACATAAACTCTATATTCATACAAACATCAAGCCAGATTTATATCTAAACTACCTAACACACAAAAAAGTATCACATTTTTTGAATCTAAGGCTGATCTTCGACAGTGTGCTTGGAGGCAAAGCGATTAACCAAGGCAAGAGCATTACTAGTGACTTGAGCAACATTAGCCACCCTTCGCCTTATTGCAGCCTTGACATTCCCATCCATGGAATGCCCTGAAAAGCCGTCCAGACAAGTGTTCTCGTCAGTCAGAGCAGCACTAACCCAAGTCTGGACATTGCTCATGTGCCACAAAAAGTCCTGCCCCACTTGCCCGAGCTCCCGAACCGACTGACTAAGCCTGTCTACGGTGTCGCCCATGTTCTCTATGCAGTCCCTCACGGCTTGGTACTCCCTTGGCTTGATCCCCTTGACCCTGGTCATCTTTGACACGAAGTTTGAAGCTGATCTTGCCCTGGAGAGGCTCACCGTTAGGGCGGTCTGAGCGAGTTGTTGTTCGCTTTGTCGGATCTGCTTTGCGAAGGCTGAGAGGCACCGGACGCAGAGTGCAGGGTAGGATGTGGCCTTGCATGATGCTCTGATGAAATTGGTCGGGTACTTTGAGTGTGATCTGGATTTAACAGGGGTCGGGTTTGCCGTGTTGAGGACTAGTAGAGTTGAGAGAAGCAGTAGAGAGACGCCAAGTCTCACCATTTCTGCTACGGAGAGATCTGGTATGGATACCAGAGGTGGTATTGATAGCGTTTGAAATGTATGAATACAGAGTGGAAGTTTCTGTGTATAATATACTATAAGTGAGACTTTGGAGTAAAGTCCAAAATATATATATATAAATTCTTTTTTATTGTGCAGTTTTGGGCTGTCAAATTCTTTTCAAGTTCTGTTAAATTTATATGTTTTTATTAGTTATTCTATAATACAAATTTTTTTTTTTTTTTTTTAATTCCAATCACGAAAGTGTCCACGAGTTTCAAAAGGTTCTGCCTACTTATTATTTACTTGTAAGATAAAGTTTATCAAGCCCTTATCTTTTCTTGTAGCTGATTTTATTCCCTTGACTACTTTTCTGGGATATATCACCCAAAAAAAAAAAAAGTAGTAAATGTGACCGTAAAGTTTTTACTTTTTCTACCACATCTAGATATTTATAACACAAGGTTAAATAGCTAACTAATGGGTGCCTAATTCCTTTTAAGATCCACAAAAAATGCAATTTATGCTTTAGAAAGAAAGAGGCAAAGCGGAAGAGACAAGTATTGAAATGTTGTTTCAACTAGTAATAAATAAGTGCAACAAACATAAATTCAGGTAATAAATGTACATTTATAGGAAGTTGTTCTGCATTAATTAAGCAAGGAGACGTTGAGGACAAACGAATTTGTTGTTTTACAGCTAGGAAGATTACATTGATAATCCTTCTTAATTAGGGCCACGGTCCCCTTTGGTTCTAATCCTTCTTTGTGGGATGGTTCTGGAAATGACTTTCTCACGTGGCAACATCTATCTCTTTATAGATAAAAAGTAAAGTAGCCCCAATTACATGTACCTTCCCTAGTAGATGAGGAAGCAACAATACAATAAAGAAAATACAGAACAGAAAAATGTTTAAGAATACATTGATAATAAATATAATTATAAAAATATAAACTTCATCCATAAGTCTTATATCATATGATATAGATTCACATTTTATCATCGGTGATGTTTAATATGTCTTTTAATATTGCTTCAAGAAAATAATGACACGACTCACAATGATCTCATTTTACAGTGTTTTTTTTTTTTTTTTTTTTAATACTTTTAAGGTAAAAGATACATCATTTAGGTCATGGATGGAGGTTCAAATTGATTACCAATGACCCCACCAATACCTCTCCTTAAGCTCAGACACCGACATGATTGGCCCACTCTCCCATATTTCTCCTTTGCTTGCCATCTGTTAGTTAGCTTTTCAGAGGAGGTTGTTGCCCACTCACCCACCTGTGGAATTCCAAGTAAGATTTCTTCTTATCTTCAAAGTGGACTTTTATTTTACATTAAACTCTAATGTGAACTTTCCCAAAGCTCGAGCTTCTTGCCAACCAGCAAAGCAGCCTTCAAACATCTGCTCATCCATATATTGGTCCGCCTACATATTTTTATGTATCAAAATAAGCTATACTGTAATATTCTGTAATTTTTATGTAATCTTTTTTTTTTTTTTTTTTTTCAGTGTCTTCCAAATCAGTAACCATTATAATACAAGTAAAAGAAATTTCCACTATGGCTAAATAAAATATGTTATTGATGTATGTACCTTTGAGATTCATAAATGTTTCATTTTATTATAAGAAAAATGCTATGGATATCAATTCAATTTTTGAACACCAATATCTGTGGTATATGAATTATTATTTTTTTATTTGTAAGTGTTTAAAATATTATCACATCAATTGATTGTATCTATCAATAAAAATAAAACACATGAGTTGATACTTAAAAAATTAGGATTGGAGTTGGTTTCCCTAACACTACTCTTGTTATAAATAGCGCTTACTCTTCTATTAAAAACATAAACTAATGAATTTGGCAAAACAGATATGAATCACGTGAACCAAAAGTGACCAGAAAGATTATGTTCATCACCTGAGAACTAAACTGTAATGTACTTCACCATTGCTCCACGAAGCTTTTCCATGAATTCGGCTGCTTTTTTCTGCAGGTTGGAGTTTCGCGAAAGTAAAATTTATTAAGGAGAAAAGCTCTAGGAAATATTTCGGAAGGCCGAAGTTTTTGTCTTTTAAATCAAAAAAGGAGTAGAAGTAAAGTTCCAATTGTTTTTACAATTCACTCCTTGGATATGTTCAAGTAAACGAATCCTAGTAGTAGATTCTACTTAAAGTTGTGACTAAATTCAAGCACGGTTCCAAAACTCGAAGCTGAAATTCGCACTTCGACTAAAAAACAGACTCCTGCATGCTTTCTCCCTTCTTTTTTTGCTGCTGTTACTAGTGTAAGAATTTACCGAAACTTTGTTTCTTTGTTTCACAGATACTCGAGAAGAAGAAAAAGGTGAATATGATAAGTTTTGTAAGGTACCCTAGGAAATTCTACTCTCTAAAATAATCATTTTCATGTCTACTACTCAAAAGATGAGCGAAACTTGAAGAGGCTTTCGAAATGGATATTACCTGGTTGCCCCTATGTGCATTCGCTATGTTTTCATCGAGAAGGGTCAATAAGGATCTATTAAGTTCATTCTTCTCGACCATATCCAGTAACTGCATTATCAGGAAAAAGTCATCTCACTATGTAGAAAACAAATGTTGAGAGAGTAAAATTTGATGGCTCGAGAAGCAAAAAGAGGAGGACATACTGTTGCTTTCACATCCTTTGATGTCAAAATCTTTGTTAGACTCTCCTTAGTTTTTACGAGCTCGGTTTGCATCTTATCATACGCTTCTGGAGAAGAGTATTATGCATTACAATAAACAGGTAAGAAATCATTTCAAAAAGAAATTCTAAATATCAGAAATGGTGAAGTTTTTCACTATTGGTTTTTCAGTTACTAGATAGGAATAGACCTGTAAAGATATCTAGCTTTTTCTGTAAAATGGGTCCCAAAGTTTACAAGCGGATTTTGAAATCAGTAATTGATATGATTGCTCAAAGTTACAGAACGTTTTAGACTAGTAGACAAACCTGTCCCTTCCACCAGCGCTTTCTGCAAGGCCTCCAGCTCGATCAATCTATCTTCCATATCCTAGGAAAACATCATCAAAATTTCATATCGGTAATCTTCTTCTCGAACTATCCCATACACGATCTAACCCATTAAAACAATTTCAACAAAGAACCTCTGTTTTAGAAACTGCAAACCGAAGCTCGCCCAGCTCTACTTGTAGGTGTGAAAAAAATTCCTGATTCAATCTGCAGTCACCATATTTTCTCTCAGCATTATTAAGGCGTCTTAGGTCGAGGCTTGTGGACGAGAAAATAAAGGTTTATAGTATCCATCAAGTTACAGGAAATGGCTAAGTAAATGACAACAAAATTACTCTACAAAAAAATGGCTTTCCAATTCAAAACAAAGCATTAAGGCAAAATGAAAGTTTCCTACTGGGCCACTGACACTGCAAGTCACGCCCATTCATATTAAAAATCTGAACTTATTTTCTTCTACTTCAGCTTTTCCCATATAAAGTTACCCAATTTTTTTTTTAATTTCACGTTCTCATCTAGAATTACGCAGAAACGAACCATAATATCCATCAAAAGAGGAAATAACAATGCAATAAAGTAATGAAAATAGTTATGTCAACAAAATCGGTAATTTTCCAGTTCAAAACAGATTAATTAATAAAAGAATGCATCACAAAAGAACCTCAAAAGTGAAAAAATTTAACTTTTTCCCAAGTCTAACTTGAGCTTTCCTCATTTAAAAGTATAAATCTGAAATCTGTAGTCTTCTATACGTTTTCTTTTCCTACGATACTTGAGCTTTATAACATCCATCAAGAGAGGTAATCACTATGCAATTAAGTAAATGGTAAAACTGTTTTTTTCTTTGTTTAACATGACAACAAAATTGATAAGTTTTCTTATTAAACTTGAACAAACAAGAACAAAATATGTAAAAAATATGAATTTTATTTCCTCATATAAAGTCATTGAAAATCTCTTAAAACTTGACGTTAACTTGCTTATTTAGCTCAGAAATGAAGTAAAGAACTGACCTTGGCCTCAACCTTGCGATCTCGAACTCAATCTCCTGCGCTTCAGTGTCCAGAAAGTACTCAACAAGCTCCGCCGGACTATCAGGAGCAACTCGAGACTGAAAAAAATAACAAAAAATAATAAAAAAAATTCACAGCAGCCAAACAGCAATTACACAATTTTCACAAACACAACATCCAAAAATCATATAAAATAATAATAAACCAATTCCAAAGAAAATTTACTTGACGAAGAGATTGACGGCGAGCTCTCTCTTCGCGAATTTGTTGCTCGAAAGCCTCCCGAGCCTCTGCGTCCCTATCGAGGCGTCTCTTGAACTCGTTCCGAGCGATGTGTCCCGTCTGCGGCGGCCCAAACAGGCCTTCCGGATCCTTCCGAGCAACGAAATTGAGAACAATTTTTCAAATTTGGACACTGAAAAATCCGAAAAAGCCATGGAATTTTAGTAGAAGAAGAAGTAGAAGAGAAATACCCAACCAATGCAGGAAATTCTGGCCGGTCGGAGTTGGGGAGGTTTCGGAGACGTACGGAAGACGGGGACGGTGGAAGCGAGACCGAAAGTGAGAGCGGCCATGGCGGACGAGAGATTGGGAGGAGTTTATCAGAGACTACTACAGACAGACTCTGGTTTTTGTCTGCTCGGATACTGGTTACTGTTGTTATCCATTTTGTTTGCGTGGCATAAAAGGTAAATAAACTGTTAATGAAAATAGGTATTTCCTAAAATGACAACCACAAAAGTTGAAATTAACAAAATAACATTCTCTCATTTTAATGGAGTAATTGCTCCGGATCGTTCTTGATTATTTAAGATCATTTTGTAAATAAAAATTTTTTGGATAATTTTGAAGAAAGTGGCTAAGTCATTTTATTAATTGGTAATGTTTTTTTTTTTTTTTTTCATTTTGGAGGGAAAGCCCATTCTCCGAGAAGGTCAGAAACCCATAACGTAATCGAGCCAAGTGTGGCCCAAAACAAAGTGAAAGTATATTTTAATTTCATAATTAGACCCCTTACTTTCAAGTATTTCTCAACTTATCCTCTGTTTTACAGAAACTATAAAAATATCTTCTAAATTTGAAAGAATTATTCTAATTCCATCTCTTATGCACTCTGTGGATGAAAGAAAAGAACCAGGAAAAGGGAGACAAAGATACCCTTAATTAGAATGAAATTACGTGTGGGATGAAATTGAAACAATTTTTTCAAATCCAAAAGATACCTTTATAATTTCTAAAGACAGCAAAGAAATAACAAATTTAAAAGGTATAAATAGGAGGTGTTTCAAATAATGTCTAACTATACGAATCATATTATATTATATTATTAGTTGAATATTATTAAAGCACATAAAGTCAGTTAAAAAGCACTTCAAATTTTCTTAATGATTTAATATAATGTAATTTGTTAAACAACATTTAGGGGACCAAAATTGAGCAGAGATCTAAGTTCATATTAATCAGATGAGCTTCACGGAGTTTTTTTTTTTTTTTTTATGTACTTAATTAAACAGCTCGATAGTTAATAGGTGGAAAATATTTGACATGAGAAACTAATTATTTGAAAGATGTCTGGTTATAATACCTATATATTGATTCCTTGCTACGACTTGAAGGGTTTTAACTATGCTGGTCGAGTTTATACATCTCTGTACACCACAAAATTGAAAGGGAAAAGCATACTGAATTCTAACTACCAACACATAGAGAAGGAAGAGATTCTCGAATTATTATTGAAGAAGAAAAGAAGAATCTGTAACTGGCCATTAAAGAATCTCTCCTTATCTCCTCGTTTGTTGTTTAGCTTTTCTTAAAAAACTGTAAAATTGTTTTTTTTTTTTTTTTTAATGTGTACGTCATGCCAGCTGCTAAACCAGTAGACATGTCCCAAAACAAAACAAAAAACAAAAAAACAAAAAACAGAGAGAGAGAGAGAGAGACAAACACACACAAAACCGGCATGCATGTAGTTCGATAAACGAATCAAAAATTTAAGTCTAACACTTACTATCAATTTGTTTTTCCTAATTTTCACTAATTAGAGCATGACAACTTTTAATTAAGGTAGCTGACTAATTAAGAAAAATATTAAACAGATGAACTAGATAAAGGTTACATACGTATGCGCCAACAAGTTTTGAGACAGAATATTTAAGTTAATTAGTTAAGTACTCCGACTTTAGTACGGCATTGGATCATCACAATGAAACAGAAATTTTTTACTATATGATCCGATCAAAGAAAACATCGAAAGTGGATATGTATACTTTTTTGGCACTGGTTAATTACACATTATTCGATCAGTTTAATGCAGATTTTACAAGGGTTTTTATCATGAGCTTTTCTTCTTCTTCTTCTTCTTTCTTTCCCCTCCATTCTTTTAACTAAGCAATAAATATTAATTAAAAAAAATGTAAACTTTACACAGTACTACTGTTCCCTTAGCACCAGACAGATAAGAAAATCGCTCCAAAAATAGGAATGGCTTTTCTTAATAATTGATAGAAGAATGAATCAAAGTCAAATCCATAAATACAATAATTACTTAATTAATGACAACTATATTTAATAATATGATCACAATCAAGCAATGAACATGATCATCATTAAGCAAGAGTCAAAATAAACAGTTTAAGCTGAACATTACAATTAAACTAATTGGACATTATGTGCAGGTACTACTGGCATCTAATTAAGTGCCAATTAGGAGCACATTACTAATCAACTTTCAATAGTGTAGAAAGCCAAACCCCTACTACAAGACAATTTAGGCGATTAGTTTATATTAATCTCTAATTTTCGATATTCTTTAAAAATTAAATATATAAAACCAATTTGACCTTCTACATTATAAATGACAAAAAAAAAAAAAAAAAAAAAACACAACAACATAAGTTCTGTCATGCTCCGCATAATTATTGGCCTTATAATAAATATTTAGGGCAGACCTGTTTTAATAATATTCATCAAACAGTATTATACATCATGATAACTTCAACATCTAGAAGAAATAATGCCAAAGACGTATACTTGAGCATTTATCTTCATAACCCCACTTCGAAAGCCAAAACTAGCACTATTTTTGTTTTGTGTTTAGTAGTCCACGCATATTAAATAATATATTATCTAAATAACTATATTTAAAGAGAAAATAAAGAAGCACAAAACAACAAAATAAAAAAAAGAAAGCGAAACTCCCTTGTAAAACTTCAAATAAAAAAAATTAAAATAAAATAAAATAAAACTTACCCTTTACCAAACTCCAGAAAAAAAAAAAAAAAAAAAAAAAAAATTGGACGAAACCCTTTTTGAACAGGTTATAAAAACTGAAGACAAAACTTCCCTACAAAACTAAAAATAAAAATAAAAATAAAAATAAAAAACAAAGAAATCTATTCCCATTTTTATCCTAGAAATAGATAGATATATAGGATTTTTCTATGATCCTTCTAATGGAAGGTTCCTCCAACATATAAAATGTCGGCATCTTTAACATAACATAAAATTAGTAATAAGATGCAATAATTATTTAAGAAAAACACAACATAACAATGGCAAATAATAACCCTGAAAAAGATAAGCATTAACACGTAAAACATGTTAAAATGGAGATCTTTTAAATTTATCATGTTTTATATTTAATTACGTTTTACTTAAGTTTTGTTGTGTTTTACTCATTTTATATTATGTTAGAGACACATTTGTATATTACGTTACAATGACGACCTCCCATCAAAAGACCATAAAAACCATATATATATATACACACACACACACACATACATGCTTGCCAATCAACAACAGGTACTAACCCACTAATGAGTAGTGTCTTTTTCACTCTCTCGCCATTCTCTTGTTCGCACATCCTGTTGAGCTAATTTGCCATCAAATGTTGGTAGTACTTTTGAACTTAAAATTATTGCCGTTTCACGCTTTCACATTGACTAATTACTTGTTTAAAAATTTTCCACACTGCGCCCCAGTAGTGCATAGTTTCCACTAATTTTCGTGGGAGCTATTACACGGGTGAACGAATTTGACTTTTGAGATAGTCTCGGTCTTAATTAATATTTGCCTTAGAAATATATACTATTAATTCAGTTGATTATTCGCTTTGAACTCAAAAACTGGAATCTATAAAATATGTTATACAAAATATGTTATTTGCATCTCAAATACCTTTTTTTTAACAATAACTAAAGCTTTTAGACTAATTAAATTGATAAATATACGTGGTGTTAAGTATAAGGTATCGTGTGAGTTCATCTAGTAATTAAAATTTAAAAGTCATGAATTTTAAGCATTTTATATAATGGCCAACAGATATCAAATTTATATGTACGTGTGAACATATTAGATTCGCATCAATGAACGGTTGAAATGCGATAAATGACTACTCTTTCAAATGGGACCTATTGAAATTTGAATCAGTTTGAGAATATGGGACCATATATATATATATATTTATATATGCATACATTCGGATTCAAGTGTGAACTGAGATCATTAAAAGCTTGCCGTGAAGAGCGAGATTAACACATAAGTTCCTGCTGAGTGCTGCTGTAATGTGAAAGACAACATATATATATATATATATATATATTTATAAATCTATATATTATATTTATAAAGATGAGTTGTTATCTATTACTATTATGAAACTGTCATTTGTAATTTTTTTGTGATTTATTGTAACAACCGGTTGATTTTAACTTAATTTTTTTTAATGATATTTGTTTTTTAAATCAATATCTATTATATCATATAACAAGATTCTAAATAATTAACTAGGGAAAGAAGTTTTTAGAGTTTTTTTCCAGTAATATTGTTTTGCTGCTTAAGATACAGAGTTAGTGATATTACTAAGATTAAGTGACCGCTTGATCAACATTTCGTAATCTTTCCTCATGAATTCCTTGATAATCTTTAACCTAATTAACACAAATATATTAACAAAGCCATGAAAATTATTACTAATTAGTAGGTTGAACTCCATTGAGAAATCCTTATTTCTTTTTTATTTTTTTAATTGAGGGTTGGCCCTACTATATACCCTACGAAAGAGTTCGTGATAAAATATGTGACATATTAGACCAATAATAGTATAACAAATACATTAACAAAGCCAATTAACTTAATTTTCAGTTTAGAGTTGTCGTGGTATTTAAATTAGTGTAAATGATTGAGACAAACAAAATAAACAAAACAATTTCCTATAGAATCACGAGGTTCTTGGTTTCTTGCCTTGATCAGAAACCGTCCAATTTCCCTTTAAAATGGAGGAGGGGGGGCGACATATATATAGATTATTGAAATTTATTTTTTCTAAGTGTACGTGGACCTTGTCATTTGATTCCTTAATTCGTTAATATTTATTCCGGTTTGTTTATTGTCAAATAACAGCACGTCTATAAAATTATATATATATATATATATATATATATAGACGTTGGCCCTATTGCTGAATTTCTTGGCCATTCGGTACCTGGATCAGTTCCACTAGCTGGACCCAATTAATTTGGTTATTTTTTCTTGTAAGTAATTAAATCAAAGAAGAGGCGTTTCTGGTCATCTTTTCTCTTTTGGGCAACCGTAAGAGTCAGTTTGTCGCTAATTATAGTGATATAAATCCTCCCTAGAACATAGCTTTTTATAGACCTAAAATGTTACAGATATACGAAACTACAAAAATGATTTTATATAGCGTGATCTCTGCTCATTAGTGATATATAATATATATACATATGTTGACCCCTTAATTACAGCTTTGAACCAAACAAGGTTCTCATCTTACTTTTTTTTTTTTTTTTTTTTTGGTCCTACCTTTGTGCCACCGTGAAGAAGTGTTTAAAGCACTTCATGAAATATTAATTACTATTTATAGGATCAATCTCACTTATTTACTAATAAATTTTAGATTATTTGTACCATAATATAGACATACATATATAGCTTACATCATGTTTACATTTATGCATGTATACATATACACACACACACACTCACACATGAGATCAAGCAGTTTTTGGTAATTTTTAAAAGCAATTTTACCATAAATAATAAAATAGAACTTATATATACAAAGTTTGTAATGTTTACAGTAGTAGCTGGAGGTGACACTGGTACAAATGCTGCATCCAGATTAGTAGCTGCCACGAGTGCTTCTACTGCTGGAATTTATTCTCTGCTCTTACTTTGGGCTTCTTTGATGATTTTTATTGTAAGAAGGACCACGTGGAAGTTAATTTACCTCTTGTTTGGATGTTTAATATATCTCAGCACGCATATTATTTTCTGAGAATATTGTTTGGAAATATTGTTTTCTGAGAATAATCTGAAGAATGGTGCTGCTTATTTCCTAATAAGCAATCGTATTGGTATCAATAAATATGTAGAACAATATTATCGGGAGAGACTAATCGTGATATTAATTTCCTCATAGATATTTGTTTCGAATGGAGTTAATAATAGTAAATCTTTAAGAGGGCATTTCTGCATCCTTTTTTTCTTCCCCCAATTTTTTCCTTTGGAAAAAGCAAATTACATAAATTAATATGACATCCTTAAACAAGGATAAACTAATTATTTATTACTTACTACTATAAATTATAAGCCACTATTCTGCTTCAAATATTAATAATTCAAAAAAAAACCTGTTTTGAAGATAAGGGAACGATTTCGAGTGTTGGAGCATGGTTCTTTAACCTCTTATCGCATCTTCTAGAGCTATTCTAAACTTTTCTCTTTTTTCTAATTTTTTTTAAAAGTGAAGAGAATATTGTATAACTGATGTCAGGACAAGATTAAACATCCCACGTAGGTTGGCATCCAAAACCTTAACCCAATCTGCACATTTTCTAAACCTGTTATTGCAAGTTTATTCAAAAATTAAATAAACGAAACCTGAGCAGAAAATTGTTTTTGATACATACTACTAATCTTTGTTCAAAAACAATAAACAAAACATAAGCTTCTAGCTAGTTTTGTTTATTATTGATGGATTTAAATTGTGAACTTTTTTTTTTTTTTAAGAATACTGGACCATTTCGTGTCCCTTTTATGAATACCAGATCATACACTTTCCGTCTAAAAATGTAAAAAGTTAATGTAACACAGTTATATTTGAGACATATCGAATGAGTTTGAACTTTGAGCACGAAAAAAAAAAAATTAGACATATTGGATGAGTTCAAGGTTCAAGTTGAAACAATTTTCGGCACAATAATGAATTCCGAAGAGAGAATCAATAAAGTTCAGAAAAGCAGGTTGAATTTTATGATATTTTCGTTAGTTCCTTTTAATCTCTATGTTTTGTAATTCACTATGCTTTTTTCCATTGAATATTGTAGTTTTTTAATGCTTGAAAGCTTAACATGTAAGCTTTAAAATTTTCCAGCCCGTAGCTTGAGCAAAATGATTATGTTGAGATTGTAATTCGTCTATAATTTTGTTTTGTTTCATAATTGTTTCTCTATTTGAAGAGATCATATATCCTCTAGTGCATACGTTTTCACACACAAAAAAAAAAAAATATATATATATATATATATATATCCTCTAGTGCATATATCTTGCATGTACCTTGGATGGCTGTCTATCTTGTATGTACCTTGGATGGCTGTCTGTTGTCTAGTGCATAATTATCATCGTTATGCACACGCCATTTTTAGGGCAATTAAGAGGGAAGTTAGGGAAAAAAAAACCATAAATAATCTGAAAAGTGTGCAATTTTTCTTTTAATCTACTTTGTTTATTCTCATAATAAAAAACTGTAATAACTTAAAATAACAATAACTCTCTCACTAAAAATAAACTACTATTATAAAGCTTGTACTTACTTATATACTTATTTATTATATGTGATTTTATTATTCTTGATAGTACGACTTCATGCGTGTAATTATTCTTGTTCAAAACATATAATATCTTTTAGATTATCTCTACCACTGATAAAGTAGTGAGTTTTCTTAAGTCTTAAGCTATCATTGGATTTCTCGAACTGAAATTGGTAAAATAATAAGAGAAAAGGACATCAATGTCCCTTGTTATATAATAAGAATGCATTTCTATTTGCATGTGGTTGAAGAAATTGCCCCTTTTTTTTTAGAATCCTTGCCCCCGAATTACTCAAACTACCTAAGTTTATATATATATATATATATATACACTTTACTGCCACACCCCATCCCCTCATTTAATACTCTATCTACTTCCAACTAAGAACAAGCAAGCATGTCCAGCAATATCCAGTTGGATAAATCCAAATCATTGCCAAAAATATATATGCACATTCCCTTGTGCAACATGCAATAACATGAATTGCCACTCTACCTTTGTCTCAATATATAACAAAATATAATTCACCAACTATATACCATGTTCCATAAAATAAAATAAAATAAAATAAAAGGGGCAAAAGATGATTTTTTTTTTTTTTTTTTTTTTAAAGATCCAAATTATTGCTACATATATGAACCAATTCCAAGTTGAATTCCTCAAATATTTTTTGAATATCCAAGAACAGTATTAGAGGTCAACATGTGTTATTATTGAAGCGAGCTAACTAGCTAATTCACAACTCAGGATTTTTCTTTTTCTTTAACTAATTGTATTGCACGCGTGCGATGGAGATAAATAATTAAAAATTTTATTTAAGTTTTTTTTTTTTAATTAATCTTTTTTCAATTATCACGTGACGGATTTCGGCTGGAAGGCAAGTATGAAAGGTCAGGAAGAAGACGGAAGAGAGAGAGGGAGGCGTGAGAGCAGAGATGAACGACGGGAAAAGAAAAAGGCAAAAAAAAATGACACGATAGGGGAGATAGGGAAGGCATGACGAAAACTAAACATTCACACTTTCAGGTAAGGAAAAAAAAAAATTTACTACGTGCCACGTGGACAAAGATAATTTCGTTTTTTTTTTTTTTTTTTTTTTTGGGAAAAAATGTGACAACAGTCTTTACACTTGTCCAGTGGTACGTAGATAACATAAGGGGGTATTTTTAATGAAATTTTGCAATTTATGGGGCGTCATAATCTTTGAGTGGCTGTGGACAAAAGATTTTTGCGCTGTAGTGCAAGAAATGCTGCCAACTCGTGAACGCGGTTTCTTTTAGCTTTTTTTTGTCTTTTATTTATAGTGGAAATGGACTGAGATCTGTACTGATGAGAGGACGTGTGGACTGGAGTCATGGCACCACCCAGTCACGTGGGCAACGCATCCCCTTGCCCTTCAAGCTTCAACTCAACTGAACAGGTTTTAAGCAAAATTAAAATAGAGAGACAGAGAGAGAGAGAGAGAGAGATTTTCTTGAAGTATTGTATGTAAAATAGAGGTTTTCTATTTTGCAAGATATAAAACTATTATAGGTGTAATAAAGAGGCATAAAACTAATTGAGGTATATAAAACTACAAGATATACAACTAATAGAGGTGTAATGAGATTTTTATTTATATAATAATAATAATAATAATAATAATGATTTTAGAAATGTGTATTTTTTTTATTCACACAAGTAAGAACACACACAATCTCACAAGTCATATCTATCACAAGTAGACAAGTTACAACTTCGGGCCCGTTTAAGGACTTTTAGAGACGGAGTTTTGGAGGTTGATTTTAAAATGTGTATTTGGTTATAACATAAATTGGAAATAAACTATGATATTGGAATTGGTGCAAGAAGTTAAAATATTTTTGGAAAAAAAATTTGTAAAATTGATCTTATTTTGTTCATCTTATCGTTGTGAGCTTTTTGACACACAAATCATCTCATTTTAATTTGAAATAAGATAGTCATACAATTTTAAAGTTTGAGTTGTTTTGAAAATGAAATAAGGGAAAGTGAATTGTAAATTTAAAAGTTTTGAAGTTAAAACGGCTAAACATCATCCGAAGATATAACCCCAATCGGGCACTTCATTCACGTTGTATAAATCTCTTATACTTGTCACGTATTTTCAAAGTTAATACTATCAAGATATCAAATATAATTTTAATTTTTGTTATTAACTGACGTGATATTAATTTGTTATATTGATAGATATAATTTTTTATTTTTAATTTTTATTGACTTGATAGTTTTTAAACACCTGCCAATTAGCTAGATAGTGGTTATTTACTTGCGATTTTTCTCCTAGTTTTATAGCACACTTATGTAAAGGGACCTTTCCAACTCTTTTTTCTTTTATCTATTTTTTTTAAAAGAAAAAATTAGGTAAATAAACAATTTTTGTCAAAAAAAATGTCTAATTCAAGGAAAAATGGCCCGTAGTCATCAATGAAAAATGCCTGTTAATATGCTAACTGACATCATTTTTAAAAGAATAATCATTTTATTTTAATTTTACAGATATTTATTAAAAAATTTCATTAAAAAAGGCCATTCATCCAAATATCCCTTTTCGAATGTGGTATTGGAAATTTAAACTCCACATGTTATAGGGGAGTTAGGTGTAAAATTATTACCGATTATGTATACAATCATACATGTCAAGTAAGTTGATATTAAAATGGATTTAAGTTGATATTTTAAAATTGAGATTAAAATTAAAATTTCAAAAAATATAATTTTTTAATTAGTTAAAATAAATGTTATATGTTATAAGCTCAATTTAAAATGATATGTCAAATTTATCTTCTTAAATAAAAGTAAGACGAAAAAGCTGACTTATAGGAATATTTTTTAAATTAAACTTTGACTTGTAAAATGTGAGAATGGTTATATTTTAAATTGTCAAATCTATATTGGAATTTTAATAATAATTTTTTTTGTTATCGATATAAATTTTTTTTAGTTGTTAAATTAATTTTTTTATTGTGTGATTTGTAATTTAAAATAATTTTTTGTTTACATACCAGATCATGAATTAGTAACTGCATCCAATCTCCAAAAAATCCTTACCCTTGCAGGGGTACATCGACAAAAGTTTTGAGAATTCAGAAGGTTCTGATAAGCTTGTCAGGTGCTGGCATAAGTAGTACCTCCCACCGTCGCTAAATAGTGGCGCCCTCGCCTGGCGCCATTCCCGGACCTAGCAGCAGACGGGCGGGCCGGGCCTACGCTATATACTATGCTATGATATTTGATAGCGCAGAAGGGGAGTAAGCACACAATGAAATAGGTGGAGAGTCCATTTTATTAATAATGCAACCGTGCTAATCTTGGTATGGAAGTTATGCATGAACGTAATGCTCATAACTTGCATACCTTGATCCATTACTGGCAGAATAACATTTCCTGCTACGGTTTGAGCGGCAAAAGGTGTCCCTCTTCTTGCACCCTGAACTGATCGGATTAATTAACCAAAGTTAGCTTCAGTCATTAGATATTGAACAGGAAGTTTTCTGTTAGCCTCACGTCTTTATTCTTGGTGCGCTTTATCTGAGTGATCTAGAGGGGCCCCACTAGGATATCCATAATTGAAGCATTTTTCATCATCGTTAAAAATTTAATATAGGAAAAAAAATTTCTTATTAATAGTGACAAAAAAATCCTAGGATAAAAATTTTCAATATTTATTTATTAATAATAAAATATGTAAGCCTACTGTTGGGCAAATCTCATTTGACTATCTACTATATTTTATCATTGACTAAACGTCGATAAATTGCCAAGTCTGTGTAACATCGCCCATGATGCATCGTTATCCCGTACTCAAGTTCAGAACCCTCAAGACTCGACTCTAGCATACTTACGTCCTATATTATTAAGGCAACAACATACTGAGGCAAGTCAAATGTGCTTCTTCCCCACGTTCAAGGTATACACCCCTATGATTTATTCAATGTGTTCCAACATTTGCATGCCCACCGCATGTACCTCAAGATCGAAATACAAGCATGTACGATAGCAAGGACATTGCTACAGTCCTATGAACGTACGATTGATCCCAGGCACAATCTTGACAACCCACTGCATCAGTGTACGAGATATAGAATATCAGGGGACAACCACTTGGTATCAAAAGGACAAACTAACACATCCAAGGTGAGTAGATTGGTGTCAAAACCCCAATGGGTCCCCACGGTGAGTCTAGGGTTCTGGATCCAAGCATCCGTTTCACTATAAATAGGGTGAGAAACCACGATCACGTACACGTTACACTCCACTGTAGCATTCGATAACCACCCAACTAACCATGATGCTAGAGATCGAGAACCCAACGTGAGTTAAAGCAGAAGACAGAAACCAACGATGGAAGTGAATGGGTACGAATTGGTGTCAGGACAAATGCTCCAACACCTACAAAGCTCCTAGAAGATTTTAAGTTTGATTTTTTCTTTTCAACATGCCAACTAACTAATTGTCTTTTAATAGAATTTTATTGAAAAAGGTCCTAAAATATATTCTAATAATATTAAATAATAATATTAAAAAAATTCGCCGACCACAAAAGCCGTGCATAAAAGCGAAACCACCACCACCACCACAAACAAAACACGAAAGTTAGCGGAAACGAAAAAAGGCAAAAGAGTCTGTCAGTAAGAGAGAGAGAGAGAGAGAGAGAGAGAGAGAGAGAGAGAAATGGGTTACTTGAAGACGATGGCGATGGCGGTGGTGGCGGCGGTGTTGGTGGTGGCGATGGCAGCGGAGGCGCAGGAGACGCAGGAATGCATTAGCAAGCTAACGGCGTGTGCCGACTCATTAAACGCGACGAAGCCAACGGAGACGTGCTGCAGCTCGATCAAGGAGGCGGTGGAGAAGGAACTGACTTGCCTCTGCAACGTATACACCACCCCTGGTCTTCTCGGGTCCTTGGGCGTCACCCTCGATCAGGCTCTCAACCTCACCAAGGCCTGTGGTGTCCCCACCGACATCAGCAAATGCAACTGTATCTCTTCTTCTCTCTCCTTTTCCCTTCTCTCTTTTTTTTTTTCTTTTTTTCTTTTCTTTTTAAGATTAGGACTTGAATTTGGGGAAATTTGATGAAAACCTAATCGTTACTTAGGAATTTTTCTTCTTAATTTTGATGATTTGAAGTCGGTTTTTGGTTTAATTTTGTTTGGTTTTCAAGCAGATTGTGGAATTTTAGAACCGTGATATTGAGCTCTTTTTTGTTTTCCTTTTTTCATTAAGCTGAATTATTAGGATAAAAATGCAATCTTTGAATGTCCAAAAGGTTTTTTGGTTTTTGATTTTTACTTCATTTTGATGAAGGCAATCGGTTACTGATTCAACAAGCAGTTCATAGAATTTGAGAGCCCTGATTTTCCCTCTTTTTGTGGATCTAGAGCTACTTTTAATTTTTGTTTTTCTGTTTTTAATCTGGATTCTGGAAAGGTCTAATCTTTGGATGTTGAAATGTGAGACTGAGCTAATTTTTACATTTTATTTTCTTTCTTTCTTGGCAGCAATCCTTTCTCCAAATCCCCAGCCGCCAGCCGCAGGTAACAAATTTCTCTCTCTCTTTTTTTTTTTTTCAAAACCAAAAAGTCAGGACAAAAAAAAAAAAAAAGGGAAGCTTGCTATGCGCCTGTCTTTACTAGACATCACCACATGATTTTAGGATTTTTTGGACACAATTTATGTGATATTACATAAAATATTTAAACACCGATCAAACTATATTCCCCCAGTGGAACACAAATCTAAAAATCAAATAAAATCGTTACCTGGTTTTTATTTTATTTTATTTTGTTTTTTTTTTGTTTTTTTGTTTTTTTTTTTTTTAAGGAAAGTTTAAGAAGGTTTTCTTTATTACAATTAAAAAAAAAAAGGGTGAAATAATGGACCTGCCCAACTGTTGGTTTAAAGTGTCATTGACCGAGGCCACAGTAATGCTGTTGAGAGTATGGACCGCCGTGACACGTGCTGTTGAGTTCTTGGGCTAGCATCCTTTCTTGACTTTGCAGTCTACACGCCATTTCCCTAATTGATTTGTTGGCCGAAAATTCTCGAGTTTGAGGAAGAAATCTGTGAATTTTTTTTTTTTAATGTTGTTTGTACATTTCAAAAAGTTCCATGTGAAAAAAAAAAAAAAAAAAAAAAAAAAACACGTAAATTGTAGGCTTATTAGTCAAAAAAAGTCAAATGGTTTGTTCCCATTTGTAAACTTTTTGGGGGAGTTTGGTTCACCCATTTAATTTTATCCAACTCAAATTTTTTTTTATCTTTTTTCTAAAAAGTTTGTCTTTTTTTCAAAAAGTTTTTTGTCTTTTCTGAAAATTCAAAAAAAATTACTATTGAAACTTAAAAATCTCAACTCAAACTACTCTATCAAACAGAGTTGGGAGTTTGGCTCTTCCTTTCAACTCAAGTTAGACTGTATTTTTTTTTGTCTTTTTCTGAAAAAAGTTTTTTGTTTTTTCTGAAAAAGTCAACAAAAATTACTATTTAAACTTAAAAATCTCAACTCAAACCACTACACCAATCACCCTGTTAGAAATGTTTTATGAATTGGTAGACATTAGGTCACCAAACCTCATTGGAGGATTGGGATCTCTCAGTAAAAAAACCTATGTTTTGTTCTTACAAGTTTCTGATTAATATTTCTGCAGTTCCGGGCAATGGAGCCGAGACGATAGCGTGGACTGGAGTTTCCGCCCTTTGCCTATTCTTTGTGTCTATGTTGTTTTACTAGACTATTTTACCTTTAGAAACATACTTATTGAGATTAAATAAAGCGGAGTTCATTGCAGTGTTAGGTGTTAGGGACTCTATCTACTATTGGTTTGGAGATTTTTGGGGATTTTATCACTGGTTCACTTTGTTGTTTTGTATTATTTTTCTTATTAAATTGAGCAGCATTTGTTTTTGATAGCATTTGTTGCACTTTATGCAACTGTCTATCTCATTTAATTTGCAACAAAACCTGTCAGTATCATGTTGAATAGAATTAATTCTAAGGGAGATAATTACACAATTCAACTGATATCATACCCAAGAGTGAGGAGATAGAGTAGTTTATAAATGTTTATAGGTTCTTTTTCAGTCAGTAATTGTCTGAAAATTTTAATTTAGTAGGGTTTACTTACGTGTCCAATTAATTTCTCATCCTAAAGGCCTTTTGTGATCGAATTACTAATAAGTTTGCATGTTGTATTTTATTTGTTAAAAAAAAAAAACTGATACTATACGGCATCGTTTTTAATACATAATTTTCGTTTTATTTGAAGAAGACAACAATGGAATAACCAAAAAACAAACAAAAGGAATGGCTCCTTTCCCCAAAATGTCGTTGATAACTCGGGCTCGACAAGCTATTGACCTAGGAGTCGATAAAGAGGAAGTCAAATCTATGACTGCCTTTGAGCCTTCAAACTGCCAGAAGCCTCAAACGACATCTAGTTTTGAGAAAGCAGCCAAATGATATGGCGTTTCTCTTACATCAACTATCTACATTCAAAATGGAAGCACAAATCCCTAAAAAAAAAAAAAAACAAAACAACAAAAACAAAAAAAAACAAAAACAAAAACAAAAAAAGAACAAAGACAAAGGAAGGACAAAATCATTGTCCATAAAAAATAAAATAAAAAGAAAAATGATACTTGATAGCATATTTAGGATATCCATTTTATATTAACTTAGGGTTCGTTTGGGGGATATCTAGAGATAGTATTTTAAAGGTTGAGTTGGAAATATATGTTTGAGAGAAAAACTTTTGAAAATTTTATGTGATATAGAAAATAGTATCAAAATTTAAAATATGTTCGGAAAAAAATATGCAAAATAGATTTTATCTTATTCGTTTCGTCAATACAAGCATTTTGACATAAAAATCATCTCATTTCGATTTGAATGAAAAAGTTATGGACTTTTAAAGTTTGAGTTTTTTGAAATCCAGATGGTAAAATCCATAGAAAAAGTTTGATTTAGAGTTAGGATTTTGAAATCCATATGGTAAAATACAATTTGGAGATGGTGGCCCAAACTGCCATTAGTAAAAATAACCATTTTTTAATTTGTTGGTGAAAAAGCTAAAGAAAGAGAATGGTAATACAATATATCACTTTGAAGGAGTTTTTTTTATCACGAAACTTGTTGAATGCATCCTACGTAACTTTTGTTTTTCATAATATGATTTAAACTACACGACAATTATTAAATGAGGACTAAATATTATCTTTAAAAATAATTTTTTAAAAAATAATTAGCCTAAATAGTCTATGAACTCTTTTAAAGGTGATGGTTTTGGTCCATGTTTTTTTTTTGGGACGAAATGACCTTAAACTTAAATTTTCTTTGTCGTTTCAGTTCTTTTCGTCAAACTCTCTTAATTTTTTAATGGAATCTTATTCAAATGATCATTTTGTAGTAAAATGACCAAAATACCCTTAAATCTCCCAAAAGTCCTTCCCCCTCTCTCTCACTCCCCCCTCCCCACCTACTAGGTTTGGCCCCCTCCGGCCATCCCTCCCCCCGCGACTGGGTCCAGCCCCCTCCCCCCCCCCCCCCCCCCCCCCGTCCGACTTGGTCCGGCCCATCTTCGGTGACTGGGTCCTCCCCCCCCCTTCTGAGCCCCCTTCCCCCCGCAACTGGGTCCACCCCCCTAGCGACTGAATCCGCCCTCCAACACCCTTTACTGTAGGGAAACCTTAATTTCTCAAAATCTAGGGAAAACCACTAAGGAATTACCTATTTGACCTTAAAAAACCATGAAGCATGCTTTTCACGTGACCAATCCATTAATTTTTTGTGAAAATGACTGAAATGACCAAGAAAATAGAAGTTTAGGGTCATATTGGTTAAAAAGAAAAGAACAGAGACTAAACCGTCATCTTTGAGAGAGTTTAATGACTATTTAAGTCAATTACTCTTTTTTAAATAATACAGCTATACTTGTTTTATGTACCATGGAAATTAGTAATATTATGTGCGGATAACATTATAAGAATCATTTTTCCTTTTACGAGTGAAGAAGGTAAAAAAAGAAAATAATAATACAATATATTACTCAAGGGAATTTTGTGGTACCGATGCTTGTTAGATGCATCCCACATCGCTATTGGTTTTAGTAATACAGTTTAAACAAAACAAATGCTTATTAAATGACGATTGGGTATTATCTTATATAACGATTTTTTGAATAATACCGTTAAACTTATACCATATATGCCATAAAATTTAATAGTCATATATGTAGGATGATAGGATGACATTTCTATAATAACCATTTTTTTTCCCCTTTTACTAGTGAAAAAGTTAAAAATAGAAAATATAAATACAAAATATTTAGGGAATTTTATGGTCGTCATACTTGTTAGATGCGTCTCATTTTACTACTGTTTCCTAATTTCTATAATGCGGTTTAAATTAAACTATGCATATTTAATAAAAAAAAATTAAGTATTATCTTCTGTATCTGTAATGATTTTTTAAACAATATCATTACACTTATTTTATACGCACCATGAAAATCAATAGCAATAAGCTAGTTTAATAAGTTATTAAGGTTGCTTTCAACCGGCCAGTGCCTGCTGGTTTCTCCAAAGCCGGATTATCACTTTGTTATTATTCCTATGAACACCACTTTAATTTAGCCAACACCCCAAGATTAGAACAAAATCCCCAAATCATATTATCAAAAAAAAAAAAAAAAACCCCAAATTATATCATAAAAAGGTTTCAAAATATATATATAAAAAAAAAATATTACTTCGTGTTTCTGAACTCTTTACGAGGATACCGATTGATCCCTAATTTTTTTTTTTTGATCAAAAGGTACCTAAACTTGTAAAAAAAGTACAAAAAGGGACTAAATCCTAACAGCCGTTAATTATTAAACGGAAAATTAAAAATAATTCTTAATTTTTTATGTAAATTGACTGAATTAACCTTGAAGCTTTTTTCTTTGTTTTTGTTTTTTTTTTTTTGGGGAAGGGGAAAAACTCTTCAAATCAGTTCATCCTTTTTATCTTTATTTTTTTTTTAAAAGTTCATCCTTTAACATTTAAAAACAAATTGAAAATTAAAAAAAAAAAACTCTTGAATCCCCAGCCACCAGATCCGTCGCATCCACACCGATGTGCGAGTCCTTCCGTTGCGAACCCGCCACGCAACCGCCTAAGCTCCTCTATCGCGAATCCCTCGTGCGGCCGCTGGAGCCCATCTGTTGCGAACCGCACCGAGCCCCATTGTCGCGAAACTATCGCACTGTCGTGCCGCCGGAGTTATCGCGAACCCATCGCCCCGCCTCGTCGCTAGAGTTGTCGCCAACCCGTCACATCGGTGCGCATCATCGCCGCACAAGCCCATGTCGATCTGGTCAGCCGCCACTCGGCCGTGCACCGACCGTCTACGCCCTCCCCCTACCGCGATCCCCAGCGAACCCCCCATGCTCTCCGATGATCACATTTGCAGAGAGAGAGAGGGGAGGGGGAAGGTAGCTTTTGACTCATTTTTTTTTAATTTTTAATTTTAATTTTAATGTGTGGCTTTTGTTTTGTTTTTTTTTTCATATTTTTTATAACTAATTTTAATTTTAGTAATAAATCATTTTTTACCCAAAAAAAGCAATAAAATCATGTTTTTTTTTTTTTAATTTAACCAAAATGTCCCCTAACTGAAGGTCAGGTAAGTCAAAATTGTTTGTTATTTAATGGCTGTTAGGTTTTAGTCCCATTGCACCTTTTTTACAAGTTTATGGACCTTTTGATTAAAAAAAAAAATAAAAATTTAGGGACAAATCGGTATCTTGCAAAGAATTCAGGACTACAGAAGTAATTTACTCAAAAAAAAAAAAAAAAAAAAAAACCCATTTTATTCATTTTCTTTAGAAGCTACCAGAAGAACTTTGTCAAGTCGATCTTCCATTACTTTACTGGTTCTTCACTCTTCTCTTCTTTTCCATTTTCAACCCAAAAAAACAAAAAAACAAAAAAACCCGCCATGGATGCGTTGAAGGTGAACCAGCTGAGGCAGTTCGTCGAACAGTGCAAGTCCGATCCCTCCATTCTTCGCGATCCTTCCCTCTCCTTCTTCCGCGACTACATCGAGAGGTAATTTTTTTTTTAATTATTATAAATTTTCCTTCATTTTCTCGAACTTTCTCTCGATTTCTCATTCAAAGAAGCTTCTCGATTCAGTCTCGGCGCCAAGCTCCCTCCTTCAGTTTACGATGACGGTGACTCCAAATCGGTATTCCCTTTGCTTTTCTTAGGGTTTTGAATTCGGTGTTTATTTTGGTTGTTTGTTTCTCTGTGTTTGAGTCTTAATCGTATTGAAATGTGAACGGTTTCAGAGGAGCTATGTTGTGGAGGAGAGCGACGAGGACATGGCCGGTGATGAACCCACGCACGCGAATGTCGAAGAAGAGGAAGAAGAAGACGATATTGTCGAATCCGATATCGAGCTAGAAGGCGAGACTGTCGAACCTGATAATGATCCCCCACAGAAGGTTTGATCCTTTTTCTTTGCTTGATTTGTGATTTTAGTATGTATTTTTCTTTGTGTTGAACTGCATTTCGTGGTTGCAGATGGGAGACCCGTCGGTGGAGGTCACCGATGAGAATCGTGACGCCTCGCAGGCGGCGAAGGCCATGGCCGTGGAAGCCATTTCGGAAGGTAGTCCTTGTGTTTCCATGGTTGTTTGTGTACTTTTGCCTCAAGAAAATTACAAAATTCGTGAGATGCAATGTTGGACTTTGAATTTTTCTGTAATTTCAGCAGCATTCAGATGTTCAATTCATTAAAGATTCAATCTTAGGTATAAAAATGGTTCGAAATTAGACATGCGTATTGTTTTTAAATATGATTAGGATAATTGTGTGGAAAGGGATTAGTGAGGGTAAACCGGAAGCTTTGTCTTAATTCTATGCCAATCAGAAGGTAGGAGAAGGGAGGGATTGAACAGTGTCTTACTTGCGTGGTTGTGGAATTTGCAGGTAACTTGGAAGGGGCTATAGAGCATCTTACTGAGGCGATTTCGCTCAACCCAACATCCGCAATCATGTATGCAACCAGAGGTATGTTTGTATTTGATGTTTTGTTTGTGTTATGGGCTTGTCTGCGATTGACCATTGATGTGAAATTGTGTCTTGTTTGGCGGCTTTGACAGCTACTGTTTATATCAAGATGAAGAAACCCAATGCTGCTATTCGTGATGCCAATGCTGCCCTCGAGGTTCGCCTGCTTTACCGGATTTGCTCCTAAATAATGATGAGTGTTGATTGCATTGTAGTTCACATCTATTATGTAATAGCTATAGAATTTGGTGATAATCCTCAATCATACTTTCTTTGGTTCTAGTTTCCTGTATTGAATCTTAATGATTGAAATGAGACAAATTTGCTTCTTTTAAGAATTACGAGTTAATCCTTAAAAGGCATGGATGTTAGAGTAAGCCTGAATGTGGCATTATGTGAGAGAGAGAGTAACTTAATATCTTTTTCCTCAGATTAATCCGGACTCTGCAAAAGGTTACAAGTCTCGCGGCATGGCTCGGGCACTGCTCGGTCAATGGGAAGAAGCAGCTAAGGATCTTCATTTGGCATCGACATTGGACTATGATGAAGAAATAAATGCCGTACTTAAGAAGGTTCTTATGCTCTTTTTCTCTCTATCCTTGGTTTGTTATTGCTTCTAGAGTACCAAAAACAAAAAAAAAAAAAATTCCATGGAGAAGTTATTGCGTGTTAGTTCTCCAATAAACCATTGAGATTAAGTTAATTGTTCATATACTATTCTAGTCGTTAATAAACCATTGAGGCCAAACAAACGCTAAGCTTATTTATGGTTAACTTGCTTTCTAGAAGAGCCCCTATTTGATGTTGTTGGCTGTATGTAATAAGTGACAGGCTTTTCAATGTTTCTCTTATAAACCTATTTTTTTGTCTGCACAAAGATAAGATGTTCCAAGTGGCAGTTAATAAGACATAACTTGTGTGAAGTGGACAACTATGATATTGTGTCTGCAGAATTTGTCATAATACAACTCTTGGATTTTATCTATGCTTTGTGCATTTTATAATTTGGTTGTGTCTTATCTGCGATTCCTGGGCTTGCACAGGTTGAGCCAAATGCCCACAAGATTGAGGAACACCGTCGTAAATATGACAGGCTGCGTAAAGAGAGGGAGGACAAAAAGATTGAACACGAGAGACAACGTTGCCGTGCTGCAGCTCAGGCAACTGTTTTTCTACGTTCAATTCCTAACAAAATTGAAACTTGTACTCTTATCCGGTTATCATGTGATTGAATTTTTCTTGTGCATTTTGAAGGCTGCATACGAGAAAGCAAAGAAGCAAGAAGAATCATCTTCCAGCAGAAAACCTGGAGGAACGCCTGGGGGTTTCCCAGGTGGTATGCCCGGAGGTTTCCCTGGAGCTGGAGGTATGCCTGGAGGTTTCCCTGGAGCTGGAGGTATGCCTGGAGGTTTCCCAGGAGCCGGAGGTATGCCTGGAGGTTCCCCAGGAGCCGGAGGTATGCCTGGAGGTTTCCCAGGTGGTATGCCCGGAGGAGTGCCTGGAAATGTCGATTTTAGCAAAATTTTGAATGTGAGCACTTGCGTAACTTGTTTATGATAATTCCCCAATAATCATTTTCATGGAAATGTTGATGACTCTGCTCTTCTAGATAGTGTAGATGACATACTGAAAGATGGAAAGTTTTGCCTATAATTTTGTTGCATAATTATGATATGTTTCGAGAGATTTTTTTCATGTTTTCCCCCCCTATATGTTGCAAAATTTAGTTCAATCTAGAGATGTATTTCCATTTTTGATTTCTTTTTTCATTGTTCTTGTTGCAACAATTTGGATAGGATCCTGAATTAATGGCTGCATTTAGTGATCCGGAAGTTATGGCTGCTCTTCAAGATGGTACTCTCTCTTTCTCTACTCTATCTATCTATAAGTGTGTTTGTATGTGTGTGTGTGTGCGTATGTATACATTTATATACGTATGTATGAATGTGTGTGCTTCTCTCATGTATTGTGGTTTTGTTGTAATGTAATTTGTAGTAATGAAGAACCCAGCAAATCTTGCAAAGCATCAAGCAAATCCCAAGGTCGCTCCTATCATTGCCAAGATGATGAGCAAATTTGGTGGACCAAAGTGAAGTCCTGGTAAAAAAATAAAAATGATTTAGTCTGCTAAGAGGGTGTAAATGTTGATTTGCGAGATTGAATTTGGTGCGATAGCTTGTTGAAATGTTCGACTCTCCTAATTCTATTTTCACCCCCCTTGCTTTTTTCTTGTTTTGACGTTTGAATGAGAAGTTCATTAAACAATTTGTCATGAGTAATTATATTTTACAATTTTCCTACAAGATCATAATGTATAATTTTGTTTTCATATGGTCCTAAAATAAGATTTTTAGGTCTTGATGTGTGAGATTAGAGTTATAATTTACGTCTTTGGCAGATATAGTTAAAAAAAAAAATGGGGGCATTAAAAGGGAGTAAAAAAAGGAAAGAAAAATTAATAAAAGAACAAACATGAACAAAATATTCTTTGCATTTTTGTACCGATGAACATTTATTTATTTATTTATTTTTGCGGGGGATGTAAACGGCAGCAAATTTTCTTTTAAAAGACTGAAATGATAATTTTTTTATTTTTTATTTATTATTATTATTATTTTTTTAAGATACCAAAATTTTTTATTTTTTTATTTTTATAAACCATGAAACTTGTAACGACATGTTGTTTCAGTAAACGACAGAAAAATTAATACGATAAATAATCGCTTTGGAAACAAACGACAGCATTGTAGAAAACGACACGTCGTTCGTTTGGCCAAAGGGGGAAAAATTAATCTAAAAAATAAAGACATGTCGTTTTTGTGGCCAGTAGTAACTTCAAAATATCAGTTCAACAGGGCATGTCGTGTAGTGAAATTAACAAGGACAGCCATAAAATCAGTAAATGTAAAATAGTAAAAGTTAGCCGACAAACAAAAAATCGCTTACAGAGTTTTTTATTTTTATTTTCATTTTTGTTTTTGTCTCTTTTTCTTTTTCCCCTCCTCAACCTACACATTTTCCACAAATGTGGAGGGGGGGGAAAAAAAAAAAAAAAAAAAAAGCTAGTCATTGACATTACAATTATTTCCAGGAAATATGGGAGTAGTGAATGGACGAGACAAGTTGCTAAATGAAGATATTTCTATTCTTAAACCATTACTTCTCTCTCTTTCGAATCTTCAAACACAGAGAAGCCCTTAATTATTGAGGTTTTGATCAACCGAAGTCATATATAGTGGTTCTTAACAATGTACCGTCTGTTTTAAGGCTGACAATAATTTCAGTCAAAACAATATCTAATATTCTCTCACCAACTTGCTGGGCTTTATTCCTCTCAACTCCACTTGCTTGATTTACTTGGTCTCATTGATCACATCAAAAGTAAACTCAGAAATTATTCTTAAAAAAAAAGACCTACAAGCGATTATATTTAATCATATAACACAGTATGTTCTCTTTTTCATTCGTTATACCGTATTTAATAAATATTTGTTTCGCATACTTTTTAATTTGATATGATTTTGATTTATGCTCAACTGTAAAAAAATTGCACTATTTAAAAAAAAAATTAATTAAAACTCAAGTTGTAGCTACCAAGAAAGATCACATACATACATATACATATGCATGTGAGATTCTATATTAAAAACTATCATTTTTTATTATCAGTGGGAATTTTAATTTTATCCGTTTGATTTTTTTTTGGGTATATAAGAAAAGTACAACATGCAAATCCACAGATAGTTTGACCACAAATATTATCCATTAATTTTGTCATCTGTTAATTTTATCTGTTATATTATCTTTTCAATTATTTATTATATGAGGAACAATAGTAAAAATGCGTAACAAGTAATTCAAAACTGCTCTCATATACATAAATCCCGTTGAAAAGTTTTTCCAAAAGCTACAACTACACTTCCTATCACTAGAGAAAAATTACAGTCCCTTCCCATGAAATCTGCAATATTTGAGATGTATGTTATTTGAGCACGATCCAATCTTCGATGAGTACCCATCCGTACTATATTCCAAGGCAAATTAAAGAGGAAGACCAAGTCTAGTTAAATGACTAATTGACCTCAAGACTGGACAAATAGTTATTTAGAATCTGTTTGGGGCGTCATCTCCAGATGATATTTTACTATTTTAATTTCAAAATCACAACTCTAAATCAAACTTTCATTCTCTTTCAGTTTTAAAAAACTAAAACTTTAAAAGTCCATAACTTTCTCATTTCAAAATAAGATGATTTTTATGTCAAAATGCTCGTATCGACGAGACGAATAAGATAAGATCCATTTTGCATATATTTTTTTTTTCCGAACACATTTCAAAATTTTACATTATTTTCAATATCACAGAACGTTAGTTTTTCCTCCAAACACACATTTCTAATTAAACTTTCAAAACATTAGATGTCATCTTAAACGGGCCTTTAATTTTAGGGTAAGCAGACTAAAAAACCAAGAGACAATAAGCTCAAAGAAAGGATCAGAGATGAGTTTCCAGTTTGACTCTTAAAAATTAAAGCTCAAAATTTTTAACCAGTCGGCCACGCAACGAAAGCAACCTTTTACCTATTGTCGACTTAGACAAGACCAGTATTACTCTAGTGACCGACAATATGCCATCTTTGCTATAGAAGACTAGCCCTTGTTAAAGACTATTTTTAGTTTTATTTATTTTTTTAATTTTTGGGGTTGTTTATTTTCTCAGACAAGTTTTTTTGCCTCTAGGTGATCTATCTGGTTCAAACACGGGCGCATAAATGTGACCACACTTCCAAGAATCACTCTGTCAGATAAAACCCATCTTTCAGTGTACTTCATCAATTAATGGGGTGAGAGGAAGGCAAAATTCTTTCATGATGGCTATTAATATAATACAATTTTAACCGTCAATTTAATCATTATCAAATAATTTCATTATTTTTTACTATGCTATATATGAATCTAACAGTTCATAAATATATTCTATTAACAACATATTTTCATGTACTGCCACAAAATTCTCTGTGAAAAAAAAAAAAAAATCCATTTATCATTCATCAACAAGCTAACAATATTATATAAATCATATATATATACCAGCAACCTAAGAGTGATAAGAGGCAACAAACTATACCCACTAGAATTACCTTTCACTTTCCACCACCATTATTATGTCTCTTCCAAATTTGAAAAAATAACAAAATATGTGTACACCGCATGCAATCCATCTACCTGAACCCTCGCTTACCAACCATCATCTTAAAGATTCAAACCCCTTTTGATGTATCTTGCAAGACTAAAAAAAAGCCACTTATAATTTGAAAATTCAAAAGTAATAATAACAATAATAACAATAATAATAATAATAATGACAAAAGAAAAATGATTCCACATTTAGGATGTCTTGTCGATATAACATAGCCAACAGTATCTATATGTATACATGTATATATGATCTCAATTTCAATTTCTTAATGCTTTAACCACTTTTACTTGACTAATAGTTTTCCGCAACCGTGCGTACGAGATTGCATTAGATGGCAAGTTCTTTAAATTTGACAAAAACCTAAATTAAGTCTCAATTTAGAGACCTCTATTACTTGTCAACACCCTCCATTAACATGCTCTTTGGTTTGTTAGTTTTTCCAAAGTTTTATTGTTGTTTTTCAGAATGTTTGCTTTTCTTGATGACGATTGCGTTACTCCCTAATTACGTACTTGGATTGCCCTCTTTGGATTAATTCTTTTTATTTTTATTTTTATAAATCAATTAAATTATCAAATGGTAAGGTATGTGTATATAATTCAATTTTCTACAGATTTTAAAAAGAAGTAAATAATTTGGATATATAATTTCAATCCGGTAGCTCACATGTCGCTTTAAGATAAGCTAATTAAGTGGTGTCTAAACCATTGATTTTTATTTTTATTATTAAAATGATGCATCTCTTTGGATGACTATTCATGATGTTCACACGAGTGGAGATGTGGACCACAATTTATATCTATACATATGCATATTGGTATATATTGCTCATAAAAACAGTATTTTTGGTGAAAATGATTATAACAATATATCTTCTAATAACTGTTCATGTCAATTATACTCTACTACTTTATTTGGGTCATGTACTCATGTTTCTTGAATTATTCTACGTGAGTTTTCTACGTAGTTAATATGCTGCTTTCTTAAATATATACTAGATCATATATTGTACATAGAGAAACAACATATATATGAAACAAAAATATTGAAAAGCCAAAGGATATGCACATTTTGGAGAAAAGAAAAATCGCATGAAAATCCACAATGGAAGCAACTGCGAAGTGTGTCAACATATGTATGTGCGTG
Organism: Ficus carica; assembly: GCA_009761775.1. Lineage (NCBI taxonomy): Eukaryota > Viridiplantae > Streptophyta > Magnoliopsida > Rosales > Moraceae > Ficus > Ficus carica. The sequence continues at coordinate 1,409,368 of CM019750.1, forward strand.
TGTATATATATATATATATATATATATATACACACACACATATATATAGATATAGTGATATTGTATGGACTCGTGTATAGGTCGTTGAGGTGATCATGAACCTTCAACAGCTACAGTAAAGGCAGTGCTTAAACAAGGGTCATCCTCACTTGCAAGCAATGCCATATCTCTGCTTCCCTTTGCATATATTATAACCACCCACCTGTTTTTAACCTAAAAAAAATAGATACTCCACCTGTCGATAATATATTTGCCTCAAAATTAATATACAAGAAATATTATTACATATGTATATGTATAAATCTAATGCAATTCATGAACTTGTTCATACGTGATTGAATTTGCAAATTTGTGCATCAATGTCGTTGGGAGACCATGAACAAGCAGCTTTATAATTTTTATTATTATTATTTTGAAGTACTATGCATGGCAAGTAAAGTTGTCCCATGAAATCTTTTCTTATGGGGAAAGAATGTGGTTCTTATATATATGTGTGTGTGTATATATATATATATATATATATATATATATGCTATATAAACTGCGAATGCAAAAGGAGAGTATCAATGACAAAAACGACGAAAAGAAGTTAATTATAAATATAGGATCTCCATGAGATCTAGTGCCTTGCAAGTTATATCATATATATGTATGTATACATGAAAATATGACACCTGGAACTTGTATTGGGATTAAGTCTAAAGACGAATTTGGGCCCAAACCTTTGTATCAAATTACTGATGTTCAATTTGTTTACTTTTAGTACTTGCGTATAGTACCAAAAGTTAACGAGTGGATAATGATAAGTCCCTAGAGAATTAGGGTTTTGTTTTGGTTACACATAAAGAAGATGAAGTGTGAAACTCAGTTTATCAAGGAAAAGGGTCAACATTGAGTAATACAAGTTCACCTAAGCCAAGAGATACAAGTCAAAAAACCAAGAAATCGGATTATTAACTACCCCAACATTATCAAGAAAAAAAATGTACCATGTTCGACTAATCCCTCTTGTTTGGAATATTTGCATACATCACAACAAGGGTGAACTTGAAGCTTCCTCTTAATTAAACATTTTTCTCTTTTACCGGTTGGGCTCATCTCTCCTTCAAATGACACGTATACGTATAATCCTAGGATTAAGTTAACAAAATACGAACACTCGAATTATTCTCAATCGAACAAGTAATCTATCATTGTAAACTTGTACTACGTGTTCTTATTTCCATCAGATTTTAAGCAAAACTAAACCACATTCATAGTGAAAAACTTAAACAGGCAAGTTCTCTTTCCAATCATATTTAACCCAGAAATTTTCTTGGAACAATCTAGGAAATGAAGCATTCATGCGTGTCACAAAAATTAGCCTCGGACTTAGAAGTACTCGTGCATATTTACGTGTTAGTATTAACAAATTCCATATACTTTCAATAACCAGAATACATATATATATATATATATATATAATCCATATGTTATAGTCCGTGCCCTAAAGTACTAAAGTCATTTCTTGTTGTCTGCTTTACTAAAATATGCACGCATGCGTACGAACCTAGAGTGGCTAATCAGTTTGCTTTAATTTATACGTGCACAACTTTTCTAAGAGAACTAGATAGGTGTGACAGGGAAAAAAAAGAAAGAAAGAGAGAAAGAGATAATGTATGTGTGCATTATATATATAAATCTCAGAGGGATATGTACTTCAAGTGATCTTGGGTTTAGAATAATATTTGTTATAACATTACATTTTTGTTTACTACCAGCGTGGCGTGCATGTTGGCATTTTTCTACATATTTCGTGTGAATAGAGAATACATGTTACATATCTCAATCCACTTATAATTAAAATATAAGATAGGTTTCTTGATTCGAAGTTAGTACTAAAGGATTTATAACAATATATAATTATAATGTCGTTAATACAAACAAATCCCAATATACTATCTGGCAGAATGGAAAAAGCACTAAGACATGTGTAATTGCTTTCTCTCTTGGAGATTTATGATAATGAAATATGAAGCTATTTTTTTGCTAGTTGTTAATAACAGGAAATTAACAACTTGGCTCCGTTTGGATGGAGTGTTTATTTTCGGAAAGGAATATTTTCTTGTTTTAGATGAAAAGACTTTTATTTTGAAAATACGATGGTGTTTGGATGTGTAAAAATATACTTATTAAAAACAATAAGTTGTTTGAAATGAGAAAAAATGGTGTTGCAAATTGTGCATTGTGAGAAGATTTCAAGAAGATTCATTTTCTTTTTTCAAAAGAGTACTATACAAAATAAGTTTGAAAATGAGATAATTTTTCTTTTCAAAATGAAAGAATGATAAAAAAAATTGAAAAAAACACTTTTTTGTAAAAAATTTTCAATTTCCGAAATTGGATATGTCTTCCAAACAGAGGGAGCTTTTATTTTGCAACATCCTCTTCATTCATATTCAATATACTCAAATCGGGTTTCGTTTGTCCAAAGTATATGTCATTCATTAACTAATGTAAATCTGGTTTCAAACACAAGTTTCATTAAATCACTTGAATATACTAGTTCAAAATTTTAAAGACATTGTTCGCTAATTATAATCACTCTTTTGCCGAACAAGAAGAATGAAAATTTTCTCATTCAAAATTGGGCTCTCCATTGTCAAATATTTGACTAGCTAATTTAGTTTCATTTTGGACATATTAATTTGTTATTTCTTCTGATGGTTGAGAGATTATTTATCATATATATTGTATGCATTCGACTGATACTTGCAAAATGAAACCACCTTATATATATATATATATATATATATTGCAAATTGATTCAATTAATAATCTCTTCCTCATACATTTATTAATTTCAAGATCAAGACAATTTATAATTAAATTCAATAGATGAGAAGGAGGTTGGGCGTCTTAGTTCGTAAATTAAAAATCTAAAAGATTTTCTTTTAAATTAAGTAGGTGCCAATAGGGTCTCATTTATTATATATTAAAAAAAATTAAATCACCAGGTAGCTAGCTACTTATTGATGTCTTGTGATTCTTATCCAAGTTTTGCATTTAAAAAAAGGCATAGATAGCTAGCTTATTAATTTTAATTTCTTTTGTTTATTGGTAAAGAACAATACATATTAGCGGAATATAATAATTAAAATGATCATAAATTAAAGAAAATTAATTATAATCTAACAATCCTTAGACAGAAGGGAAATGTTGCACGCTTGGCTGTTTCAAAAGTTCTTGGCGTGTTGTGATTGGTCGTACTTGAAAGAACCATATGACCAAATTAAGGTCTCCCCTACAAAAACAACTGAATTAGATGACTTCGATTTTAGGTCTTTCTTCAACATAAAAAGTAAAAACCAAACCCATTTTAGGTCCCAAAATTCTCCTAAAGATAATAAGTAAATTATCAACAAAAGGAAAAGGAAAAAAGAAAAAGAAAAACAAAAGGCGAGTGAGAGAGAGGGACAGAAAATCACAAAGCCAATGATTTTCCCCTTCTGATCAACGGTTAATATTGTTTGTGCAGATCAAGAGTTTAGACTTATAAGCAACAATATATAAGAGTCCACCACAACAAGGACACGTAAACGTAGTGATGACGAAATGAATGATGGAATGGTTGAGTAAGATTATTGCAATCAAGCTACAAGGGAATTCCATCTTTCACCTGCGGTCATGACTAATGTTTTAATTGTTAGATTAATTTTTTAATGATTTAAGTATTTAAAATTATACTGTAATGTGAATTGTAAATTTTTTATCATAAATATTCTTAGATCATATCATTAAAAAAGTAATCTCATAATTAAGATACATTTCTTATAAATAATAAAAATAGACAACTCTTACAGTAGAAATTCCAAGGAAAAAAAACAAAGGAAAATGAACAACTATGTTGAAATTCCAAAAAAAAAAAAAAAATGCTGACATGGAAACTTGCTGTTGGATCCCCTTGGGCTCTTGGCCACCCATATAGTGTACCCACATGTACCAGAACCATAACTCCACAAATCATTAGTTCCGCTTTCTCTTTCACAAGTTAAATGGTGGACCCCACCCTTCCCTCTCACAAAAAAAAAAAAAAAAAAAAAAAAATGAATATTATATTTCATCACTTGTATGTGTGAAAAATGTTTGTTTTATAACCCATCACAGGGATATGTTGAATATTTTTTAAGTAGCCCTGTGGGGGAAAGCAGACTCAATGGGGATCTTTATATAAGGGTGGGTGTGGGTGTGGGGCTTTTTGGGTCTCTACCAAGTTGTGTTTTGGTTGAGAGCCTTAATAGCTGACAATATTATTAACTTTTTGTGTTTGCAATTTTGGTTTCTTGTCACAAACTTTCCATAGCACTACCACTATACTACTAGCACTTGAATTAGTTATATATATATATATATATATATATAGCAATTGGACTATAGCACTAGCTAATTAGCAAGTATGGGAAGGCAACCTTGTTGTGACAAACTTGGGGTGAAGAAAGGGCCATGGACAGCTGAGGAGGACAAGAAGCTCATCAACTTCATTCTCACCAATGGCCACTGCTGCTGGCGGGCCGTCCCCAAGCTCGCGGGCCTCCGCCGCTGTGGTAAGAGCTGCCGCCTCCGTTGGACCAACTACCTCCGTCCTGACCTCAAGAGAGGCCTCCTTACCGAGGCTGAGGAACAGCTGGTCATTGATCTTCATGCTCGTCTTGGAAATAGGTTGAAACACCCTCTCTAATTAATTAATTGCTTAATTAATTAATAATGTTTTTCTGTAAACATTTGATGTCAATTAATAATCATATAAAATATGCTTTGTTAATGATCACGTCCAGCCTTTACTATTTTGTTCCCCGGGGAATGTAAATGATGATGTTAAATTAATTATTATTATTATTATTTTTGTACACCTTATAGTAATTTGTTAATTTCAATTGTGGAAAAATTTTTTGAGTTTGTTTTCCAATGAAAAGATCATAAAAAATTGAGGTTTTTTTTTTTTTTTTTTTTTTTTTTTTTTTTTTTTTGTTGTTTATAGCTATAGTAGTTCCCAGGTTGTTTTCAACTTTCGTGTGTTCAATCATTAAGTTGGAAAACATTAAACGTATTATTTATGAAATGATGTTTTTTATTTAAGGCAAACTTGTAGTTGACTCTTTTGAAACAGCTAGCCAAACTAATTTCTTGACCTTGTCTTCAAATAAATAAATATATATATATATAATTAATTAATTCCAGTATTGATGTATCACTAGTAACAGTTTTCTCCAAATTAATTGTAATTCTCTGTAATTTCTTTTCACTTTGTTAGAGATCAAAGGAAAAAAAAAAAGAGTAAAACAGCTGAATATAATTTTCGTGGTTCACAATTATTCATGGTCATGTCAATAGTGAAATGTTTTCGTATGATTACCAATTAACAACAATTCTTTGTCTAATCGATACAAAATTCAGGGAAGGAAAATTCTTGATTTATTTAACTTTTTCTCTACAGTTCTGATGGACATGACTTTTTCTTCAGCAATATTGTTAATTGCTTAATTTTTAATTAATTAGCTCACACGCGTAGTTAATTATCTCATGATTAACAAACAACTCATGAAACATGTTTAACTTAATCATATAATTTTATTTTTATGATTAATTTCTTCTTATCTTTTGCAATTTAATTTGGGCAGGTGGTCCAAAATTGCATCCAGATTGCCAGGGAGGACAGACAATGAAATAAAGAATCATTGGAACACCCATATCAAGAAAAAGCTTCTCAAGATGGGAATTGACCCTGTCACTCATGAACCCCTCCACAAAGATCATGATGATCATGATCATCCTGATCATGATCAATCACCATCAAACAAAAATATGTTGGGAAGTACTGCTAGCACTCCCCAAGATGCTAAAAATACTAGTAACATCCCAAACAACAGCTCATCCGAGGAGATTAACTCGAGCTCGTCACCCGAGGCAGTCGCCGAGAACTCTTCTGCCTCAGGGGACGAGTCCGCCCTCTTGTTGGACAGCCTTTGCAACGACGACGACATGTCGACTTTGATGAATTACAACTTGTGGGTGGACAGCAATGAGCTGTGGAACTCAAGTCGGGGTGACCAATTACCACAAAAAGTTGTTAATAGTGACAACATGGAAATATTGCCATCCTTTGAGGACAACTGCTCGTGGCTATTGGATTGTCAGGATTTCGGGATTCAAGATTTCGGATTGGATTGTTTTGGTGATGACTTCGAATTCAATCATGCCCTCAGCACCATAGAAATGGGAGGAAATATATTCCACTAGCATGTTGTGTACATATGTATATACAAAACGTATATATAATGTATACACACATATTTATTTATCTATATATATATATATATATCTCTATACATATATGCAGTGCTAGTGCAGTGAGAAGTCACTGGATAAGGGATAAAAATGGAAAGCAAGATTTTCGAGGTGAACATGATCTGCTTCAAAGTACCATGCACGTCTGTCTGGTTCATGAATCATGGTCGAATACTTTTATATATAATTAGGTTTTTCGTTGGTGGTGAAAGTGATCATCAATTTCATGTGTTATTATGTAATATATAAAAAACATATTAAGTATTTACATGTATAGATATGTTATAGAATTTTCTCGGAGGGTGGAACTTTGAACCTAGCATTCTCGTAAGCACAGCTAGCTAGGTTTCTCACCAACCAAAAACGAAACAAACTACAGATAAACCAAACTGAATCAAACAAAATCAATATTAATGTTATTTAATCATTATTAATATTTGGTTTATTTCCTTAAAGTTATTGTAATTATCTGTTCATTGTAAAAGTTAGGAGCAGACGTTGAACAAATGTCAAAGTGTTTGGTAGGTTTTGTCAGTATACGAAATCTTCTCTCTTGTGTACATGGAGTCATGATGTACTTTTTATGCTGGAATAAAACAAGAAGGAAAAAGGTAAGTATGGAATTTAAATTATTTTATTGTAATGATCATTTACGCTAATCTCTGCCAAATTGTGTCTATTTTATGACGTGGGTGCGTACGTGTGAGACAGAGAAAGAAATGTTCAAACAGTATAAGTGACGGCTTATCTAATATTTCATCTAATGCCCCACAAAACTTATAAAATAATTTTGCCTCTCTGAGTTTAATTAGTATTTTAAAATTGTTTTTCATAGTGTGTAAATAGGAAAGAAAAAACCTACTCTTTTAAAAATGGCGTGTTGTGAGTCTCATTTTTCTTGAAAAAACAAAATGAAAAATAAAATTTTTGACCTATATCATATTGGAGTCAAAAGCATACGTGAACAAATAGAAGTGCTCATCGTGATCTCTAGAGAGGATCATGTGGAAAAAAATGATACATTTACAAGTACTTTTATTTATCATATGATGTTTCCAACTCTATTTCAATGCGTCATATTTTGATAGGTATTATAAAAATAAAAAAAGGGACCTTTTTCAACATAAAAAGAAAATTGAGATGGTAGAGATGTCATTTAAAAAGAGTACAGATTCTGAGTAAGAATTAAATTACATTGTATCTTCTTATTTATCACTGCTGGATTCTTGTACGGTCCAACTTTTCTCTTACATATGTAACTCTAGCTATAACTAGTAAGCTATAGCTATAGCTATAGCCATTACTGGTCGTTTTCGTGTTGAAGCTTTTTGCAAGTGGTGGGCACGTCGTACATGATATACATGTTCTCACTTTCATCAAACGAACATGAGTACATAAACTATATGAAATCAATAGCTTATTTATATACATAATATTTTTTTATGATGATGGAATAAATTATATGATAAATACGTACAATATCCAATAAATTTATGAAAAATTCAAGCAAAAATAGAAAAAGTACATGTGAAATAATGTTTATTATCATAAGGCTAAATTGATCAATAATTAATCAAAAAGTAGAATGAATTTGTCAAAAGGAAATGTGTATGCTTCCACTAAGGGAAATAACACTTGGTCATCTAGTTTTTTCCTTATTAATACGCATTAGCAACTAATTATACCATTAAATCAGCTTTTGAAGTACAATATCTCATGCTTTTAAAGAGAAGTTATCATAAGGAATGATAATGCTATTAAGATATTAATGGAAATTGGGTCAGCAAGATTTCAAGCAATATGCTACATGATATATATAATGAGTAATATAATAAAGATTTTAACGAGATCTCTCTTTTCCAAAAACAGAAAAAGTATATCCGTATTTTGCTGATTGCTCCATTTAATTAATTTGTCTGTTTCATGTGCCATCATTTTGGTTGTAATATTATTTCTTTTTCATCGGCCCTTCTGGTTATTATTATTATTTTTTAAATAATGACGTTGGCCAGAATTTAATGCAGAAGAAATGAATGCCGACTTGATTAGAATGTTGTTAATTGTTATTTCCTTTCTTCACACACACACACACACACGCATATATATAGTCTTTAAGAAGGAATTTGTAGTGCAAAACTTGATTCTCACTCAAATGACTGCTCATGTACTGATTTTAACCTTAATAAGAGTGTAATATCGCTAATATTGTGGGTATTAATACGTTAGATCCAATAATGTCAATATAGTTACCCTTCCATCGTATCTTTTTTCTCACAGAAAAAGAGAGGGGGAAATAAGAAGGAAACTCACATATAAATAAATATATATATATAGTGCTGCAATGAGCTAAATATGTAGTTGTATTTCAATATTATTTATATTTACATATATTTAATATACGTAATGGGAGTAGTGCGCTCTGTTGGACTTATTTTATTGTTATTGTTATTATTATTATTATTATTATTATTTATGATTTTTTTTTTTTTTTTTGTAGCTTTGTCACCTTGTCAATTGTAGTCATCGTTAATCAAGGGGGCTTCTGGGGGAATAAAGCTGGAAGAACATATATACCTTATTGGCCAAATTAGCAACTTAATTAATTCCACATTAAGCTTTTACAATCACAATTATGAATGTCTGACCTTTGCCGAGACATGGCCATATCGTCAGCCTAGTTTAATTATAAAGATTCTTACTTAAACATGTTCCATAATTAACTAAATGCCACTAATTAAGGTGGTTCCTTTTTTTTATTATTATTTTTTATTTTTATAGGCAAGATATTATTAGAGTTGAAAACTATATGAGAATTTTATTGGTTATCCATTTTCTACTGTAGAGTATCGAAGTTTACGGTTGTTTAAATAATAATTAAACAGTCATTGGCAACTCAAGTGCGTATACACATGATAAATTAAAGACTATTTTCAGTGTAAACTAGTGCAGTGTATAGTTCCGGAAAAAATAAAAAATTTCCCCAATATTTAAATAATTATAGTAATCGATGAAAGCATTAGCCTACCTACCTAGCAAACGTACATACATATATCCGTATACATATACATATGGTATATTGTGAATTTATTCTATATGTGACTAAGTTACTAGACTATTATAATGTTCATATATAGATTGAGTTGTTTCCTCTTTCTTTGAGCTATAGCTTCTAGGAATAAGTTATATTCAAGCTCATTTTACATTGTACCAGAGTCAAAGTTTACAGGTTACGGTGTGTTGGGACTCGACCCATTTGGATGACAAGCTAGGTGTGTGAGAAATGGTGTTAGATTGTGAATTTGACTCATATATATTACTAAGTTATTGTGATATTTGTTGTGTTGATACGTGTTGAACTCCCTCTCTCTTCAAACTAATTTTTGAGAATGAGTTTTACTTAAGTTCATTTAGCAACATATAGATAGACGAATTTTAGATGGTAACGTTGTTTTGTTTTGTTTTGTTTTTTGTTTTTTGTTTTTTTAAATCATAGATACAGATAAATACGTATCTCATTACTTGTCATCTTTTTGACCAACTATGAAATTGGTTACTGCCTATTCATTAAACGTACTAATTAATTACCACATACCATACAGTAGTTTATTAGGTCAACATGATTATGATTGAGCAGATTCAACCAGAAACACTACTACTCACGTATCAAAGTCATTTGGAACAAGAAAAGAAAAATTAAAATATCAAAGAAGAAAAAAAAATGAAAAGCTTAGTTCATCTGAAAATGCAACAATGATTATAAGTATTTTTCTATGACTAGCTAGACGACTTAATTAATTAGTACTAGAGCTTAGATTCAACGCAAGTACCTGTCATTGAGCACTAAATAAAGGTTGAAGACAAATTATGGAGTAAACATTTTCCTGGTCTGATCGAGTCTCACCGAAGTAATAGAATTATTGTTTTAAAAAATATGTGTTTAGTTTACTAGAGTAATCATGATGTCAATATGATATATTTCCTTAAGAAACAAGTTAAAGCACCGATAATATTGTTTACATATATATAGATAAGATACATTATAATCTTTCTAATAAAAAATAAATAAAAAGACAAGATACATTATAGACGTTTTTATTATCCAATTTCAGTGTCACTAATATTCCACGGGGCCAATATAGGCTTAGTAGGGACTTGAGACCCACTCAAAAAAAAAAAAAAAAAAAAAAAAAAAAATTGTTTGTAAAAATCCATATAAAAGTATATGTTATTTTCTACTAAAGCACACAAAGTCCCCAAAAAAAAAAAAAAAATTAAAATTTTTTATTTTTTAATATTCATTAAACTTAGTTTGACAAGAATTTCTGGTTCGTCCCATTGATAAATCATTAAAACTGAGTTGATTTCAGATTGAAATTTTCCTATGTACTCAATAGTGGCATAACAAAAAACAACAAAAAGGATATAATTGAAAGAGATGGAGTAGTACCTCACAAAAAAAAAAAAAAAAAAAAAAAGAAAAAAAAAAAAGGAGGATGGAGTAGACGTTGGACAATGTCAAGGGAATAGAGTAAGAATGACATTGTCCTTATGCCTAAGAATTTCAATAGCCAAGAGCTCATGGTGGTCTCATAACCTTGTGTGGCTCTACGCTTTGAAATCTTTTTATAGAGTACAAAATTATCTCATTCGGAAGGGGCTACTTCAATTTTATTTTTCTTCTTTAGATGAGAAATCTAGCATTTGATTCATTAAAGTATATATGTCGAAACCTAGATTCTTGGACTTTAACGTGGTCTTCAAACTTTAATCCCTACAAGCAGAAGATTATAAGCATTCAAATTTTTCTATTTTGTGAATCGTTGCTTGCAATTTCTCTCTCCCTCTTTTTTGGTTTTTGTTTTTGTTTTGTTGAGATTCACCTTCTCCTTCTCCTTATACTTCTTCCTCTTCTTCTTCTTCTTTTTCTTTTTTTAGTGGCGATGTGGTTTTGAAAAATGATGTGATTATAGGAAGAAATCTGCTTGAACAATTTGGGGAGGTTTCTCTTGGTTAATTGGGTGAGTGCAAATTTTTTTTTTGGTCTAACAATGGTGGTGAACAAATAAGGAAATAAGGATTTGTTGAATAATAGCATAATAATAAAAAGAAAGTTTGCCCTAAATTAAAAGAAAAATTGACCTTACGATCCGTTTGACTCTTAGGTCTGGACCTAAAATTTTCCTTATAATTTTTATCTTTTTTTAAAAATCAACAAAAAATTATAAAAAATTGACTAACTTTAATTTATAAATTTCATTTCAAACCGGTGTATCAAATACAAGCGGAATGAAAAGTCAAAAGTAAGTTTCCCTCAAAAGAAAAAGAAAAAGAAAAAAAAAAAAAAAGACCTTAAACTTAAACGACTAGTCGTTTTTAGATCCCGTTAATGTCTACCGGATATTCTCCATTCCGGAACTTTACATCCGATTCTTACGTACGTAAGCCCATTTGCTATGTTCCATTTGATCAAGATTAAGCGGTCCAGCTTTCTCTACACACACACACACACACACACAACACACACACACACAGAGGTATATAGATCTATTATTTTCACTCTTTTACGGGTTGAACTTTACCCCCTAAAAACACACCTTATTAATCAGTAAGAATCAATTTATTCCCGCTTCAGCTCCTCCCTTGTTCGATTTCTACTCCTTTCTTGTCTTCGTTCTTCGATCGAATTTTTCGCTTTTTTGTCTTTTGTCTCAATCGGCAACAATTCTCCATTTCAGGTATGCACTTCTTCTCTATCTACGACGTCGTTCCTTCTTCTCCGCTGTCAGATTAGGGCTTTTGCTTTTGGGAATCTTGATTCGCCGCCTTTTTTTTTTTTTTTTTTTTAATTTTTTATTATTATATATCCATATAGCTCCTTTTTATGGATTTTTGAGTTGATTTAGGTATTTCCAGTTTATTTCTGAGTTTGTGTATGAAATCTTGTCTGATTTTGGTTTACTTTGCTCATATGTTATGGGTATTCTGATTCACATTTCGGAATTGATATAAATGTTCTCGATTCTTCTCTGGGAAAAAGAATAATCTCACTTCAATCTTTTTTTTTTTCTTTTTTTTTTAATCTGTATTTTGGGCACTTAAATTTCGTTGCATTATGCTTAGTAGCATCTCAAGAATTTATATATAACTCAGAGTTTGAAGTAGTATTGCAGACAAATGCAAATGAAATTGAGCTCCCATTTCCATTAGGGAGGTGTTTTTATATAGAGACATTAGAATGAAAACAATACAACAACATCCCACTTGGAGGTTTACGTCTGATTTGAGCATCTCTCACCAAACATGTATTCCTAAAACATTGCTTTAACGAAATATAAAAACTATTGGGACCTTGTAATTTTTTTTCCCTATTCCGAAAGCAAAGCATCTCGATGTTAGTTTCTTCATGTGCGTCTTCTGCAACCGGTTGAAGCATTAGAGTTAAAAGTAGAAAGCCAAGATAGATAATAAGGGCGTGATCGAAGTTTCTTGCCATAGACGATTAATGATTTGAATAGGAAGTTTAGTTTCAAAACGATGGTTCTTTCACTCTGCGTAACGTAGATTTAAAAAAGATTTTGTTGCGATGAGGAGAGGAACTAGGGAGGTATTGGACCTTGTTTTTCTCTGTTGAAAGCAGGCCCTTGTTAAAACACCATTAATTGTGGAGTTCGGTGTTAACTAATGGAGTGAAAATAATGAAAATGCGTGAATTAGTAAAGGGATAAATGAAGTTTATTGCAAAAGAACATTATTGTTTGAAATAGTTGAGTTGTTGTTTAGTATAGATTGAAGGTAGTTTGGGTCTAAAACACCAGTTCCTCTTCTTCTGATGTTTCCAGGTATTTTGGCCAGGAGCTATCAAGTCATGGGTGATTTTAGTATTCAAATCAGCAGCAACCTGGTTAATAGCCTTGCTGGCGAGGATGAGAAGTCAAAGAAGAAGACTAAAAGAACTAGAACTAAGCTTCCACGGGAGCCTCAACCTCAACGACCCCAAGCTAAAACAAATCAGAAGCAGGTTTCTGATGATTTTGCGATACCCAAGGGACCATCTGCTACAGGATGGCCGCTTCAGCCCCCAGTGTTCTTCCCAGTAACTCCTCCAGCGCATTTGGCCAGTGCAGAGTTAGAAGCAATCCGATCGGTTCTTCAAGAGAGCGAGAGGGTTGTGGAGAAGTTGCAGAAGCAGGAAGAGAATATGGTGCAGGAGGTAACACAAAGAGCAAAGGAGCTTCGTGATAAGGAGTTCAAGCTTCCCTACCAGAAGCCTTTGCCCTGCGTGGCTGAGAACGAGGCTTGCCTAGCTTGCTACAAGGAGCATCTGAAGGATCCCCTGAAATGCGCTGATCTTGTTCGAAATTTTGCAGATTGTGCTCGAAGAGTCAGACAGCAAGTTAGCTCGGCACAGTAGTGTCTTTTTGGAGAGAAATTTTGGTTTACAGACTAGTGCAATCTGTTTTTTTAAAATTGGCAGCGGAAAATAAACCGAAACATTGATTGGCATTTTCATCATTGGGAGTGCCTGTTGTGATCTCATATTGTCAGTTTACACATCTGTTCAATACATGACCTTATGCTCACTAAACTCTCAACAACTCGAGAGAAATGTTGGTGCTCTTAGATTCGGAGATCTCGTAATCGGCAATAAAATTCTTCGAGAAAAAGACTATTGGCCTGACTTTTGAGCTTAGGATTTGGTTGTTTGAGTGTTCCTTCTTTCATACAAGCAGGATGAAAACCATTACTGGAAGCCACTTTGGTGAATTTGCAGAGATCAAAGTAGCTTCTAGAATTTAGATGCCAACCAACCCTGCTAAACTTTTTGGATTATTTTCTTCCACTCTTTCCTAACCATGATTCCCGATAGGATGGCTGAAATTCTGTCCAAGGAAAAATGCACAAAGTACTCCCGCATGAAGTGGGCTATGCGTTAAATAAATACCGATAATAGAACAATGCCTTACTAATGTTGTACAGTTATTAACGGTTAGATTTTCATCCCGCTTCATTAAATTTATTTAGTATTTTTTTGTTCTAATATGATTTTAATTTAATTTAGGATTCAAAAGCATACACAAAAATTTTCACTATAAAATAAAAGTTAATTGAGGAAAAAAATTGAGAATTTTGTGGAAAATATTAAAAAAAAGTATAATATTAATAGACCTAAAAAACATATACATTGTATAAAAAACTTGATAAAAATAAAACAATTAGTACAATATATAAGATTGCATGCATAATTTAATAGTAATTTAACACAACTTTAATATAAGGTTAAGAGTTAGAAAATTTTCAAAAGAAAAGGAGGGAGGAATGGAAAAAAATAATGTATTATTATTATTATTTTTTAACTTGACGGTGAGAGGATTTGAACTATATACTTATGTGATAAAAGATTAGATTAGATTAGATTAGATTAGATAATGAATCCTGAAGAAATAAAAAAATAAAAAAAATCCAAGACACGTGCAGGTCACGTGATATTGGGATGAGGCGATTTCTACGCTTCTTCTTGTCTTCTGCAGTTGGGGGCGTGCGTGGCTGAGCCGAGGACCACTAATTTATCGCCGAGTTTTTGTAATTTCCTCGGAGCCAACTTCTTTCCCTCCAAACCGCCGATCTCATCTTCCTTCCCCGATTCCGACCACTCCAACAAACTCACCCTCTTTAACCTCGGATCTGTTCCTAACCAGGTAACTCCCGTGATTTTCTCTCTCTCTCTCTCTCTCTTTTTTCACTTAAAAAAAAAAAAAAAAAATTATGTTTTATCCATGTCTTTTGTTTCTGATTTCTTTGCTTCTGTGAAAGTTTTCTATGAAGCTGTCGAGGATGCATATACATATATATATTTATACACACACACACATATATGAAGTAGAAAATGCTGTTCTTATGTTCAAACATGTTGGCTTTGAATCGAAGGTTCCAGTGATGCAGTAAAGAATTTCTTCAATGTTGGCTTTGATTCTAGCTTTGTCATCTTCAGATAATATTTCCTTGTTTTTTTTTTTTTTTTATAATGCTATTTTTCCATTTTTATCGGTAAACTATTAATTTTTTGTTTTCTTCAAAAAATTTGATTGTGTTGATTTTGAACACACACACAGGTTCAACAATTTTGGCATACAAATTTCAGTGATGAGTTTAAGAATTTTATTGAAGTTTTGACTAGTTGAAGAAAATGGTTCGAGGAAGAGATGCCTGTTGGGAACATTGCGTCCTTGTTGATGCAAATAGACAGAAGGTTAGGTGTAACTATTGTCAACGGGAGTTCAGTGGCGGCGTCTATAGGATGAAGTTTCACTTAGCTCAAATCAAGAACAAGGACATAGTCCCTTGTGCAGAAGTCCCAACTGAAGTTTGTGAACAAATTCGGAGTATATTAAGCGCTCCCAAGAAGCAGAAAACTACCAAGAAACCAAAGGTGGATCAGGCAGCAGCGGTGGCCAATGATCGACAGAATAGCTCTTCTGCTAGTGGCGACTTTCATCCTAACACCCATGGATCTAGCAGTCACAATGAAAGCGCCTGCCCGTCTTTGTTGTTTCCATGCCCTTCGCCAAATAGACAACCGGTGGTGGAAGATCTTAAAAGGCAAAAACAAGATGACGCTGATAAAAAGATTGCTGTTTTCTTCTTCCATAATTGTATCCCTTTTACTGCTGCTAAATCCGTATATTACCAAGAAATGGTGGATGCTATAGCAGAGTGCGGGGTGGGCTATAGAGCCCCAAGTTATGAGAAGCTGAGATCGTCACTTTTGGAAAGAGTGAAAGGCGAAATACATGATTCCTACAGGAAGTATAGAGACGAGTGGAGAGAAACAGGTTGTACTATCATATGTGATAGCTGGTCTGATGGTAGTAGGACCAAATCACTCATGGTGTTCTCGGTTTCATGCCCAAAGGGGACACTGTTTCTGAAATCGGTTGATGTCTCCGCTAACAAAGATGATGCTAATTACCTGTTTGAGTTGCTCGAGTCCGTTGTCCTGGAGGTTGGTGTGGAAAATGTTTTACAGGTCATAACTGATGCTGTAGCCAGTTATATTTATGCAGGACGGCTTCTCATGGCAAAATACAATTCTTTGTTTTGGTCTCCTTGTGCGTCTTGTTGCATTGTTAAGATTTTGGAGGATCTTGGTAAGCTAGAGTGGGTGAAAACGGTCCTGGAGGAGGCAAAGATCATAACAAGGTACATATATAGCCATCCATGGACTTTGAATATGATGAGAAAGTTCACTGGTGGAAGGGAACTAATCAGGCCAAGAATTACTAGTTATGTAACTAATTTCCTTTCCTTGAGGGCTATTGTGATTCAGGAAGAGAATTTAAAGCACATGTTTTCTCATACAGAGTGGTTGTCATCCATGCACAGTAGACGCCCTGAGGCTCAAGCTATAAAGTCCTTGTTGTATTTGGATAGATTTTGGAAGCATGCTCGAGAAGTTGTCAGTGTTTCCGAACCATTTGTTAAAATCCTCAGAATTGTTGATGGGGACATGCCAGCCATGGGATACATGTATGAAGGCATAGAGAGGGCCAAGGTCGGCATAAAGGCCTACTATAAGGGTATCGAAGAGAAGTATATGCCAATCTGGGATATGATCGAGCAGAGATGGAACATGCAGCTGCACTCATCCTTGCACGCAGCTGCAGCATTCTTAAATCCTTCGATATCTTACAATACAAATTTTAAGTTTGATTTGAGGTTGAGGAATGGTTTTCAAGAAACCATGTTGAAAATGGCTACTACAGAAAATTATAAAATGGAAATAGCAAAGGAATATCCGGTGTACGTTAATGCGCAAGGTGCTCTTGGGACGGATTTTGCAATCATGGGAAGGACGTTGAATGCCCCAGGTATGTGCAAATCAAAGCTGCCACTAACATCAAACAGCCTGTTTTAAGTATAGTCTATTCTTTGGCTGACCAAGGAAAGGGAAATCCAATCCTAAGCTACCCCTTGGCTTTGTTTCTCGATTTGGTATAAACCACAAAATTACGGATATCTTTGTTAAGTTTTTAGTCAGTAATTATATAAGGATTTACACACCAGGTTATTCTAGTAAGTAAGTTATTCTGATTCCTATTCCTAGTGTTAGTAGACATTAGAGGGCATGGAAAGAGAATTAGATTGTTTCTAATTCAAATTTCTAACAAGCAAGTAAATAGCGCTTTCCCAATTCTTTCCTTTTCTTTGCCAAACCTTTCCGCTTTTCCACTACATTTCTTTACAGATTAGTAAACATAACCTTGAAATACTCAACACTTGGCATTTACGCAAGTTGTGCAGTCAATCATCTATATGCAATGTAGTGAAGAGTTGGACGATTTTTAAACTTTATAATCCGATATTTAGCAGAAAGAAACTCAAGTCATTTAAAGAACGAATACGTGGAAATAACATTCTATTCATGTGCTAAAGAGGTTTGGTTTTTTAGCTTTTGTTTGCCTTTGCGCCCCCACACCCCCCCCCCCCCCCCCCCCCCTGCGGATCTTGTTTCTTTGTCCTGCCTTGCCAGCATTTCTGAAAAGACAAGCTACGTTTTTATTTCCCTTGGTCTTTTGGTACGACGTAAGATATATAAACTGATTATTGTCTTATTTTCTTCACCCATCATCTTAGGTGATTGGTGGTCAGGATACGGCTACGAAATTCCGACTCTTCAGAGAGGCGCAATAAAGATATTGAGCCAACCTTGCAGTTCCCATTGGTGCAATTGGAATTGGACCACCTTTGAGAGCATTCACAACAAGAATCTTAACAGAGTAGAACTCGAAAAGTTGAACGATTTGGTGTTTGTCCATTGCAATCTGTGGTTACAAGGTAAATGTCAAAGTAGAGGTGGGAAATGTAAACCCGTCAACTTTGATGAAGTAGATGTTAGCTCTGAATGGCCCTCTGAGTTGGACCCTTCTGCCCCACTTTTAGATGATTCATGGTTGGGCGATGTACCCTTTGATTGTAGGACTAGTCCCTAAAGAAAACAAGATCGGAACAATAATAAATTCACACTACCATAAAAGTGCTTGACTGCAATCGTATCATTTAAATAAGATGGTATTATGAAGTAAGTTTAATGGTGGTGAAAGTGAAAAGTTTCGTTCATCATATCTAACTTTATACAATGTGCACCATCTGCTTTAAATCTTACGATTGCGGTCAATTACTCTATCAAATCAATAAATAAGGGGGCCACGCATCTGCATGAAAAAAATCTCCCATTTATGTATACGTATATGTATACATGTATGATCTTGATGTTGTATGACAATGTTGTTAATGTATGATATTTATGATATAGGCCGTGGGTTCACATCATCGTCAGTGGCATCTTTCTCTTGTAACCACAATGTTTTTCGATGTTAATATTATTCTTCAATTTCTTCAACTTGTTTTGCAAAGCCTTGTATGGTCCGGTCCCCCTCTGTTTTGTTCTTCATTTTGTAATTTTGTAAGCGAAAATTGGTGTCTCAGAAGCAAGAACGTGTTAATGTGCCCATCACTTTTTTAAAAGATATTTTACCTAAAATTTGTCTCCGTGTGTGTATATATTTTCTGTATACACAAAATAAAATAAATAAGTCAAGTTGGTGGGTTCACAATATATATAATCGTCGGTGGAATCTTTTTGTTGCACAGCTTGTCACCATATTTAGATCACAAAATGACCTTACACTAGATGCTAAAAGAGGAGCAAAAGCAAAGCGACAAAATGGACATTGATAAAATCTTCAACGACTCTCATCGACGAATTTTAATTTACTTGCTATTATAAATTTTTTTTTTTTTCATATAAGATTTAATCATAATCACATTAAAAAAATGAATATTTATAAAATTTAATACAAATTTAACGGCTTATTGAGAATGTACTTAATTCATATTGTATCAACTAATGGAAGAAGTATTTGACCCAAAAAAATAAAAATAAAAATAAAACTAATGGAAGAAGTCTCATTTTCTAATTTTTTTTTGTACTAGAATTTTTGTTATCAATGTCACAAGTTCTCTTTCACCCAGTAATTATCTGAAAATTATAACTTAGATGCACCAAACATAAGTTTAGTAGGGTCAATTTATGGATATATTATTTTTCTTCTTTTAAAGATTTTTGATCAATCTATCTCATGAGATTGTGTGTGTCACTTATTTGTGTGAATATTAAAATGGTGCGAAGAGTGGTATAGAGAGCTAGCTAGCAATATCTCTGTGTGCGTATATATAATAGTTTTATGCTAAATATTGTCGTACTTACCAAAACTCTACCTATTTCGATCGTGATCTTTCCCGTCTCCAAGACACACCCACCATGAAATTGGAAACCATAACCACTACCCAGCCGTCCTTACAGAATCTCATCACCACCGTCCTATCATCACTGAAGAAGGAAAACGACAACTTCACTCCTGCGTTTTACACTCTCTTCGGTCTCCTCCTTTCTCTCATCCTCCTCTTCAAGCTCATCTCCGCCAAGTCCTGCCGTAGCCTCAAGTTTCAGATATTAAATGAGAGACACATATAATTGATTAAAAGAGTAAATACCGAGGGTTAATTATCAATTTTTCCCTATAATCTTCTTTTATAGATAACTTCGTAATTTCACATTTAATAAGGATAACTGATGTCTTATCAATGTGTGTCACTTCATAATTTTATACTTGATATTAATGAATGTTATGTGTATTTTTTGGTCAAAAATTTAATTGATTGAGAAAATTTGCAAACCTTTTCAAAATTCAAGGAGAAAAATATTACAAATTAAAATCCGAAGGTAATTTTCTGACAATATCTAAAAGTTCAGGAGAAAAAAAAAAGTGTAATTTATCCTAAAATTAATAAGTCAAATTGGTGGTATATTATCGTCAGTGGCATGTTTTTGTTGCACGGCTTGTCACCATCAATTAGATCCCAAAATGCCCAAATAGAGATGCTAAAAGAGGAGCAGAGCAAAGCACGCAACTGACATCGATAATTAATCTTCAAAAACTCTCACATACAAATTTAATTCACTTATCCTTATAACTGACTCTCACCTACAAATTTAATTTTACGTATTCTTATAACTTTACATATATATAAAAGATTTAACTAAATTACATTAAAATAAAAAAAATTATGAAAATTAACTAAAGTTAATACAAATTTAACGGCTTATTGAGAATATATTTTATTCATATCAATTAAAAAAATTTAATTCATGTTACATACACAGAAAGAGTGGTAGAGACTGCTAGTTGGCTCTGTCTGTATGACTCTGTGTATGTGTGTATGTATATCTAATCTAATCTAATAACAACATATATAAAAAGATGAAAGTTCACTTCTCTACCGCTTGACAGCTGCCCCCTTTCTAGTTCAGTTTGATTATTGTTTAACATTTTGTCAATTTATTTTGATCATTTTGTAGGGTTTCTTTTTTTTTTTTTTTTTTGGTTCATTTTCCTAAAATTTTACCATTCTTCTTTTCGACTTGTCCCTATTAAAATATTTTTTTTTCAATTATAATATCACTTTTTTCCTTCAATTTTTCCTTTTTGTTTTTCTTATTTACTTTAAATCTTATATTTTTGATGATGTCTTATGATAATATTATGACTTATATCTGTTAAAATATGATTTTTTTTTTCTCAAATAAATTCTAAGTTAAATATATATATATATATTTTTTCATTATGTTTAAAAATTTAACAAATTTAACCTGCACGTGCATGGCACATCTCAGTATATATATATGTATGTATGTATGTATGTGTGTATGTTTGAAAAAATAGCATTTGTTAAATATTGCCTTACTGGGACAAAAACTCCATCTTTCTCGATATTCATCGTTTTAATTCCTACCAATTCCCAAGACACACACCACCATGGAATCGGAAACGACAACCACTACCCCGACGTCCTTACAGAATCTCATCACCACCGTCGTATCATCATTGAAGAAGGAAAACGACACCTTCACTCCCGCGTTTTACGCTCTCTCCGGTGTCCTCCTCCTCTCTCTCATCCTCCTCTTCAAGCTCATCTCTGCCAAGTCCGGCCGCAACACCCGCCTCCCCCCCGGCCCACGGGCCCTGCCCCTGCTGGGCAACCTTCTGGATCTGGATCCGCAGCTCCACACCCACTTCGCGGCCCTGGCCCAAACCCACGGCCCAATCTTCAAGCTCCACCTCGGCAACAAGCTCGGCGTCGTTATCACCTCGCCTTCCCTCGCCCGCGAGGTCCTCAAAGACAACGACGTCGTTTTCGCCAACCGCGACGTCCCCGTGGCGGCCCTCGTATCCACCAACGGCGGCCGCGACATCGTCTGGACACCGTACGGCCCGGAGTGGCGGATGCTGAGGAAGGTCTGCGTCATCAAGATGCTCAGCAACAACACGCTCGACTCCGTGTACGGACTCCGCCGGAGGGAGGTACGGACGACGGTGGCCCACTTCTACGGGCGGATCGGGTCGGAGGTCAACGTCGGCGAGCAGATGTTTCTGACGACGTTGAACGTGATCACGAGCATGATGTGGGGTGGGGCTGTGGAAGGGGTGGCGGAGAGGGAGCATTTGGGGGCGGAGTTTCGGCAGGCCGTGGGGGAGATGACGGACCTCTTGGGGAAGCCCAATCTGTCGGACTTTTATCCGGGCCTGGCCCGGTTTGACCTGCAAGGGGTGACGAGGCAGATGGCTGGCCTGGTCCGGAGATTTGATTCGATTTTTGATAAGATGATTGATCAACGGAGTTTAAAGATGGACGGTGGTGATGGTGATGGTGGTGCGAAGAAGAAGGATTTTTTGCAGTTCTTGTTGGAGTTGAAAGATGAAGAGGATTCCAAGACGCCTTTGACCATGATCCATGTCAAGGCCTTGTTGATGGTATCAGCTTTATTTTCCTGATAACTTTTAATACTTCTTTTCGTTATTACTATTTTATTTTGAAGTTAAAAAGAGTTCACTTACTTCTGCTTAAATAAATAAAAAAAAAAAAAAATAAAGGAAAAAAAAAAAAAAAAAGAGTTCACTAACTAAATAAGCTAAACTAGAAGTATAAATTTCTCTCGGATAAGTATAGGCATATACCATGCTTGTTAGTTGTTACAATTAGTCCTACAAATATGTAGCCTATGTTTGGTAAATGAATTTAACTCAAACTCAACTCAAATGTTTCAAGCTCTATCACTTGTGAGTGTTAGTTGTTGTTGTTGAATGAACCAATTGTGGGTTATCTCCTTTGATATCTGTAAAAAGAGAGTTGTAGATGAATTAGGAGAATTAGATACATATAATGTTTGTTTGATCAAATACTTGAACAGGATATGGTAGTGGGTGGAACAGATACATCCTCGAATGCAGCCGAGTTCGCCATGGCTGAAATCTTGAACCAACCGGAGATTACGGCCCAGGTACAACAAGAACTAGAAGAAGTGGTTGGAAAAGACAACATAGTAGAAGAGTCCCATATTCACAAACTCCCTTACTTACAAGCCGTGATGAAGGAAGCTCTGAGGCTGCACCCGGCCCTGCCCCTCTTAGTCCCTCACTGCCCTAGTGAAACTTGCACCGTGGGGGGCTACACCATTCCCAAAGGCTCTCGGATTTTCGTCAACGTTTGGGCTATGCAGAGAGACCCTTCCATATGGGAAAACCCTTTGAAGTTTGATCCAGAGAGGTTCTATAACAACACCAAGTGGGACTTTAGTGGAAGTGACTTCAACTATTTCCCATTTGGATCCGGCAGAAGAATTTGTGCTGGAATTGCAATGGCTGAGAGGATGGTCATGTACTCTCTTGCCACGCTTTTGCATTCTTTTGACTGGGAATTGCCTCGCGGAGAGAAGATGGATCTTTCTGAGAAATTTGGGATTGTGTTGAAAAAGAAGATTCCTCTCGTTGCCATTCCTACTCCAAGGTTGTCTAATCCCGCTCTTTTCGAGTAGACCCCGGTATTCAGCCTAGTTAAACCTTATTTTGATGGTTTGTCAAGTTTGAGAAACTTTTGGTTGGGTATGAGGAGGTTACTTTACTAGTATTGTGAAATTCTGAGCTCTCACATTACACTAGAATCATAACATAACAGAACACGTGATTCAAATTTAATGGTTCAAAATTTCACAATAATAGTTGGTATTTATCTTCTGTACTCTTATCAAAATTCTTCTTATAATACATGTTATATTTATGTGCTTTACACACTGCGTTGAGCTTCTCAGTTTCAAAGTGGTCACAATCAAACATTAATTACTTGAGGACGAAACTTTGAACTCTACACTTTTAAAAAGTGGAGTCAAATATAATATTACAGTTAGACTATATCTACAATAACTTTTATGCATGCTTATACCTACAACTTTTATGCATACTTGAATATAGCTTACTTGTACAAGATATCTTAAATATGCACTACCCAGTACCATACACAATGAGATGTCTCTTCGGATAATTGTTTTTTCTACTTTTTATTTTCGTGTTATCGAGAAATATTGTATAATACAACTAACGTTGAAATGTAGGGGTGGTTTTTTTTTTGTTGTGAGGGCAATGACTAAGCAAAAAAAAATCTCAAATATTCCGAATATGAAAATAAAGAGAGAGAGAGAGAGAAAAAAAAAAAAAAAAAAAAGGAGAGTAATCAATACTATAAGGAAAAAATCATGGTTAAAAAAAGTCAATGAAAAGATAAAAAGAGCGAAAGAACAGGCATCCAACTAAAAAGAGTGAAACAACTGTCTAAGATCTTTACCTCTCAAAGCAAAAAAATGAAAACATTAATGTTTATTATCTTTTGAGACATCTATTAACACCCATCATTCTATTTTTTTCACCTATTTTTTTAAATTATCTACCAATTAAAATTTAAATATCCATTTTTACTTATTACACTCCTCTTATTATTCCATAATAATTCTTACAATTTAATTCTATTTTTAATAACTTTTGCACCCACCAACCAACGAATAACCTTTTTTTTTTAAACAATCCTTTTTTTTTTTTTTCTCATTTACTGTTTTTCTTATTTTTTAATTTTTTTTAAAAAGAAATTCAATGATTTTTTATTTTTTTTGAAATAAGATTTCATGAAACTAATAAAGTTGCAGTTTTATATTTATTTTTTATTTTTTTTTAATTGTTGTAGATATAAACACATATGTATATATTAATGTTACTGTTATATATATATGAATTGTGAGTTATTGCTCGCAATTTTCTTGGAAAATAGTTGTTATAAAAAATAGTTGTTTGGGAAGAGACAAAATTACAACGTATAAGAAGAATTATTTATTGGTGAGTACAAAAAGGATGAAGAGTATAATTAAGGATTTTTTTAATACTAACAAGGGTGTAATAAGTAATAATGAACATCTAAATTTTTAATTGGGAGATAATTTAAGAAAGAGGTGGGGATAGTAGATAGAGGGGTGTCAATAGATGCCTCCTTATCTTTTTTTAGTGATAAAAAAGTGATGAGGGTGCTAGAGGGGTATCAACCTAGTCGGGATGTCTTGATACATCTATTGACTTTCATCCTTTACGTTATTCAAAAAATCTTTTTTCGGAATGTTTATTACAAAACTAAATACTCAACTAAACCAACAATAATTTCACATATGACTTCATCACAATATATAGAGTTCAAATTCTCTCATCTCAAGTTTAAAAAAACAAAAATGTTCTTGCAAATTTTTAAAAACAGTCCCATAACCGTTTCTCAGAATTCCCCTATCAAATTTTAAGCAGAAAACGAAAACATTTTGAAAACATTGCCAACGGATTGTTTAATTTTTTATAAGGCAAACATGTGTTTAATACATACCCCAACTTAAAAAATTGCTTTCGGTCGATCGGTTGTGACGAAGGGTATATGCGATTGTAGACTTTTAGTCCGATTCTTGATACCCAGGACAAAACATCTGAAGAAATAAAATAATTCAATCATACAAGTAACAAAGACATTGGAAAGAGAAATAACTCATAAAAAATCTCCCTTATAAGGTATAATATTGGACAAAACTCACACTCTTACATTTATATAAATCACATTATTCGTATACATATATATATATATATGTATATATTTGTATACATATATGTCATATTGATCAAAGTTCCTTTCAAACAAATGCTAGCCGAATAGCATACATGAATTTTGTCTTTATATTAGACTTTGATTACATTTCCTTTCTTCAAAACCTATTTCCCCACAACTACTTCAATATGCCAGCTAATCTCTCCCAACTCTTATTGTACCTATTTTCTTATTTCTTTTAAAGTCAACGTACAAATTTCTCATCTCAAACCCTAAAGTACCATGATATCCACGTCCAAAGAGAACTGTGACCTTACATGCTTGTTTCTTTCTCTCTTTGCCATCTTTGCCTTCATTTTGTACACATGGATTCATCTCAAACCCAAGAATCCCAAGACCTCACCATTGCCACCAGGCCCAATGGGCCTCCCCTTGGTGGGCAACTCCTCTCCCTCGATCCGGAACTTCACTCCTACTTTGCGGGCTTGGCCCAAACCTACGGCCCAATTCTGAAGCTCAAACTCGGAATCAGGCTCGGTGTCACTATAAGATTGTCTAATCCGGCACTCTATGATGAGTAGACTAGAGACATTAGTTGTAGCAAGCTCTTTATTTCTAATTATAAAGATGTAACTAAACGTGCTCAATCAAAGTATATAGGTGCTGGAATGTGTTAATTTGGTTCTTTGATTTTCTGTGTTTTTGCATCATTACTTAATAAACTAGTGTTCTTTGCAAATTAAGAAGAAAAAAAAAAAAAAAAAAAAAGGCCTGTCCGGATGAGATAAACAAAAACTTCACAATTTTTTTTGTAAACAATAATTGTTTCATTATAAGCTCCTCTCTTCAATTATTCTTGTCCTTTTATTTATTTATTTATTTTTCCAAACATTGAATACAATCTCTGAGTTGGGGGGGGGGGGGGGGGGGGGGGAGATATTTGCCGCGGGCTTTCGGCCGGAGCAATTAAAAACTAAAATAAATAAATAAATAAATAAAAGATATATATGAAGATCCCATTTATGAGAAAAATAATTGCCCCTTATCGGAGGCCAATATCTTCAGCCAGTAACCCTTCCATACGAGTTCACCAGAATTCCCCCCCCCCCTCTTTCAGAGACCACCAATAATAACAATATATTATTGTAATAGAAATAGTTCTTTTTTTTTTTTTTTACAATAAGAAATATTTCTTTTATGAAGTATGGATCTTGTATTTGTTGCAAAACACAAGCAACCGAAGACCTTTAAATGAGAAAAAGAGGGAATTTAGTTGACTAACAATTGATACGGTGTTTTACCAGACAACAAAGGAGTTAGAGTGCGATTGATAAGGTAGGCTGCAGTTAACACACATTCACCCCAAAATTTAATAGGGAGTCCTGCTTGGAAATCTAGAGCACGAGCAACATTGTGTATGTGCCCATGTTTCTTTTCCACCATGCCATTTTGTTGTGGTGCATGTGTTCACGCAACTTGTCTCATACATAATCTCTTTGAAATTATAATAATCTTTCATATCAAATTCTCATTTATTATCAGACCGCAACATTTTATCCTTTTATTGAATTGTGTTTCAACATTAAAATATAAGGACTGCAAAATTAAGCGAGTCTCATTTTTACATTGCATAAGGAAAACCCAAGTACAACGAGAAAAGTCATTCACTATAGTGAGAAAATAATGGGCACCTGAATAAGACGCGGCATGATATTTACCCCAAATATCATAATAAATTAAATCAAAAGGTTCAACAGAGTTTTTATTACTCAAAGGAAAAGGAATTTGAGTTTGTTTAGCTAAAGGACAAATCTCACAACTTTCATGCTAAACAGAAGGATTTAAAATCGAAATGTATTGTTGAAACAACTTAAAGTCCCTGTTTTATTTTGTTTTAGTCGAGATAACTCTGAACTCTTAAAATGTTGGTCATTATAATCATTTTTGTCCAAAACCATTAAATTTGTAACATAATCTTGCTCAAATCATAGTTTTTGTAGTAAAAAGATCAAAATACCCTCAAATCTCCTCCCCCCTCCCTCCCTACCTTTGTAGGCAACTGGTGATGGCCCGCCCTCTCCCCCCCCCCCCCAAAACCCCAGATCTGGGTTCCGCCCCTTCGAACCCAACCCAGGCGCCCAACTAGTTGCCCCCATGCGCGCACCCCTTTGAATCTAGATCTAGGTTCCGATCTAGGTCCCCCCTAACTCGCGAGCTATGTTTTGCCCCCTAAACCCAGATATTGGTTAGTCCCCCCCCCCCCCCCCCCCCGTCCGTCTCGCCGCCTTGGACCTAATAACTGTTTGATTGTTGATTTTTTATAAGAATACGTTTGAATATATATAAAATAAAAATTGTGTTTTAAAAAGATGTGTATTGAATGTATGTATTCGAATGGTGAATAGTTTTTGAAATAGGGTTTGTTTAAAAAAGTGGGTATTCAAAAGCAATACACTAATACAATTAAAAAAAAAAAAAAGCAATACACTAATAACCAAATAAAATTCGTATTGTATATTGAGAAAATATTTCAATTAAATTGGTAATCCAAATACTCCCTAGATGGTAAGAACTAAAATGAGATTTCATATTTGAGAATCATCCCAAGATAAAGTAGAATAAAATACCTTCTAAAATAGCTGCAGCCTTCCATATCTTCTGTCATAAAATTCATGCCTGTTTCTAATATGATATCCATACCTGAAATTAAAATTTTAAGAAGCTATATATGAAGACAAAGGAAAATTATATATATTCCGACAAGTTCTTCTTTTTTCCATAACTTGCAATATCGCATTTTTTTCTGCAAAAGTCTTTTCAATCTTTTTTCAGAAATCACCAAGGAAACGGATAGACACGATCAAAAAATGAGAATGCTAATGTACAACAAACGTCAAATCATATCCAAAACTAAATTTTTTCTATAAACATGTAGAAAAATCTTGTCATTTAATCGGGAGATATATAATATTACTTTACAATTTGATATATAAATGTTGGCACTAAATATCTGCATGAACCTAAAATTACTCTCACTCATACATCAAAATTAATTGAAATATTAAACTAACAATACTTACTAATGTAACAAAAATAGATTTCCCAGATAAGTTTTCCATTAAAAAAAAAAAAAAAAAACTGTAGAGTATTATGTCATAGATAATAAAGATCGATCATTTTTCCTAGAAAATCTTATTGCATTGTGAAAGGACTTGTCTTTTCACGATTATTTAACCACCAAATTATTATTATTATTATTATTATTATTATTTTCAGTAATGAAGATCGAACTTCTATAAGAATTTCAACGAGCTCCTCTCAACACACATGATTTTTCACAAAATTAGAGGCTTTAGTACTGGAGTCTTTTCTGCAATGTGGTCTAGTTGGTTGAACAATACTAGAGAACATTATTCCAAACATGAACTCACGGGGGGCAATTCTCACCCTTTTTGTCACTGCTTTTGCCTCGATCTTGCTCCGGCGGAGGTGGAGCGTAGCTAGCCAGCTACAGCCGCCGGGACCCCTTGGCTTGCCTCTAGTCGGATACCTTCCCTTCTTAGGGAAAGACCTTCACCATGAATATTAGAAATTGGCAAGTGTACAATGTTAAAAGACTCCATCTTTGTTTTCAATTGTGGTATATTTGATGCAAAAAAATTTTATGTAGCAAGTTGATTGTCATTCATAATTGGATGAGATATGACAAACTATAATTGGAGTTGTACTCTAAAAAAAAGAATTTTGACAAAGAATGTATTATTAGAATTCATATATGTTGATATATGCTGAAAAATATATACAAGAGTTTGTTTGCAGTATAATTGTTATCAATCCAGTAAGCTTATCTTCAGCTTAAAAAATCTTCAATTTACAGGACATAGTGATAGGTGGGACAGACACAACTTCAACAATGGTAGAATGGACCATGACAGAGCTAATGATGCATCCGGACATTATGAGAAAATGCCAAGCAGAGTTGTCAGACGTTGTCGGCGGCCACAAAATCGTCGAAGAGACCCACCTAACCAAGCTGGCTTATCTGCTCGCAGTTGTGAAAGAGACACTGAGACTACACCCAGCAGCCCCATTACTACTGCCGCGTTCCCCATCCAAGTCGAGCACTGTGGGAGGCTACGCCATTCCCAAGGGCACCAAGGTCCTCCTTAACGTCTGGGCCATGCATAGGGACCCACAGTTCTGGGACCATCCCTTGGAATTTAGGCCCCAAAGGTTCTTGAAACAAGATGAGGAGTCTAATATTCAATTGGAGTATTTTGGGAACAATATGAAGTACCTTCCTTTTGGGGCAGGAAGAAGAATATGTGCAGGGCTTCCTTTGGAGGAGAGGATGTTGATGCATGTATTGGCTATGTTGTTGCATTTGTTTGAGTGGAAACTGCCTAGTGGGGTGACTCTGGATTCTGCTGAGATCAATCTATCACATACTGTAGATCAATGGACTTTGAGAAAGGCCATTCACAAAATCTTTCCTCATCCTAATTATTACATATGCAGCTTTTTTTTTTTTTTTTTTTTTTTTAAGTAAAACATATGCAGCTTATAACATGCTGAAACAAACAAACAAAAAACAAAAACAAAAACAAAACACACACTCACACACAAGACATTTCCCACAGTTTCTCCCACCAACAATACAAGAGATGGTAATTCTTACAAATGGATCATAGCAACCCCTAACTTATCCCATTTACGTGGCAAAAAATAGAACCAGGAACAAAGTAATTCTGGTCCCGTATAGAAATTAGTTGAAGGAGAGGAGCAAGTTGCTAATTAATTAATTTACGAGATATATGCAAATGTATATATTTATATAGGAAATTTCTCATGTCTGGCAGACGTTCCGTCCGACGATACAAGCCACGTAAGAGACCGGTACAATCCAGAATAAATAACAGTTACAACCTATTAGAGAGAGAGATAGATAACTAGAGAGACTGAAAGAAAGAACTTTTTTGTCCGATGCTCTAGTAGTGCCGGATAGGAAAGGTTCTCTTATATTTATATACCACATTTACGTAAGCTAATTTCATTAAAGAAAGGCAACCCCGTCGGTACTGATATATTGAATTGCCAACTCTGTAGAAATTATTATGCCCGGCCTATTGTCTCAATCTATACCTCGGCTAGCTAGCCTAGCTACTTTGATATTTTTGGCGAACATGTTGATCAGTGTTCAACAAAATATCCAAACAGCTGTCAGATATTTTGCCTCAGGTAATTGTTGAAATGTACCTAGATATTTTGTTACAAATATTTTGCTAAAAGAAAAATATTAAGAGGTATCGCCAATACTAAAACGACACCCTAATAAGGAATCCGATCCCATGATATGGGGTTTTTCCAAGAAACACTTCTTAAGTGTTTGTCGTTTTATATTTAGGCAAAAGTATAGAACACGCTCGCTCGCTAGTAGATATCTTGTTGAAACAAAAGTGTGTACTTGTTGGCTAGTAGGGACAAAGCCACCTTGGTCCGAGAGTAGCTCCTTTGCACTTTAACCCAATATATCAAAAAAGTTCCACATATATTTTCTCAATTCACCTCCAGCAAATTTTCAAATTGTAATATTTAAATTAACTTTTTTAAGAAAACTTTCAATTATACCTCAAAATTTAATATATAGCCTATTCATTTCAAACTTAAAAAGGAAAATAAATCAAAAAAACAATCCTGTTATTGTATAAATTCTTAAATTTTGTAAACCATAAATTCTTAACGGCTGCGCTGCTATTTTAATTTAAAATTCTACGTAATTTAATTCACGTCTTCAAAAAAATTTCTGACTCTGTCATCATTGGTTCTGTCCCCAAAATTTTTTTGTTGAAGCAGTCTGTAAAGAAAGAATCTGCCAATTTCCTTTACCGTTACTAGGAACTCTAGCCTACTCGTAATATCCAATTAAAGTGAGATATAATTAACTGACATGTGATTAGAATAATAGAATTTTATTTGAGTCTCTGGATAAGCAAAACTGATCTGCATACATGTCTCATGAGCCAACGTTTGCTTCCTAACAATTTCCACCTATAAATCTACTCAACAATTGTTGCAAGCGTGGAATATTGGTAACGTCAATGAGTGGACGTCAGAGCTGAAGTAAGTGATCAATTCCAAGAGTCGAAAGGTGTGTAACAAAATTTTTTTTTTCTTTTTTAATAATGTTGTTATTGTTGTTATTTGAATTAATTTTTCCACTTGCAATGAATGAGATTCCACTTCTTAATCTTAATGAGCAAAAAATTGGCAATTAATGTAGAAGAATTGGAGCATAAAAGAAATTGAGTTTAGAGCAGGATTCCATGGTGAGTCCTCTTGAAATAGTAGAATATCCTAAATTTATTCTCACAAGTCACTCCGGTACATGTATACAAAACAAAACCTCATGTTTAAACGTTGTCCTTGTTTGTTTCCTCTTCTGTCCCCTTCCCTAGGAAATTATAGCAATTAAAAAGATATATTTTCCATGAGTGACGGGGAGATTCTAAATGCCGATATAGATCTTCAAAAGGTATTATTCGGCCTTTTTTATGCTCAATAAAATAGATCAACGATGTTCTCATACTCCACTCTAACGTTATTTTCAAAAAAAAAAAACCAATTGAAGCCATAATTTGAAAACATAAAAGGAGATTACTCTATACTCTTGTCAATAATTTTCAGATTAGATCCATTATACATGCCAAACATACCAACTTATTATTTCAAAAGACGATGTATACATACACACTCTTTTTCATCATGGAAAAAAAAGGACAATTTACATAATTTTTTTTTATTTAATATTTTTCTCTCATGGTAGCATGCCTTCTTCATCCTTTGGTTGTCACGGCTGGGCCTTAGGGCTTTCCATTGCTGGACCTGCACTGGATGTGCATGGGATTGGCCCAATTTACGGCCCATTACACAAGCTCTCTTCATGGTCACAAACTCTGCGTCGTTATAGGCTGTCTCCATCCTCAGCAAAAGAAGTGAAGCGTGACAAAATTAGGAAATTATGTTTTGGTGTGGCACTCTTCATGGTAACCAATTAAGGAAAGCGTCTAAGAGACGAGCTTCTAACTGCGATGCTCACATGCCTGAAGGGTCTAGAATAAGGAAATACCGCTTTCAATTGCCTCAACAACTAGAACTAGATTAAGAATTAAAAAAAAAAAAAAAAAAGTTTTCTTTGCGAGAGAGAGAATACTAATAGAAATGAGCGGCAAGACAGAAAGGCGTGTAAGAAAGATTTTTTTCCCGTCCATTGGGTTGGGTATTTTTCTCTATCTCGCTCTCCGAATTCATACTTATCATAGGCGAGCTCAATGCCCGTGACCTCTGGAGATTGTTCTCTTTGAAAGTTCTTGTAAAGGCATGATATAAGGCCTATAAAAGGGGTTTAGGGCCAGAGAAAATAAATAATGTCAATTACAATAAGACACTTTGAAATTTTCTTGTGAGAGCTGAGAGCTAGTGGAGGTTTTAAATTTTTTTTTTAAAAAATTTTTTATCTATTTTTTAAACTCCTCGTATTATAATCAGTCCAATATCATACATGGGAGGCGTACTAGGATAATAAAATCATCAGCTATAGTATTTATTGATTCGAAAAGTAAAAGATTCCCAATTGATTGAAAGTACGAAGATTGTAGGGAAAAAAAGACAAAACTTTGAAGATTTGTATACATTATCCACGTCATAGATGATAGTTTACTTTTTTTTGGTGTAACCTATAGTCAGCAAACACTACATGTGCAATGCATATAATGTGATAATGAAAACTACGCGTACGGCACGTAAGAAGTAAGAGATAATCAATATAAACTAATGAAAAACGCTAGGAAATACTATAGCACTATCGCCCACCATATATGGGTCTCATATTGTAAGACTCGTTCTTTAATAGTAAGTGGTGTTTGATATAAGTAGTGTCTACTAACATTAATATTCTAAACTAATAAATACGTAACTGCTTTAGGGCCTACTGCTTTATTATAGTATCT
This sequence comes from Ficus carica, assembly GCA_009761775.1. NCBI lineage: Eukaryota > Viridiplantae > Streptophyta > Magnoliopsida > Rosales > Moraceae > Ficus > Ficus carica. The sequence goes on from CM019750.1 coordinate 1,442,715, forward strand.
TATACAAAGATAGTGGCCGTACTCAACACTTGAGAAGATATTTGTACAGATAAAGCAGAGAGTATTAAAAGTCTATTTGATATCATTAAACTAGCTGAAATAACTAGGCTGAAGCGGAGGATTTGCAAACGGGCAAGTCCTTGGCAACATTGGGAGGGATTCTGAGAATAGGGTTGCTCTCAAAGAAGTTAACAGGCTTCAGATCAAAGCTAGATGAAACTGTTGGCATTATTGGGAAGTCCTCTTGGCATGGCACGTGATGAAATCCCAATGTGTACCAAAGCACTATATCCTTATTCTCTATTGGCCGATCCCTGCAAAACCAATTATTATAAAGTACTTTAGTTATTGCATATATACATATTATACGGAATATGTACATATATGTATATCTTTCTATGGATATGTACAATATTTTCTATAATGGTAAATGGCCTCGTACATAAAAGTATAAAGTTTTAACACAATTGATATTTTATAACTGTTTCTAGAGAAAATTATGAAACCGACCCCTTAAATAATTACGTTCATGTTTTTTTGCCATATTTTAATGCTTGTTTGGATTTTGAACCCTTCATACTTCTCTAATTGGATGTCTAAGAAACTAAAACTAGTAATTGGGACAATAATCTAAAGATGTGTTTTTTAAAGGGTAATCCAACAAATCACCCTATGAAAAAGTCCGAAATTTGTAGTTGTAGATTTAATCTAACAACAATTTTGGTTTGGAGTACAAATCCTTCCGCTTTTATGTTAAAAAAATTGTTTATGATGATTAAAGAATAACGAGGCACTTGGTACTAGCTTTAAGATTAACAAAATCAAGATTAGATTTTTTGGCAAAGAAGTTCTAACCTTTCGGACCATACAGCGAGAGTATCTTCACCGTGGCTTTGGTAGACAAACAACCCACCAGCCCACTGCTCACTTCTGTTATAAGGGGTTACCCAAATTTGGTTATTTGTGAAGGCACCTCTCCTTTGTGGAGGGTCATCAAGGTCAAGCAAGCTAGCAGCAGTGCCGCCGGGGACCACCTTGTACCCGACAGGGTTCCCGATTTGGGTTTTCTTCGATGGGTTGAACACGTGGAACTCGGAGGGATCATAGAGCTTAAGCTTGATTTGCGCTTCCTTTTCGGTCTTTGCCACATTCCTAGTAGCTTTCAAGTAGCTTCTCCTTGGTGACTCTCCAGGTGAGGTTTTTTCCCTTTGAATATGCACTTTGGCAAAGGAATTATATGAGCCGTCCACGTCCATATCAAGATAAAATGTGATGTAGTGATCATGGATAACTCCAATAACGTTTTCAGACAAAAGAGTGCCGTAGAGATTCTCTTGATTAGGAACCTGATTAGTGTTATCATATTGGGTGCCTTTCACCATCAATATTCCACTTAGCCCAACCTGTCAATTTCATTTGGTAATATAGTGCTATCCAATAGGAGACAATATGAGAAAATATTATCTATACACTGGTGATAAACTCGCTATAAACATGTAAATATATCAAAATTGTTCCACTACAAACTTTTTGACACATAAGAGTTTTCTTAATCTATTACAGAATAACATAATAACAGTTTTCAGAAATCAATTGAAATAAATAACAGGTTTTTAAAGTATTTGGAGTAAATAGCAGATTTATCGCGTAAATGATTTATTTATGTTAGATTTAATAAGAAAATGATTCGTTTACATCATGTAAATAAGCAAATAATTCATTTACATCATGTAAAAATGTCATTTATCTAATAAATTTTTTATTTACGAGATAAATCTGCTATTTACTCCAAATATTTTAAAAATCTTTACTTCAATTATTTTTGTTAGAATGTTATTTATTACAATTCTCCTAAAATAATTTTGGTCTAATTAAGGGTATTACTGTCAATTTAGCTTGTTTATTCATCCATAGAATATGCTAGAGATAAAAATGAAACAAGTTTTAAAAAATTAGTTTTTAAAAGCAGGGTGATATTGTTAAAAGTATAGGAGATACAATTATCTAATGTTCTAAGGGGAAAAAAACCATTTAATAAATTTTTTTTTTTTTGGGTAAAACCAATAATAATGTTTTTTTTAGAGCAAAAACCAATAATAATGTTGTTAAAGCAACGACCGAACACGAAAATGGGTGAAATAAAATAGTGATGGATGGAATAAAATATATTATTTAGATAAGAAAAAAAAAGGGTAAAAATTGACCTATTGATAGGAATATCACTTACCTTAATTCTGATTAGTCCGTCGGTTTGAAACTCCCAATCCACAATATAGTCATAGTTAGCCACTGATGCTGCCATTCTGACCACTAGTGTCACTTTTGGCCTTACTTCCCTAACCTGCCAAAGTATTCACCAATACCAAAACACTAAACGACAACTATGGTGACAATTTCAACACTATCATACATCATTTTTTTCTTAAAAAAAAAAAAACACAAATAAAATAAAATAAAATAAAAATATTTGCATGGTTTTGACTTTTGTGACCACATGGATTCATGTTCTCGGATCCAAGTATACCCATACCTCCATACCCGTAATGGGACTCTCGGCATGTCGCCATGCAATATCGCCGGCATAGCTCTCGAACACACAAACCATGTTCGATTGCACGTATGGTGTCCCATCTGCTGCTGCGAAAACGCCGTCCATGTAGTAGGCGTTCCGAGGACAATCGTTGAGCGGGTCAAGAGGCATGGCCTGCAACCCGAACCCGTACTCACCCGCATCCATGTAGGTCTTGAAATACCATGCATCCGTGGGGTCCATGTACGGCACAAACAGCTCGGATGCCAACCCTTTGTACATCACATCCCTAAACTCCCTGGTATCCGGGTCTCGGACCCTGGCTTGAGAGATTATCACACCCGCCCGAGCATCGGGTTTTAGGTGAAATTCCCAATTTGCCCACTTCACAAGGTGATCATCCTCCACTGTGAAAGTTGGGCCCTTGGGTTGCTCAATGGATATTGGGTTCAACATATCCATGACCCGATTAGGCTCCATGGTTGAGAACCGATAGTCCGTGTTGGCGGCCTTTGGTATCGGTATGCTCCTGCCCTTATCCGATATCTCCACCACTTGTTTGGTGTCCAAGTCAACTATCACAGTCAACCCTTCTATTGGCCGCATGTAGAAGTTCACCGTATCCTTCATGGAGTAGCACTGCACCTTAATTAACCTCCTTCCTTCCTCGGCCCCACCAAACCAACCCGTGGAAATTGGCAAACACGCCAGGTCCGTCAGATCAACCCCTCGGTCAACGATCGTGCGGTTGAACTCGACGCTGGCTAGCGGCGCCACCGTTGCTGTCGTCATGTCCTCCACCGTCATTGTTGGGTAACCCGAATGGGGCCCGATCCGGTGCACGATCACCTCGGACGTGGCCAAGTCAACGGTCAGCACGTGCGAAGCACCCCTCACACGTGCGACAACAGAGGCCTTCCTAGGTGGAAGTAGGTCACCCCGTTTCCATTCCAAGACCCGGGACTTCTCGGGCTCCTCGAGCTCCACGGAGTGGAGCGAGTGTGGCCCAGGAGACTTGAAGAGCGCGTGGGAGGAGAGGATGGCCTTGACCCGGCTGATTTCTGAGACGGTTAGAGGGTCCAGAGGGTGGCGAGGCACGTCGAGCGCGTGGCTATTGGTACGGCGGCGTGTGGGCTTCGGTTGTGGCTTGGGGTGGAAGATGCGGTTCTTGGAGGAGGTGCACCAAGGGGAGGTGGTGGCGCAGTCGAGAAGCTCGGTGGCGGACTGCGGCGCGTGGGGGAAGTTGAACCAGGTGAAGATGATTAGAAGGACGACGCTGAGAGAGAGGAAGAGGAAACGAAGGAAGTTTCTGGCTTCCATGGTTGCCAGAATTACTTCTCAGTAGTATTGTTGAGTGAATGAAGAGAGAAGATGTTTTATTTTTAAGGCTTATCAGAAACTCTCAAAATAAATGGAATTATGAGAATTATTGACGAGTATATATATCTTTGTCCACAACGTGGAAAGTGAACTCTGTAGCCAAACCTGTGCAAGATAAGTGCCACTTCTTTCTTTTTTTTTTTTTTTTTTTTTTCCCTCTCTCTCTCTCTCTCTCTCTCTCTCCTGTTTTTGTTTGTTTTTATTCTTTTGATAGATTTTTTTTTTTTTTTTATGTCTAGTAATTTTTAGATATTTTGTTGAAAACAAGGAGCAGTGAAAAACTGTTTGAGTGTAAGTAAAACAAAACATAAAGAGAGAAAAAAATCAAAGAATTTTGAGACGTAAAAATTATTTTTCTTGAGGTTTTATTTGCCCTTATTATGAACAGTATGTTATTGCCGTCAAAGGCATCTATCCGGCAGTAGATCCTTTAGATTTAAAGATATAACAAACTCATAAATTTAATAAGTAACAATTTTATTAAATTCCAAAATAAGATATGAAACTGATATCAGAAACTAGAGTTTTATAGTCCTTTGATATGTCTGTTCATGAAGAGTTATAACAAATATAATAGACATGCCTTTTAAAATTAAAATGTGTCTTTTCATCAAAAAAATATATGTTTCAACAGACATCTGTTGGTCATCAGAATTTAATTATGATAGTTAGATTGTAATAATTCAATTAACAATTTAAATTAAGTCTGAAATCATTCAAATCCGACCATTAGATCATGTCTGATCAGATCAACAGTCCAGATTTAATCTAGAAAAGCACCAAATATAAAAAGAAAGTGCTCATTGACTCCTTGCGATTATGCGTACGTGCGAAGTACAAAGTGCGCCCTAATAAGGGTCCAAAAGCGCCCTAAACGCTCAATCGTCCTCACTCTTGCCTTCACACGCGCGTGTGTAGTGGTGTACACTAGTAGCATAGTCCCCATTATACAATAATAATCCTTACATTTTACTTGTTTTAATTTATACCACTATTCTTGTTTGTACTTTTTCAATGTAAAACTTTATTATTTTCACTACCTAATAATAATAGAAGAGATATTACAATCTCTCTAATGTATTTTCTTTGCAAACTACAAATCTAGGTTATCATTCCATTTAATTTATCCAGAAAAGCTACAAACGTTTGTCTGTGGCATATATATGACTTATTTACGTACGTATGCGTATATTGATTTAGGAATAACATATTTAGGAAAACTGCAATTGCATAGGTTGCCCTAAAAAAGCAAAAATTAAATTGCCTTAAACTTGTTTTGAGGGAACTTGTTTGGGGGGTTGGGGGTGGTGGGTCGCAATCATAATAAATGTATCTTCTTTGGTGGTTGTACTTTTTTTTTTTTTTTTTCAAATTGTTTGGAAAAGAATCTCAAAGTTTTTAGTAAAAAGTATTTTGAAAATAACTCTAAAATAACATTTATTGTGCACAAAATTGGAAAACATAAATGAAAATAGAAAATTGTTTTCATATTTTGTTAATGAATGAAAAAATAAATAAAAAAATTTTCCATTTTCATTTTCATTTTCTAAAACTTATTGACCCAACAAATAAGTTTATAAACATACTTAAATACAATTTTATTTTATCTTACAACCTTTCCAATACAAATCATTTCCAAAATTCGGCTAGTTCGGTATGTAAGTTTGGGAAAATATTATTAAGGTAAGGTGTGTTAATCCTTCAAATATGCTCATGCGAGAAAGAGAATTGATTGTACCATACCGTGAGCTTTGTAATAAATAGTTGGGTAGATTTGTTCCCAAAAATTAGTTTGAGGTTCCTAATTCAAAAAATTAAAAAATTTTTATAAAAAAGTTTGAAGAAAGAGAAATACTCAATTGATAGAATGAGCTTTGATATAAATTCAACTTCTAATATCTTTCTTTACGGTTTGACTTTGAATTTATGATAAAATGAGCTTTGAACCCATCAACAAACTAGCTCAAAATAGTTAACTTACATATAAACACCATAATAATCTATAGTAAATAAGCAATGTTTAAATTTTTAACACTATGTTCCATCTTAATACATATTTTCTATAAAAATAATTATCTCAAATACCATAGCTGGAAATGAAACATCAGAAAATGGATGTAATTCAAAAAATGAAACCAAATTCAATTAAAAAATATATATATATATATATTCTGATACCTTTTAGTAAGAGTGCATGTGCGTGCAAGGTTCGATATCTCTTGCAAACAGCAAAGATTCTAGTATCACTGCTAAAGTAGTTTAATTATATGTGAGAGAGTACCATATAGATAATTTTGTTACTCAGGGCCACCTCCCTAATAAAATAATAATGACACATCGCAGAAAACCTTTGGAATCAACTATGCTCATGGACCTGTTATCGACAAATTAAAAAAAAAAAAAAAAAAAAAACGAAACAAAACAAATTTGCACATGTACCATTGATATGTGCATCTAGTTGGTTTGCCCATTTGACACATTCTCTAAGCTTTTTGCATAGGGACGGTGATGAGGGAGATTCGATAGAGGCGGCTTAATTTCCTCACTCCCTATTTTATTTAGGAAAACTCATTCTATCACGTGTTTGTTTCGAAACAAATAACTAAGATATCGGTATTAACATTTAAAAGTACATATTATAATATATTAATTAATTAACCAAGTTTCTTTTATATATATATATATATATATATTTTAAAAAAACAAGTTAAAGTAATTTGCGCTTATCATGCTCCCTTTTTTTAAGGTCGGGTGCATGCAGGTAATCAGATTGGTGGATAAAATTGCTAGCATTTAATGCATCTGGTTTTCTCTCTCTCTCTCTCTCTCTCTCTCTGAAAAGAAAACGAAAAATCCTGGATCTCAAACTGCCTTAGCCTAAAGGGCTGCATTGTGACCAATCTAGAAATGGTCCACTAAAAAACAACAATAATTGTAGAAATATCTCTCCTTTATTTTATCGAAATACAGATTTTCATCATGCCCTTATACCTAGAAAGGACAAAAGCATTATCAAATTTTGAAGTTACCAAAAAAAAAAAAAAAATAGAAATAAAACAGTAACATTAACATTATAATTATATGGTTAACAAGATACACAGAGCCACAAAGCCTACAAACTAATTGTAAGATGTTAGAAGCTAATGTAAATTGCAAAAGTTGATTATTGTATATGTCCTTGTCCCTTGGTGTTTCAGACAGCTAATAAAATCATGACGAGAAGAAATTAATTTGAACCAAAAGTGTACATATGCAATATCTCAATTTTTTAACACTATGTTCCATCTTAATATATATTTTCTATAAAAAATAATTATCTCAAATACCATAGTTGGAAATTAAACATCACAAGCTGGATATAATTCAAAAAATGAAACCAAATTCAATTAAAAATTAAAAACAATATTCCGATACCTTTTAGTAAGTGTATGCAAGGTTCAATTCCTTTGCAAACTGCAAAGATTCCATTATCACTGCTAAAGTAGTTTAATTTTGAGAGAATACCATATAGATATATATATATATATATATTTTTTTTTTCCTGGTTGTACCATATAGATAATTTGATTATTCAGGGCCACCTCCCTAATTAAATAATAACGACACATCTGAGAAAACCTTAGAACCTGTCTTTGACAAATTAAAAAAAACGAAACAAAACAAAGTTGCACATGTGCCATTAACATGTGCATCTAGTTGGTTTGCCCAAATGACACTTTCTTCAAGCATTTTGCATAGGGATGGCGATCATGAGAGAGGTTTGGTAGAAGCAGATTAATTTTCTCGCTCCTGGTTTATTAAGGAAAAGGCTTGCTTCATAACAGATAACTAAGATCCAAGTACTAAAATTTAAAAAGTACATAATACAATATGTTAGAAGTCAAATCCTTATACCACTAAATTAAAAAAAAAAAAAAAATTTAATTGCTATAGATCCGAAATTGTATTGATAAGTAAATTGATTCGTCAAACACTACATTTTTATTTTTTGGCTAAGTTATCTAGAAGTACTCATATTTAAAACATAAAAGTGCAATTTCATGTGTCCCGATAATTGCCATTTGATGGCCTGCAAACAGGCAAGTCGTGATCAAAAGCAGGAGGAATCCTTAAAACAGGATTAAGTTCAAAGAAATTGACTGGCTTCAGGTCAAAGCTTGATGTCACCGTGGGCATTATAGGAAAATCCTCCTGACATGGTATGTGATGGAATCCCATGGTGTACCACAACACAATGTCCTTGTTCTCAATCGGACGGTTCCTAATCATCATCATCATCATGGAGATCAAATTTAATGAAAATAGAAAAGCTTAATACTAAGACTCCGTCTGGATTATACATTCAAACTCCATAATTAAATAATAAATTTAAGTTTTTATGAGATAAAATATTTATTAAAAAAAAAAATAGTCTGAAAAGTGAGCGTTTGATATGAGATGTTAAACAGGAGTTAAAAATAATGTATTTTGTACCTCTCAGACCAGGCAGCAAGTGTGTCATCTCCCTTGCTTTGATACGTCAAAAGCCCACCAGCCCATTGCTCCTTCCGGTTATAGGGAGTCACCCATATCTATCATGTTTAATACAACATATATATATATATATATATATATATAAAACAAATTTTAAGTGTAGATTAAAATAAGACTATGTTAAACTTGTATAAGAGAAGATAAAATTATTATTTATCTTGGGGTAAAAAAGAGCACCTGATTGTTTGTGAAAGCACTTCTAATCTGAGGAGGGTCAAATAAATCAAGCAAACTAGCAGCAGTTCTACCAGGGACAAGTTTATAACCTGTAGGGTTTCCCAATCTTGACCGGCGAGAGGGATTAACCACGTGGAACTCCGATGGATTGTGGAGGTTGAGCTTAATCTTTGCGTCGTTTTCGGTCTTGGCTATGTGTCTCTTAGCTTTTAGGTAGCTCTTCCTTGGTGACTCACCTGGCAAAGACTCTTCCTTCACTAGATTTACCTTAGCAAATGAGTTGTTTGGTCCGTCTATGTCCACGTCAAGGTGGAATGTCACGAAGTGATCATGCACAACCCCAATAAGGTTTTCGGACACCAGAGGACTACTAACTTCTTCATGATTCGCCATTGTCTCTACATTTTCGTGTGGAGTCCCTTTAACCATGAGCATTCCCGAGAGTCCGACCTATCAGAGAATATCATATCAAAAACTAAAGTTAGAGAAGAATTAAGGCGCCTTTAATGATGATCAAGGTAGAGCATACTAACCTTGACCTGAATTAAACCATCTGTTTGGAATTCCCAATCGAAAATGTAGTCATAGTTTCCCACTGTAGCGGCCATCCGAGCCACAAGTGTTACCTTCCTTCTAGCTTCATTAATCTGTTCCAATTTAACTCGACTCAAAATTTATAATTGTGCATGATTAAAGTAAAACTTTCATTTATCTAACCAAAATTAAACATATTAAGTTTTACGTAACACCTCATATGACATATGAATTGTCATTTTTTATTAATATGCTTATCACATAAAGTAAAAGTATCTATCATTAAAAAAAGATAATAACTCATTGTCACGTTAATTGGTACTCAAAGTTAGAGTTCATGTCCCTAGTACTATCCATTAAAATTTATCTTGTATAGCGCTTCAGAAGATTCGGAATTAATGTGTGAAGTTGCAATTATTGAAGATAACTATATATTGATCCATCAAACAAATAGCATTGTTTTAATTAGATTCGGTGCTTTTATGGACCACAGAGAAAAGTACCTGAAAACCAGGGAGAAGAGTCTCTGAGTGTCGCCAGATAATATCACCAGCATATCTTTCAAAAATACAAATCATGTTGGGCTGAATATAGGGCTTAGCATCTGAGGTCACAAAAACCCCGTCCATATAGTACGAGTACTGTGGACAATCATTCAAGGGCACAAGTGGTGAGGCTGCAACCCCAATCCCAAACTCACCCACATCCATATATGTCTTAAAGTACCAACTCTCATCTAGATCCATATACGGCACAAAGAATTCTGAAGCAAACCCCTTGTACATCACATTTCTTAGCTCCCCGGTCTCCGAATCCCAAACCCTGGCTCGTGAAATCACCAAGCCCGCTCGTTGGTCGGCCTTGAGGTGGAACTCCCAATTGGCCCACTTCACGACGTGCCCGTCCTCAACACTAAAACTCGGCCCATTGGGCTGCTCCATTGATATCGGGTTCAGTGGCCTCATCTCGGGAGGCTTCTCTTGGGCCGAGTAGCGGTAATCGGTGTTGGCCGCCCTCGGGAGTGGGATTGCCCGGCCCGAGTCGGTAAATTTCACCACCTCTCTCTTATCAGGGTCCACCGTCATAACAAGGCCCTCGATGGGCCTCATGAAGTAATTGGACGTGTTACCGCTCGAGAAGCATATGACCTTGATGACCCTCCTCCCTTCCTCGTCGGGCCCGTACCAGCCCGCCGAGGGCGTGATACAAATCAAATCCGAGAAGGCCACACCTCTAGCACCAATAGACTGGTTCAACTCGGGAAACGAAACCGCTGCCTCCAAGGCCTTGGCCATATCATCCAAGGACAACATCGGGTACCCGGAGCTCGGGCTGATCTCGTGGCGGGTGACCCGGCCCAAGCCCAAGTCAACGGTGACCAAGTGAGACTTACCATTGAGAAGAGCAATAACAAAGGCCTTCCTTGCAGGAATGGGATCACCTTTTTTCCATCCCAAGACTTGAGACTTGTAAGGTTCATCCAAAGTCAAGGAATGAATTGCAGGGAAATTAGTGGAGGAGAAAGGTTGGTAAGAGAAGAGAATGGCTCTGACCCTGTTAATTTCTTCAAGTGTGAGTGGATCTAGTGGGTGCTGAGGGATCTCATTGAAGTGGTCAATCTTTGATTTGAACCAAAAGTTGGCCGGTTGATCTTTATCAGACGAGAGACTCAGTATGTTACGTCGCTTCAAGTTTGAAGGAAGCCATAAACGTGAAACAATGAAGATAACTAGGAAAGAGATGAGCAAAGTTGTTAGTTTCTTCATATTGGATCTGATCTCCTTCCTCTCTGATAAACCCACTGAATAATTAGATTTAATGGACAAATTTGTACCCTCCGCAAAAATAAACTCCTTAATAATGTATGGGACCCATATTTTTCGTTTTTTTGGCTGGGAGCCCAATTTGGACTTATTATGGTGATAATGACTCCTTTAGTCAAAAGAGCAGTTATTCGTAGTCAATTGCTATTTTCTAAATTATTTATTTTACTTTGTTGATGACAACTTGAGTCCCTAATTGTTTGTCTTCTTTTTTTCTTTCTTTTTTTATATACGATGATATTTTAATATTATATTTAAGATAAAATCAGACGTAAAATTATTGTTAGAATACACATGTAATCACTTATAATTTTTTTTTTTAAGAAATCAAAGTTGATAAGAAAAAAATCTCACAATAAAAATTATACAAAATTAATATTAGGATTTTTTTTCCCCTTAATCATGTCAAAGGAATCCTATTTTATTGTTTTATGCTGTATATTTCTATAATCAAGACGTCAAAGCCAACGATACAAGTGACAAAGAACCAGTCCAACACATAAACTAATTAAAAAAAAAAAAAACCCCCCGAATATAGAAGCTTAGTCAATATGCAGATCTAAGCAAGCAAACCAATATTTGGTGCGGGTGCATTCACATAAATTTGTAAAATAAGAAACTGAGAAAACCAAGAAATTAAGCGTGGCCGATATTGAAGACAAAATATTTAAATAAAAAAGCATGGCCAATGAAGATATACTATTTAAATCTCCCTGATAACCAACCAAAATATTTCAAGCATTAATTTCCTTTTTTTTTTTTTTAATTTTTTGGTTCCTGTGAATTCCGATAATTCAAGCATTGAATTATTCCTTTTTTTTTTTTTTTTTACTTCTTCTTCTTCTTCTTTGTGCGCCTTCGCTAAAGTCCAAAATGTCCTGCGTGACGAGGTAAATTTGGTTTTTTTTTTTTTTATAGAGGAAGGTAAATTTGAGTTGTTAATGAAAGTGACTTGTATCGTTTGGTGTAGGGGTGGCAATTCGTGTCACGTGTCGGATTCATGTCGTGTTTGAGCCGTGTCGAATTTTTTCTTCTCCAACCCGAACACGACCCGTGACACGAAAACGACACGAAACCGCGACACGAACACGACACGAACCCGTAACGGCTTAACACGACATGACACAAACTGGACCCGTGACACAAACTTGACCCGCGACACGAAATTGACCCGAAATTGACACGAAGTTGATACGAGGCACGAAAATTGACCCGAAATTGACCCGAAATAGTGACCCGAATTTTGACCCGAACTTGACCCGAAATTGACACGAAAAATAACGGGTCCAACCCGAACACGACCCGTTTTTTTTTTTTCGTGTCAAATTTTCCCAACCCGAACACGACCCGCTACCTATTTTTCCCAATCCGAACCCGCGAAATTCGTGTCGTTTTCGAAGTCGTGTCGTCGTGTCGCGACCCGTATTGCCACCCCTAGTTTGGTGAATTGAAAAATGACAAGCAGGTGGGTCCCCACGACAAGTCAAGTTGACTCAGTCCAAGGGGGGTTGAATTCGTAATTATGTGGATATCAATCTATTTATTAATAGTTCAAAATGACCCTTTAAATTTGTTTATTTAAAGACTAATTCATTACTTTTTTTTATAAAACATAACAATGAAATGTTTAAGACCAGTTTATCCTTTTGTTTTAAGTAAACGACATAACATAAGCTGTTGGCGTGTGTAGTTTTTCTTCTATAAATATCGTTTCCACTAACCGACGGAGAAATATAAATGGTTAATTATAAACTTATGAATTTTAATTTCCATTATTTCTCAATTTTTTCAGACATCTTTAAAATATTCATCGCATTCACAAAACTTATTTCAATTTCAGTATAGTGTATAACAATGGAAAATTTTGGGTATGAAATAAAAATGATAATTTTTGAAGAACGTTGTTGAGGTCGTTTTTCAAATTGTACTTTATTATATTTTTAGATTAATTTATTGTAAATACAAGAATAATTTCAAATTGTGTTTTGGTATGTTTTATGAAAAAAAAAAGAAAATGAAAATGAGAAAACAATTTTAAATCATTATTCTTTAAAAAAAAAAAAAACCATTCTCACCATTATTTTTTTCATTTTTAAAGAAGTTGCTAAATTATTTTTCATTTCCTTCATAAACATGTTTTGTTTCGTACCTCAAAAGACATTTGGAAACATTTCTAAAAGTACACTTTAGAAACAATACTAAACACCATGAACCCCATCGGTCTGAAATCCTCTACAGAATTTTCTGAAAACCTCCAGGTACCATTTTCATGCATTTTTTTTCCCTCGTCAACTTTAGACTAACAAAGTCATAATGAATTGATTTTCCTTCCTCAACAATCGTATCTTCACCCACATTTCTTGACAAATCATATGTTTGATCCAAAACGGGTTTGAAGAAACCTGGGAATCAATATTAATTTAGACCGAGTTTAGCTTTTGTAGAGATGCAAATTGTACATATGTGGTCATAATTTAGTGCATTTACATTCGAATATTTTCTTGAATTCTCGTTTTAAAATACACGAATTTGAATAAATAAAATAAAATAAAATAAAGAGCCAAAAAGAGGACTTCAGGGGAAGAAAAAAAAAAGGTCTTAATTAGAGAGAGAGAGAGTGAATAAATGATAGACCATATAGCAAGGATCAAAAGGACTTGAAGACTGAGTGAAAAATACAAAACTTTGCTCAAGGAATAACCACTATTCTCTTTTCTAAAGTTAAATTGTAAGAGAGAGAGAGAGAGAGAGAGAGAGAGAGAGAGAGGAGGTTCAATCTTATTTTTGATTGGAACAATATCCTTCTTAAGTGGACGAATAACAATAAATAAGGTTTTTTTTTAGTGTCAAGACTTTAAAGCTTAAAACGGGTTCTTTACAGGAATAGGCATATCACTATGTGCTTTCGAACATATTCTCTTTATTGTTCATGCTCAATTAGCCTCAAGAGGGCTCGTTACAAGTGTTGGAAATAATGTTTGTACTGGGTTAGCTTTTAATTTGTTTTGTAAGCAAAGAATCAATGTTGTAAGATACTGTGTGACGGTTCTTATTAGGTATCCCAATGAATATTGGTTTGTGTAAAATTCAATTTTATTTTAGAATTGAATGTGCTTACAAGGTCGACATTTTCACGATGAACGAAACCATAATATCCAATTACCTTTGGAAGAAAACTTGAGGGAATGGAGAACTCACGCGAACTCATTCGGCGGGGTTTGGAACATTGGGATTGGGTGTTTGATTGCCTTGAGAGTATAAATTTGTAGCAATAAGTATTTCATCAAGTAAGGTATAAGAATGCCAGGACTAAAAACACATGGTTCAATACCTAGATTCATTCTCTCAAACATTATCCATATATAGTTCATAGTTTCCCAACAAATATAGATATCATTATTAGTTCATATTTTCCCAACAAATTTAGATATCATTCTCAAAACTTGGAAGACAATATGGAAAAAAGTTCATTCTTCTATCTCCTTAAAACGCCTCCTCATCTCCATGATCTCCTCTTCAGTGTATTCCACGTCCGAGTCCGAGTTCTCTTCACATTTCTCTTCAGGTCCCTCCCTACTCACCTCTTCACACAGTTTACCCTACATATCTTCTGCTTGCTTGCTAGAGGGTGTGCGGTACGTACGAATCAATAACATTAATTTGGATTGAGCTGTTTAATTAATTAGCTTTTGTGCAGAAGCAAATCGCACATCATTCAATATAGTCATAATTTAGAGCATTTACCAGCTACTCTCTCTCATTTCCTGGAGTCTTTTAATCTCTTGATTTCAATTTCACGAATCTGAGTTTATTTATTTTTTAATTTTTAAAAAAAAGGCCAAAAAGAGTGACTTTCAGGGGAAAAACCAATCCAATCCAAAAAGATACCTAAAAAGGGATAGAAATTCGAAACCTTTTATAGTCTTTAGTTATTTCCCATGTCCTTGCTAATTCATCTAGAGAAGAGGTAAAAAGATAAATAAAAGGACGGCTAACATCCTCTGTGTTTCCCAAAGTAGCAACGGTCCTCGTCAGAGATTTTAGACAAGTCTTGATATCCTAAAAAGAAGAAGAAAATGTACTGAAGATACAATTAAAAGATAAACATAGCCAATACTAAAGTGAATTACCTGAAAACTAGGAGTGTAACCATCTTCACCACCCTCATTTGCATTCTGACCATAGTTCTCGGCATCCTTTTTTTTAAAAAGATTTTTGTGCAAGCAAAACAAAAAAGCATGAATATTTATTTCCAAAAAGAATGTAAAAAGACCTTTACAAAGAAAATAAAACCACCTTGACATAGGCATCATACATTTCTTTAACTATCTTAACGGACTCACTAAATGTACCAACCTCCAAGGGAAGGATCAGAACATGCTGTGCAAATACAAACGAATCAGATATACTCTAAACAAAATTATGCCTTACGAAAATGAAATATGAAGAAAACTGCCACATTATAAATCATGCCTGCTCAGCGAGTTTTTTTTCACTGGGGGATTGAAAGCAAGGGAAGGAGTCTGATTTTCTTCAAATTGTGTGTCAAACAGGGTATGCTGCAGTCAAAGGGGGCAATGCTGTAGCAAAGTAATGATAAGTCGTTTTATTTGGTGATAGTGGCAAGTCGTTTTTGTTAAAAGTTGAAGACTTGCTATTATAGAACTGATGAATTGTCGTTTCTTTGTTTCTAGATTATTTCTATATGTTAGCTTTAGCTTGGCAAAACTATGTCGTTTACTGGGGCTTCAAAGCCCTTGGTTTGTAACATCTTTTTGGCTCACACTTGAGTATTGGGTTCTTTGAGATTTTGAGAAGCCAGAGGTGCGCCTCTTCCTTTCTTCAGCCATGGATTTGGCTTTCTAAGCTTCTTGCTGCGTCAGGCAAGGTGACAGATGTATTCATATTCATAATATCCATCGAAATAAAACAAAAAGAATAATAATACTAGTTACAGTAAATAAACAAATCTTGATTGGATAATTGTCAAGCCAATACTACTAAATATCAGTGGTTGCATGCATAATCAAGCGGTAATTCTGTCCTGACTCCACCAAAAGGTGCAAAGTTCAAATCCTAGATCCCCAAGTTTAAAAACAAATACCACTAAATATATATATACATTAAAAAAAAAAAATCTATCCGAGACAATGCAATTGTAAATCCATGAATGCCATGCAAATAACGTTCATTTTCAATACCTCAAGGGAAGAAAAATATGGACATTGCCCCATTGCACATTGAAAGCTTAAAATATATACCTTCGACAAAGAAATGCGCCTGTAACAAGCACCGGCCTTGCAGAGTGCAGCAGACACTGCCCAATTCACATTTCTAGCAAGCTAAAGAGCCACAAGGACAAAACAGTCAGGAAAATTAAGAAAAAATAATAACAACAACAACAAAAACTATAATAATAATAACTAATGAAAAGTCATGTGGTTAAAATTAGGCTGGCACTATGCTGCTGCTCTGCACCTTCTTAAGTTTGTTCCGGGAATTATCATCAGTAGAAGTTCGGACCAGATCTCGCACCCCAGCCCCCGTGCGCGATGAACTCAGGCCGCCCCACCGGAATCTCGACGAACCTGATCTTGCACCCCGCCTCCGAGCACGACGAACTCAGGCCGAGAGAGATCGAGGCCAGCCCACCCAAATTTGGGTTTGCTTTGGAATGGAGAATCTGGGTTTGCTATGGAGAATGGAGAGAGAGAGAGAGAGAGAGAGTGATAGAATTTTAATTTTTTTATGATTTTTTATTTTTAAATTAATTATTATTAAATTACTAAAATATCATTTTAAATTAGGTCATATGTAATATATATGATTAATTTTGTTAGAAATTTAACGGAATTGAACAAAAAATAACTATAATGACCAACATTTAGAAAGTTTCGGTTCGTCTTGGCCAAAAATAGTAAAACATGAATCAAATCATCACCTTTTAAAGAATTCATGATTATTTGGATCAATTATTTATATATATATATATATGTGAGATTTTTGACATTTTTTTAAAACCTTTTTCTTTGCCTCTGATTACACGATTCAATATTTATTTAAGGGCTGACGATCATTATGACAATAAACTATATAGAAGATTGTAGGACCTTTCATTTCTCACAATATATTTCCGTTTCAATTTCCAAGAAAATGATTTTTGGCATGCTTACACGAAATTCATGTATCAAATATAAGGAGAAGAGAATTTTTAATAAGAGAATATGATGTTTTTCAAGGTTTTTTAATAGGAAAATAGTAATTAATGCTTGAAAAGTTAATCCTTCCATAGAAATGATTTTTTTAAAGACCGTAAAAATGATATTGATGAATAGGTTTACTGAAATACCTTGGAATAAAGAAAGGATTTTTAGACTGCTCTTTCTCTTTGTGGGGTGTTTATGGTTTTTAGAAGGTGTGCCTTTGAGAGGGCTGGGAACAGGCGGCAGTGCCTTACTTGTCGTTGGTTTTTTGCCCTAAAGATGAAGATCTAACCATCGCGGGAAGGTTACTAGGTATGTAAGTGACTATAGGGTTGGGAGGCCTGTGTTTCGACAAAATGGAGGAGGGGAAGGATCGTGGCTTTGACGGCACTTTCAGGCTGTCTATTTTGACTATGGAGGTCATCTTTTCACCTACGGCTTTTCCGGTGTTGGTAGATTTTCATTTTGTTTTGGTATGTTTGTGTGTAGGTGTAATAACTACATATCATACGCATATCTGCTTCTGTTTGCTATTTTGTTGTGTTTGCTTTCAGTTCTTAATAATATCGATAGTCTTTCCATCATCTGGACTCGTGGTTTGTTCGTTAGATTTAGATCTTGGCGATTTGTTGGTCCTGCTAGACTTGTGGCAATGTAGGGTGTTTGGTGATATCTCCGATCTAAAGTTGTGGTCCCAATTGATCCGCAATTTCCATTGTTGGTTGGGGCTTTGTTAAGTAGAGCTTGGTGCATGCTCGTTTCTAGCGTGTCGATGTACTTTCTCATTTTCGGTCAGACTTGCACCATTCCCACTGTACGTCAGTTGTTTGTACCGATGGTTGAAGGTTATGACCACACAATTACGGGATCTTTGAATTGTATTGTTCAGTTTGTAACTCTTTATTAATGTTAATGCATTTTTCCCTTCAAAAAAATAAAAAAACCTTGAATAATCCCTTTCAAAAAATGTGGAATTATCGATTGGATTATTCTCCCCTACACCCCTTCAACTATATGGTCATTTTTACTTTGTCTCTCGAATTTTAAAAACCCCCTCATTAACACTTATGGTATGTTTACTTATTAGAAGTAGGGAATGAGAGTAAAGAATATAAGTCAATCCCTTGTTTACTTGCTCATTTTTTTTTTTTTTTTGAAATAGAAGTGAGAATGGTGGGTCCCACACCAATTTGGGATTGAGGAATGAGATTGGCAATCCCATGCCCCTCCTGATTATGACTCTCATTCCTACTATTAACATTAAATTATTATTTTATCCTTAGTTTATTTGTAAAAAAATTGTATTAAAAAATAATAACAACCTATATTAATTAATTTTATTAACTAAATTTAATATATTTTAATTAACATAAGATTATATAACTATCCTTATTACTATTAACGTTATTAGAGTAATAAAGAACTTTTTTTATCATAATATATTATTATGTTTCTATTTTATATTTTTTATACTTTACTTATTTTAATTCATTGTTTTTTTACTCTTTTTAATTTTTTTAAACAAAAAATTACACAATTTAATTTTATTACCTTAATATCATAATGATTATTTTACTTTTGATTTATAGTATGATAATAATAAAAAAAATAATCATTTTTTTAATTTTTGAAAACACAATAAATAAAGGGGTATACAAATAAATTTATAGCAACTAACTCCGATTGTTGTTCTAAGTAGACGCATAAATGAGATTGACAGTGATTTCGACTCTGATTCTTGGAATCTTAGTAAAATAATATATTCTGACTCCGAATCCTGATTTCGAATCCAGCCCACTCCGAGTCTCATCCACTCCGAATCTCATCCACTTCAATTAATACTCACTCTGATTACGCGTAAGTAAACATGCCATTAAATTTTAAATTATTCTCACTTGATCAATTTTGTTACTTTTTATGTTAAAACAGATGAAAAAGGGTTAGTGCATAATAAGGAAAGTCAACTCAATCGCAAAAGTGAATGATAGGTGAGTAATTATGTATATTTGGCATGTAATATATATATATATATATATATTATATAACTTGGAGAAGGGGGATTCGAACTTTATATATTTTGGTGGAGTTAGATAGGTTATACCTACAACCATTAGCATGTAATATTAATGTATAATATATGTTATGTATTCTTGTAGATAGTTTCCTTTGTTATGAATTGTGATTATAGTTTTCCTTTTGTCTAAATGCTAGAAGCATTATATTATAGTGCAGTAGTCTTTCGTTCTAATTTCTTCTGATTAAAAAATAACCGAAAAAAAAAAATCATATCATCGTATTTAACTCCTTTTTTTTTTTTTTTTTTTTTCTATTTGTTTCAAACATTACAGTTTCACCCAAAAAAAGGTGACATTAAATGAAAGTTAAAAAGATAAAGTGTGAGTTATTAAACTTCAAAAGACAATGAGAATGACAGTATAGTTGAGTACCATAGGTGAAATTGATCCATTATTTGTTATATGCCTATATGAGTATATTGGATGGATAATATGATAGTATGCATATTTTTATTCTAAAAAATTATTGTTCATGGTTGCAATCATAAATTTGGGGGAATGGAGATAAAAGAAAGAAAGAAAGTCCGAATCTTCCTAATTACAAAAATAAATAAATTTTTTATAAAAAAAAAAAAGGAAAGAGAGAAAGAATAAACCATAACTTCCAATTTCCTTTGTAAGAAAACTTTGAATGAATGGAGAACTCTCGTGAACTTATTTGGGGGGTTTGGGACTTGGGATTGGGTTTGCGTGTTTGATTGCCAGAGTAAATATTGTATTTTATAAAAGTAATCAAAAATCATTTATACAGACATCAATATATTTTAATAATTATCTGAAAAAGTTAGAATTTTTAACTTTTGCTTTTAGTTCATACTTCTCCTTATATTAACTATAAGCAAAAGTAGAAATTATGACAAAAGCACGGCAATCTCAAACTAACCCTTAGTACGGTAGCGTGATATTTCCATATAATAATTTTTAATAAAGGAAAAAAAAGCATATGACCACACTTAACTCCTTCTTTTTATGTTTGTTCTTAACAGAAATTATAACAAAGAAATGCGAGACTAATTCAAAGTTCAGGGAATAAAGTGTAAGTTTTTATAGTTCGAGACAATAAGAATGACCCTTTAGTTCGAAAGTCATAGGTGAGATTGATCCTTAATTTGTTTTATTTGTGTACGAGTGTATTTGGGTGGATAATATTAGTCTAAAAAATTTCCGTTTATGGTGGTTGCAACCATAACCTGATGGTAATTTTATACATGACTCCATCATAGATGTAGAGTCTGAATCTCCCTACTCTTAACCAATAGAGAGATCTGTAATAAATTTAAAAAAAAAAAAAACCCACATGTACAATAGAGTTTTTATTTGATTTCCAGCTTCCTCAACTTGTGTAGAGAGATTTTCTAAATTTGATGATCAGCTTGACTACTATGTAGCACTAAGAAGATATTGATTTTGTTTTTGGTTATTTTGTTGATTGGAAATAAAGATAAATTGCCAAGAATTAGAAGTTAATCAGCTAGGGCTAAATACATTAAACTCTGATCACCATCAAAGAACTTATTAAGTACGTACCTAAAGAACATCATGATCACTAATTGCTTCATGTTGGATATTAATCAGGAACAATCAAGATTTTTAAACTAGCCACCTAAGTTAACTTACTAGTAAAGCTAATACGTATATTACTTCAGTAGCAGCAAGTTGGAGCGGGGGAGGGGGGAAAAAAAAAGAACTTTGTTTTGGTATAATTAATTAAAAACTTCATTTTTTTTTAGCTTAAAATTTTGGCCGGATTATCACTCTCTTGTTCATATATTTTTTTAAATTAAAAACGAAAAAAATTTCACAAATACAATAGTTTTATGACATCAAAAAACGACAACAGCCTAAAAATTACGAAAACCAAAAAATAAAATAAAATAAAAACGACATCTAGAACAAGCAACACGTAGAATGACAATTAACAACCAATACGGCCATATTATAACACAATATTCAACATACAACCTACCAACGTAGTCTCTACCATACTGAAATAAACGTTTAAAATTATAAAGAAGAAATTTTGGGACTTATCAATATAATTTTGAAATAATCAGATCCAATTTACTTGAAAATTGACCTAATTTTTAAGTAATCACTGTGGATCTAAACTCTAATGTCGAATAATACATTGTTCAAGAAAGATCTTTTTTATTGAGTTTATCGATCGGGTATCGAATAAAAAAAATATCCTATGTGGAGAAGAATAAAAAATTGAATAGCCATAATAAATACATGTCCAAAGCACATGTATGTAGGTAACAATTATAATTCACTCATTAATTATGTATCATATATACTCTTTGTTCGGTAAAACCATCCATCTGCTGTCACAGCTTTTTATTAGTACGGATTTACAGAAACTTGAAATCCGATTTTTCATGTATATTTGGAAGCCCAATTATGAAGAAACTTGTAATTATTATTGTTTTTTTTATGATCATTTTTGGAAAATGAAAGAAAGAAAACGTAACTATATATAAAGTTTACTAGCTATAGCATCAACTTATGATAATACTTTATTATCCTCTGAAAACTTGGTTAAGAAGACTCTCATAGAAGCATCAAATTATGTAGATTCTACGTAATCGAAATGACGGTTTTAATCCTTTTTTTTTTTTTAACTCTTAATAATATGTGTCATTTCCTCTTCTACCAAAAAAAAAAATCATTTTCCAATTACAATTACCCTTGTACCAACACTAGTTTATATAAGTGCATTGCACGTATTTATATATATTATAGTAAATAATATTGTAAATTTATATTTCATATAAGCTGATTAAAGCTCCAATGTCTTTAGTTGAGTATATATGTATGACTCTAAAAGTTTAGAAAAGTCGTAATTTATTAAATAATATTTTATTTCTTAAAAAATATCTAGTCTAATAATGTTATAAGAGAGAAATGGCCATTTATGTTATAATAAGACCATATTTATTTTGGTAACAGAGTAAGATTATATTTGTTTCTGAATCTACAAGATTAAAAAATAATAATAACTTCATAAATAATAATAAAACAGTATACTAAATCGCTATATTAGACAACATATCCATAATCCTTAGATATGAAAATATGATTCCATATGAAAAGTAACATTAACTATCCATAATATTTGGAGGTTTATTATATAAACTATTTGAAACATCAATGTTTGTGATATGATGATATACAAAACAAAATAAAATTTGTCATATATATATTTTTTTAAGAATGAGATACCTTCTAGTATATTCAAAAAAATTAGTAGTCTTATAACAAAAGAATAAATGGAGCAGGAGATATGTCAAATCTAAGGTTTATATAAGTAGAAATTTATATATTCAAAACAATTTGTTGTCTTCATCTAATGGTTCATTGCATCATCAAATTCATTGTCATTTTCTTCATTTTTTCTTGGGAAGGTTACGTGTTAGAGAAAGAAGACCTAGAATTTGAGATTAGAGAAAGAAAGAAAGAAAAGACGAAGAGACCGTAAGTGCACTTTGAAGGGGGGTTTAAAATTAAAAAAAAAAACGTTATCTGAAATACACTGTTTGAAAGCCAAAAAAGAGTACAGGAGGCTGATATAACCCAAATATAAATCTGTTATTCAATCATCAAAAAAGAAAAAGGCAATCAATATTGTGAAAATAAAAATTCAAAAAAAGACAATCCAAAGCAATCGTTTTGGATGACCTCTATTAACAATGTAAAGGAGAAAATATGTTCTTTGAGTTTGTTAGGATTAAGAGAGATTAATGCGTATTGATTACTTGAGATAGCGGTTGCGTGAAGAAGTCTAGTTACTTACAAGTATAAAAATTTCACAAGCAAAAATTTGATTCTCCCACAATTGTTTTGAATGATTGAGAACTAAACAACGCACGAACACATTTATAAGTGTTGTAAAAATATTCAAGAATTGCCTTGGACAGATATAACCGAAAGATGAATAGTTTTTGAATGATTAAAACCTTTCATTTAATAGACACAATTTTTAGTGAGAATTTACAATAATAATACATGATTCATTACAATAGAACATTTAAATGGATAGTTACAACCATTTAAACTATTTAAACCGAGTATGTATCGTTTAAAAGAAAGAGAAAAAAGTAGTTACATGCAAAAGCACGTTTAGTTTATAATATGATGATTTTTTTTATAACATTTATGTGCAACAAAAAAACTGAATATATAAATAAAACAAATAAAATTTTATTAATTTAATTATTTAATTTAATCATTATTAATCTTTTCTAATTGTTAAGAATTACGTCACAATTAATAAAACGTTTTCATAATAATCACTTTGACATAATAAATATTGGAAGATTATAGTCAAATACGTAAGAACATAGTTGAAACAACAATTTGAAATGACAAATTGAAATAGAAACGTATTTAACACATTTATATATGCTTTTCTTGGGATTTGAAAAATATGATTTTAGGGGGAAAATACCAAAAAAAAAAATGAAAAAATGTGATTATAAAAAATGTAAAACGAAAATAAAAAAGAGAAAAATAAAGCATTAGAGATTGTAATCAAAAACATATTATTAAATAATTTTGATCGAGACAAATTATAATAAAATATTTCCAAATGTATATTAGAATGTGAGTTTAGGTAAAAGGTAAATAAAGTATTAGAATACTGGGTTGGGGGGGGCGGGCAAGTTTAGAACGGCGTGAGAAAGTGGAATTTTTTTTGTAAATATTGTTTTAGGGGGGGGAGGGGGAGTGAAAAATAAGAAGAAAATGAAAAAAAAAAAAAAAAAATTAAAAGATACTTGGGCAAAAAATGTTGTCGGTTGGATTCAAACCCATATCCTCAGGGTGATTTTCCATCAATTAGACCACCTCTGTTTACGACAAAAATTTTGCAAAAGAAAAAGTAAAAACGACGACAAAGCAAGGTTTCAAAAACGACAATCTAAGAAAAACGTTTGGATGACCTAAACGTCAATTAGTGTAAGTAAAACTTGCTCTTTTAATATAGTTAGGAAGTTTCATCCATACAAACGTGTATATTTTAAATATATGAGTGTGTGTCATCTACTATATATACGATTTGGATGCTATAAATTGTAATTATAAGAAAGTTACTGCATATACTTGGTCCTTAGCTGGCTACATCATGCAATTTCCAAATAAAAGGTTATGAAGAATCCATTTAAGTTATTAAATTGTTGTTGCCCAAGTCAGCGATGAATCAAGAAAGAAAGTTCATGAATATTTGGCAACTAAATTCCTATAAGCAAATATTTGGCAACTCTTTTTCGTTTTCTAAAAAAATGATTTGGAATCCAATTATGTTTACATACAAATCTTTGAATGAGCTATTTATTTACCTAAAAAAAACTGAAATCTCTAGCAAAAAGAAAAAAAGAAAACTGAAATTATAGTTGGAAGATTTGTCATTATTTTAAAAATAATACCTCAGTTTAATATTGGAAATTTTACCTGCTGATAATTAGATATGCTTATTTATTTTTCGGTGAATTTTCCAATATAACTCAACTATATGGAAAAGTAAAAGAAAAAATGTA
Organism: Ficus carica; assembly: GCA_009761775.1. Lineage (NCBI taxonomy): Eukaryota > Viridiplantae > Streptophyta > Magnoliopsida > Rosales > Moraceae > Ficus > Ficus carica. The sequence goes on from CM019750.1 coordinate 1,467,504, forward strand.
GAAATTTCTGTCCCTAACAACCTTATAAAAAAGAAAAATTGTAGAAAAATTATGAGAGAAAATAGCATCTTAGGAGAAGGACCCGAGAAATAATGGTTCAAAGGTTCAAAAGTCATATTTTAAACCTTTTCGTTAATTTATTTTAATTTAGTTGTTGTCCTTTTAGTTGAAGGAAAAAAAGAAAGGAATATTCTAAAATACATGACTCATAAAATTCTTTTACAAGATATAATTCAGAATTAAGATTTTTTTCTCAAAATTTTTTTTTAATTTTTACAATATCAGAGCATCCCCAGTGCAAAAAAAGAAAGAGAAGAAAAACAACGATTTGTACCAAGATAAAATTTAAAAGATTTGAAAATGGTAAAAGAAAAAAAAACTCTAAATATGTCAGTTAAAATTATTCAGAAATGCCCCTCAAAAAAAAACTATTCAGAAATGGAAATTATATTTTTAAAAATAAAAATAAATTTTTATAATACCCAAAATGCTCAAGATTACCAATTCTCCTCACTTTCCTTCCGTTTTTCCCCTTTCCCATCGCCGAGTCCGAGAGAGAGAGACAGATAAACCAACTCCTCAACATACCACCCAATTTCCCTCCATTATTTTTTCTCTCCTCCAGAAAGGAAAATCAAAATCCTCTTATTTTCTCTCCATCCAAACACTCTAACTCCCACCAATCAAACCCCAAAACCTGGAGATTTTCTCTTCCTTCTGACGCAGTGTGTTTGAATTTAGTCCAGTCCTCCAGAAACCAAACCCTAAATCCCTAAAAAAAAAATAAGGGATTTTCCGGTACCCGAAGTGGCTGATCAATGTCACAACTGAAGACGATCTCTCACCTCGACAGCGTCGGAGTCCCGTCGACGCCGGGGAAGTTCAAGCAGGACAAAGCGCCGTCGTTTTGTCACCGTCTCCGGTGGTTCCACCCCTCCATATCCAGGCTCACCCTCTGGTCCTCCTTGTTCGTCGCCTTCATCGTCGTCTACTACCTCTTCTCCTCTCCTTCTCCGTATTCTCCTTCTTCCTCCTCTCCTCACCGATCACTCGGCGTTTCCTATGGCGGCAAGGACTGGGAGCGCCACGTCACCCGCTCCACCAGGAGGCACTCCTCGAAATCCGGCGGCGGTGGCGGCCTCACCGTGCTTGTCACAGGCGCCGCTGGCTTCGTCGGAACGCACGTCTCGATCGCCTTGAAGCGCCGTGGTGATGGAGTCCTAGGGCTTGATAATTTCAACGACTACTACGATCAGAGCCTGAAGCGCGATCGCCAGAAGCTTCTGGAGCGATCGGGGATCTTCGTCGTGGAGGGAGACATTAACAACGCCGAGCTCCTGTCGAAGCTTTTCGAGGTCGTGGCGTTTACGCACGTGATGCATTTGGCCGCTCAGGCTGGTGTACGGTACGCAATGCGAAACCCTAGCTCTTATGTTCATAGCAATATCGCTGGGTTTGTGAATCTGTTGGAGGTCTGTAAGTCGGCGAATCCGCAGCCGGCGATCGTCTGGGCGTCTTCGAGTTCGGTCTATGGGCTGAATTCGAAGGTGCCGTTCTCAGAGATGGACCGGACCGATCAACCGGCGAGTCTTTATGCGGCGACGAAGAAGGCTGCCGAAGAGATTGCTCACACTTATAACTATATCTACGGGCTTTCGATTACTGGATTGAGGTTTTCACGGTTTATGGACCTTGGGGAAGGCCGGACATGGCGTATTTTTTTTTCACTAAGAACATTCTCAAGAGGAAGCAGATCACGATCTTCGAAGCGCCTAATCATGGGACTGTGGCTAGGGATTTCACCTACATTGATGATATTGTGAAGGGATGTGTAGCGGCTTTGGACACGGCGAAAAAAAGCACCGGGAGTGGTGGGAAGAAGAGGGGCAATGCTCAGTTGAGGATCTTCAATCTGGGGAACACTTCGCCGGTACCGGTGACACAGCTTGTGAGGATATTGGAGAAGCTTTTGAAGGTGAAGGCCAAGACGAAGGTCTTGCCTCTGCCTAGAAATGGGGATGTGAAGTTTACTCATGCCAATATAAGTTTGGCCTACAGAGAACTTGGTTATAAGCCCTCAACCGATTTGGAGACTGGATTGAAGAAGTTTGTGCGTTGGTACGTCAATTACTATCAAAATTCCAAGAAGAGTTGGTGAATTCAAGGATGTGGATTTTCATTGGCGCCTATTATCTCATTCCATTTTGCCATCTTTGCTCAATTGCTTAATCATCATACTCGTGATAGTGTCATGAAGAGATTTATAGGGTTTAGTTTGCCGTTTGAGGGCACTGGGTTGCGGGGCAGTACTTGATAATCTCTATCAACGGAAAACTGGAGGGGTCTTGATTGTTTTTCCACACGTTGCGTGTTTAGCGAGTTGTTTCTAGCTTCAGGCGATGTACAGTTCATGACTGATAGACCAAAATGTTAATGCTGATTGGTGGATTAATTTTTATCTGGAAGTCACTTCAATAAAAACAGAAGCTTGATGCGAATTCAATTGCCTCCACGTTGCTTTATCTTGTGCTATTATATGTTTAAATTTTATTCTTACTTTCGTGTTGATCGATTTCATGTTTTGCATAATTAAACTTATAACTCAGGTACCTTGACTTCACAGCATTTCTTTTTAACGGTGTAACCGAAAGATAACATTTTTCCTAGTCGGGAAGCATAAAATTTTAGACTTTTACATCCTTATTTGGCAACTTGAATATTTGATGATTTACGGTGTTGGCCCTCTAGCCGGATTAAAGCCTCCACCAATGATTCATGGAACCTGGTTATTCGGTTTTTACGATATTTCACTCGTTTAGTTGCATTTCCTATGATAAGAGGATGATGATGGAGTGAAAAATTACTAAAGATATTCATTCAGAAACTTGTGTGACAAGCTTCTTTGTTAGATCTTGTTCTTATACTTCATTGTTACCCTGCTCTAGTGCCTCAGGGATTATTTTGTTGCGGTGTCTGCAATCTGACAGCTTGGTTGGTTTTTTTGTGTTAGATATTTTATCTTGTTATCATTTACTTGGTATAGCTTGGTAGGCTTTGCTTTCTTGGCCGTGAATTCAGTTGATCATTATGAACATCCTTCAATCTCGTTTACGGTAACTGAACCCGAAGCTGGTAAGAAAGAGCCAATTTATGCAATGCGGGCATTATATGGCTAGTCTACTTTCGTCCGGCTTAGACGAGAAAAAAAAGATATATATATATATATATTTGTTTTTGTAGGCACTGAAATGCAAAGATCAATACTTCCAAAAAAAAAAAAAGCAAAGATCAAGAATACTAGGAGATTTTTATTTTAGAAGCAATGCTGAAAATCTCCCAAAGGATGTCTTTCTGCTTGAGTCTTCTATTCCCTTCCCATTAGTTGATTTCAGTGTTCTGTTTGTCTTGATGATTAAGAGATAGTTACGCAACAATTACAACTTACCTTGTGAGGTAGAGTTTTTGTTGGTTAGCTACGTGTTAATGAAAAATTGACCTCATACATATCTTCGGTTGTAACCGGAAAGCGACTGAAGAAGTTTGGATTCAGTTTATTTGAATGTGTAGTAACTTTCTTGACGGTAGTGAGTGTCTTGTGGATTTTGTTATGTCAATTCTATAACCAATCTTCTTAAGATTGTCATACTAACAAGAAAGACAAGTGTAGGCAGTGGTTGCTTCTGATTAAAACATGTAAATCACCTACTGATAATACGTCGATTTTGACAAATGTGCCATCCATGATATTCATAATGTGTATTAAGTCACAATTGAAACTCATCGCCCTCGTACAAAATTCGACACATTTGCACTATTCAATGCAAACAAAGTCGAGTGAAGTTGATCAAAACCAAATGCGTTCACTTACGTGGCTATGATCTGACATCATCACTCTCTAATTCCAACTCCCACCAAGAACTGCTCCTATCAAGCTGCTCACAACCATCATCATCTTCTTCTTCATCATTAACACAACTCGCGATACTTTCCTTGTCATCCAAACCACACACACTCTTCTTCTCCGCCTCAGGATCATATCTCCACTCCAACCTCTCCAAAACATCGCGGTCCTTCCACTTCCCAATAACTGAAACCGCCTCCTTCTTAGCCTTTCCCCTCATAATCTCTGTCCAACAAAACCCGCTATCTGCAACCCTCTTCAAAGCCCCACCACTACCACCATCAACAACATGGTTCCCCACAACAACAGTCTTGATGCACCTCATCTTCGCCTCTTTCAGAATGTCTGCAAAGCCATAGTCATCGGACACGAGCACCAAACACTCAGCCCTCCTCTTGTCCATCACCTCCACCATGTGATTCCTCATGGCAATATCAGCAGCTTGAGGCCGATCCTCCACACTCCCAACCCGAAACCCGGCTCTCTCTAACTCATCTCTCAAGCGGTAACACCCGGCTTTCGGCGTCAAAACCTCCCTAGCAGCCCTCTTAAACTTCTCCATCTTCATTGAATACTTTGCCACCAATTTCACCCTCCTACTTCCTCTAGCAGATTCAATCTGATTCAACCTCTTCACATTCTCTCTCTCATGAATCTGTTTGAAGTGATTAAGAAGCTTTTCATGGTGATAAAAATTCCTTCCACAAACCCCACAATGGTAAGGCTCTAGTGGCTTGACCACACCCCTGTCCTCCAACTGATCCAAAGCTCTCCTCTCTCTTCTCTGCTCTCTAATGGCTTTCGGGACGGAGCTCAGTGAGTGGCGATTTGCGTAGGCTATCATGTCTCGGACGAACCCGAAAGACGAAGCGGTTTTCCTGAGCTTGAGAGCGGCTTCGTAGGGTCCAAATGGGTTCGGCGGTTTGTTGTCCAAATCCCAGAAAATCGCCACGTTCTTGGGCTCCGTTCTCGGCGCCGGAGAAGCGGATTCGAAACCTGGTTTTGGATTGATATGGAAGTTTTTGTTTAGTAGAGTGAGAGGGTTTGAGGACTTTGTTATTCTGGTTTGGATTCTGTGGAAAACTGCCATTTTTTCTGCGAGGAAGGCGTGATCTGGTATGGAACGGCGGGCGGCGCGTCCACGACTGCCCGGGAATCGGAGGCGGCGCGTGGCGGACTGCGCGACGCTAGGGCGGCTTGACAGAAAGACTGGAGAAGAAGCAGCTTTCGACGAATACAAAGAATTTTCTCTTATATCCCTTTTTTTCTTTTGCCAGTCCTTATATTTTGCTGAAATTATAAAGTTGCCCCTTCAATCAAAATAAATAATGTCAATGCCTCTTTAACTTTTTAAATGCAGCTCTTTTTTTTTTTTTTTTTGAACGAAGTTAAATTGCTAAAAGAAAAAATAAAAATAAATAGACTTGAATTTGAGCTATTACAGCGTTGGTTGCTGCTGTTTTTTTTTTTTTTTTTTTTCTTTCTTTCTTTTTTTCTTTCTTGCTTCTCGATAACTAGTTACAGAATACACTTTTCACGTGTCGAATAGACAATTAAAATAAAGAAAAAAAAATAGTCATGTGACATTTTTTGTGATGTAAATTTTATCTCCCTTGACACCTACCCTAACAGATAAAAAAGAGAACATGTGAGAGGTGTCAAAGAAATAAAAAGATTTTCCTATGGTTATTTTTTGTGATGTAAATTATATCTTCCTTAACACCTACCCTTTGTTAGGTATGTGACTCAAATTAGTTTTGAGTAACTTTCTCGTTTGTGAGTTTGGAAAAGTGTCAATTTTGTGTCACATTGAGAGCCTATAAATAGATGTATTATGTTAAGAGATATGTGTGGTTAGAAAAATAGAAAGGGTGTGTGCCTCCTTTTGAGAGAAAGTGAGAAGAGAGAGATAGGCAACGGGCGTAAGGGGTTTTGGTTAGAGAGAGATTGAGAGAGTTTGGTGAGTGTGTAATTATAAAAGTATTAGTGAGTTTATTCTCTCTCAAGTAGACATAGGTAATTTTGTCGAATTACGTAAATTTTTTGTTTTATCTTTATTTCTATTTTAGTTTATTTTTCTGTTGCGTTTCAAGTATATGGGTGTTTTCCCCTACGGGATTGTACCCCTGTGATTTGGACTCCCTGAATGTTGAGTAATGAAAACATGAGTAAGGGTCCTCTTCCATTCCACCTGTAAATGCTAGTAATTTATCATCAATCCCCTTTTCACCAACGAAAGAATATATATATATATATATATATGGGTAAGCAATTGTTGATACGGTAGTATTAGAAAAGAAAAGTCCTAAAGATAATACTATATTTTAGACATTTTTTTTTTAAAAGTGCAACTAAGAAATTAACATCAGAAGTACTATATTCTCCAGGATTGCTCACAAGCCGAAAGGACAGGAGAGTAGGACGAGTACTACTTGATTCTCTTTTTTCTAAGCAAAAGTTATAATAGTAAGAAGAAGAAAGAATGTGTGTTGTTTGTTCTTTAAATCTAGATCTACTAGCTATTGAACATCTGATCATAATTTTTATCTTCGCAAGTGCGATCAATGAGCTCACCATATAATCAGGAACATGACACATGAGAACACTGTGTAAAGATTGGAACTCAATGTGTGAAATTAACATTAGGTTGTGTATGCAACAACCAAACCCTTTTTTCGGTTACCAAAATAAAAAATCTATTCAAATTAAAAACAAAAACAAAAACAAAAAAATTAACGTGCGCCGTTACACCAAACGCTGACGAGCAGCTGAAGGGCATGACGGCGTCATAGCAAGAGGGCCCAGCCACGTGGGAGTCTTGCTCATCTTCCCGTCAATCCCTCGAATCAAATTTCAAGGATTCCCTTTTCCTCTCCCAAAATTTCTGCGACGACCCTTTATTCAAAATCACAGTTTTTCACACACAAGTGTTTCGATTGATCGAGATCGAACGAATCGAAACATGCGTATGAGTTGTTGTGTCATGTTTTTTGCCTGAAAAAACACCAACTTCTTCATATAATATAATAATATCAATTAGCAATGAAAGGCGTCTTCTCGGCGCCCGGTGATTACATCTACTTCAAGTCTCAGGTCCCTCTTCACAAGATCCCTGTACGTTTCTCTCTCCTCTCTCTCTCTCTTAATGTTTTTCCCCCTTTTCATCCGATTTCAGTTATGGGTTTTGACTCTTTAGGTTCGTTTTGAGGTTGGATTTGATATACATGAGTTTTAATTGGTGTTGCCATTTCTAATCTGGGTGTCTTGTTTATATCAATGAGTTTTGCTTGTCAAGTTGTTAAGAATTTTAGTATTTCAGCTTTTAAGCTTGGTGCTTTTGCTTGTCAATAATTACTAATGAAGTCGATAGAGAATTTTATGTGTACAGAATTGTAATTCGGTGTCAGTAAATTATTATTGGATTCGGAATTTTATGTAAATTGTAATGTGGGTATCTTCAATTTATTAAGGTTTTGTTCAATTGCCTGTTAGCTCACAGTCAGTGTTTGATTTTTACGAGTTGTGATTAGTGTAATGTTTTGAATTTTATGCAAATGATGCTACTTTTTAACTGCTCATGACTGTGCATGAGATTGATTGATGATGTGCCTTGCTTCCACATTTTCCTTTGTGTTCTTGCAGATTGGAACGAAGCAGTGGCGATATTATGATTTCGGTCCTAAAGTGGTTCCTCCGCTTATTTGCCTTCCTGGAACAGTAGGAACGGCTGATGTCTACTACAAACAGATCATGTCATTGTCTATGAAGGTGCTACATCTGATTCCATGGCCACTTTGTTTTTTTCTATCTCTTACTTGAGTGGTCCAAGCTAAGGTTAATGTTTCATTATCAGTCTATCTTATTCAGTTTCCGCATGAGGTGTATAACTTTTGTCTCAATTTTGCACGATCCTCTTGAAGGTACTCCTGAATTATTTAGTTATATTATCTAGAAACTATAAGTCATTGGAAATCTTTGTAAGCTTGAATGTCTGCATGACGTGTAATTTTCTATGCTGTCACAATGAAATTTGCATTATCACAAAATTTTTGTATGCTTGTATGTCTGCATGACATGTAATTTTCTTTGCTGCCACGATGAAATTTACATTATAACAAAAATTGCCTACCATATATTTCGAAATTTTGCAGGGTTACCGAGTTATCTCTGTTGATATTCCACGGGTATGGAATCATCATGAGTGGATTCAAGCATTTGAAAAATTTTTGGATGCTATAGATGTTCACCATGTAAGTTCTTCATATTTGTAGGGTATTTTTTCTAAAGACGTTCTATTTATTGGTTGAGACCATCTGGCTACAGTTTAATTGCAAGATAGGCGGCTCCCTTCTATCACTTTATGTGATGCTTGAAGAAGATTCTGGATAAAAAAAAAAAAACCGCTTTATTCATACAAACAACTCATCTTTCTTGAAAAGGCCGTGTCAACTTGTATTAATGTAAAACTTCACTTTTCACATCACTGTTGATATTGGTTACTGACAAATCAAGTAAACTGATTCATCTCTTTCTAGCAGATACATCTTTATGGTACATCCCTTGGTGGCTTCTTAGCTCAACTTTTTGCCCAGCATCGTCCAAGACGGGTTCGATCATTGGTACTATCTAATTCCTTTCTGGACACTCGCAGTTTCTCTGCAGCAATGCCATGGGCTCCCATGTATGTCTTTTTTTTTTTTTCAATTTCACATGATAGTTGTCTGTAATTTTCTGAAGAGTTTTCTAAATCGGATTTCCATTTCTGATTATGGTATTGCCCCTAATGCAGAGTTAGTTGGACCCCTTCATTTTTGCTTAAAAGATATGTCCTTACAGGAATTCGCGATGGTCCCCACGAGCCTTTTATCGCTGATTCTGTGGACTTTGTTGTTTCTCAGGTAGAGTCTATGGAAGCCTTTGCTATCTTTTGGATATAGTATCTGCTCTATAGCACGAACAATCTTCACCAGAAAGCCTTCTAATTTAAATGTTTTTAGCTCAACAAGAAACTTTGATTTTAAGATGGACTGTATCTATTGTTAGATTGTTAGTAGTTAGTACAATACTTTCCATTTCTTTGTCAAAATAAAGTCTTTAGTTATGAAGCTACACGAGTACATTTTATTATTTATCATTTTCTATTGGTGAAAAGGTTTTTTATAATTTTGATCTGATTTGCCCTTGGCCCCTATTCTTCACTTTTTGGCTCTAATGTTTTGATTATCTCAGGTTGAAACCCTCTCAAGAGACGACTTGGCATCCAGGCTGACATTAACGGTTGATGTTGCTTCGGTTGGATCTCTTTTGCTGTCGGACTCACTTATCACAATAATGGATGTATGTTATCTTGATCTTGTTAATGTTTTCATGCACCTACAATACAAATATACTTCTCTTAGTGATACGTCTAGAAAACAAGTGACTTCGGCCGCAACTACTTGTCTTCAAGAAATCAAACGTATTTTCTAAATTCGACTTTGGCCATAACAGTTATAATGATCGCATATTTCTGCTCACTGCTTGCAATACAAGTTTTGTTGCCATGAACAAGCATCTTGTAACTAGCATGCTTGAGTTTTAAACTAAAGCCTCCCCTTCGTTTATGTATTTCATTTGTTATTCCTGGACGTGTCTGCTGACTACATATTCCCTCCTTGAAGACAAACGACTATTGTGCAATTCCTCAACAGCTGAAAGACCAACTCAGCGAAAGATACCCTGGAGCAAGGCGAGCATACTTGAAGACCGGAGGAGATTTTCCATTTCTTTCACGCCCCGATGAAGTCAACCTACATCTTCAGGTAATGATTCTGTGCTTGGCTGCTTACTTTATGCAGGATTGTGAGTTTCGTCACCGCCTCCCCCCCCCCCCCCCCCCCCCTCCTCTTTCTTTGAGGTGTATTAAATAGAAGACCTGTATTTCAATGTTCAAAATGTTGCAGCTACACTTGAGACGAGTTGGTGTCGAAGCTCGACCTGACTTGGTCAGGAGTAATCCTAGAGAAGGCAATGATGGTGGGAATCCTAGTGAAAAGAATGACAAACAAGAAGATCCAGAAGATACATCAAAGGATGACCAGGGAAGCGCGGAAAGTTCGTCCGGCCAAAGCCAGCCACCTCTGGCCCCCGAAACCTCGGATTCTCATAGTTTAGACGGCCAGCTCCTAAACAATGCGAAAAATTGGTACATGGGTAACCAAGAAAGGATTGTCCAATTACCTCGGGGTTTCTTGAAGAAACAAGATATTGTATCTCTTCCCACTCAAATCCTCTTGCAACTTTCATGGGAGATCGCTGCTCTTCATTTCCTGCCACTTTATACAGGAACATTGTACACTATTTTGAACTATTGTTGGAAATTTAGACAGGCTGTATAAAATCGAACATCCGAAGATTGTCGTTTAATTAGTTATACAAACAATCGTTCGTTTCAAACCAAGATTTTGTTGTTGCATCTCCAAGTCACATTTGGCATATCCATATTTGTTCGTTTTCAACCTACTGTAATCTGTTCATTCTTGAAAGATTCATTGTAATGTCTTGACCTTTTTTCAATATTTTCATAACCCGGTACCAGTTCTTGGAAGAGATGGAGTCGATTTTTTTTTCGATGTTGAATTTAAGTTCAAAAATATCTTTTATGACATGTTTTGAGGAAGCATACAGCATAAAGTTCAAGATTTGCACCCTACCACATTTGGTAGCAATCAATTGTTGAGAGGAAATGCTACTAAAATTAAAATTTTACTGAAATCACAAGATCTAAACGTGAAATATAACTCAGAAACCGAAAACAGCTCTGCTATAGCATCTATAATTAAAAGGAAAAAGAAACTTCCATTGATTCGCCAAAAAAGAAAAATACTAGTATAAATGAAACATTGTTTTCACTGTATCCCCCGGAAATTGACACAAGAATTTTTCGCTGAAAATGATCCACTCTACTCTAGAACTCAATAAAATGGACTCTTCTGCTCAAACAACTACTAGCATCCATACTCTTCCAAGGATGAACCTCTATGCAACCAGAGTGCTTGCGGTAGTCGACTCACTGCACATACAATTTAAGCAAGTAACGGTTACATTGCAAGAAAAAACATCAACATCCAAGTTATAGTCTACCAACATCATGTGCATTTACAATGGTCAACCTTTAAGAAGTTTACTACAATAATTTAACTATAACTACTACGCAGAAACACTCTGTAACAAGATCAAGGAAAAGGGTCATAGAAGATGATATCATATCAAGTTAAAAACTTTGGTATTTGACATGCATAACTTTAGCAACGGAAACTCAAATTGGTACTAAGCATTTCCGAACATCATAACGCATTATAATCACATCAAAACCAAATAAGAAGGAATGCAAATATGATGGACCAAAACTTGTAGCATGTCACAAAATTCGCCTAAATTAAATTAAGTTAGAAATTGGAAAAAGAAAAAGGAAAAACTCACTATTTCCAAACGGGAGGAAGCTTCTTAGTCTTCTTGTAGTAGCGAGAAAGACGGTGAATTCTGCTCTCGACAAGGATGAGCCTGAACTTGGAGTCCTTGTCCTTCCTATTCCTCTCCAAATGCTTGCGAATCGAAACCGCCTTCTTGATCAGATGGTACAGATCCTCTGGGATCTCAGGCGCAAGCCCTAAACCAACCACATTATCATTTTACTAATATACTAACCCAAATTCATTTACACCCAAATCACCAAAACATAACACCTTTACTTAAAACTAAGAAAAATGAAACACATGACAGAAATTAATAATTTTGGTAATTAAGCAACAATTTCAGTTTTCAATAAAACATATTTTTGATAATTAAGCATTATTGAAATTAATGATAAAAATTTTCCATTAATTACAGAGACAAAATAAAATTACCATGAACTTTGAGAATACGCAAGATCTTGCTTCCGGTGACGCTGTTGACCTGAGCAATACCGTGAGAATCACGAAGAATGACGCCGATTTGAGACGGTGTCAGACCTTTCTTCGCGAACTTACAAATGTTTTCTTCGACCTGAAGAAAGGCTCAGGAATTAGGGCGGCCACAAACTAAAGGGAAAAAATAAAAAAATAAAAATAATAATAATAATAAAGCTTTTGCAGTTCTTTTGCATTTGAATGTGCGAAAATTCCAGTTCAGATTATTTTTGTGTAGCAATTTTCTCGGAAGCCAAACAAAAAATAAAGGAAGGGGTGATGAAGATCGAAACTTTGAATGTGAAGAAAAGCTTACATCTTGAGAAGAGATCTTGAGCCAGCTCGGTGGAGTCCTTTTGTACGGCAATGCTGAGGCCGAAATACCTTTCCTGCAAAAATCACAAAAAAAAAAAAAAAAAAAAAACCCCAAATAACAATGAGGTTGCTAGGTAATTTTAGAGAGAGAGAGAGAGAGAGAGAGAGAGACGGACCCACGGCTGTGCATACGACCCATGGTGGCGAGTTTATCAGGTGCGGATGGCTTGTGGCTCGAGCTCCAGTGAAGACGACGAGAGTTCGTAAAAACCCTAGGTTTGCCGATTGGCTTTTATATCGACCTTGGGATTCCACCGAAACGACAGCGTTTAATGTTAGATATTGGAGTATGATTTGATTTGTATAAATTATTGGGGTTAAGAAAAATAGAATTCCAAATAACCCAGTTTTATTTTGCCTTTTTAAAAGAACAGTCCAGTTTTCTTTTATTTTCCAAACAACCCAGTTTTAATGTTTTTATTTTTTTTAAAAAAACTTTGGTTGGGGTTTCAAACTCACCTTATAATAAAGTCAAGTGTTGAATTAATATTAGACTATATATATAACTACATTAAACTATACATAAACTATACATGTAACTATAGTTTTTATATCCCTTTTAAAAAAAAATATTCCTGTTTTAAAAATATATATATTCCTTCTTCGACATGCATCTTCAAACGTACCCTTAATCTTCTTCTTTTTGTTTTTTTTGGCAAGATACAGATGAAAGAAATGCACATGTTTTGTCTAAAAGCAAATTAAAATGTGATTGCAGGTTTAAGTAATTCCATACCTACATTCACTAGTATAGAATTTGAATCCCCAGCTCCCTATTTCAAAAAGGAAAAAAAATTAAGTTAAATTTTTACAAGATTGTGATGTTGCCAAATAATCCAACTTTTCGTTTGCTATAATAATTCTTAAAAAATATATATATATAATAAAATAAAATAAAACGTTTACTACTACTACTTTTCTTTATTAGCTTATAATTTTCTTAAAGAGCCCTTTTCAGCAACATTTTTTTTTTTGGTGCAATTTTTTATTTTTTTGGGTCAATTATTTCAAGTTCACAGAGTACTTTTTTGCGTTTAATCCCTCTATATTTTTGATAATGGACTATATATTTTTGCTTTTCGGGGGGGAAAAAAAATAGAAAGAAAGAAACAAGAATAACTCCATAGATATGCAAATGAGACACGCCTTCACTGAATATGACATTCGCTCGATAGGTTTGCTTTTGAACTGTAATTTTACAAGGCAATTAGGATATGATGTCCTTGTATACAAATCATCACTTACTATGTACTTCGATTTGCCTCCAGCAATTAGGATACTCATAAGTCATGAATTCACTGCAAAGAGCCTAACAATACGCCAGTTTTTTTTTTTTTTTTTTAACCGTGATGTCCGAGAATTTATCCCAACTAATCTACGGGATCCATGTAAAGTGTCTCATTCGCATGGATCAGGTAAATCTTGGACCTTTGGCCCACTGGCATGGCCCCAAGGAATTGTAAGCACTCAGTATGGAGATTTTCCCGATTAACATCCTTTCATTACTTTTCAAAACAGCTTTTTATTTAGCAGGATTTGAGTCTTCAATAGACCAGTCAATAACAATTTTTGAGAAGTGATGGTTACTAACTAATTGACATGACTAGCTTTTTAATACATTACGACAAGATTATTACAGCTACATGCCCTCTCTTAAAGGTCGTCCTGAAACCAGTTAAAGAGAAAGAAAAGTAAACCTTATAACAGTTTCAAACTCACATCAGTCTGCCTTAGACGAGTCCAACTTAACAAAACACATCCTAATCTTGGACCTTTATCCCAAAACCGAACAGCAATTTCTGTCTCTCTTTATTTAGATCAACCCAAGTGAGACAATTTCTCTCGGTTGCCATTTGACTGACACCACAGTTTTCAAAAACAAATGTTTAATCATGTTTCTTTTTTATAAAATTCGACCATAGTCCCACTACTTTATATGTTACTTTGTTCAATGAACCCAAATATAACTAGAAACTGTCATAACCAATAGTTCTCAGGAACACAATACATTTATTAACTATCAACTATCAACTATCAACTATCAAGATACCAAACTTGCTAGATAACATATTTTTATGATACAAGAATGAAAAAGGAAATGCTATAAAGATCAAAGCTTGACTAGCTTGTTACCAGCTTCAGGTTCTGGTTGTAAAACTAAACTAGCCTCTTTGGCTTCTAATCCAAATCCATTCAAATAAGAATAAACCAACCGAAAAACCCCCTAAATATTTGGGATTTTCTGATCCTTCAAACAAGTATAACCAACCAGAAAAAAAAGCCCCCAACCACATGCAATTCACCATTGCAGAAGAGGAATTGCAAATGTACAAAAGAGAGGCCTCGTCTCGATGGATAGTATCAATATCCATGTCGATTTCTTTAAAGTATAAATCACATGTAAATCAAGTTCTATCAACAATCCATATATATATGTATATATATATATATTTATCATTCTAACAATATTGGGAAAATATTGGATAAAATTGTTGATAGTTCGATTTCTCTAACTGCATTTGTCACGAATATAGCAAAAAAATAGGTAAAGAGATAAATTTTCTTCCTTGTCTTCCCTCAAGCGCAATAAAATTCACAAAAAACAGCAATTCTCAGCCCAAAGCAAGCAGTTTAATCTCATTATCCACATACAAATCCAACCTCAAAAGCACTTCGTGTTAAATTAATTAAGAGAAAAAAGGCAGCAAATCAGGAACTCCGAACACCAAAAATTGATAAAACCATCCATACATAAGCTATAAAATATGAACAAACAAAACCCCCAAAATTAGCATTACTTGAAGAATTCAATTCACCACAACAGAAGAAAATTCAAACACACGCCCTAATTTCAAGCACTAAAACGCAGAAAAAGGAAAAAGAGAGTGAAGAAGAGATTTGGAAAACATTACATCAAATCCACAATCAACTTTTGGTTGCTCACTTGGCGACCATTCGGGCGATGAAATCCTCGTAGCGGATCTTGCCGTCGGATCCGACGTCGACCTCGCGGATCCACTCGTCGAACTCGGCGGGCTCGAGCTTCTCGCCGATGCTGGTGAGGATGTGGCGGAGTTCCGCGACGGAGACGAAGCCGGTACCCTCCTTGTCGAGGACCTTGAAGGCGTCGCGGAGCTGGCGATCAAACGGCTCCGGCTTCATGTGCTTGGCCATCAGGTCGAGGAACCGCGGGAAATCGAACGGCGCCGAGAGATTCTCCTCTGCGATGATGGATTTGAGCTGCGCCTGGGTAGGATTGCCGCCGAGGGACCGCATCAGGATCCCGAGCTCCGACGGCGCGATCCGGCCGTCGCCGTCGGTGTCGAAGAGCGTGAAGGCCTCCTTCATGGAAGAAACCTGGTCGTCGCTCAGATCCTTGCCCATCGGGTCCTCCTCCTTGATCTTCTTCAGCGGGTTCTTGGGGTCCCTGGTCGGGTTTCTCGCTCTAGAAAACGCTTTTTCTCTCTCTAGAAAATTAACTGGTTCTGAAAATGAATGAAAAATGGTGGAGCTTGTGTCAGTTGTATGGTTCCTTTGTTCGATTTTTGAATGCGTGACGACAATAATCCGAAGGAACCCGAATTTTACGGCGTCGTTTTGATGAGGATCACCCATTGTTATTTCTAGCTCTCGAGGGACCAAAAAGTAAAAAACAAGCGTTTTTAATGATGCCAAAAAAAGTATATTAGTATATGTCAATTTATGGAAAAAGGTATGGTTAAAAGCAGTCAGTATTTACTAAAGTTTCCTTCAAAAAGAAATTGTGTATTTCCAGAAAAAAGAAGAAAAAAAAAAAGCACTCTTATTTTTTCCATTGAAGCAATTTGAAACATACAACTGTTTGAAATGATGCTCCGGTCTTTAAGTTTAAGATTCTTGGCACTTGGGTCTTTAATTTAAAAATCTTGACACTTCAGTCCCCAAACTCGGGAAATTCTCGCCGCCGTTAGTCTCGACGTTCACAGTTGAGGACTCGACATGCAAAAAGCCTAAGGAAATGAACACTAATAAACACCTAAAAAAGAAAAAGAAAAAAAAAATAATAAAACTTTGGACGTGTTTGTTAATAGTCTGAGAATATTTCTCATATCAGGCATTAGACAGTGGTAATATTTTGGATTGCTTAAGACAATCTTAGAAGTACTTTTGGACAAGATTGCAAAGTTTTGGACAGAATTTTCACACAATTATAGGAATAGTGCATAATAGAATCTCATATGGATATTGTTTATGTTATTTTATGATTAATTTGGCATTTCAAATCAACTTCAATTAAATTGTACTTTTCATCTTAATTTTTATCTTTTTTCTAAAAAGTCAACATAAATTATAAATAATTTTTAGAAAGTCAACCAAGTCTAATTTAAAATTTTCATCTCAAACTGACGAACCAAACGCAAACTTAATGTCAAAGTTGTAAATTGGAACTATTATAGTCAACTATAATGGAATGGATTGGATAGATTATTTCTTTTTAGAAGTAAAAACTGGTTTATTACCTCTTTTGTCTTTTTTTTTTTTTCTCTCGTTTGATATAGATTCTCTCATTTTAGTCCCTTCATGTTAAAAAAAGATAAAAAGTAAAATTCTTTAAACGATTAAAAAAAATCCATGCCTCTCCCTCTTTTTTTTTTTTAACTAATCGAACAAGCTGAGTTCTTTAAGCAAAGAGTAGATATGTCCCACGGCATGTGTCCAATAATGCCTGCCTCCATTATGTGTTGGAAATTGGTTGCAAATTTTGCAAACCAGTCAAATTACACTATCACAATGGGCCCCTTGTAATATCGGCTACACTATATATATAAATATAAATATAAATATAAATATATTAATTAACAAGGATCATCTTGGAACTCATTATTTTTTTTGTCAATTATTATTGAGGCCGTTAGTTTATTGTCTACTCAAAACCTAAATTATAATTATAGTTTTCTCTTCTACTTTTCTATTTTTATTTTATTTTTTCTGTCAAGAAGAGGCCTAATTGTCTCTTTCCACCAATATGATACTCACATAATATATGGGCTTGATTATATATAGTCCAGTCTGTCCAGAGAATTTCGCTCGAGTGGCTCTTTTATCGCAACTGACCTGTCCTTAGTGGTGTGAGCCTCAAAAGAACTAAATTTTTTTATTTTTTTATTTTTTTTTAACTTGAAGTAGGGTGATTTGAATTCAACTTCTTGAAATAAAATTAAGTCGGAACTGTTATTCGGTAGTTGTAATCATAACTAAAGTATTTCTTTTGACTAAGACTTAAAAAAAGTCACTATTTTACATTTTAAAACGATGAACAAGTGTAAGTTAACTAGTTATATATGTTCCGAGAGAAAGAAAGAAAAAAATAAAGCCTTATTTGGTACTTTTGTTTCACTCGAGTGAAACTGTATTTTTTTTTTGTCTTTTTCTAGAAAAAAATTTTATCTTTTCTAAAAAGTCAACAAAAATTACAATTGAAACTAAAATATTTCAACTTAAACTTACACACCAAACACCCCCTAATCTTTTAATTACTTACTTAGAGATGCAAAAGAGAAACCTACTTTGGATGAAATTGGATTTCTTATGTCATCTAAAAAATAAAAAAGGATTTCTTAGGTCCCCTGCTGTAGACCCCCAAATGGTGAGGACCTCTCTATCTAATAACTCGGCATAGTACCACTCCAAACTCCAAAAGTAGTCTTCCACCAACATTTAAAAAAAAAAAAAAAAAAAAAAAAAAAAAAAAAAATCTCTATTATTACTTCTGTAATAGGTGACCAGCATTGATAGTAAGCATTTCAAAACATTATAGCACGTTATATTAATGTGAAACGTCAAGTCATTTGTATATTTAGCAGAATATAAGATGGTTCAATCTGACACGAGAGGATCTATCAGGAAATTCTATTTTACAAACCAAATCTCAATCTGAATTCTGAATTCTGAATTCTGAAATAAAAATAAAAAATGGACAAAAACCTGCGAAACAAATCGGGACGCTTGAAATAGGAGAAAACAATGGGCCAGCTAAGATGGCAAGGACATGAGAAAGTGCCCAAAAAAAAGAAGTTGCATTGCAGAAAATGGGCTTGCAAATGATGGCATGTCGTTCCTTAGAGAGATGATTGTAGTACACTAGTGCTAGTAGTTTCCCTTGTGTTCAGGTAATTTGGTTACTAAAGAAGTCTAGTTGCCTTCTCCAATTAAAAGCCACCATTTATGGACCTTATAGAAAGTAGGCCAACACTTTACTGCAAATCTAGCTTGATGCTTCCCCATTATCACCAATATGGGCCTTTGCACATGATGTGACGCTTTCTTATTTATTCCCATTAACGGTTCCCTATTTTTTTTATTATTATTATTTTTTTTTTTTGTTTTTCCCCACCTTAAATTTGGGGCATTTACACAGGTGGACCTGCTAGTTCAGTTTTTAATTTCCGTGTTTTGGTATTGGGAATGATATAATTATAATAGTTTCTTTGAGCCTATTGTTGGTTGTGTTTTGGGCAGCAATTTTAATCAATATTCTTATAAGAGGTTTTTAGTTCAAATTGAATAACAAATCCAAATCTTTATAAAAGCAAACAATGTTATTTAAAAATAAAGTAAAAAAAAAACATCTTAATTAGTGCCAAAAAAAATTTCAAGCTATTATCGAAACGCTCAATTTTGCATAAAACATATATATGTAAGGAATATGCGGATTTCATGGTTAGTTTCAAGTGTTATCCGACTTCAATCCTGTAAACTTAAAGAAAAGAAAATAAAAGAAATAAAGAAAGACGATACATAGGAGTGACACTCTCACATGAAATTATAAAGTCTAAATCCATTTTTTTTTTTTTTTTTTTTGGGCATAAAAACGAAACCTATGAACTAAATTTTTTTATTTAATTTAATACGTGATACGTACTGGGTACTAAGCTCCTTACTTATTCCTCTAAGTAGCATTAATATGCTTTAATGCTAATTCTGAATTAATTTATATTTAAAGCTTGAGATACTATGCAAGAAACAATTTATGAAAGTCAATATTCGACTAAAACAACTGCCATGACGTGTTATTTCCATTTCGATTTGACTAATGTCCCTCTTAATACACTTACTGATATCTCTCTCACATGCAAATAGTATATATTCTTGTCACCAAATCAGAGAAAATAAAACTCAGCAAAACAAAACAAAAAATAAATAAATAATTCAACAACAACAACAACAAAATAGTAAAAAACTTTTTATGGTTCTTATTACCCCAAAATTCGTTATATTTTTTGCTCTTAATTTGTACTATATATGTAGTACATGCTGAACAGGTGAGAAGGGCTGTATTTGAGTGTGACATCTCAAGTTCGAAGTTTAAAAGTGTTTTCTTTTTTATTTAATACTATAGAATCATAGAACGTAATTCTTTTACCAATACTTGTTCCGAGAAATATTTCTAACCTTATTACTAAGTTTTGCTGAATTACCATATTACTAATGTATAAATTGAGGATCTCACCATTGTTATCATTAAGAGTAATTGGCCTGAATTATTTATGAACTCTTTATAAGGTGACGGTTTGGTCCATGTTTTACTTATTTTTTAGCCAAAAAAACCCTAAGCTCTCTAAATATTGACAATCTTAATCCTTTCCATCAAATCTAATGAAATTTTATTCAAGTGATCATTTTGTAGTGAAAAGTCCAAAATACCCTCCAACTCCTTCTGAATCTTCCCTCTAAACTCCCAATCTCCTGCCCATTCCAATTCCTACCCCTCCAAAACCCTAACCCTAGATTCCCCAATTCACCATTCCTCGAATCCCCAAAACCCACGACACTGACCAAAACGATCTCTCGTTCGTCGCCTTTATCGCCATCTCCTGCAGATCCACCACGAAGTTTCTCCATCGCCATCTCTTAAGATCCACCACAAAAGCCTCTCCGCCGCCTCCACTGCCATCTCCAGCAGATCCACCACCCCCCAATCCACCGATCTGCGAAATGAGAAGAAAGAGAGAAAATTACCCCGAAGCCCCTCCCCCCACCC
The DNA here is from genome assembly GCA_009761775.1 of Ficus carica. Classification (NCBI taxonomy): domain Eukaryota; kingdom Viridiplantae; phylum Streptophyta; class Magnoliopsida; order Rosales; family Moraceae; genus Ficus; species Ficus carica. The sequence continues at coordinate 1,487,728 of CM019750.1, forward strand.
TGCCGTCAAGCTCGGGCCCTTCCCCCCACCAAATCCAAAGCCCTCCCCTAATTCACTGATCTGAAAATTGAAAAGCCAGAGAGAGAGAGAGAGAGTTAGAATGAAGCCCCCCCCCCCCCCCCCCCCCCTCCCCCCCCAAACCCCGACCACCGCCGAGATTGGGGCCCTCCCCCCCTACCGAATCCAAAGCCCCACTCTCCAATTCACTGATATGAGAAATGAGGAGAGAGAGAGAGAAGAGAGAGAAAATTGGGGGAGTTTGGCTCTCATACTCAAACTTGAAGTTTAAACTCAAATTTTTGTTTTTTTCTAAAAAATTTTTTTGTTTTTTCTAAAAAAGTTTTTTGTCTTTTCTAAAAAGTCAACAAAAATTACTATTCAAACTTTAAAATTTCAACTTGACTCAAACTCAACTCAAACACCAAACACTCCTAGGTTTTTTATAAATTTTTTTATTTTTATTAAATTAATTATTATTAAAATTACTAAAATACCTTTTATTTAGAAATTTAACGGTTTTGGACGAAAATGATTATATTGACCAACATTTTAGGAGTTTAAGGTATTCTTGGTCAAAAAATAAATAAAATAAAGGTCAAACTGTCACTTTGTAAATAATTCATAAACTATTTGGGTTAATTACTCTATCATTAAACAAAAATGTCACTTATTCTAGTACATATTTTCTACACATTTGCTTTATGAAAAGCCATATAACATATGTGCCTTTTACCCTTTTCATTTTTTTTCTTTACAAACTATAAGGAACATCGATTGCATATAATATCAATTATTTAGGCTTATTATAGAGGGAGAGAATTAACGAAATCTGGTCAAGACAAAATAATTGTAAGACATGTCCTGCAATCTTTAAAGTGAATATGACCAAAAAATAAGAAAGATAAAGGTGAAAGATGAATTTAATGAACAATCACATAAATTAGATATCGGTCGTCTTCATATAAGGAAAAAGAATTCTATAAAGAAAGAGACAAAAGAAAAAGTACCTTTTATATAATTAAATTAGTCTAACACCCTTTTGAATAAACCGTCTCACTTGTAATATGTATAATTTTTCAAATAACATCAACGTTAATATTAATTTAAAATAGTTAATTTTTTATATTATGTTGAGAAGTGTTATATTAAATAAATGTCATATTATATTTCTCATTCCATTGATCCCTCTATTGATCACTAGAAATGACAGTTCTCGACCTCCAAATCTTCTATATATACTTGAAACAAAGTAGTATTTTTTGCAAGGAGGCAATTGAATTAAAATAAAAATAAAAAACTTATTGTATGCATTCACTGGACTGGGCCATCCTAAACAACTCGATAGTGCTAAAGTATCTCTTTTTTTTTCTTTTTTCTTTTTTTTTCCTCTCTCTCTCTCTCTCTCTCTCTCTCTCTTCTTCTTCTTCTTCTTTTTTTCCTTTTTTTTTTTTTTTCATTCATTCATAATCAAGTCGTAAATGGCGGGGAGGTCTTGAACATGGAAACACAATCATATTTCAATCAAGTGACATCATTTTCTAGTCACAATTACGACCCCCCCCCCCCCCCCCCCCCCTTTTTTTTTTTTTTGGTCACTAGCCTCAACTTATCATATGTCCAACTTTTGTAGTGAAATAAGTGTATAGTTGTGCTTTGAAAATGAATGTACACACAACTTTTTGGTGCTCTCCTGTTCAAATAAAAGTTTACCAACCTACCTTTATTCTTATTTTTAATTATTATTTTTGCTTAAGATGCCAACTTTTTATAGTGTATCTCTCAAAAATAAAATAAAAAACTCACTTTTATAGTGCACCATGATTGAGGATTTTCATTTATGCCCATTAGAATAAAGATCTACTTTTTGGCCTTTCCTTTTTTTTTTTTTTTTTTTTTGCTTTTTTTGGTTTTGGCTTTTAATCGTTTCCATGGCTTCTATCACATATAAGCTTAAAGTCGAGCTTCTTCTTTCATGATAAATGACAAAAAATCATTTGCTTCTCTTCTCTTTATGCCATCTCATATCTGTAGATTTACTACTATGTTGCAGAAGAATTAGAATATTGCTGATACATTTTTAGTTTACTACAAGATTAATGATTATTGTTATATTCTCTATTTATTTTTTTAAAACTTAATTAGATCTTATTTGGTAGCAAGGAAAAGTAAGAGGAAGAGGGATGAGGATATAAAGATTTCAAGACACGTAATTATTTGATTAGAAAGAAGAATGAACTGAGTGAAGGATTTTAAATCCTTCACCAATAATCTTTTACTAGAGAAGTAAATATGTGAAAATAATAATAATAATAGTAATAATGATAATAATAATGATAATTATAATGATAATTATAATAAGAGATAGGTCTTCTTCATCCACTCTATTTTCCTCACCAATGTAATGTTTACCTTTATTTCCATCTAATTTTCTTTTATTTATTTTTTTTGGTAGAATCCTTCTAATTTTCTTTTCCTCTTGCCAAATATAACCTAAGAGATGGGAATTTCAAACCTCTTTAATAACCTCAACATTAAAGAGTATATATAGGAATCACTCATAGATAAACTAGAGTTACACAAGAATAATGACGATTTACTATCAGGATCAACACATGAATCAAATTTGTCAAAAGCTTCATTTGTTCTTTAGACAAAAGTAAAAAAAGGAATTTTAAACCCTGCTCCTCCCCCAATAAAGAGGAGTAATGCAGTGGTTATTATTAAAATGAGCCTGGGGAGAATTATTATATCTTACGGCTGCTTTTATGGTATGATACTTTCTTTCTTTTTTAACAGTAGAGTACGTTTTTTTTTCTTATTAAATTAAAATTTAAAGATTTATGAGTATGGATACTTTTTTATCGTGTGATATTAAGAAAAAAAAAAAAACTGGACACTTATAAATTTAAACATTAAAAATTTAATCTAATGATTAAAAAACTTACCTTTTGTAGGTAGATCAAAATAACATATCCTATTGTAGAAGTATCCATATTTTACGGTTTTTTTTTTTCCCTACTTGTATACTATTTGCTATAATTAAGTTACCAACAGAAGGAATCCAAGGATAAAGAAATAGTGAGTGCATATCATTTTCCACCCACTACTTGAAAAAAAAAAAAAAAGTTATAGATAAATTGATTAGGTTGAATTTCTGAAGGAAAAGTTTGGCTTACTATTTGGGTAATATGTGAGGTAGCAAGTTGAGACAGCATCAATTCAAAATCACCATTTTTTTTTTCTCCCTAAAACTGGTTTCTGTCTCTTATTGAAGGTTATTTTTTTTCCCAATGGGACATGAAAAGTCAACCCACCATGTGGGATATTGTTTTATGCGAGGCAAAGTTAGGTTTCCCACCCATTATCTCTAAAGACTTTTCACAGATTAGAATCATGAATATCAACATGTACATAGGTGGCAAAGCTATACACTGTCCCTTATTTTCCAAAATCTAAATTTGTAAGTTGAGACTATTAGAAAAAACGAAAAACAAAGAAATAGATTAGACGTATGACCTTGATTCTATTATATAATGTAGAATTTAAAACATTCACTTTTTTTTTTTAAACAAACGTACAAGTTTAAAACCGCAATATGAACAATGATTGTTTTCAATGAAATAAACAACTTGATTTTTCATATTTGGAAGTGCTATTCTTGACTCGGGTTTACTCTCATATGTGTGCAGAATCTTCTTCTTCTTTTAGATGTGTTTTATAGCTATTGTCTTAAAATAAAAATAAAAATAAAAAACACACACACACACACACGGGGTAAAATTGAGTTTTCTGCATGACCTATGTAGCCTATGACTCTTTTGGTTTTGCATAAACGAATGGTTAACATTTCCCTCCATTTCTTTTTGATGTAAATTGAATTTGATAAATAAGCCAAGGTCTTAGGCTTTTCTTTTTGTAAAGCAAGCTTTTTACCAACTTTCCTCGAGAACCAATTTATAACTTTTAATATAAAGAAAAACCTTTTAATATGCGATTCCGACATTTGGCTTAACGTTTGCAAATAACTAATAATAAATTAACAATTCTAATCTTTTTTTTTTTTTTTGTGAATAAAAGGATTTGAAGGTAATCCTATCATTTCAAGATTTTCAGTCTCATAGACAAGAATTCATTTTCCTAGATGTGACAGAGACGTGTTCTTTATACTAGTTTCTCTCAGTTGGCCATCCGAGGCCTACTATGTTGTCACCAAACCATACTTCAATAGTTGAAACTGGAGCGAGGCATAAGGGAAGGTAATGGAAATCGAACTTGGGTGGACGAAGGGGAGAAGCCTAGTAAAGGCACATACCCCTTTACCAACGCATTCACCCATGTGTGGGTGTTAATCAAATTCTATTGAATCATTATACGTTATCTATATTTATATACTCCTAATTTAATATTGGAAAAAACACCATAATAATAAGAACAATCCTGAAATACGACAGTGTCTAGTTTGAAAATCTAAAATAGGACAGGAAAATGTTATTTAGCTATTTTCTTATCTTATGCAAGTCTAATTAATAAATTACATAGTAAAAAATTGATAACTTTTAAATAATTACGGAAGAGAATATGTGACAATTATAAGTCATTAATGTTTTCATGCCAATATAAGATTCGCTTATGGAGTTACTAAAATTTCTCCTACTCAAGTCTTTTGTGGTAGATATATCTTGTAAAATTATATGTGTGTTAAGAAAAAAAAATCGTCAAAATAATAACTAACAAAAACTTTTACTCCATCTACATCACGTCGATAGTAGAAGTTTCCTAACCAAAAGAAAAAAACAAACAAACAAACAAACAAATCTTACATAGAGGTAAAAAAATAATAATAATAAAGGGCCACTCCCATAAAGATTTTCAAGAGGGTGGACCCCAATATCTTGAATGCTACTTTAAAGGAAGAACAGGCAGAGTCATACCGGTGGATTAGTGGGACCCATGTGGCCAAAAATACTCAAAATAGTCAAATTGTCTTTTTGGTATCAACGACTCAAAATCATCCATCGACATTTCACACACAAGCTTCAAAAATCTCTAATCACCTCCACAAACCAGAGTCTGAACACTCTGTCAGCAAACCAACCCAACCCAGAATCCAAAAAAACCCAAAAAAATAATAATAATAAAGTGACTATCTCTCTTTGACATTCCACAACTCTCTCTTTTTCTCTCCTCTTCCTTCCCAGAAAACTTTACACCAACGTACACAACGAAACCAAAAGACTCAAACAAGAACTCAAAACACAGAACTTCACAAACGTGTGTTTTTTCTCACTGTGAGCAAAACAAGAAAAGAGCCAAACTTTCACCAAAAAATCACACTTTTGAGCTCGTAGCCGAAAAGTTTCTTCTCAATTTTCTCATTTCCATAACTCTTTTAAACAAGAACTTCAAAAAACAAAAAAAGAAGAATTCAACAACCATGGGGTTTTTCTCTTGAAAGAGCCAAACTTTCACCAAAAGACCACACTTTTGAGCTCAAATAAGAAATGGGTCATCTTAATTTTCTTGTTTCCATGATTATTTTCCTTATTTTCTTCATAAACCCGAGTCAAGTTCATGGGAACGCAGAGCTTGAGGCTCTAATGGAGGTGAAATTGTCTCTGGACCCAGAGAACAGGTTTCTGAGCTCATGGACTAAAGATGGTGACCCATGTAGTGGCTCATTTGAAGGCGTGGCCTGCAATGAACACCACAAAGTGGCCAACATTTCTCTTCAGGGAAAAGGCCTCTCCGGCAAGGTGTCGCCGGCGGTGGCCGACCTCCGGTGCTTGTCGGGTCTGTACTTGCATTACAACAACTTGTCCGGAGAGATTCCGAGGGAAATCTCCAATCTTACTGAGCTCACTGATCTCTATCTTAATGTCAATAGTCTCTCTGGTGACATTCCTTCCGAGATCGGAAGCATGGCTAGTCTTCAAGGTTAGTTTTTTAGTTTTTTTTCTCTTTCTCTTTTTTTAATGCTTCAAAAGTGTTTTTGGGCTTTGTTTTAAGGTTGTTTCAGTGTTTGGAGAAGTTTTTGGTACGCGAAAAAGAAATTGTTGCTCAATTATGATTTATAGATTCTCTTTAATTTTGTTTACTTTGCGTATATTTTTGAGTTTTAAAATGATTTTGATGTGAATTAACGTAGAGTTTTCCAATTGTTTTCCGGGGTGTTTTAGTAATGATGATTCTTCTTATTGGTGTAATAGAAGTGAATTTCTTTCTTTCAACAAACAAATTTTGACATTCTTTTATTATTATTTTTATTTGTAATTCAATTAGCATGAAGATATCACATTCTGATTTCTGAATCATATTTGAGCTGATAAAGCAGGCAAAAAAATGAAGGAAAAGTTGAACTTTTTAGAACCTTTTTCCTTTTCATATATTCTCTTTATTCTCTTTGGTGAGGATCTTATATTATTCATGTAAAATTCAAGTTTTTGATTGACCTTTTTCTAGTTTTCTGCCTTTGATAGCATTCAACAAGACTATAAAAATAGGAATGAACTTTCATTTTACTTGCATTTCCTGGACTTCATGGATGTTAAACTTTTCTGGGGTTTGATATTCTAAACTCAGCTCTTTTTTTTTTTTTTCCCCCAAGTTCTACAGCTATGTTGTAACCAGCTGAGTGGGAAAATACCTACCGAGATCGGGTTCTTGAAGAGGCTAAGTGTTCTTGCTTTGCAGTACAACAGACTAACTGGTGAAATCCCACCTAGCTTAGGGAACTTGGGGATGCTAAAAAGGCTTGATTTGAGCTTCAATTCTCTCTTTGGTACAATTCCGAAAAGACTAGCCACTGTTCAATCATTGGAAATTTTTGATGTCAGAAACAATTCTCTCACTGGATTTGTCCCTCCTGGTATGTAGAAAGGATTTTATTTTTTTCATTTTTTTTTTCATTTTTTTTTTTGTCTTCATTTTATTTGGTACGACAGGAAGGAAAGAAAATAGATTATAAGTGAATGATTGATTGACCATTTGTTTAGTATTATTCGGATTTGAAAATATTGACAATCCCCCAATTCGGTTTCATTTCGTAAAAACTCCCTCTACTTTTTTCTTTCCTTCCGATTTTCACCTCAACCGAACATTGAGGTGCTGAACTCTACTAATTACACTTCTTAATCATTGAAACATGAAGGTTTGAGGAGATTAAATGAGGGATTTCATACTGAGAATAATAGAGGCTTGTGTGGAGTTGGTTTTGCTAAATTGAAAGCCTGCACACCTTTTGATCATGATGAGGTGGACGTCGATGGATTTGGCCCCGCCGGATCGAATGCAAATGACACTGATGGTCCAACACAAAATCCCAAGTCTGCAAACGTCCGACCGCAATGCATCCAAGCGCATTGTGCGAAGTCGACAAGGTTTTCAAAGGCTGCTGTCGTTGCAGTGGTGATTGCAGTCACCATAACAATGACAGGGACGGTGTTTCTGATGATCATAAGATACCGGCGCCGAAAACAGAAGATTGGAAATCATTGTGATCCTTCCGATGGCCGTTTAAGCATTGACCAGGCTAAGGAGTTTCGGAGCAAGAGTGCCTCCCCGCTTGTGAGCCTTGAGTACTGCAATGGGTGGGATCCATTAGGTGACGGTCTAAAGGGAATTGGGTTTTCTCAGGAATATCTAAACAACAAGAAGTTCAACATGGAGGAGATTGAGTCTGCAACACAATACTTTTCCGAGGTGAATTTACTAGGGAAGAGCAAATTCTCTGCTGTCTATAAAGGGGTTTTGAGAGATGGTTCTGTTGTAGCTATCAGAAGCATCAATGTCACGAGCTGTAAGTCCGAGGAAGCCGAGTTTTTGAGAGGGCTTGATCTGCTATTTTCACTCAGACATGAGAACCTTGTTAAGCTGAGAGGCTTCTGTTGCTCAAAGAGCAGAGGTGAGTGCTTTCTCATCTATGATTTCGCTCCCAATGGAAACCTCTCTCGGTATCTCGATTTAGAAGAAGGAAGCAACCGAGTTCTTGATTGGTCCAAGAGAGTCTCTATAATAAGTGGCGTTGCAAAAGGTCAGTTGATTTTTATCCATCAATTTCTTCTATTCTAGACAAGTTCAGGATTATTCCAAGCCGAACCTCTAGTTTCATTTGTAACTTCTTGATCATTTTTAAGTTTTAGCACTAATGAATTGTTGTTTCTTGAGCAGGAATTCACTACTTACACAGCAGTGAAGCAAACAGACCCGCCATAGTCCACCAAAACATATCAACCGAGAAGGTTCTGATCGACCAGCAGTTCAACCCATTGATATCCGATTCGGGGCTTCCCAAGCTTCTCGCCGATGACATTGTTTTCTCAGCTCTAAAGACAAGCGCTGCCATGGGATACCTAGCCCCAGAGTACATCACCACAGGCCGCTTCACGCAGAAGAGCGACATCTATGCATTTGGAGTCATTGTCCTGCAAGTGCTATCCGGACAGCTGATGCTCTCAAGCTCAACGCGAACAGCCACAAAATCTGGAAGATTCGAAGACTTTGTCGACACCAAACTAAAAGGGGAGTTCTCCGAGCCCGAAGCAGCCAAGCTGGGACAACTCGCCCTAACCTGCACTCACGAGGACCCCGAAGAAAGGCCAAAAATGGAGGAAGTTATTCAGGAACTGAGCAGGATGACTTAGCTGAGAGGAGCTGATACCTAATGTGAAGTCTCTCTAGAACAAAAGCATCTAATGAAGGATCTGTTTGTTAGTGATATGTAAACTTTTGGCTTTTCTGGAGATTTGAGGCATCACCAGAAAGAGAAACAAGTGATCAGTACAAGTTTCCTCTAGTTAATGTAAATTTGGAGATGGCAAAGAGGAAATTCCTGGGGGACTATTTGGCTTCCCTGCGATTTGTTTGTACCAAGTTTATTGTTATAAGGTGGCTGAGACTTAACTCTGACATTCTAAATTTTTATGAATTCTATAGTAGTTATAAAGAGCAGTATTTCTTCAGAGTAAATGGTTTTGCTACTTCTTTTACCGCTAATTTGAGGACTCCTAAATAAAAAAAATAAAAAATAAAAAAAATAAAAACTTAAAATATTGTTTTTGTGAGGCTTGTCAGTCTTTCAAACTGGTTTTGTTGTCGGAGATAGCTCATATCCGAGTTGGGAATTGAGAGATGGCCGGCCGGTCGCCGGAGATAAAAGGGAAGACGGTAAAAAAATGTAATCAAAGATGGTCATATATATATATATATATATATATATATAAGAGAATTAAAAAACAAAAATAATCTGAAAATGACAATGACATTTGACAACCACGGAGCCCGATGATGACATTAACAGAAACGACATTGGCAAAAACGACAATAAAAGGACGGTAAGGTTAAAGCGACAATGAAAACACAATACTCCAAAACGACAATAATTTAAAACGACAGCCACAGGGAAACGACAACAAAATAGCATACCGCCATAACCTAAGAAAGATAAGAGTTTGAAAACGACAGAAGGAGAACAATGAAGACTGTCAATGATAAAAACAACATAAAACAGAAATCCCTAAAACGATAGCGACATAAAATGACGAGTAACATGGAAGACAAAAGACGACAACAAAAGAAAACGACAGCAAAATATTGAAAAAATTACAAGAAACCAAAAAACGACAATGAAGCTAAAGCGACGAGGACAATTACTGGCGACAAATGTGTAAGCGACAATAGAAAACAAAAATGACAGCCAATTGAAATACGAAATTCCTCATAAAACGACACTGAAAAAGACCGTCACAAGACAACGAGACAAGAAAAATGTCAACGACTTAAAACCGACAACAACATAAAACAAGACCAACAATAACGATGAAAGAACTAAAACGACAATGAAATGAAAAAATGATGGAAGCTTTAAAAGAACAATTATCTGAAGACAACAATTTCAATAAAATGACCACTACTTCAAAAACCACATTCATCGATATCCACACAAAAAAAAAAAAAAAAAAAACTATGTTTACGACAAAAAAGTGAATAACGAAAACAGAATGAAAAATTAGAGAGAAATGATTACAAACTCGCAGAGAAAATCAAATAAACAAATGCAAAAAATTAAAAGTAATAACAAACAAATTCAGCTAAAGCTCTCCTTGGAAGGAATTAGCAAAAAGAAAAGGAAAACAATTAAATTTAGAAAAGATGTGGAATGATCAAACCTGTAAGAACAGTTTACAAGGAGATTCTTTTATTACCTTTCTTTTCATTTGTATCTTTATTTGAGCAGAAAACTATTTTTGGGGTTTGCCACCTAAGTAAAGAATAAAGGAAACAAGTGTAAAATCATTAAGCAAAAGTGAAGTTTTTTCTTAGGCAACTACAGTTTGCTGTTCATATTCTTGAAACCATTCAGTTGGCCACCAATCTGGTCTCGAAGTCTCAACCTTTACATCCTCCTGTCCTTGTATGCTCAACGCGCCCGAACGTTTGAAGGCTTCCTCCAGGCGCAAGATGCCCAGCCCTCGACACCCGAGTGCGGCCCTGACGGTGCCGACTTTCTTGCCAGACTCGGGATCCACAACTTCTGAGCCGGGAGAAACTCTTTGCTCCACCACTTCTGAAAGGACAAAAAAAAGGGTATTGAAATGCCACTTCATCGCAAATAAGTAATTACGCTTTGCTTGGTAAAGCATTGCGCACGAATTAAAGTTTGTTGAATCAACATATATTTATGTCCTTTCATTTGTTCCCTTCCTTTCACTTTTCTTGCCCAGCAAACAACCCATTCCTTCATTTTCTCTTCGATAATTTTTTTTTTTTTTTTTTTTTTTGGGGTATGAAATTGAATGAAAGGAAGTAGAAAGGAAGTAGCAAACAACCCATACCTTCTCCATTGTTGTCAACAAATCTTAAAGGGAGTAAACGTTTGCGAATGACCCCACGGTGGTGCGTCCGAGCTACAAGCTCTTGGCCAACATAACAACCTTTGTCAAAGCTTTTTGCGTTTAGAGCCACCAAGTTGTATTCAAGAGGCATTGCCTCACCTACATATGACGAGCATTTTCACGACAAGAGCGGTTTGGTTACTCAAATTCAAATACAACTAAATCGATGACTTAAGGCATGTTTTGCATGACTTGCTGAAAGATGCTTTTGGCTTTTTGGGTCCAAAAGCTACTTCTAGAAGTTTTGGATGACCTGGAAACTTAAAAACTTGCATGAGAATATAAGATTTCATTGAAAAAAATTAAATCGTTATCATTTTTTTCCCATTAGGCTATAATGAAGTTTCAAACACCAACTAAAAGGTCATAACTTTTACTTCATTTCTTTAAAGCCTAAAAAATTAGCAAGAATTGTGACAAATTAAAAACATAAGCATACATATATAATGCTTGTATTCTATAAGAAAGATATGGGAAAGCCCAGTAAGTAAAGTTGCACCTTTTGGGATCTCAGAAGAGCCTTCTGCAACTCCATTTTCTATTCTCCACAAGATGTAGTTCTTTTCATCAGTTTCTTTATCAGCTTCAACCAAAGGTGCTGAGAAAAGCCAAAACCAGATCATAAAGCTTTAACTCTCATATCACATAACTTGTTTTGTTTGCACTGATGATAAAATCACTGAAGGGGTTAGAATCTCACGAGTTGTATTGGAAGGAAAGATCCCCCTAAAACCAAGGCAATCCAATCTAGGATCCTTGAACCACTGCCAACCATGATTATTCCCGCGGGATGACAACACTGCCGCACAGTCAACACCGGAGCCCCAGCCGACGCTTGCAGCCTCGGGTTCTTCCACGTGTGGGGGAGCTTTGGAAAGGTTTCCCCCATAACGCTGCCAGCAAGAGAACTCTTGCCCCACATTTTCAATCTCAACCTTAGACCTCAATCGGTATCTGCCCACAGGAAAAAAAGAAAAAGAGGGTGAGTAAACTGAAATATATAGAGCTCATTGCCAAAACAGCTGGTGCGGAACAAATTCAACTTTTACCACCCTCCTCCCTATAGGAGTGCCATGCAAATAGGCTGGGGTCCAAACCCATTGTCGGATACAAAAGTTTAGCTTTGATACCATGATAAATGGGCTTGACTCATCCCGAAAAACTAGCTCGAGAATGGTGCTTAATCCATATATAAACACCGTAACAACCCAATAATTTAATAATTTAATAACCTGGGACAAATTCAACTTCTAACAGAGAACATATTTAATCCTAAAAGATTGGAGGATTTTACAGGAAAGCAAACATTGGACCTTCTAATCACATGAATAAAAGAAGCAAAAACAAAGGGAAAAGCTATATCTATCGCCTGCACATATTGCTCAGGTTAGGATATAGAAAAGTTGAATTATAAGTTAAAATTAAATATAAATAAAAATATTTTCAAGATTACTATAAAATAGAAGTCCATGGTGTGTTGCAAAGCAATTTCTTTACACTTGAGACACTTTCATAACACACATTACTCTGCATCACTTTAACATGAACAGAAAAAAGTTCAAGCTCACCTCTTCAAGGTATCCAAGAGCTCATCGGCGACGGAGGCGTCGACGTCAGCCATCAGCTCAAACGGCTCATCTGGGTTTTTCTTTCCGGGTCGCGACCCGGTCGGGTCGAGCTTCTCGTCGGTCTTGGGCGGGCGGTAGAGGAACAAATCGTACAAGAACCTCCCCTGCGGCGTCAGCAGAGCAGCGTACATCGGCGGTACTGTCACCGCAGCCAGGTTGGGCGTCACCGGAGCCCCCGGCGCCGCCGCTTCGCCGAACCTCCGTTCGACGTCGTTTGTGAGAAGGCCCTGGAGGAACTTGAGCGTGTCGGGGCCTCGGAATCGGACGACGGACCGGGATTCGAGGAGGGAGGCCAAGGGGCCCACTTTCTCGAGGTCGGGTTTAGTGTGGAGGGTCCGGATGGAGAAGAGTGTTCTTGGCAAATGGAAGGACAACTGTCTGAGGCGTTGCATTGTTGGGTGGGTTGTCTGAGTTTTAATTTGTGTGTGTGTGTGTGTGCGCGTTGTGGGGGGGGGGGGGGGGGGGGGGGGGGGGTTAGGGTTTAAAGGTGGGATTTTGATGGTGAAGATGAAGGAGAGAAGCTATGGTGGTGCCGAAGTGAAGAAGTTGGGGTCGGAGAGACACGTGGGCTGAAAGGTTTTCTGGGTTTCTGCCACGTGTTCTGTTCAGAATGAGGAGGGAGGTGACGTTCGCCAGGTGTTTGATGAAAGTCCTCAATGAGATGGAATATTAAGGCGGGTTTGGACTTGCATCGGTTGTTTGTTGTACAATCTATTTTGATCCCTAACGTTTAAGGTCCGTTTGGTGTATGAGTTTGAGTTAAGATTTGTAAGTTTAAATAGTGATTTTTATTGACTTTTTCAGAAAAGACAAAAAACTTAAAAAAAAAAAACAAAAATTGAGTTGATGGTGATGAGTTTGAACTCATCAACCAAACTAAGCCTAAAATCTTCGAGAAATCTTTTTTTTTTTTTTTAATTTCTTTTTTTAACTTTTGGAGAATCCAAACCCTTTGTCATGATAAAATAATGTGAGATGTAAAATAACAATTAAATTATATATGTAACCACTCGTGAAACATATCTTGATATCGTAAAGTTTATTCATAATAAAATTAATATATTTAAGAGGAATTTGATATCACATTTATGAATCATAATACAGGCCATTTGAAAAAAAAAATTTTGAATGAAATCATTTTAAATGAAAACATTTGATATTAAAAATTTAAAAAAAAAAAAAAAACATCATAATGTCCAAAATTTAACTCCTTTAATTTTCATCTGGCATTTGACCTAAGACATCTAAATAACAAATCGCAACATATGGAACAAAATGCCTATCTAAAATATGGAGTGCTATTACATAAATCTTTTTAAAAGCACATTTCTAAATTATTATTTCAATTATAATAATTTCAATTTTTTTACTTATAACGAGATAAGCATGAAGAGCAAAAAAAAAAAAAAACAAAATAAACATTAAGAAATGACCACAAAAAAAAAACTTAAAGGATTGTTTTCACAATTTTCTTTCTTTAAAAAAAAAAAAAAAAAAAAGTTTCCAAATGCGAACATTTCAAATGTAAGGAAAGGGCTTTATTAAACAATGAATTTAGAGTTAAAAAAAAAAAAAAAAAAAAAAAAAAAAAAAAAAAAAAGCACATCAAGATATATATATGGCTGAGCCCATGAACTGGAAAGAAAAACTAAGCCCAACAGCAACACTCTGGCCCACCTATTCAACTGTCATTTTAACTTGGCTCAACTAACTTGGTTCTAATCTATGTTCACGGTCTGATTAGTCATTAGTAAGTAACTCATTTGAAAATATACATGAAATTAAGATAGGAACGTACGTAGTCAAAATTTCAACGACATGTACTAGAAAGTTAGAGGCATAGACCGTTATGAAGATAATTAACTAAAATGTGAAACATTAATGATTTTTTATATGCCTTTCCTTTTTTCTCATCTTTCTTTCTTATCACGTGCATATATACATTATATATGTATATATTCATTGTATGACAATATTGACAGTGATATGCATTTTCTTCTCTCTCTCTTGAAGTGTGCATATGAAATTTTCCAGGTTTTTTCCTTTGAACAAACTTGGATTTTCGTTATGGATAGAATCACCTTATGCCAACTACAAATGATCAAAGACATGAAGGGGAAAAAAACAAAAACAAAAACAAAAACAAAAACAAAAAAAGAAGAGGGAAATCTTATCTTTTACATATATATATATATATATGTATGTGATTGTGCATAAGTTGAAGCCATGCACATCAACGATGATAATACTTATTAATTGTAATATATTTAAAAGTTTAATTTATTTAATAAAGTAGACACCCTCAGATAGAAACGGTACTCCGTATATTAAGGATGTCAAATTTGTTGGTTCGTTATAATTTCAACTCTCTTGCCGAAGAAGTAACTGAGTATAAGCTATTTTAAAAAATTCTAAAAATTCTTTAAAAGTCAAATGTATATTAGACAATTCAAACAAAAACTAATATTCGACAACATCTCGTTATATTATATATATATATATATATAGAATTATAAAATCAATGTTGTGTTGTATATATATGTGATGTACTGTACCACATAGATTTTGGCATTTGTCGGCTTGCCGGCGTCAACACAGAAGAATTGGTCTCTTCCGTTCATGAGAACAATATATATATATATATATATTATATTTATATATATTATACCATACTTGAGAGAGAGAACTAATCTAATTGTGCCTATAGATATATATATATATATATATCTATGAATGTTGGGGGTGTGAATCAATACCGTATATATATAGTAATATTTATATATATATATACGCTGTGTATATGTATTTGTGAGTGTGAGACGATAAATACTGACGTATAGCATAGGTGGAAGCCGACACATGGGTGCTTTCCGCTGAATTTCTTGTCATTTGGCTGTTTTTATTTTCTTTTGGTTTTCAACTCGGCAAAAAGAGATAGAGTTACATCATCTGAATTACGGACGCGATGACCTTCTCAGTTCTCACCACTATTTGACCATCTCACACTTTCTAGATATTTCCTTCTGATCTTGCGTGTTGCATAAATATATATTATTTGGATTCCATTAAGTGGGACCCGGCTTCAAACTTTAGACCTACCCATAACCCATCTGAGAAAATCACTAAATATTACTTCTCCTATTTTTGGTCTCTGAAAGCTTAAACAATCGCCGTCTTAAATCTATAGTGTTGTTGAATTGTCATTGATGACGAGGACGGTATAATGATTAAATTTACTCCCAAATGGGCTTAAACATTTTCAGCTTTAATACTAATTACAGTAATATTGCTATATAATAGAGGTCTATATATCTAATTTATATATATATATATATATATATAGTACGAGGATTTGGTAGAGTCTATATATTATCATATGGTAATTTGGTGAAATTAAGAAAAACCTAAAAATTCTCATTGTGTTCTAGCTGTACCAAGTTGAGATAATTAATTGTTGATGTCATCTCCAACTCAGCCGTGTTTGACATTTTCACCCAAAAGAAGAAGAAGAAGAAGAATTTTCACCCAAAAAGAAGAAGAAGAAGAAGAATTGCAAATTTAATGAGGAGACAAATTAAAACCTGATTTTTGGGTTTTATTTTTGGAGCTTTCAACCATAGAATTCTCATCTATATAACTTTCAAAGGTTGGATCCTAATCAGTAATGCAAATCTCTAATCATTTAATTTTGATCAAAAGAGCGTACCAAAATAATATAATATGTAAAATTGATAGAATCTTATACAAATTAATATGATATATTTCTTATATTCTATTGTGGGTAGACTTGTCATATTTTTTGTGGTTCAATATTTCAGGTGTTTAGATTAAGATCTTAATTAATCAAATATATCTACTGATTATGATTTTATAGCACAAAATATAAGTGGATGAGCTAGGCTGCTGTGAACAATAATCATAAATTGATTTTTTTTTTTTACATTTCAGTTTCACATAAGTCAAGATTTTATGACTTTGTAACAATATATTGGCACTAATTAATAAAAAGCGTTTTAGTGGGGCAATTATCCTTTTCACAGAGAAAAAAAAAAAAAAAAAAAAAAGCCAAAGTGGGGGGTGTGAAAAAACTATAACAGTAGCTCTCTTTACTTTACTTATTATTGTTTATTTATTTATTTATTTTTATTTATCTAAAGGAACAAAATGATAGATGCAGACACATTAATTAGTTACACCCAGAAGAATTACAAACCAAAAGATGGGATAATGTGGTCCTAATTCTTAGATAATAACATGGCATGTTGACATTAAGATTCCTTTCTTACAATAAAAGATATATACATATACAATTATTTAATTATTGGATAAAGATGAGCCACTAGTACTAATAGCCACTAATTATCAAACCCCTCCTTTCAAACAATAAAGAATAATAAAATTAATTATCATTAACACAAGAATCTTAATGGGGTATAGGAGTTTGTATAAGTTGCTAGAAAAGTATAAATACTTTGATTGGAAAGATTAAAAACTTGTGACCTTGATATTACTTGCTAAAACGGATCCTTTATTCTAACTCTTTTAACGTGTGATGAACTCTTTAATTTGAATCCACTAAAAAATTCATATGTGATGTCATATCAGCATTGAGAATGATCGTCCTCATTGAATTTTTTTAATATTTTAAAATAAGCTCAAATAATAATTATTATTTTTTCTTGTTTTATCACCACTAACATGAAAATTTTCCATGTACGTCCTCAATAACTTAAAATTTTAATTATTATGTGTTTTTATTAAAGTAGAAAACTGACACTACATCTACTAATAAATATGAAATATTTATAAGCGTTCCGATCATAAATCTTCATTACCTTACGTTGTATGCTTTTTTACTTCATAATATCATCTAATATAACTAATAGAACAAACAAACTATTATCAAACTATCATTAAATTAATAGATGTATCGTTTTAACACAGAACAAGACTCTTTTTCATACCAAACTAAAATTCTTTTTTTTTTTTTAACTTATCCTATGCTAGGGGGGAAAAATGAAAGAAAGAAAGAAAGAAAAAGGTTTTATCCCACTTGGAATAAATATCTTTTTGTACTTCCCAACTGTATTTCTTATGTTCGACGCTAATAAATAATGTGGAAAGGAAAAAGAAAACCCAGGTTGGTGTTGTTGTACCCAAAAAAAGAGGGAAAAAAAAAAAGAAAAAGAAAAAGAAAAACATGTGAATTAAATCCAAATCCATTTGTAGTACTAATCCACACGTTGGACTAAATGCGCGCGCTGTATCAAATGTCAACGGTCCACCTCCCAAAAACACATTTAAAATAAATAAATAAAATAAAATAAAATAAAAAACTTTAATAGCTGCTATATTCTCTCTCCATTTTCTTTTTGAGAGTATTAATAGCAGCTATTCTCTGTCTCGAAAGAAAAGCCAAGTTGAACTATTTTTCCGATTCCTAACTTTTTTCTCTGCAAACAAACAAACAAGCACATAAGAAAGTTCTCACCTTCCAAACCAAAAAACAAGAAGAAGAAGAAGAAGAAGAAGAAAATTACAGAGAGAAATGAAGCTAGTTTGGTCTCCAGAAACAGCATCAAAAGCTTACATCGACACCGTTAAATCTGTAAGCAAAAATCAAATGTTTTGTTTTTTTTTTTGCTCTGAATTTGTGTTTGGTATCTGAGAAAATTTTTCTCTGATGTATATTGATTGGTTTACTTTCAGTGCAAGATTTTCCGGGAATCGGGAGTGGCGGAGCTGGTGTCGGCGATGGCGGCGGGGTGGAACGCGAAGTTCATAGTGGAGGCCTGGTCGCAGGGGGGTCCGATCGCCACGAGCGTCGGCCTGGCGGTGGCGAGCCGCCACACGGGCGGGAGGCACGCCTGCGTGGTGCCGGACGAGCGGTCGAGAACGGAGTACCTCCGAGCGCTAGGCGACGCCGGGATCGCGACGGCGGCGACGGAGGTGTTCGTCGGAGAGCCCGAGGAGGTCATGGAGTCGCTCGCCGGCGCTGACTTTGTGGTGGTGGATTGCAAGCGGAAGGACTTCGCAAGGGTTCTGAGACTGGCGGTGGCGGAGCTGAGCCAGAAAGGAGCGGTGGTCGTGTGCAAGAACGCGAGCTCGAAGAACGCCGCCGGGTTCCGGTGGCGAAGCGTGGTGGTGGACGGAGGATCGCGGCGGTTGGTGAGGTCGGTGTTTTTGCCGGTGGGGAATGGACTGGACATGGCTCACGTCGGAGCAATCGGCGGCGGAGGAGGAGGAGGGAGTTCGGGTCCGGCGAAGGGAGAGGGACGGTGGATCAAGCATGTTGATCAGCGATCGGGAGAAGAGCATGTTATTCGCAAGTGATTTTGCAAAACATATGTAAATTTTTATTTTTATTTTTATTTTTATCTTGTAATACGGGGACTTAATTTGATGTACAAAATTTGTATTTTTATTTTTAATTTTTAGTGGTAGGCTAATAATTTTTTTCTTCTTTAATTGTTTCGCTATAAGCTGACGAATGTTTAAATGATTCCAGAAACAAATGTGAATCGGAAAAGAATTTTGTTTAACCCCCTAAATTCACTAATTTAGGACCCCAAAAAAATGACGACATTTGCATTTGTACGAGTGATTGAACTGTTTTTCGAACAGTCATATCTATAGATGGATGGTTTTCTTGATTTTGTATATAACTTTTTGTTTCATTTTCATATAATTTTGATTAGAATTAACGGTTTTAATTTTGTGTATAAATCTGTTTCATTTTGATACAATTTATATTATATCTTACGTTTATAAACATTCGCATTCATTATATCGTTCATTTAGATGGAGCATATCAAGATAATACTCAACCAAACATGTGATGTAAGTTAATCTTAACTTGGTTAAATGCTTATTGCAGACAAGGAATAATGAATTTTCGTTTCATTTTTTTTTTACTTTTTTTTTTTCTTTGAAGTAATTCTCATTTCTTTTCTTTTCAAAAAGATAATAAGGGGGAAATAAAACATCCCTTTTTTTTTTCATTTTCATAAAAAAAAAAAAAAAATGACAAACATTTGCATTTGAATGAGTGATTTTTACCTCAATTATGGTCATGTAGAAAGGTGTTTTTTTTTTTTTTTTGGAAAAGGTTCTCTTGATTTTATATTTTGATTTTGTTTCATTTTGATATAATTTTAATTAGATTTAACATTTTTAATTTTATGTATAAACTTTATTTCATTTTGATATAATTTGAATCAGATGTGACGTTTATAAGCATTCACAATAATAGAAAATACCTTATACGGTTCAGTTAGATGGAGCATATCAAACATATATCCAAACCAAATATGTAATGACAACAAATAGACAAGGTATAATGAATTCTTATTTCTTCTCTTTTCAAAAAGATAGTAAGGGGAAAAAAAATCTTGTCTTCTCATATTCTTCTGGCTGGCAGAGTTGGCATGTATAGGTGTTATCTGATACAAAAATGTTTCCAGAAGAATCAAGTCAAGACGCTCGACGTGACCAAAAATTGTAAATTGGAATAATAGGCACACAGTTTTTGTGTTAAAAGAGGGGAAATCAAAGATGCCTAAGGATGACCATTCCACGCCCACGCATGGAAACCACCATGCTGTTTTTCAAACTGCTAAATAGAATAATCATTCTTTGAACAAAAATGATAACAAATATAGGATTTGACTCGCAAGCTTCTTTTTTTTTTTTTTTTATCTTTTTTCCGTCTTTCATGTTCCTCCAATAATAATATAAATATAACACACCAAAAAACGGATCTTCAGGATTCAGAAGCCCAAAATATTGAATCACATACCCAAATTTGCCAAAATGTGAGTTGTACATGGTCTGTAAGATTCGTTACTTTTTGGAGACCTACAAAGAAAATTAATTTAGTCTAATAATATCAAGAGAACTGCAGAGTTCAATCAGTAATTTCGATATGAAATCAGTGTAGAAAGTCTTTTCGCCAATCAGCAGCCTGCTCTTGAGGGATTTAAATATCTGCAATCTCCATCTATTGAATTGTCTCTGAATTATTTTAACATCGAAATGGTTTCTCCAGATTCTACATAGATTGTATTTGAAAGAAAAAGAGGATTAAATGATTTGGAAGCACTATTGGGAATGAAGAAGAAAATGAACTGACATGAATGAGAGTTAGGATCTCAACACACTAATAGGCTAATCCCAACTGTTCCGACTTCTTCTAAACGCCTTTTTATCCGAAAGCACCTTCTTGCTTTTGAGACGTTTCTGTTCCCCAATTGCAGCCCTTTTTAAACAACACAAAAAATGAAATTATGAAACCAATTCAGTGTTCTTCCTTGTTCCTAGCCAATAACACATAAAACATAGAGTACAAGAAGTACTGTAAACGGGCAAGCAGTACAACTGGAGGTTATTAAAATGGCATACACAGATTGGGATAGGTAGCTCACATTTTTGCAATTTTCTTCTTTTGTTCTTCTGAAGGAGGTGGTGGGACATAAGCAGCCGCATCGATGATAACCTATATGATTAGTTTATCAAAAAGACAAAAGCATTAACAGTAGGTCTGAAGTTGGTAAAACGGTCTTCAAAGTTATTTGGCAAAGGACCAAAAATTGTAGAGAGACTAACGTCCAAAAATCTGGTTCTTATCACTCTTTATCATGACTCAGAGAGAGAACATATGGAAGTACTCATAATTCAATAGAGAACATCATCTCTCGATTAGTACCTGAAGTTTTGCGAGAGCATCTTCAATGTTACCCCTGAAGAAGAATGGTGGAATCAAACCAGATGCTTAGGCAACTCATAAGCAACACGGATAAGTTAAAGAAGAAGGGGAAAGAAGTTAACTTCTGTGTTCGAGTCTTTGTTGAAGATATCACTAGCTCCCCATCCTTGTTTATTCGATTCTTCTCCTGCTCATAACCAGGACAACACCAAGTGTTCGTAGACAGAAAAACAGCAAACAAAGTTTAGGAAATCAAGCCCCAAAATTAAAGAAAACCCAAGAGCAACATTCAAACCTGGGAGTTCCACCAAACAATTAACATACTATTTCACAACGTTTTCAAAACATCACAGCAACTGACAGAGGAAAAGTTTGAAGCCGTAACCAGAATAGTTTCTTATTCTTTGATAGAAACTTTAAAATTAAGAGAAAAAGGTCATGTATAAGCTATAACTTACCATTTGCATAATCCTCTCCCTAATCCTTTCACCAAGCCAATTCGCATTTTTAACGTTGAAACGCATATCGACCTTCGTGTTCACTGCACTCAGTAGTAAGAACAATCAATCACAAATAACAGCAACCTAGATGAGACGTGAAAATAGAGATAATGAGTAACTAAACTGGCTGAGTGAGTAAACAAAACCTTTGTTCACATTTTGACCCCCAGGACCACCACTTCTAGCAAAATTAACCGTTACATGATCTGAAAACAACATATACATACACATTGATTATTAAATATGATCGCACACCTAACAGAAAATTTAGGAAGAAAAAGAACAGCAAAAAATAGCATGAAGCCCTACTATTAGCATCACATAACAACAGATTTGAAGCCAGACCAGTCCTCTGTTAATCTCATTAAGAAATGAACTCCAAGAACCTTTTTTTTTTTTTTTTTTTTGAATAACAAATAAAATTAAAAAGTTTCTCATTACAAACTTTTTCAGAAGAAAACTAATGAATCAACGAGCAAAATTGCAGCTTTAGCCTAAACGAGGAAAAAAAGCCAAATCATATGATCTATATACATATACATATATATTGTGTGTATGTGTGTATATATATTGTTTATAATTTATATAAGACAAATTCAATTGCAAAACATACCTAAAGTAATCTGGGGAGTAGGTCCGTCGTCGGCGCCGGAGAGGGCTCGCTCCTCCGCCTCCTGCAAGAGCTGCTGCATCTGCGAGAGCCGAGCCGAGACCTTCCCGCCGCCATCGGAGGCAGCGGCGCACCGGACCGGTCCCACACTGATCGGCCGCTGCGGAACACGGGGAGCGACATTACAGCTGATCAAATCGGCGCCGACCTTGCTGCGGTCGGAGACAAGCAGTGAAAAAGAAAGCGACGGTTGAAGGATTCTGTTGAGGATTGCGTTGGTGGTGGTTCTGAGAACCGCCATTTCTGGTTCCGAAGTGAGCTACGCCCTAGAACCGGAGATCGTTTTGTCGTTTCGTTCGTCTCAGTAGAGTTCTGTTCTGTCTGTTGTGTTGAGAATGAGACTTACGATTTTGGGAATTTTTGAAAAGTGTGGGGTTTTATATTGATTCTAATTGGTTAAAGCTGTGTGGCCCTTGTGGCTGTTATTCCTTGGTGAGGTTCGTGGGCAATGTTTCCTGTGCGTCTTGAATCTTTGACACGACAACATCCACGTGGCATCATCACTACGTTTGTTAAATTTTAGAATTGGCCTATGTTGTACTGCTTCTCGAGCTTGCTTGATCATGAAGTTTCAAATCTCCAATTAGAGGTGTAAATCTGATTTATTATCCTTTTTTTTTAAGCTTAATGTTTAATCCGATCTACAAGGATCCAACTTGAATTAATCTAACATGATCTATTCAGTATGTGTTTTATCCTACATATTTTAGAGTTATATTATTTTTTAATTTCTCGTTAATAGGATTATGACAGCTCTTGTAATGGTCAAAAACTCATATGAGTTGAGTTGGGTGACTCGTATTTACATGTATGGTATTGGATAAGTAAAATTAATACATTATTGATGTCTTCTTAATCATCCCCACTACTTCATTTTCAAACAAAACCAAATTAGTTAAAGAAAAATTTCAAACCAAACCAACCTGATTACAATTGATTTGGTCTTTTCAATCTTTTGAATTAACATTTGTCACTTTGTTATAAATTATAATTAAAACGATATTCTTCTAATTATAAACATTCATCTATTTTCAGTCCACCAAAAAAAAAAAAAAAAAAAAAAAAAAGGTCCACAACTCACGAATTAAGCAGTCCAATTCATAACTAAAATAGAAATCTGCAAAGTCATAGTTAAAGAATGAATGAGTGTGAAAAGATAGAACTAAGACAACAAAGAGGATAGGGTTGAAATTAAAGAATTAAACCATACATAAACATTTTTATATCGAAACACCGCTACGTTAAAAAAGGTAATTATATGGTAGGACACGTATGTTTGCCCTAATAATAAATTTTTACCCTTCGAAGAAATTTTAACGAACAGATTCACACGTGAGAGCAATTATGTACGTAGGATACCTCAGAGGTTCAACTATTAAAAAATTAATTCATTAGCTAAAACTACTTGCCCTACTGGTTAGCTGGGATGACAACGGAGTGTTTTAGACAATGCGAAAGAAATGGTATAAAGCAAAATCTTTTTTCAAACTCTGATTTAAATCACAGCACCAATCAATGTTTTAATGTCAATTCATGAAATGCTTGATTGAATTACTAGAGTATTCCTATTAACAAAACAGCATAATATAGAATAAGCAAGCAGTTGTACAACAAAAACTATTAAACTCTTTCCCTCCACCTCTTTATAAGTTTCATAACTGTTTTCCTCAAGATTAGGACCTTTATCACATTAAAATAGAATTAGCGAAAATATCTAGAGTATACTATAAGCCATCCTCAAGTTTACCACGTTTTGATGCATACAATATCAAAAACTAAACCTGAGAATATGTCATCTTTACAGTACTATGGAGGTGAAAAACAAGGGAACTCATCAACCAGTTCTAGCTCACTTGCTCGCTCACATTTAGCTATAAATCCCTAATATCCTGTTCTCCCCCGGGGGTAGCTGCTCCTATCTCTAACATCCGGTGTTCTCATTCTACCAGAATGCTGCGAACGAGAAGAAGCTACTCCATCTCTAGCATTTGACATCCGTCTTCCGGAATGCTGCGAAGATTCTGTGGACGGAAGGGCCCAACCTCCCTGCCCAGTGTGCCCGCTGCTGCTATCTCCTGAAATAAATTGTTGCAGCAAGATATGGTATGTAATCCATCTTCCCAGATAAAGCGTATTCACGAATATAGAAATAAAACTTGCCCATATCGCAGTATGATAGGATATGCTGGGGTCAAGGAAGAAAACGACTTACCTGCACTTTGATGACCACTAAAATTACCAGGCCAGCCAGGCAAGTATTTTTGAGCAGTTCCCTTCCAAGCTTCTTCAAAACGACCAAGCTCATCTAAAAGCCACAGAAGAAAATATTTCGGGTTGAGTATTAGGAGCCTCAAGGGACATATAGATTATGTCAATCAATGTTGAGTACCTTCATTAAGATTGTGTAGGGTCTGCATTGTGTCCACCTTGCCATCTGAATTGAGCTTTCTTGCAAGGGAATGACCCTGAAAAAGTGCAAGCCA
Source organism: Ficus carica (assembly GCA_009761775.1). Taxonomy (NCBI): domain Eukaryota; kingdom Viridiplantae; phylum Streptophyta; class Magnoliopsida; order Rosales; family Moraceae; genus Ficus; species Ficus carica. Next base: position 1,512,602 of record CM019750.1, read on the forward strand.
GATGTAAGTACAATTACATCTTAGCAAAACCAATAAAGTCCTAGTAGACGGATACCTTATTATGGAGGGCCCTTGATAGTCTGTGGGAAGCTTGTCCAGTCGAAGAATCAGCTTCTTTCCTCTCTTCAATAGTCACCTGTTCAGAAATCAAAAGAAGTCAGATAGCTTCTTTCTTCTATTTTTCCCCCCCTCTGTTTTGGATAGAAAGTCAGAAACGGTAATAACTAATAACTAACGATGCTAATGGCAACAAAAGTACTTACTCCATCACTTCCCGTCCTCCTTGTCTCAGAAGTGGTATGATAAGCTCCATTTGCTCCCCCATATGTGACAGAGGAGCTTTGAAAGGTAAAGCTGTGAGCTTGGGGTTGCCTCTGAGCCCGATTGAACCCATTGGAACCATTTCCATACTGCAAATGCCTAAACTTCTTCTCTGCAACGCCCAGAAAATCAAACATACTATTTCAGGTTCATGCAAGTACAATCTAAAGTCAATAAGTCAAAGGTGCCAGCACAAGAACATGCTTTACCTTCAGCCTCATCATCAGGATCCTCAACATATGGTCCACTCCCCGACCTCCCATGTTTTCTAGGATTTTCTTTCCTTTCTTTATCAGCATCCTCCTTCTCATCATCAGAATTAATTTCCTCAATGATTGGACCCCTCGGTTGTGTAGGCTCCGGAACTGCTCGCTGCTCAAGAAGCCCAGATGGGTGCATTGCCAAAAAAGGATTTCCCATTGGACCGAAGAAGTTCGATTGGAGCATTCCACCTCTAAATGGGTGAGTACAGAAAGGTTCATCAAACAGATCCCTTCCTCCGAAAAAACTAGACATCAGACTTTGATGACCTCCAAACCCGCCAAAGCCCCCAAACCCGGCAAAAGGGTCAGGGAATTCAAAGAAAGAGTTCCTCCCACCTCGGCCTCGGCCTCGGCCTCCTTGCATCTTTAAGGTGTTATAACCCCTGAAAAGGACCAGAAAAAAAGCAACACCCAAACATTAAGCATTTTGATTTCGAGCAAAAACAGCTCGAAACTACGAAATAGAGGATAAAAAGCCCCTGTAATAAATATCGAACGGAAAATACATAGGGTGTACAGCTCATAATACAACATAAACATACAAAATTTAGCCTCAGTAACTGAAACAAGCTAATGGCAGAAGCTAGTTATGCACAATAATATGGTAAAAAATAAAGCTCCAAAACATAGAGTAAATCTCTAAGCATCCAAACTGGAAAACCACACCTTCACGATTATAAAGGAAAGTGAAACAAATACCTAAAATTCACAAATGTTTGCAACAGATATATCGACAAGAAACATTATTAAAAAAAAGGTGGAAAAGCATAAATATGAGCCAAAAAAAAAAAGCAGAATCACGAATATGAATGATCGCAAATCAAGCTAAAATTCTCCAACAAATAAGAAAATACTGCCAATCCAAATTTTCTCTCAAAACAAACAGAACCCTAAGTTAGCCCTCTAGATCAAATTTGAAAAATATATACTCATAATTTTTATAATTATAATTTTTTGCTGAGATCCTATAATTATAATTAAAATCGCCAAATGTCAAGCCAAAAAAAAAAAAAGCAACTTCCTTAGTTTTGCAACGATCACCATATCTAAACCTAAATCGCAGCGAAAACAAGCATAATACGAGTATCCGCCGAGAGATTATCGAGGAACAAAAAATTAAGTTAAGCAATAATCACGAAACCCTAGCAACATCCAAAACAAACATAGATGTATATATACAAACACACATATATATATATATATATATATGTAGAAAGAGAGATTACCTGAAACAATTTCAAAAAGTTAAGAAACTGAAATCACGAGCAGATTTTGTTTAGATGAAAAGAGGAAAAAATTCTTCTCGCGATGAATGGGATGAGAGAGGGAATTAACGGAGCAAATTATCCGCCTAAATCTCTGAGATTACTTTTCACTTTCATATCAGCACCACCTCGTATTACACACACACACACACCTATATATATATATATATATATATATATATATAACCTACATGACCAGATCCACCAGACATTAGGGGCCCGTTTGGATGGTGAGTTTAAACTCACCACCATCAACTTAATTTTTATTTTTTTTTTCAAAAATTTTTGGTCTTTTCTGAAAAAGTAAACTAAAATCAATATTTAAACTTATAAATCTTAACTCAATACTCAAACATCAAACACCCCCCTAGAATTTCATTTCTGTGCGTGTCTTCAATTTTTATTTTTTTATTTTTTTATTTTTTTTTATTTTTTATTTTTTATTTTTATTTTTTATTCTTAAGAAAGGAAGGTTCTAGTATATAAACCTACCACTTCAATTAAAAAAAAAAAAAAAAAAACTTACAATTTCACCTCAATAAAAAAAATTCTTTTTATTTTTGATGTCAAAAATACAAGATCTGTTTTATAATATTCACAAAATTAAAAAAAAAAAAAAGTTTGTTGTATAAACATCTACATTAAAGTTGACGATATAGGCTATGAAATTAAAATATAAGAATCAAAATTATAATATTTTATTAGGAAAAATATAATTCATCTAACTAAAATTTCATATTTTTAATTGGATAAGATTTTTTTTTTAAACTTGAATTTGGCTAAGATTTTTAGATTAGAAACAAGAATTACAAATAAGTGCATTTCGGTTATAGAAAGTATTTATGATAACGTGTTTTATCTAGTCTGTCAATAATTTCTTTATTATGGGAATACTTAAAAGATCTACGTTTAAGCAATCTCGAGAATGGGTGTCACCATTCAATATACTTTTTCTAAATTCTCTCTTTGTTTGGAGGAAAAAATTGCGAAAACAATTCCTCAAATAGATCAATTTGTGTTTCTAATCCTATTACTTAAAATTTTGATCCTCTATACTTATTAAATTGGAGGGAGAAAAATTTGAAACTATTATAAAAAAGGTAATAATTCAAAAATATAATTTTAAGAGACAATCTTATAAATCACAGACCAAGAACCAAAGATGAAAAATGGACTACTTCATCTGAAAATATTAGGAGAAAGAAATAACTAACATTTTTACATCAATAATAAAACAAGCATGTTTTAAAATTATTTAGAGCAAATACCGGTAATAACAAATTTATTTTATTTACTTCTTGTAAATATATAACTTATTTAATAAATTTACTCTTAATAAATTTATTATTTACTTTAAATATTTTAAAATTTATTATTTATTTCAATTATTAAATGCTGCATACTATAATTCTCGGAAAGGTCTCGGTCCCTCATTTGTTTCGGGTTTTTACCGCATATCCCTGGATTTTTTGAGGGCCCGTTTGGCATACACACTCAATTCAAATTAAACTGTACTTTTTTCATCATGTTTTTTGTCTTTTTCTGAAAAAGTTTTTTGTCTTTTATGAAAAAATCAACAAAATTACTATTCAAACTTAAAAACCTCAACTCAACTCAAACTCAACTTATACGCCAAACACCCCCTGAGATTTGGCATTTTCCTCTCCAACTTCTTTTTCTTAACAATATTTAGTTCTTCAATTTTCAGGAATAAGAACAAATCCAACCGCAAACAAGAGTTACATTTTAAGAAATTCCATTACTAATTCATGGAAGAAATTATCAAAAATCAAATAACTCGATTTAGCATATATAGTCAGTCCAAAATCTGACATTCATATAAATTGACCAAAAAAAAAAAAAATCCCTCAATTTAGTGTTTATTACACAGAGCAAAAAAATCCCTCAAGTTCAAGTGAAAGTTTTCTATCAGACATAACAAGTAAGAAAACGCCTCATACATGAAATTTTATCCTCAATTTTTTTTCTCTTTCGAAGAAAACAAACAACAGACAAACCAAAATTTTGCCTGTTTCTAACAACTGATGTAAATATAGCTGACAAAGCTCATCATAAATCATATTCATACACACATCTACACGAACCCAATTTATAATGATCATATCCTTGTACAGACAAAGCCTGATTTTAAGCAACTACATATTGTATCATGTATAAATTGGAGTTCACCCATTTCAGCCATTTTTGTAAAAGAAAATTTCCATTCATCACATCTTCTTTGAGCTTGTCTGCACAATGAGGCTCGTCCAAAGCTGATATATGTCAATCATGACTTGTGTTGGGATAACACGGAGTTGCCAAGCCTAGTTTTTCGGGTGTAATCTCGTCATGTTTCGGTCACACACGTCTGAAGAAATCCAAACCTCGGCTCATGTTCTTGCTTGCTATCATAATGGCTGGAGTGCATTTAACTCGGGCTCTGTTGGATATTCAAGACCCTGAAGTGCGGGTATCCGTCTTAAATCCTCTTCTGAATATGTGGGGATGAACCAGTACTTCTTATCTGTCCCAAAGACCTGATAGAGAAAAAATCTATCACTATCCGAACCAAACCTCTCTTTTGCTTGACACTTTTTCAAATTAGTCTTAGTTTTGGATTTTCTGTGCTTTTAGAAGAAGCATTCTATTTCTTTGACAAGACAAGTAGAAGAACAAAGTAACAGTTCCAAAAAAAAAAAAAAAAAAATCTTTGCAAGTACTCTTTTGCACTTTTGAGCAATTTTACCAAACACACTACTTAAAATTGTTTTAGATAGAAAGGGCTTTCAGTCCTATTGACTTGGTAAGGAGAATGAAATAACATGGTCATGCAAATGCAATAGTGATGCTAAGCAAAGGTGGGGAAAGTTTCATTTCTTAAGCATAAACGACCAAGAATAGATGCAGTGAAAGTTTTGATTGTAATATAACCTGTTCAAAGTTTTTCCTCCGACCAAGGTCGTAGTGCCATCTAGGAGTTCTTTTCTTCTCATATGCCTGAAAAAAGGTAAAACGACTAGAAGGTTATGTTAGCATTGCAAAGTATAGGCTCTTGTCAACTCTAAGAAAATTCGAAGGAAGCATAATTAGTAAAAGTCATTACCTCAATCGTGGTCGTGTTACCTCCACCAAGGACAAGTGCATGATCAGAAATCCCGTAACACTTAAAGAAAAGGCGAAGTTCAAAACTGGAAAGATGCGAAACAATCAAGGTAAGCAAGTAAACACTGAGGGGACGATAAACTATGTTGATGAAGATGGTCATCCTAGAACTTACTGAATGTTATAAAAGTGGCTGCGAGGGTGCCTGGTGTTCCAGTTATCTCACCATCCGTAAAAAATGCTATAAAATACGGCAATAGTGATAATGTGACAGCAGTTGTCTCAAGAAATGTGTAAAACTGCACCAAGATTGAGCCAGAAAGACATATCTCAGTCATACACTCAGACTTGCCCCTGTATTTGGTTTGAATTTACATCATGAAAGAACCATATGAACAACAACTAATCGAGACATTCAAGAGAGAGACAAACTCCGTACCCAGTAACATCAAGCATGGCCCAGTGACACGGAAAAATTTAATACAAAAGAAAATTGCAAATATTGGTCTTAGTAATATATTAAGCATCAAGCTAACAAATAAAGATTTGCTTGAAGAATCGTTTGTAAGGCAAGTTTAAGCTATGTACTCAATAACTAACCATCCATTAAAGATACAAAATGATTATAATAAGAAAATACAAGAGGCTAACAAATTATTTCAAGAATGACATTGCCCATCTATATGAAAGTTAGAAAGCAGACAATATAAATGAAGTAAAAACAGAACTTTTAAGTCTACCGTGAGCTTGAAACATAACGAATTCGTTAACATACCAAGAAAAGAAGGAAGTACTTGTAATTCAACGCCCCAACGCAGTTCACAACCCAAACACAGTGGTGATCCATTTTCAATATGCACCTTCCACCTAGAACCAGTCCAAAAATTAATCTTTCTCGTGTTGCATAGCAATTATTCAAAACACACATATGAAAACAACACTGGCACCAAACAACTCACAGACAGAACAATGATGGCATCGAGGTGGTTTAAACTGATTGCACTTTCGACAGAAGCGCACTCTTTGATGGTCTGGAATTGGATCATCTAATCGGTTCAAAACTAGACCTGTGCTATTACATTCTGACTCCACCAATGAATCCGCCTCGCCTCTTTCCTCATCCGTAGCAGGCCTCCAGTTCGGCGGAACGCCGCCCGGATCAGTTACAAGAACAGAAAAGTAGCTCCACAATAACATCACCAACTACACAAGTACACAACCAGTTGACCAACAGAAAGTAACTCCATTAACCACCTCGGGTTTACATAACGAATTACCAAGCATAGAAATTTCATGTTTGTATCTAAAACATGGAAATTTATCCCCTCAAAATGCTGAAAACGACTGGAAATTAAAAAATTTCAAACTTTACAACAGCAAAAAATTACTAATAACAATAATAATATCTTTAGCAAAGAAGAGAAACAATTTGAGACTAAATTTACCAACTTTACTAAGTTCAATAAGTTTAAAAGAACATTTTTTCACCAAAATAACAACAATTTCATCCTAAAAGAAAAAATAAATCAAAGAACATTATTAACACTAAAGCTAAATTTAACCAATTAAAGTCCAAGGCAAGTTCTAAACCCCAAAAATGTTCAGAAATTCAGCCGAAAAAATTACTGATAGCTCAAAAAGGAGGGGAAAAAAAAGAGGGAACAAATTAATATTAATTACCAGAGAATGAAACAAGAGCAAGACAAGGAGGGAAAGGAGGGAATGGAGGCCACCGAGGAAGAGTGCAGGACCGAAATGGGCTAAAACGACGACGTAATAGCTGAGCGACACAATTCCGAGCACGAAGACGATCATCACGGAGCCGAGCGCCCGCAGGGCGGTGCAGAACTTGAAGACGTTCCATGCCATTTGATTACTCCGATTCGATCTTTGCAGACAATTCCGCGAACAAGATGATTAAAAATCGACTATTTCAAAATCGATACATGTACATATATACATAAATATATATGGATTGAGAGGAGAAAATCGAACTCGATAATAATGGATGGATTCAATTGGAATCTTTGAATCTAGTTTCTGGGTATGGGGATTTTTTTTTCTCGGGAATTGGGAATGGAATTCTTACAAGCAAAATGATGGAAAATGAGAAACCCAAGTCCCAAAGCCCTGTCGTTTCCCTTTTCTTTGATTCGTCTTTCTTTTTGTTTTTTGTTTTTTATTTTTTTTTTGTTATTTTTTTTTTTCAAGTCCTAAGGTTTTTAACGTGAAATGAAAATTTTAAATTAAAATTAATTGATTTTTTAAATTAATTATAAAATTTTATTAATTAAAAAAAGATGAAAATTAAAATTAAAAAAATTTATATTTAAATTTAAGAGTCAAACGAACTCTTATTTTTACTTTTTGACATTTTTTTATGTCGTTTCCCACATATTTTATGTGGGGTTAAATAATTTTTTCGGTGGTAAAAGACAGAAAAGGAGGGGAAAAAAATGTCCTGGACGTTTAAGGATGAGTGATGTATTCTTTTGTGTTTATTTCAAATAGTAATGTATTCAAATGTTATCAACTATAATAGTTTTATTAAATTTTGGTGTAATAATCAAATGAATTGTTACTTTTTAATTATTTGGAAAAAATATTTTACTATTAAATGAAACAATTGGTTAATAATTTGAGATTCTTATAATTATTTAATATTATTTGGCTTTCATTTTAACGTTTACTCCTTAAATTTCTCTTTTACGATTGGATTTTAATATTATTTTCATTTTTTTAACGTAATATGTTTTTTATACTATGTTGTTTAGGAATATCTATTTTAGTTAACACTGTATTTATTTATTTAAAATGAGGATTCAAATTTATATTTTATGAAACGTCATTAGATGACTATTAGTTTTTAATCCTTTTTTTAATGCAAATATGGAATTTTTAATTTTATATTCATTGGGCACTATCTTTATGGTAAAAACACCATCTGAATTTTAAAATTTCAACTTTACATCAATTTTTCTCTCTTTTCTATATTAAAAAAACTCAAACTTTAAAAGTCCACAATTTTTCTTATTTCAAATCGAAATAAGATTATTTTTATGTTAAATGATCGTAACGCTAAAATGAACAAAACAAGATTTATGTTGCATATATTTTTTTTTTTTCTAAATAGATCTCAAATTTTTACACTATTTTCTATATTATAGAATTTTTCTAAAAGTTTTCCCTTTAAATACATATTACTAACTTAACTTCCATAATACCATCTCCAAATGTCCCCTAAATGGGCCTCTTATTGATGTGTCTACGTAGGTATTTACTATTGAGAAACATGTCTCTGTTCAACTAACTTTTCATAGCTTAAATAAACAAGAAAATAAAAATGGAATAAAGTTGTCTCTCTGTCTAAAAACGACATGGCGTTTATACAAATTCAAAACGATACACTTTCGCAATATTGAATAATAACGACACGCTTTTCTACTTCAATGGACGACAACGACACAAAACAGAATGACGTCACTTTAGGATTTGGTGACGGAACGAGATCACGGAAACGACGTGTGATTGTCCCACTTAAGACATAAGTTTGAGCAACGACACGCCGTTCAACTAAATGGCAATTTTAGCAAACGACAATTTTTTTTCCTCTTCGCATACAAAACAACATGGTGTTTATAGATTATTTAAAACGAAATGTCAGTTTATATATGAGAATTAATGGACCATGACAAAAACAACAACAAAGACGAAAAAAGAAAAAGAAAAGGCAACAAACGGATAAGGGATGTCGTTTTTTTATCTTTACTGGGTAAACGGCATCTACAATTTATTGTTTTATTAACAACTTTTAAATTTCTCTTAAAAAACAACATTTAAATTAAACGAGATGTCGTTTCTATTTTAAGTGACACAACGTTTAACAAAATGAACGAATAAACGACAAGGCGTTTATACAAGAAGAAAAATCGACAACGTTTTATTTTTTTTTCTTTTTTCTTTTTTCATGAAAACAAAACGGTTTTTTATATAAGTAAATAACAGCAATAGTCCGTGAGATGCATTTTTCTTCATTGTTCTTGAATATTTAAACAGGTTGCCTTTATATCAATATTTATATAAAATTTCCTTGAGAAAATTATTTTATATAAAATTTTAAAATTATTGTGCGATAAACATGTAATTACCATTTAAATATATATATATATGTGTGTAATTATCTCCTTAAGTTTCAAACTTAATTGTCAATTTCAAATTAAATCTGCCACAAAAATAAATTCAGAAACTAATATGGGGGAAAAAAACATTTGCTAATTGTTTAAGGACCAACATTGCCAAACACATTTGCATCCTCTAAACAACCAAGTTTTACGGAGCCTAACGGAGGAGGATTCGAGCAACGATGATCATAGATTAAAAGGGTACGACGACACATAACACCCGAAGAAGAAGACGAAAAAGAAACAGAAAACTCATTTAAAAGCCTCTCAATCCTTGACCAATCTATTAGGATTCAGGTAATTCCTCTAAAAACTAATAATTTCTAGCTTTACCAAATCCCATCAACATAAAAGCCACCGAGAAACAACGTCAAAAAGACTAACCAAAACAATGTGAGATTTGACAATAATTACTACCATAGATTTAAAAAGTACATCAACATTAAGGACCAAAGTCGTCTTCTTTGCAAATCTCGAAGGACTCCTAGCTCCAAAAAATAAAAAATTGCAGGAGCTCTAAGTATGAAAAAACAAATAAATTTAGAATCATTTGATTGTTACTTTTGACCTATGAAGTCAAAGCAGCAGCAACTTGCAATATCACAACATTAGTTTCTTAGTATCGCAATTCACAGAGAATGAAACCACTTCCCTTTTTGTATCATTCACAGTTTTTATGACAAAATGGCGCATATACACAGACAAGACAAGGACTAATTATCCAACAGTCATAATGATCCCGGCAAATGCGACATAAGATTAATAACTAAGATTATTAGTTCTATAACATTTTGTTGAAATATATTGATGAACATTTAAATAATACAATGTATATAAAAAATATGTAAATTAATTAATAGTTACAAGTATCTGTATAAAAAGAAGTTATATCTACTAGATATTATATGGTTGTCAACAGAAGAGTATTACTCTAATTATATGTTATAAGATATCAGTATAAATAGGAAATTTGTGGAAATCAATCGTAACATTTAGTCTGACTAGCATTGTAGTTGTTGCTTGTGCTGTCCACGCCGCACTGTCGGTATAAATAGTACGAATTTAGTAATTACGTGAGCCCATTTGTGTTGGCTGAACCATAAGAAAGTCTCATTGCACATTTCACAAAGGAGAATTACACACTCATAACACGAAAATGGACATTAATAAAATGAACAATGTAGAGTGTTTTTCTTCGTTGATATATGATCAACATTCAGAACGCATACAGTTATTAATGCTTCTTTATTGGCATAAGATTTTGGCACAACTAGTGTCAATTTCACTGCCCCATCCTAATTTCCAGATACGGCAAGGCCTTTTCACAAAGTGCTGAAGACCAAGCCAAATAATGCACACACACACACACATGTTGGTTATCATCTTTTCCTAAAAAAAAACATCCTCCCCTAATATATATAATGAGAAATTTAAGGACTCTATTTTTTTCAATTTTAAGTTTTTTTTAATAAAAAAATAATTAGTAACACCATCTACCCTCTATTCTTAAGGTCTAAAGAAGAAATCTCGTGATTCACCGATGAAAACGAAAAAATATTTACTTAATTTTACTTGGATAATGAATCTGGTTTTCACGCAAACACACCGTGGGTCCAATATCAAATAAAATACTAATTGGGCGAGACATTCTACCTCAAGGGCTATCGAATATCAAATCTAAAAACATCATGGGGATAGAAGAGGGAAAAATATTATTACCACTACACTTACTTGTCAATGACTCTAACATATCACTTGACACTTTAAATATAACATAATTAAATTTATCTCAAATTACGTTTTACAAACTTTTTAACATCAGTGTTATTTTGAATATTTATATATATTACAGGAGACAACGGGTCCTCCAGAAGAACGTAGCGGAGCATATGAGAAAGAGGTGGGGACGCATGCACGTGAAGATAAAACTCCGAGAAAAATACAAAAAAATTGACTGAAGTCAGCGGCTAACCCTCTGCTCTGGTACAATCAGCAAAATAAGGGGTGAGATGAGATCCATAAAAAATAAAATAAAACAAAAAGGACCACAACATCGTGGATGAACGAACGAGCAGTCTCTCGCTATCTCATTTATGACACTCACATGCCCCAAAAAAACATACACCAACATACTCATACATACATACATACATACATACACCTATATATATATATATATATAGAGTGGACTCTTGTTTTGTTTTGGGTGGTTTTTCGGGTTTAGATCCCGATCCACCGTTGGTGGTGGATAAAACCGGAGAAAAAAAAAAATCATTTCCGGAATAAATGCGGGTGGTTGGAGAATCGAAATATCACCATAAATGTGACCACCAAAACATTACGTTTGCTCATTAAATGCATTTGAGGTGAGCCTGTGCTGTTTTAGCTACTTCATTTATGACTCCTATCTCTCTCTCTCTCTCTCTCTCTCTCTCTCTTGATCAGGCTTGCTCTTCTCTTCTGTGGTCAAAAACCACTTTCCACTTTCCAATTCCTATCCCTCTTGGTCTAATTGGATGATTTTCACCCAAAGGACAATTATGTCACTTACAAATAAGGACAACTTATATGATAAGAATCAGGGGGGAAAAAAACTTCCTTATTTTGCATTATTTTCTACTTTGGATATGATTTTTATCGCAATTAATAAATTTAAAGTGGTATGCATTGTTACTATAAAAGCTTCTTTTAAAAGTGTCTTATCAAATTTTTAATTTGTATTGGTGTATTGATTTAGAATAAAATTTTATATTAAATTTGGTTAATTTTTAAAAATTAATCAAAATTTTTATTGATTTTTTATAAAAAAATAAAAAACTGAAACGAATTTTTTAAGTCTAAATCTGAGACTCAAACAACTCATTACTTTAGTGTATCAAATCTCTTTAAGAGGGATCATTTTTTAGATAATATAATTGATGATAAAATAGGTTTAGTAGGCAAACAAGAATGACAAAATTTCTTTACTTTTTTTTTCTTGGTTACTTTCTTTAAACCATGATGTTTCGTGTGGTGGATTTGATATTATGGGAGCATTATTTTTATTTTCTTAGTATCATTATTATGGAGCATTATTTTTAATTTCATTCATATTTGGTTAATTTTTTATCCGTTTCTTGATGAGGGTATAACAATTTTTTTTTCTCACTATATTGTAACACTGTGGTTGGCCATCCGTTGAGGTGAATTTTTAAGCTCCTTTCTCGACATCTCGCACATGACTAGCATGTACTTTTTTTCCTTTGGATTTCTTTTCAAAGAAGAACAAAAGGTGAAAAAGCATCTCTGACCACATAATTTTGGGGCGGCTTATATGAAACATTATCTGTTACTTCGCTTTCCTTAAAATTGTTACTATAATAGTATTAAATTGTTTTTACGTGGTCAAGAATGGAAAATAACAAATAATATTCTCTCTTTAACCTCCAGACTCCGTGCGTGCGTGATGCAATAATTAGAGGTTTATGATAGGCAATATTTAAGCCACAAAAAAAAAAAAATGAAATAAAGATCTAAAAATAATTTATAACTCGTGGTAGCATATATATTTAGTGTCCTCTTTTTAAGACATGGCTGTTGTGTGAAAAATGTGTTCTTATCTTTATATTTACTTTAAAAAAAGAGCATAAATATGACTTCATCATAAGATCTAGTTTTTTATTTATTTTTAATTAAATGAAGGGTTATTTAGAACTCCAGAGTTTAAGACAACAAAAATATTATAGTACAATTGGAATGTAGCCTTTTCACCTAGGACAATGATGGTGATTAATTGGTTTAGTCCTCAAATTTGATGCAAAACTACTCTCTTTAATATCAAACCACCCTTTCTGAATTTTGATGTATGTATAGATTGGCCCCGTGGCCATAAAAAACTACATCAACCTAAATGACATGCTAAACGGGAATTTGGTCCAAAATTAGTAATTAATGCGCCAGCCATTCGGTATCTTTTCTTTCATCCATATATATATATATATATATCTATATATATTAGTTTTCGGGTCCTCATTATTTAAAAAATAATAAATATACAAATAAAGAATGAAAGCTAAAATTTTGCTTCATATGACTATCTGGGAATAGTTGAGTTAAAGTCTAGTTAAAACCACCAACCATTTGGATTTGGGAGACTATGAATCATCCCAATACGTTTGTAATGAGTAATTAATGAGCCGCATAAACTTTTTCTTTAATGCGTGAAATTAAAGACCAGTTTCTTAAATTCTTTTCTTCCATAAATGCCAAAGACATTCCTTGAGTGGTAAAAACTCCAAGCGGTAAATTCGATTTATGAATGAAATTGCTGCCAACTGACTCATTTACTTTTATCAAATATACATCCTTTCCCATTTTTGCCGGTGAATAAATTTTCAATTATCAGATACAATATTAACTACCCCAGAAACTTCTTCTAACTATTAGAAGTACCTCTTTTTCTAGCCTTTTTTTGTTTCTTTTTCTATTGAAAATAAAAATGAAAAATCCAACTCAATTAGGCATCACTAAATTGTTTCGTATTCTTATAATATATGTTATTACAATTCTCACGGACTCATATTAAAGTTAAACTTTAATATAGCTGACAGAAAGATTTTTGAGTTTAGGTGGACCACATACATGAAAAAACAAAACAAAAGGGGTCCAAATCCAATTGTACACGCGTTCCATTGGATCAAAAAGCAAACAGGTTCAGAAAAAAAGTTGCCTAAAAGATATCATTTCAAATGCCACCACTTCTTTTTTTTTTTTTAACCTTTATTAGAAGGTCCTCATCGGGACTAGTTTTGCAAATCAGTTTTTTAAAAATCTGACCCCTAATCCAAATCCAAATCCAAATCCAATTTCCAGCAAAATAAACTAAAAATAAATTTTTTTGGTGAATTAAACTAAAATAAAATCGACCAATAAAAAAAAGAAGAAAGAAAGAAAACTGTGGTGGTTTCATTGCATGGGCACGAAATGGATCATGATTACAAGAGACGAAATGACAAAATAAATACACAAAACAAAACAAAACAAAAAAACGATACCCAAAACTGGGAAAGTCTGAGTGTGTTGGGATAATATATCTCACCCACGTATATAGATACATGCGTCATGTATAATATTATTGTTTAAATTCACCAAAAAAAAAAAATATATATATATATATATATAGTTTAAAAAAGAAAAAAAAGATTCAAACCAAACAACTAAGCAAGCAATGAGATAACACAGAGACACACCCAAACAATGGCTCCTTCTTCTTCCTCCAAATCCCCACCTTCTCCTTCTCCTCCCCAGCCACCTCCAAACCAGTCTACCCATTTCACTCCTGTAAGTTTTTTCTGTTTGTTTCTCGAGAAAAAAAAAAAAAAAAAGAAGAAACAGGTTTAATAGTTGTTTTGACTAGATTATTTTATTGATGTGCTTATTTATGGTTTGTGTTTTCAGATTCAAGAAGAGAACGAGGATGAAACTCCGGTCAGTAGTAGTACCACGAATTGTACGGACAAGGGGACGAGTAGTACTACTCCGAAGCACCACCCGACGCCGCTCCACAGAAACGGCAAGAAGCAGCAGAGGCAAAACGACGACGCGTCAGTGTCGTGCAACAGTGCCGGCCGAACTCCAGAGAGAAGATCTCCGTCGTTCCGGTGGACAACAATGGCGGCGGCGGGGTCAACAAGCACGGGTTGTCGTCGATGGCGAGCCCGAACGGGATTTTCAAGTCCATAATCTCGTCGCTGACGAGGAATATCAAGAGCCCGAAGCCGACGAGCGCGGTGGACTCGTCGTCTTCTTCCGCGGCGGCGGCGGTGGCGGCGAGGGAGGAGCAGTGGAAGATCGCGGTGGCGGAGCTCTCGCACAAGCTGATTCAGGCGACGAGGAAGAGGGACGAAGCGGTTCTGGAAGCTTCGAGGCTGAAATACTCCATGGCCGAGCTGGAGAAGAAGCTCAACAAGCTCGAAATCTACTGCCATGGCTTGAAATCCGGCCTGGACGAGTGCAGCGGCAACTCGAATTCCTCTCCGTACAGAAAACGACACCAGAACAACAATCCGATTCCGAGCTCAAACGACAAGGAAATCGTGGAGAGCTTCCTCGTCGCCGTCGCCGAGTCCCGGAGCACCGTCCGGCTCCTCAGCCGCTCTCTAACGGCTCAGCTCCGCCACATGGGAGCCAAAATTCACGAGAGAATCGCCGTCCTCCTTCAGCCATACGACATCAAAATCTCCCTCACGAAGAACCCTAGGACGTTGCTCTTCTACCTGGAGGCTCTCCTCAATGGCGCCTTCTTCGAGGACTTCGAGTCCGCCGGGTTCCACCGGAGCTCTGCCGCACAAATCCTCGACCCGGTGGAGCGGTGCGAGGCCAATGCGGCGTCGTTTCGCGTCCTCAAGGGCTTGACCTGGGAAGAGGTTCTCAGCAAAGGAACGAGGCATTTCAGCGAGGATTTCAGCAGCTTCTGCGACAGGAAGATGAGCGAAATCGTCGCCATGCTCGGCTGGAACCGCGCGTGGCCAGAACCGCTCTTGCAGGCCTTCTTTGGCGCGTCCAAGAGCGTCTGGCTGGTTCACCTCCTGGCCAACTCGGTTCACACCCCGGTCTGACCGTCTTCCGGGTCGATAAAGAAATCGGGTTCGACCCGGTTTATATGGAGGACATGGGTAGCGACAAGGCCCGAAAGCTGGTCCCGTCCGTGGTCCGAATTATGGTCGCACCCGGGTTCTATGTGTTCGGAAGCGTGGTGAAATGCAAGGTGCTTTGCAGGTACGTCCAACATCATGAACCAATTATTCTATCAAAATCATCATGAATCAATTAAAAGTATTATTTTTATAATTAGTCTCTGACTATTTTATTTTATGTTAATGCTTAATTTTAGTTTTATATGTCACGTTATCTTATCTTAAACTGTTTTATTATTATGCAATACGGTCCACTCTTGGCAATATTAATATATTAAAAATTAAATTGTTATCTTATCTTAAACTGTTTTATAATTATGCAATACGGTCCACTCTCTGGCAATATTAACATGTTGAAAATTAAATAGAAATTGAGCATATTCTGATCATATAAGTTTTAGTTAAAATCAAAATTGTAATCAAAAATTTTTTTTAAGGTAAATTGTATAACTATTTATAGATATTTTAAAAGTAAATTATATCTTCATTAAATATTTATATATTTATTACATTATTTTTTAGGCATAACTTTTCTCTTAAAAATTTTAAATTATAATTTTGCTTTAATTAAAACTCATGTGATTAAAATATGTTTAATTTTCGTCCAATTTTTTAGGAATGACTGTTTGCATTATAGTAAAAGTGTTTGAGATAATAGTGTGGCGTACATGTAAAAGAATAATAATAATAAATTAATGGCTAATATAAGATTTGATGTATAATTTAAAGACTATTTGTGAAAATAACCGAATTAAAATGATCTTTAATTAATCTTATTTTAATAAATATAACGTGTGTTGTTTTTTGTACAGGTATTATAACAACGAGTACAAGGGTGGTAATAGTAATAGCACCAAGAGCTTAATGGAAAACCATTTTGATACTTAGTTGTTTTATATAATAACATGGACAGTACTTTTTGGGTGCTACTGGTACTTGATTAGTTAATTCATGTAGTCATTGGTGATGATATTGCGCTTAATGTTGTTTAGAAAGGGTGGTGTTGAAAAAAAAAAAAAAAGGAAATTTGGAAATTGGAGGGGTTATAAAAGGGGAAATTGGCATTTTGCTCTCAACTGGCTTTTGTTTTTTTCTATGTCTAGTCCGTATCAAAGCCTTCATTATTCTCTTGCGATTTGGATAATAGTGTTGTTTTCTTTTCAAGGACAAGCCCTGTATATAGATCTATATTATATATGCATATATATATATATATATCTATATATATAATACGTTATTAGCATGGATCCTAACTGTATGGATAGAATTGTACCCAAGATAAAAACGAACAGCATGAAGGGGCAGATCATGATAGCCATGTGGAGGGCCTGAATATGGTGGGATCAATTCTATACTTCTCTTGTGAAAATATATATATATATATATATATTTTTTTTTTTTTTGGGGGATTCATTTTGGGTCTTGGGAATCTTCTTTTAAAAATGGAAACGGAAAAATTTTGCTGTGCAGGAGCAAGTAATGCCAACACATTATCCAATGTGTTCTCTGATCTGGCAGTATACATTCATAGAAATGGTTTGGAACTGAGTTTTGGAGTTTCTTAGGAAATAGAAAAGTTTTGGGAGAGATTGTTTTTAGTTTGTTTTGGTATTTTAATTAATTGAATCATATATATATATATATATATATATATATTGCTGATCTTTCTGGCATGGATATGTACGACGAAGGGGTGGTCTTGTTGTTTTCCTTCTCGTTGTTTGTATTTGTGGGGTTGGGTTTTGGTGCATCGTTCGCTGTGGTGTCTTGGATTATGGGAAAACAGTAACGAAAATGGTGTGTTGGGCTTTGGAGTCTTCTTTCAAACAAGGCCATGCTTATTCAACGAGATTGGAATGAAACGTACAAGGAATAACATTAAGGGTTATTGATTCTCTTTCTCATGTTTATTTACTATTAGGATGTGAAATCAAAACAATCTAATTCCCTTTCAGTGTTTGAATTAGAAATTAAAATCTCATTACTCTAATTACTAAAATTTTCTATTATAACTCAGAAAAGAAAATTACTTATTATTAAGAGTATAAATATAAAGTTGGTTTTCACTCTTGTTTAGGAATCAATACTGGCAGGGTGTTCTTCGTTTCTTTTATTAGTACTCACATGATTAATGGGAAAGGGAATCACACCCTTTTCCTTTCCATGCAAAAGTTAATGCATCTTAAGATTTTTATTTTTTTATTTCATATAAAGCATGATAAAATCAGCGACCTATCAAACCTAAATTTCACTTCAAACTATTTCATATTGTTTGACCAAGTGATCATTGGTCACAATATAATATGATACGACATAAAATATGTCATTAGAAATTATTATAAGTACATGTGTTATGCTGTACATAAACATTGATGATTAATACTATTCATTTTCAATTAATCACAAATTCACATATCAAGTTTAAAACTCATTGTTTATAACACAAAACCCCCTACAGTCAAGTTTTTTTTTTTTTAATTATATAAAAAAACTATAATTTTTAATGCTAACTTGGATTTGCATAATGGTGCCTTCCATTGATATTATGGAAATTTTGTGATAAGATATATTAAAAAAAAAAAAAACCTAGCAGTAGAACACAATTATACATCATTAGATCACCTCATGATTATATTTGTTTAAATAATTATAAGTAAACAGAGTTTGACGATTGAAACCGTACAATCTCAAGATTTACAATAATCACATAAATATTATATTCTATTGATAAAGCAGATCTCTCCTCTTTTTATTTTTATTTTTTTTATTTTTTAATATTCATATATTTCACCAACTACCGTTATTTGGTTCGAAAAAGGCAAAAATTAAACGAGCTGTCGAAGTTGATCAAGGTCGTTAGTTCGACGTAGTTTCGTAGATTACGCACGTTGACATTCTAGAATAATTGCAATGATGTAAAATGTTGTTTCAAGTGGTTCTTTCATTGAAAGATTCTGCATTACGTCAAGAACAAAGGCTTCCTTTGTCCACAAGCAAAATGTTTCAGATTGTTAAATGTCATGTCTTGGAAAATACGAAAAAAAAAAGGGGGAAAAATAAATAAAAGTAGTTCCAAAGGATATAGAATCATTTGTCTATAATTGGAAAACTAAAGTTCTTGTCATAAAATCTTTAACAAACTTATTTTTGACTTGTGTATTCTTTATTATTGGATGATTTTAAGATATACTCTCTATTTTCTTTTTTTTATTAACTTACGTGTAGGAATTTTTACGAATTTATATCCCAAAAAAAAAATTTTATAATAAACAATGTGATAGCGAGTGCACGTTTAGTCATAATCTTGTCGACTGCCCTCCTAACATGACCCAAATTGACACAAAGAAAAGAAGAAAGTGTGAAAAAAAAAAAAAAAAAGTTGGCCTACTTTTCATAACATTAGCTGGAGAATCAACAACGTGGACGTGGTAAAGGAAATGACAAAAAAAAAAAAAAAAAAAAAAGAAAATTTTAGAACTCCGGAATTATGGCAAAAATATATAAGAAGAAGGAAGTTTTCAATATATCTAGAGGTATGCATTAATTCAAATGATTATTATGTTGGTGCAGTCCATTCTCTCTCTCTCTCTCTCTCTCTCTCTCTCTCTCTCTCTCTCTTTCCGTCGTGTTTTCCTTCCTTCCTATTTGCGAAATTCTAATCCTCAGACGAAACGCGAAGTGCCAATTGTGCATTTTCAACATTCATCCCAAGTCTAACAAAAAAAAAAAAAAAAAAGAAACATCCCAAGTCAACACGCCATCTCCTCTACAAAGTACCAATCATCACTTAAAAAAAAAAAAAAAAAATTGAAAACGAAAAATTTAAAAATATTTCCTTTATTTTATCTTAATCGAGCATTAACCCAACTAATATCCTGTCTTTCGTAAAATATGAAAATATCTCATAGAGCGTTAAAGAATTGGCTAATATGCCCTCTAATTAACAAGATAATACATTTTTAATTAATTTTTATTTTTTATATATAATTTTTCCCATGTTTATATGTTTTTTAACATGTTGAATTTGACTTGGTGCCATTTTGTGATATTTTACCCAAAAAAGGGAGTTAGGGGTGTACTAATTATGAATTAGGTGGTTTCACGTCTTAATCCAAATCAAGATTGTCATCTTTTTAAATGTGAAACCATAATCAATAGGTGATAAAAGAGGTATCCAATCATCATTGAGAGAGTATTCACGAATTCGGTTAGTTTTAATAAAACAGATTGTCAAAATTAAATTTCAAGGTAGATGTCCTATTTTAACTAAACAACATGTAAATTTGAGATTTGAGAGGCTTTACACATGAAAATTTCAAATCAACAGAAAAAAAAAAAAAAAAAACAAAACATTCATCCGAAATAGGTCATAAAAATTTGATTTAAAATATATCAGCCATGTCTTGAACAATCCTAATGCACAATATGAAAAATTTTTAATTTAAAAGGGTAATGTCGAATAAAAATAAAATAGAGGGGGAGATTTTAAAAATTCGCTCAAAATAAAAATTGTTGTTTTTGTATAATTACCATACTACTAGACCTCCCTCTCCAAAAGAAAGAGAAAACGGAAGGAAAATACCATTTCCTCTCTCTCTCTCTCTCTCTCTCCTCTTTAACCCCCGCTCCTCCCATTCTTCTTCTTCCTCTCTCTCTCTCTCTCCCCCTCTCTCCCCTCCACGTCGATCACTGAGCGATCTCTCTCTCTCTGTATTTCCGATTTATTTTCGTCTGGGATCGGTCGGACAGGCAAAGGGAAGAGGAAGAGGAAAAAGCTCTGACCTATGTCTATGTCGCTCTCCGATTCCGATTCGTCCTCCTATGGCGGCGATTACAAGAACTTCAAGCAAATCAGCCGTGACCGTACGCCCCATTTTTCCTTTCCCATTTTCTCTCTCCTCCCATTTCAATTTAAGTCAATCAGGTCTCTTAATTGTTATTATGCTTAATCAGTGACTTAGCAGATTTTGCTCCTGATTACTTTCTTTTGTGGGATTAGCAAGTTTTCATTTTCAACTTAATTATCGAGAATACAACTGAATTTTCCTTCAATTTGGGTAAAAAATCAAAAGTTTTGGCACTTTCTCATGATCTGCAATGTTTTAATGTTTAGCAAAAATCACGGAAGCTGTATTTTTCGACTGTTAGATTGATAATAGTCGTAGATTTAGCGGAAATTAGTTGACTGGTTAAGTTAAATATTTGTGCCTCTATTGTGATTTATGTCCGTGAAAGGAAGTGAAAGGTGTAAAGGTGAAGATTTTTGCGATTGTTCAGAGCTGGAGATGTATTTCGAAAGTTCGGGTTTTGTACTTGAGAGTTTGATAACAACGCGGTGAATTGCGAAGTAGTTGGATGTTCCATGGGAATGTGGGGAGCGGGCTGCGAACCTTAGTCGTAACAACAATGGCGATGAAGAAAAGAAAAGACTGGATTTTTGGATGCCGACTTGGATTAAGGTTGTTTTTTGGACATGAGATAGCATGGAGTACATTGTTGGCGGAGCACCGAGGAAGTAATGTATATGAGGGGTTTGTTTTGAATACTATTTTGAACCTTTTAGTTGATTATCCGATGAGTAGCGGGGATCTGCAGTCCCTTAGTAAGATAGAAGATATGGTTTATTCAGTAGGCCAAGTCGGAGGCTATGTCACTGTGATACTATTCATGGAAATGGAAATCCCTTTTGCAATTTCTCTGATTTGCTTTTCAAACCCAGTTCATATCATGTATATGTAGCTGGAAGGATGCATAAATACATGGTTTTTTATCTTCTATTTGCGTAATAATGAATAATCTAAACCATACTGCCATTTACACAAGAGAGGGAACTTTTTGATAGTTTGAGGAAAGAGAAAAAATTACATCTTGTTACTATCTGATGTACTGTTCTGGGTGAATCTGATGAGCTTATTATAGTAAATTTTTTTTTCCTTCATCTTTCCATTGATGGGGGAACCATGAGCCTATTCCCGCATGTATTATATACCTCCTCATCATGATTGTACTCGTTCACAACATTTTATTTGTTCTAGTTATATTTTCCGATTGCTGCTAGTTTCCAGGTAGATACGTGTTTTTGATTAATTAACTAAATGGATGTCATGCTTTCAGGATTATTGCATGAAATGCTCCAGCGAGCTAAGACAGGAGACTCAAAGTCTACTTGGAAGGTATGTGCATTTTTTACTGTTGATTTTAATCACTGTCTGAGCAATACTATACTTTTAGGGATCTTAAAGTTTTACATTACTTCCTCTCGGTTCGACAGTTGTACTTTGAAAAAAGAAAACTTCACCTCGTTTTTAGCCCTTGATCTCTCTCTCTCTCTCTCTGTGTATAGACTTTTACAAATGTCGTATTTGACAGCCTAGCTCGTGATATGAAAACTCTTACGATGTCTCCTTTTCTTTCATTCTTGAACAAAAATACCTCCAAGTCTCTACATGCCTTTTGTTTTCCAACCCATCCAGTTTGTTTAATATTTGTCTACATGAAGTTACCATCCATGTGTCAACTACCTAGTCCTTGTTGACTACTGTGTGCCTGTCTACTATAAATGATACCTACCTATGATCTATATTAACTGGTATGATCATGAACTCTGATAGTTCATTTGCAACATTCTTTATGGCATAGCATTGATGAAATGTGTTGCTGTACTGTTACTGTTTTAGACTGCTTGTTTTCCTTCTTTGTTCTGTTTTAAATGCTTTAAAGCTACTGAGTTTTTGTTCATTTACGTGTAGTTTTATTTTCACTTTTATTTTACTGTAGGTACTTATCATGGACAAACTCACAGTGAAAATAATGTCGTACTCGTGCAAGATGGCTTGATATCACTGAAGAAGGCGTTTCATGTAAGAGTCCACTAATATTAAT
The DNA here is from genome assembly GCA_009761775.1 of Ficus carica. Taxonomy (NCBI): domain Eukaryota; kingdom Viridiplantae; phylum Streptophyta; class Magnoliopsida; order Rosales; family Moraceae; genus Ficus; species Ficus carica. The sequence continues at coordinate 1,535,290 of CM019750.1, forward strand.
TAAATACCTTCATATTTTCGTTTATTATGCTAGCTGAATATTGCATTCGATGTTTTTATGGATGTGGTTATGGTGTTTAAATAGATTATGTTATGTGAGATCCAACGCCTTCTTCTAGGAAGGCTGGAAGTGAGTAGTCCACAACAAGCTATTTTTTTTTACAATTATGCGCTTTTAAGTTAGATAAGTTTTACTTGAGCTGTGATTTTTAATTTTTCCTCCGTGAATTGATAATTGAAGTTCTGTAGTTGCATGGCAAGTAAGATAATGAATTTATTTCCATGTTTAAGTTGTTGAGTAAGAAGAAAAACCTATTCAGGAATATGAATTTTATTTGTTTTTTTAAGTTGTTGGTTCCACAATTGCAACTATAATTTTTTTTTTTGGTTGTCCAGTGGTAGAAGATATGTACAAGAGAAGGCAGCCATTACCATCCATGGATGCTATCTACTTCATCCAGCCAACTAAAGAGAAGTAAAGTACTTTTTGGTTTGTTTTTTTTTTTTGGTAAATCTCGTTTATTAATTTTTGTTGAGGAATGTGTTTTCTTTCGCTTTAATTGTTGATTCCTTGGATGAATCATTAATTCAATCGTTTATGATGTTAATTCAATTATTCAGTCTGAGTGTATGTTTCTTGTGTTAGTAGGATTGTCATGTTGCATGTGTTCTCTTTTACAAACAAAAATATTTGATTTCGGTGTCTATTCTGGCTGATTTTCTTTTCTTCTCTTTATAATTATTTATTCAGTTTTTTTTTTTCAGTTTTTTTTTTTGGTCCTGTTGGGTGTTTATTTTATTTTATTTGGAGGGACGCTCTGTTTATGGTGAGAATGGAACTAAGAAATTTACTCTAAACATGTTACAATTGCTTCAGAAGATCTCGGAATTCATTTTTAATTTACTATAAGGTTCCTCTATAATTCTCTCTCTCATCACTTCCTCTTGTATTTATCTGCAGTGTCATCTTGTTCTTGTCAGACATGTCTGGAAGATCACCTTTGTACAGGAAGTATGTGATGGACTTATTGCTTCTTTTCTAATTATTATTGTTACTTGGGATCTTTCCAGTACCTTTTGCACTCTGAATCTATAAATATTCCAAGTGGTTTTGACTTTTTTTCCCCTTGTTTCTGTGAAGGGCATTTGTTTTTTTCAGTTCACCTATTTCGAAAGAATTGATTGCTCACATTAAGAAGGATGGAACAGTGTTACCTCGCATAGGTGCATTGATAGAGGTAAATGTTGCTCTTATTTGGAAGAAAGTTCAAATCATTATTTGGGTGAAACTGTGTAGATGAATTTCATAAACTAGCAAATTCTCCCTGTTTTGTATTTCTTAAGAACTTCTTCAATACTTATTTTGGGTAAAAATGTGCAGATGAATTTGGAGTATTTTGCCATAGATAGCCAGGTATGTGATGTCACTCTCGGTCCACTGTTGAAATCGCTATCTATAATTTGAATAATCATTTTGAACATATTCTCCTTTGTGCACATTGCCTTGTCTGTGTTTATCTGCTGAAGAAATAAACTCAAAATTTCCCTGGAACTAAAAATAATAAAAAATCAAGGCAGTAGAGATATTCTTTTAATGTCTCTGTTACCATAGTTAATTGTTGCAAACGATTAGTTATTTTTGAATTGGAACGCATTCAGAAATTTCAAAGGGGGATAGGGGTTGGATTTGGAATGCCAAGTTCTTATACATATTGCTGATTGCATTCACCGGACTGTTTCTTTTCCCTATTGATGCTGATGTGTTTTCGTTTTTTTTTAATCTTTGTTCCTTAACTCTCTCTTTCTTGTGCAGGGTTTTATTACCAACAATGAGAGGGCCTTAGAGGAACTGTTTGGGGATGAGGAGGATACACGCAAAGGTGTTGCATGTCTGAATGTGATGGCTACTCGCATTGCTACAGTTTTTGCTTCTTTGAGGGTACATAAAATAGTGGTTTACAACAGATTTTGATAGACGATCAAGTGGCAATTTTCTGAAGCATATTATGTTTTAACTTTTAATGATGCAGGAATTTCCATATGTGCGCTATCGAGCTGTCAAGTCCCTTGATGCAACTACGATGACAACTTTTCGTGATTTTATTCCTACGAAGCTTGCTGCTGGAGTGTGGGACTGTCTTATGAAATATAAGAAAACAGTAAAAAATTTCCCAGAAACAGAAACATGCGAGTTGCTAATCCTTGACAGATCTGTAGATCAGGTTTTTAGGTGCATGTGTTGGTTGTAAATTTACAATTTGCTCACTGTTACATTGTCTGTATATGTTGATGATTTGTTTTGAATTTTCAGATTGCTCCCGTTATACATGAATGGACATATGATGCTATGTGCCATGACTTACTAAATATGGAAGGAAACAAATATGTACACGAAGTGAGTTCTGTTGTCAAAATTTTACATGGGATCGAATATATTCTATTTACTTTTATCTCGGTTAGACATACTAAAAGACTACATATTCAGGTACCTAGCAAAACTGGCGGTCCACCTGAGAAGAAAGAAGTTCTTCTAGAAGATCATGATCCTGTCTGGCTTGAGCTTCGGCATGCACATATTGCAGATGTATGTCCTGTTGTTATACCTTTTCGTTTCTTGATTACTTTTCATATGGATGTGAATTGTTCATAAATGAATTCCCAGGCTAGTGAACGATTGCATGAGAAAATGACCAACTTCGTGTCAAAGAATAAAGCCGCACAAATCCAGCATGGTTCAAGGTATTATTCATGTAGCGAAAAATTTACGTTGTTCTTACGTATATGGTGTATCGATTTATTTCATGAATCTTGTTTAACCTTTTTTTGGAACCTGTTTTGTCATTGATTTTTATAGTTCAGATTTTGTCTCGACTTCTTTTTGTTACCGTTCAGTGCTTGGGTAGTTTAAGAAAGATATACTTCTCCTATTGCTAGTAATAACAATATATTCTGTCATTTTTGTTTTACCTTGGGACTTCAAACAAGTTTGTTGGTTTTTTAGTTCCTGAAATTAGTATGTTTCTCACATCAATGATCACCTGGTTTGTAGAAATGGTGGTGAACTGTCTACTCGGGAGTTGCAAAAGATGGTTCAAGCATTGCCACAATATAGTGAACAAATTGACAAGCTCTCCCTTCATGTAGAGGTTAGTTTTTTCATTCGTACAATATCAGGAATTTGAATCACGTCCTGTATGTTTTGATGAAATCTAAGCACTTTCCTATGTATGAAATTGCTTCCCAAATAGTTTTTTCAAGTGGGTTATGTCAATCTTTTTCTTGGATTTCAATGAAATGCAATCGTAACAGATAGCTTTATTTATTTATTCCTTTTTGTGGGGGGTCATAAGTCTAAACTTGGGTTTTGTTTAATTATTCCAGGTTGCGGGAAAAATTAACAGAATTATAAGGGAGCAGGGGCTTAGAGAACTTGGACAGCTAGAGCAGGATCTTGTTTTTGGAGATGCAGGAATGAAAGATATAATCAAATATTTGACTACAAAAGATGTAAGACATTTCAGAAATACACTTGGGCTCATCACCAGACTCCTCAATATTTATTGTAACATTTACATTGGTACTGGTTTTATGCAGGACACAACTCGTGAAAATAAGTTGCGCTTGTTAATGATTCTTGCAGCCATTTATCCTGAAAAATTCGATGGTGAGAAGGGTGCCAATTTGATGAAGGTTGGTTTGTTTTTGTTTATACCAATTTTTCATTTCCTGTTTCATCTGCATGAGGTGAATCATCCTATCTAATGCTGATCTTTGCCGTTTTGTTTTGTTCTAGTTGGCAAAATTACCGCCAGATGATATGAATGCCGTGAATAATTTGCAGCTCCTTGGTGGATCTTCAGAGACTAAAAAGAGCTCAATGAGTCCCTTCTCTCTAAAGTTTGATATGCATAAGGTTGATGCCTTTGTAGTTAAGTACTTTTTCTGATTGCTAAAGGTCTAGGTTCTAACATCTTATAAAAATGAAAAATTTTCAGAAGAAACGTGGAGTTCGAAAAGAACGCACTGGTGAAGAAGAAACATGGCAACTTTCACGTTTTTTTCCCGTCATAGAGGTACATCTAATTTTCGTAAGAAACGTCACAATTTTCCATGTTCCAATGCATTAAGTGTCTGGCCAGATGTTAAATTAAATTCTTCTCATTCAGGAGCTTATTGAAAAACTCCACAAAGGTGAATTGTCAAAAGACGATTATCCGTGCTTAAATGACCCAAGTCCAACTTTCCATGGGACATCGCATGGCTCATCATTACATCCACCCCCAGTTGCTCATTCAATGAGATCGAGACGAACACCAACATGGGCTCGGCCAAGGGATGATGGGTATTCAAGGTGCAGTGCTTGTATACCATGTTTCTAGGTTCATCTGTTCCACATACTTGATTATCTCAAATACATTGGCAGTCCTTTTCGTAACCACTCAACATAATCTTTTTGCCTGCTGAATACAGTGATTCGGTATTAAGACATGCATCCAGTGATTTCAAGAAGATGGGGCAACGAATTTTCGTATTTATAGTTGGAGGAGCTACTAGATCGGAGGTATGAGAGGCTTCCGATTCATGTCTCAACAATGTTATGATGGTTTCTTTTCTCTCCTCTATTGGATCTCTCTACTCCTGAACTCTTATTAAATTTCAGCTTAGGGTTTGCCACAAGCTTACAAATAAGCTGAAGAGGGAAGTTATTCTAGGCTCCTCAAGCCTCGACGACCCTCCGCAATTTATAACGGTAATTTCTCGTAATCTGTAACTCCAGCTTTCCCCAATAAACTTATTCAGCATCTCCCGTGATTTTATTGGACCTGAAGTCATTGATTTTGTCTTAATTTGCAGAAACTGAAGTTGCTAACAGCAAATGAACTCTCACTAGATGATCTACAAATTTGACGGTAGCCGGCTTTGAAAGGGTACTTTGTTTTTGGGTTTACAGTTCAATTTGTAATCCTAGAAACAAAAAATCAGTTCATCACATCAAATTTTTTTTTTTTTTTCTCGGGTAGTATAAAACTCTCTTGGCAGTTTGGCTCAAGGTGTGACGGTTGTAATTCTAATTCAAAATGAGCATATCCTGGCCATCTCAGTTTCCTGGGCTCTCTGTATAATATTTGACATTATGCTCCAAATTTGGTGGGTGTGTCTGTTATACCATTAAAAAAAAAAAAAAAAAAAAAAGTGTGTATAATGTTAGACTTTCGTCAGATTTAAGAGACCATTTTAAAATAACCTGCTTTCTGCTCGTTTCCTTTTTCTTTTTTGCCTTGGTGCAGTCTTTATTTTTTCATCGGATAGGCTTACTTTCTATCATAGCAACTATATTCAATAAATAAAGTAAATTGGCTTAAATAAATGATCAATTTTTGTAATTTTGTAAAATAGTCATTAATATGTGATTTATCAATTATTGATTAATTATGATCAATCGATAAAAAATATATAACAAAATTAATTAATCATTAATTAATTATAATCTGTTTGATTAGATTGATTGATTGACATTTTTTTAAAACGGTTATTTTCATAATTTTACAATATTTTCAGATTTATTAAAAAAAAAATTCTTAAAAAGGTCATTTACTCACAAATCCCTTTCTCATGTTTGGTGATTAGCTCATTTTAAACTAAATTGTACTTTTTTCATAATTGTTTTTGTCTTTTTCTGAAAATTTTTTGTCTTTTCTAAATTTTTTTTGTCTTTTCTAAAAAATTTCTATTGAAACTTAAAAATTTTAAACTAAACTCATTCACCAAACACCCCCCTAGTCTTTAGTTTATGATTTAACTTACCATATATTTAGATTGTAAATTTGAAATGTAAATTTAAACAAAAATTGATTTTTTTTTTAATTTTTTTTTTTTAAGAGAGAACACTAGAAAAAAAAAAAAAAAAAAAAGTTCTTTCAAATTGTAGTTTTTACGTATTCTCTTAGGCTGTTGGAAGTGAGAGCAACTTTTAAAGCATCTTTTTATTTTTATTTTTATTTTTATTTGAGAAAGAAGCATGTTTCATCATCTCTATCAATGACCGACACCCTTCCTAAGGATCAAATCAAGTAATGTGATATCTTACATGTGATATTACGTGTCATTTGTCCCATTACAACTTTTTATTAATTTCTTTGTTTATTGTATCTTGTCACCCACTTAATTACTTGCATATCCACATAAAATTATTCTTTTCTTCTATCAACACCTCCGACAAAATCACAGAATAATGTAGACAAAAGCATTTACTGAGAAAAGATCTTTAAACCTTAAAAAATAATAATAAAACTAAAAAAAAAATAAACAAGGGCAATTCCAATAAAGTTGTTGACTGAAAAATCTCCAACTTTACTAATCACTACAAATATGCCCTTTTAATAATTCTTTTCCTCTTCTAACTTTCAAGAATCCTGTGAATTTGGAATCTAAATTGTGGTTGCTAAAGATCAATGTTTGATAGTTAGTCAGTTTGAAGCTGAAGATGCTGCTAACTACGGAGTTCCTTGGCCTCTCCACAGAGCTGGTTCTCTGGTTTTCTCTTCTTGATTTCCCCCACAAGCCTCTTGACGTAGGCTATGTAACCATCCACATCAAATTTCCTTTTGCACCCTTCGAAGTTCATGTATCGTATCTTCCCGAAAACCGGTCGCTCCCGCCATCCCTGAATTTTCAGGAAAAAAAAAAAGAAAAAAAGACACAGTTAAGAAGATTTTGATGCTTAGAAATGAATTGATCCTAGCCCCATGAAAGGAAAACAAATATATATGTGCATAACTTATGTGGTTCTTAACAACCTTCAAAACGACTAGACAGTTAAATCTTTGCCGGAAAATTTCTAAACTTAAAAATTTGGAAATTGTGAGAAGAATCCATTTAATTTAAAGACTGACCCCTTTTTTCCCCTTTTATATACAAACTTCTCATATATGCCTGCTCTTTAACTAGTCAAATCGTCAAATCTGACTTCAAGCTACGTTTTTGACATTTTGCAAAACATAAGGAATAAGTTATAGACTTTTTAGAAACACAAGGTCGAAGTTCAAATTAAGGCAAAACACGGGGCGTATTTTTAGTCTTCTTCATCTTTGCTCCTCTAAAATAGAGAGTTGAACGAGAAAACAATAAAAACAATGGAAACAAACCTGGTCATGAACACCACAGATTGACCACATGCAACCCACGTACCCATTCGGATCTCTTCCATCAATTTCGTACTGCAAAGAAAAGAGTTAAAATACTTCATGTTAATATCTCATTAACCTTTCAACCGAACCATTCTCTCTTTAACTTTCCTTTCTATAAATACCGACACGTAAAAACTTTTGAAATTTAACACCTAGAACCATTACAGGGTGGTGGTTGAATTTACCTTGTCATTTAAATATAAAGCTATCGCAAGGGCTTCTTCAGGTCCCCTTGTCCACTCTAGAATCTTCTTCGCCCAATACATCCTGCACGTATATGCTACATTGTTCGATGAACTAAAACCGATAAAAGCGTAATATCCTTGATGGCGGGAGAAAAAAAGGAAGCAAAAACTACTATGAAAAATCTTTTGCTAGTCCTTCAACAATAATGAAAGGCCGTGTCTAGATAACTCCTAAATAGTTGCACCACTTCCAGTCCAGCTAAAGTCAAAAAATCACCATATTTAGGCGTTTAACTATGCAGATTAGATAAATACATAAAAAAGTTTACTTGCCGCATAAATCCGTGCATCTTTCCGTAGTGCACCAACTCTAATTGAGAAGCATTCCAGAGCTGGATAGTAATAAGATAACTGAAAGTTCAGATGCTAGCAAAATCTTATAATTCTTCAGAAGGAGAGGGGAAAAAAATGCTTACAGGATCAGCTGTTTGTGCCTTCTCTAGTTGTTCTCTCCTGCAAATTGAATAGTATTTAACACTTCAAAAACCATGAATCTTCGAAGTTCGAACAAATATCAGCAAGCTAACAAGAACAAACGAAAGATTGCTCACGTGTAAAGATGTTCTCGCTTATCCGAAGCATGGTCCATCAAAGTCTTGCGTGCCCATTCCCAAGCTCCTTTAAGTGAATCATAATGCGGCTGGTAATAACAGAAGTTATCAGCAAGTTCTCGACGCATGATCAACTCCTCCAAAAATGTGTCCACTGCCTTGAATATAAGTTTTAGGCATAAAAGCACAGGCCAACTTATATATCAGATTCAGATGCACTAAGCACCGAAGGAAAGGTAAGACAACAATGATTAAGCAAGCTTCCTGCAGCCAACATTGTTCTGAGAATTTGACATCACTGACCTGAGGACTAAGTTTTTGAACAGCACGAGCCTCTAAGGCACAACGCTGTGCAGATATTTGCCCAAAATGCAAATACGGAGACAGGCCAGAAAGCGCTCCAGGTTTTAATGGATTGTTTCTATCTGTTGAATAATTCTTCAACCTTTTCGTCAAGAATCCATCTTTACTGCCCATCAAAACCTCCATTGCTGCCTTCTCTCCCGGTTCACACCATGCAATTTCAGAAACTTCTGCCCCTTTTCTAGTTAGACATAACAACAACAACAACAACATCAAGAACACATTTTCAAAGAATCCCACCTAAATTCATCGAAACCTTAAATTCAGCTTCTAACCTCAAAGCCTCAGAAATGATTGAATCCCAGTCAATGACATGATTTACGGACTCCCATTTTCTAACAGGTGGCTCAAGGGTCGGAAAATCAATAAGGTACTCAGGAAGCCTCTTGTTTATCTTACTCCTTATGGTCCTAGCACTATATTCCAATTTCTCAGATGCCACCCAAGCGGGTACCACATTATGAGTATCAACTTCATGGATAGTCACAGAATCACCAACCCTTTTGCAAATTTCCTCCTTACATTTCCTAACTTCCCGTAAAGGAGAAAAGTCTGTAACCAGAAGCGAAGCGCCGCATTCACTCAAGAAATTTGGTATAGTATCTTCAGCTTCTCCCTACAAATTAACCCGCAAAAGCATTTGAGATTGTTAACATCAAGCCAGGCTATGAGCACTTACTTGTTTACCAAGTTTTCCTAACCTATTGTTAATTATTGTTTCAGTGGGTGTACATTAAAGAATAAGGTTTTTAGGGGGTTTATATAAGGATGATCAAATTTTAGTGGGGCAAAATGAGAAAAATGTGATTTTTAGATGAAAAATTGAAAATAAAAATTCACTGACAACGGAAAGCCATATTCGGCCATGAGTGGCTTCGCCCCTAAATACAAGACATGAACAAAGAACTCAAATTTATTCCCCTCAACTTACATAAAGACATCCATTTTCACATAAAGTTGTGCTAAAATCTTACAGAAATTCAGAATATACAATGGAAACCGAATCGTTTACTAACAGTACTCGATTGCTAATTTGCAAAAACACAAATAATCAAAATCTCCCATCTCTTTTAACATTAAATATAAATAAACGAAACAAAACCCAAAAAAAAATTGAAAAAAAAAAAAGGGTATTAAAAAAAATGTAAACTTGAACATACCTGGAACAAAAAGAAAGGGATTTGAAGGGTATGTTGAAGAGAAAATTGCAATTTTTGCAAAGCCCTGAGCATAAACCCTAAATGGCGAGCTTTGGCGCCCAAAAACTGGTCGAAGAGATTGAAAGCGACGGCGACGGGGACGTTGGCCTTGTTAGCCCGATCAACGGCGTGGATCAGAGCCCAGTTGTCCCTCGACCGTTGATCTCTGAACATCCAGTAGACGACGGGACCCACCGATTTCCCATCGGACGGTCTAAAACCTTCCTTGAGAACCCTCACTCGACCTTCTTGAACGGAGGAGGAGGAGCTCATGTTCATGGTCGTGGTGGTGGTGGTCATGGATGGGCCAAAACGAAGGTGGTTGCGAACGTGCGCGGATCAGGGTCGGATAAAGTGAACCAGGGGGTGCGTAGTTTAAGAGCGAGGAAGCTCGATGATACGGAAAATGGGAGGGAACTGAAAGACAGTTACTTGTGGTTTTGAAAGTATGTACGTGGCAATTTCTCCGCCTGACGCGTGGCAACAGCAGTTACTCCTGTTTTTTTGGATTTATTTTTATTTTTATTTTTATTTTTTAACGTTGGAAAAGTTTTTTTTTTAAAATTTTTTTTTATTTTTAGGGTTTGTTTGGTGAAACGATTTGAGTTGAGATTTTAAGTTTAAATAATAATTTTTATTGACTTTTTCAAAAAAGATAAAAAAAAATTTCAGAAAAAGACTAAAAAAAATACAGTTCAACTCAAGTAGAACTGATATGTCAAACTCCCCCTTAAGTTGGAAAAGAGTTGGCTTTTGTATTTGGGTTAAATTCTTTTTTTATTTTTTAAAGGAAGTCGAGTCTCATTTTAATATTTGATTTATATTTTAAAACATGTTTTTTTTTTTTTTTTTTTACACATAAGAAAAGTATAATATGTAAATTCATTGACAGTTCGATCACAAAATACCTTAAAAAAAAAGATCTAGGTGAATTCATAAGTGAACTCCACTAAGTTATGATTTTTAAATAATTGCTAGTATATAAAAAAACATGCAAACTCACACGTTTTTTTATACTAAATATATTTTAAAACATGTTCTTACATATGAACTTGTTTCAAATTAAGGACTGGTTTGGGACCAAACTACATTTTAATTTAATTTAAATTTTCTTATTAACTCATAACTACATTTCACTATTAGCAAAAGGTAAATAGATAGATATACTGAGCAAATTTGGTAGATTTAAAAAAAAAAAATTTGTTACTTCTTTTAGAATTTAGTGCTTCTAAAATTGAGATTTGTCCTAAAAAAAAAAACAAAAAAAAAAAATTATATTTATCAAGCCAAAATAAAAACCGAAACGTCACTCTAATAAAATTTCCCAAAGATAGTTCTCTACAAGACTTTGGACTTTTTCTAGTAGGGAATTAGGGATACGGTTCTCTTCCTCATAAGGGGGAAAATTACTAATGAAGTAATAATCATCATATCATCATTTTCAGATTTCAAGTTAATCACACAGTGCAATATTAAGCAAGAAAAATACAATCATAAATATTCTCATGTATTTTACTACGAGACTTAGGGTGCGTTTAGAACACCAATTCAAACTCAACTTTTCAACTCAAATTTTGTCTTTTTCCTCAAAAGTCTTTGTCTTTTTCCTAAAAAGTTTTTTGTCTTTCTGAAAAGTCAATAAAATTTACTATTTCAACTTCAAAAACACAACTCAAACTAACGAACCAAACGAACCCACATATATATATATATATATATATACATATTTATACATATAATATGATGGTACAATTCTTACTATGCGTACGGTGGGCCCAAATAATCATGTCGTTAATCTCGCCAGCTGTTTGTAATTGCAAGAGCAAGTTTCAGCTTTCAATGTTTTTATTATAGAGCTACTGCCAATATTGCTCCCAATATTACTTTTTTTTTCTCCCCCTCATCTCTCTCTCAACTTTTGAAAAAGTGAGGGGAAATTTGCAAATGAGCTTTTTTCTCATTATTTCATAGACTTTATGGCTTTCTTTTAAGGGGGCATCATTTGTGGGGCCGTCCCAAAGCTTCTCAATCCATGCCCTACACGTGGCTGATCACATCTTTTTTGCTACTCAATCATGGGCTTCAAAGCTCAAACTAATTACATGGAAAAACAAAAAATCATAGAGCGGGGTTTTTGTTTGATTTTATAGTTATATATATTTGTAACCATCGGATCACATTAGAATTGTTTTAAAATAAAACATAAAGTTTTAATAAATTATGATAAAAATCTAAAAGGGTCTATTATTTTACTTTTTATGGCCCCTTATTTTTCGCCATTTTGCATGCCCTCCCAAATCAACTTTGCATTGTACATCTCAACTAATAGAAAGCTCCACTTTACCGCAATTATTCAAGCTTCAACGGTTTAAAGCCATACTGCATGTGACATAAATCTATTAGGGCCTTATTCATATTTCAAAAAAAAAAAAAAAAAAAAAATTTCTATTAGGACAAGTAGGGGAAGGAAATTGTATACTACTACTGTGGTTGTGTATATATACCTATATATTTGTATACAAAATGCTAGGGGTACCACTTTTCTTGCACTACTCATTGCATATACAAAACCAAGTTGGCGAAAAAAAAAAAAGGAGAAGGAGAGAGAGAGAGAGAGAGAGAGAGAGAGAGAGAGAGAGAAGTTATATATGTGAACAAGGAGTGAACAAGGTGGTTATATATGTGATTAAAATGAGAAAAAAAAAATCATTATATTTTGCTACATTGTTAATTTTTAAAGATCTTATAAGATCCATTTTATACCAGCAAAAAGAAACAAAGAAATTATAATATCCATATGTTGGAGAACGAATTTTTATACTCTACACTATGAATATTAATTTTTCTAACCCAAAAAAAAAAAAAAGAACTAGTCATTTTATGTTGTCCTTCTCTTTGCCATTTTTTTTTTTTTGGTGTAAAGACTGCATTTAAAAACTGCAGTTTGTGGCCCAACTAAGTATGGAAAAGAAGTAAATTGCGGTATAGAAATGGGAAACGAGCAGATTTAATCGCTTTAATTTCATTTATCAGAAGCTGGTTGTAAATTGTCTTTATCAATAAATGAATTCCAGATACTACATGCAGACAAAAAAAAAAAAAAATGTTCTGGTCGTTTTGAATATATAGTAGTTTTAAGATTTAGTTGGACATATGCATAAAACTGCAGTTAGCTTCAATAGTCATTAGAAACAAAAATGAAAGGGGGAAAAAAAAAATTTAATAAACATGTCTATATGAAGTTACGAGAATTCTATTGGAAAGCATGAAAAAAAAAAAAAATCCCTACATTTAAGACATTAACTGTGAATCATGATTAGTTCATCAAATTTTATTAAGGTGGGTCATAATCTTTTTTTTTTCTTTTTCTTTTTCTTTTTCCTAGTTTAATCTTATACGATTTTAATACTACATGATGATTCAATCAAAATTATGTCATACGAGAATATATATTTTCCTTTCTCGGCGTAGGAATGTATCTCTAGTGATTCAAAAGATTAGGGTTTAGTGCATGCATGGAAGAGTGTGGAGATATCAGAGTCATTTGAGTCTCTTTATATGGCTATACATATATGTGTGTGTGTGTGTGAGTGTGTGTGTGTGTGTGTGTTTAAGTTTTAGGAATAACTGGAGAGCCATATACATGATGAATACTGTAATTCAAAAAGTAGAAAAGGAGGATTCAGGAAATAGGAGAGATTACCTTTTGTTGTAAAAATTTCATAGCAATCATAATTATCTCGATGACAAAAAGAAAATATATATTAAATAAAAGGGAGAGAAGATAAACTTAAAACAACTTTTGTGCCTCAACAGTAAGTTGTGTATCATCATAAGCTTGTGATATAAGTTCGTGTCATATAATTATTATGATTGTTACTGTTTTTCTTTAAAAAAATATTATATGCCAAAATAAGTGATGGGTGGTTTGGTGATAAAAGAATTTTAACTTTTGTATTATTACTATAACTACAATTACAATAATAGCCTACGTATTTCAACCAAAAAATTACAATATTTCAATAATAGCCTATGTATATGTGTATTTACTTTTTTTAATCTAGGGCTCATGAGGTTTATGTATTTTATTGGGCACTTCTCTTTTTTTTTTTTTTTCCCTAATTTTATTCCTATTAAGGGACAACTCTGCTGTTTCAAATTAATTAATTAAAGGGCATTAGGGAATAGAAGTGTGTTTAAAAAGAAAACCTATTTATTAAATCTTACGACCAACTTACCACAAAAGTATTTCCATTTGTGAGATCTGACTATTTCTTTCCCCGCTAGAGAATTGAGCACCAGGAAAAACTTTAGTATGTTTGAAAATTATGCACACACATTTATAGAATAGTCTCTATGTCTAATAGATATGACTTACTTTAAACTCGTGTAATTAATAGTTTGATCTACATGTAAAATAATGTAACTTTATGTTTAATATGTTACATTTCAGAACCTTATTTACAAATGACAAATATCAACACAATATATAAGTCATTAATGTGTTATTGTTAGAAGATATTACTTTTGATGTTATATGTACCGTGCATATGACCGTCAGATGTGAAAATTTAGCTATGTATATAAGTAGACATCTTATTATTCTTATCTCTATTGTTGGAGTAAAATTTCGTCCAACACCAAATGAACATTCCTGAATTAGAAAACAAGATTAAATAAACGAAATAATCAAGAACGTTAAGCAATAACACAAGAAAATTCAAGAAAACCTTAAGAACAATACAGATAAATCAGGGTCCGGTATAATTGCCTCAATGCTTTGTATTGGAAAATGAGGGCCTTGTGCGATTAAAATCTAAAGCTCTCACCGGCATTCAACTTTTTCTCTTCATCAATCTTCCAGCCAAATGATAAGAAAGAACACTTTAAGTGGGAATCAATGCTTCAAGCAAATCCAAGTAGAAGGTGGCTTGGCTAACCTAGGAGGAAGGACACGACAACCACAGCAATCCCCGACTAGTATGGATAAGCACGACAAGATTTCTAGTGGAAACAAACTCAATCACATACGTGCACACATGGGCTGCGGTACAACCAAACAAAGAAGAAGAATGCGGCGTATCCCAAGGCACTCAACCCGCATGGATAGGCTTGAAGCATGCACAAAAGACATGGCTGGACTCGTGACAAAATTCGTCACCATTGTCAATGCGACATTATCAATTGGTAGCAAAAAACACCACCAACTAACTCAAGAGGAGAAGACATGAACTTCTGTTTTTGAGAGGCTAGAGACCTATTATGGAGAAATCCAAGATGAAGTTTACAACACACCGACTACCTTGGGCTTTTCGGAGAATGTCAACAACGATTTACAACTTCAATTGAACACGCGACGAAACACCCAACTTGAGTCAATCATGCACCAAAGTTTCCTATTTGGACGGGTATATCGAAGTAAAATCAACAAGGAAAAACAAAGAAGAAGGGATCCAAGACGTCTCATAATCCCACTCTGGAATGGATGTGCCTAAACAAATAAAATAAGGACCTTAGTATTTGAGAGGTTGAAGACATACTTAGAAGGAAGCATTAATGAAGTAGACGACATATGGACTCCTTCAAGCTTACAAGAAAATGAGACCAACGACTTGCGAGATCGACTGAATGCTCGACAGACTTCCCATCATAAGATGTTTATGAGAAATTCTCCTTAATGATTAAGCCAATCAAGACAACAGAGATGACAATGCTATCCAATACAAGAAGATTATTCAATTAAAGGTAGAGAAGATAAACATACCAAGGAGCTACTTAGGGGCCAAAAGCTAGGATTAACAAAGAACAAGCCTTAAAGGGTCAAATTCATGATTGGACAGTGGAACGGTTAGGCACCCAATATGATTTCAATCAAAATGATGAAAAGAAAACTCTCGTTATAACAAGCAATCGAAGAAACACCTAATCTAGCAATGAAAGTAATAACATTAATTTACCACACAAGGTGAAGTTATGATAGAATTGACGAGAGATTGGAATTAAAGAGTGAGAAGATAGTCTGAACAGTAAAAATGAAGCATCCACTCAAATAGAAGCAAAGGAATAAGCCAACCCAAGGATCTGTTCGAGAATCACCATAGAAAAAGGTCATAAGTCCTTAAATAAAATAAAATAAAAAAACCCAATTGCTAAGTGTCATCAAGAAGGAAAAAATTTGTAAAGTGAAAGTTTGGAAAAAAAAAAAAAAAAACAAAACAAAAGAGGCAAATTTGTTTAGACTCATCAAGGCTGCAAAAAAAAAAAAAAAAAAAAGTGAATTTCTTCATTGATCCAAGTAGTCATACTCTCATAATTTGACATATGCCCGCAACTAGACGAATTTGTGCTTAGAAACAAGCTCGAAGACGTACATCATAATTCCAATTATCGACCAACAATTACTACTAACTATGTTTGAGCTTCACACAAGAAGCCATCTCATATGCATTATCTATGACGTGGTTAAGATACAAAATCAAGATTGGCGAGTCCAAATTGATATAGGCGAATGGTCATGATACTGTCAAGAAATGAAGTCAAGTTACCAAAGTATACAACTGTGACATCACCAAACCACAAATAAAGTTCGGTATGCCTATACATAAAATTGTACAGCAAGACTGGATAAAAACTTGTTTAGCAGGAACTAGACATAAACAAATCCAGCAGGACTAGACATAAACTTATTCAGCAGATCGGGACAAAAATTGGTCGGCAGGTCCGAATGTAAACAAATCCAACAGAACTAGATATTGTTCAGTAGGTTCAGATGTAAAAAGTCTAACATGACTAGGCACAAAATAGTTTAGCAGGACTAGACATAAAAAGTTCAGCATGTCTGATTAATAATTAGACATAAAATGTTTAGTAGGTCTGAACACAAATTGTTTGACAGGTCTGGGCACAAACAAATCTAGCAGGACTGGACATACACTTGTTCGGCAGGTCCGAACGTAAAAAATCTAGTTAGACTAGACATAAACTTGTTCAGTAGGTCTTGACAAAAATTGTTCGGCAAATCCAGATGTAAAAAGTTCAGCAGGTCTAAACACAAATTGCTCGGCAAGTCCGGATATAAGCAAATCCAACAGAACTAGATATAATTGTTCAGTACGTCCCGAATGTAAAAAGTTTAGCAGTTTTAAATACAAACATGTTCGGCGGGTCCCAATCGTAAATCTGTTCAGCAAGACTGAATGCATATTCAATCTAAAATTCCCTTCACTCGACATGCTACACTCGAAAACTGAGGGGCTGATATTGGGTGATATTTTCGTCATCATATAAAAATTATTAGTATTGAGTTGAACCTAAACCCAAACTCAGGTAGAAGTCTACTTATGCAAGAGCTTAAATAGAAATGTATTTAAGTTTGTGCTTATGTATAAGTCTACCTAATTATATGGTAGAAGCCTACCTAGCTGTAAGGTAGGAGTCTACGTAACCATGAGATATGAGTCTACCTAGTTATAAGGTAGAAGTCTACCTGACAACAAGGTAGGAGTCTACCTAGTTATGAGGTAGACGTCTACATGAGACCATGGTCAGAGGAGAAAATTCAAGTGTCTACAAGGGACTAACAATCGATAATTAATAAGAGTTTACAAAGGGAGCTCAATTGTCCACATTTAATATTGAAGACGTTAAATATTCAGAATTATTATGTATTAAATCACCGGAAGGTGAATGATTTCATTGTAATTAAAGAGAAAATAAACTCTACAACTAATAGGAAAATTAAACTCTTTTTATTCCCAATGTACTATAAATTCTCTCAAATTGAGATGAAAAAAATAATACACAATTCTCAATACAAAGCCTTGAGTCAATTATACCGGGCTCCGATTTTCTCTATATTGTTCTTAAGGTTCTTGTGTTTACTTGTGTTCTTGCTTAATATTCTTGATTATTTCATTTATTTGATGTTATTTTCTAGTTTATGAACATTCATTTACTGTTTGAAGAAATTTTGCTCCACATTTACTAATCAATTTGTATCACAATAAATTTTATTTCTACTGATTAATATTTTAATTTGTTCCTACCCATTTTAGTGAAACAAAGAAAAATAAAAAAAGGAAATTGAAAATCAAGCTACATATATATATATATATATATATATTGTTAAAAGTACAAATATTGCAAAAATATTGTTAAAGTACAAACGTACGGAATTGAACATGTTTTACTGCCTTATCTTAAATGTTGTAGAACAATTGAATTAATTATCATGCATGTTGTAACTTTCCCTTGGAAAGCCGACGTCCTAAATATGTATTTGTATATGTATATATATGTATATATAACTGTATGTACGTACTTGTATACTACATACGGCTTTCACTGCCATGTCGAAACAGGAAAATTACCTTATAATAATACACAACTTTATTAATTCTAAACCCAGTGATTGTTGGTTATTGATAATTGATTATTAAATATTATAACATATGTAAGGTTCTATTAATAATACATTTAGTATTCATCAAAGTCAATTCAGCTACCTAAAAGAAAACCTTATTATTTAGCCAAGCGAGAAGATTATGAGTAATAGGAGTGGAATTAGGGACAAAGAGTTTTGCATGGAAAATGAAATTTCTAGTGGGCAACAAAAGTTCTGAAAACGCCAAATTAATGAGCCATTTCCCCAGTTTTCTTTTTTATCAATTCAAAATTGCCCTCTCTTTTGACATATATTTAATATTTACTTACAAATTAGTGGATGATATGATAATCAACTGATCAAGCAGACTAATTCAGAGTCGAACCATGAGTTGATATACGACCTCCTTCTGCAAGGTCAACGAAGAATTTTCTCGGGATCTCTCTTATTTGAGGAATCAACAGTTGGATCACTTAAATCGGGGATATAATCAATCGGAGACAATCCCAAGGAGCTAAATCGGGAACAATTGATGCCAATCACGATCAAAGTCAATCACGTCCATTATGGAAAGAGAACATACGGCTGCAATCAAGCACTAAAGGCTCAAAGTCAACTCCAAATCAGTAAACAAATCAAGCCACCCACAAAAGGAAAGTCAACCGATCAAGAAGATCGGAAAGAATTTCCCTAATTCAAGCCCTAAATCAAGAGCGTGATCGGGAAACAATGAAGCCTACCCCAACTATAAATAAGAAGACTATCCACAGACGGAGTGACACATTTGGAGACACAAGGATTCGCATACATACACAAGCCTATAATCACTCACCGAGACTTCTCTATAGACATACTCTTTGTATCTACTCTCTATATTCTCCTTCTCTCTCATCTTCCTATTCATGATCTACATGTAATACATTATTCAAATATAGTAGACGATCCTCCAAAACCCTACATAGGAGTAGCTCTCATTAACGAGTGAACCTTTATAAATATCGTGTCTCTACTATTTATTTTCTTTACAGTATTTTTATTTTTATTATTCTCGTATCACACTGACCTATGAGATTGACCCATCGATTGACCGGCCCATCAAGCGACTTATTAACTCAGCCAATGACCCTTGATCAATCAATTGTAGAATTCACCCTCTACAACAATACACTTTTTTTTTTTTTTTCTTTCTTTCTTTCTTTCTTTCTTTATGTACCAAAACTATAGGAACTGTCACTTAAAAAATAGTAATATCGCCATAAAGAATACACCAAATCTAGTCCTTATTTTAATTAAATGTCCATCATATACTTTAGGGAATTTAATGAAAAAAAATCAAAATAAAACAACCAAATCCAAATTTATGGATTCAGCATTTTTGCTTACATCAAAGGTGGATTACAGTTGGGGCATGTGGTTCTTGACTGACGAGACATTGACTAATATGGCATGTACAGTGACAACTTTATTTAGTTTTAATTGATAGTTAAACGGAAAAAATACTTTAATAACATAAATTTAGAGATTATTATATTAATATGATATAAAAAGTAATATTAAATTAATATGATATAAAATTAAACTAAAGTTAGTTAAAATTTATGTTATGTTGATTAATAGTAGATAATTTATGTTATATTGATCAAAATATGATTAATTAGATAATTTTCTCTGGTTTAAATTATTATTTTTATTGTATTTATTTTATTAAAGCAATAGTTAAATTATTATTATTTTTTTGGTAAATTTCAAAATTATTTGGTTGCATTTAGGGAGATTCACTTTAATTCTTGAACCAACTTTTTTTTTCTTAATTCTTTTTTTTTTTTTTGGGGCTACTGCTGCCAAATTTCTTGGCTGTTTGGCATATTGCAAGCCTACTATATGGATAACAACAGATCGAAAATAAACCTTACTATTCACCAAAGTTTCGAGATGAAAAAGGAATTGAAAAATAATAATAATAATAATTATAAATGAATGAGAACAATACGGCATAGTAAGAAGATTCAACCTTATGTGTATATTAAAAAAAGATTCAACCTTATGTATGCATTCTCGGAGAAGTATAAATGCTTGATGATAAAGACTTTTGGGGGTGTTTCCAAAATACTTTTTAAAAATTTTTTGATTTCTTTTTAACTCAAAACAACTTTTCACGGTCTATATCTTCGAATCTTTTTTAAAAACTCAAAATTTAAAAATCTATAACTTTATTATTTTAAGTTGAAATGAGATGATTTTTTTTTATTATATAAAATTTCGAAAGAAATGGAATAAAATTCATATTCATATTCTTTTGCAAACACATTTTAAAATTTTACACTTTTTAATTCAAATACAGTTTTTTTTCTATCAAATACACATTTTTAAAACTCAACTTAACTCCAGTTAAAATATCTCTAAAACAATGTCTCCAATTATCTCCAAAACAACAGCTTAAATAAACAATAAAAGGGAGATTAACATAGAAAGAAACTTAATGGATCGTTGGTGTTTAGATTTTGCAAAATAGTGTAATAAAAAGAAACAGTCTTGAAAGAGTCGTTATTATGAGAAGGAGGGAAATCCCTCTCTAGCTTGGAATTAGGATTACACAAGTTTTTTTTTTTTGGATAGGATTATTCAATTTGATTATGGTGGTGACAAGACAAGATGTGACCATGATGTTAGGTTTAGCAACTTAAAAAAAAAAATTCACGTTGACAAACAAATAAAAATTCTCAAATGAAACTCCACTCTTAACCAAGAAAAAATTGAACAAAAAAAAAAAAAAAAAAAAGATTTTAAAAAATAGCTTATATAATTGTGAATGAATTGGATCATGAAAAAAATTATAATTTATAACCTCCTACTCCTGCAAGCTAAAAGAAAAGAAAAAAAAAATCAATAGGAGGGATATTAGAATTTAAAGAAAGAAAAAAGGAGTAAAAATATAAAAGGAAAAATCCAAAGACTTGATTGCATATTTGCAAATGGCAGTTGGTGAACTTTTTCAGGCCAATTTCTCTTGCTTGTCTTGGTCAACACTGCCCCCACAAAGAACTAGTTGGAATTCAATAAATTCCTAGGTTGCCCTTTTATGTCTACATTCTGAATAAAAACCACTTGAACTAGTCACAAAAAGGAAACCCAAATTACATATACTTGTGAAACACACAAAACAGAAATAAATAAATAAATTGCACATTTTGATTTGCTTATCAATATTTTATGTATAAATATATATTTGAGTAAAGAAAAGAATGACAAACAAAATAAATAAAATAAAGAAGCAGACAAGAAAAACCCCCTTCCCTACAATGACCCACAAACAAGACCCCAACAACACCAAAAAGAAAAAAAGAAAAAAGAAAAAAAGAAAAAAAAAATTGAAAAAAGCAAAAACAAAAACATGAGAGAAGTTGGACTTGGGGAGCTTTCCCCAAATCTGACTGAAATGAAATCCTCTCAGAAGGGCACGTGTATGTCACGCTCCAATCAAGAGAGAGTGATGACCAATGTCAGCAACTCTTCTCCTCCCGTGGGACTCCGACGTTATTACCTCAATTGTCGCAGTTTCCTTCGACGTGGGCGATCTTTCTCCCCCACGCGCACTACAGTAGCGCGTTTCCGCGCGTGTATTCTTCTGTCAAAAACCCCTCCCTCTCTTCCCATTCCTCTCTCTCTCTCTCGCTCTCTCTCTAGTTCTTCTTCTTTCTTTCTTTGAGACTTTAATTCCGACTCTCAGCAAAAACATTAGCAGCTGCACTGAACTGACTGACCCATTAGTGTCTGAAAAAAAGAAATAAAGGAAAAAAAAAAAACTCGAGACGGATCAGTGGCTCTCTCCGGCTATGGAAACTCGCCGGATTTTCAAGTTCCGACCACCCTCAACGACGCTAAACAATAATGCCACCGAAACGCCGTCGTTTCACCTGACGTGAAAGAAAAATACACGACGACGAGAACAACCCACTTCAAAAGTCGTCATCTTTTTCCTTTTAATTATTTTTAAAACTAGCTCTTCCAATGGCGGCCACTAACACTAATACTACAACGGCGACGACAGCAGCCACGTCGGCGTCGGGGGCGGATACGTCGGCAGCGGCGGCCGCGTCTGCGGATGAGGCGGCGGCGAAGGCGGTGCACAAGCGTTACGAAGGGCTGGTGATGGTTCGTACGAAGGCGATAAAGGGAAAAGGAGCGTGGTACTGGGCTCACTTGGAGCCCATACTCGTCCACAACACCGACACCGGCCTCCCTAAAGCCGTCAAGCTCCGCTGCTCCTTATGCGACGCCCTTTTCTCCGCCTCCAACCCCTCCCGCACCGCCTCCGAGCATCTCAAGCGCGGCACCTGTCCCAACTTCAACTCCTCCGTCGCCAAACCCATCTCCACCGTCTCCCCCGCCGCCGCCTCCAACTACAACCACCGCAAACGCTCCGCCTCCTCCGCCGCCGCCGCTGCCACTTCTACTGCCTCCACTTACAACGTCGTCTCCCCTCTCGCCGTTGTCGACCCTTCCCGGTTCGGCGGTGACGTCACCTTCTCCCCTTCCGCCGCCGCCGCAGCGATTTCCGCTCCGTTGCTGACCCATCATCCCCACCACCACCATCACCACCACCACCACCACCCCCAGCATTTGACGCTGTCTGGTGGGAAAGACGATCTGGGACCTCTGGCGATGCTGGAGGACAGCGTCAAGAAGCTCAAGAGCCCCAAAACCTCTCCCGGTCCGGCTCTGTCCAAGACCCAAATCGACTGCGCCCTCGACTTCCTCGCCGACTGGGTCTACGAGTCTTGTGGGTCCGTCTCCTTCACCAGCCTCGAGCACCCCAAGTTCCGCGCCTTCCTCAACCAAGTCGGCCTGCCGCCGATTTCCCGCCGCGAGTTCACCGCCTCCCGCTTGGATACGAAATTCGAGGAGGCCAAGGCCGAGTCGGAGGCCAGAATCCGCGACGCCATGTTCTTCCAAATCTCCTCCGACGGCTGGAAGAGAAAGACCAGCTTTGTTGGCGAAGACAGTTTGGTGAACTTGACCGTGAATCTCCCCAACGGGACTAGTTTGTACCGGAGAGCCGTTTTCGTTACTGGGTCAGTTCCGTCCAAGTACGCCGAGGATGTCTTGTGGGAGACAGTCACCGGCATTTGCGGAAACGTTGTCCAACAGTGTGTCGGAATAGTTGCTGATAGATTTAAAGCGAAGGCTTTGAGGAGCCTGGAGAGCCAAAACCATTGGATGGTCAACCTGTCTTGTCAGTTCCAAGGCTTCACTAGCTTGATCAAGGACTTCAACAAAGAGCTTCCTTTGTTCAAGACTGTGGCGGAGAATTGCCTAAAGATTGCCACTTTTGTTAATAACAAGTCCCAGGTTAGGAATAGCTTTCACAAGTATCAAATTCAGGAGTATGGGTATGCAGGGTTGATTAGAGTTCCGTCGTTGCCTGAGTATTACGATCGGTTTGAGCCGGTTTTGGTTATGATTGAGGATGTGCTGAATTCGGCGAGAGCGCTTCAGTTGGTTCTGCCTGATGAGTCGTTTAAGTTGGCTTCCATGGAGGAGCCTATTGCCAGAGAGGTTTCCGAGATGATAGGGGAAGTCGGGTTTTGGAACGAGGTTGAGGCGGTTCATTCTTTGGTTAAACTGATCAAGGACATGGCTCGGGAGATTGAGGAGGAGAAGCCGCTTGTCGGGCAATGCCTGCCTTTGTGGGATGAGATGAGAGGGAAAGTGAGAGAGTGGTGTTCAAAGTTCCACATTGGGGAAGTAGGGCCTGTTGAGAAGATTGTAGAGCGACGGTTCA
The DNA here is from genome assembly GCA_009761775.1 of Ficus carica. Taxonomy (NCBI): domain Eukaryota; kingdom Viridiplantae; phylum Streptophyta; class Magnoliopsida; order Rosales; family Moraceae; genus Ficus; species Ficus carica. The sequence goes on from CM019750.1 coordinate 1,558,999, forward strand.
AGAAGAATTATCACCCGGCTTGGGCCGCCGCGTTTATACTCGATCCACTCTACTTGATTAAGGACACAAGTGGGAAGTATCTTCCTCCTTTCAAATGCTTGACGACCGAGCAAGAGAAGGACGTCGACAAGCTCATAACAAGGCTTGTCTCAAGGGAAGAGGCTCACATTGCCTTGATGGAGCTCATGAAATGGAGAACCGAAGGGCTTGATCCGGTCTACGCCCGCGCGGTTCAGATGAAGGAGAGGGACCCCATTACCGGGAAGATGAAAATTGCCAACCCGCAAAGTAGTCGACTTGTGTGGGAAACATACCTCACCGAGTTCAAGTCATTGGGGAAAGTGGCTGTTAGGTTGATATTCCTTCACGCCACTTCTTGCGGGTTCAAATGCAATTGGTCTTTGTTGAGATGGGTGTCGTCTGCTCATGGCCATTCCCGGGTTGGTATGGACAAGGCACAGAAGTTGATATTCATCGCAGCGCATTCGAAGCTCGAGAGGCGCGATTTCTCGAGCGATGAAGATAAGGATGCGGAGCTTTTGGCCTTGGCAAATGGTGAGGATGATGTCCTTAATGAGGTTCTTGTTGATACATCCTCAGTGTGACATTCTTTTTTTTTTTGGTTCTTTTCCTCATTAGAAATTTGAAAATATATATATATATATATATATATAAATATATATTTATATTATATCTGTAGGATTTATTGAAATTCTTTCTTTCCACTACTTTTTTTTTTTTTTTTTTTTAAATGTTGTACCCGAAGAAATAGTATCTACTGATTAGGGGATTGAATTTTGTAAGCTGACCAGCCATGGCCTCATGATTTGGAGCAACTGCCCCCTCTTTTCACCTTAGCATGATTTTCTGAGTTTTGGGTTTGCAGAAAAAAAAAAAAAAAAAAAAAAAAAAAAAAAGAAAGAAAGAAAGAAAAATCTTGTTTGTGAAGAAGATAGAGGCTGCTGCATAAAATTTAGAAGTAGAAGAAGACCAGGAAGGATGTTGTAAAATTTTGTACCTCTAAGTACTAAATAATATTATCTTAAAGGGGAAGGTTTTTTTATCTCCTTGTTTCAACATCAAATCTCTTGCTCTCACTTTTTTTTTTTTTTTTTTTTTCCCTCAATTTTTTTCTCTTCTTCTTGTTGAGTTCTAGCAGATTGGCTCATTTGAGCTTTTGTGATGGTTTGACCAACCATAAAGAACACTAATATCTGATACTTACGAAAATAATCATGTTCTTAGGTTCCACTGTTTTCTTCTTTATTGTTACTAATATCTCTTTTGACATTACTTAAATTCAAATTTATGCTCTTTTCCCTCTTCATTTTCTTTTGGCATGAAATCCCTGCATTTTGTACTGATATATATATATATATATATATGAGGGTAATTAAAGTAAGCTAATTGTCCATCATGAGCACGTTTCTGTTTTAGATGTTGGAGAAACTTAATTGTGTTGAACTGAAGAGGCTGAGAAGACAAATCATTTTGAAAATTTTTTTGGTCATCTTTTTGGTGGCAGAAGCATTTGAAAAACATATGGTTGCACTGGACAGACCACCTTAAGAAAGATGGTATTGGTTGGGTTGGTTATTGTAAGTTGTTGGAGTTGGACCATGATTAAAGGGTGTTCTCTTTTTTTTTTTTTGGCTAAAGGATCCGAAGAAGGATTTGACCCGAAAATTTTGGCGAAACTTGGAGCTTGCTAGCGATATGTTGGTCGGAGGGCAAGCCGGATTTTGCAGCGTGGGTCAACAACCTCGTTTAAGGACCAAAAGGGTACAAGCTTTTTAGCTGGAGGAGCACTTGGAAACTGTTTTTGTTTGTTTTTTTTTTTTTTTTGGGGGGTGGGGGGGTTAAATCGCATCCATATCTCCTGGTTTTTGTGTCTGAGAAAGAGTGGAGCCCCACCATGAAAATTGAAAGGAAGTGGAAGTCCTTTTCTAAGCTTTGGTTGTTATGGAAAGACCTCGTTCAGGAGGGGCTATCCATCAAATCAGGCGTTTTTCTGAGGGTAACTTCTCCTTTAAACATTCCAAAGCTCTCATGAAAGTCTCATGCAAATACCCCCCCTTTAGGTGATATCCCTCCCCACCATCATTGCTGATAAAAGGTCACGAAAGAGGATTCCGAGAGCTTAGTAGGTCTGTCACCGCGGATCAAAACCATGAACACGCGATTCCACGACGAATTCGAGCTGATTTTTTTCTCTTCCCTGGTTTCGGATAGTTGTTGGAGCTGAGAAAACCACCATCTAACAGTCCTTTAAGTTTTAGCCTCTCCAAATTGTAATTACTCTAACCTTCTTGTGAATATGAAATGAAATCAATCCATTCTTTTTCCTTGGTGTAAATATTTTTTATGTTTAGACCAAAAATGCGAAACTAATACACATGGAATTGTTTCAATCTCTTTGGGCCTGTTCTCTTTTCTTTGCTTTGTTGCTTAATGTGTCTGAAGGTTGTACCGGTACATCCCTTTTTGTTTGTGAGAAAAAATCATCTCCAATTGGAGAGTTTTGGTGTCAAGTTTGTGTCTTTCCCAATAATTTTGGAAGCTTTTGTTTATGGGCACCAACTAGGCTGCAGCATGGTTGAGTAAAAGTAGACTTAGAAAGAGAGAGAGAGAGAAAGAGAGAGGAGAGAGAGATTGAACATTGATGGAGGGTATTGTATGGAGACAAAGTGGCGAAAATGGCTAGTCAGTAGTTCTTAGAATTCCAAATAAAGGGGTTTTCTCAATCATGGAAAAGCTATAGAAAAAGTTCAAACGCAGCATCTTTTTTTCATAGTAAGAAGCAGGATTTTCAAGAAACCGTCTGTCCAATGCCATTTTATATCCTCATTATAGAAAACCCCCTTTAAAGCAGTTTGAAATTTGAACCTTTTCTTTTATTTTTTTATTTTTAGAAATTTATTTTTTCTCTCTCTATCTTTGATGAAATTCCAATAATTCCACCTACCTTTAGCAGAGTAAATAGAGGTGAAAAATCAAGTGGGTATCTTTCACTTTCCATGTTCAGTGAAGAAGTGAGAAGAGTGTTGTAGTAGATTAATAAGTAGATGAAGGAATCAAGTATGGTATTATTTTACCACCTTGGTTATTTCCCTTTACTCATTATTAATATATATATATATATATATATTTTAGTGGAAAGACAGGAATTCTTGTCGGCGAGGCCTTTCCATTTCTCTCAGTTCACTTACATAACCACATCACCAATCTCTCTCTCTCTCTCTCTCTCTCTTTCTCTCTGTGGGTTAGGCTTTTTACCAGCATAATATTATGCTTCATCCACTCATCTTTTCTGTTAAAAAGCTAAAGTAAGTATAATCATTAGTATAGATCACAGTACTCTCTCTCTCTTTGTACAAGAATCTTCTCTCTTCCAATGCTCCTCATTATATATATATATATGTAATAATATACATAAATATATATATATATATATATATTTTTGCTTTGTCCCCTTCGCTCTCTCTATCTTTGGGTGAAAACTAACCACTTTGGGGATGATTACCATAATGGAAACTGTTGCCAAGAGATAGTAAAAACATTAATTTGAACTTCCACTGCAAAATGCCAAAACCATAACCCAATTCACTACTTTTTATAATTTTCCCTCCTTCCCTTGAATCACTTCCATAACTTTGAGAGAGAGAGAGAGATAGAGAACCGATTCAATTTTAAAATGAATTAGTATTGCTTGATTAGCCAAAAAAATAAAAAAAAGACTTGGTATTAGTTGTAGTGCCATCTTGCATTTCTAATTAGAATATTACTACAACATTAAAGAATGCTGTCTTCAATTTAAAACTCGGTGTATTCTTAAAGTATGAAAATATTTATAATTTTAAACTGTGAGATTCTTATCATAATTATATCAGTTTTATATTTATTTTATTTTTATTATTGATATGATTTGACGAGTCGAAAACGCGTAGATATATATAAATACTTTATCATGATAGAAACCCGTATGGAAAAAAAGGTTAGGAAAGCATCTTGACTTGACTTAGACTTCACAATAGACTAGCTAACAATTACCACATGTAAAACGGTAAGAAATTTAAAATTAGGTTTAACATACAAGAAGGAATCCAAGAACAAGGTATATGGATGGTAGAGGTTCGAAATTTATGGCTATTAGTTAGTGTTGAGCTCCAACATGGTCTAAAATTATGTATTAAATTTATCCTCTTGGACCACCAATTTTTTTTTTTTTTTTTTACCAAAGAGGTCAGCTCCTTGGGAGAGAGGCTTCATTCACAAAAAAAAAAAAAAAAAAAAAAAAAAAAAAAAAAAAAAAAACATATACCTTTCTTTTTGAAAAGAAAGATACGATCTACTTTTACTTTTTACTGTTCTTTCACATGGTAGAACAATACAAAAACAAAATAAAATTTTTGAGTAGATTAGCATTTGCTTGGAAATGCTGCCAAAAGTCTCCTTTCTTTTAGGGTATTTATTTTCACCAAAACTCACAACTTGGTTTTTGTTTATACCTCTACATTTGTCATTACCTAAAATTATATACGTGGTCCTAATAGCTTATGCAAGTATATACCATCTATGTATTTATAGGTGTATAGGCTTTTGCATTATTGCTCTTCTAATTCAAACCTGTACTCCCACCTATATATGCACTTTCATTTATATGTCTTGTTAACTCAAAACCATTTTTTAGCAAAATATATAATTGTTCCCTTAATACACTATATAGTTTTTTTTTTTTTTTTTCTTGAACGTAATTTCTTCCCTCCAACCCTTTTTGTATGGTGAGGAAGTAGATAAGATCATTACATTTAAAACGAAATAACAATAAGATCGAGATGGTGTGAAATTATAATTACCAAACTTATATATATTTAAACTCTTTTTTTTTTTTTTTTTTTTAACTTTCAGATTTTATCCCTCTTATTTGTTTCTTTTAAAGAGGGTTTTAGCAAGACAATCTCTCTTAATTTTCCACACCAAGAGAGTAGGCCCGTGTATTTCTGGTGGTCTTTTCGGCATGTTTAACTATTTATCCTTTTAGGATAGCTGATGTTCTTTTATTTTATTATTTTCCTTAAGGGATTGTTTAAGCTATTCAGAATATATAATTGTGTATTCTTTCCCTTTTATTCATAAAATTAGTATATACCAATCTAATTGAGATATATTATTTATCTTAACATGCGTTTATCTTTTCTCATCATTTTTGGTTATTTATTTATTTATTTATTTTAATTAACGCGGTGGAAAATCTTTATTTCTTAATCATTCCATATTATATGTCGCCACAAAATTTTTGTGGGAGAGTCAAATGAACGGTACTATGTCAACCTCATTAACTACTTTTAGGTTGCATAAGTTTGTTTGAACGAAAATTCGAGCAAGAAATGAGGGGTTAAAAGGGTGGCAAGGACAAATGAGTAATAGTTGAGAAACAAAAACATATAATATTTTTTAAATTTACATTGTAATCTTTTTTGATGAATTCGACAAAGATTTAAGGGGACTTATTATTATCACATGCAACATCTTCTCAATTAATTTAGTTTAATTAAAAACGGGAACTTTTAAGAAGAGGAAAAAATCCAAATGGCCTACTTAGGGTTGGCAACGGTTAGTAATAATAATTAGAAAAAGAAAAAGAAAACAAATTGAAAGTATGCGTGATAAGAACAAATCAAATGACACTTGCCACGATATAATTGATGTTGATAATTGTATATAAATATACCTCTTACTTTTAATGTTCCTTAGATTTAAGAAATTTACTTCAGTTGCATGATATGCCTTTAATAAAAATGACATTCTCATCCTACCTTATAAATTGATTGTTTCATTTTCCGTTTTAATAGCTACTCTTTTAAATATTATTTTACGATTAATGTTTTTTATGTGTTAAATTTTTCAATTCAAATGATATTACATATACATTACAAGAAATTTTACTTTCAACAACTACATTTTTAGTCACGGAAAGTTCAAAATTAGTCACAAAAAACTTTGTGACAAAAAAAAAATAGTTGCTCCTTGGTCGCTGAATGTCAGTCGTAGAAAGTCTTTTACAACTAAAAACATGTAGTGGCTAAATAATATGCATTTTGTGACTAAAAATTAAGTTGTAAAAGAGTTTCCAATTAGTTACAATAAAACTTAAGAAAACCAAAGACTTGGGTTGCAATAAGACCAAATTTACTTTTGTCGACGACATAAAAATTGATTGGCGACTAATAATTAGTTATTATTAAATCAATTTTTTGGGCATTTTGAGACTAATAGCTTAGTTGCTAAAATACTTAGGGTCCGTTTGGTTCTCCATCTCATTTTAAACTAAACTGTACTTTTTTCATCATATTTTTTGTCTTTTCTGAAAAAGTTTTTTATCTTTTCTGAAAAAGTCAACAAAATTTACTATACAAACTTAAAAATCTCAACTCAACTCAAACTGAACTTGTGCACCAAACAGACCTTTAACTTAACAACTAATGATTAGCCATTAAATTCTTTACTTTTAGTTTTGATAATATGATATTAGACATTAAGATAACCCATAACACATAAAATCGAATTCTTAAAGTCTCTTCAGCCACATGGCTAGCTAGTCACAAGTGTGTTGAAATTGTTTGGAGAAGGGCCCACCTTAGGATATTTTATACACGTATGTGGGGTCTCTACGTATTCTCTTTTTAAATTAGCTTTTGTTTTCTTAAGAGGTACAAAAATAAGTAAATAGCGTGTTCTTATTGGTTTTGGATAGGTGGGCCCCAACCCATGTAGGAAGTAAGACGAGAAACTGACCACTACTGTAGAAAATGATTTTGACACGTTTCGTATTTCGCTGCGAGATACGGTTCAAAGTTTTTAAAAGCCAAAAAAGAGTTTTTGAGTAAAACCGCAGACTGTGGAAACGGACTGTCCCACAGCTATGGGGACCACGTCTACGGCTCTGATGGAAGTGATTGATAATATCCACTGTCGGCATAGTAAGAAAATTAAAAACACTAATAATTAAAAAATTTTAAAACGAAAATAATTATTAAAAAAAAAAAAACCACCTTGGATAGGGTAATTGTTTGGGTGGCATTATATAGAAAATTATATTTTTAAAAAAAATGGTGAAAAGGGCAGAGTGGGACCCACAGGGGCTAAATATTCTAGTCACGTGGTCCACTTCAGTGGTCAGTGGTTTGGATTTTTTTGATTTTATGGGATGGATGGGGGATCTCATTGGCTCGGACTCCCGTCAATGTCCGTACAACATGACGCTTGACTTTCTTTCCTTATGACGTCACTCTCCTCTATATTTATCCTTCTATTTTTTAATTAATTATTAATCCTTTTATTTTGCTGACATTTAGAGAAAAAAAAAAAAAAGGCAGCAGCAGAATGAATATACTCACTCACAAGACAAGAATCTCTTTTTTTTTTTTTTTTGTTGGAAAACTGTACGGACGACTACACGTGGTCCAGAACGATAGTTCTATTATAGTCAATTTCAACTAACAATTACAATAATATATTTTGTGTAAATATATTGGTATTTGGTAGATTCATCGTGTGATGTGTTTCAACTATCAAATGAGAATGCGTTATCATATATATATATATATGTGTGTGTGTGTGTGTGGCAATTATAATATCTATAAAGGTGAATGAAAGAGTTGGATGCATTTTGTTGAGCTATTAAAGCTGTCCACTTATATTTTTCATTATTATAACAAAATGATCAAAACGAGAGAGATTGATATTATTTTTTTAAAGCAACATTTTGAGTATGCAAATAATTCCATTCAGCCCGCCTTGATGCATAGTTCGTGGGAATGCGTAGAACCCCACATTGATGGGCTCCATGACTTGCGGGACCATCTAACTTTTGGAAATAATAAATTAGATTAATAATCTATATCAATATTGACATAATGAGAAACAATCGTTTTATTACTCTTTATTATCAATTAGATTTTTTTTTCTTTTGTTTATATTTAGTTCTCTAAAATAGTGAGATTGACATGTATTTTTTTTTTAATTATTAATTGGGATCACTTTTAGTAGACTTAAGGCAAAAAGATCAACTTATACAAACGTATCAATAAATTTTAACACATAGTCAAACCATACAAAGTTACTAGATTGAGATACTATGATCTTGAGAAGTAGACAAGAGCATGGATTGGTTTTCTTATTGATCCACTTAGGATCTCAACAAATTTTTAGAGTGATGTGAATACAGCTCTTTATTTGTATATATAATTACAAGAATTTTTAGTAAACTAGTTGATATACATTATTCATTGAAGATGAGATTACTTATGACTTTTTTTTTTTGTCCCCTATAACCATAAGTTTTCTTTTAAGAGAATGTTATAAGTAATTTATCTTTAGTCTCTTTTATAAGAGATACAAAAGTCTTTTATTGTTAGTTTCTCGTTACTAGAGTTTCAAAAGTAATTTATCTTAATCAAAAGAAGAGTAATTGATTGAAGATTTGAAGGAAGAGCGATTGCTTTTCTATTTCATTATCCCTCCAATTATCTCACTATTCTTAGGATGTATATATTAACTAAGGAGAGGCGATCAAGAAGTTTTTACCTTAAGATAAGTACTAAACTTGGATTTACTTTTTTTTATTTGATTATCACGTATACTTGTACTAATTGGTTTTTATTTTCCAGGTACCACAGAGAATGAAATATGTTTTCCATGATTAACGTGGACTTCTTTGTCTTGTTTCTTAGCAAGTGTTTGGACCTCTAATCAAAATCTTACTTCTACAAGTCCAATTTTTGTCTTTTTCCTTTAGCATTACTATTTATATAGTTTTGTAACTCAAACTTTAAAAGCCCATAACTTTGGATAAACAAGTCCAAATTAGATGATTTTTTTTTTAAATTACATATAATTTTGAGACGAACGAAACAAGCTCCATATTAAATTTTTTTTTCCGAACACATTTCAAATTTTTATATTTTTTTAATTCAAGTAATTTAAACGTCTCGATAAACGCACAATCAATACAAACTCAAATTCTATGATCCAAACCTTAACACCAAACGCATGCTTACTCTAAGCTGTTTGGTTAGCCATGTCTTTAGCTTTATTTTAACAGCTAATGATTTTGCTTAACTTACTGTTTAAATAGAATAAACATCTTATAATTAAAATAATTCATCGTATCTTTTAGATTTTTTCATATTTCTCTATAAAAAAGAAAAAAAGAAAAAATAAAATTATGACTATGTGTCAAACCTAAGCAAAAAGCTCATTAAAAAAAAAAAAATCACAGTAAAAAGTGCTTAGCTAAGGGGACCCAAGACATTATAGCAAGTAACAAGAATATCAACCACGACGGTTAAATGGTTAAGGAAACTATAATGAAAATTTCTAAAGCCTCAATTTACTCCAAAAAGAACATTTATTTAAAAATAAATAAAAATCATTGACAGAATAAGAAAAAGAGAGGGAAAAAAAAAAAACCATCTGGAGACACGTGGAAACGACACAGAAAGATTGCTCACGTGCACAAACAGGATGTATCACGTGCACAAACCTGACACGGGAACAGCCGGGGAAATGATGCGACAGCACTCATAGCATAGTGCGAGAATGAGTGGTTACAAAGCTCCTCTTTGACTTTCTCTTTCATTTTTATTGGCATTTTCATTGAAATACCAAAAATTTATTTAATAATAATAACAATCTTCTGTTTAGCCTTATATTTTAGAATTTATTATTCATTTTTCTCTTAATTTTTCGAGGGCGCTCTCATTTTTTATTTATTTGATTAATCAAGTTTAGTTAAAACTTAGCTTTCACAAACAACGAACGGAATCATTGCCACCACACTTTCCACTTACTTGAACTAAATCATTATTGTTATAATTACAAATTTTTTATGTTTCTTTGTGCTATCACGATTTGTGTTTCCACTTAAATTGTTTCATTTTAATTTAGACGAAAAAAAATAGTGGTATTAATTATTATTGTCATGTTTTTGAACATTACTGTTTAAAATATAACTTTATTGATAAGATATTTCTTTTTTGTATCTGATTATATAATTTTTATACATAGCATTTCAGTAAAAAGACAAAATCCACATTATTTTGGTTCAAACTATGTTATAATACAAAATTTTTTCTCACAAAAATTTTAAAAAGTTTAAATAAAAAAATCACGATTAACATACTACTAATTATTTAGGAAAAAAAATTTTACAGTTAACTTGGCTGCTCTAGGGTATAATTAGTTCAGAATAAGTGAATAACGGTCCACAAGTATCAGAATTTAGAATTTCATTTTTCAAAAAGAAAAAGAATAGTGCACTTTTTTGTTTTTAGTTGCTAACTATATAGACAACTGTGGGTCTTATGATTTGATTAATGGGTTATATTGAAACATGTGGGCTTTGTTTTAATGTAAAAATAACTGTGGGGGCAAATCTCCAATTAACATAATTTGATGGAGTAGTACCCCTTATTTTATCTTTTTCCTTTTCGACTTTTTTAAGCGGTCAATTATGCTTTGATTTGATATTTCTGTATAATTGTTTTCTTTATGAGTATCATTGAGTATCTTTTGTAGGTACAAGTGCTCATTTATTTGTACTATATATATATATATATATATATAATTCAAGCAATGAAATCATATTACTTTTATCCTAAATCTCCATCTACTTATATAGTTTAATAATAATTTCATATATAATTTTAATTAAAAAATAAAGAATTCAAATTTTTATCCCTAATTTAAAAACAAAAAAAATTGAGATGGTTCTCCAATAAAAAAAAGTTGGAGTAAATTAAAAAAGTATTATTAATTATTGTTATATACGCTTATTCTAAGTCATTGAATGATAAAATAAATTATAACACTAATCACTAAAATTATTACTTGTTTTATTGTAAGTCACCACCCGAAAAAAACTGCAAAAAATTATGACGGATAAGATCGTTTCAAACCTCATCTGATAGTTGAAAAAATATTTTTTTTAAAAAAGTATGCACATCTTAAGAAATTGGATGTACCGTATACCTTTCCCCGTAATTTGAAAATAATAAAAAACTTTATTAGTTGAATGAACAAATAGTAGCTTAATTATTGGAATTAATAGTGGATTAAGTACATTTAAGAAAGGAAAAAAAAAAAAAAAAAAGTGAAGTAGATGACCAACTGTAAAGAATCTAAAAATGAGATTTGGTGGGTGTGTACGTTTACCCCAGTTCCATTGCATTGCTTAGCACAAAAGACATCTAAAATATATTAGATTATTATTGATTAGGCAGAAAAACTTGTTTAAATTAAGCCTTCACATGATATAATTACCTGATCACTTTATATTTTTTAATACCTTTCCAGACGTTGCTCAGTTTAGAAGGCAAATACACAGTAGTGAGGAAATTTTATTCAGCCAATTTAGTTTTAATAATATCTTGAAAACAATTTATTATTATGTTTTTCATGTAACAAACCCATGTGAGATTCTTGTGGGTTTTCCTGGAAAGTTGATATATATATATATATATATATATATGTACACATGTATCTTAATTTGCAAAACAGTGATTAATGCTTTGTCAACTTAATTGCAACCACCACCTTCAGAAAAACAAACAAATAAAATTAAATTAAATTAAATAAAAACGTAAGTATATGATGAAGAAATTTATTTAGAATATGTTTGGAGCTACTGACTCTTTTTGAATGATTACAGCCACTACTGCCACTCAGGTTGCGCATAAGAAAATAAGTTAAAATACTGTTAAAACGAGGATTAAGGCACCGGATTCAGTTAATATACTAAATTCGTTAAGAGAATTTGCGTCAGCTAGGGTTTCCCATAACAAGGTAGGGTTTTAAATTGCAGAATTTTATTATTTATATTAAAAATTGTTATACTTTTCTTTATTTGATCATATTGATATTTATTATGATATTGTAGCGGGTCGAATCTACAATCAAAGAAAAATAGAGTCAATGACCGAAACCTGATGACGAGCGAGTCGTCGGCCGATCGTCGGCGTGCCATTAGTGAGTCGCAAGAAATAAATTAAAATGCAGGAAAAGTAAATAGAGATAAAGACAACCGATTTTATAGAGGTTCACATTTAATCTCTAGGTTACGTCCTCTGTAGTGCTTCTGGGAGTTTTTACTATATGTAAATGAGTGTTATAATGGTGATTTTCAATAAGAAAGGGGTAGAAAGAGATGAGAAAATATGTGATACAGCGAGATTTGGGGAATATTGTATGAATATTGCTGAGTATAATGTATTGAACGTCTACAATGGCCGAAAAGAGAAGATCCCTAGGCTTGCGGAGTAAGTCTTGATTTATAGGGACTAACTTGATGCCTTGAGTTGTCTGATTCTGGTAGAATATGCCTTGAATGCTGATGTGCAGTTTCCCTTTTCTGTATTGCTTGACTTTCCAATTCATGGATGACTAGAAAATATCGGGAAACTGCCTTTTCCTGATAGATCTGAGCTTGCTGGCTGATTCTCTTGCCTGATATGCTGGAATTAGTTTCCCGATCCTGCTTATGAAGTCAACTTTCTTTATTTAGCTATGCTGACCTTTCAGTTGCCTGCTAGTCGTTCTTCTGTCATCCGAGAGTCATTTCCGGATCTTCTAAACGGCATGTCTCCCAGTCATCTTGTGCTCTCCGATGGCTTATCCGGAGACAAGTTTACGGTGGAAGATGATGTACGAAATCTGACCTCAACAAATATGATCGTTCATAACTGTATCATTTTAGATCTTATCACATAATTATCGATTGGGCAACGTATGTATAGATCATGTCCTTTTAATCATAGTACGTACGTCCTGGGTGTAGTATGGATAAAAAGGCGAGGCAAGGCAAGGCTAGCGTTGATTGAGGCACCAAATTTGGTATCTGATCATGAGTGTGGGAGTGTCCTTTGAGAAATATGGAGAACGACAAATGAAAATATACATGGGATGGGACAAAGCCAAGCTAGAGTCATGGCCCTTATAATGGGTTTTGAGAAATTTGTACAAAAGCAAAATTAATTAAAAGAAAAGTTTGGAACTTTTGGTCAGCATATCATATCAGATTGGATTGTGCTACTTATGGTAATGGATTTCTGTGGCTTCAAATTGAAGTGGTAAAAGTTCTTCATAGACAGCAAAGTCCTCAATCAATAGTCCACTTTTTAAGCTTTGGTTATATGGTTATGTATTATATATATATATATATATATATATTATATATGTATGTTATAGACCGTGAAATTTGTACCTCTGTTTTCACATGGGGTTTAAACCTTCTTCTCTACTTTTTCATTTAATACTTTAGCCAAAATTTTTCCTATCTACGTTGCGTACGTACCTTAATACTTATGGCATGTTTTTAAATTTTAGATTTAGTCGTAATTCTATTTTAAAAAATGCAAAATAGACAGAAAATTAGATATAATGATATAGAACATTCTTCTTCTTCTTCTTTTTTTTTTTTTTTAATGTCGTACTAAATTCTGATATATATAATTTTTTTTAATATGTCACATCTAAGACTTTATGAATCACCAGCATTGAGTCCTTAAATTCTTTTTATTTTCTTAATAGTGGAGTTGTTTGACTGTATATGTGGCATCATGTTTTCTTGCAAACAACATTAGTCACATGACATTCCTTTTACTCAAAAGTTCATGAAGTCTCAACTCACAAAGAGAGGGCGGGGTGGGGGGGGGGGGGGGGGGGGGGGGGGGGTGGTGGTGTTGTTTGTGTGGAAGGAAAAAATGCTATCTATGTCACTATGTATATGTACTATGTATGTGTGTGTGTGTGTATATTCCGACATCAAGTACATCTATAACCCACAATTATTCTTTCTTTTTCCCTTTAGAGAATTTTCCATTCTATTTCTTTTTTTCCGGTGAGAGGTTTACTTCAAAGATGAACGACTATGTTAAAAGGCTTCCAAATCCCCCTTATCTAATTAATTAAGTTCCATGAGAATCAATAGTTTCTAATAATTAAACCCTATGAAAGCCGACTTTGTTGGATATAAATATACAATCTTTAGACATTAAAAAAAAATTTTAAAAATTTTGTCATTTCGGGTAGTTCGAGAGAGCTTATTGGAAACTCCTGTACGTAGGGTCACATGAAGATGGATTTTGCATCAAACTAACGAATAAAGCACTAATAAAGCTAGAATAACTTCAAGACTTTAGAACAATTGACAATAATTTAGGTCTTGGTGCTACAAATCAAGTTATCATTGTAGCTTACTAGATATAGCCATATATATATATATGTATTTATAAATATGTGTATATGTATATGCAGGAATATATAGAGGTGGTTTTCTTAAGCTAAAAACAAAAAAGTTCATATGAAGAAATTTGGCTTGTGAGTTGTGACCCACCAACCATTGATATATATATATATATATATATATATGCCGCAATCTTCCCGGCATATATATGATAGAAATTTGACTAATTAAGATGGGGCAAGAACAAAACCGATCTATATATTTATATATATATATATATATATATACAGCTAGTGTGAATTTGAATTTTTGCGATATACAATTAGACTTTACTTTGAAGTACAATGAACAAGAAATGATTTCCAAAAAGACCGACTTCTACAATGAACAAGAAATGCTTGCCTTTTTCTGTTATGGAAGGCAAAGATATATGGCCGGGCTAGTACATATATAGTTCCCTGAGGCTTTTTGAGCCAACAAACCCAATCACAGCCATGCTGGACTTTGGGGCTTGGGCCGAGACAAGCACACAGAAATTGCAGCAAATAGACCATTTCTTGAGGGAAATTGTAGTAAATATCATTTTTACTAAAAATAGTTGAAGTAAATATTATATTTTTAAAATACTCGAGTAAAAAACATATTTATCAGGTATGTGAAAAGTTTACTAAGTAAATGGCATATTAACAAGAGTAAATCAATCATTTTCCTGGTAAATTTGACGTAAATCAATCATTTACTTGATAAATTTACTATTTACTTCAAAGATTTCAAAAACCTACTATTTACTTCAATTATTTTATGAAAATTGTTATTTACTTCTTTCTCCATTTTTAAAATGATTTTTAGTTAAATTCAAAATACTTTAGGTAAATAAAATATTTACGATAAATAATTTATTTACGAGAATGTTTATAAAGTATTTTTGTAGTAAATAGGCTTTATAAATAGATTGTTTATCTCAAATATTTTAAAATATGCTGTTCATTATAAATATTTTTAGCTAAAAAAAAAAAAAAAAACTATTTACCTCTTTCTCTCATTTTAATAATGTCAATCAAACCAACATATTGACATTGGATTGATTTTTGGTAAACTTCAAAACGTTTTTGTACTAAAATGCCATTATATTTCTCCAAAAAACATAGCGTTTTGAGGGTAAATTTATCAGAGTTTTCCCCCAAGCCCTGAGGAGCTCTGTCCTCCCCATCTCCACCATGAGTTGAGTTCAAACAATTTATTCCAAGGACTTCCCAAAAGTAAAACTACTGAGCTCTAATGGATCATTTACATTAGTGCTGGCATGAAAGCACCCTACAAATTCAGCTAGTTTTTCTATCTATAATCTATCCATCTCTCTAAAATTTGGTCATTTCCTTGAATTATATCTAACAAATAAAATAAAATTTTGACTTTTTGGCCCTTCATCTTTCTGAATCAAGGCCCGGACGCAAAACCCAACTGGAGAGGCTTACGTGGCAGCCATGATCGTGATAAATATCAAGCCAATTGTGTACAATAATCAGAATTGCGAGATGGCTGAAATGGACATATAATGAGAATAAAAAAATAAAAAATAAAAAATGGGGGGGAAGAAAAACGCCCACCGTGGGGCTCGAACCCACGACCACAAGGTTAAGAGCCTTGCGCTCTACCGACTGAGCTAGACGGGCAGTTGTTGGTTGTCTAATTAAAAAAGCTAATATTCGATTGAACTTTGTAACTTTTGTTTATAAACCGAAAAGTAAGGTTAAAAAAAAAGTCAAACCAAGACTCGTATTCAAGGATTTTAGTCAAATCACAAGCAAGTGGGTTGGTTTTAGTGTGTGTTCAGATAGCCAGGTGCAGTCCCACGTTGTAAGACTCAAAACACCGAATCTCAGAAGTCAGATCTACTTGTCCAACTGTCAAATGTTGTAGTAGTCAGGAGTTGATTGGGTGTAGGAGTAGTAGTGGTGGTGGCGGTGGCGGTGGCGGTAGAACTGGAAGCCTAGTTTGACAACTCCAAAGCTGGATCTGCTTTTTAAAAATCATGCCAAATGTAGCAAAACCATCACATGGTGGCCCATTTTAGGAGCTATCAGTGTACACAGATGTAGGGACTAGATCCACGAGAATCACATTCCCCAACTTTGGTAGTCAAGCCATGCTAATTTCTAAGAGACAACATCCACACACATGTCACAGCATAACTACCTCAGTATTACAACATGTTAGGCTATCTCCCCGAGTGAGTGGGTAAGAGGGATTCGGATAAGAGCTCTCGGAGTTGAAATTTGGATTAAAAAAAAAAGAAAAAAAGAAAAAAAAAATTTATTGGAAGTCATGGACTCATGATCAGAATTGTAATATATTGATTTGAAAATAACGTCCAAAGGAGGGGAAAAAAAACAAAAAAACAAAAAAAACAAAATGTCTGAATTCTTAACTCTCTACCCTTACAATCTTAATACTGTAAAATACCCCCCACCCAAGCTACACCTTATCACAGTTCTGGAGAACCCCTAGTTAATCTCCATAATAGCCACTAAAGCCTTTCTATTTCACTGGACTAGCATAGAGATGTCAACTTGAAATAAGAGCTTAAGAGAGTTTTCACCAGTGAGTGAGAAGCATCCGATACGAGATTCGTCACGGATTTAGCTTCTCTGCGGCCCCGCTAATCAGACTTGAGATCTTGAGTTGAATTATGGTATGGCCCTCCATTCTGCTTTTCGTAGCTTTCTTCTTTCAACTGAAATAGATAAAAAGTAGCTTTAGAACAAGAAGGGAGAAACATAAATCCAATATAGATAATAAGTATGAACATCAACGCAAGTTGGCACAACATATAGCCAGATGAAGAGTTGTCATTTCGGCCGCTACTCGCGAAATCTAATTTAAAAAAAAAAAAAAAAAAGCTTCAATACTCCTTTTTCTTTTTTAATTTATTAGTAATCATTACCATTGCTTTTGCATATGGAAAGGGAAACACACACAGGTAATGAGACGGAGAACCCGCAAAGATTGTCCAAAAGGATTAACCCAACTTAAAAGCCCTCGATCCCTTTAAAAAAATGAAAGAAAAGAAAAGCTAGGCGATTGATGAAACCTTTTAAAGAAAAAAGTTTTAAAGGACCGACGGTTTTTTTAACCCGTGTGGAACACTTCTCTACAGAAAGGAGCAATGCACAAGGAAACCCCAAACTAGTTTGACTTTCATAACTCCGAAAACAATATCTTGAAAAGTAAATGATAACACCATCTTAGCACTATTTATTCATGACAATTAACAAGTAATGTTCAAGTTAAAACCAGAAACTACATATAAATCTATCAAGAGCTACTCCTAATCTTTTCGGAAAAACATAGACATATACATATATCCACACACAAAAGTGCTTGATCCGGGTAATAAGGAATGATTTACCTTCTTGAGGATCTTCTTCTGATAACGGAAGCCCTGGTGAAATAGACCAAAACAAAATTATTCCCAATTCACGAGTTGGAATCATTGAGAAGAACAGGTTGAGAATTTTATAAAAAACATTATTATATTTCACCTTGTCAGTTCCATAAATGAAATCACAGTAGGTGAAAACCGAAGCAAAGTTGCTCTGGCTCTGTCCTCCAACATAGTGATGGTAATCATGATACTCAGCACCACCATAAAATGGAATATATTTGGTGGGGCTCCATGGAAAGTCATACCTGCATATCTAACACTTATCACAAAACTCTCTTTTGCATTAAATCAGTAGCCAGAACTTCATATGCACAACATTTAAGACACATTATTCAAATATCATCTACAAAAGAAGCATAATCCTGTTTTTTCTGCTGATTAGCATAGAAGTTGACAGAATGGAACTATACCAAAAAGATCAACGAACCCGATTAGTGAAATTGCTCAGATACCCTTTTTTAGCTTCTAGAACCTATTTCTTAGTTCAAGATCCCTCTTACTAACCAGAATCAAAGAATTAGTAGATCTGTTCAGCCCAAAAAGGGAATGGGCTAGGGTTATGAACTTATCATCGATAATCTGATGATCTAGTCGATTCCAAGTTATGTTCAAATTATGAGAAGGGAGCCCATTCAGCAAAAATTCCAAAATAAATGAAGAACCTGAATAAATGTTTCATTCAAGCAGCTGTTGTAACAAGTGAACACGGCTAAAACATTCCAACTCAGCAAAACCCACCAGGTCCCTGATGTAACACCTCACCAACATCACCAGATTGTTTATGCAGTTGTACAAAAATTTCCACAAGCCCCACCAAAAACTAATTTCTTTCCTAACCATACCAAGAGAGTTCTGATACACACACATTCACATATAATGAACAATCTATGAAGAAACAAGCATATCCTCCAATGGATAATAATATGGATGTATAAATCTTTCAACAGCTTAAAAAAAAAAAAAAATAAAGTCTTTTACCTAACTTTGAAAATTAAAAAAAAAAAGCCAGTCTTTTTCAGAGTTCTAAAGTAATCTCACTAAAGGAATTGAAAATCCCCATCATGCTGAACTTAGTCCCCATCAGGAAAAGGTAACCCACTACTGAAGATCCTCTCAATCAAAAGTACTTCACATGCAATTCAATTAAAAATTAGTGATAAAGGTGTACTTCACATGGTTCAATCACAATCACCAAAAGGAGATAAGACCAAAGACCAAATGGAAGTAAAAAAATTTAAAGTGAATGAAGCATGCGTACCCGCTGTGAGTGTCAATGGCCTCAATCTGCCTCAAAGCAATCCACAACCAGAAGGTGATCATGTGTCCAGGAACCATGGCCGGTCCTAGGAAAGACGGGATTCCGAGGATCAGAATCTCCGCCCAATGTGCATAAGGCGCCGCGAATCCGATCGGAGCCGTGTACTCGTGATGAACTCGGTGAATCTTCTCGTATCCCCACTTGTTGTGAAGAAATCTGTGGATCCAATAGTTGGTGTAATCCTCCACCACAAAGTAAACCAACAATTGAGATAGAATCTCCCACCCAGACGGCAATGGCAGCCCCGTTCTGATCCCAATCATCTGTACATTCACAGAAATCGTCATTCCGGTTGCGAAAATCGAAATCACTGGAAAAAAATCACCAATCGGTTACCTAATTCAACCAATTTCGAATAGATCAGAACTTCAGAAACTACGAAATTCAACCGAACAGCGACGAAAATCGAAATAGATCAAAAAAATCATCAAATTGAACCGAAAAGCAACAAAGATTGAAACGAATCGAAGAATCGTTAATTCAACGGAAATAGCAACAAAGATTGAAATGGAAATAGAGAATGTAGAAAAGGGAACCTTGACGGAAGGGAAGGAGACGAGCTGGAGAGGACCGACGATGAGGAAGAACATGCGCATGACGTCGCGGTAGCAGGAGAGGGTCTCGGAGAGGGAGAGCCTGACCTTGGGCTGAATCTTGTAGCGGAGGAGGCCGGAGGAGCGGGCGAGCTCGAGGAGGACGAGAGGAATCGGGACGAGGGAGAAGATGAGGAAGAGGAAGAGGATGTTGTGGCAGTAGAGGAAGTAGTCAGACTTGCGGGCGGAGTAGCTGAACCAGAGGCTCTCGGCCGCCGTGAGGTTGCGGCCCAGCGCCACCGCCGCCTCCTCCACCGTCGCGTACGGCAGCATTGACAGGGGGGATAGAGAGAGAGAGATTGGTTTTTGGGTTTTTTATTTTTTATTTTTTATTTTTTGGGTGGTTTTGGGTGGGGGTTTGGAGGGACGAGAATTGAGGGGAATTTGGTTTTGGGGTTAAAGAGTTGAGTTGTGTTTGTGTCGTGTTAAAATATGCGGGAAGTTTCAAAAGGATACCCACACACACCACATATATATAATAATACAACTATATATATATATATATGCGGGAATCTCCATGCCGGACCATTGTCGTTATTTGTTGATGCTGACGTCTTAAGTTCCTCTTTCTGTCTTTCTACTGTCAACTCATGTACATCAAGTTAGTATTGACAATAGTTTGGTATTGACAATACCGGTCACGATTCATAACACAAAGATTACAATGGGAGAACAACACGAATTTTATGACTTGATATTAAGGGTGAGTTTGATTTACCAATTCAAATCATTTAATTTAAATTTTTTTTTGTTTTTTTTTTTTAATTTTTTTATCTTTTCTGAAAATTTAAAAAAATTTATTATTGAAATTTAAAAATCCCAACTCAAACTACTCTATCAAACAAACTCTAAGAACAAAGAAGTCCGGGTTAGATTCGAGTTGTCTCCAGTTCGTAGTTTTTAATTCGTATCACGGGTCATATTTAAATCGGGATAAAACAATAATACAATTAGAGAATAATACAAATTTTACAACTTATGTTTTATTTGATATTTCAGTTTAATTTTAATTCAATTATATATTTTTTTTGAAAAGTCAAAAATTTTTAACAAATTTTATAATTAGTTTTGAAAAATTAATCAACTCCAATTTAAAAATGGGTTAATTTCATTAATAGTACCTCTAAGAATTTTATTATTAAAAATATCACCACTTTTTTTTTCCTTCATTACTAGAAATGTCACGTCATTAAAGCCTATGATATGTGGGGCCCAGCAGCATTTAATGTATGTCAAATCACGGGTTTACCCTCATATCCCACCAGATCAAATATCCCTCTCCCTCGCATGCCTTAAAAGAAAAATTTCAAACCAGCATCTACAGTGTTTTAGAAAGAGAAACTGAAATCTAGAGAGAGAAAGAGTTACCACCCACAATGGTATTCACGCTAGCAAATGTATAGTCATTATAAGAATGATCACCCGGTCATTATGTAAATGACTGACACTAGTATTGAAACTAACAAAGGCACGGTAAATACAAAAATGACCACCCGGTCATTACAGGAATGACCACCCGAGTAACATTACAAATGACCACCCGTCATTATGTAAATGACCGACACTAGTATTGAAGCTAACAAAGGCACGGTAAATACAAAAATGACCACCCGCATTATGTAAATGACGACACTAGTATTGAAGCTAACAAAGGCACGTAATATAAAAAGACCACCCAGTCATTAATGTAAATGACCGACACTAGTATTGAAGCTAACAAAGGCATGGTAAATACAAAAATGACCACCCATCATTATGTAAATGACGGACACTAGTATTGAAGCTAACAAAGGCACGATAAATACAAAAATGACCACCCGATCATAATGTAAATGACCGACACTGGTATTAAAGCTAACAAAAGTATGGTAAATACAAGAATGACCACCCGGTCATTATGTAGATGACCAACACTTGTAAATGATACTACTCACATAAATATATATAAAGTATATAAATTACATGTTTCTCTTCTTTAGCGGTAAAAGCCGACATCACATCATCAAACTTTACATTATCGGCGGAAGTCCATGACAACATACGCGGAATGTCCTCAACATTTTTACCTCTTCAACTTCCGATATCTTCTCTTCTACTGCACTTTTCGGCTTCTTTGATTCCTTAACTTCGATTTCCCCCTGCTTTCTCTTCTACCCTTTCTCGGCCACCCTTCTCTCGCTCTCTGATGCCGGTTTTTTATAACATTTCTCGGCCGGTGGCCTTTTCTATGCCGAAGCCATTACTCGAAGAGACCTCTTTTCGGGAGTAATATTTTTCTTAGCCAATTTCGTGAGTTTCGACATGGGTAGTTTTAGAAGATTCTTCGACCTTCACAAACTTCCAAGTGGCTTATAGAGGACTTTCGTGGTGGTTTCGGACGGTTTTCGAGCGGTTATGGAACAGTTTTGGTAAGTAGCAACTCTTTCTCTCTCTAAATTTCAGTTTTTCTATCTAAAACACTGTAGATGTTAGTTTGAAATTTTTTTTGGGACATGCAAGGGAGAGGGATATTTGAGTTGGTGAGAGATGAGGATAAATCCGTAATTTGGCATACATTAAATGCTGCTGGGCCCCACATATCATAGGCTTTGATGACGTGACAATACTAGTAATGAAGGGAAAAAAAAGTGATGCTATGTTTAATAATAAAATTCGTACAGATGCTTTTAATGAAATTAACCCTTTAAAAATTTCATCTCCAACTGACGAACCAAACGTACGCTTAATATTAAGAAAAAAGAGATGTGGGTTAGATGTGGACATTTATACCCTTTGTTTGGTTCACTAACTCCAATATAAAAATTATAACTCTATTTTTGTCTTCTTCTTTTTTTTTTTTTTTATGAAAAATCAACTAATTTCTTAATTAATTGTTTAAAAAACCAACCAACTTGAACCTAGAAATTCTAACTCAACCCAATCAAACAAACATGAACATAGATATAGATTATAATGTTAAAAAATTAATCAAACGGTCAAAATGAAATACTTGTCAATAATGTAAAATGAAAAATCAACCATAGAAACTCTCTAAAAGATTAACAATTCAATCTGTAGATAAACACGTTTGGTATCGTCTATATATTTGAAGGTGTATATTCATAGATGGGACATAGAAAGAGTGTTTTAGTTCAGGAGAAAGAGCACCCACCTGGCAGGCAGATCAGAGAGGATGTTCCAGCTCAGAGATGGCAAAGTCACGTGGAAACTGGTGAAAGCAGTGAGGGGACGCGTGGACGACAAGACAAATTGGGCATTTTCACATTCACTTTTTGGGAGTTGGGCATTGCACTTGCACAGTCACACTTGCTCATTGTTCACTCCACTCTGGCAGTTTCCCACTCTCTCACACTTGTTCTATTAAAAAAGAAAAAAAAAATTATAATAAGTATTGTCGTTTATAATCGTTATTTTAACTTATCTATAATCGAAAGCAACTGTGAGCAGCGTATTATAAGTTTTTAACGTGGACGTTAACAATAAAACAGTTAATCAGTAAACACAATACTATCTATCAATAAAAGCTTACTTTTTTTTTTTTGATAACTTGCTCTATTAACATATGATTTTAACGATTTACCTTTTGAACTTTTTGAGTTGTTGTAATGTGCTTCATTTTGTTAATTTCGATTTAATTTAATTTAATTTTTTTTTTAGATTTGCATTAGGTTTGAATTGAATTTAAAATTTTTTATTCAGATAACAAATTTTTGTCATTGCATAAGATGTCATTAATATGTTATTTATTACTCAATAAATACAAAATAACAATTTTAATTTTTTTAAATTAAAAATTATGACCTTTATAAAATTCTAAAGTTTAATGACAAAAATATTATTAGCATTTAAAACAACATTGTGTACTGGAGTCAAAAATAAAATAATATCACACAATTGTCAAACACTTTGTTTAACGTCAAATGTAGCATTAATGTAAACTTGTGCAATGGATTTTTTTTTTTTTTTTTAAAGGGAAATTTCATTAAACTCACTAAGGAGATACAAAAATACCAAACATAAGAAACCTCGCATTACATTAGACAAAACCCTTCAACAAGAATGGATCCACCAGTAAAATTTGTTGA
Source organism: Ficus carica (assembly GCA_009761775.1). Taxonomy (NCBI): domain Eukaryota; kingdom Viridiplantae; phylum Streptophyta; class Magnoliopsida; order Rosales; family Moraceae; genus Ficus; species Ficus carica. The sequence continues at coordinate 1,582,682 of CM019750.1, forward strand.
CGCTCAAAGGGAAAAACGTATGCTTGAGGCCCGATAACGGGAATATACCTTGGCACACTGAAATCGAGCACATGCAAAGCTCTTTTTGACAAAACCCTGACAATCAATGAATTTTCCCGATTAATTGAGGGCCAAGACTCAATAGCACTAGGGTCTCTACTAACTCCATAGAGAAGTAACTATAGCAGAACCAAAACACCGTCAAGACTCAGATATGATGGATAAACAACCAACTTGGAAGGTGGAGAAACCACCTCCGTTATTATAAATAACGAAAAAATAAAATAAAATAAAACACTAAAAAAAAAAAAAGATGACAAAGACATTGTCATTATTACATACAAATTTAGACACCAAAAAAACCAATCACGTGGAAAGAGTCATTGCCGATAAAACGAACCACAATTTCGGGAGAAACTGGGTTGCCAAAGCCGAGCTACTGCAGGACCTCCTCGGCGCATGAAAACAACACATTCCGACCAACTATCTCATTCCTGCCTTACTTCTTTCCATAACGCCGATCCTCGTGCCACAGACTCGCCTCTACTAAGACCCTCACCATATGATTCTCACCTTCATCTCTAGGGTCGAGAAACCAGAGACAGACCAAAGGCCGGCCCCGGAATCCAACCTCAAGAGAGGAAAACGATTGAGAAACCTTAACCCTCACGCGTTAGAGAGAGAAAGAGAAAAAAGATTGAATTCAGAAGAGAATACATGTGCAATGGACTTGGTTTAACACTAATAAAATTTTGAGAAAAAATTACCTAAATAGTCACTTTTTTTTTATTCATTAACTAAGAAGACAAATTCCCTCCGGACCAATATGACCCAAACTATAGTTTTATTTTGTATCATATTGATATAGTGTTATTTTTTATATTATATTGGTATGATAATTTCTTCAAATTATGCACATAATTAGTATTTAGTACAATTTTTAGACATTTTATAACTCGAAGAAGATCAAAAGACAATAAAAATGCCGTTCCTTTTGTTTTTTTGCTTTGTTTTCATATTTCGTAAAAGCTCTTTATTTATTTATTTTATTTATTTTTTAACTTTGCAACTGACAAAAATTAATCTATAACCGTATGCAGCTTAATTTAGTACCAATCTTTATCTTTGATGCGGAGTACATTTCTTCTGTTTTTTTTTTTTTTTCCCTTAAATTAAAGATTAAAACAAACAAGCCTTTATTTTAGAGATGTTAATTGGTTTGCTCGCATTTGGTTAGCACCTTTTTTGGACGATAAATGTAATTAATAATTTCAGGAGCTACTTGATTTGAAAAATGGAATAGAGATGCGAATAAAAATAGGGACAGAATCAAAGAATAATAAGAAGAGATTACTTCTTTTTAATTAAAAAAAAAAAAGAAGAGATTGACTTATATTTATTACAATTTCATTGTAGGAAATGGAAAATATTTATTGATATTGCATGCTTCTAATAGTCAGATCATTATAAATAAAAATGTAAATTTACTGTAATTTAATTAAAATCTAACAATATATAACTATGCATTAAAAATAATGGAAATTTTAAAATTAAGTTATCAATTCCTGCAAGTTAGTGAATTTCAAAAGAATTACTATACTAATAAATTACAATTACGAGCTATCATATCCTCATCAAATTTTGTTAAATGAATGTACTTTTTTATTTAATTTAATATGTATGCAATATATGTGATTCTTTTCTTTTAATTACCGGGGAAAAAAAAAGAAGAAAAGAAAATTTAAAAAAAGGAGATTTTAATAATAAAAAGAGGGGATTTTATTGATGATTTCAAAAATACCTATTGATGAAGCGTTGCTTTTAATTTGTCAGATTTATGTTACAGACAATTTGTTCTACATATTTTCTTATTGTATTGTGATGTGATTTTGATAAAATCCAATAATTAGAAAAATGAACTAACAGTAAGGTGGTAATTTAAATTATGTATCGTATTTTAATTATTCACATCTTAATTTTGAGGCAACTCAAATATGATCCGAGATACGAATCAAAATCTACAAAACGTACTCGAGACGACTCAAATTTAAGATTTTATGGTTTGTAATATAAAATTGCTACATTTATTATCATATCATTGAAAAATGAATCAAACTAAGATAACAACTCCTATTGATAGTGTAAAATAGCAAATTCCACTGTAAAAGCTTCATAATATTTAATATGATGATCAAGAAAACTTTGTTTATCATGCGTAAAAGTTCAGTCTTGTTTGAATCATATGTCCATTTTCGGAAAGAAAAATTTTCTTTTTTTAAATGGAAAGTTATTCCATTTGAGAATGAGACAATATTTGAATGTGCAAAAAAATTTCTTCTTAAAAACAAAAAGTTGTTTAGAATGAGAAGAAATTGTGTTAAGAATAATGCATTGGGTGAAGATTTTAAAAATAATCCAAAAAGATTTTGCTGACGAGTAAAACTCGCCTAACAAATCCCGCAGTGATGGGGATCCCTAAGAACTATCACGGCTGCAAGAACACACAAAAACAGAGAAAAATGAAGTGCCAGAAAGTAATGAACATAGAGATTTATAGAGGTTTATCACCTAAAAGCTGGTTACATCCTCTCTGTCACTTAGGGCTTCACTATATTTTCATAATTACAAGCGGTGTAATTTGCCAAGTTGTCAAAGATTGGATTTCCGGAGGCCACTTTACCATTCCCTTGGCAACATTTAAAATACGAAAGGATTACATATTTGATTTAAATGTATGGATAATCTTCAAAATAGTAGATTCTGGCTAGGAAAATCTGATTATCTTGACTAATATTTGAGATCTAAATATATGAAATAAGTCATCAAAGATTCTTTTGTGTCAGTACCACTACGAGCTAATTTAGTCACAACTGAATACCGAGATATGTGGAATTACCTATCAACAGATTCAAAAAGGTACTATACAAAACAAGTTTGAAAATAAGACAAGTTTCATTTTTCAAAATAAGAAAAATGAAAGAAAAAAAAACTTTTTTTACTAGTTTTTCTCCTTTTTTTTGAAAATAGACATGCGAAACAGACAGTTCATAACCATAAAAAAAAAAGTATACAATTTGACTACTAATTTAAATTATTTTCGAAACACATATTATTAATAGGTGATCCTTTTTTCCGGAAAATAAAGGTAGTTAATCCAGACTTGTAAAACCCAATATAACAAAAGTTACTAGAAAAAGAAAATATGTGTTAACATGATCCTATAGGTTAATAATCATATACTACATTGCAAGTTACACTGCGGACATACATATAATCTTGCTTCTTCCACAAGAAACAGTAAACATGTCTATTTTCCTATTGTAGCACCTTTCACCAACGTGAAAAATACATACTTGTAATTTAATGTGCCTAATTGTTCTTAAGAAACGTTAGCGAATTTTTTTTTTTTTTGGCGATAATCTGAAACAATAGTAGCCTTTGATAAAGAATATTCTATAATAAGTATTTTTAGTCAATGAATTAAAGTTTAGTAATTCGATTTATTAGTGCGAATAGTTATATATATATATATATATATTATATCTAATTTTTTAAGGTAAGGTCTCTCTCTCTTTTTCCCCCCTTCAAAAGAAACTGCTAAATCAAATTATTAGAATTTAGTAAAATAATTAAAAATAATAATTAATAAAAGATATCAATAGCATGAAATAATGTGTCTTATTAAAAAGTGGTGAATTAAAAGACATAATTGGCAATAATTTTCTTGAGGAGGACATACGCCATGTTTGAGAAAATGTACGTCATCAAATATACAGCCTTTGTGGTTGGATTGAATTCGATAGTGTTATGGGGAACATGCTATTCAAAAATCAAAATGGCCCTTTTGAAGGAACTATTTTCCAGATTATTTTATTTTATTTTTCTTTTCTTTTTTCCTATTTCTCATTGTGTTCTTCGGACCAAATGATTATATATATCTATATATAAATTTTGGCTAAAGTAAAGACAATCCAAATCCAACTTTATGCGTCAGCACTTTGACCATAGACAAAATGCAGTAAAACCCAATAATGATTGTTTCTGAAACATAAAATCATGAATCCAGGACTTTGAATCCCCACTCACTTGTAGCCAATAAAACAACCAAAGAAAATAAACTCGAAGATAAATATAAACAAATATCCCAAAGAAATTACTTTGTTTTTAAACGTGATTCATATTCAATTTTATGAATTTTGTATAGTTTTTTTAAATATGATTTTGATTATAACTAATGTCAAAAAATGTATATTATTGATAGAGATATTTTACTGTAAAAAATTTGATGACAAAAACTCTTCTTCATCTTATCCAATTAGGTACTTGAAACTATTATAAGAGCCTATTAATTTTAATTTTGTAACATTGAATTGAACTTAATTTATGTGGTGTAGACTCCAAATTAAAGCAAAAAATTTGATTTTCTCTTGAATGGCTAAAAAAAAAAAAAAAAGCGTTTCACCTCAAAAGAATAAAGCTGTAAAAAAAGAGGAAAGAAAGTTGATGGGGGAAAAAGAAAGAAGACGGCTGGTCAAAGGAAAGTTAAAATTTCTGAATGTTTATCCAAGCAATTATTGCACTGTCAGTGAACTTTCTCTTTTGTCACCAATCATAATTTCCTCTATGAAATTGAATTGAAAGTCATGCTCTTCTACAGGGAATGGTTAAGGAAAAAAAAAAAAGAAGAAGCATGACTTCACAACAAATGATTTACCACCAACCTTTGAAACTTATCTTTTCCCTTCTTTTTATCATTTGTCCTGAAAAGAATCATTTCTCCACTACAGATAGAAATTAGGATGTTAATAGTTTCGACAATTTTTCAACAGTCTAATTTATAAGAATTAATATAAAAATAAATAAATACTGCGATACATAAATTATTCTGATTTATATATTGGAGGATTAAAAAAAAAAAAAACTAATTGAACATTAAATCTGGATATATATTTGATTCGTACAGTCATGCTCTTCAATTTGTAATCATGAATTCTATTCTATATAAATCATTGCATATGAGCTATTTCTCCTAGGTTCCTTACTTGTATCATACTGTTAGGTGCTCATAATACTTGAAAATTCGACAATTCCTTAATTAGGGTCTCAACCCCCTAATCTCTAACATATAATAAGTAATTTTGCCCATTATTGTACACATGCTTACAATGACAATTTTAGGTATTAAGTAGAATTAGCACCTTGCATTAGTAGAGCAATCAAGAAGAGAAGAGAGAGGAGAAAATCCCTCATCTTGAAGAGAGCTTTGAATAGCTTTGTTTAAAAAGTGAAAGCAAAAGGGGATCCGTATCGAGATGTAATAATGTGAAGGGCAAAAGCCTTGTTCACTTTGAGAAGATGATTGACCTTCACTCTTTACGAGCAGTGCCATGTGATGACGATGTGATGTGGGCAAATCATTTGGTGCGAGAGGACCTCTCACTATGGCATGGGAATATGGGATCGAAAAAGACCCTTGTTTTGTTCTCTCTAAAGCTTTTTACTCTATAGATATCTCTTCTAATAATTAATACATATGTTTATGAACGTTGAATATGATCATAATAAGTCGACACATAAAAAGTATATATGACTTGATGTAAGTGTTTCCATATATTCTCCTTATCGAGTTTTTTTTTTTTTCTCTCTCTCTCTCTCTTTTTCTGGTGTGTGTGGCTTGTGCATAAGATAAGTATGAGTAGCTTGTGTGAACTACCAAGCATGCGAGCTAAGAAAATGCATCAACACTCATGGTCTATGTTTTACTGTTAACCTTCATGCTTCCCCAAAAAGGGGCTTCAGAAAGTGTGTATTTATGTGTGTGTGTGTGTGTGTGAGGCAAAATGACAAAGTCAACACTTGCGTTTTTATGTGTAACGTTCTGATTTTTTTTTATTCTTGATAATGGAATTTTACAATCATTTCACATTGAAGGTGATCTAGAGACAAATATTAAAATGCTGGTCCTTTTCAATTGTATATCTAGTAGTGCATCAAATATTGGTGAGAGATGTTTAGCCACAAATTTTCCTTTTTCAGCTTATGTCATGCGGAATCAATTGCAATGTGGCTTTGGATTGTTGTGATCATCAATTAAAGGTTCATTGCTTTCATATACACGATAGTGCGTTATTGATTTTATCAACACAAGTGGGATTAATCAAGTATCATTTATGTTAAAGTGTCTTAGTTCTTACATATATTTCATCATTAATTGCATATTCTTGTGGTATTGTCAAGTATCTTTCTTTCTTTCTTTTCTCCCCCCCCCCCCCAAAAAAAGAAAAAAAAGAAAAAAATAATAAAGTAATAGATTATTTAGTGAAATTCTGAATTTGGAAGAAAACCCAAGAAAATATGTTTAGTTTTGTTGGCTGTGTTTTATGTTTAAACTAATAATGAGTAGGTTCGTCAACCTTGTAATGTTGGTTTTGAGGGCCATTAACTTGCCTCACTAGCCTTGGAGACCTAATTCTCCAGGACATTATGAGATCTATATGTAAGACCAACTTTATATGAATTGTGATAGTGGCACCAAGGCTCAAAAGTAACTTGCTTAATATATATAATATGTATATATACACACATACATATTTATCAGCCTAGATGTGTATGTGTGTGTGTGTATAATCCATGAGGAAAAATACTCTCTCTGCAATAGTAGTGACAGACAACAGAATTAATGGGCTCTATATATAGTCTCCCACTCCGTAAAAACTAGTCATTCTAGGGGAACGACGACATTGAATAAAAATGTAGTTGCTCTTTCTTTAAGGTGTTATAACGAGATGAGGAAATGCAGGTAAATCATGCATTTTGTTGGAAAATAACGAAAACATGACACGCTTCACAACATTAGAAAGGACATGTCGTTTAAGGAAAACTTCATGGAATAAAACGCCAATATATATATATATATATATATATATAAAAGGTAGCGCACTAGTTGAGATTAGAGAAAGACATGTATAATATGATAGTTGTCATAAAAGATAAAAAAGAAAACTCTCTTTCCATTTTTTTTTTCTCTCTTTCTTCTCCTTAATACTAGTAAAAATTGTGGATTACACGACGGTTATTTACCGTTTACACGATGGTTAGACAACCGTCGTGTAATCCAGCATCGTGGAAGATACCACGACAGTTCACACCGTCGTCGAATCAAGAAATACAGTAGCAAAAGCCACAAATCGAGAACTTTACACGACGGTTTTGAGCCATGTAGTGATTACATGACGGTTTCGGCTCAAAAACGTCGTGTATCCGAAACCGTCGTGTAATGGTACACATTACACTATAATCAAATTCCATATGATTATCCAAAACAAAAATCCATTTTTAAATTTCATCGAGCATGTGGTGGGCGGCTAAAAACCATGTTAAAAAATGTGTGTAAAGTGCTAAAACCGTGCACAAAACATTCATCTCCAAAGAGCAACAATAAAAAAAAAAACATTCAAACAACACTACAAATTACACTCCACGCAAGTTATTAAAGCATTGTGTGTTCGTAGTTTTGTTAGAAAACAAGAAATTGAGCAATATGGAAGTCACCTTGCTTTTCTTTAAAGAAAAATAGTCATGGCCTTGATGGGAACACCGGGAGAGAGAGGTGGTGGCAACTGCGGCGGCGGAAAAAAACCGGGGCTATGGCGGCGGTTTGGGAAAAGTTTGAAGTGGCGGCGGCGGCGGCGGCGTGACCGGATTTTAAGTTTTTTTGGGGGGGGGGGGAGGGGCGGGCGGGCGAAGGAGGTGGGGAGGAGAAAAGTTTGAGTTGTTTAGAGGGTTGAAGATGAAAATGATGATAAATGAAGAGGAAAGTGTATTAAGTAATGGGTTTTCGTGCGAATTCCAAAGCATGAAATTTGAAAATTTTGAAAATTTTCAGAGAATTACACGACGGTTTTGCTTAAAACAATCGTGTAATCTTAGGATTACATGACTGTTTTTATAACCGTCGTGTAATCCTTTTTTTTTTTGAAAATTTTCGGAGGATTACATGACGGTTATAATAACCGTCGTGTAATCCTTTTTTTTTTTTTTTTTTAAATGCTGCCGGATTACACGACGGTTCATCAAAACCGTCGTATAATCCTGTTTAAGACGACGGTTTCATAAAAATCGTCATGTATTTTCCGTCGTGTAAGTCAACTTTTATAGTAGTGATTAGAAGTAAAAAAAAAAAAAAAAAGAATATACATTGAGTTGCATCTGTATGCATTGATATGTCCGTTTGGCTTTTTTGTGTTTGTCCTCTATCCAAATAGTTGGACATTTGAAGATAACATATGCTTGAAACCAAATAGAGATATGCGACACGAGTTGAGTCGGTGCAGATTCATATGCATGATTCAGATTAACCCATTTTTCAATGGAAAGATAATCCAAGTTTTTGTTCTGTTTTTTTAATCATTAAGAAAAAAAAAAAAAAACATATCAGACAGGCTCTATTTTGTTTTGTTTAAATCAACCTTTCTTTTTTAAAAAAATATACCAATTTTTTCAATAAAATTTCAAAATAATAACCTTTTTAAAAAATGAAACTTGCTCAAAATATCTTATAATTATCTAATATATAGTAATTAGTGTTTCTGATGAAAAATTCTGACTTCGTCCCCGTTAGATCGCATCCATAAACATTTTAACTTGGAAAATTTTAGTTTTTTTATAAATGTTTTTAACACAATATTTTTACGAATCAGTTGCATAGGTGAAGGAGTTTGTGGAAGTTGTTCACGAATTTAAGGTAGAGGAGCCCATTTTAAGTAAAAAATTACTAGATGCAATATATTTCAACCCCTAACATAGATATCACATAGCCATAACATACTTTCCATATCCTAATAGCTCCTTAAAATGTTCTGGTTTTATGATCTTGTGCTTAATCCTTCTTCTCTTCCTATTTATACTAATTTTATTATGGAAGAAATTCAAAATATTTGGAAGTAATTCAGCTTGTAATTATAAGTTACCACCAGGACCATGGAAGCTTCCACTCATCGGAAACCTACATCAGCTCGCCGGCTCTTCGTCGCTTCCTCACCGGTCCTTGAGAGACTTGGCAAACAAATACGGGCCAGTCATGAAACTCCACTTTGGTGAGGTTTGAACTGTTGTAATTTCCTCACCGGAAGCTGCCAGAGGTTCTGCAGACTCAAGAACTTGTTTTTGCACAAAGACCTGTCACACTTGGCATGGAAGCAATGTCGTTTGATCCCCCCGGCGGGCTTGTCTCCTCTCCTTACGGTGAGTACTGGCGACAAATGAGGAATATTTGCGTCGTTGAGCTACTAAGTCCCAAGTGTGTGGCGTCGTTTTGGTCGGTGAGAGAAGAGGAAGTGTGGAGCCTCATTGAATCCATATCCAAAAACTCTTCATCACATGTCGTCAACTTCAGTGCGATGATCATTTCCACAATGATTGCCACAATTTCGAGGGTGGTGTTTGGGAAGAAATGCAGGCATCACGATGAGTATGTATCGTCGTACTGGAGAAGGCACAAGCTGAGGTGCGGAATGTGCTAGGAGGAAAAGTGAAAATTGATGAAGTCGAAAGTAAAAATTGCGTTATTTGAAATGTGTCATCAAAGAAACGCTTCAATAGCACCGCACCCTCCCGCTCCCTTGTTAGAGAGAGAATCAAGGGAGAGATGCCAAATTCCAGGATATGACATTCCCTACAAAGCAAAGAGAGTCATCAATGCATGGGCACTAGGAAGAGATCCGCAAGTGTGGAACAATGCCGATTGCTTTGAGCCAGAGAGGTTCTTTGATTCGACAGTCGATTTAAAAGGGACCGACTTTGAGTTTGTTCCGTTTGGGGCCGAGAGGAGAATGTGTCCCCGCATACTGTTTTCTTTTCCAAATATGGAACTGGTTCTTGCTCAGTTGTTTCACTTTGACTGGTACTCCCAAATGGTGGCAAAATGGAAGAACGTGACATGTCCGAGGAGTATAAAGTAAGTTATAGGAAAAGGAATCATTTGTACTTTGTTGCCACTCCCGTTATGCCTTTTCTCAGTTGAAGAACTTGAATCTAAGCTCTCATTTGACACACTGTTCTAAATCTGTTTTCTTATCTTTCTTTCTTTCTTTCTTTCTTCTTTTTTTTTTTTTTTTTTTTTTTTTTTTTTTAATGTTTGTTCTATCACAAAACTTTGGATTTATTGTTTGAATTGTGAGTTTGAACCTATATTATTTATGATTGAATCTCTGATGAATTTTTTTTTTTTGAACTTTCAATTGATTATTCAATATTGATAAAAATGAATTAAAAAAATAGAGATAATAATTATTTTAGAGATCAAGGATCTCTAACACATAATTAATGATTGAGGCAGTAGACATATTATAAAAGAATCTTGACGCGGATAATAATGATATGGTCATATCTGATTGAAAATATCAAAAGATGAAACCACTCTTATACTAATTAACTATATTTATTAATTTGAGAGTTTGTAGAATCTTAAAGGCCTTGTCTTGATAAGTGAGAAGTCAAAAGCCTTTCATTTATGTCTGGGAATTTAGAAGTCCAATAGTTAGTATTTATTTTGGAGTTTGTAATATTTATTAAGTATTTTTTTTTTTAATTTTTAGGAGTTTCTTAAGTCTAAAAGTTATATGTTATTTTTGTATTTATTTTGGGGTTTTAGAAATTTAAAAGTTTTTTTGGTTTTAATGTTGAGTCATGATTAATATTTGTGGGTTTGTAGGCCTATAAATAGGCTTGTAATCTTTCATGCAGAATGACTGAATTGAGTTTTTTAGATTAAATCTGAATTGATTTCAGTTTTATCCCAAAATTCTTATCTCTTTGATGGATTTCCAAGAGCGGCGAATTTATCCTTTAATTCTGTATCTTATGACATCCCTAAGTGGTGAATTAATCTAAACCTAAGGGTGGTGATTATTTCTGGTATCCTTAGTCTACTTATCTTTCTTTTACACCAAACAACCTATCTGGCACAATTTATAAGTTTCTCCGTCATACCGTTCCGGTATCAATTTGGTATCAGAGAGACGATCCGACATCAATTTAGCATCAGAGCCCAATGGTTTATATACTGATTTTTCCATGACGCCTTGCCATCATTTCCAAACTCTTTCCATCACAAATGACATCATCGATCTCGTGCAAGACAAGCCAAGATTTGATAACAAAGAGGTACGTGAAGAATTTTACTCTTATCCAGTTTTTGATGAAAGTGATGATGAAGAAGAAAATGAAGGATTTAATCTTGGTCCGATCTATAACGAAAGTGATGGAGAAGACGAAGAAGATTTTCTTGATTTATTTTCAACAATAAATTTTAGGGATGATCAAGTTGTTGAGCACGAGTCAAACGAAAATATTATTCAAGAACATATGCCAAAGATGATCAAATACTATTGGTAATTTAACATTCGTTTTATGATCCTTATTCCCTTGATTATGGTTGTTTGAAGGAGATAAAAATTGACACAATTATTTTGCCTAAGGATGCTGCTTCTACTAAAGAGTATAAAATAATGTATTCTCCAGTTTGGTTTTTCGAAGCTTTGAAGAAGATTGTTCTCAACACCTATCAATTTATGCTACTTCGAATTCGAGGACGAATGCTTTTCAACTGAGAGACAATGACGTGGATTATAATGATATGGTCATATCTGATTCATTGGAAACATCAAAAGATGACACCACTCTTAAATTAATTAACAATATTTATTAATTTGAAAGTTGGTGGAATCTTAGAGGCCTTGTCTTGATAAGTGAAAAGTCAAAAGCCCTTTATTTATGTCTGGGAATTTATAAGTCTAATAGTTAGTATTTATTTTGGAGTTTGTAATATTTATTAAAGGTTTGTTTGGTGTAGGAGTTTGAGTTGAAATTGATAAGTTTAAATAGTGATTGATGTGTACTTTTTCAGAAAGACAAAAAACTTTTGGGGAAAAAGACAAAAATTGAGTTAAAATCCATGGGTTTGGACCTGTGATCCAAACGCACCCTAAGTTTATTTAATTTAAATTTTTAGGAGTTTCTGAAGTCTAAAAGTAATATGTTATTTTTGTATTTATTTTGGGGTTTTAGAAATTTAAAGTTTTTTTGGTTTTAATGTTGGGTCATGATTAATATGTGTGGGTTTGTAGGCCTATAAATAGGCTTGTAATCTTTCATGCAGAATGAGTGAATTGAGTTTTCCAGAGTAAATCTGAATTGATTTTAGTTTTATCTCAAAATTCTTATCTCTTTGGTGAATTTCCAAGAGTAGCGAATTTATCCTTTAATTCTGTATCTTGGGGTGGTGTTTTCTGTATCCCTAAGTGATGAATTAGTCTGAACCTAAGGGTGGTGATCATTTTTGTATCCTCTAGTCTACTTATCTTTCCTTTACACCTGCCAACCTATCCAGCACAATTTATTTGTTTCCCTTTCATATTGTTCTGGTATCAAATCTTGTCTTTATGTTCAGGACCTGTGTTGCCAACTTGCAAGTAGAAGATTGATTTTCTAGTGAAAAATGTTAGGGACACCAACTCTAATTCCAATTTTTGAGTATCAATCTATGGGGCATATGAGTTGTCATTTTTTTATTGGTAAGTGTTTAAAGTATTGTCACATTAATTGATTGCATTTATCAATAAAAATATGACAAATGCGTTGGTACTCAAAAAGTTGAGATTGAAGTTTTTCTCTATCATTACTCTTTTTTATTTATGTGAGTTTATGTGAAGTGTGTTAAAGACTTAATTCTATCTAAGATAATTAGAATTAATTATTAGAAGATAATGTATCTTTAGTACTTGATTTTGTATATAGATTTATTTTCATCATTTAAGATTATTTTGAATATATATTTAAGTTAAGTTTCTATTTTTATCAGTTTAGATTTCTATAAATAGCTTATTAATTGTAATATTTATCAAAAGAGAGTTTGACTGATTAATAGAATTATATTTTGTTTGCAATTGTAATAAATGTGAAACTCTAGCCTTCTTTTCTCTCTTCTTCTCTATTTTGCTCCGGGTAATTTCACAAAATGATTAGCATGATATCCTGTAGATTGAAATTTGTAATAAAACAGAGACAAACGACAGTGTAACAGAGTCTAGTAGTTACATAAGAACCCCTAACGACAAGGAAAATACAAAAACTACTGAGATGCTCCTCCATCAGAGAAGGGGGATAATTTTCTAGTTGACTTGTTCTTAATGGCATTAAATGCAAACTAAGCTTCATTATTTTCATAAAATTTCTGCTTTTTTCTTTAATCTAACTGAACAAGACTTTTTTTTCTTTTTTTTTGGTAAATTACTATTTTCAAGGGGGGAAAAAACAATTCTCAAAATTTTACTTTTTTTAATAAAATTTTCTGACGACAACAAAAATAAAACGTATATTATATAATTGGAGCGCAAGACATTTGTGTATATTCTTTGAAGAATTAAGATAGGATAATATATGAAAATAAGTATATAATTCAGTGAGAATTATTTGTCATTATAATTAAAAAGAAAAAAGAAACATAAGTCTCTAATTAGGAAACATTTTGATACCGGGAAAAGTTAAAGAAGTGGAATTGACATAGAAAGTTCATCCAGAATAACTGAAAAAGTCTTCATTAAGGTAAAAAAGCAGACAAATGAGACAAATTGATATAAATGATTCAAAGACCAATTTTGAAAATTTATTCCACATAAATCGGCTAATCTGACCACTAGAAGGCAAACGGTAACGGCATAGGGGACTTACATCCCTCCTTTGGAGCCACTGTTTGATGCAACCGCCATGGAAGAGATGAGAGCAAGGCATTCGAATGAGTTCGGACCCAATCATCACTTCTTCCATGCATATCACGCACTTCATTATCATGTTTGATCCATCATTATCTTGATATTATCTTGATCTCGATCTTGATCTTGATGATGATCATGATCATGATGATCACTCCTTCCCTCATACCTCAACTTCTCCAGCCTCTCCACCGCCGATGCATCAGCCGCTCTAGATCATGCCCCGGACACCGACAAACTCTGCTCAACTGCCCTGTCTAACTCTGGATCGTCGTTGTCGTCCTCTTCATCATCATCGTCGTCGTCGTCGTCGTCGTCGTCATCGTCCTCATCCTCGCTGTCCTCATTATTTGTACTCAATGAGGAAAAACACCTTTCGAATTCGTCAGGCGGGACAAACGAGTGCTTTTCAATCTTGATGTACATCTGAGCCTGGTAGCTGCACCTGCAATGGTAGCAGCGATTCCCGATATCCTCATCACGACATCGTTGAAGCCGCCACACAAAGTTTCCTGTTCTGGTTCTGAATCTGATGCAGGGTTGAGCGGGTCAAGTTCCTTCCAATGCAGATAAATACTCCTACCGTCATTATTACCTAACGGGATCGCCATCTCGGAGAACATGCTCGCCACTGCCGCCTCGCATTCATCGACGGAGTCTAAGAACTCAGACAATGACCGACAAGTTTCGTTGGAATTGTAGAAGGTGACGTCCTGTACAGTCGTGTCGGAGTGGATTACGTGAATTACGTCGAACTTAAAAGCAAAGCGAGTCAAGGGAAGATATTGGGTAGACTCATCAAGAGTAATATCCTTTGCAGTGATGTGTATGTTAGTTTCTCTAGGATGGAGATTTTCAATAGACATTATCACTAGTAAAAATTTTCTTAGCTGCTGTTTTTCTGAGAACTTCTATAGAGAGAGAGAGAGAGCCAGCGAAGTGATTCGAATTAGTTGTCAAGTCATATAAATTGCGGTACGAGGAGACTCCTATAATTCGACTTCTTTAAGGTTAATTTAGATCCCTTTTGAACATCATAAAATTTGGATTGAATTCTAAATTAAAAAAAAAAAAAAACTTAATATTAAAATCTTTTAATTACTAGGTAACTGATATTGTTTATAGTTATCATTAAATTATTATAGTTATTATTATAATTAATACTATTACTTGAAATTAGAGGTGCGGGATTTAAACTCTTTACCTCGATTGTGAAATTATAATTAGATTATGTATGCAGCCTCTTTATTATTGTTGTTTTTGTTATTATTTTATTATTATTATTATTATTAGGGTTATTTTCATAAATGGCCCTTGAATTATATCCCTAGTCTCAAGTTGGTCCCTAAGTTGGAGTGTTAATTTTACACGTCACACTATGTTGAACTTTTTTACCGTTGCGAAAATGACTCTTATATCAGTATTCTGTAAAAACATGAACGAACATTTACTACGGTCGAGAGTTTTAATATTTAAAGCAAAAATCATAATTAGTTATTTTTAGAGGGAATTTGTATCTTCAAAATGACTATACGACACTATATAGTTTTTTATTGATATATCTTTGATGAAAATATAGTACTTTGATTCCAAAATATCACTTACTAAGGTATAATTATCATCTAAAAGATATTTACTAGTATTGTTGGCAAGTTTTTTTTTCCCCCCATTGAATTAGAAAATGACTGTTTGTGTCATTCTTTCTCTTGACTCAATTCTATTGAAAGAAAATGAGTTTAGTTCACTTCTACTAAGCAACAACACATTGCCGTACATTGTCCATCAAACAAGAATCTTAAAGTGAACTATAGAGTATCGAACATTGAACCCATCAAACAAGTAAAGGCATCCTAACAAACTTTAGAGTGGCTCCATCATCAGCGGAGTTTTTATTTTTTTATTTTTTTATTTTTTTATTTTTTATAACTAAATAGATTATGTAAAAAAATATTTTTTCCTCCAAACCATTCTTAAATCGATTGACCTTTCTCTTTACCATGGTACGGTATAGGGAAGCTATTAGCCTATCACTAATTTATTTATTTAATTTTTTGGTTGAACGAACAATCTAGATATGGGTTAGATGAAAAGGAGATAATTATCTTAAATTGTGTCCTTTTATGCATGATCAAATTGCTGGAAAGAGGGGAGGACTTCAAAAGAGTTTAGGCACTGGAAAACAAATCTTCTGGTCAATATTTAACATGTTAAAACACTTGTTAAACGACATGTAGCTGCTAAGACAGAGAAAAACGACACTATAAAGAGTCTTGCGGCTACACAAGTGGAGTGACCAAACGTCAAGTTATCAAAAAGCTACTAGAAAGTTGCTCTTTTTATTTTTTTATTTATTTAAACAACCAATAAATAAAAAGTCTATTAACTGTAGTGTAAAATTAGTTGTGTTCTATATGAAAGTAGTGACTATAAGAGACTCCAGTTTGGTGGGAATTTACGTGATTCCCAAATCATTTTGTTTTAATAATCTAAGATACATTTAACGCTCTATAAAAAAAATTAGGTGGATTCAATTTATCCGAACATCTCCTTATTTATTTAATTCTAATCCTATCTTAAGCATCTATATATGACAGTACAATGTGATTTACAAACTCGTGAATTCTATACTGATTGTCAAAAAAGTCAATACAACTTAAATTTAAACTGAGCACGAATTCTATAGTAATTCAAATTATTCATATTGCAATTCTTGATTCATGAAATTGGTTTGAGGACCTCACGCTTAGTAAACAAAATTTTCTCAATAGCAGGATTATGTTTATCCTTTCAAATAGTTTTCGGCGTGAAAATGTCGCCAAGAGCAATAACAAAGATATATTGTTTCCAAAAATCTCTCCCGCGAATTTATGGTCCAAAGCTATTAAATTCAAGAGATTGCAGGTATAATCTAACGCTAATTTTATACATGACTCCATTATGAGATATAAGGTTCAAATATCTCCACCTTAAGTTAAAAATATAAATAAATAAGGACTCAACAATTTAACACATATATATAACAATACTAGTTAAACGACGCCGTTTGGGCAGTGGGCTATTTAGGGAAAAGTAAACGACCTGTAGTAGCAAAAACAGAGACAAACGACACTAAACAGAGTAGAGCAGTGCCAAAACGACGCGTATAATAAAAGCCTACTGAAAAGTTACATGGTTTTAATTATCTATTAATTGGAGTTAAAGATATTTGTCTGTCTTATGAGAATAGATTAGATTGGAAATATTTGAAAGTACTGTAAACAGATTTCACTGTGATTTATGGTACTAAAAAGAAAAGAACTATAATTTGAGAATAATTAATCATTACGATCTTTACAAAGAAAGTTCATCCAGATGAAAATTAAGAAAACATATACAATAAAGCCAATAATCTGAAAGGGTATTTAGTATTGATGCCCTTAAATTTATCATTTTTTGATAACTTACTTCCCAAATTTTTAATTTGGTAATTTATCTCTGAACTTGCTAAATTGTAGCAATGTACCTTCTATAAATTAATTTTCTCCTAAATTGATTACGAAAAATCTATGTATGCCTCATGTGAAGACTGAAAAAACTCATTTTCAATTAAAAATTTTCAAATATAATACAAATCCTTATGCAAATCTTCTAATTTCAAATCTTTAATTTAATGTAAAATTAACTAAACGGGGTACATTGCAACAATTTAGCAAGTTCAGGGGATAAATTATCAAAATTAAAAGTTTGTGGGACAAGTTACCAAAGGGTAATAAGTTTAGGGGGCATTAGTGCTAAATACCCTTTCAGATTATTAGCAAAGTTATGAACTTTTGAAGTTTGAATTACAAAAACTAAGAATAGTAAAACTGAGATTGGTTTTTTAGAAAAATATAAAAATAAATTAAATTTTTTGGGTTTGCATTGAAATATTGGATCTTAGGTCCAAAAACATGCATATATAGTGATTGACAAGTTGAAATACTAATAAAATAAAAAAAGGGGAAAAAAAAAATAGTCGTTCATCCGTATGCCTCAACTCTTTATTAATAAGGCAGTTTGTTCATTTGGATACGTAATTTAATTTAATGATAATTACACACTACCTCGACAGAGGGGACGTGTATTTTTCCTTTGTAGCCACTTTTTAATGCAATCGCCAGGAAAGAGCAAGGCAGGCGAATGAGCTGGGATCCAATCATCACCTCTTCCATGCAAATCACGCACTTGATCGTCAACTTTGATTCACCACCATCCTGTTCACTACATCCCTCGTACGTCATCTTCTCCAGCCCCTCCACCACCGCCTCATCTGTCGCCACAACCCTCGCCGTCACCCTTGCCGTCTCCGATCGATACCGTGCTCTGCCCTCGAGAAAATCTCCTCAAACCCGTGAATTATAATCACTAAACGGATCCTCATCCTCATCCTCAAAGTCAAAATCATAATCAAAATTAGTATCATAGTCCGCATATATACTCGGCGGGATCGCCTCCAGCACCGATCCAAACCTTGCCCTCGACATCGACGAACTCTGCTCATCCTCATCAGAGGATGAGTCAGAATCAAGATCCAAATCCAAATCATAATCATTATTGAAATTTGTACTTAACGGGGTCGCCGCCGGCACCGATTATGGCACAGTTATTATTAGTATCCTCATCAGAGTCGGAATCAGAATCACAATCACAAAAAAAAAAAAAAAAAAAAAAAAAAAAAAAAAAACAGGAAATAGGGTGCTCTGCCTTATGCAACCTTCGCCATTGTTTTTCCCCTCTGCAGCTTTTTTGTTTTGTTTTTTGGTGATTTAATATTCAAAATTACTTGTTGCATGAAATGTTCTTGCCTTAAATTAGAGCCTTTGATTATCAAGTATGTATAGGTTCCATTCCGTCATAAAAACCATAAATACTTATGCACTACAAAATACAGTCTTAGTGACTGTTTTTTTGTTGTCTTTCTCTGCCTTCTTTTTCCTCAGTCATTATAGTGAGTAAAATGTATTAGCAAGTAATTACTGAGTTGATCAGCGATTGGACACGTTAATAAGCTGGTTTTGGATAACTGAACTATTATTCTACAGATTGTTTGCGTGTCAAATTGAAGTAAGCTAGAATATTGCTTGCAATGGCCGCCCTGATCCCTAGCTCCAATGAGTAGTCGAGGAAAGCTCGGCCTTAGTTTATATTATTTTAATACGTTAGAACAACAATTAGCAGCCCTCAACGGATCTACTCACAAAAAATTGAATGGTGCCAAGTTAACACCATTGGGTAAGAAAAACGTGCAAGGGAAAAAAAGTATATGATCCCACAACAAACTATCAAATTAAACAAAAGTCATTGTATATTTTATGCACAAATCATAATAAAGCTACCAATAAAAATAGAAACCTCACTGGCTGGGCAATTTGTGACGACAGAGTGGACAAGTATGAGTCTGATGTAGCCAATGTGAGATGCAATCTTCCTGAAAAACATGTGAGCAAGGCATGCGAGTGAGGTAGGACCCAATTATCACCTCTTCCATGCATATCACACACGTCTCGATCAACTTCGACTCATCTTCATGATCTTCACAACTTCCCTCGTACTTAAACTTCTCCAATGCCTCCACAACTGATTTAGCTGCCGGCACCGATTCAAATGCCATCGCCGACTCCACGAAACTCTGCTCAATTGCTCCGTTCAACTCTGGCTCATCCTCATTATCATCATCCTCCGAATCATCATCATCATCCTCATAAATATGATTCAATAGCCTTACTTCTTCAAAATTGTGATGCGGGATAACCGTGCGCTTATCAATCTTGATGAGCATTTGAGCCACATTACATCCGGACTCAGATGCTTCACGAGCAATGCGTGCTGCAGCTTCCGAGATCCTTGTTATTGCGCCGTCGAGGCGTTCCAACAGCACTGGTTCTACTGCCGATGACGATGAGCCATCATCATCGGCAGGAAGCTCCCTTCAAAGAAGACTCTGACCGCTCCGTCGATCAATAGCGTAGAAGGGGAATTGTGGGTTGGATGCAAGCATTCTCGCGACCACAGCCTTCGCTTCACCGGCAGATGCGAATCTTTCGAACGGGCAAGGGATGCACAAGGAAGAAGAGTGGATTCGGGAATAACTCATGGGAACGGTGTCTGAACGTGTTCTATGAAAGACTATAAACGCAAAGCGACAACTCGTCGAAGAAAGGTTTGGGTCGTTCCGGCAGTTCATGTTCTTTACTGTGATAAATACGTTTCTCTCCGTCGCTGTCAAATCGACATAGTTGTTCAGATTCCGTTCATACACTAGATCGTAGCGTGCCTTTATTATAATTTACTGTTGTTTGCGTTTTGAACTCAGAGAAGAGAAAGAGAAATAGATCAGAGATGTGAAAAGCTAATGAATTAAAAGAAGTACATTACGTCTTCAATTATAAAGAGACTATTAGGGTTTGATTATACTCATATGCCAACTACAGATAGGAGAACTTCTTCACGTTTCGATTCTTAGACGAACTCACATAACTTATTGATGTATATCAAGCCTTCTTTTTCTTTCTTTCCCTTTTTGGCTACTGATTTAGGACTCCTACTTGAAATTTCTTAATTATTTTGAAAACTAATGATATATATCATATTAGTTTTTGTAGTATCACTATCACTCAAACATTGTTGGCAATAAAAAATAAAAATAAAATATGTCTTTTAGGTTGCTTAATTTATAATTAACTACCAGTAAAACACAAAAAATACTCCTAGAGTTTAGAGTCTTGGACTCCTTTTAGGATGAATAAAATTAAAGAGCACCTCTGGTGCCCCTCACCACATTATGTGGATGAAAAAAATAATGTTGTTTTGTTTTTTTATTAATAAGATGGGCCCCATCTTTTATCAAATGACAAGTAATATAGGGAGCCATCTCATATGGTATAAAATACCAAAGGTGTCTCATAGCTTTACTCTTTTAGGATAAGAAGTCTCTTGTTAAATTTTAAAAATTTGAAATAAAGTCTTTTTCTTCTTCATTAAGGAAAAAAATAAAAAAAGATATAGTTTCCTTTCATCATATTTCTCTCTCTCTCTCTCTCTTAATTTGAATTTTTTGATTAATAAAGTAATGCTAGGGACACTAACTCTAATCCCAACTTTTTAAGTACCAATTCATGTGTCATATTTTTAATGATAAATGCAATCAATTGATGTGTGACAATATATTAAATACTTACCAATAAAAAAACGACCACATATATTACATAGGTTGGTACTCAAAAGTTAAGATTAGAATTGGTGTTACTTATATTTTTCGTATTAATAACAACGTTTTAGTGAAGAGCAAAACAATGCGTTTAAGCATAATAGAAGATATGAAATAGAATAATATAGGGATAAACAACGACATTTTATCAAGTAAAAAATCTGACTTATAAAAAGTGAAAAGGTTAGGAATAAAGGGTGTAAAGAGTCGTTGTGAGTCAAAGCGAGGGTTTAGAATTTTCAGATAGAGTAACTTAAGGTCTATGGCTGCAGGCAGAAACATATCCGAATTTAATCATGAAAAGATGGATGAGAAAAAATTGGATTAAGGACTAATGTCTATAAATAGAGGTGGATATATATACACAGTTGAAAGGTACACTTTTCCTAATTTTTGTATCTAAACTCCGTCATTTTTATTTCTGAAATTCTCTCTTAATGATGTTTGATTTGAGCATCGAAGTGTCTTCCTTACAAGAACTCCAACCAGTATCAGGATTAATAAAGGTCCAAAGATCATTAGAAAAATAAATAAAAAAAAAGGCTTTATATTCATTAATTAGACCTGCACCGAAAATCGTCTCAAAACAATCTTTTTCTTACTATTAATTCTTTTTTTTTTTTAAACAACTATTTCTCCTTTTCCCCTTTGGTTTCGATGCAATATTTAATAGAAAGAGGTTAGGGTCTTACCTCCCATGATCGAAACGGCAAAACTTGACAAAAAAAAAAAATAATAATAATAATAATAATAATAAATCCAGTACGAAAATTTTGAGACTTTACTTCAGAAGAGAAAATTTTGAATGGTGCCCAGTTAAAACCCTTGGTTAAGAAAAATGTGCAAGGTAAAAAAAAGTATATATGATCCAAGTCAAAGTGATTTGTACATAAAATAGAAGTCAAAGTGTATTTTATGTACAAATCATAATAAATCTACCAATAAAAATAGAAACATCACTCGCTAGGAAATTTGAAACGGCAGAGGGGACAAATATGATGTTCAAGCAGCCACGGTGAAATGCAATCTTCATGAAAAAGATGGAAGCAAGGCATGCGAGTGAGCTGAGACCCGATGATCACCTCTTCCATGCATATCACACACGTCATCAACTTCGATTCATCTTCGTCTTCACTGCTTCCCTCGTATTTGAACTTCTCCAATGCCTCCACCACTGATTTAGCCGCCGGCACCGACTCAAACGCCGCTGTCGACTCCAAAATACTCTGTTCAATTACTCTGTTCATCACATGCTGATCATCGTCATCCTCCAAAAACTGATCATCGATGAAGAAAACGTCCTCAAAATCAATATCACCAACCCGTCCCGATGTGGACTGAGAGAAAAAGTCTGATCGAATTGCCAGGTACATCTCCGGATCATCATGATCCCATATGGCAGATATTTGCACATTACCGGGTATCAATATTCTTTCAAATTCTTGATTTGGGACAACCGTGCGCTTATCGATCGTGATAACCATCTCAACCACCTTACGTCCAAACGCCGATGCTTCGCTAACGACGCGCACAGCAGCTTCTGAGATCCTCGTGACGACGTCAATGAGGCCATGCAACGGAACTCGCTCTACCGCCGATGAGTACTCGTCGGCAGTAATCAGCTCCTTCCATAGTACTCGATTATCAAAGGAGTACGGGAATATTCCATTGTCGAAAAAAATTGTCGTCACCACCGCCTTTGCTTGGCGGGCGGATGTGAATCTGCGGAACGGGTACTCGAACGCCCTACAAGTACAGAGGATTTGGGCCTCAGTTGCGGAATCAGAACTGTCTGAACGTGTTCTGTGAATGATACAAAACACCAAGTGAAACACAGTAGAAGAAAGGCTTGGGTCGTCTGGGAGGTTGGTCTTCATTGATGTGATGTATATGTTTCTCTCCGTCGCCGCCGAATCTACAAGACTGTTCAGATACCGCTCTTCGTCGTCGCTGCTATAGCCATCCATAGGATGGTCGTCACCGTTGAGTAATTCGTCCACATGGTAAGGAAGGAGGTAGAAGTCGTCATTGTCGCCGTCGCCGTCGTCAAGAACGTCGTCGAATTCCAGATTGCCGTCAACCATTATAATTGCTAATGAGCAACAAAGAATATACTACTGATTCTGTGAACTAGTGTGTTCATAAATAATTTGTAAATAGCCTTTTTAGGGTTTGATTTGAATCATAGGCCGACTTTAGTAATTAATTAAGCTACTTGAAGGTTTCTTTATACTTGAAAATTAAATTTCGAACGAATAATTTATATATATGTTTTTTAAAAATAATTTATAAATTTGATAAATAATAATTACAAGCTATCTAAATTTTTTTTACAAAGATATGAAGCACAATTCTGTTTTTATATATATATATATATATATATATTTTAACGATATAATAGAAATAATACAGTAAATCTTGCAAAAAAAAAAAAACAAAAAAAACAAAAAAAGAAAGAAAGAATATAGTAACTATGATAATTAATTTAGTAATTGCAGGAATTATTTT
This sequence comes from Ficus carica, assembly GCA_009761775.1. NCBI lineage: Eukaryota > Viridiplantae > Streptophyta > Magnoliopsida > Rosales > Moraceae > Ficus > Ficus carica. Next base: position 1,606,184 of record CM019750.1, read on the forward strand.
GACTTGTGTCACGTGATCAATGCAATTTTCATCAACTCTCTTGTTTTCTTCATAGGGTAAGTACATAATCAGGAAACTACCAAAAAAAGAAAGAAAGGTAAATACATAAGTATTAACGATTTCAATCCCCATATATAAATCACGAATTTAGTTTTTAATTAATTTCCCTATTAACGAGGAGATGTCTGTTTTAGGAATTGCTTTGGTAGAAATTTTTTTTTTTCAACTTGTATTTTGTTGGTGGTTCTCTTTATTTCTCATGCTGAACTTTTAATATCTTTTAGTATTAAAATTTGTTTGGTAAAGTCTTAGATCACTAATCATTTTAGTATTAGAAAGCTAGTTTTTTACTTGAAAATTTTTATTAATTTTTTTCGAGAAGGGAAATGTCATTAAACTCATTAAGAAGATACAAAAATATCAAACATACGACCCGTATTACAAGAGATATAACCCTTCAACAAGAATGGATCTATCAGTAAAATCTGATGATGCTCAAAGAGAAAGACATATACTTGAGACCCAATAACGGCTATATACCTTGGCACAATACTGAAATCGAACACATATAAAGTTTCTTTTGATAAAACCTTGACAATCAATGGATTTTTCCAATCAATCGAGGGCCAAGACTCAGTAGCATATGGGTCACTACTAACTCTACATAGAAGTAACTCTATACAGCGGGACCAAAACACCGTCAAGACTCAGATCTAACGAATAAACAACCAGCTCGAAAGGTGGAGAAACCACCTCTATTATTATAAATAACAAAAAGAAATAAATAGAAAGATGACGAAGACATCATCATTATTACACATAAACTTACGCACCACAAATCAAAAAAACCAATCACACATAAAGAGTCCTTGTATATAAAATGAACCACATCGTCGGGAGAAACTAGATTGTCGAAACCGAACTGCTGCAGGGCCTTCCGGCACATGACGACTAGCACCACCACCAACTAGCTCATTCCTGCCTTATTTCTTCCCACAATGCTCATCCTCCTGTCACAAGCTCACCTCTGTCAAGACCCTCACCATATGCTTCTCACTTTCATCTCTAGGGTCGAAAACCAGATACAGAACCCTAGTCCTCACACATTATAAAGAGAAAGAGAATGGGAAAAGTTGGAACTTAAATTTGGTCATATGAATAATTTATGAAAACAATAAGGACTAGGAATAAAAGCACTTTTTTTTTTTTATATATGGAAGATTTTTAACTGACACTTCACTAACAGAAAAATTATTAATAATTGCAAAATATATAAAATTTGGTGGTTACAGACATACTCTAACAGTAATACTACAACTAACTTCACTTAAAAGTATAGAGTTCGAATACCTCAACTCTCAAAGTTTTAAAAAAAATTTATGATATACTAGAAATAATACAGTTAGTATGATAATAATATAGCAATAGTGCAGCAATAATTTTACTTGGTAAATACAGTAACTAGGATTAACGGTACTACTAAATTGCTCTTCTAATAACCATCTCCTTGAGAAATCTACTTTATCTGTTATCACTCTTTTCGTTTATTTGATCGGAAAGTTTCTCGACTGCAAATCAACATATTTTTAAATACACACCTGCGATGTCTACAGTCATATTTCTAATCCACATCTCCTTTTTCTCTTTTTTTTTTTTTTTTTTTTTCAGAAAACTCAAACTTTAAAAGTTCATAATTTTCTTATTTCAAGTCAAAATAAGATGATTTTTATATCTTAATGACCACACTTATGAAACAAGATTTATGTTTTTTTTTTTTCGAACTCATTTCAAAATTATACATTATTTAGATATTACAATTTATTTTTTTATTTTCATTTTAACTAAATACATATTTTCAAATATTATCTCATATTTATTAAAAAAAACTCCAAAATTCCGACCGTAGTTGGTATTCCAACTGCCGCATATAGTACTACAACTTACCATACAAACAACATTGAGAATACAAAATGAAATATCCCAAAAACGACAAAATATCTTACAAACATAAGATACATGTCCAAAAAACGACAATAAACTCTCAAAACAACTACCTTAAAAATGACATTGAACTTGGGTATTCGCAAAACACCACTAACTGATATCATATTCAAAAAACGACGAGAAATCTTGAAAACAACAACATTCACACAGACGACAAAAAAATGACATCTCATATCATGTAGACGACAACGTACCTTACAAACGACAATAACACAACAGCGACAGTTGACAAGGGAGATAAAAATTAGGAAGCGACAAAAACTATAAAACAACTTGACTTAAAAACTAACAGCATCCGTTAAAGAAAAACATCACCTACGAACAAGAACAACAGTAATAAAAAGGAAAGCATATACAAAAAAACGATAAAAAGAAAAAAAAAAAAAAAACTACAACATTCACACAAACGACATGGAATCAATTAACGACAATATGATACAAAAAAGGCAAGTATACAAAACGGGAAATTCAGCTAAAAAAAATTATAAAAACAGGAAACTAAAAAAAAATGAAAAATGAAAAATAAAAAAGAAAAGGGTAATATGTACATTTGCTTTCAATCCCCATAAATCACGAATTTAATGAGGAGGCATCTGGTTGTTGAATTTTCATCTTGTAATTTATTAATGGTTCTCTTTATTTCTCATATTGAACCTTTAATTTGACTTTTTTCAACTGCAGATAATATGTTATTACCTGAGCGTTTTGTAACATGATAGCAAAAAAAAGAAAAAAGTATGATATAGTCTCGCAAACATAATATACCAATAATAAGATATATAACTCCATCATTAGGTGTCCTCTACTCTTAAGTTCGAAAAAATAAAAAGTTTAGGATGTTAGGATCAGGACTACATACAAATAAGTGAAAAATATTGTTGCATATATATATATATATATATATACATAAATCCTAATAATGAAAGTACCAAACATAAAAACTTCACTGGCTAGGTAATTCAAAACGACAGAGGGGGCAAGTATGATTCATATGTAGCCATCGAGCAATGCAATCTCTATGAAAATGATGTGAACAAGGCATCCGAGTGAGTTGAGACCCAATCATCACCTCTTCCATGCATATCACACACGTCTCCCTCAACTTCGACTCATCTTTATGATCTTGATCACATATTCCCTCGTATTTGAACATCTCCAATGCCTCCACAACTGATTTAGCCGCCGGCAGCGACCCAAACGCCGTAGCCGACTCCACGAAACTCTCTTCGATTGCTATGTTCAACTCTGGCTCATCCTCATCATCGTCATCATCCACCAAAATATTATCATCATAATTATGGTGATTCAATAAAAATACTCTTCCAAATTCTTGATGCGGGACAACCGTACACTTATCAATCTTGACGATTATCTGAGCCGAATGACGTCCAGACTCGGACGCTTCTCGAGCGATGCGCGCTACAGCTTCCGAGATCTTCGTGATCATGTCGTCAAGGTCCTCCAACTGTACCGGTTCTACTGCCGACGACGATGAGCCATTGCCATCGGCAGGAAGCTCCTTCCAAAGCAGACGCTGACCGCTCTCTCGATCAATAACATAGAATGGGAATTGGTGGTCGGATACGAGCATTCGCGTCACCAAGGCCTTCGCTTCATGGGCCGATGCGAATCTTTCTAACGGGTCAGTCGCCGAGAACGACAAGTAAGAAGAGTGGATTCGGGCATCACTCAAAGGATCAATGTCTGGACGTGTTCTGTGAAAGAGGAAAAACGCAAAGTGAAAGCCAGTATAAGAAAGGATTCGGTTTTCCGGGCCGTTCATGTTCCTTGACGTGATGTATACGTTTCTCTCCGTCGCTATCGAATCGACATAGTTGTTCAGATTCCGATCTTCGTCACTGTCGTTGACGTCGCGAATGCCATACTCCAGATTGTAGTCAGCCATTATAATTTTCTGTTGTTTGCGTTTTGAATTCAGAGAGAGAATTAGAAAACATAGGAGAGATGTGAAAAGCTAATGAATATAGAGAAGTGTTACGTTTAATTTATAAAAAAGCATATCAGGGTGGGTTTGATTATAATCATAAGTCAACTAGAATTGGGACTACGGCTTCTTCACGTTTACACTCTTAGACGAACTCCTGTATCCTTTTAATATCTATGAAGCTTCTTCCCCCCCCCCCCCCCCCTCTCTGGCTACTGATTTAGCCAGCCTACTTTAAGTTTCTTAATTTCTTTGAAAATTAAATTTGAAATAAATCGTCTTAGTTTTCATAGTACGTATCACTCAAATATTGCCTAGGCATTTTTTTTTTTTTTTTTTTGTCTAATGTAATAAAATAACTACAATACTGAGAGAGAGATCAGAGAGGTGACATGGAAGTGGTGCTAAATTTATAATTTAGTATCTTTAATTATAAGTAAAATATGATAAAGTCTTCTTTTTTTCTTTTTCTCTTTTTTTTTTTTTTTTTTTTTTTTTTTTTAAAAGCCTTCTTTTCCGATTTAGAGTCGCAGACTCCTTTTAAGATACGAAGTCTCTTTGTTGAATTTTAAAAATTCAAAATAAATTGCTACTTCTTCTTCATTTAAGAAAAAATTGTCTCTCTTTAGTTTCATTATCTTTATTTATTTTTTTCTAATTTGAATTTTTTTGGTATAGAAACGACAATGTTCTAGTGAAGAGTGACACGATACGTTTTAACCATGAGGGAAGATATCAAATAGATTAATATTAAACTTTAATTGAAAAAACTGACTTAGAAAAGGCAAAAAGGTGAGGAACAAACAGTGTGAATGGGCCATTGAGAGTCGGAGTGAGGATTTAGATTCCTCAAAGAGTAACTTAAGATTGAATTAGATAGCTAAAAGAATAAGATCAAAGGTCCAAATTAACGCCAAAAAGATTGATAAGATGAGTCTCTAATCAAAACTCTGTCATTTTTATTTATAACATACTCTTTAGATTATATATGACTTGAGCGTTAAAGTGTCTTTTTTATAGAAATCCCAACCAATCTCTGGAGTGAAGATTCACAGATCATTAGAAAAAATAAAAAAGATAAAGTTTAATATTTATTGATTGGGACCTGGGCAGATTATCATCCCAACAAAACCTTTTCTTACTGTTTTTTTGCTTTAAAAAAAAAAAAAAGGGAACTATTTCCTCCTTTTCCCTTTGATTTCGATGCAATATTAGAGTTTAACGTCACATGTTCGAAACCACAAAAAAGACCTTTTCAAAACCTAAGAAAGACAGAAGATCAACGTGTTTGGATGAAAGTAAAAAACTCAACTTTTCTCAGACTTGAATCGTTGTTGGAACTTCTGAAAATTCTTTCGGTGTTCTCTTTTATGCCATATCTATTATGATTTTAAGAGCACATTTGATTAACTGATTGGAACTACTTTTCAAACTTTTTTTTTTTATCTTTTTAGAAAAATCAACAAAAAATTTAATTAATTTTTGAAAAGTCAAACTACTTCAATCAAAAAAATTAGTTCCAACCATTGATTCAAACACAAGGTAAATATTTTTCAACAGTCCTTACGTTGGTTTAAATTTTGTTACAACAATATTATATACATGTGACCAATAAACATTCGTAAACAAAAAAAAAAAAAACGGGTATATGATTTTATGACAAACAAGTAAATAGTTTTCCTTCATATATTTATGCAGTGGCGGAGGGCCCCTACTGAAAATATTTTTCTTTTAAATTTACCCCCAAAATATTATAACTTTTAAAATTTACCCCTACTAAAAATAAATTTTTTTTATGTAGTCCATATTTTGCCCCTACTTTAATAAATAATTCTCATATCATCCCTACTAAATTTAATTCTATGTTAATAATTTTACTGCTTTGCCTTCACTAAAATAAAAATTCTCATATAAACCCACTAAAATTAAAAATTCTCACAAGGCCCACTAAAATTTATTCTTGAAAAAAATATTTTTGGTGTACGCCTCCACTGGAGTATGTTTCTGACTCTGCCCCAATATATATGTAATAACTAAATAAATAAGTTAAAATGTTGCTACATGTACAAAGCCTAATTATAAAGCTACTAAAAAAAAAAATCAGATAGGCAATTTGAAACGACAGAAAGGACAAGTATGATTCCGATGTAGCCAATGTGAGATGCAATCTTCATGAAAAATATGGGAGTAAGGCATGCGAGTGAGGTGAGACCCAATCATCATCTCTTCCATGCAAATTACACTCGTCAACTCATATTCATGATCTTGATCACAACTTCCCTTGTATTTACACTTCTCCAATGCCTCCACAACCGATTTAGCTGCCGGCGACCCAAACGCCATCGCCGATTCCATAAAACTTTGCTCGATTGCTCTGTTCAACTCTGGCTCATCATCCTGATCCTCATCATCTACCAACATATCATCATCATCATCCACCTAAATATCATCATCATCATCATCATCATCAAGAAACAATCTTTCAAATTCTTGATGTGGGATAACCGTGCGCTTGTCAAACTTGATGAGCATGTGAGTCACATTACATCCGGACTCGTATGCTTGGCAAGCGATGCGCGCTGCAGCTTCCGAGATCCTCGTTATCACGTTGTCGAGGCATTCCAACGGCACGGGTTCTACTGCCGATGACGATGAGCCATCGCCATCGGCAGGAATCTCCTTCCAAAGTAGACTCTGACCGCTCTCTCGATCAAGAATGTACAAGAGGAATTGCGGATCGGATACGGGCATTCTCGCGTCCACGGCCTTTGCTTCGTCGGAAGATGCAAATCTTTCGAACGGGTAATGGATCGACAAGTAAAAGAGCGGACTAGGGCCTCACTACTCATGACATCAGTGTCTGAACGTGTTCTGTGAATGACGAAAAACGCAAGGTGAAATGTAGTAGAAGAAAGGCTTGGTTCGCTCCTGGAGCTATTATTCCTTACTTTGATGCATACACTTCTCTCCGTCGCCATCGAATCGACAAGATTGTGCAGATTCCGATTTTCGGAATCGGAGTTGACGTCGAGAATGCCGTACTCGAGCATATTGTAGTGATCAGCCATTATAATTTTCTGTTGTTCTCGTTTTGAACTCATAGAGAAGAGAAAGAGAAGGAGAGATGTGAATATATAAAGAGAAGGAGAGATGTGAATATATATTGCTGATGAGTCAAAAGAAAGTGCTACTGAACTTGTGTACGTTTAATTTATAAAGAGCCTATTACTATTGATTATAATAATAAGCCAACTCCAATTAGGACTTCTTCACGTTTTGACTCTCCTAGACGAACTCCTATAACCTTTTACTATTTATCAAGCTTTTTTATTTTTCTTTTTTTTCCCCCCCCTACTGGCTACTGATTTATCAAGCCTCCTTTCTATTTTTCTTTTCCCTTACTTGTATCCTCGTTCCTATTTCTCAAATAATATTATGACACGCATTTAATAAACATGATTTTTTTAATTGATGTGATAAAATATTATAATTCAACACATATTTTTAATTGACATGTAATGATATTATTAGAAAAACATAAATGAGATAGATAAAGAGAAACAAGAGTTGAATCCATTTTTTTGATCATTGATTTAGCAAGCCTATACTTGAAGTTCTTTTTTTTTTTTTTTTTTTTTATAATTTAGAGGTAGAGGATTTAAACTATGCACGATGTAATATTATCATTAGGATATTCATACAACCATCTTACTAAAAGTTTTCTTAATTTTTTTAAAATTAAATTAGAAATAATCGTATTAATTTTCTTAGTTTCACTCCAATATTTCCTTGGCAAAAGAATTTTCTTTATAATATTGATGAAAAATACAATAGTGAGAGGGAGATCAGAGAGGTGACATGCATGAAAGCCAATGATGTGTGCTAAATGTCTAATTAATTTAATAGCTTTTATTACAAGTAAAGTATGATTAGACTTATTTTATGGTTTAGAGTCTTAGACTCCTTTAGCCCACGAAAAAAAAAAGGTCTTATAGACTCCTTTTAAGATATGAAATCTATTTGTTCAATTTCAAAAAAGAAAAAAAATAATAATAATCTCCTTAGTTTTATTATATTCTTTTCTTCTTTATTTTTTTTTTCCAATTCGAATTTTTTGACATAGAAACAACAACGTTCTAGTGAAGAGGGAAACGATGCGTTTTAACCATGACGGAAGATATGATCATCACCTAAAATAATGTTAAAGCGCGGCATGTTTTGATCGAAAGGTTTAGAATCTTCAAAGAGTGACTTAAGGGTGAATTAGATAGCTGGCAAAATTAGATCTAAGGGTTGAAATTAACCCTGAAAAGATGGATGAGATGAGTTTCTAACCAAATTTCGTCATTTTCATTTATAGAATTCGCTCTAAATCATATATGATTTGAGTCATAATGTCTTCTCTACAAGAACCCTAGTCAATTCAGGAGTGAACATCCAGAGATCATCAGAAGAAATAAAAAAGATGAGGCTTAGCATTTGTTGATTGGTAGCTGGGTAAAAAATCATCACAAGAAAACCTTTTCTCACTGTTTTTTTTTTTTTTTCGCTTAAAAAAAAAGAAGCCATTTCTCCCTTTATGCAATACATAATATAATATAGAATTCAAAATAGCTTTTGAAGTTTTATACTTCAAATTTTTTTTATCCAATGATTTAAATTTATTCCTTTTCACTTAGTTTGGTTTCTTAATTCTCTTACACCTCACACCTTACACATTATCTATAATGTATACGTAGACTTCTTCTAAATTTATCATCTTATCAGTTATATCAACACTTCTTCTTAATTAGCAAGGACATGATTTTAGGACAAACCAAGTAAATAGTTTTTGTTCACATATATTTATATATATATGATAACCAAGTAAATAAGTTAAAATTGTTGTTGTATGTACATATCCTAATTATAAAGCTAACAAACACAAAAGAAAAATAATTATAAAAAAAAAAAATCAGCAAGGCAATTTGAAACGACAGAGTGGACAAGTATGATTCTGATGTAGCCACTATGAGATGCAATTTTCATGAAAAACATGTGAGCAAGGCATGCGAGTGAGGTGGGACCCAATCATCACATCTTCCATGCAGATTACACACGTCTCTATCAACTTTGATTCACCTTCATGATCTTCACAACTTCCCTCGTATTTGAACTTCTCCAATGCCCCCACCACTGATTTAGCCGCCGGCACCGATCCAAACGCCATCACCGACTCCTCTAAACTCTGTTCGATTGCTCTGTTCAACTCTGGCTCATCATTATCATCATCCTCGTCATCTTCCTCATCATCCACCGAAATATCATCATCTTCATCATCATCATCATCATCATCATCATAAAGAAACAATCTTTCAAATTCGTGATGTGGGATAATAGTGCGCTTATCAAACTTGATGAACATATGAGCTACATTACATCCAGACTCGTATGCTTGGCGAGCGGTGCGCACTGCAGCTTCCGAGATCCTCGTTACCACGTCGTCGAGGCGTTCCAACGGTACCGGTTCTACTGCTGATGAGGATGAGCCATCGCCATCGGCAGGAATCTCCTTCCAAAGCAGACTCTGACCGCTCTCTCGATCAATAACGTACAAGGGGAATTGTGGATCGGATACGAGCATTCTCGCGACCACGGCCTTTGCTTCGTCCGAAGTTGCAAATCTTTCGAACGGGTAATGGATCGACAAGTAAGAAGAGTGGATTAGGGCCTGCTCACTACTCGTGGCATCAGTCTCTGAACGTGTTCTGTGAATGACGAAAAACGCAAGGTGAAATCTTGTAGAAGAAAGGTTTGGGTCGCTCTCGGAGCCAATGTTCCTTGCTTTGATGCATACACTTCTCTCCCTTGCCATCGTATCGACAAGATTGTGCAGATTCCCATTTTCGGAGTCGTAGTGGACGTCGAGAATGTCGTACTGGAGCAGACCGTAGTGATCAGCCATTATAATTTGCTGTGTTGTGCGCGTTTTGAACTCAGAGAAGAGAAAGAGAAAATAAAAAAAAATAAAAAAGAGAGAGAGAGAGACAGATATGTGAATATATTGCTATTGAGTAAGAAGAAAGTGCTTTTAAATAGTGTACGTTTATAATGTATACAGAGCCTATTAGGGTTTGATTATAATAATAAGCCAACTCCAATTAGGACTTCTGCACGTTTTGACTCTTAGACGAACTCCAATAACCTTTTACCATCAATCCTTTTTTTTCTTTTTTCTTTTTCTTTCTTTCCCTTTTGGCTACTAATTTATCAAGTCTCCTTTTTTTTTTTTCCTCAATTTTTCCTTAATTGTATCCTCATTCTTATTCCTTATTCAAATAATGTGTTTCTTCTTCTTCATTAAAGAGAGAGAGAGAGAGAGAGAGAGAGATAGCATTTAAAAAAAAAAAAAAAAAAGGTTATTGTCTCCTTAGTTTCATTATATTCTTTTTTTTTTTTTTTTTTTTTTTCTAATTCGAAGTTTTTGACATAGAAACAACAACGTTCTAGTGAAGAGGGAAACGATGCGTACCGTGAGGGAAGATATCAAATAGAGTAAGAGCCATCGAGAATAAGAGTGAAGGGGTCTAGAATCTTCAGAGAGTGACTTAAGAGTGAATTAAACAGCCGGCAGAATAAGATCAAGGGTTGAAATTAATCCTGAAAAGTTGGACGAGATTAGTTTTTAACCAAATTCTGTCATTTTCATTTATAGAATTCTCTCTAAATATATGAATTGAGCGTCGCAATGTCTTCTATACAGGAATCCTAGTCAATTCAGGAGTGTAGATCTATAGATCATCAGAAAAAATGAAAAATGATAAAGCTTAGTATTTGTTGATTGGTATCTACGCAAAAAAATCATCCCAAAAAAACCTTTTCTTAATTTTTTTTCTTTTAAAAAAAATTCTCCCTTTATGCAATACATAATATATTAATATAGAAGTCAAAATAGCTTTTGAAGTTTTATATATACTTCAAAAAAAAAAATTATCCAAAGATTTAAATTTATTCGTTTTCACTTAGTTTGGTTTCTTTATTCTCTTACACCTCACACCTTACACATTATCTATAATATATAATACATAGACTTCTTCTAAATATATCATCTTATGATCAACCAATATCAACACTTGAAAGTCACGAAACAAACCAACACAAGCCCATGACAAAAGCCTTTTTTTTTTTAAGGATAAATCGCTGCAATAGTCGCCAAACTCTTAATGAAGGTGTCATTTGATCTTCGAACTTTTTTTCTTGATTAATTACTCCTTGAATTCCTAAAAAGAGTGCAAAACACTCTTCCCGACTGCCGTTAAAAATAAAACGGTGAGCATTATATTTCAAAGAATTCACTAAATTAACCTCGAAAATTTTGAAGTAAAAAGAAAATTAAAAAAAACTAGTTATCCTCTTCTCCCACGTCTCATCAGCAACACCAAACCAATCCCTGAAAAATTAACACATGGAGTAAGGAAAGAAAGGAGGAGCACCGGAAACAGAGAGCCCAGATCCGACACTCCCTTGCGAGTCCGTCGCCACCGTCATACCCACGTGAGCCCATCGCCGCCGTCACCCACCCTTTCCGCGCCCAGCAGCCACCACTTGGTCGCCGTCTCGAGCCCAACAAGACCCTGTTGTCGTTGCTGCCAATCCAAGAGATCTTCGTGGCTACTACGAGCCTAGATTGTAGCATCGTAGCTCTCCTACTTCGCGAGTTCGCAAGCCCAGTCCTAAGGTCTTCTGAAATTAATGGCTGTCCGTGGGATTTGATTTTTCTTGCATATATAGCCATTGGCTGAACATGACAGACAGACGTGGGTGGCTGTTTGGAGCCATGTTTTGACCTAACTATCCTTTCATTGCCATTGCAATTGCCAATGTGAATTTATTTTATTTTATTTTTTAATAGAAAGTATCCTTAAATAACAAATAATGTGCCACGCACATGTCTTTATTCTGTCTAATTTTTAACGTCCACTAGAAAAAAGGACTGTTGTGCACCATTTTTAGAAGTTCAGGGAGTGTTTAATCAAGAAAAGAATTTGAAGATCAAACCGCACCTCCATTAAAAGTTCAGAGACTACTGTAGTAATTTACCCTTTTTTTTTAATTCCAATAAATCAACTCAATAATATGCATGCAATGTTTATTTAATAGGGACTTCCAATAAATGCATTATATGGATTATTTGTATACAAAGCATAAATATTTTACTTATACGTCATGCGAGCGACAGTGAAATTGAGAGCAAACACCACCGGCTTTCAAAGTCATGATAGGAAAATCCTACAATATCTAGGTCCTCTGTGAATTTCTTAATAGCAGCATGTATCCCTGGCATTCAAAGTCATTCTTCCAACCAACTGAACACATGTTACTTACATCTCATTCTCATACTCGGATTATTTAACGTGCTGTTATTAGAAGGTAGACGACTACAACCTTTGTTGTGATATGCTGTCGTTTCGTAAATCTAAATGCATGTTTTTAGCAAAATAAAATTAACAAGTAAAACAAACAAAAAAAACAAAAAAAAAGCTCAATTGCAATCTGATGATGCCTCGTTCACCTACCATATGTAATTCTGCTGTAATTTTGCAACAGTACCTTATGTTGGTTGGTCACAACAGTATTATAGGACCAAATAAACGGAACTACATTAATTAATAGTTTAAGAAAAATTCGCAAGGACATGATTTTAGGACAAACCAAGTAAATAGTTTTTGTTTACATACATATATATATATATATATATATATATATGATAACCAAGTAAATAAGTAAAAATTCTTGTTATATGAACATATCCTAATTATAAAGCAACCAAACACAAAAGAAAAAAAAAAAAAATCAGCTAGGCAATTTGAAACGACAGATTGGACAGGTACGAGTCTGATGTAGCCAATGTGAGATGCAATCTTCATGAAAAACATGTAAGCAAGGCATGCGAGTGAGGTGGGACCCAATCATCACCTCTTCCATGCAGATCACACACGCCTCTATCAACTTCGACTCATCTCATGATCTTGATCACAACTTCCCTCGTATCTAAACTTCTCCAATGCCTCCACAACTGATTTAGCCGCCGGCACCGACCCAAACGCCATCGACGACTCTGCAAAACTCTCTTCGATTGCACTATTCAACTCAGGCTCATCCTCATCTCCGTCCCGTTCCCGGTCCGCGTCCCCGTCATCATCATCGTCATAATTATGAGTCAATATCCTTACGACTTCAAATTTGTGATGCGGGATAACCGTGCGCTTATCAATCTCGATGAGCATCTTAGCCACATTACATCCGGACTCGGACGCTTCACGAGCAACGCGCGCTGCAGCTTCCGAGATCCTCGTTATGAAAAGTTTGGGTCGTTCCAGTACTTGTTCTTTGCTAAGATGTATATGTTTCTCTCCGTCGCCGCCAAATCGACATAGCTGTTCAGATTCCAATCATACTCTAGATCGAAGCGTGCCATTATAATTTACTTTTTTTTTGCGTTTTGAACTCAGAGAAGAGAAAGAGAAATAGAAGAGATCTGAAAGGCTAATAAATTAAAAGTAAGTATTACTTCTTAATTTATTATAAAGAGACTACTAGGGTTTGATTATACTCATAATCCAACTAACTTCTTCACGTTTCGATTCTTAGATGAACTCCTATAATATATTGATGCATATCAAGCCTAATTTTTTCTTTTGTTTCCCTTTTTGGCGACTGATCATTTAAGAATCGTACTTGAAATTTCTTTATTATTTTGAAAACTAAATATGAAACATATCGTATTAGTTTTCCTAGCTAGTATCAATCAAACGTTGTTGGCAAAAAATAAAAAATAAAAAAATTTATCATGATGAAAGCAATTATATGATAGTGAGGGAGAGAATAGAGAGGTGTATGAAAGCTGATGTGTGCTTAATATGAAATTTGATAATTGTATCACAAGTAAAACACAAAAAAGACTTTTTTTACAGTTTAGAGTCTTGGACTCCTTTTAGAATACGAAGTTTCTTATTGAATTTTATAAGTTGGAAATAAAGTGTTCTTCTTCTTCATTTAAAAAAAAAATGATATTGTACTCTCCTGTCATTTTCTTTTTTTCTTTTTTCTTTTTTTTCTAATTTCAAGTTTTCGACATAATAGTAATAACACGTTCTAGTAAAAGAGCAAAACAATGCATTTTAAGCATATGAGAAGATATGAAATAGTATAATATAGGGATAAATGACGATGTTTTATCAAGTAAAAAATCTGACTTAGAAAAGGTGAATATGTAAGGAACAAAGGATGTAAAGAGCCGTCAATCGAGAGTCAAAGCAAGGGTTTAGAATCTTCAGAGAGAGTGACTTATGGTCGATGACTGTTATCATGATCATATATGTCCGAAATTAACCATGAAAAGATGGACGAGATGAAACTGGGTTAAGGGCTAACGTCTATAAAAAGAGGTGGATAGGCAGTTGAAAAGTACGCTTTTCTTAATTTTTCTAACTAAACTCGATCATTTTCATTTTTGGAATTCTTCATTGATCATAATTGATTTGAGCATCGGAGTGTCTTCCCTACAAAAACTCCATATAGTTCCAGGATTAATAAAAATCCAACATTAGAATAAAAAATAAAATAAAATAAAGCTTTATATTTATTAATTAGACCTGCGTTGAAAATCGCCTCAACATAATCTTTTCTTACTATTAATTCTTTTATTTAAAAAAATAAAAAACTATTTCTCCTTTTCACTTTGGTTTCGATGCAATTTTAATAGAAAGAGGTTGGGGTCTTACCTCCCAAGTGCAAAACACAAAAAATTAACCAAAAAAAAATCCGGTACAAAATTATGAGGGTTTACTTTCAAAAGAGAAAGAAAATCTTAGTAAGGAAGTATCGAGATAATATTAATACAGTACAATGAAAATGCAGCGAAAGTATAAAATTTGGCTAAAATATAACCTTCTCAAGTCCAAACAAAGATATTTTAAAAAACAAAACAAAAAAATGCAGACATCATACTTGGACTATTTAAGGGAGGAAATACAAAAGTAATTTTTTATGACAAAAAAAAACAATTATTTTGTTATATCGAGCAAATTGTAAACATGTTAATAAACTATTATAGATTTTTTTTTCACTTAAAAAAAAAAAAAACAAAACCAATCCATTGATTTGTAATTAATTTGTCATTATTATAGAACGACAACTTACCATACGAACGACATTGACAATGAAAAAAATAATATCCTAAACAACACTGCTACATCTTACAAACATAAGATAAAAACGACGAGGTGTTAAGCAAACGATAATAACTAATTAGAACTACCTTACAAACGACATTGAACTTAAAATAGACGGTACTCGCAAAAGAACGTCACCACTGAGAAACCACGCAAACAAACCAATATCATATACGAGAACGGCAGTAAATCTTTAGAACAACAATATTCACCCAAACGACGAGGAAGAAACGACATCTCGTCCTGTAGAAACTATAGATCCAACAAACAAGAATAACTTTAGAAAACGACAACTTATATTACGAACGACTATAATATAAAAAAGACAGCAGCTCTGGCAAGCATGAGATAAAAATTAGAGGGGAAAAAAACTTTCTAAAACAATTTAGTGAACTTACCTTACAAACTGACAGTATCCGCATAAGGAAATCATCATGTACGAAAAGTAGTAATAAAAACGAAATCACATGCACAAAAATATATATGTATATATATATATATAGATATGAAGAGAAAACATATATATATATATATATATATTTGTCCAACAAAAAAATAAAAACAAAAACAACAGCTCTATCAAATAAAAGTATTAACGTACACCTCAAACTACGATAGCATATAAACTTTCCAAAAATAAACACACACACACACACACATATGTATAAACGACATTGTAAAATGCTAACTATGAAATTCAAGAGTTTATTATATCTTTGAAGGTAATTTGACGTTATCTAACTGTCATATAATAGGGATAAATAACACTTTAAGAAGAGTATTTTTTACACCTCAAACTCTTATTTATCCAGACAATTTTCCACCCACATTATATATATACACATATCTACCTAAAAAAAAAAAGGTAAAAACAAAAAAAAAGAATTGCAAAATGACCAAATAAAAAAAAATTTTAACTGTCACTCTAAACATCCTTCAACACATCCCTACTGGATTCTTGATTTTTCTAGTCAATCATTGTTTCTTTTATAATATGTTATGTCACCCTAAAATATACACGGATACATACATATATGTATATACTAATATTATCTTTGTTGTCGTTTATTATTTGTATTTTCTTTAATTTGCTGGAATTGTGTTTAAGTAGTAAATGTTTTGGCGTGAACGTGTATACATGTCTTGTAAATTGCAATCACCTCTTTAGTAAGTACTATAAGTAGTCTTATAAGAATATTCGCTAAACATTCCCTAAACTCTGCATCTTAATGATATATATTAAAAACACTAAAAAGATGGCTTATCGTGCTTTGAATCTCACTTTATTGTAGCTGACATTTACCCAACTTCAAGGTGAAGCAACAAATAATGTTCTTAATCATTATGATAAAAGTGATCATTTGGAGAGCTTGGACCATATCTCTTATAAGGAATCCCCTTTTCCTCTTTTCTTAATGGGATCGCAGAGATATTCCACTTTCAAGAGTAAGTTAAAAGAAAGGGAAATGAATTTAAAAAAAAAAAAAAAAAAAAACAAAAAAAAAGAAGAAGAAGAAGAAGAATTGAATTGACAAAAACTCCTCACAACCATTATAAAAATAATAAAAGTAACAACAAATACTAATAACAATGGAATGTTGTACCAGAAAAAAAAAATAGAATATTGTGGTTGTTTTACTGTTATTTATCGCACATACAGCCAAAACCTTATTGTCCTCCATGCCATCATGCTCAAAATCAGCGATGAAACCAAATTTTTATTTCAGTAAAATTGTACACCCATAAGTTTTTACTTTACGATAATTAAATAAAATTAAAAGGTAAATATTTTTCCAAAAACTTATATGAAAACAGGGTCGAAACCATTTTTTTTTTATTATTATGGATAATTAGAGTATATTATGATCAAGTTTTTATTTTTTAAGGGGAGTTATTTTGAAATTTTATTGAAAATTATATGATACTTAAAAATAAAATAAAAAACTAAACTTTGAGGCGGGGCTTAAGCTCCCTAGTCCTTGACTTCCTCTGTGTTTGTATGAGAATAATTATTTTTTTGATATGGACAAGATAAAACAAAAGCTTCAAATATTTGAAGTAAAGTTTGAAAAAAAATTCAGTGAGGAGACAACCCTTCACCCGATCCCACATACATCCACTAACGTTCGGAATGGGGTCTACTTCCATAAATCCCTTTTGTTATCAACGAAATATTGTTATCAACTCTACTTCCATAAAACCCTTTTGTGAAGTAACGTATGCGACTTAAGCGGGGGGGGAAAAAAGTATCAAATCTCAAATGGTAGCTAGATCTTTAATCAGAAAGCAAATAAAGCAAACAAGAAGAAAAGCTGAAAGAGAAAGAAACCCACGAAACAAGGTTACATTACATTCCACAATATATAAAATGTGATTTTGCTTCTAAACAAAGGAAGAAACATAAAGACATAAATAAGGAATTAAAAATGCTATGATAACGGTATTATTCCCAACTTCTCTTCTTCTTCTTTTTTTTTTTTTTAAACAGAAATTTCATTAAATTCAATAAAGAGATACAAATACACAAAACATAACAAATGACTCCGTATTACATGAGACAAAATCATTCAATAAGAATGGATCCATCAGTAAATTATGATGATGCTCAAAGAGAAATATATATGCTTGAGACCCGATAACAGGTACATATCTTGGCACACTGAAATCGAGCACATGCAAGGGTCTCAGTGACAAAACCTCGACAATCGATGGAGTATTTCAATCGATCAAGGGCCAAGACTCAGTAGCACTAGGGGCCACCACTAACTCCGCATAGAAGCAATTCTAGAGGGACCAAAACAACATCAAGACTCAAATCTGACAGACAAACAATCAACACGAAAGGTGGGGAGGCCACCTCCATTATTAGAATTAACAAACTGAAACACAATATTCAAATAAAAGACGGCGAAGACATCGCAATTATTACATACAAAACTACAAATGAAAAAACAAAAAAATCAATCACAAAGAAAAAGTCATTGTCGAAAACAAGATCCACATCGTCTAGAGAAACTGGGTTGCTGAAGCTGATCTGCGACAATACCTCTCTATCTTGCTCCTTCACGCAATTTCGATTCTCCTCCAACGGACTCGTCTCTTTCAAAACTCTCATCATATGATTCTCACATCCATCCCTAGGGCCGAAAAACCAGAGACAGTCCAAAGGCTGCCATTGAAATCCGGCCCTAGGAGAAGAAAATGATTGAAAAACCCTAATGCTCACGTGTTAGAAAAAGAAGAGAAGAGAAGAGAAGAGAGAGAGAAAAGGAAAGTTTTTAAATTATTTTTCTCAACTTCTAAATATCAATTTACATAGCATATGGATTGTTATTTTTCTTAATAAATGCTTAAAAGATATTATACTAATAAAAAAGATGATAATTCAATATCATATGAATTAATCCTTAAAAATTAATATTATAATCCAAAGAATTTGGTGCGTTTTCTAGTTCTAAACGCTTGAACATCACTGGAGGGAAAAGGGTGTTCCATTATCACGCAAGGGGACAAACAAAGCAAATAATAATAATAATAATAATAATAAAGAGAGAGAGACACAGACAGAGTAAAAGGAAGACAGAGGGATCAAATGTCTTAAATTGATGTAAGAGAGAATAAAATAGTGCCTTACCCCGTAATCCATCGACCACTTGTTCCAATGATTTAAGTTACCGACAAAAATATATTGAAAAAACTGCTTGTGATCTGTGACGTAAAGCAATTAATAAATAAATTAAATTTTGTGGTAGGATTAATATTATGTTTTTTTTTTTTTTTGACCTTCGAGTGCGAGATTAATGTTGAGTGATTTTTGTTATTATATTATTTTTTAAGCAATAATTGTTTGATTACATTATAATTGTATCAAAATATTAATATTAATATTATAAACATTAATTTAAAACATACAATTATTGATAAAATTTCATAAAATTTTAAGTCTAAAACTAGGTCGCACTCATCAATATATGTATTTATATCTAGCTTAGAACTCTTTTTTTTTTTTTTTTTTTTTTTAGATAGGAAAGGCCCAAAGCATAGAACTCTTTTAAATGATTAAAAATGCTAATCTATTATTTGGTTGAAATGAAGTAAGATAGAATTTTCCAGCAAAAAAAAAAAAAAAAAGATGTAAGATAAAAAAAAATTAAAAAAAATTAATTAATAAATAAGAGAAATAAAATGATACAAATTTTGATGGTACGATATTTTATTTCACATTATTAGTAGAAAGTTACTACTTTTTTTTTTTTGAGAAATAGAAAATTACTTCTTAATTGCTAGATAAATTTTAAACGGTCTAATTGATTGATATAATTTAATTATTTTATTTTATTTTATTGGAGACAATTGAAAAGGCATGTATCAACCTCCAAAACCGACCAAACCTCTCAACAACCTCTTTTCTTCAACTTCTCTTCTCCACTTCCCAACTCTTCCTAGATTTCTCCAAACTCCTCTTAATTTACTGATCAACTCAAAATCCCATAAAACTTTTTTGTTTTTCCGACCCATTTGATTTCATTTCTATTGATCTTCGTATTTAGATCTGTTTGTATTAGATACATACAGCTAGTTATATGTCGGATAGGGGTCAGCGGCGGAGAGCACCAGCGACGGGTCGCCGGAGGAGCAGGCCACCGCACCCGTCGCCGTCACCTCGCCGTAAGACCCCGCCGGCGCCTCGCCGATCGATGAAGCACTCCAAGCCCATCAAGATTCTCAAGCGATGCTCGTCGGAGCCCGCGCTCTGGACCTGCGGTGGTAGCGACGCCGGCGACGACGATCACCGCCGGTTTTTGGGGTCGGAGAATGTCCTCTTCCGGCCACATACTTTTACGGACGTCTTCGCTTCATCTCCTCCTCTGCTGTCTTTCTCCCCTCGGCAGAGCCACGAGGTAAATGGTCAAACCTTTTGTCCCTTTTTTTTTTTTCCCCCCTCCTCCTCCTCCTCCTTTAAAGGGATTGTTTGGTTGTTGGAAAATATGAATGCGTGAATTAAAGTCTCATCCATTTATTATGTCCCTTGTGTCTTGTGAGAATCATTAATTTGAAGACCAACCAAACAAGAGTAAATAATAGGTAGTAAAAAAAAAAAAAATTTAAAAATTTACTCTTAATTGATTGACCTTCCTGTATCTTTAAAAAAAAAAATCACAATTTTTAACAAGATTTACTCTTAATTGATTGATTTCCTATACCTAAAAAAAAAATCACAATTTTTAAGTCATCATCTTCAAATATAAAGATGAAAAGGAAATCCCAACAAAAAAGAAAAAAGAAAAAAGAAATTGCATTTGTCTCCATCCACCTCACCTTCCTAGAAGCAACGTCTAGTCATTATTGATTCACAGTCATCGAAGCCTGTCATATCCTTATTAATTGAATATGTATGTATATAAAATGAAGATATAGATATACATACATATACCATGAGTTATTAATTGGATAAAATGCTGGTTTTAACTACTGTCAATTTTTGGGTTAGACCCATTTTAAGGAGTGAGTTTGGATATGTTGCCTCTTTTTCCTGGCCCGTTAACTGTTCCTCTAATTAAAGTTTGCACTTTTTAGCTCCTAATATGATCGAGTTGTTAAATTTATATGACATGTCAAATAAGAAGTGGAGGGAGAGTCACGGGGATAGAAAAATAAGGACAACAGATCTGGAATCATGAGGAGTTTATGTGGTCAGTTTCATAAGATTTAGGCATAATGTTGAGTTTGTGTAATATATAGCTGAAGGAGCTAAATTTGGATGAGATATTGCAAAAATGCAGAGTTTGGGATACAAGAGAGATGCAAAGGTGGTGGTTAATGTGACAGTTGAGGGAAGTCCAGGACCATTAAGGACCATGGTTAAATTAGGATCGAGTGTGGAAGACACTATTAATCTTGTTGTTGACAAATACACTGAAGAAGGCAGAACTCCTAAGCTTGATAAGGATGCAGCCTCTTTTCTTGAATTGCACCATTCCTATTTCAGCCTTCAAAGTAAGCCAACATTCTTTTTTTTTTTTTTGGTTAAAATATATGACCAAGGTTAATATATATTACCATATAAATGTGTGTATTTTTCTAGTAATGCTTTTATGTTCAATTTGCTTCTACAGTTTGGTTAGGGACTGAAGTTCCTATTTAATTAAGTCCTACCAAGTGAAAAACGATGCCAAATTTGGACCAATTGGAGCTATTTTATGTAAAAATATGGTCCCCTTTACCTAAAGTCACTAATGTTGATTGGTTTTTTTGGTCACATTTTTTTTTTTTTTTACTATTATCTTCTGCCACATTTTTAGACTTGTTAGTTGTTAGTTGTCAGTTGTCCTCCAAATGTAGGATCTTATCTTAATTCTACAAGAAGAAAAATTATTTGCATATAAATATATATATATAAGAATTTTGGCCTACCTCAAGAAGTTGTCTTCTTGTATTAGGATATAATAACACAATTTTTGGCAAGAATAAGGTTTAAGCATCAATAATCATGTCTACAAAAAGATCAATTCTTAATTGCTTATTTGCCCTTTTTGTCTGGGCAATGGTTGTTCATTGTTTAATATAGCAAATAAAACGATCTTTGAATTGGACAGGCTTGGACAAGGCAGAGATGATAGGGGATGTAGGTAGTAGAAGTTTTTATCTTCGAAAGAGCAGCAGCCGTAACAGCAGCAACAACGGAGCGTCTACTTTGTTTACCTCCGAACTTGCTCCCGAAAGAGCAGCCTCTCCTCCACCTCCTGTGTTCCAACTCCCATCGTTTTTCGCCCTTCCGATACAAAAGATTGTAAGAAGAACGCGAAAGCTTTGGAAGATCTTGGTTTGCTCGCAATGAGGATGTAACGAACCCGCTGCGAGCGCAATTTATTAGAGCAACACAGGATATTAGTTAGTGTTGCTCTGAAATCTCACGCCATATTTAGGCAGGTATTGTTTCATTAATCTAAATCATATTTCTCAATTTATACAAACTTCCATTTGGTGAAGCAATGTTGTACATGTTGATCGTCTCCGGAGATCTTGATCATTTGCTTTGTATTTTGCTCAAGCACAGAAGGAAATCCAATTTTTTCATGTTGGTTTCCTTCAAATTGTAAACCTGTATAATTTCTTTATACTTTATTGTTGTTGAAAACAAAAGGTTGGAATTTTAAATCCAAAGCTTTCCGTGCATTTGCTACACAATTACTGGCGTGCCGAGAGAAGAAAAGGAGGACATTAGTGGTACTGGCACTACTATTCACACGAGTCTCACATGTGTGCGACTTATTTGCGATAAGTAATGGTGTTGGGGCACCACTAACCCTGAATAAGACTGCAATGTGACACGCTAAAACTAAATAACGTGCTTTAAAACTCCTAAAAAGAAAGGGAAAGAAAAATTTCAGTGCTGAAATGCGAGACGTCCGTTTCTCACTACGGACCAAAAGAGGCAAAAAGTGGGGGATGAAAGCAATGAATTTATAAAAGCAACCAACCTAAGGTTTGGTGATCTCACAAGTGTATGACTCCCCAGTAGAGCTCGTGTTACTGTTTCTCCAATTCATAAAATATATTTTGTTCGAGGAAAAAAAAAATTTTTGTTTATTTTTGCTGGGATGGGAAAAAATTTATTGATTGCTTATTGTAGTGTAAATAAGCAATAATAATGATAATTATAATAAGAAAATTAAGCCAAACTTCTGCATAGATGTTAATGTTTTTTTTTTCCCCCCATATTCTCAGGATCCCATCTGCAGTGTTATAAAAAATATCAGCAATAAAATCTTAAACGGAGGATGTACTGTCGATGTTCTTATAAAGTTTCTCCCAAAAAAAATGCCGACTGGTTTGTGAAACTTTTTTTTTTTTTTTTTTTTTGGGACGAAAATTTGGGGCCAGCTGGGCCAGGTTTGTAGTCTGCAGATAGATACTAGAATATAACACGTATTCAAAATAAATTTAACTAATAATTCTTTCTGATTGGGGAGTTTTTTTTTTTTTTTTTTTTTAATGGTCGGCAAATGAAAAGGGTCCACTATCTGCGGGTGAAAAAGAAAAAATAAAAAACACACACACAAATGAAAGGAAAGTGCCACTGACTCGTGTCTCATGTATTTATAAACAAAAAATATATCTATCTCTTTTTTATTTTATTAACGACGAAAATACTAGTGTCTGTAGAAGTATAAAGATTCAAGGAAATTTTAAAGACAAATAGTAAAAGTAGCAATACTGGTATAAGTACAAGTAAAAAAAAAAAAAATTAATTCACAAAAAAAAAAAGAATTAAAAAAAGACTTAAAAATACTAAAAAAATAAAAAGGAAAAACTATGAATGTTTATTTTAAAATATAAGATATTTTCTGTAATAAGTAACTTATAGCAATATCTTTATTTTCATCCATTTTTTTTTTTAAGATATATAGATTGAAACTTTACATTCTATAATAAATCAAATGTAAAATTATCACTATAATATGCATATACTTACATTTTCATCCTTGTTTTTATAGCAGTAGTGTATTGTTTTTCTCCTTTTTTTTAACGGCATTGAAACATGCCCAAAAAATCATAGTAAATTTCATTTTCACAAAACTAAGATAAGTAAATAATAATCTTTTAAAATATCAGAGTACATAACAGTAATAAATGTATTATTTATTATTATTTTACTCTAAATATTTTTTAAATCTTTCTTGGGTTATATACAAAAATATTATAAATTTAATACATCCTTATACTTATATCCACTATAATATTAAAATTGATAATTTTATTATTTTATCATATTAAATTATCTATTTTAATATTAAAATAGATAAAATTATTAAAAAAAATTAAAAAACAGAACGCTCTACCTAATTTTCTCATCTTTCATTCCGCTACAATGCCTCGGCCACGTTATTTTGGACCTCACATTGGTTAGGCCGGTCAGGCCCGATAATTATAGGTTGACGAATTTTCTAGTCTATGTGTTGTGTGATAGCTGTGAAGCTTGCCGACAAGACAACCCCCCAAAGCAATGTACTGTAGATTCTAGAGTCTGTTTTGGTCCACCGATAAATTGAGGTTAAGGGTGCGTTTGGTTCACCATTTCATTCCCAATTTTTCAACTCAAATTTTGTCTTTTTCCTCAAAAGTCTTTGTCTTTTTCCCAAAAAGTTTTTTGTCTTTTCTGAAAAGTCAACAAAATTTACTATTTCAACTTCAAAAACACAACTCAAACTAACGAACCAAACGAACCCAGTGTCCAAAATCTCTAAGGGTCTGTTTGATAAATGAATTTGAGTTAAAAATTTTAAATTTGAGTTAAAAATTTTTGTTAAATTTTTAAAAAAGATAAAAAAAATTTCAGAAAAAAAGAAAAATTAAGATAAAAAATTACATTTTAATTTGAGATAAGATTGATTAACAAACAAAAAGTATAATTCTGTTTTGGGCGTTGCGTTTGATGCCTTGTCTTGTACTTTTATGTGTTGGATAGTTCTACGCCTTACGTTAGCTTATATTAGCTGCGTTTCTTAGGATTCTGTTACCGTTATATCTCATTTCACGTACCCAAC
Organism: Ficus carica; assembly: GCA_009761775.1. NCBI lineage: Eukaryota > Viridiplantae > Streptophyta > Magnoliopsida > Rosales > Moraceae > Ficus > Ficus carica. Next base: position 1,630,894 of record CM019750.1, read on the forward strand.
ACAAATGATAGTTTCATTGCAAAAAGTAAACCAAAAATCTTAAAGCAACACCAGACCAAAACCAAAACCAAACGAGTAAGACAAAAAAAAAAAAAAAAAGCCGGCTAAGCAAGACTAAACTCTCTAAACGTAACTTCCAAACTTTTAGGCACTTTTTCTTGTCGCCAATTAAATTGATTCATGCATATAATCTTATTCAAAGTGTATCATTCATTTTTAAATCCCATCAAATATAATATATATAGTGACATTTATTTTTAAATCTAATCAAATATATGTGGTGATATTTTAAATGTGTATGAGATTCATATATAAAGAGAGGTCATTCTCAATTTTTACTAATTTAATGTCGAAAATACCTTCAAAGAAAGGGAAAAAAAATAGAAAGGGAGAAGAACTAAACAAAAAAAAATTTCCTTTTGGTGAAATTATTTAGCTTTTGCATATTTCAAAATGGAGAAAAACTAAACAAAGAAAATTTGTTTTCCTTTTTGTAAAAAGACATTTTTATTTCCTTTTGCATATTTCAAAGTTTTGGAATTTTTATATTTCTTTTCTTTTTCTTTGAGGGTGTTTTTATCGTTTTATAGTTAAAATGAATGCTGCTCATTCCGTTGTACAAATTTCTTGCACTAAAAAATTTGCGGTATATATTTAAATAGGTTTAAAGTGGATTGTATAATTTTTGAATAAATCCAAAATAGAAAGTATATTTATATAAATATCTGGATTTTGAGTTAATTACAAAGAAAATGTCTCTTCATTTCAGTTATGTTTTCTTAAAAAGTTAATCTAAACTCTTAAAAGGAAGCTGCCCGGTCTCCTCAATCACTAAGCGAGCGAAGGTTAGGTTAGCAACATTATTTAATTGTAGGATAACAGTATAATTATTTTTGAACTTAAATAAGAGTGTTCATCATATAAGATCCGTCTTATTTTAATCATATAACATTCGATCTAAATTATTTAAAGGTGAGAAATTAACTCAACATCTTATAATATAATCAAATATGAAATTATTCATAAGAAATGCTTGCAATCACGACAACAGTACAATTATTACTAAAAAAAATTTTGCATATGATCTGCTGTCAAATTCTAATCAAACTTTCGTTATAATATTTATTTCCGACTTTCATTAAAATTACTATTCCTTCATTGACTATATATGCTTTCATTAAAAAATAAATAAATAAAATAAAATAAAAATAAATAAAAATTCTACAGTGGCATTAACAGCCTGTCTTCATAAATACCTTGTACTCCCGAGGGCATTTTCGAACCCGTAAGTTTCTTGGAAGCTTCGCGCGTCCTCTGCCTTTTTATTTTTTTTGGCAAGTTCCATTAATATTTGCCCGCGCGATACCTTTCGACAAAATCCTCTGAAATTTTCTTCTCAATATATTTCACGTATTTATATATATTTTATTTGTCGCATTAATTTTTCTCCGAAGTATATCGAAAGCCAATTCACGAAAACGACGTACATAGTTCTCACCATGACTCCTCGCACGGCGTCGCTTTACCGGCGGCGGATCTCCGGCGGATCTGAGAGGCAGAGCCACCGGCGCGGAGGGCTGGTTCCATCGGCGGCGGTGGAGAAGGAGAGCGAGGGCGGCCGCGTCCACGGCGGAGTAGGAGCTGGCAAGCGGAGGCTGACGAGAATACTGGTGAAGGTGACGGTGGAGAGGAGCTTGGGGACGGTGCCGGTGGTGATGTCGTCGGAAGAGACGGTGGAGGACTTGGTGAGGGCGGCGCTGCAGATTTACGTGGCGGAGAAGCGGCGGCCGTTGCTGCCGAAGACTGATCCGCACCGTTTCGAGCTTCACTACTCGCGCTTCAGCTTCGAGAGTGAGTAGTTGTCCTTCTACTTTCCACTTCGTCCACGTTAATAATTAACATTAATTAATTACTATTTACTTCACTAATATATATATATATATATTTATTTGATGATTGTTCTGTGCAGGTTTGAAGCCAGAGGAGAAGCTGATAAACTTGGAGACAAGAGACTTCTTCATGTGCTTGAAGCCTGTTAGTACCAGTACCACGTCCTCTGTCAAATGTTCATGCTCGGAGGAAGCAACAAACTTCTCATTTCCATGGACAAAGTTGATGGATTTCCTCTTGTAGGGCGCCTAGCTCTCATTTTAACCCGTGGCATTAAGCGCGATCCACCTTTTATTAATTATGATATTTAGTATCGGTGGTGGTGTTAATTAGGATCTATCTTTTTATTATCAGTGATGTTTTGTACCGTAGTGTTCATTTTTAATTATTATGATTCTTAATATCCTAGTTTGAAGGATCCTAGGTAGCCATGGTTGGTTATCATTCTTCCAATCCTTCCTAATAGAAATGAACATCAAATGGAAGCATTTTGTGGCCGGTGTAGTTGTATTAATATTAAAAGAAAAAGGATGGAGCCATTTTAATTTGATGTATCGTTTTTTATATATGCACGTAATATATCGTCGTTATTAGTAATAGTTGTCGTTTCTATTACGCTTTGTCGTTTATGGAAAATTTGTGATTAAGAGGTTGGCGTCGATTTAAACTCATTGTCTTCCGTGACTCCGTCGTAGTGTTTGGTGTTTTTTTTTTTCCCCCTTCTTTTTCGTTGATGATATTAAAATATACCGTCGTTTATTGAAGTATTTATATATTGGCGTTTTCATAATAGTTGTCGTTTGTAGTATTTTTTTTGGTGTAACAGGGAATTTGCCGTTTTCATATGTTAACGTCGTTTCAAGGTCCTTGTCGTTCGTTAGAGTTGTTGGTGTTTGATGCATTGATTGTCGTTTGAGGTAGTTTGATGTCCTTGTGTTGTGTTGTGGAGTATTTCATGCATAAATCTTCCCCCCTCCCTCCGCCCGCCCGCCCACCCCATCCCCCCCCAAAACCGTAATTTGGAGAAGGTTTGCATGGTGACGTCGTTTTAGGGTCATTGTCGTCGGTGTGAATAGTTTAGTGTTTGTTGCGTAGATTGTCGTATCAAAAATTATCGTCCTTTTTTGAAGTTTTTACTTTTTATCCTTATGGTACATCAAATTGTCGATTTTCAAACAGTTGTGTGTTTAATTACTTTTGTCGTTTGAAGAGAAAAAAAAAATTAGTTTTTATTTTGGCATGTTTACCTACTACAGGAAAGTAGGTAATCATTTTTTATTACTTATAAAATTGAAAATGAAAAATTAGGAGGCCCCGTATGATATAACTATATAAGAGAATGAAAAAGAAAAATGTATGTTTACATCTTTTGGTATTATTTTTTATTAAAGAAAATAAATATCAAATTTACTTAGGTCTCGTTTGGTGGTCCATTTCAAACTGTACTTTTTCAGCTTAGTTTTTGTCTTTTTTTAAATAAATTTTTGTCTTTTCTAAAAAATCAACTAAAATTTTCAACTTAAACTGTACTTTTTAAACTCAAACTCATTCACCAAACAAACCCTTATATATTTCAAATAAATTTTTATGTATTAATTTTTTAAATATATAAAGTAATATAATTAAAATGTGATTATTTATCTTTATATGATCACATAAGGGCTTGTTTGACATACAAGCTTAACTCAAGTTAAACAGTATTTTTTTTTTTTTGTCTTTTTCTGAAAAAGTTTTTTGTCTTTTCTGAAAAAATAATTTATCTTTTCTAAAAAATTAACACAAATTACTATTAAAATTTAAAAATCTTAACTCAAACTCATTCACCAAACACCCCATAAGTAAACACTAAAAGAGAAACTATATTCATCTTTACGATTTAATAAACCTGCCCTTAATCTTTTATACTGAATTAAAGTTAATTTTACTTTATTCTAAAATAAAAAAATAAAAAAGAAGCTAATTTTACTTTTTTTTAACAAATAAATCATTGGAGTCATCACAAGCACCGGTAGATGACGACATCTCGGTGCATCGAGTTCATCCCACTTAACACGATCCTCATCTTCGCTGTTGGATCCTACTGATCTCAGTTTCGGCGCATTACGCTCCGTGCGCGTCTACTGAGATAGCGGGGCTGTTCTGCTATCTTGCGCCAGACACAGAGCGCCATTGGAGGAGCTCTAGAAGCTCTCTCGAAAGTGAAAAGGGAAGGGAAGGAAGGAAGGGCCATGGGGAATCTGTATGCGTGGCTCATCTCCTTCTTCTTCCTCATTGCCTTACTCGTCCTCATCGTCTACCAGGTAAATCCCTAACTTTTTTTTTTAATTTTTTAATTTTACTATTTCTCAATTTGGGTATGCTCTAAAATTTGCATTTGTGGGCTTTAATTTCTCGATTTTTGAAAGAGGGTTGGGAAATTTCTCGTATTAATTAAGGATATAATCTGCCCAGGTGTGTAATTTTTGGAAAAAAAAAAAAAAAACAAGTTTATTTTTTTTTTTATAAAGTCAATGAACTCTTACCATCAACTTTCTGAACTTGAAATTCTCAAAGTTATGGTTGTTTTGTTTTCTCACCTTTGTGATTTTAAACCTGAACAGGTTTTGTTTATTTCGTCTTGGTTTAATTTAGTTCAAATTATGTTACTGATTTTTTTTTTTTTTTTGTAAAGATTATTTATTTTTTGCTTACATTGTCAGTTTTCATTTGTGCGTTTATACAACTTAAATTGCTTGGCCAACTACGTCTAGAATCTAACAAGCAAAAAAAAAAAAAAAAAGAACCACGCATAGAATCTGTATACTTGATACAAGTAATATCAATTTCATTTTAAATATCTTGTTCTTAAGTTAATCAGGATGGTAAGCAGATCTCTGGTCCATCTTTTAAATTACCCGAGTTTGGTAGGTATGAGCAGGATTGTTTTGAAAAATGCTTTAGGTATTAGTGGTGTTAATCACTATAACTAATAGAGAGTAGGTTTCAATGGTGGTCCCCATGCTGTGGGATCTACTCTTTACTAATGTGTGGTGATGAACATCACTAATGTCGTTTAGCATTGTTCCATTGTTTTGGTTGAACTGTGCTAATAATGTAGTGATGTAAGTTGTAACTTGCAAGTTCCAAATTAACTATCATTCCAAAGCTCGTAGCCTCAAAAGATTTAATCTTTGCGTTGAAAACTGGTTATTGTTATGTGAACCAGCGGCTGTGAAGGTGTTAAATAAGCTTGCATCGATCTTTCTCAGGGACTTGGGTTTGATGTAGTATTACTGTTTCTTTCCTACTATTTATGGAATATGGGAAAGGGAATGTAATACTAGAAAAACTTTTTTTTGCAGCTCATGTGCCTCGCTGATTTGGAATTCGACTATATCAACCCTTACGACTCTTCAGTCCAGATAAATAGAGTGATTTTGCCAGAGTACATTACACAAGGAGTCCTGTGCGTCTTCTTCCTTCTAACTGGGCATTGGTTTATGTCGTTATTGTGCATTCCATACCTCTACTACAATGTGAACCTGTAAGTTTCCTTTAATCCAATATGCTGTTATGGCCATGTCGTGTCTTGATGTTCTGGAAGCTAACTGCCCAGTCTTTTTGTTTTGCTAAAAGTGTCTCCTTTTTTGTTGTTCTGGTTAGTTACATGCGGAAGCAGCATCTCGTAGATGTGACAGAAATATTCAACATGCTTCATAAAGAGAAGAAGCAACGATTATTCAAACTCTTTTATCTCATCTTCCTCCTGTTTCTTTGCATATTTTGGTATGTCACCTAGACTAAGGACTTGTTTCATAGGAAGGAAAACTGAAAGGAGCAATAGAGGTCGAAGAATTAGAGGATGCATTATTAGAATGTATTGGGGAGGGATTTAAAACCCTCCACAGGACTCTAATTTGATCCTTCATAGTTTGGAACTTGGAAGGATTTATATACCTTTCCATCCTTATTTATTTCATAAAAACCGTGTTTTTAACAAGGACTTACGTGACATAAACTTATTTCTTCTTTCATGATTAATGGCAGGATGATCCTAACGGCACTCGAAGATCATGATTAACCGTGACAATGGGTTTAATGGCGTAAATTATTTGCCCAGTGCAAAGGGTAGCTAGTTATAAATTGCCTACCCTTTTCCACCAAATGTTCCTCCGTAATTTGATGTCAGTTTGTGAAATTGTAATTCCTCTGGCCAAGGTGTGAAATTTGTGGCATTTTGCTAGCGTTTTTGTTGCAGCTGCAGGTGCGAGGGAGCTTCTGGAATCTGGATTGTGTGTTTCCTTAGCTTTGGCAAGCTCCATGATGATAATGTTGTTAGATTATTTTGTTGTAGTTAATTTATAGAATAAACATGTCTATATTGTTCAAGTAAAAGGGAAGAGTCTTTTTTTTTTTTTAATCAAAAGTTTTTATTTTATTTATCTTATTTTCTCAATATTATATTAGTTAATGTTACTGAGACTTCTAGTTTTTATCTTAAAAATTTACTACAAACCAGTTTCAAATAGGCAAAACCAATTGAGCAGTAAATTAAATACTCTACCTCAAAGGACTACCTCAAAAGATTGAGGATACGTTTTAGAAATTTTACGGTAAACTTTTGAAAATTTTCTTTTTTTTGTCCCTCGAAGCACCCCAAATTTTTTTTTCATAGATAAGGATGTGCCATAACATATGTAATTTTTATAAATTTTGCAACTAAGAAACAAACTTATAATAATGTGAAATCGAACTTATAATATTCTATTCAAAGCCCTCATTAACATAGGAAAACGAATTTTAATTATTCATCTGTGTTATATCAGAAATTTCTCTAGATATTTAATAGCTTGTGAATTTTTTATTTTATTTTTATTTTTATTTTGGTTATCCCAGGGTTTGGGCTGCTTGGATGCAGCAACCGGTTTTGGGTTTTTTTTTTTTTTTTTTTTTTTTTTGAAGTATTTACACAAAATAGTTAAAAAATAATTACACAAAAAAAATTCCATTTTTAGAGTCCTATTTTAAACCATGTCAATTTTTTAACAATATTACATATATGTCTATATTTTAATAAATAAATCTGTTTAATATCTATTTTATCCTTTTATTATAATTGACATCATTTCATTTTTATACTGATTCTTTATTTTCCTTTTTTGTTTTTTGACTTTAATGATGAATATTTTTGTTGATAAATGTAAATCACCTTTAATAAACCCAAATTAGATATAGACATCAAAATAATTATAATAAATATGAAAAATTTACTATAAAGATGATGGTTCATACCAAATAATACAATACAAAGTAAACAATAAAGATTAAGGAAATTAAAATATTCACATTTTTCAAATAAAAACCCAATTAATGCTTTATGAAAAAACCCATTTATTTATGTAATCCACTACAAATTATATGATTGTCATTTATGCGCCAACCAAACAAATTGAAGAATGACACAGCAAATAGTATCGAATTCTTTACGAAAAAACCCTATTATTTATATAAATTAATAGAGATGAAATCGAACATATCTTAATGATAAAAATTGATTCATTATAGAAAGATTTTTTTGAGATGTTCCTTTTTTTTAATTTATTTAGCTCATTCTCATTAATGTGAAAACTGATTTTGAGAAAACATTTATTTTTTGGTTCATTATGAAGGTTTACACCTCTTTTACAATAAATAAGTAAACATCTTAGATTCCTTTTTTTTTTTTTTTTGTAATTTCTTTATTTGTTATTCTCCATTCTTTATGAAGTGTTGTATTGTCTTTATAATTACTCTTTTAGACATTTACATAATTAAAAGAAAAAATAAATATTTTTCAAATCAACACCTTCAATTTGAACATCTATGTAAATAACCTAATAGGTAAAATTTAAACATCCATTATAAAAAATGAACACTAATCAACTTCATGGGATTCCAAGGTCTATTGTTTCGGATCGTGACAAAATTTTCCTTAGCCTCTTTTGGACTGAACTTTTTAAGTTACAGGGCACGACTCTCAAGCGGAATACAGCGTATCACCCTCAAACTGACGGACAAACGAAAGTGGTTAAACGTTGTATCAAGACTTGTCTTCGTTGTTTTGCTTCGAATAAACAAGGGCAGTGGGCAAAATGGTTAGCTTGGTCGGAATATTGGTACAACATTACCTTCCATTCATCCATGCATACTACTCATTTCCAGATCCTTTACGGATGTGATCCGCCCCCTTTGATTCGTTATGGTCAGGGTTTGGCTACTGTTGCACCCATGGAACGGTCTTTGGAAGAGCGTGATGCAGCCTTGGAAGAGCTCAAGTTTCATTTGAATCGGGCTCAGTAAAAGATGAAAGCTACCGCGGATGCCAAGTGAAGAGATGTGGAGTTTCAAGTTGGGGACTTGGTTTACCTAAAATTACATCCTTATCGACATAAATCTTTGGCTCGTTCTCGCAATGAGAAGCTGTCTCCCAGATTTTATGGTCCTTTCGAAGTGTTGGCTCGGGTCGGATCAATTGCTTATCGTCTTCGCCTTCCGAATTCAACTACGGTTCACCCTGTTTCCAATGTATCTCAGCTGCATAAAGCTTTAGGAGCTACTGAGGTTGCTCATAAATTTCCGCCACAACTTCCGATGAAATGATATATACAATCCAAACCTTAGAATTACAATCTATTTTTTGTCTTTTTCCCTCAGCTTCAATATTCACATAGTTTTGTAACTTAAACTTTAAAAGTCCACTAACTTTGCATAGATAAGTCCAAATGATATATATATATATATATATTTAAATTACATAAAAATTCGAGACAAACGAAATAAGCTACATAATGATATTTTTTTCCCGAACATATTTTAAGTTTTTACGCTTTTTAACTCTAACAAATCAAGTGTCCCGATAAACGCACAATCAATTCAAACTCAAATTCTACAATCCAAATCTTAGCACTAAACGTATGCTAAATATCTTGTTTGTTAATTAGTTTCGTTGGTTTAGGATGTTTAGTTTGGCTTGTGTTGTTCCCTTTTGTACGTGTTTGTTTTTATCTGTTAGAGGTGGGAATTTGGGCCGGGCCAAACGGGCCGGCCCGTGGCCCATAATTTAGGCCCGGCCAGCGGCCCGGCCCGGCCCGTAAAATACGGGCCCAGTAAAAGCCCGGACCTATAGTAAGAGGCGGGCCGGGCTCTCTTTCTAAGCCCGGCGGGCCGGCCCGGCCCGGCCCGAAAATTTAGGCCCGATGGGCCGGCCCGGCCCGCATGTTATATTATATATTTATTAAAAAAAAAAAAAACCAAGTCCAACATAGCCTTTGGAGTGTTGCTGTGTTGGACAGTTGGACCAAGTCCAAAAGAAAAGAAAAGAAAAAAAAAAAAAGTTGGAGTGTTGCCTTGTAGTTGTTGCCAACTTGTTGGTCCTGTACAGGCGTACAGCTGTACTCCTGAACTTCTGTTGGAGTACAGGAGTAATAGAGTATTGGACTTGAAGTCCAAAAGAAAAAGAAAAAGAAAAAGAAAAAAAAAAATTGGACTTGGTGTCTTGGACTTGGTCCAACGGCTGGAGACTGGAGTCATCAGTCAATCAATCATCAAGTGTCCAACAGGCATCAGGCAACAGCAGAAGAAAGAAGAAAGAAGAAAAAAAAAAAAAAAAAAAAAAAAAAAAAGAAAAGAAAAAGTTGGACTTGGAACTTGGTCCAACGGCTATAATAGCCGTTGGAGTCATCCTGTCCAAGTCCAACAGCAGCAGAAAAAAAAAAAGAAAAAAAAAAGGTCCAACGGCTAATTGCCGTTGGACAATGGGCCAGCGGGCAACGGGCCAACGGCTATATGCCTTAATGCCTTAATTTCATTCCCCAATCCCCATTCTATAAATACCCTTCTACTTTTTCATTTTTCACACATCTTCTCCCATCTCTCATTTCAATCTCTTATTCTCTAATTTCTTTCTCTATATTCTCTTATTTCCAATTTCTCAATTCTCATTATTCAATAATTAATATTCTATAATTTTTTTTGTCTAATCTCCTAAATTTACAATAACTCATAGTCTCATATTCTCATTATATTTATAATCTCTATTCTTGTTATTTCTCAACTTTTTAATAACTCATATTGTCCATACTTATTATTTCTAAATTTTAAATTTCTAATACTTACTTTTCTACAAAAAAAAAAAAAAAAAAAAAAAAAAAAATCAAAATGGATCCAAATCCAAATGTTCAACAACCAATTGTTGTTGATCTTGATGATGATTACTACGGGATGGATGACCGCGGCATCGAAGAAGTGGAGATTTCCCGTATGGAGGCTGGCGACAATGTCCCTGATCTCAGACGTAGGAGTTTCAATACTCCAATACCATCAAGTCCAATGTTGGCACCATCAAGAAGTAGTTCGGGAAGCACAAGTTGTCCACCAAAAAAGCAAAAAGGTACTACTACTAAAACCACTTCACGTGCTTGGCAATTCTTCGACGTTGTGCTGAAAGAGGACATCGGCCCCAACGGCAAAAAAATACAAACAAGACTAGCAAAATGTAAGTATTGCCAAAAAACTTTGACTGCTAACAGCTCAAGTGAGACTCGCCACTTATTAGCCCATGGTGAAAGATGTGTTGAAAAATATTGCAAGGGAAGGGAACCGACACAAAACACTCTAAAATTCAACTCCGATGGCTCAGTAGGTACTTTTTCTTATGATCCCATGGTAGCTAGAGAATCTCTAGCTCGTTTAATTGCCTCTACTGATTTACCTATTAGTTTTGGTGAAAATACGTTTTATGAAAAGCATATTCAAAGATCTTTATGTCCACAATTTAAAGCCGTTACTAGAAAAACTATTAGGAGTGATATTATATCTTATTGTAGTAAAAAACGCACTACATTAATATCTTATATGAATACAAACACATTTTGTATTGCATTGACATCTGATATTTGGGCTGCTAGGTCAAACCAAGATTATATTAGTGTAGTTTCACATTATTTAGATCTCCAGTGGCAATTACAAAAAAGAATTATTGGTTTTAGACTTATTGATCATTCTCACAATGCTTTAAATATTAATGATAATATTATGAGTGTTTTAAATGAATTTGGCATTAGCAATTGTATTATTTCAATCACCCTAGATAATGCTTCGGCAAATACCGCTGCAATTCGTTTTCTTGAGAACAACTTGTCAGAATATATTGGTGGAATTTTATTACATCAACGTTGTGCATGTCATATCATCAACCTCATTGTAAAATCAGGTATGAAGTTGGTAAGTAGTAACATAGGAAATATTCGTAATGCTCTCCTTTGGATACATAATTCAAATCCTAGCATTGCTGAATTTAAGAGGTATTGCAAAGCAGAAGGTTTAAAACCTCGAAAATTTGGGACTGATATGCCAGGTAAGGTGGAACTCAACTTATCTAATGTTGAAAAATGCAATAGAATATAAGAATGTTATTTCTATGTTTTATAATACAAAGCATAATATGATTTTATTATCTGATGTTGATTGGTTTATTGCTGAAAGAATGATTTATTTTTTAGAAACTTTTTATGATGCTACTGTTTTATTGTCTGGTGTTTATTATCCCACTTCTCCACTAGTTTTCACCCAATTAATGTTTATTTTTTCATTGTTTTCTGAATATAGAAATGATGATTTATTTAAACTAATAGTAGAAAAAATGGAAAAAAAGTTTATGAAATATTGGGATCACAATAACATGCCTTTATTATATTGCCTTGCCATTGTTTTAATCCTATAGTTAAATTAAATGGTCTTTATAATGGTCTTACTCATATTTCTGAACATATGAATGTAGATTTTGCTTCAACGTATTCTTTAACATTTAATAACACTAAATGCAAGTTATTTGAGATTTTTGCAAGTTATCAGAATAAATTCGGGCAGCAAGTTAACATTGAAACCGAAGAAACTCCTCCAACTGCTAGTGATCGGAAAAAGAAAAAAGTTTTGGGTTTTTTCTCTACTCCAGCAAGATCAGGCTCTTCATCAAGTTCGAGTGTTACTCGTCCACTTTCAGCAAGTTCAACTACCACGAGTACGATACACTCGGAGCTCACAAAATACTTAGATACAGATTTTTCACTGCTAGACTCAACTACAAATAATGAAGATTTCAAAATTTTAGATTGGTGGAGGTTGTAGTCGACAAATTTTCCAGTGCTTTCCCGTTTAGCACGTGACATTTTAACTATTCCTGTTTCGACAGTTTCTTCTGAATCAGCATTCAGCACAGCTGGAAGGATAATTGAAGATCGAAGGACCTCATTAACACCTGAGATGGTAGAGGTGCTTACATGCCTAAAAGATTGGGAACATGCAGATAAAAGGTTACAATATACAGTAGAAGATCAAGAGATACTCCAACACTTTAACGAAATGACCATAATCGATGACGATGATATTGACAATGCTCCTGCGGCTCCCTCTTCCGATTGCTGATGCTGATTGAAATATTTTTTTTCATTGTAAAATTGTAAATATGAATTAAGATTGCACTCTTTTTTCTTTACTGAGGTTTTATCCCAATGGGTTTTACTTAGTAAAGTTTTTAATGAGGCAATCATGACATTAATAAAATTTTAAATTTCAATTTTATATTCTCTTTTTTGTATCCTTATTTTTTTAATAAATTTTATAATTTTTATTATGGGCTTAATTTATTTTTCAATTTCGTAATATTAAATAAAAAATAACTACTAAGCAAACACTGATAAATAATTATAATCTTAAACAACTAAAATTAAAAGTTTAATTATAATGTTAAGTTAACTAACTAACTAATATTATAATTATTAAGTATTAACTAAGCAATTATAATATAAATATAAATATAAAAATTAATAGAAATAGTATAATAAATTTTTTTATTTTTTATCTAAGATAAAATATTAAGATAAATTATTAAATTATCAAAAATATACAAATTTATTCAAAAATTACAAATAAAAAATATAATTTAAAAAAATTTTAAAATTAGGCCCGGCCCGGCCCGTTCCCGGCCCGCTCTAAGCCCGCGGGTCGGGCCGGGCTTATATTTTAAAAAATCGGGCCGGCCCGGCCCGAATTTTCACCGGGCCGGGCCGGGCAGGCCGAATTTTTGAAATGGCCCGATGGGCTCGGGCCGGGCCGGGCGGCCCGAATTCCCACCTCTATTATCTGTTCTTCAGTTTTGTTTGTTTGTTTTATTGTTTTATTGTTTTTATTGAATGGTCTTGGTTTTTATGAAATATGAAACTATTCTCCCTCAGGAAACATTAATTTAATTAAAATTTTAAAATAGGAAATTTACCTACATAGCATGATGGGCATGGAATTGAACTGTTGCTCTCTCTGATAGGATTCTACATATTGCAAAATATTATAAACCTAGTTGGTTGAAGACATATTTGAAACTCTTATGGTTTGTTTAGTTTGTCAATTTAATCTAACTAAGCTGTATTTTTTCATCTTAGTTTTTGTTTTTTTGTTTTGTTTTTTTTTTGTTTTAGAAAAGTCAACAAAAATTATAATTAGTTTTTGAAAAGCCAATCAATTTCAACTTAAAAATTTCATCTCTAACCGGCAAATCAAACATATGCTAAGTTTAAAACAACTATTTATGGGGCTACCAATGATCACAGTGTGATTAAGAGGCATTAAGAGGGTGTTTGGTGAATGAGTTGAGTTTGAATTGAGTTGTGTTGAAATTTTTAAGTTTGAATAGTATTAACTTTTTAAAAAGTAGTTATAAATTTTGTTGACTTTTCAGAAAAAAAAATAAAAATTGAGATGAAAAAGTACAGTTTAATTGGAGTAGAACTTGGATGCTAAATACCCCCAAGTTTAATGATCTCAAGGACTCAACTTAAAACTTGCAGCTAGCTTAGTTCACAGGCAAGTCACACACACAGTTGGAAAGAATTTGACAATTTTTCACCTGCGCAACATTGTACTGACAAAGTTAATAGTAAACTTATTTCAAGATTGTTTAATAATAAACATAAGGGATGTTACAGAAAAAAAGTAAACAATCTTAAATTCTATATTAAATTTAAAGTGTTATTACTCAAATTGATTTTGAAGATTATTTTTATTTTTATTTTTCTTGTTGTTACTTTTCTAAGTTCAATTGTTCTTTTCATTTATACTGATAATTGATATATAGTGGATCCCTCTCTGTTTATTTGGAGGAAATCTGCCTCTGTTTCGAATTCTAGCCTTTAAGACCACCTTTTTTTATACTGATATAATATATTTCTATATGATGCTCTGCAACTTTGATCAATTTTATTGTCTTTTAAACAGTTGTTGTTTTTCTCTTCTTTTTTTCCCCACTGCTAAAATCTTAGGCTTTTTATTACTATACATGAGTCGTAAGCAGAATCTGTTATTATCATATTTAAAAAAAGTTGCAAATTTTTGTTTGACTTTGTTATGTTATGAGTTTATAGGGTTCTGATTGATGTTTACAAAAAGCAAAACAGAGAATGCTACAAAAAGAAAGTTATGTTTAGTAGAAAAAGGAAAAATTAGGATTGTAAACGGGTCAGGCCGAATCGAGAGGAATCGTAGATATCATATAAAAACACCAAATAACTTTCAAAATACTCTTCAGGTTACGGTTTTGGCAAATTACATAAATCGGTGCATAGATCATGTTTCCAAGTCAGTTCTCATTGTGGAAGCGAGTGTCTTGCTTTATCTTTCCAGTAACGCTTTTCCCCCTATCTCCAAACGGGATATGCAAGGGATTCCCTACTTCCCGATAGAGAGGATGATTGGTGTCATATGCTTTCATTCTCATCACAACTTTCTATTTTATTATAGGAATTAATTTTTTAAAAGGAAAATAATGATGAAATCACCATAAATAATATCACAAATTTTTCGGTCAATCAGTGATTAACTATGAGTAAATCACTAATTTACCATTTAAAAAAAAAAGTTTAAAAAAAAAATCTCTCTATCTTCCTCTCTCTCCCTCTCCCCAACCTGCGATAGCCCCCTTTCTCTTTCCCCATTCTTGAATCTCTCCCTCTCACCATTGTTTTCTTTTTCCCTTCTCTCTCATCTGTTTTCTCTCTCTTTCCTCGTTGATCAGAAAGGCATTGTACCAATGATGATAGCAACGGCGACGATGGCGGCTTGTTGCAGTTTGACCGGAGAATGCCGAGACCATCGTGATTTCTAGTAAATCGAGCGATCGAGGGTCGCAGGCTCCGCGAGCTTTTTTCTTCGGTGACAAAAATGGCTACCTCTCCACAATCTAGCCTCTCTCTCTCCATCGCGAGCGGCACGACGATTTCACTCTGATGTCACGATTCCGGCGGTGCCAATCTCTGTTCGAGGCTGTGGTCAACGACGGTGATGGTTGAAATGAGAGACGAGAGAAGCGGGTAGAGGGAGGTAAGAAAGAGAAAGGCGGGGAAGGGGGGCGCGGGGGAGGAGTCTGGGAAATTGATGAAATTTGATTAGAGTCTAGAAAGTTAATGAAATTTGATTAGACTATTAAACTAAATAAAAAATATATTATATTATTTATTAAATTAGGTGATTATTATAGGCTATGTAGCCTAAGGGTTTGTTTGGTTGATAAGCCCAAATTAACATTTTCAAACTTTTTTTTGTTTTTTTCCCCCAAAAGTTTTTATCTTTTTCCCAAAAAAATTTTTTTTTTCTGAAAAGTCAATATAATTTACTATTTAAATTTAAAAATCTTAAATCAAACTTACACACCAAACACCCCCTAATTTTCCCTAATGAAAATAGGAATAGAAAAAAGAAATACCAATTAAGGGGTGGTTGAAGCGGTTTAAGTAGAGGAAATAGAGGGAAGGGCAATTGGATTTCCAGTGTCTTTCCCAATTTTTTGCGCCAGGTATACTCTTTCTCTTTCGCTTCATCCGCTCCTTAACATTTTCAACACTTTGATCTTTTCACCTATTATTCACTCTACCAGATAGCATATTATCTTTCAATTTTTTTTTTCTCAATTTTAACACTTTTCGTTATTTATTTAATTTAAAAAAAAAATTATTTTAACGATTTGATGGGACTGAGGTTTTTTTTTTTTTTGTTCGTCTTTGTCTTCTGTATTTTAATGATTTTTTGAGTAATCAGAGAAGGGTCAAATCAAGTTAGAATTTTGCATAACAAGGTGGGTTCTGTTTTTGTTTAGAACTTGTCAACGGTGTTGTAGATTAGTTTGAGTTTCTGTTCTTACATACAGATTACAGTCAAATCTTCTCTTTACCCAGAATTGGAGGAAGAGAGCCATGGTAGTCTCTTTCCAAAACAACTGCTTCTTGTCCATGAACCCTTGACCTTTCTCAACAGCTTAGTTTCTCCACCAAAATGCTGGTCCAGAAAATCAAATCCTTACTTAATAACAATTCTCTCAATCTTGACCAGCTAAAACAAGTTCACTCCCTCATCATTACAAATTGTTATTTCCAATATGAGACTCTTTTCGTACGCCAAATTCTCCTCTCAACTAGTGGGTATTCCGGGATTATTGCCGGATACATCCAACGAATCCTTGCGCGCATGCGAATCCCAGATGCCTCGTCGTGGGGTTTCGCCGTTCGGTTTTTCTCCATGAACGGGCAGTTCAAAACTGCATTCTCTCTTTACGTTCACATGCAGAGACTAGGACTCTGTCCAAGCTCTTTTGCCTTTTCCTCTGCTCTGAAGGCTTGTGCGAAGATTGGGCATAAGTTGGGTGGTATTTCGGTTCATGCCCAGGTATATAAACATGGGTTTTGTGGCTCTGTTTATGTACAGACGGCGCTTTTAGATTTCTATTCAAAACTGGGTGAAGTGAAGACTGCACAGAAGCTGTTTGATGAAATGCCTGAGAGGAATGTGGTTTCATGGAACTCTATGTTATCTGGATATTTGAGTTCTGGGGATTTGGAAGTGGCTAAGAGGGTGTTTGATGAGATTCCACGGAAGGATGTTGTTTCATGGAATTCTATGATAACGGGGTACACAAAAATGGGAAACATGGATGAGGCGATTCTTTTGTTTGAACTTATGCCTCAAAGAAATTTGGCCTCTTGGAATGCAGTGATAAGTGGCTATATGGGTTGTGGGAACGTGGAATCAGCCAGAAGAATTTTTGATGCAATGCCTACCAGAAATAATGTCTCTTGGATTACAATGATTTCTGGGTATTCGCAATGTGGAGATGTTTTCTCTGCTCGTTTTCTCTTTAATCAGATGAAAGATAAAGAAAAGTTTGCGTACAACGCAATGATAGCTTGCTATGAACAAAATAACCAGCCAAAAGAGGCCATTGAGCTGTTCACTGAAATGCTTAAACCAGGTGTTAACATTCAGCCAGATGAGATGACTTTAACTAGTGTTATATCTGCATGTTCTCAACTTGGGTATATGGATTTCGGGATTTGGATCGAGTTATACATGAAGAAGCATGGAATTCAAATGGACGATCATTTGTCAAATGCTTTCATTGACATGTACGCAAAGTCAGGAAACATTGACAAGGCACATGAGCTATTTTGCGGCTTGAGAAAGAAGGATGTAGTTTCTTATTCTGCAATGATCTCTGGATGTGGCATAAATGGTAAGGCAGTTCATGCAATCAGATTGTTTGAAGAGATGTTGAATGCCGGTATTTGCCCAAATTTAGTGACCTACAAGGGTCTACTAACTGCCTATAACCATGTTGGTTTGGTTGAAGAAGGGTACAAGTGTTTTAACGACATGAAGGACCAAGGGATACTGCCTTCAGCAGATCATTATGGAATCATGGTTGATCTTTTAGGTAGGGCGGGAAGATTGGAAGAAGCATATGAGTTGATAAAGAGCATGCCAGTGAAGCCTCACGCTGGTGTTTGGGGTGCTTTGCTTCTTGCCTGTAGGATTCATAACCATGTCGAACTCGGAGAGATTGCTGCGAGGAATTGCTTTGAGTTGCAGCCTGAAAAGACCGGTTATAGCTCTCTCCTTGCCAACATCTACGCTTCTGTTGAGAGGTGGGATGATGCCGGGAGATTGAGAGGTGTCGTGGAGGAAAAGGGACTCGCCAAGATACCTGGATGTAGCTGGATGGAATCATTTTGAAGTTTTTACAATGGGAGGATCAGGCTTAGAGATGATAGCCTAAATGGTTTTGGTTTTGGCATGGCGAATTCGTGTTTCGTCTTCCAATTTTCCTTCTTTGTTGTTAATTATGTTTTTTCATCTCATCATGAACAAGAAGGAAAGTGGAGCAAAAGTGAGATCTTGGATTCAAGTTGAAAATGTCTATGGCTTCAACCCTATAGGTGAGGTTGGCACTTGTTAAGAATGAAGAGAGGGGAAGAATATTCTTAAATAGAGGAGAAGGGGGGAAAAAAAGAGAGTAAGAGTTGCTGTTTCAAGAGAGATAACATATTTCTCTTTTTCATCATCCTAGACTAGGAAGATAATGTCGCTTGGCGTTGTTGAGAGAGTATATCTCTCTGGACTGTCTTCATCTGGGAAGAACAATTCACAGTCGGATTGATTTCAAGAAAAATGTAGTCTGCCAAACAAGACTTCAACTAATGTTTTCTGCACTCTTTGATTCTTTAGCTAAAATCGTAACGTTTTACCCTATAACTCCTGTAATATAGTGCATAGGTATAGATTTGTAACTACTGTCATCGCAAAAACATAATTAGGTTTGTAAGGTCGTTGTGTCCTTGTTCATTTCTCAATGATACTAAAAGTTTTTGTGGTAATATAACTACTACTAATGAACTTCTAAATTCCCGGCTCCTTTAGAAATCTACTCCTGTACAATTCTACTTTATTTTTTGCAAGAAGATTATAGCTCCATTCAAGAAACTTGTGTTATGCATATGAAGATTTTCTGGCTCCCTTTGGAAATAAAATACTGGTTAATTAGATATTGCTTGCTGTTTTTCCAATTCTTCATGGTGAATTCTTTGGTTCGATACAATGTCATGATTTGTTATGTTCTGTTCTATACACTTTCTTTTGTAAGTGCGTTTGATGGTCCGAAAACTCGACTACACCGATAAATTTCTTTTTTACACCTTACCACAAAATTTTTATTCTGTTTAACAGTAAACCTAAATTTTACTTGTGTGTGGCGACATGAAGTGGAAAATAAATCTTTTTTAATAGAAATACATGTTTAAGTTTTGTGTCACTGGATTAAGCAAAAACTGTTTTTTTTTTTTGCATGTCAAGACATTTGTGATATTGATTTTAAGAAGGGTGCTCTCATCCCGTGGGTGTCTTTTTGTTCTTGCAGGTCAAATCCTGAAGATAACCAAGACGAAGTGTCATGGTCAATGCAACTAAAGGAATGTTTATTTCCTGGTAAACTACTTATTCGAACTTTCAGCATTGCCGTTCATGTATTTGCTTGCCTTAAAATAGTGCTTTATCTGTTTTGGATATCAGACTCCTCACGTTGGGATAAAAATTCAATGTACTTTCATGAAACCTTCTTTTTGGTGTTGTGTTCAAAGGTTCAGAATCCGAGTGTTGAGGATGATTTTGAGTCTCTCACCAAATTCATTCCCTCCTCTTATCTCTCGTAACGAACAACTACAAGTCTTAAAATGACATCCACTAGTCTTAAAACTACAAGTGGGCGGCTCTTAGTTTGTGTAGTTGGGTTGTGATTGTGGAGAATTCTGGTTCTAAAGATTTTCGTACTGTTGGGTTTTGACATGAGAGATGCTATTTTGAGTTCCTTTCTTCTGTCCCTCGAGTTGTTCTCTTTGGTTCTGACGGACATTTGCTTATATTCTCTTTTGCAGTGACATACCGATGGCTCAGTTTATAATCAACTTGAACGCTACACTGCCTGCATCGCAGAAATTCATAATCCACGTTTTGGATAGCACTCATCTGTTTGTGCAACCCAATGTGGCTGAGATGATAAGAAGTGCCATTGCAGAGTTCCGAGACCAAAATTCCTATGAGAAGCCCGCTTAAATATATTGTCTTCATTTTCTCCGAAATCTTTAGTTTCAGATTTTCCGTATCCATGTACCGTCAACTGAATGATAACTTTCCGATATGAAAGTTCCTTTCTCGGTGAGACGTGCTTTTTGGTAGGGGAACGCTAGCCTTGGACTTCATTTGATGGAAATCTTTTGGGATCTTCCAAGTTATGTGTGCAACTCTGATTTGCAACACTCCTTGAGTTCGTATTGGAGCTTTTGATGAGCCAAGTTGGATTGCCATTTTGTTCCACCATCTCCGGATTAAATATATATATATACACACACACATAACAAGAATACCATTTTCAAAAGTTGTGATGCTTGCAAATTAAGTGCATTAATCCCAAGTAACTTTTCCATGCCAGATTTTGTTAAGCATGATTATGCCGTTAATCTTTTGAAAAAAAAAAAAAAAAAAAAAGATGTGAAATTAAAAGAAAAATAAATTGCAGGAGTTTTTGGTTTTCATAGATCCCATCATCATGAACAATAATTTTTTTTATGTAAAGTGTATAATTCAAACTCTATATTTTAAGATAGACTCAAAACAATTAAAGAAGAATAATGTTTATATTGTATTATAACTTTTGTCGAATCGAATTTTACTTTTTTTTTTTTCCACACCGGTCTACATTCAAGAACATATATCGTGATCATTAAATAAAAAAATACCACTACTTCTACAAAGTGTCAAAAATAAATTTTACAGAAATTTAGAAAGAATCTACTACGCAGAGGTTTTATTTACTTCAATTTTTGCTGTAAAATTTCTCCCTCTTTACTATTTTACCTTGTAACACTAGTAAATCTTGGAGCAATTCTTATTCATCCGATCTCACTCAAAAACAATTTCATCCGGTGGGGTCCTTCCATATAACATCACGCCCGTTCACTTCCCGCATCCGTCTACATCTCGAACGGTGAAGATTACTTTTAGACAACAAGCTAATATAGTAGCGGTTCTATCTGAATCCTCCTCTTCTAATACCGGTCTCCAGAGAGAGTGTCTGTACTCCCATCTCCATTTTAGCCTTCCTCGATCTTCATCTTCATCTTCCTCTTCATCTTCATCGTCGTTCCGCTTCACCCACAAAAATTGGGGGGGAAAAGTGCCATGGCAGTCTCTTTCCAAACGACTGCTTCTTCTCCAACCCTTCATCCCCAACCCAGACTCTCTCACAGGTTCTCTCTCTCTCTCTCTTCCATATATATAAATATAAATATATATGTATATGTATATATGTGACCATGAGGTCTGAAAATGGTGTTTGTTTATGGCAGTTGTGCAACGAAGCTTTATTCGGGACTAAAGCTTCAAACTTCAGGTATGCTTTCTAGTTTCTACTCGCTTTCCTTTCTCTTTTTTTTTTTTCGATTTTTATTCTATCGCATTATCTTACTGTTTTTCCTCTTTTTTTTTATTTTTTTTTTATTTTATGATGAAGAAGTTTTTGGAGCTGGAAAACCTAACTTGACAGCTGAGTTCTATGGAAAGGTGAATAAGAGTCTTCAGCCTAGGTAATTTGTCGTCTAAAGCTTGTCTTTTTGTTGCCAAAATATTTTTGGAATTTGATAGGCTGGTTCTAATATTTAGCATTTTGAATCATTATAGCATATGAGTTTGTCAAATATAATGTAACTATGGAAGCATGGTTAATGAATTATATCTAAAATTTTTTGTGTGATTTGATACAAAATTTTTGCCCTTTTTCTCCTCCTTTCTGAAAAACAATTGGATATGAGAATGGATTTTCGTTTTCATTCATTTTGACGAGCTAATACCCTTTGGATTATTCGATTGGTGTCATAGCGAATGAAAAGGATAATCTTGAGCTTATCCCAATTGGTGTTACTGCTCAAGCAAATGAAAGAATGTGTCTTTGCAAACCATTTCATTTCGTAAATTAAATGTGTTGCTTTAAAAAATTATAGCTATTTGTGCTTTTGCAGGATCCGAAACCATAAACCAACAAGAGCACAAGTTGGAATGATGCCCATTGGGACACCAAGGGTACCCTATAGAACTCCTGGTGAGGGTACTTGGCAATGGGTTGACTTGTGGAATGCCCTGGTAAGTTTTTGTTTCTATTTCTCTGTGAAATTAGAAGCAGTAGGTTTATGGACCTTGGAATCTTAGTTGCAGTTAATTGTCACGAGACATACCTTGTCGGACTTTCATGCAATGATGGATAAATTGGTTTTGCAAATAGAAAAGTACTATATAGTATCGTCCCTAAGCAATACATTGAACTTTGAGAATGCAGTATAGAGAACGGGTCATCTTCCTTGGGCAAAATATAGATGAAGAATTTAGCAATCAAATTCTAGCAACAATGTTGTATCTTGACAGTGTTGAGAACAAAAGGCTGTATTTGTATATCAACGGTCCTGGCGGAGATGTGAGTTTGTTGTAAATTATATCTTTAAATGAAATCTGTCTGCGTTTTAGTTGATTTCTTCTAAAAACTTATACTAATTGCAGCTTACTCCAAGTTTGGCTATCTTTGATACCATGCAAAGCTTGAAGAGTCCTGTTTGCACGCATTGCGTGGGCTATGCCTACAATCTTGCGGCCTTTCTGCTTGCAGCTGGAGAAAAGGTACCATCTCTCGTATAAGTTCGCAATAATAAAATCTTTAACACTATAGCCTTACATGAGGTATTAGCTGAGCCAACAAAAAATTTCCAATGAGGGCACAGATGAAAAATATTTAGGATAAATTTTTTTATTGTATGGGGACATAGTTATAAGTTTCTATTATTGAGTGGGGGCACAGTTACAATTATATGAGGGCACACTTAAAATTTTGAATGAGGTTTTTATAAAACATTTTAAAATCATAGTGGGGGCATTCCGCATTCAGATGTATGCGGTTCTGCAATTGGATATTAGAGTCTATAGAGCTTATGAATGCTTGAATGTTTAGTACTGGGAAGCGAGACCTTACAAGTCATATGCTTGGCTAGTTGAAGTATGATTAAGGAATAATGCTACATCTTATGAAATTTTGTACATCCTCCCTTCCATGATCCCAAATCAGGTGGGAGTGGAGCCAACTTTCATAAGATTTCATCAAGTGATTGTGACAAGTACTTTTTCCATTTCAATCATTTTAGCTTCTTTGAAATGTGTAGTTTAGTAACCTTCGTTCATTTATGCATCATTTAATCAACCTTTTTTGTTGGGTTTAAACTAATATGCACTGTGTCGACTACATCCTGAATTCTACCCTTTTTTTTTTTTCTCTGCTTTGCAAAGGGCAATCGGTATGCAATGCCTCTTTCAAGGATCGCATTGCAATCTCCTGCTGGAGCTGCTCGTGGTCAGGTATTGAACTATTTAATAATTCTGTTAAAGGATGCCATATATACATTTTTGTGTTTGCTGATTTTGGTCCTTGGCGTGTTGCCATTATTGGTATGACAGGCTGATGACATTCAGAATGAAGCAAATGAACTTCTAAGAATCAGAGATTACCTTTTTAATGAGTTGGCTCAGAAAACGGGCCAGCCAATTGAGAAGGTTTGTTCAAAGAATTGATATTAGATTGATATACTATTTTTCAGCCATCTGTGTTTCAATTTTTTTCTACTTCTTGATTTGATGAGATATTAGCAACTTCTGACAACAATTATGATTAGCATGTATATTAATTTGCAACGTGTTTGTACAGATTAACCAAGACTTAAGTCGGGTGAAGCGCTTTAATGCTCAGGAGGCTCTTGAATATGGACTGATTGATCGCATCGTGAGGCCTCCTCGCATTAAGGCTGACGCACCTCGCAAGGATGCTGGAACAGGTCTTGGTTAGTGAATTTGTTGCTCACCCTCCAGATTTTCTAAATACCAGCTGTAGGATTGAGAATGCTTCCGAAGTTCATTTGGTGCTTTTGTAATTTGCTATAATCTATATTTTTAGAAACTGTTGATAGAAAGTTTTCTGTTCCTTTGACATTTAAATCACAATTATACTAAGGTGTTTGGAAAACATTATTTTAGCGATCGGTAGCTCAAACCGATTCATTTAGGCATGACCAAGATAGGAATTTACTTTCGGTATTCATATCTGCCAGCTTGAGAATCATGATTGGAGCTTTGCTCAACTGATACCATCGTCTTTAGACAATCTAATCCTAGGTTGGGATCCCATTTTTCAGTTTTTAAATTTATTATTTTTATTTTTATTTTTTTTTTGGTCGTTTGGGAGGTAAACGACATGTCATTCTGTCAATTGTGAATTTTGGGGTTTTTTTCGGGTTTTTTTTTTTTCCCGCTAGGATCTTTGACGACACTTTTTAAACAGTGAAAATGATTGTCGTTTGGAAGTTTGTGGCTTTCCAAAAATACATGTCGTTTTACTTAACTTGGTTCCATTTTTTTTTTTTTTTTTGCATTGTATATCCGCCCTCAATTTAAACGACATGTCATTTATTCTATCTCAATCTTTTAAGCGTAAAATAGACGTCGTTTCACGAATTTCCATTTCAATGCATGTCGTTTATTCGAATGTTGTTCTCTTAAAGCTGTAAGCCGATGTCGTTTCATTTCCCTCATGAGAGAAAAATGACGTGGTTTTTTGCGAATAATTAGATGGGTGACGTTTTTTAGTTACATAAGGCCTAACTTTTTTTTTTTATTTAGCAAAATGATTATTTGTCATATTTTCAGATTTGATCGATCAATAATTGATTATCATTGATTATGAAATTTGGTTATTTACGCTACTAAATTAATAATATTTTATGTTTAATCACTGATTGATCATTTAAATTAATAATATTTTATGTTTAATCACTAATTGATCATTTAAGAAAATTTATTGATCATTTTTAGAGAAAAAAAAATCTTCTAACTAATTTTTAAAAACTTCAATTATTTGTTAAAAACTTCTTAAAAAAAGGCTTTAGTTATAAATCCCTAAAATAATTTAATCAACCTGCAAAATCTGTTGTTAGGATCTGGTCCTTGATTGATCTCCTGAAGAAGAGGCTTAGAGCTTGACTTAAACCATTCTTTTGCGAATTTTCAATTAATTCTATTTCATTTTGACTTGACTTCCCAGCAGAAAAATATAGCCTGGCTTCCACAAGTTCTCATTCAGTGTAGACCACTCAAATGTTTTTTTTTGTTCCATGAAATATTCATTGTGAAGACAGATCACCCCCTAGATTCGCGGTTCACTTTATATTTTTTTCAACTCTAAACACAACATTTGTACGTCATTGTAAAATGATAGCTTCTTTAAAGTATTGAAACAAATGAGCTCTTGTAATTGACTTGGTTAACATACATACATACATACATACACATATATATATATATATACACACACATTTATGGCCATTTGATCCACCGGTTTAAAATGGAATTTCTAAGTTAAAATTGGTTGACTTTTCAAAAACTAATTATAATTTTTGTTTATTTTTCAGAAAAAGACAAAAACTGAAATAGAATTTTTGGATTTTGACTTTGAAAGCAAACGCAAGCTTAAAAAAAACTTAGAGCATTATTGATATTACTAAACACTATCATTAACAAAATAATAGATTTTAAATGTAAGCCTCATATTGTGCAATCTACTATTTATTACTCCTAAATTCCTCTTTCTAAAGGAGGCGAAAAGGTGAAAAAAACAATTCTAGGCTCCTCGGACTGAGAGGGTGACTCTACATCAGAATTTTTTAATAATAATAATGATGTTTGACTTTCTTTGTCGTGATGATGAGTTTAATGTCTTTGATGTTGAAATGATCTGACTTAAAAGCTGTGATTGTCATGCTCTATATATCACATAACAATTGAAAGCAAGACAATTGTTTGAGCTGTGCTTGTCATGCTGCTTACTCGACAACCATATTTAAAGCAAAATGGAAAATTATTTTCGACAATCGGATAGTCTACGACAAATGGTATCTACTTTCCCAAAGACCACAAATTATCCTTTATTTGTTTATTTTCATTTCTTATTTTGATAAAGTAGATGATTAATTCAACTGCTTGTTTAAAACGGAGTATTCTCATTTAGTCTCCAACTATTATAATGTTTCCCATTTACATTTTGAATTAAGACATATTTCCTAAAGACCCATTTGAAACAATAGTTCAAGCTGAAGTTTCATGGGTCGAAATTAAAATATATGTTTAGTTGAAATATGAATTGGAAATAAATATGATAGAAGGATATAGTGTAAAAATTTGAAAAGTCTATGGAAAAAAAATACAATATGGATCTTGTTTCGTTACTCTCGTTATTGTGAATATTTAGATACAAGAATCATATCACTTCGACTTAGAAACAAAAAACTATGAACTCATGAAATTTAAAAGAGAAAGAGAGAGTGTGTGTGAGATATAAATTTGGTTTTGGAGTTTAAATAGATAAAATTCCCGTTGAAATTGGTGTTCCAAACTACCCTAAGTCTTGATCTTGGTCAAACTAGAGGCAAAGTTGGTGACTTACACGCTACTAGTTGGTAGATTTTATTTTGTGGGCAATTGGGATTTCCAAGAAAATTTCACTTGGCTGAAATGAAGCAAACCTAGTTGAAGCATCTTTTGAAGAGGGAAAGTTGAGAATATCCGAAAAAACAAACTTTCAAATCAAAATGCACATGTCCAAAGAAAAAGGAAGATTCAGATGTCTGAATATTACATCAAGCTATTCTACTTTTACATGACACCAACAACAACAACAACAGCCGAAAACCTACCTAAACAGATAAAGCAAATAAATACCTCTCCTCAAGGTAAACGGGGATAAACCGCAGAAAGAAAAAACGACATGCTGGTACTAAATGTCAGTAAGTTTTACAGACGAATAAACGACGGAAGTGAGATCCAAGAGTTGGGAAGTTTGGTTGCCAATGCGGTCAGTGTAACAAACTTCGTTACTGCAAACTACAGGAACTGGTTCTCTAGATCACCCACCGGGCAAAGATACATTGATGTCAGTTGGCTTGCTCCTTGAATCTGCAGGCAAGGCAGACCAGCTATCTCCGCGGAAGGAACCCGGAGAAGTGAGGTTCACTTTCGGATCAGCACTTGAAATAGGAATGGCCGCGGTTGGCATCGCACTTGTGATGTATTCGTGCTTCTGTTTCTTTGTCTTTTGCTCGTGCTGATTCCCGGCCAAAAAACTGCCTACTACAACCTACATTAGAGCAACATAAGAATGTTCAGAGTAATGTTTTCGGGTTGCAGAACTGTAAGCCAATTCCCGTTTGGCAATAAAAGAAAGAACTGAGAAATTATAAACAAGAAACCAAAAAATGATGTGGAAGTGTAAAAATCTAAACCTGCACAGGACTTGCAGCTACTAATAGCCCAGCAACTCCACCTCCGACTACGCGTCCATCTGGACTTGCCAAAGAAACGCTCATCCCACCAGATCTACTTCTGGTCCCTCCCGTTTCGCTGGGCATGAATGAACCAGATAAGGAAAGAATTTCAAAACGGCCCTGCAAGAGCACGAGTGTAAACAACTGAGTTTCATTTTTAGTAGAAATAGCCTACTACATGTCTACATCATAAGCCACCTGATCTGCTGATCTCTCTAGATATTAGTCTAAAAATACTAAGCGCAATAAGATGCTCATTTTATTCCAATTTCCGTAACTGAATGAGAAATAGAAGCGAGAAAGGAGGCAGTACGGCGTAACAATCTTTCCTTATAGGCATGGTAATAATCACATCATTAAAAAGATAATGAAACTACTTTGCTTATAAATAATATAATGACATGAAATAAAGTACCATATATATTTTTCTAAATTTAGTTGGGAGAAAAAAAAAAAAAAAAAAAAAAAAAACATGGTTACGATTAATATTAAAGCAAGAGATCTAGATAAATCTACCCATAAAGCTTCAAAATTGCCACCATAAATGGATGTGGAGGGAATAAATCAAAAGAGGGGATATGTGGCTTCACCTCGTATGTCAAAGTACCCCCAGAAGAATCGGGCTGACGAAGTGTAACACTTGATATTACACCATTTGCAGAAAGAATGCATATAGCTCGCGGCCCTTGTTGAGAGAACGATATTATCTTCATCGTAACATCCTGAGGCAAGAAGAGAGGAATTATTGGTTACAACGAGTCATCGTAAAAGCTTGAAGCAATCAAATGAAGTAAGAAGCAAAAACAGGAACTTCTGAAAAGATTACTAAACTGAAGCCACGCATGTATGAAAAATTTAAGGAAATATCAAAATTAACGATATGATTTCTCTTCCAAGCAAGATGTACCATAAACCGAAAAGAAGTTAGTTAAGAGGTCGTTCAAAATAAATAAATAAATACCTCGCCAGCATTAACAGTGATGATGTGGGGTGTAAAATTAGCACCAACAGAGCAAGCAACCCATTCACCTAGAATTAAACAATTATAAGATCAGTGACCATTGCCTGTTTCAATTGGAAAAGCAAAAACACTAATAATCACACGCAATCATTAAACTAGTCAATATTTAAAATTCCTTTCATATATCTGACCACCTGTATTTCTATCAATTAAATCTTTAAATGGAACTTTGTTTATTCACATTTACTCCTTACTTCCGGCAATGACGGAATAACACTTCGGAAAATAATTAATATAGAACTCTGTTTCCATGTTACTGTTGGCACCTGAGATCAGCAAACTAAAGCAAAAAAAATTCATTTGTTTTTTTCCTTCTTTTTGGAAGGCAGCTATGAGTTCAAATTTGGGATTACCAATCTCTGTTAAACAAAAACGAGAGAGTTTCCTTGATGTTCGGAATCACAGCTCAATGCATTAAACCGATATGGAAAGATGTAAACTTATTCATTGTAGTAGACAGAAGAGTATAGAAAAGCAAAAATAAGATTCAAAAAAAAAAAAAAAAAAGATCTGCATGAACAACTTTGCTTGTTACTTCTTATCTTAAACTAATCAAATAGTCAGGATAAGCAACAAGAGAAGGCCTACCTTAAGTAAAGTATTCTTTCATCCATTAAAAAGATTCAATTGAATAATAACTCCCTAAAAATAACCAAATAAAAAAAAAGAGAGGAGAGAATAACTAGAAAACCTGTCTTTCAAGTTGGTAAAAGGAATCATAGTACGAGATAAGACTCGAAAATGCCTATAACCTCTAATAACTAGAGTCTTACTCCAAGAAACCAACAAGATCGCATCCGTTTAGGACTATAAACAAATTCAACATTTTTTTTTTCACCCTTTTCTTTTTGCAAACTTCTCAAATCAGATCAGATCAGTCAGCATCAATTGCAGAAACTTTTATTTTGCAAACAGAATTTTCTCACGTACCCCAACCTAAAAGGTGAGCCAGAGATGATGCAAGTGCCAAAGGACAGGCATAACTAGAAGATTCCATCATTTCCCATACCAACCAAACTAAAACCCTCTCTCACTCACTCACTCATTTATCTTTTCAGAACCACCACACACACACACATACACACACACTCCAACATCTCTCTAATAAGGCTAAGTGTATCCAATCATTGGACCCACATCTACCCAACTAGAATCATCTCATAAATTCAGTTTCGAAAAGGGTTATTGTGCTTATCTCACCCCAATTCTCACATATCCACAACAACAACAACAAACTCATATCAATATAAGCCATGAAAACAGGCACAAAACATCTCAACTTCAAAAGGGTACATGAGAAAAGATGCAATTTTTTTTTTTTTTTTTTTTTCCCATTCTCGTGCAAGTTAAACTTGAGCCACAAAAGACCTCAAACTCAAAAGGGTACATAAGAAAAAAACACCATTTTTCATCACCTGAAAATTCTTAAGCCCCCGTCAAAGACGTCAAGCTCAAAAGGGTACACAAGAAAAGACAAATCATTTTTCGTTACCTAAATTTTCAACCTCGTACTTAGGCTTGCTAACCGAGCTGGCCGGCCGTACTTTTCCTCCTCCTCCGCCGCCGCTGCGCTTCTCCGCCGAGAAGTCGATTATAGGAGGAGTCGGCGCCGCCGAAGATATGGGCTTCGGAGACAGAGCAACGGCCACAGCCCCGTCTGGTCCATACTTCCTTGGTCTTCCTCTCTTCTTCTTCGCCGGCAGATTCGTCGCCGGAGCCGCAACAGCCGGCGCCGGAGGAGCGGCGACGGCGGCCAGTTGCGGCGTTGATCCGGGGGTCTGAACCGGGTTCTCGGACCTCGGAGCTACATGGTAGTCCGAGGGAGCATCTGATCCCACCACTGTAACCCCACTACTACTCACACCTTCTCTTCCCTCCATACTTTAAACCCAAAAAAAAAAGTTTCTTTTTTTCTTGAAAAATTCAACTCTTTGTCAAAAACCCATTTACTTGCTTAATCTCAGGAGCTCAGAAATAAATAAATTAAGGAAAAATGATAAAAAATACCAGAAAATTTTCAGACTTGAAACTCAGAACTCGGAAAAGAGAAAAAGAGAGAGACCAAAAAAAAAAAAAAGTTTGGAGCTTGGAGCTTGGGTTGATATGGCTTTGTGAAGCTTCTTCTTCTCTTCTCAAGTGTTGAAAAGAGCAAACAAGCTACAAAGAAAAGGCCAAAAAAAAAGAAGGTTTTTTTAAGGATGTTTTTACTGAGAAAGCTTTGTGTCTTCAGAGAAGATTAGCCGAAAAAAAAAGAGAGAAAAAAAATGGAGCCTGGGGAAGATGATGATGGCTAGAAAAAAAAAAATTTCATTGAGAAGAAAATTTTTCTCTCTTTTTTTTAAAAAAAAAAAAAAAAAAAAAGGAAAAGTTCAAAGAATGAAATGAGATTATGAAAAGAAAGGATTTTTTTTTTTTTTTTTTTCTGGGCTCTCTGTAATTTTTTTTTTATTTGTTGTTTTGAATGGAAAATGGTTAGATAATAATAAGAAACATTGTTTTGTTTGTTCAGCTAATTGGGTTCCTAACTCCCTTAAGACAATCAGAATTTAAATTAAAATATTAAATCAAGAAAAATAATATAAAAAGAAGAATAGATGGAAAAATATATAAATATATATATTGAATGATGGGCATTAATGAATATTGTTGTGGTGATTAAATATTTTATTTTTTTTATAGAAAGACTTAATATTTTATGTTAAAAAATATAGAAATTTGGGTTTTGGTTGGAATCTGGTGACTTGTGAGAAATAATATATAAAGTAAAATTGGAAGTGGGTGGGGATTTTCTTATTCTTCTTTAATTTTATATACTTTTTGCTTGAAAAATGGGCAAAAGCGAAATAATGGTAATTATTATTCTTAATATTTATATATATTTTTAGGTAATATTTTTATATTTTTTAGGTGAATGGAAAAGTAAAATTAGGTTGCCAAGGCAAGAAGAAATTGTCTAGAAAAGGGAAAAAGATAGGGTGGCCTAAGGCAAGCATCACCTTTTTGGATTATGGCAAACATAATCTGGCACAAGCAAGATAATAATAAATACCGTCAGCAAATCATGAAAAGGCCAAGTGAAAAATCCCAAATTTCATTTTCATTATTTTGCTTTATTCTCTCCTTTAGTTTTTATGCAATATGTACTACTCTTATAAATTCTGGTTCTCAAATGAAGAAAGCCAAAGGAGTTTTGAAGTGTCTGAGAAAGAGAAAGTGATAAGCATAAGTAAATGGTGTTGCAATTACAGATATAGTCTTTTGATAATTTTACGTTTAAGAAAATGAATATTAAAATCTCCCACCTCACACTAAGGAAAACGAAAATATCATTGTTCAAACATGGTAAAAGAAATATAATATAATATATCGTATAGTATTGTAATTCATATCTTGATATTATGCATACACACAAACAATTAATTAATTGTTATTTCAAATAAATATTTAATTAATATTTGCTAATATGGATGATAATGCTAATCCTTGAATGTTACTCCTTCCCTTTTCTTTTCAATGATCTCTTCCCTAAAATATTAAAAGCATATGGGTGCCACTTATTTGGTAAAGTGTGTGGGTAAAATATATAAAATATATATATATATATATTCTAAGTTTCTAACATTATAAATTAAAGTGTCCATACTTTGTATAACCCAAGTAGGAATAACTCAACTTGAATTAGTGAAATATAATTTTGAAAACAAGTTCGAATGTTAACTTATAAGACTAGTGAGTTTGGAGAATCTAGATTAATTTAATCATTAAAAAATTAGATGATTGATGATTCATAACTATACAAAATTACCCCCATGTGAATACTCACATGACCATTTTATTTAAAGTGAGGTTAAACTAATTAAATCTTGACTCAAATTTCAGCTTTCCCTCCATAAGAAAGACGAAGCAGTAGGGTTTGAACTTTGAATCATGTTCATCAATTGGAAGGAGGTTTATTAATATTAATTAAAACAATTAAAAAGAAGTTTTGGGGGAGTGACTTGAAGTAGAAGCATAGAAAATAAAATAAATTTTTTGGTTAAGCATGCTTTCTCACAAATAAGCTTCCAACTCATAGAGGGCCAAATGGATTAGGCAATTATTCTTATGAATGCTTTGCATGTGATTTTGGACGCTGCACATGATGTTGGAACCTTTAAACAAATTATCAGTGTTCTTATCTTTTCAAGTTATCTTTTCAAGATAAAGTGTTTTATTTTAAACATAATGGAATCAGGCACTTTTTTAAGCATTAAATTGAGATTAACTAGTTTTTTGTTTTTTTGTTTGTTAAAAGTTTTTGGCTCTCATCTTACAAACTTCGTAACTTGTTTTAAATTTGGCTTTTTTACATGATTACTGTATAAATTTCTCGCGTTTCACAAATATTAAAAATTAAAAAAATAAAAATAATTAACCCCTTAAACTTCAAAATAATTAAAATTATTCCCCATTTGAATTCGAGGTTAAATTACGATTTTCTTGTATGTGACTCACACATAACTCATTATTGAATTCGGTTTAAGTCTTTTTACTCAAATTAAACACCATATAAACAAAACTCCTTTCATTGCATGATGAATTTAAGGGTAATCAACTCTACAAGCCAAGTAGTTTTGCTCAATGAAGTTCAATTCAAGGGGAAAAAAAAAAAAAAAAAAAAACTTGGACCACCCTTAATAACGGGCCTTGTGTAAGTCACATTCAAGGAAACAGTAAAAAAAAACTTAACCCCGTCTCTAATTAGAAGTTAATTGTAAACGGATTTTGAAGTTTGAGGGGTCAATTTTTAAAATTTTTTAGTTCAATGACTAAATAACCAAATGTGGGAAGTGGACATGCATGCAAATACGCCTCTAAATTTGGACAAGACCTAAAGCATATTATTGGTCCATTCTACCTCTTTTAACTGCCCCCCAAATTCCCTGTTTGCTGCAAATTTTGTATCAGTAATTGTTGGGTTATTTTTTATTAAAAGCTTAATTTTAATTTGAAATCTTTTTTTTTTTTTTTTTTTTGCTTTTTAAAATATGTCTAAATTAATTGTTTTGAAAATGGCAGGCGAATTGGAAGGGGAGTGATCACATTTCAAAGTATAAAATAGATTTAACTTTGGTAAGGGACCACCACAGCACAAGCATTGACTAAGCAAATGCAATTAAATACAATTACATTATTCACAAGACTAAAGGCATCTTACATAAATATTGGTTTAAATATGTCACCAAAAAACAAGAAAAATTATTAAGAAATTTGGGTTAGATAAGAACAACCCAAATATACAATAATTATTCCATTTTATAAATATGGTGGCTAGTTCGATGTACATTAGCTTCCACAACTTTCTTCATTTCAAAATTTTTTTAATAATAGTAATAATTGAATAATGTAATATTGGCCTGCAAATAGGGTTTCATCCTCATTTTTTTAATTGATAATGACCTAATTTTAAGTTGTTACATTGTAATTCAAGGAAAGCGAAAGTTTTTTTCTTTTTTTCTTTTTTTAAAGACTAGTGCGACCAATAAATGTTATAAACAATATTTTTATAAACAATAGGAGAGGAAAACAATACACTTTTGATAAATGAAAACAATACACTTTGCAGATAATAAGAAATTAACACTTGAATTATGTAAGTGGTGCTTATTGCACGTCCAAATCAAAAGAAATAAAGACTGAATTTCATGGAGAATGGGATTTTATATGTATATGGTACTACTTGTATTTTTTTATGTAAATAAATGAATATATATACGTGTATATATATATACACACACACACACTTTCTGAGGAGTGTCTCATGAGGTCTCAAGAGGGTGAATGACCATCCTATAAAAATAAAGTGACGATTGCCAAGCAAAAGAGAGAGAAGAAAAGAAAAGTGTATAAAGTTGAAGTTAATTTCTTCAAACCAATAGGAAAAAAAAAAAGGGAAAGAGAAGTTTATTTGTTCTAACGAAGCAAACAATGATTGGGAATGTACTATAAGGGTAAATACACCTTTAATTACATTTCACTTTTGGAATTTTTCAGTCAAGATGAATTGGAATATTAGATGGGTTATTCAGATTGGAGATTAATTCTTTTCATAGAGGGACTAATATCATAAGGGCCAAAAAAAAAAAATTGTAGATTGTTCCCTTTTCTTGGTTCATTTACTTTCATTGGTTCCATATTTTCCTCTCTCCATTCCAAAGACTTACATATTTTTTTAATGAAATTTGATAAATTATTTGTTCTTGTTATTTTTTTATTTTAGAAATTTACCTTCAAAATCCAATCAAGTATTGCATAGTGTTCCAAAGCGCCAAAACTATTAAAATTTAAATGAAAACACTCTCATATTCATAATACAACATGTTTCATCATCATCTAAAATTCAATCTTGACTTCCTTCATAAACAAGCCCATATGATGTGTAGGTAGGATAGCGTAATCATCCAAATTTTAGTATATTTTATACATTTGCAATTACTCAACAAAACTTTAGAAAAAAATTTATAAAAATTAAAATTAACGAGATAACTTGCTAACTCGCAAAAATTCTCATACAATGTTCTTCTAAATAATTTTGAACCCAGATGCAGAAGATTTTTTTAAAATTTTTTTAAGCACCCAGATGGAGAAGAATTTAGGCTTCCAAGTCCATTGCCTTCTTAGGACCTGTTTGCTTCTTGAAAGTTGTTTTTGACTTCTTAGGTCCAAAAACTATTACTTCCAGTCTATAAAAGAACTTCTTGTTGAAGTCAAAAAAAAATATTACTTCCAATAAAAGCTCTTCTTAATAGATTTTAGTAATAAACTTTGTTTTAATATTTTTAATACTTAAAAATCATTTCGATCTTATAAATTCGTTGGCATTATTTTATTTTTTAATACAAAAAAAAAAAACTACAACTATTTTTTTTTTTTTTTGCTAAATACAATTACTAAAAACACAAATAAAAACTTTGTTGAACGGCCCTTAATTACTTAAACCCAAATGACATTTTCCATCA
Organism: Ficus carica; assembly: GCA_009761775.1. NCBI lineage: Eukaryota > Viridiplantae > Streptophyta > Magnoliopsida > Rosales > Moraceae > Ficus > Ficus carica. Next base: position 1,666,092 of record CM019750.1, read on the forward strand.
CCAAATTTAAATCTTTTTTTTTTTTTTTTTTTGATCTCCTTTTTGCTGGAAAAATCCAACTCGAAAGTTGTCATGCATTTTGTTTTGGAACGTAATAATAAAGTTGTAATTGGCACAAAGAGGTTGTGGGACTAGAGGAGTCACATCACAATCACAAAACTAGAGAGCTTTGGTCAATCTCTCAAGGGGATAAACATGTGCAAATGTCACCCCCAAGTCAAACATCTATTCACCAGAATCACAGCAGAGACTTCTGCCAAGAAATTTGGCCAAGACCCATTTCAAGTTTTTTTTTTTTTTTTTTAATTATTTTTCAAAAAATAAACTAAACACAAGTCTGTATCCTTTTTGGGCATTCAAAAAAAAAATGACCGACAACTTTTTTTTTCTTTTTTTTTCTTTTTTCAGTTTGCATTCATCAGCTGGGGAAGTTCTCATTTCTCGATGGTGCATGAATTTCACAAAACCTAAGAAAATGACAAATCAGGGCAGATATATTTGCCTGTTAGATTCTGCAAAATTAAAGTACAAAGAAAAGGACTTGAAGTTGGCAGGAAAGATTCCTATTGAAACTGGTCGTTTTGTGTTGTCTACTTTGGTCAAAAAAAAGGCCAACTAAATCTGATATTATCTATCTGAACCAAGGTGGGGGGAGCCTATCTCTGGGTGTCTCCCAGGTTTTGAACACCATCTAAGAATACAAAAATACTTGTTTGTCAAAACTTTTATAAATCTCCGGTTTTGAAACTGCACATATAAAAAGCACTTTTCCCCGAACCGCGATGTCGTATTTCAAAACTTTTTACTTTATCGGTAATACATGGTGTAAGAATGTTAGATCTAATTAAAATCACATAACGATACAAAATTAATGAAATCTATACATATTTGATAATTTAAAACAGAATGCTATCAATAAAGTTCTTTTTTTTCATATCTTATAGTAGAATTATCTGTTTTAAAGTCTTTCCTGAGAAGGTCCAAAGCCCATGTATTCTTATTGGGCAAATAGTTTTGTGTTTGTAGAATTGTAGTAATGGAATAACACTTAGCTAAAAGAAACATGACTATATTCTGTCTTGATATAAAGCGAGTGAGAAATCTCCTTTAGATTTGTAATTAAATGGACCACTTTTTTTGGGCATTCCAAAATAAATTGTAATTTGTTCGAAAGAAGAGCCCATATCCTTCAAATGGGCCTCATCTTTTTTTTTTAAAAGACCAAACTATTCTTATAACTATAAATTTGGGGCCCATTGAAACTGAACACTTTTGTCCTAAGCCTGCTTTGTCAGAGACTCTCAAAGTCTCAACTCCTATTCTTGGTTCCACGTCTAGTTTTAGGCTCAGCCCAACAACAATAAAAAAAAAAACTTTTTTTTTTTTTGTTGAACCAACGACAAGAAGTTGGATTTTCTGGACATTGATTAGTAAAATGTATGACTGCTATTTTTTTTTATAAGGTCTTAAGTTTAAATTAATCTTGTTATAGATTATAATAAATCGATCGCTATATGAGCAATCCACTTCTTTTTGCGTATGTATATGTCTCATATAGATATATAATTTAACTGAATTATCTAGATACATCACTTTCTAAATATATCAATAAAGTCACTAATAATCAATATTATGACCAAAATTTCTCCCCAATAATCAGGCACTCAAAGGGTACTTCAATTTCTTATATTATTGTTTGTGCCATAATCTTGAGACTCATAAGCATGGTCTCTTTGGTACATAAACCACCATATAAATAAAAAAAAATATATATATATATATAAAAAGAGAAATTTTAAGAAAATGATGTTTCTCAAAATAGTGACATAATGTTTCCCATTACTAAATATCTTGTTCCCCTTGGCTTCATCTCTTTGTATGGTATGTGCGTATCTCATATCTGAATTAAGGGGTCAACCTTGTCTAGTGCTCTTTGGTTTTGGCACAACAAGTTAACAACTGCCCTCCAAGCCTGGCTTAGCTTGTCCAAATCAATAAAGTGGACATGGAAAAGATTTTTTATTATCATTATCATCTTCATTATTGATACTGTTATTGTTATTATATTATTGTTCTTATGATTATTATTATTTTGAGTATAGTTTTGAATTATTTGACTTCACATTAGTTGTCCTGAGTGGTTAATAATGCTTGGCTGCCGGCAAAGCTGCAGTTAGATGAAGCCGCAAAGTTAAGTGGTCTAGTCAAAAAAGTTTAATATATTTGTGTGTGTGTGTGTGTGTGTGTATATATATATATATATAACCACTATATTTAATAATTTTGGGGGAACTAATGGTAATTATTTATTTTGCTTCTATTTATTAATGGTGGTTTGTTGGTTGTTTTAGAATTGCAACAAATGGCAGAAGTATATTAGACGTCTCCACTTGGAATTGTGGGCGATAAAATCTCAAGAAGAATCTACACCAAAAAGAGCTAGATGGAATTTATACCAAATAAAAGAGCCTAAGAGAGAATCCTATGAATGCTAGATATTGTCCATGAAATTCTAGAGTACTACAAACATACATATATATATATATATATACATGGTATTGAATCTGCTTTACTAAGGACCTAGTGTGTGTGTGTGTGTGTATAGACAACTTTATATATACATATATAGAAGCACATTTTAGATGAAATGTCTTTCCAAGAGTAGACTTTTTATTAAGCATATTTGCCTCAAAAAAAAAAAAAAAAAAAAAAAAGTTGTATGAACACTTTGATAGAACCTGGAAAGCCCGGAGACAGGGTTAAAAGAGATTCGGCTTCCAAAGGTTTTGGGGTATAAATATATATAGTGATTAAACAAGTCTCACAAAGAAGGACTCACTTTGTCGGATTCTTACATTTACAAAGTTTAGTTTCCAACAATAATCTAGGTGAGTCGTTATCTACTACTTTACAAGTGATTTCATGTTACAATATTTAACATTAAACGACAAATAGCTTGGACAAGGAAAACGACACTGCCTTAGTGGAATATACGGTTCTAATTATCACTCTCAACCTTTATTCATTTATTTAATTACTCGATAATACTTAAAAGAGAATTACTTGTCTTTATGTTTGTCATTTTCATGATTTTAGATGTATTGAGTTGTAAATAGCCAGAAAATTCCACTTAAACTTACATGTAGAAGTTTTAGATTGTTGGGGTTTTTTTTTTTTTTTTTTTTTTCCGTCTTTTATCCATTTGTTATAAGTTCCATATGGCAATTGGCAACTAGGGATGTGGATTTATTAGCTAATAGCATAAAACAGATTATAAGACAAAACTGGCTGAGATCCATTGGTAAACGTCATTGTATGTGTGTGTATATGTGTATATATACGTGACTAAAGCAACCAAATTAAATTTTGAAACATTGGAATTATTAAAATACTGTAGTTTGCATAGGCTGGAAAGCGTCAAACTTTATTTTTGCATGACAACTATTCGGCAAAACGGCCGAGGAAATTTGGACTCGCATGATTATTCCACTAACAAATCGAAAAGGACTAACAACTTGCAGCCAAAATCCATATATATATATATATATATATATCCTTAGTCTCTTTTTTGTTCTTGTTTTTGTTTTTTTTCCCTTCTCTTTTCTTGTAATTAGTGACTCAAAAAGGAAATGACTATAGTAAAAAGGCCACAATATATGCAAAACCTAGCAGGCACTTTGCTAAGGTGTCATTTGGTGTATAATATGCATAATCCATAATAATAATCAACACACTATAATTTATTATATTAGTTATTTTGGCATAGAAAACACTCACCAGAATCTGGATGAGAAATCCTCTTTTCTTTCTTGAGAAATAAGATAAGAAAAGAGGGTCGTTTGAGATATAAAACAGTTTGTATGCTTCACATTATATTGTGTATGTATAGATATATTATATTGATATTAAGAAGATACTTTGCCCACACATTTTGCATAAGTAAGGAACTTCAAAGCTGTGTGAACGTGAAGCAGAAAAAGCCTAAAAACAAGCATATAAATGCGTGTGTGTGTGTACATACATATATATATATATATATATTGTAAAGGAGATTCCACTAACAAAAGAAGCAAGCCTAAACTGAACAAACAAGTCTCCTTTGGAAAGCGGTAAAGCTAGCCGGACCCACGTTGTTGGATTCTCCAACCAAACTCTCTTGAATTTAACTATTTATTAATTAAAAACCCCACCAAGAAAAAAGTTGAAATTTGAATATAATACGTTAAACAAGTAGAACCAAATGAAAAAGGTAAAGCGAATATATACGAGAGATGTTTTGTAGATCACTTATGGTGTAAGTACTTCTTTAGCCGTTAATTAATGTCCTTTATCTTTTAACTTATATTTTCCCTACTGTCTTGGTGAGCCACGCCTAAGGAGATGGATATGGTGGGGTATTTGTTTTTTTGGGAGTTTAATTTATTCTAGAGTTAGATTTATTATCTTATTTTTATATCTCATCGATTATGCATCTGATTAAATTTTAATATCTAAGTGAATTGTTTAAACATATTTAGTAATAACTCTTATTTATGCAATCAGGTTATTAAATTTAAATAACATGTCAAGTAAACAGTGCAAATAAGCAAGAAAACAGGAAAATAAGAATAATAAATCTAGAAGATAGAATTTACAATTTTAATCAGTTGATTAAATTTTAAATGATTTGATTTGTGTTCGCTTATACTTTATTTTTATAGTTATGTCATAGAAAATAAACATTTATTTATCGAATTAAGTGGAACATAATTATATATTTATATTTTTTATTAAATTAGAATACAACTGAAATTTTATTAAGAAAAAAAATATATTTGAAAATTAGGTTTTGAGATCTCCGCGCATGTTCTCACTGGATTTCATTTAGCTCTGATAGTGGGTGATTTAATTGGATAATCTTTCCTTGTATTTAAATACTTACAAAGTTTTTTAATGAACATATACTCAAGCTGAACTAAAAGTGGATCGTGTCAAATCAATAGTTTTGCTTCTACTTTTATATGTACTAGACCAGGCGTACGGACAAATATGTGCATAATGCATATATGTGTGTGTGTGTGTGTGTTATATATAGTCAATTTGCTTGCTAAAACTGCATTTTCTAACTAACGTGAAATAAAACAATACTACCAAGAAGATTCTGAGTATTTATGCCTAGAGAATCAAACTCAACAATATCTACGAATAAGGGGTGTTCCTTGTTCTTAAAGGTTAGGTCAAATGCCAAAATACAAACCGGCCTTTATGTGTAACTAAACAAACATGTGGCTTATGTGAAGCTATTTTTGTAAATTATATGCATTAACAAATAATAATACACATTAATAATATGAGTATCATTAATTATGTTAATACTATTAGTATATCTTTAATTTTAATATTATATTATCGGACTCATTCGGTCGTCAGAGTTAACATATAATAACATAGTGGAAAGTTTTGGAACAAACAGTTGGGGAAAGGGCTTAGGAAATATTCTGCACAAGATCTTGCATTAGTGCATATAGTGAATACGGAGTGAATATGGAAATTAATAATTTTCCCCTTTAACATTGAATATTAGATTTGTAATCTGTGCTTTGTTAAGTTTTTTGTTTAGATTATTGAGTTTCTAGAAATATTCTGCAAGAATTAAACAAGTGTGAATATTCGTTGGTGCAATTTCCATGCCAAAAACTTTGGTGGAAACATAATCTGGCAAAAATTAAAGTGGGGGAAAAAATCACTTTTTTAATTTGTTTATGCTTATTGCTGTTTAATATGCACAAAAAGTCTCGCAATGAGATCGAACCTTAGGAATCAAGCATGAATTGGAAAAAGCACTACTTTTTAATCAGAATTTTAATAACATGTGAAAAAGGAAGGATACAAAAATACAGTTATTTAATGGAAAACTATTCAGAATATTTTTATCGTTTTTGCATAGGATCTGATCCATCTATATCTGTTTTCATAGTGATGAATATTGAGCATAAAGTGGAGCACAAAATTACAGATATTTCAGAGTTGAATTTGTTACCTTCACCTAACATAACAATTAACAATATATTGGATTATTATTATATGAGCTCCTCGAATTTAAAATCATTCTATTTTTACCCTTCTAAACTATAAAAACTCTTCTCTTGAATTCTATATAAGTCCCACTTAATCCCCTTTGCTAATATTTCCATTAAAATGTATCACAAAATAGGAGGTTAAATGTGATCATGTACTGGTTTCTTTCCATTTGTTTTTAACATAAATTATAACAAAAGTGATTAAAGGGAAACTAAATCTTCATTTCTCCATCTGTTTTTTAACGATGTTTTAATAGAATAAATAAGTGGGATTAATATGAAATATAGATGATAAAATGAGAGTTTCTAAGTTCAGGAAGTAAAATATTGCTAATGATCCCCAATATTCAACGGCCCGTACAGGTGAGATACTTCATCTTTTTATATATCTTTTTATGTACCTTTTGGACATTTAAAAAATAAAAACGACGACGAAGAAGTTTGCATGCCTTGCTCATTGAAAAACGAAAACTATTGCAAATCTATTATTAACATAAAATACATCCATTGTTTCTAAGCTTTACCATGATTCTCGGGCACAAATGTAGCTCCATGTATTGAATAAGATTTAAAAAAAAAAATCAAATACAAACAAACAAATAAATAAACAAGTGGGTTGTGAACTTAACGTGAAAGTCAGTTACAACTGTCTTAGTATTTCTTAAAAAACCCAAAATAAAATCCGAGAAAGCAAAACAGAAGACACTATTCAAATGAGATACATATATACACAAAATTTTTTTGAGCTAATCTAAATTTTGTGCCCCCAAAATCAACGAAGTATGAACCCTCCTATGAGCTATTTAGACCAATTTTCGAGAGAGAGTGAGAGCGTCAAACACGTCCATGTAAGGCAGAGCCAATTACAAGAAAAATCAACACACACACACACATGCATATATATATATATATATGCATGTATATTAAAGAAAAAAAAAGGAAAAAAAGAAAAAAAAACACACATACACACACATAAACAAAGGGTGTGAACTGTGAAGTACATGTGACTCTCACGTTGTCACTTTTCACTCTCTCAATTCAAAGTTGAAGTTGAAAGTTGAAAGTTGAAAGTTGAAACACAAACAAAAAGTGTAAAGAGACACCAACTCAGCTATTTGCTTGTTAACCGGCGTAGTTGCCGCCATGTTACTCTTTCAGAACTTAATATTAAAGCCAAGTCTTGGCTTACTTGGCCTTATAAGATTCTATGTATATGTTCTAACCCCCAACCCCATGCGGTTAAGTGTCATAACCCAGCTCATTTATTTCTCTTTTTTAAATTCACCAAAGTCAAAACTCTCTTATTAGTTGTTCACCACCAACCCCATTTTCATACCTATCTAAGTACATATATAAATAGGTATACCTAAAAATATCTCAAATGAGGTATAACTAGACAGTTCCGACAGTTATAACAGATTATTTAGAGTTTTATAATTAATAGTTAATTTATGTGTATTTTTTTTAGATTTTTATAGTATCATACTATTTAAACTTAAACGCAAAGAAAATTATCACTGAAAAATGTTTTATTAAAATAAAATAAAAAACAATAGGCTATAATATATATATATATATATACACACACACACACGCTCATTCTCTTCTCCCTATGTTATTGTGTGAACCACTGCACTAAAAAACTACCAAGGACTTGGTTGTTAGTGATTTTAGATTCTTACAGTTTGGAATGTGGGTGTTGTGAGATAGCGGCTTAAAACTAAGTGGTTGGCAGCAATAAATTGGATTTGTTCTTTATTTTGTTCAAACTTGTTGGGATATTTATATATTGGGTAGAAAGTAATTAATACAAAAATTCTGCCCACCACCCACCACTAAGATTTGTATTTGTATTTTGTTATTCCCCCACATAGTAAATGTGCATAACAAAAAAGGTGACAAAATTTATTGTGCTTTTATTTATTTATTTATTTATGTTGGTAATTCTCGTGAACGGTTCTCAATCTCATGGAAATTAGTGAATTTCTATATATATATATATATATATATATTTCAACTTGAAAGGAATTGAGGAAAGATGTCTCAAAAGACAAGCATCTAAACATTTATGTTAGTATTCTAGCATTCTAGATATGTTGAAATTTTCAATTTATTAAGGAAGAAAAGTACGAAACTCTTTGTTTAGAAATAAACCATTTCACATTTGGGATCGACCAAATGTCGGTGGTCGTGGCGTTTTCTCTTGGAAGAAGAACACACCAAAGACAACCTAGCCGTCTCTCCTGTCTCACATTACAATATTTTTTAAACCCTTTTTGTTCTCTCTCTCTCTCTCTCTCTCTCTTCAATTTTTCCTATCTTTGACTACTCTCTTAAATGTTGTATTAGATTTTGAATCAATTATGTGGTCCTTGTATTATCACTTAAGAAATAAAATATTAGCAAGTAGGAAGAATATTATGTAGAATTATCCATGTATTATGTGCAGTTGACCTATTAAGCGTCCATTTGTACCAAATATTTATGTTATCTATTTCAAGACTTCAATTTTTAAGACCGAGAAATGGTAAAGGGGGAAAAAATAGAAGCTACCTGAAGAGTTAAAACGGGGAAGTAACTTTGATAAAACAAAATTTATTATGATAAACATCCAAAACCATAAATGAAGAGTTTTTTTTTTTTTTCAATGAATAAATGAAGAGGTTAATATATACATTTACTATAACTTGTCTCTTGGATATCAACTAACTTGCTGAATTAATTTTAGTTACTTATTTCTTTAGGAGGAGGGGACCTTAATTCTGTGTTGGAATTAATATGAACTTACGTTTAAGGTTCTTTTTAATTAATAATTTAGGGAGGATTTCAAATTCTTCATCTTATGATAAAATCCAATATGAAATTACAACTAGTTTATATTTACAATCGTTTTACCGTTAAGTTACGTACCCTGATTTTATAATAAACATGAAATTTGGAAGACAAGATCTAATTAGAGTAAGACCGTGTTCTTGTAAACGTTCATAGGCTATATCCTCAACATGTGCCTTTTAATTTTCCCTCAAAATTACTCAAACAAATAAATATTACAATATTTAAATGTTAAATCAATATAACCAACACGGAAGCTAGCTTTTAATCTAGAACCTCTGTATTTGAAGCAAAAACAGAAAGAGTCCAAATAAATAAAGAGACTCCAATTACGCGGCACTGGATTCTCCTTTTCAAAGTGTTGGAGGCGCATGATACAACCACACAAATTGGATAAGAGGGAGAAATGAAAGAAACACAATAATAATTATATAATTAAATAACAAATATTTTAATTAAAAAATCTCAGGTCAACCATTAGCCTCTAAATACTTAACATGTTGTTTATGTACAAACGTGTGGTGAAATGTCCTGTATAATAAGGCCCCCCCTTCCCTAGTACCTAACCTCTTTTCTAGTAAAGAGAGAAAAATAAGAATAAGAATATTAAAAATATCAAATACCACCACCAACACCTTTTTAATGTTCCTATCTGCTTTTTCCCACTCCTATAATTCAAACGACAAGCATTTAAAATGCTTCTCTACCAATAAACTTATGAATTGGACCAACCAAACCCAACCATAACAACTACTATTACTACCCATTACCAAATTCTCCACTTTTTTTTTTTTTAACCTTTTTCACTTTCTATGTACACAAACAAAGCCCAAACCTCAAGCAAAGAATATATTTTGCCAACAAAGTGGACAAAATCTTTTCTACAACCAAATTGCCCCTTTTAGTGTGAGTGTGACTACTCTCTTTGCTTAAGAATATGATCTGATCAATCCCAAATTGTATAGATTCCTCCTCACTAAGCTCCCGAGGGATAACAACACTGTCCCACCAACCCCAACCGCCTCCTCTTCGCTTTCCGCCTTGGAATGATACACCAATGGCAGTTCCTTCACTTTCAAGTTACTCATCCCTATTTTCTGCCTGACCGATTCGATGGTTTTCGGGTCCGCCGGATTGCCTATGGCATCAGTCACGTAGAAAATGTTCCGAGCCGTTTCCCCCGAGGTGGAGATCTCGGCCCTTGTCACATTTAGACCGTTCTCGCGGAATGTTCTTGTCACATCTGCTAAAAGGCACTGTCTGTCTGCCGTGCACAACTCTAGCCTCACACCCTGAACATGACACCCCAAATTGGCTGTTAGTACGGAATTAATTTCTAGATAATTAAATCATTGAACTATAGTCTTTTGCATTAATCCGTACCTCGGATGCCCTTCTTTTAATGGCGGCTTGTAAACATTGGATTACGCGTTGTTGTTCGGGTTCTGAGCTAATTGGGGTTCCGTCTTTATGCTTAATGTAAAATTCCTGCAAACAAATTCAACCCCACAAACCCAAGTCAGTAGGATGTTCGAAAACAATATAACCATATCCACATAAAACAGAGAAGCATTCGAGAAAATACGCACCAAGCAAGCTCTATCCCTTGCTGTGTTAATGGTGGCATGGAAAACCACATAATCCATATCTGTCAACGTGCAAACGACATCGAACAAAAGCCTGGTTCTATCCTTGCACTGAATATTCACCACCGAGTAACCCCTTTCCGTCCAGTTCTGCACGGTGACCACCGGAGAATCTGCTGAAAACTGCAAGATGGGCTTCCTCTCGTAATCACGGTCCGCGAACATCATCTGGTGCAGTCTTCTCTCGGTGTGCGTGACGGCCATGGAAACAGAGGTTTTTGCACTCCGAATGTCATTATCTCCCTTGAGAACATTTCTCAATAGGGCTTCGATTCTATCGATTTTTTGCGAATCCTCAATCTGGCAGCCGGAATCACAGTCCTTTACGTAGATAAGGGAAGCTATCCGGCCATTGTGCGTCCACACCTTGGACTCCACCACATTGCATTGAAGGTCAGCTAGCACAGCAAAAACCTCTGAAAGTAGGCCGACCCGGTCAGTCCCCGTTAGCTCCAGAGCCGTTAATCCGTTAATCTCGTTGGATCTTTCGTAGTGAATGGTAACAAGGGACTGAAAACGCATCAAATCATTTCAACATCAGTTCAGAAACCAAGCAATAAATCTCCATCAATTAAGTAAGAACTTTTTTTTTTTTAACAAGAAGTAACTACCTTCTCAATGTAACTAAGGACGCTCTCGTCCGTTAATTTATCGCCGTTTTGATCAGTCACATGAAAAACTGCAATAAATGAAGCAAAACCCATGTCACAATTAAACTAACATTCATCAATTTCCATAACTTATTTACGTTAAGTATCGGATATACGTTAGCAGAGAGACCCCTTTTCTTTTTTCTTCTTAAAAATTCATCAAAAAGGAACAAAAAATTAAAAATAAAAATAAAAAAGAGAATACTTTTCTTACCATCCATGAACCACCGACCATCTGAAGAAATGTAAGCCTTTTTGATTGAAAGGTTCAGATCCGTGAGAACCTGAACAGCCTCCAAGAGAATTCCATGTCTTCTAGCACTGTCAACCTGTTAGACAAAGCCACAAGAAAAAAGAAGGAAAAAAAAAAAGATAAGTCAAAAAAGAAAAAAAATAAATCCTGAAAAAAAAAAAAACCACTAATTGGAGGCCTACTCGTAGAAGCTAACCTTAACCAGAGTTGCATTGGGGCAAACGGCATTGTCGATCACGACCCTGCAAAAAAACCCAATTGAAAGTCAAGTCAGAGAAGCTACTTTTTCTTTCTTTCTTTTTTTCCTATAATTTTTTCTACCTTTTTTTTTCCCATTAATTTCTAATTTTGAAGTACCCTACACGGCGATCTTTGAAAAATCTTAATGAATAAGACTGTTTGGACCTCTGGAAAACACGAGAAATCGGTGGAAAAGTCAAGAGTTTTTTTAAGAAAAAAAAAAGTGTTCACATGGGGGGTAATTAATAAAACACAGGGGAGAATTTCTAGGGTGCTTTTCGAAATTCAAACAAGAAAATTGGAGTTAATGCGAAACATTCCACAAAATTGAAATTAAATCAGGAACAGATCTGAATTCACTGAACCACACAAAAACAAACAAAGTTAAACGATTTCACGAGAAAGGAAAGCAAAAGAGTTCTGCGTTCCAAGGACCCAAAACGAATTAAGTCAAAAGTCAGAAATCCCGTACGAACACGATAATTTCAAAAATAAAAAATAAAAAATTGGGATCGGAGAATTTGCAGCGACGAAATGGAGGAGGAAAAGGAACGAGAAAATTGTCGGAATGAAAAAGAAACCAAGAAAAGGGAAAATTAGGAAAATTAATTGAAAAAAATAGTTGCAAAAATATCATCAAAGAAACGGACCTAGGAGTGTTCATGCGGAAAACAAGCTTCTCATACTCATCCAAAAAAGCAGGCCACTCCATTTCTCTATTTTTATCTCTCAATCTATTTCACTTCTTCTTCTTGTTTTCGATTCTTCAACAGTAAAATGAAATCAACAACAAAACACGAAAGGGAAAGATTTCCCTTTTGCTCTTCTTCCAAGAACCCTTTCTCTCAGTTTTAACCGCGAACAAGAAGAAGAATTTTCCCAGAAATATCGGTCTCTTCGCCGTACAAAAAACAAAGAGCCAACCAAATGCCAGATTACCTCGAAAAACCTCTCTCTCTCTCTGTGTTTCGATTTGTTTGCTTCAGACCTTCGACCAAATCGCCATTAACAACTTCCACCAAACAAATACGAGTTACTGTCACTTTCTCTCTCCTCTCTCTCTCTCTCTCTCTCTCTTACTCAATTTCGAAGCGCAAAGCACGCCTTGTTCTTTAACTCGCTGCCTCTTTGGGGGTGTGGTGGGAGGCTCTTATATATATTTCCGAATTTTAATTCTATCTTTATTTTGTTTTATTATTTTATTCTATTTATTTTATTGAGGAATTTTTTTATTAATTTGGAAACCACGCCTATACGCAAGGAGAGGGACAGACAGTCACATGCGTGGGTAGTGCCTGCCCGTTTACCCCTGCCCTCACTGACCTACTCTCTCTCTCTATTTTTTTATTTTAATTTCTCTCTCTACCGGTCAACCAATTATCTGACGACGCGTCAGCCGGATCCAGAACCTTAGTGGTTAGAGAATCCAGCTAGGATGCCACGTGAGCATGCTTCTGGATGGCTGTGTGATTGTGTGCTGTGCCTTTGCGTGCATTCGACTCAATTAGCAGCCATAGTAGTTGCTAAAAGGATTAGCTGACGATGATGATTCCTGATGGACGGGAAGGGTCAGTCCACGTGGACGGTTAACAGTTAGTGGGTCCCAGTCTATCGAGATGACTTGGTAATTAAGTTGGGATCTGCTCTTTCCAAGCAAAAAAAAAAAAGGTTGGGATCGGCCGACCGGAATCATGACGTCCGCACGTGACGCTCACCGGCCCTGTTGTGCAGTCTGTCCTTGTTTCGGCCGATTTTCTTGTACCCCTCGTCGTATCTTTGATCTTTATGTCCCACAGTCCCCCTCTGATCATTTTCCAATTTTCCCATTATACCTTCCGTCAGTTCCCGTAATCCGGTGGTGGATTGGTAATTTCCATGTACCGGATTCCCGTTAGATTCCGAATCTTGATATTAATAAGTCTGAAAAGGATTAACGAACTGACGTGGCGCAATCTCATTGGCTTTTGTGAGCTATTACGCGCATGGACTTTAGACGTAGTCGTGGAGGCACGTTTTCGTATTTATTAATGTCTTCCGTTTCCTAACGACGCAATTTGGGTTTTTTCAAAATCTTCGGCAAAACCGACACGTGGCAAACTCAGGAACAATATCAACAGAATCAATAGCCACGTGGTCCCACGGGTCGCCTCTTTGTTTGACAATCACGTGTGAGCTCACAGAAAACACGTTCGCTGGTTGGCCGCTGTCTCCGACACCGACTCCCCCCACCGTCACGGTAACTGCCTCCCCATTAACGGAAAATCTCACCACGTCGCGGCACGCGCACTAATTCCGTTATTTTTTATTCGGACAGGGAAAATAAAAAACTTAGAAATATATTTCTTTTTCACAGGAAAGTGTTTGGTTAAAACGACAGGTATGGCGGTTAGATTTGCACCGTTTGAAGTGGGTTTGGCGGGAAGGTCAGCTGTTTCCCGCCAGATCGGACGGCTGCAGTGGGGTCCACGTCATTTATGGGGGAGGTATATCCACATCGATATTATGGGGATGTGAGGAAAAAAAGAAAATCAAAGAAAAAGGGTATTCGGGCCCACATTCTTTTTCCTTTTTTCGTTTATTTTTATTTTTAAAATTTTGGGTGGGGGCGAAAAATTCGAGAGGCAAATAGGACTGGCTTTTTGCAGCGAGGAAGGGCCATGTACGAGGAGAGAAGGCAAGAATGGGAATGAAAAGGAGCGAGACACGTGGAAGACAGCTCAAACGTCGGTAACTGGGTCCCACACCTTTTTTTTTTAATTTTGGTAATTTTTCTATTTTTCGTAATTCCCGCCTTTTTCTTGGGCCTGTGTCTCTCTGTTCTTTTTTGACCGTTAAAACACTTTTTGGCGGCAAATTCGAAAACCGTCTCAAGAGCGGGAGGGGAGGGGGAGGGGGAGGGCAAGGGGGGGTTTTTATTCGATACAACGGCGCCGCAGATCTCTCCGTGAGACACTCGAGGCATGTTTTGATCCAACGTGATTAAACATGTTGGGGTTGTGATTTTGATTAAATTAAAAAAAAAAACCCATAAATCGGTAATCGAATTTTACGTCCATATCTTGGCTTTGTCCGAGCGTTGAACTTTGAATGTGTGTGAGATGTGTTCCCCCACTACGTACTCACTTCACCATGTTTTTTTTTTTTTTGGTTTTTTATAGTCAAATTGTCCACACGATTTCGCATTTTCTTCCCCATGATTTACTATTAGTCCATCTGTGGGTCCCTCTGTGGAAGCAAAATTCTGCGAGATTTTTGCTGTTTTATTGAAAATAAATTTTATAACCACAACACTGTGGTCAAAGTAGTAGGCATGTGACAAGCTACGAAGATGTAATTTTTTCTTATGCATAACACTGTGGTCAATAGTGTAGGTCCTGAGCCATTTGAATAGTAATATTTTAGATATAAATACTTATATTTTAAATATGTGTTTAGATATATATATCAAAAAATTTGATAGGATATAGGTGTGAAATTTTGTTCATCTTTTTCAATATGAACAAATAATAAAATAATAATTATAAGAATTGTCCCAATCACATATATACTTGAATGGAGCAAATTTAAGGAAATAAACCTTTCATTTTTCTTCTGAAATGGTCGAATGAACTATTTGACATAATAAAAATGGCATTCTAAATATTTTGCTCTCAAGTACCTATTTGAATTGCCAATCAAATGAAATATCCCAAATGTTTTCAAATCGTTGAAACAAAAAAGAACACTAAATATTAGAATTTAATTAAAGTCACATCAAAATATCAAAATATAAAAACTAGCATACAGAGTTAATAAAACTTAAACAGATACTCATTAAAAAATATAGCCTTACAAATAATTAAGTTTTCTGACTTTGTGGTATGTGATGGCATCTCCAATGGCAAAAAATTGAAAGTCAAGAAATACTTGGCTGTCGTTTATACGGAACAGGAAGAAACATAAACGAGTATGATTTCTCATTTTTATTCTTTTCAAATGTATAACATCCCTTTCACACATGTTTTGACAATGGCTAGCACGTGAAATGAAATTGTTACGTTCTGGAAACATGGCACATCAACATTATTAGTGTAGTTCATGATTAAAAAGAAAAAAAAGAAAATCCTCACAATATTTCGAAGTAATTTTCAGTGCAATATAGATGATACAAAAAATTCCGACTAGATCACTTGGCATATCAAAATTTTGATAGAGGATTACAAGATATTAGTACAACACAAAAGTTAAGAGTCCATTTGATTGAGGTCTTTATTTTTCAATTTTATGATTTTGAGGACAATAAAACAATCTAGGACAAGGGGGCGAAAAAACGTGTTTGGTAGTATGTTTTCATCATGTAGATTTCAAGTTTCAACCCAACCATGTTTAAGGCACCAAAAATAAACTTCGAAAACTATTTTCAATTCTTTAATTATTGATCCCAAAACAAGCCAGTACCTAATTATTTTATGTGGGGAAATAGTTCTTTTTCAATTTGGCACTATGTTTGGAAAATTAGAATAGCCAATAGACGTTACTAAAAGGAGAAATATAAGAGCTGAACAAGTGATACCTGATATCTCGAAATTCTATATAATTAAAAAGAATAATCTCATTTAAACTTATTTATATAAAATTATGGATTTTTAAAGTTTAAGGGGGTGTTTGGCATTTACATTCATTTTAAACTAAATTGTACTTTTTTCATCATATTTTTTTGTCTTTTCTGAAAAAGTTTTTTGTCTTTTCTGAAAAAGTCAACAAAAATTACTATTCAAACTTAAAAATCTCAACTCAACTCAAACTAAACTTGTGCACCAAACAGGCCCTAAGTTATAAAATTATATAATAATTATAAATAGTAAAAACGATGCTGATTTTTCAGGGAAAAAAAAAACAAAAATTGAATTATAATTTTTGGATACAAACCGTAGATCTAAACTCAAGCTAAATTTGGCTTGCTCCCTCACAAAACACAAAGATACAAGCAAGTACTATATTTAACCACAAATTAGCAAATCCAATCACATGGGTATGACTCATAAGTCAAGACAGAAGTGGATCACATAATCTTTTGACCACTAAAATTAGTTGACTCTCTGATTAATTGAATAGTCAGTAAATAGTATATTATCATCGTTTGGTACATTCTTAATAAGATTCCTCCTTGTGACGGAAATGAGGTACAAAGTGGATGCCACACACCGTTTGATCACTTTCATACGGCTGGCATTTTACAATTACGACTAAACAAAATGTTAAACACGGAACAATTAATCAACAACAATAATAACAAATGAAGAAAAAAAAGGACCAGCCCAAAGAAAACGTAAACAAAAAGGGCGAGTCTTTTGAGGGTCCTTCCTTCCTAGTTATGGCTTGCCTTGTAAGTCTGGTTTCTAACTGCTCTGTCTTGTGATTAATCTTGGAAATGGAATGAAAGTTGACTCACTGACCCTGACAAATTTGTCTGACTTTGACTTTAAAGACACCTCCTTGTATTTTCTATTGTTAGATTAAACCTTCATTTAGTTTGTTAATTAAAAATAAAAATTTTAAATTAAAATTGATTGATTTTTTTTTAAATTAATTATAAATTTTTTTATTTTTTTTATAAATAAAAATAAAAATTAAGTTGAAAATTTTAAATTTTAATTAAAACATCAAACAATTATAAATTTTTTACAGTCTGATTATAAACTGAAACAATTTTATATCACGTGTTGTAAAATTTTACCATAGACATATATAAATCAATATGTTAAAAAATTAACTTTATAAATCAATAAGTCCTGTTATAGAAGCTCACTCCCACCCTAATGCCCACAAGTTCATTATCTCGAATTCGAAATAATTGTAGCTGCTCAGCTCATGAAAATTGCCTCTGAAAAATACAAGATAATTAACTTGATGGAATATTCTTGAGATTCAACATAATGGAAACATGAAATATGTGTCACTGCCTTATTATTATTATTATTTTAGTTAATACTACATTACAAAACGCATCATAATTTGAAGCATTCATTATATTAACCGAAAAAAAAAAAAAACTAACCGTTCGCATCGCATTGATGTAATGCTGTTTTCAAAACCTTTTGGAGACAAAATTGTATAATAAAAAGGTACAAAAGAAATTTGCCATGTCTCCTTTTATGATGATGTGGTGAATGATTTTTGGCTGTGGAATGGAGGTAGTCTTCTCCCATATTCATAATTTTGGGAATAATTAAATGTGAAGATGAAGTATAAGTATTATTTGCCCCTTTTGTTTATGGTATAGCCGTATAGGCAGAGCTAAAAGTTTTTTTTTTTTTTTTTTTTAACTCTTTTATTCAAGTTATTACAAACTTTTACAATTCCAGGACATGCAATTGCCAGCTGGAAATGATAGGATGTTGGGAAAGCATATTGAAAACTCAAATCCCTACAAAAAATAAGAAAAATTAATTACAATCATAATTAATAATAGAGGACTTTTACAATGCGGTCATTTGTTTTTACTCATCCATTGGGTCAAATTTTTTTGACTGTTCAATTGGTTTTGAACGGTTGAGATCGAAAAAATATATCAAAAAATAATAAAACTTATTTTTTAACAAAACTTTTCAAAAAAAAAACTTCATTCCTTCCGGCGACCCTTCCTCCCACCGGCAGCCCCTATTCCCACTAGCAACTCCATCCACGACCACCCATCACCTTTCCTTTCCTCTGCCGACGGCACCCACAAGCCCATCAACCACATCAAGACGTGAGCTCGCCAGCCTCACGATTGGGTTCGCCCCCCCGCCCCCCGCCTCCCGGGGACTGGGTTCGGCCCCTCCCCCCTACACTCCGATCTGAATCTGGTCACCCCCCCGCCGCGCTTAGCCGTCCCATCCCCCCAACCCCAACTCCGATCTGGGTCTAGTCCACACCACCCCCCCCCCCCCCCCCACACACACACACACACACACACACACAAACTCCGATCTGGTCAGGTTTCCCACTCATGTGTAAGTGTTTTATTTTTGATTTGGTGTTTTTTTTTTTTTTTTTTTTAATCAACACCGTCCAAACATGATCAAAGGGCTGAAAAATTTGACCCCATGGGGTAAAAACAAATGACCTCATTGTAGAATTATCCTTAATATTAGTGACTTTGTGTATGTATTATATATATTTTTGAGACTTAGTACTACCTTTTTTTTTTTAAATATGTGTTGTTAACATAATAATATCTTTAATATTGACGGTAAAAATTTGAAATTAGGTTTGACATTTTTTTTATATGAAAAATGTCATAAATTACCCTTAAATTTTGTCACTAGTATCAATATGTCGCATGAATTATGAAATTCACTTGTTGTACCTCCTGAACTTTAACATGTGTGTCAAGTTGCATCATCTGTTAGTTTCTGTTAGTTTTTCCATTATCTTAATGTCAAAATGCTCCATAAACTTTGTTTTTATATCAAAATGCTCCCTGATCTTTAATATTTGTATGAAACTGTCCCATTTATCTTATTTAATTATCTAATATTGTATAATTACCTAATAATTATTAACTTTTTAGAATAGATAAATGAGTAATTGGCCTAAACAGTCCCTGAATTCTTACGAATGTGACGGTTTGATCCCTATTTTTTTAATTTTGGCCAAGATAATCCTAAACTTTCTAAATATTGGCAACCTTATGCTTCATTTGGGAACGCCTTTGGAAACTATGTTTCTAAAAGTTATTTTGTTATTTTCCTCCAATTTTACTATTCACTTTTCCAAATATTTTTAAAAAACTCAAATTTTAAAAGTCCATAGCTTTATCATTTTAAGTAGAAATGAAATGATTTTTTTTTTTCAAATTGCATAGAATTTCGAGAGGAATGAAACAAAATCTATATTGCTAATTTTTTTCTAAACACATTTTTATTTTTTATATTTTTTTCACTTTAAATAGTTTATTTTCACCAAATGCACATTTACAAAGCTCAAACCATCTACAATCTCTAAAACACCGTCTCCAAATGTGTCCCCAAACGGAGCCTTGGTCCTTTCCATTAAGTTTCTAATGATAGAGGTCATGTGCAGTGCATGTGATCCAATTTAAAATGGTATTTTAGTAATATAAAAGTAAATTTAATTTTAAGAAAAATTAAAAAACCTTAGATTTCTTTTTTCTCCTCTCTCTATTTTCTCTTTCTTCATTTCCTCTGCCTTAGTTTCTCTCCTATTTCTCCCTCTCTCTCTCTCTCTCAGATTTCTCCTTTAAGTGGTCACTGTGAGTGGCCTCAGCAAGGGCATCATCGCCAACAACATCGGTGTCGTCCTCAAGACATGTGGAAACGGAGATAGTGGGTCTGGGGGCGGATCTTGAGTTCGTTTGGGGGGGGCTGGGTTCGGCGAACGGAGAAGAAAGGGGTTGGCATGAGTTCGGCGGTGGAAGGTTACGTTCGGCGACTGGCAGGGGCCCCCTTTGAGCTTTAGTTTGTTTGCTTTCGAGGGGGGGGGGGGTTTCTCCGCTCTTTCTCTTCATCGCCTGAGATCGATGACAAAAAGGCGTCTGAGATCGCCGGGGGCCTCTCAGTCATCTGAGATCTGTGACTGGGGGGGGGGGGGCTGGGTTTCTTAGCTTTCTCTCTCTTCTTTTTTTTTTTTAAATGTTGTTTTTAATAATTTTTTTTTTAAATGTTATTGATGTGAGGTGTTGTAAGGGTATTTTTATCTTTTGATTGTTAATTGAGATCACATGAGGGGTCATGTGACCTCTTCCATTAGAAAATTAACAGTTTTAGACAGAAAGGACTGAAATTGTCAACATTTAAAGAGTTTAGGGTTATCTCGATCAAAATTAAAAAAATAGGGACCAAAACATCAATTTCGGAAGAATTCAGGGACTATTGAGACAAATTACTCTAGATAAAAAAAAATATTTTTTATTATAATAAAGTGATGATATGCATCATTTTTAGCGGTTTTTTTTTTATTGTACTTATTTTAATTCAAGTTTATTTGGGTTATGAGTTTGTTTATGTGTGACCATAGTTGGTAATTGTATAACGTTAGATAAATAAAATTAGATAGATGAGGTAGTTTGACAAAAATATTAAAGATCATGGGTACTTTGACATAAATATTAAAGATCAGAGTACATTTTGACACATATACAAAAATCAGGTGGCATTTTGATACAAAATCAAAAGATCAGGAGGTATTTTGACATTAAAGATAACGAAAAAACTAACAAAAACTAACGTATGGGGTAAAATGACACACTTGTTAAAGTTTAAGGGGACACAACAAGCACTTTTCAAAGTTCAGGGAATAACTTGACATTAGTAATAAAGTTTAGGGAGAATTGTTGATAATTTTCCTGTTTTATATAAACAAAATAATGTGAATTTTGAAATTAATGTATTATATTTTGAAACCCACGAGCTTTTTCTAATTTGTGTTGTTAAACATTAATAATTCCTATTATTGACGCGAAAAAAACATAAAAATTAGGTTTGATTTTTTTTTTTAATAAATAAACGAATTAAATGTGAACTTTCGAAATGTTATTTATGACCTATAAATAAGATTGTGACTTTTTTTTTTTTTTTTTTTGGCTTGAACTTATGAGATTGTGACGTCCTTGCTTTAAGTTGGCTGAAATGCCTGACAATTTAGGTGTGTGTCTGTCTATTTTGCTATCTGTGAAAGGACATTGTACCCGATTACGGCCAATTGCACAATTGGACCTCTTAATTATCCATGCACTCCATGGACATCTCAAATATTTATGTCCATTTTTCCAAAAAAGAAAAGGGGAAAAAAAAAAAAAAATTACTTTTGAGAAAACGTGTATCAAATCTAGAGAAGAAAAAATAGCCCATTAAAAAAATTAGTGAAATTAAGAAATTAATGTTCTTTAATTATGGTACCCTATTTTGTTATGAATAATTATGGTACCCTATATATAGCCTCTTAAATTCTCTTCCACCATAACTAACTAAAGTAAATTGATTTAAAATAATAAACGTGGCTTCTCTCTCGACCAATAAATCTGTTGTCACTTTATCTAAACTGGTTTTAATCAATTCCTCGACATTCAACGTGCCAACTAGTGCACATTTAAAGAATTTATCGCTTTACTTTTCCTATTTTAAAAAAAAGCATTAACTGGTTCAATACAATCTAGCAAAATACATGGTTAATTTCTTTCCTTCCTTTTTTGGCTTAATTAGTGAATTTTTTTTTTTTTGCTAAATAAATAAGTTTGTGAAGTCATTTTTATCAATATAATATGAGATTTGATTGCGGGACATGGCACATATGGATAACCAATATGTGCTATCTAGTTAGATGTGTCGGCCAACAACTTTTTATCCTTTTTTTCTTGTCATTTTTGTCGAGATGAGAAGATTGTGAACGAAATATTACTCCACCAAGACAGTTGTAAACTATTATCAAGTCAAATCAGCTGTTTTAAGTTATTAATCCCACCCAACTTACATCTAACTTGATTAATACATTTCATAAAATATATACTCCTCGTGCTTCTAGACTTCTTTGTTCACTCGATGTTGAAGCCAAAAAAAAAAAAAAAAAAAAACAGGAAGAAAAAGAGTAAGAATAAGAAAAACCTTTTTATAAATTAAAAATGAAGTGTTGATGGCTCTTTTTTTTAAACTGTATTTTATTATTGATAGATATTTTTGTTTTATCTATTGAATTAATTATTTTAACGGTATGCTCTTTGAGTGATTATGTTAAATAATTCCAAAGGGACACGCATAGCTGCTTCCTGTTTTACAACAATTTTTTTTTGGAAATAAAAGGTCTGCTTTATTAAACTGCAATAGAATCTACAGAGACAGCTCTAGCTATGCAATTTGGAGTTTCAACAATCCAAATTGCTAGTTTACGAAAATTAAAAGCAAAACGAGAAAGTAAATGAGCAACATTATTAGCAGACCGCTTAATATGTGAGACACTAAGGATAGTGCAAAGTGGATAGAAGCTAAGCATTCAGCTGTATAGGCCCCAAAAGTGCCCCTTATAGTTGTGGCAAAAGCAGCACAACATTTCCCAGTGTGATACCGATCACCTCCGCCAACCCAAAGACAGCCTGCATCAACATTAAGTTTCAGGCAGCCCTGTACAGGGAATTGCCAAGTTTCAGCTCCTTCCGCTCCCGTTTCATAATAAGGTAAAATTACAGTTTTTATCATAAAATTTTCCTTTTGTAAAAGTTACCTATTTGCTTGTAAATTCATAAATACCATTATGTCACGAGATAAAATTATAAATTCTTAATTTGTCACAAAAATATTTTCATTCTAAAATTATCTTAAAAGAATATCACAAGTTAAAAGGTTAGGATTTGCCATCTGTAGGTAAAAGAGTTTAAAATTTAAACCAAAACGGCAAAATTAAAATTAAAAAAAAAAAAAAAACACGTATACCACAACTTCTATATATTACTAATCCATGAGTGACGCATCAATAAAAATGAAGAATAAATGATCCCACTTATTCTCTTTTTTTTTTTTTTTTAATGTATTAAAATATATCCTAGCGTAATAACAAAAAACCTATTTTTCTCTCTTTTCTTGCTCTTATTGGAGTTCCTAAGCTGTCGAAAATTAGTAGCAGCTTGATCTCGTCAAATTTTTGTTTAATTTAGTGCCATTTTAAAAGATTAATTTAATATATTATGAAATTTTTTAACTTGGAGATGCGTTACTATTTTTGTACGATTCTTTTGCTTTCATGATTGCGTATATGGTGCCTATTTTAATGGCTCATGTAGATCTATACAACTAGCTCAATAGTTGATTATGATACCAGCTGTTGAAGTATAGAATGAACCTTTAATTCATATGGAATTTCATACACACCGTAACCAACAAACAGTGAGTTTTATTATTATTATTTTTTTCCATACTGTATATATATAGGTTTTTATAGGAAATGTTTTTCAATCGAAGAATTAATTTTTAAATGATAATCATTTATGAATATTCATCTTAAAAATTAGTAGTATATAATATTATTACAATTATAGATAGCAGATCATTATATATTTGATTATTTATCTAGAGTTTACAATTTGCATAAATATGAAAAGAATGTCGACCGCAACTAAAAAGATGATTGGGTCAATATGTAAGCGAATGATATCGAAGTACCCTTTACAACAAGAGGTCTGTTTTTCAAACCGAAAGTTCCACACGCTGTTGGGTCGACAGGTACAACTAATTAAAATCATTAGAACGACTCTTTTTTAAGCACTAGAATCTCCTACCCAGATTTCAGCCTTTTCATATCGTGACTGAGACGTGTTTTTACTTTTTCTTACTTATTATTATTCCTATTGGTCTTTTATATCTATATATAATTATATATATATATATATATTATATTATATAAGTGGGCTCTTTACGATGGGTCACTGATATTTTACATAACTAAGGTAAATATTCATATAACAATCTGCAAAAAGATCTTGTGATGTGATCAGAAGATCATAATTGAAATTTAAATTTTGTCACTTTGCTAAATACTTTTCTTTTTTAGTTGAGGGAAACAAAGAGGGATTTCTAATTTTCTATCATAAGATAGAAGATGTGAAAAAAATACATTGTGGAAACAATTTTGTTTTTCAATACTCTTCAAGTTTTTTTGTGTGTACAACTTATATATGTTTATTAATAGATATCGGTAATTACATACCTCACTTAATCATAGGATGCAGATTTCGAATTCCACTACCAAATCCAGGGTCCTCAATAAAGTAGCTTGTAATTAGGTTGTAATGTATAGCTATTAGTGTAAGAGTGTTTTTGTCCATCTATTAGCTCAAGTGTTTCAAGTAATAAATAAACAACATTTTTTAAGAGCGCGAAGTTAATGAGTAGAATTTTGTTTATTATCCTTTATAATAGCTTTTAATTGCATAAATTTGGTGAAAAAAATAGTGGCACTTAATCAATTCAATGTAGCCAAAGTAACACAAGGTTGAAATTTAGAGACTATATGCAATGCACAAAACCATATTATGGTCAATTCGTTATGTCACTTGGCACCTCAAGAATGAAAAATATCCTATAATTTCGTCCATAACGAAGTCAAAAAATAAAGGGTGACATCTCATGCGTGCCGTACATGCAAAGCATGCATGGGCTGCACGCTGAGATCTGGTTTAGATGCTTCACACTAAGCACAAATCTTCTTCACATGCTCTACTTTTTATGACCTCTTTATATTTCGTCGATAGAATATAAGATAAAATGATACATTATTAATATATCTCTATTTTTTAACAGTTAAATTTATATCAGAACTATTTATTTTACATATATATATTTATTTTGATATGATTTTAACTAGATTTAATAATATAAAATACGCGTTAACGATATTAGATGGTATCGTAGAATCACCTGTCTTTTCTTTTCTTTTTTCTTTTTTTTTCCTCCTGTCATCTTCGTTCTTCCCTCCACAGATACACCAAAAAGAAAAAAGAAAAAAAATAGAAAAAGGGATTCAAATATTCGAATTTGACCATTCAGAAATCCCTATTTTCTTCCCTCAATTCACTGCAAGAGACACGAAGGACCTAAACCTTTACCCACAAGGACAGAAAAACACAGATTTTGTAGGCTGCCAAAAAAATCCAAGTGGGCAACTACTTTCCCCTGTACACTTCCACCTATATTGGTCAAGAAACAGTGCCCCTTGCTTGTGAAGTATCAAAGGGTATTTTGACCCTTTCCCCAAAAGGTTCTGCCCCACTTCATGATATATAGAATTACGAATGATTATCTAGGGAGATTTCTTTTTTCCTAAGAAAAATATCCTCAATTTTGGTCATTTTCTCATCTTGTCCATGGATAGTTTACAAATTTGATCTTTTCCTCGGGAGAGTAGATAGATAGATATATGTTGATCTAGTAACGAATACTAACTAAACTAAAACGTAAAGACGTCATTTTGGTTAATGTTTGTTGCCAGCTCAACATTTCGGTCCACTTTTTATCAAATTTGTAAAATTTTAGAAGCTCGGGACGACATTGATCGCCACATATTAAATTTCTGCGGACATGGTAAAGAGGTAACCAAAGTTTGGAAAATTAAGAAAAGAAAAGAAAAGAAAAGAAGAGGGACTTACCCTTGTTGCCAAATTGCATGGCACCACATGATCTATAATATGAAATGGCAATCCTTTATTGGGACAGTAAGGGGGGGTCCATAAAAGGGTGGTCGGACATAACCTTTTGGGGAAGGTTAAAATTGTGATAAACCTAATAAAAATGTTGCTAACTCGTAATTACCAAGATTAACAACTGCCGTGTCAGAAAACATCATTATTTCAAAAGGCAATGAAGAGGAGTGGGCATTGGCAGTTAGTTTGGCCAACCGGCATTGTTAGTTTGTTACTGAATTTAGTAGCTGCGCACATGATTTCTTTATTTTTATTGTTCACATGCAACATGTGAAAGTCTGCAGTGTCTGTCTCTGCTACAACTCCTACTCCCGTTAATCAGAAGCATTCTTATTAATTTTACTTATTAATTTTTTATATTTGAATATATATATATATATATATATATATAAGCATTAATCGCAAGCATCGTTTTTTTTTTTTTTTAATAATTATTTTTATTTTTTAATAAACTTTCTAAAGTGGGTTGGGTCAATAATGGGGTTCCATGTTCTTTACCTAATTTGGGCTCTGTTTCAGTCCACACTGGAGTTAGCTCATGCCTTATGGCAAATTTACAATGGAAGAAGACTTGAATGACAGAAATTTAATGTTCCTTGACATTAAATTACATATGACATAAAAATAAAAATAAAATTTATGTCACGCTGATTAAGAAGAGAAATGTGTGTCATATTGGTCAATGGATGAAAAAAAAAGGTGACTATTTGAGTAATTTTGTTTTTTTTTTTTTCCTTTTACACAACAGTGTTGCATTATTAGTATGAGTAAATTTATGTGTAGAGTTAATTTCAAATTTAGCACTGAGGAATATGTACGTTGTCTTGTTTTACTTTAAAAGTTTTAAAATATCCATTATTCGCATATGAACGGCTATATTATTGGTCCTTTTGTGAAGGAAAACATTAAAAGAGTGACAGAAATGAAGTATGGGCAAAAGATAATTTAGTAAAATGAATATTGAGTGGTTAATTGGGGTGGGTGTATTGAACTGGATTTATAGTACTTAATTTATCCAATATATAAAAACCATAATTTTAAATAAGTTAAATAACATTGATCATGTTAAATTTATAAAAACCCATCAACCACCCAACATTTATTTTATCAAATTATCCTCTACACACCCATCATTGAGTTTCACATGTTTTATTCTGTCATTTTTTAACATTTCTGGTACAGATTGATTAATAATAAAAACATTTGATAAACTCGAACACTAATAATGTGACATTTTAAATTATAAAGGACAAAATAAGATAAGTGTATATTTTTTGGATCTATATATATTTTAATCCAACCCGCAATACTCCAATTACTTATCTAGTAAAATATGTGAATGACTTCAGAAAGCACATATATAATCACTTGATCTTGAAAATAACTATATAATAAGTGATTAAAGACATTTAGGTAAACTTTTTTTTTTTTTTTGACATTTAGGTATCTCAATGCCATGGAAAAAAAAGAAAAAAGAGAAAACATATAGAAACAATTTCAGTTTTTCGGGGGCTCATCTTCATGGGCCAACAGCCCAACTCTTTGGCCAGGCAGGCCTAGGCCGTCACTGAGTTGTCTACTTGGGTCAAGCCTGGAACACTAGCAACCGATTAAAACGAAGTCGTTTCTCTTGCAGAAAGAAAAACGACATCATTTCTGTCCTATCTGTTTACATATCCAAAACGAAACGAAACGAAACCCAGAGAGAGAGAGAGAGAGAGAGAGAGAGAGTGAGTTCGGAGCTTTTCGTTTTCCCCCAAAAATGGCGACCGGAAATACCACTCTTCTCTCCAAACTTCCCAAAACGACAGCACTCTCTCAACCCAATTGCAGAACAAAACCCGAAACCCCCATACCCACAAGTTTACAGAGCCCATGGCTGGGCACGAACTGTCTTTCGCTTCGGTCAACGATTCTCAGACCTCGCCAGAAGAAAGTCCGTCTCGTCGCTGCCACTGTCTCTTTCAGCCTCCCAGTAACGTAAGTTTGCTCGCTAATATTTCTGTCGTTTGAAAATAAAAAAAGTAAACGAAATTTGCCCATTTTAGGTGAGGCACGGTTTTTGTTTCGGATGCTTCTGATTTGGCACTTTGCAGAAAACCAGAGACGGGTTCTTCTACTGACAAAGTACCCAAGTGAGTTCTTTTTTGGGTTAAAAATTTTGTTTGGTTTCTGGGTTTTGTTGGGATTGAACTGTTATATCAATATGTGTGTGTGTGTGTCTCTGTGTGTGTGTGTGTGTGTGTGTGTGTGTGTGTGTGTGTGTGTGTGTGTGAGCAGGTGGTCATGGAGGGCAATAAAGTCATTTGCGATGGCTGAATTGGAAGCTAGGAAGCTCAAGTACCCAACTACCGGGACTGAAGCCCTTCTCATGGGGATCCTCATTGAGGGTAAGCAAGTATTTGGTTAAACATTTTTTTTAAAAATAAAAAAAATGTTATATGTACTACATCCTTTTTTTTTTTTTTTGGCTGGAAATTACATTTTTTATACAAGTATTGTAATCTTACTGAATTTATGAGAAAACTTCTAGCCATTTCAAACTCCTTTAGAGCTGCTGTATAAAGTCTAGAAGAAATTAAGTAAAAAATTATCACTTTTTACTAAGGTTTAGCTCAGAGTTCACAAAGTAGTTGATGGTGAATCTGGCTAGTCTATGCTAAAAGAAAATTTTACATTTAAAAAAAAAAATATCGGTACACAATTCTAGCTGCATCTGTTATAAGCGATATTTCATATTCATGCAGCTTGTGATCGTTAGTGGAAAAGAGGTCTAGGTTAAAACGTTAGTCATTCAATTTAGTTTTTAAAATCTTTTAATTCTCAATGTTGAGACTGCAATGCCTTATTTGGTAGGAATGAAATTAGAAGAAGGATTGGTGTGGGTTTAGTAAACGGGTTGTAGGACTTGCGATTATTTGGTAGGACGGATTAGAGGAGGGGGGGTTTAGGTGAGGAACTCAAAATCATCTTTCGGGCCATAAATTTGATCCCTGTAAAGCTGGGAAAGATTGGAGGTAGGATCCCATACCAGACACAATAAAAGAAAAATCTTGCTCGTCTTCTACATTTTCTTCTCCTAGGTTTAATACCTCTACATCCTTCCAAATGCAACCTAAAGGTTTCTGCAAGGGAATAGAGAAAAGTCAGTTATCTGTGTTCTAAGTTGAAAACTACAACTACCAAATTCTTGACTTGGAGTTTTCTTGTAATGCAAGACTTAGATGATATGCATGGTCTAAAGCTTTCATTTTGCTATCTGTCTCCAATGTGTCTTTGTTCTGTGATTAGTGAGAAGTTCACATGCCACATTATCGTTGGAGCAGCGAGATATTGTCGATTGAGTCTGTACTATTTTATCGACATACTGAAAGCTTTCATTTTGGACTTCAGGGACTAGTCTGGCTGCAAAGTTTTTGCGAGCAAATGGAATGACACTTTTAAAGGTGCGAGAAGAGGCTATTAAGTTACTTGGTAAGGCGGACATGTACTTTTTCAGTCCCGAGCATCCTCCGCTCACCGTAGATGCTCAAAGAGTGCTTGATTGGGCTGTTGATAAAAAGATTAAATGTGGTGAGTTTCACTTGTTTTCTTTTTAGCAGTTTTGGTTGGCTTGAATTCCTACATGCAAAAAGTTTACACGTCCATATTGAACCTAAGTTCTTTCCTTTATGGGTTCTGTATACTTTTCTATTACTAGTTTATATATACAGGTTTAATATATTGAAAGGTTGCCTACGCTGACATGATCTCAGAACTACCCGAACTTTTTCATGTTTGTTAAGATTTTTTCGTTTCTGAAAGAGCAAAATTAACATTGCTTGGTAATTGTTAATATCGTGCCACTTTTTGATCTTGACTTCAATTTCATACCGTCTGACATCAATCTCATTCGTGGCATTGCTGGATTTGGCAGCATCGCACGTTTTCATCTTTTCTTTGGCATATTTCCTAGCATGTTCTGCTGTATTCTAAAATCCTTTCTTGTTGATTTGATGATTGTTAATTCCAGGTAATAGCGGAGAAATTACAACTTCTTATCTGCTTCTTGGCATTTGGTCAGAAGTCGATTCCCCCGGTCACAAAATAATGGCTACGCTAGGATTCAGTGATGAGAAAGCCAAAGAGCTGGAGTCTTTAAGTTCTGAACCCGGATTCGATGATGATTAATGCTGAGATGTTATTTTCTAGATGTTATTTTCTTGGTTGAAGACGGATCCAATGATGTTTTGCTGAGATTTGAATTTCGTGTAAAGGTTATTAATTTAAGCAAACCATGAAGTCTCTTTCTGAAATTCCACCAAACTGGTCCAAATTCTTCATGTGATTATGCTTTTTTGTTATTTTTTTTGTTAACTCTCCATTTAATTTCAATGGTAAAATTTATTTACCTTTAAAATACAAGCTTGTCTGCAGACATGCTTATATTGGCTCTACATTGGCTTCTTTCTTGTCGGTAATTTTCTGACGCATTCAAAGTTGCGTACAAAAACAATAATTCATAAAGAAAAATTCTCTTCTAAATATAGGGGACCAAAAACTCATTGCTTTATTCCAATGTAGTTACAGGGGAAGCTGCTTAACATTGTGTGTTTTGTTTTGAACAGCATTAGAAATTTTTTTTTTTGAACATATATTCTAATGGAGGATTCCACAATAAGGTATTCACCACATCAATGCGAATTTAACGGAACTGAATAGAAATCTCACAGTAACGTTGGGGTGTTTTTTCACACCCAATCGAAGAATTCTCTTATTCTCATACTTGGCCATTATCAGTTGTCTCAGAAGCTTTGCCATTCCCATCGTCACTCACCTCAGAGTTAGACGCATGACAAACGACAACTGAAGCAAGTATCTGTGCGTTGCCAGCTTCTTCATCCCAGTTGATCCTGAAAACAAACACCAACAATAAAACCAGACAGAAAGCAATTCCTATCATGAATCCAATCAGTAGCCCACCAAGCCCCAACGCGACCTTGAAGGCGAAAACCACTCCTAAAGGCAAGGCCAGGAGGTAAAACCCTCCGAGATTTGCATACATAGCTAGCCACGGCCTAGCCGTTCCCCTAACAATTCCTCCACAAACTGTTAACGGGAAATTCATAATCTCCACCAAAGCCATCAACAACATAGTTTTCTTCACTCCTCTTATAATCTCCCTGTCATGGCTGAACAAAGCTCCCCAACTTCCCTTGGCTGCAACTGTCAGCAAGCTGCCAATGAAGCCCGAGATCACGCTCACTGCTAGAGACACATAGGCGGCGTGATGGGCAGGGCCTGATCTGTTTGCACCGAGCTCGTTGGACACGCGGGTTGATGCACAAGTGGAGAGGGAAATCATCACAGAGTAAAGCAGATAATCAAAGTTTAGCACTATGGTAATGACCCCAACTGCTTGTTTCGGGTTCCCAAGCCTTCCTGTTAGAAGGACTAGGATCTCATAACACCACCACTCAAGACAGGTTGTGAGGCAACATGGTCCCGAAAGCTTGAGCAGCTTCTTCCAATCTCCAAATCCTTGGTCGCACCACCCGCCTTCCTTCCACTTCCCTTCCTTTCTGTGTTCCACCACAAACACATATATGGCGAGTAGAATCACGATTATGAGATCGCTGATCCACACGGCCATCGAAACTCCCTCGAGACCCTTGGCTCTGGAGAGAAAGATGTTGATGGGGACATGGAAAGCAAGTGCCAGAGCTGAGCTGAACATGATAGGAACTGTTATGCATTGTGAGCTCAAGTATGCCCAGAGAGGATACAGGAATGAGGTGATTACTAAGTCAGGCAGGAGATAGGAAAGGTACTTTTTCGCGACGGTTGAAATGTCTTCTTGTTGGCCGAAACGGATGAGGACTTTGTCAACATGGAGCCACAAGAAAGAAATAGGAACTGTCACTAGAAGCAACAAAATGGTTACCATGAGAAGTGTCTTGTGGAGGAGCTTGAAGTTTTTAGCTCCATAAGCTTGGCCACATATTGGTTCCATGGCACGACATAGCCCGCTCAAGACGGAGAAGCCCGTGACATTAGCGAAGGTGAAGCCAAGCGCGCCGCCAGCAAGCTGAAGCTCTCCGAGCCGGCCTAGAAAGGCTGTCGTGATGGCTATCTTTACGAACCATGTCAAGTTCATGGCCACCATTGGAAGAGTTATTCCTTGTTGAGTTTTCAGCTCTGATCTCATAAACTTGGCATAATCTGCCGGCCATTTTCGAGTACTAGAGGGTAACTCTTGCAAGTTTGATGTTTCAGGCATGGTTAGTTTCTTTCAAATAAGGACCTTTTTTTTAGGTGAAAGTTGACAAGGGCCTGTTTTTTATGCAAGGTTGATTGGGTATGAGTGCATGGTTCTCGTGACAAGTGAGGATAGTTTTTCTTAGAAGAAGCAAATTGGGAAGGACTTTAACAGTTTTTAACTGTCAATTGAGAGAGAGAGAGTGGTAGTGGTGGATGTATGGTGCGTGATGAGAGTGAGGAAGCCATTGAGTGCTTTGTGCTCACATATATCACCCATGGAATCACTTGAGATTTATGTCCCTTTTTTTTTTTTTTTTTTTTTTTTTTTAAAGAAGAAAAATACCTGTAGTAAAGTAGGTGGAAAAAGAATTTATTGTGCAACAATAAAGAAGAAACTGCTATGTGGCCTCAAATCATTTTCCCAAGTAGATCATGTATTGGAAGAATGGGTCACTAAATTATGTGAGTGGGAAAATCTTCCTAATTAGAGAACTCATACTTTAGTGATGCATACTTTTATAATAATTTTTAGGGCCCTCAACCGTATGATGTAAATCATACGAGCTTATAAAATTGGTGTAATGATTCTATTTAAAGAATCTTTATAGGACATTTAATAAGTTCTCACATTGTATATATAACTGTGATCTATAATTATATAGAGTGTAAGTGATGCAGATACTTATTGTATAAAATTTAGAGAATTGTCACTATGGTATCTTTTAAGGGATGAGATAAGGGGATATTTTTCTTTAACTTCTCGAATTTATTTCCAGCTTCATGCTAAAGAAGAGATGGCCTTATCCATACTAAACTATATTTTTCATATCAGTTTTTGTTTTTTTTTTTTTTTTAAAGTCAACAAAATTTATAACTAATTTTTGAAAAGTCAACTAACTCCAACTTTAAAATTTAATCTTCAACCGGTGAATTAAATGCAAGCTAAGTCATTATCTTAAGGAAATATCTTAGGTTTAATTCTGTGGCAAATTATTTAAAAGGACATATTTGCCACACATTTTTTTTTCAGCTGGCCCAATAAATATTTTGCAAGGTGCTATGTTTATTCTGTTGCATCTCTTTGTACCAAAGTCCACATCTCATCTTTCATGAAATCTTCTATTTTGACAACCTTGAGCTCTCTTTTTCTTCTTGTCACAAGCTAAAACGTTGATAATTTCGGTAAGTTTAGCATAATATAGATTTCACAAGAATATATCAAGTTCCAACAAAAATTAAAGAAGATCTCTAAACCAAAGGAGTCGGTTTATAAGAGATACCAACACAAATATTCTGATATATATGGTTCCAATATTAAAAGCCAATATGCTCTTACAAATAGGAAAAAAATTGAGCAAGTCTTGGTAATATGAATAAGAACTTTCAAAGAAGTGAAAAAGAAGGAAGGAAGATCATGAGCAATAATTCTGTGGTTCTCCATGGCTTTAAAGGCTATAATACATCCAAGATTCTGAGCTATGAGGAAACAATAAAAAGGAGGTTATTTGAAGCTTATTCTTGAAGCTTTTTGTGAAGCTTTTTCTTTCATTTACAAAAGTTAAATATAGATTATGGTGAAGCTTTTTTCTTCCATGCAAAAATTATTTTTTTTATAAATTTCAAAAAAAAAAAAAAAAAAAAAAAAAGAAAAGAAAAGAAAAGAAAAATCAACATATAATATTATCGACGTGCGATGTTTTGTCTAGAAGTTCAATTCCTTCCATCTCCTTCGAATTAGTAAGGTTTGTGTATTTGATGTGCATACATTAGAGAGCTATTGTTTAGAGCATGGGATGATACCTTTTTATTCTACCTATGATCCTAGTAGATTCCAAAAATGACGTCAAATGGAGGCGTATGTGAGGACAATTAATGCTACCGAATGTATTGGAAAACATGTGCTTGCACAAAGGAATGCATTGGAAAATTGACTGTATATTTTGCCAAATCATACACCAATTTACTTAGCTTGCGTTTGGTTCGTCAGTTGGAAATAAAATTTTTAAGTTGGATTTGGTTGATTTTTCAAAAACTAGTTTTAATTTTTATTGACTTTTTAGAAAAAGACAAAAATTGAGATGAAAAAGTACAGTTTAGTTAAAATTGAGTTGAAATACCAAACAAAGTATTAATCCTTGTTTTGAACTTACCTCCCGTTTGGTTCACCAATATTCCAAACCCAAATATTTCAACTCATTTTTGGCATTTTCTGGAAAATCAACAAGTTTATAACTGATTTTTAAAATCAAACAACTATAATTCAAAAATTTCAACTCAAATCTGCATGCTCAACTTCTTTCACAGACGAAGATATCAAAGAGATGAACTTACAGAATGCATTTATTTCAATATCTCCCTTTCTATACAAAACTTAATCATCATGTATCTTTAGTCATTTTCATCTTTTTCTAAAATTAAAGGCAAAGCAACTTGAAAAAACGAAGATAAAGCAGCTTAAGCGAGAAAGCCTAAGCCTGAAGCAAAAAATAAATCTAAAAGTCATAGTTCTGTCTTGGCAATATAACTGGGGTAGAACCAAAGCTTAAAAAACAAAGTGACACTCTTGGATTTTTCCACTTTATAAAAGAAGTGAATAATGCATATAGCAAAAGTACCAGAAAAAAGTACAGCGTCAATCATGGACATGGACCAACATATATAACACCATTATTTGTTTCTCTTTTTCATTGACAGGGATTTCATATAGATCTATTTTATTTATTATAATTTTGAGAACACACTTAGCTTTCCAACTTGTTCCCCATTTATTTTAATATAAAGATTGCACATTTGACTTAGCTCTAAAATCTAATCAGCATTGTTGTCCATTTCATTTATTTCTTTCTTGTAGGGCACTAATTAAATCATCTTTTTTTTTTCTTTGGGTGTGTAATTCACTAATTTAGACTTTGGCATAATTTTGTGCATTTAAGGCACGAAACCATAGGGGCAGATTAACTAGTTATAATTCTTTGTAGGTGGGCATCTATCTTACGATATTGATTCTGATGGAAAATATGTATAGTTTCTTGGAGGATATATGAACCTCTATGAGATTCTATAGAGCTCCCTTTATTCAAGAAGATGTAGGGGGTTGATGGATAAGAATAAAAGAAAAGAAGACATATATCTTCTAGACTAGGAATTATAATTTTCGACCAAAGAATTTCATGGTATATATTCTATTGTTTATATCAAGTATTTTAATTGTAACTTTCTCAGGAATATAGTATATATGTACCATGATTCAAAGGGAGAAAAAAGGATTTAAGAATGTAGGTAAAAAAAAAAAAAAAAAAAAACTTTAGTAGAAGCATATAACCAAGATAGATGCCTAATTAAGATGGGAATAATTTTTTGTTATCTTGGTTTTATAACAACTTATGATCTTATATATATATATATATATATATGTATTAAAATTTTTGAGACCTTTGCTCACTTAAACTAAGTGTGAATTACGTTCGTAATTTTAAATAAATTAATTGTATTGCGATGAACTTATTGTAAAAATAAGTGATCAAACGGACCAATTGTTCATCCATTTATGCATGATTCTTTATTTATTATTATTATTATTTTTTTATGACATGCAATCTTTGTCCAATCAGACAATGGACATATATATCACAAAAAGTAGAGGAGGCAAGTCTATCTTTTCTGGAAAAGAATTAAAGATAGAGGCACCTGGACTTCCCACTTTCTAGTGAGCACCTTCATTTTTTATTTTTTATTTTTTATTTTTTATTTTTTGGGTGGGGTTGAAAATGGCACTTGGTGATAAGATTGGGGAGGTGAAAGAGAGAAAATCCACTTTTGTAGAGTTAATCTTTCATCAAATTAGTTAACCTTCAACTAAGCCCTTCTCTCTCTCTCTCTCTCTCTCTCTCTCTCAATCGCATCGTGCCAAATATTTCGATAAATATTACCTAATATAATTAAAACCATTATTAAAATAAAGAATAAGGGATAAATCTTGAATATTCTCACTTAACTCTTGTCCTTGTATCAAAATGTTACCCAAGATTTAGAAAGTGACATGCACCTCACTCTCTATATATTATTTCAAAATTGTTTAAAGAATTCTCTCTCTATAATAATATGCCCCATCTCTTATATATGAGCAAAAGTGTGCGTAGATAATAATGATTAAGGACTTTGATTATCACACAAAATAATTATTAAGGACTTTTACATCTCTTAAAAAATGATTAAGGACTTCGTTTAAAAAAAAAAAAAAAAAAAAAAGGATTCACCGCTGGCCACTTATTAGGACAAGATAAAATCCCCCATGATTAAGGAAATGGTCAAATTAATTAATTTAAAATATTCCAAGTGGCTTATTTGTGAATTATTCCACACAGCTCTGGCACGTTTCTTCTACCATTGGACTGATTTTTAGTCATGAAAACTGATCAGTGATCTTACGACGTGCAAAATTGGAGGGCGTAGTGATTGGTGATTACACAACAATATCAGCTTCATCTACCACACATTCACTCACATGCTTTAGTTTGGCAAAGTACAGACTTGAAACAGATTACTTACATATATATATATATATACATATATTCACAGGCTATATAACTAAGGAAAAACATAGCACCCAAAGCCATCATAATATTCTTATTCCAAGTACTCTTATATATATATTTACACACATATATATATATATATATATATGTATGTATATATTGTGTGTGTGTGTGTGAGTGTTGTCCCTACAAGTACCAACTTATGATTCCACCTTCCAATCTTATTATTCTCGCCTACCTCAATTTGGTCGTTTTATCAAGATGGATAGACAGCAATAAAGCCAGACTTTTATTTAATTAGGATACCAAATTCTTTTCAAAAATTAAGAAATAAGCATAGCAGGTTTAAAGTTCAATAAAAGCACACATGTAAAAAATCGAATCTCAACAAGGATAAAAAAAGAAGAAACATAAATTTTTAAGTCTCATTTTCAAAAACCAATTGTCAGTTAGGGTACTCTTCATGAAGTGGCTCCGCCACTAGTAATAGATCATAATAAAATGATAACCATAAAGCTCCTGTTTGGTGGAAGCATGAAATAGGAGTGATAATATATGGTGATAGGATTAGTGAAAGAATTTATAAATTGATTTATTTAGGAAGAAGGATATATAAGAGGATAAATATAACAGGATGAGGGATTCATAATTTATATACTTAATTTTCCTTTGATGTTGATCGTGCTATTGAAGTTTGGGGACTTCACAAATTTCTGGCCAAAAGAAATATTTATGTATGGGTACTTTTTTTTTTTTTTATCAAAAATAAAAATTTTCTTGTTTGAAATAAGAAAGTCATTTCAATTTGAGAATAATATAACATTTGGATGTGTAAAAATTTTTTTTTCTTAAAAACAAAAAGAATTTAGAATGAAAAGAAATGATGTTCGGAATAGTGCATTGGGTGAAGATTTTAAAACGATTCAAAAAAGATACTGGATAAAATAAATTTAAAAATAAAATAGTTTTTATTTTTTAAAATGAGAAAAATTAATTAAAAAAAAAACTCTTTTTACTATTTTTTTTCTTCCTTTTGAAAATAATTATGCGAAACAAACAGTGAATAGGATTAGATTCTCATTTCAAAATGATTTTTTTTTTTAAATTTTAAGACGGTATGTGAAATGGGCTTATTATTATCATTTTTTTAATATACGAAGAGCATGGATGCGTATAGGTGGACAAACACAAATAACACAAATAACACAAATCTGAAGAGGTGATATTGAAATGATGAGCTTAATGAGTGCGCCCCCCCCCTCCCTTTTTTTTTTAATTTTTTGTTTTGTTTCTGATCTTGACAAGGATATGTGTGGGGTCCATCAGACCACCAAATTGCTTGTACTGAAAATCTGAAAAAAAAAAAGCAGTGAATGTTTAGGACTGCATTATGAAAGGAGTTGATAAGGACATATAATTGATTGGCTTGTTGATTTTTTCTATTTATGTATTTATTTATTTTTTGCAGAGCCTATAGGGCTAGCAAATTAGATTTTCCACTGTTGTTCATGTCTTGATTTACAAAAAGAACTATCACTCCGAGATATGTAATTTGTTGAACACTAAGGTGAGAAATCGCAGTATCCAAGTGACAGCCAATGACTAGTAATGACGCAAGTCTAGCTATAACATATATATATATATATATATTTATATTTATATATATACATATTAGTTAAAACACACATTCCATACATGTGAAATAGTGTATAAAGAATTTAGAAAGAAAACAAATATAAAAAAATAGCACATAACGATATAATAGAAAAAAAGACCAAAACTTTTTTATAAAACTTTAAAAAAAAAAAAAAACCTCAAAATTATGTTTCACGAAACTTCAAAAAATCATAGACGAAATCCTTATTAATCAGGTTAAAAATTATGAGGAAACTGATGGAATTTCAAAAAAACTCTTAAGAAGCTTATTCTCATGTTTAATATTGAATGATGAATATATATGGATGACTGTTAAAAACTTTTTATCATAGTCCTAGGGACTTCTTATAGTGGGATCAGAGGCGTACCTCTTTGCTTTGTCCATATAATGAAATTTTGTGCTTTGTGACCAACAGACTGGCTCTTATAAATACATACGTATTTAATATGTTATAAAATTCTTATTTATAAACATATATAAATTATGTTCACTCGAGAGTTTATCAGAACAATGTAATCAATTAATAAAACAGCGTAACTTTGAAATAAAACAAAAAATTAGCTATTTTTGTCCAATAATAATCGTCACAAAATACTTTATAGAATTGATATTTTGTTTGATCAATAAAGCAATCGTGGATATGCATCGATACGTTAATCTTTAGTTATTGAAGCCCATTAATCTTTAAAAGCAAGCAAAATTTTTTATAAAAGTTAAGAAGAGTGTAGAAGGATAAAGTGGAGAAAATGAAAAGAAAAGAAACAAATGACTGCTAGATTTAAAGAAAATGAGAAACGATAATATAATTTATATGTAAAAACATGAACAACACTGAAAGAGAATATTGTTAAAAAAAAAAAAAAAAAAAAAAAAAAAAACTCCCTTAGTGTCCTGTTGGTTTAAAATCCCGTATTTTTCTCCTTTAATGATCGAAAAACAAAAAGCATCTTTAATGTTATAAAAACAATTCAAAAGTTAAAAAAAAAAAAAAAAAAACTTTTGTTAAGTATTCTCTTAATAAAATTTATGTGAATATTTTTTGAAACTCAAGAAATTCCTAAAAAAAATAATTATAAAACTCAAATATTAGAAGAGGCAAATTAGAGAGAAAAACGTATGAGAAAATTGTATTTGAGAGAATTGCAATAAAAGCTTTTTAGAGGTGTATTTAAGAAGGTTTTAAATAGAGATGCAATTAAGAAAAAATATTTAAATTGAGAATGAATTATTGTGAGAAAAATATGTTAATTAATACATATTTGAGAAAATTGCTTTAATTAAAATAAATTAAAAGGTTAAAAAAAATCAGAGATAAGAGTTTAAGGGGTAAAAAGGGGTAAAGTCAAGTCCAAAGGAGGTGGGAAGCAGAGAGCAAACGAGAAAACAAATTGGAAAAGAAAAAGAAAAAAAAAAAAAAAAAAAAAAAAAAAAAAAAAAAAAACTAAACAATAAACTACAATTCGTGGCTGCTGGGATTCGAGTCCCACGTCTCCCAAACAAGTGCAAAAAACGACGCCAAAAGAAAAAAAAAAAAAGAGCAAAAGGACAAAATAGAAAGACCAAAAAGTATGAATATGGCGAGTAGAATCACTGCGGGAAAAAGGCTTCCTTAAGTCTGTGTTCCATTAGAAACACATATATGGCGAGTAGATTCGCGATCATGAGATCGTCGATCCACACCGCCATCGAAACGCCCTTCGAGACCCTTGGCTCGGGAGAGAAAGATGTTGATAGGGACATGGAAAGCAAGTGCAAGAGCTGAGCTGAACATGATAGGAAATGTTAGTTATGCATTGTGAGCTCAAGTATATATGCCCAGAGAGGATACAGGAATGAGGTGATTACTTAGTCAGGCAGGAGATAGGAAAGAAACTTTTTCGCGACGGTTGAAATGTCTTCTTGTTGGCCGAAACGGATGAGGACTTTGTCAACATGGAGCCACAAGAAAGAAATAGGAACTGTCACTAGCAGCAACAAAATGGTTACCATGAGAAGTGTCTTGTGGAGGAGCTTGAAGTTTTTAGCTCCATAAGCTTGGCCACATATTGGTTCCATGGCACCACATAGCCCGCTCAAGACGGAGAAGCCCGTGACATTAGCGAAGGTGAAGCCAAGCGCGCCGCCAGCAAGCTGAAGCTCTCCGAGCCGGCCTAGAAAGGCTGTCGTGATGGCTATCTTTACGAACCATGTCAAGTTCATGGCCACCATTGGAAGAGTTATTCCTTGTTGAGTTTTCAGCTCTGATTTCACAAACTTGGCATAATTTGCCGGCCTTTTTCGAGTACTAGAGGATGTTGTGCTTTGGTTCTCTTGCAAGTTTGATGTTTCAGGCATTGTGGGTTTCTTTCAAATGCGGACCCCTTTTTTTTATATATATATTTTTATAATAACAATAATGTGAAAGGGAAAAAGGACTGTTTTTTACGGAAGGTTGATTGGGTATTATGAGTGCATGGATCTCGTGACTAGTACCGAGAATAGTTGTTCTTAGAAGAAGCAATTTTGGGAAGAACTTGACAATTTTTAGAGTAGTGGTGGATTTATAGTGCGTGATGAGAGTGACAAATTAAGCCATTGAT
This sequence comes from Ficus carica, assembly GCA_009761775.1. Classification (NCBI taxonomy): domain Eukaryota; kingdom Viridiplantae; phylum Streptophyta; class Magnoliopsida; order Rosales; family Moraceae; genus Ficus; species Ficus carica. Next base: position 1,706,950 of record CM019750.1, read on the forward strand.
TGCTTATAAGTGCTCACAAATATTACCCTTGAAATCACTTGAGATTTTTTGCAACAACAATAAGAAATTACATTGTCCTATGTATAACTAATTAAGTTCTCCAGTTTCAACCAAAAAATAAATTAATAAATAAATTCTCAAGTACGTACAACTATGTTAGAAGCATGGACCACTAATCTATGGGAGTGAATAAATTTTCCTACTCCGTAGAACTTAAACTTTAGTGATGCATAACTTTATGAGAATTTGCAGGGCAGAAATCATATATATGATATAAATCATACGGCTTTATGAAATAAATGTAACGATTTTATTTTGAGAATCTTTTTACTGTATGTAATCAGAAATCTTATTTAAATCGCATAGTTTCAATCAATATTATATAGTGTATGTGAAATGGATGTTACAGTAAAAGGGAAAAAAAAAACCTAAATTTCAACTAATTAAGCCGTCTTTCAAGGGGATGGGAAACTGAGGGGTTTTAGAGGTATTTTGCTTTTAACTTCCTAGAATTTATTTCTAGCTCTCCATGCTAAAGAAAAGAAGGCCATATCCTTAACCTGCCTATAGCTGTGCCTATCACTTAATAATTAATTAAGTCAATAAGCAAGCTAGTTTTAACTTTTTAATGGCTAATTAATTTCCTGTGACTATGATAAATTGTTTAAGGGAATCTTTGCCAAGCTTTTTTTTTTTTTTTTTTTTTTTTCCAGCTGGCCCAACAATTATTTTGTCACCTGCTATGCTTATTCTGTTGCATGTCTAGATATGTACAAAAGTTAATAATTTGGTATTTCATGAAATCTTCTGTTTTGACAACCTTGAGCTCTCCTTTTCTTCTTGTAATCACAAACAAAAAGGCTGATATATATATTTTTTTATAAGTTTAGCATAATATAGATTTCATAAGAATCAAGTTCCACAAAAAAAAAATATATATATATATATTTATTTATATAGAAGATCTCTAAACAAATGAAGTCCGTTTATAAGTGATACCAACACAGATATTCTGATCATAAATTAAGCCAATATGCTCTTACAAAGAGGAAAAAAATTTAGCAAGTCTTAGTACTATGGATAAAAAACTTTTGAAGAAAGTGAAAAGAAGAAAGGAAGATCATGAGCAATAATTCTGTGGTTCTCCGTGGCCTTTAAGGCAATAAATTCATCCTAGATTTTGAGCTACATATATAGGGAAATAAAAATAAAAAGGAGGCTATTTAAAGGGCTCCCCCGTCTTAAAGCTCTAATTTCTTTCATTTTCCAAAGTCAATTTACATTATTCACGGAGCTTTTTTCTTTCCTGAAAAATATATATATATTTTTTATAAATATCAAAAAAGAAAAATCAGTAAATGATATTGCCTACTTGCTGTTAGATTTGTCTCGCTAATTTTATTTAGACATTCAATTCCTTCTACGTAGGCCTCCTTTGAAATAATAAGGATGACACCTTCATGAATTATTGACGAGAGGATGAGATGGTTCATTTTTATTCTATTTGCGATCTTAATAGATTCTAAAAATGTCACTGTGTGAAAACACGTGCTTATACAAAGGAATGCAGTGGAAAATTGTCCATATTTTGCCAGATCACACACCAATTTTTCTTAATTATTTGTACTTAATTTTTCTCTCACACACTAAGATATCAAAGAGATGGACTCATAGAATGAATTTACAATCAATCTCCTTTTCTATAAATAAGGCAAAGCAACTTCTCTTGGCAATATAATTGGGGTAAAATCAAAGGTTGAAAAACAAAGTGACACATTTAAAATTTTCCACTTTATAAAAGAAGTGAATAATGCAAAACAAAAAAACCAGAAAAAAGTAGAGTATCAATCATGGACGTAGACCAACATATATATATATATATATATATAGCACCATTATTAATTGTTTCTCTCCCTTTATTGTTCTTCTTTTGTTGAAAGGGATTTCATATATATCTTCCTTATTATTAATTTTAGAGCACTTAGCTTTCCAACTTGTTCCCCACTTATCTTATTTGAAGACTAAACATTGCCTTAACTCTAAAATCTAATCAGCATTGCTGTCCATTTCATGTATTTCTTTCTTTTAGGGTACTATATATATCATCTTTTATTTTATTTTATTTATTTTATTTTTTTGGCTAAATTAGCAACCCATAATTTGGCTCAATTTTTCACAAGTTTAGACTTTGGCTCAATTTTTTGCATTTACGGCACGAGACCACAACCTTTAAAACTATTTATTGTTGGTGGGCATCTATTTAATTTACATTAATTTTGATTGAAAATATTAGTTACCAGAAAGATATTGAAGCTCGATGAGACTCTCAGAGCTCCCTTGTTAAAGATGATGCAGGTTTGATGGATAGGAATAAAAGAAAAAGAAGACATAAATCTTCTAAACTAGGAATTATTATTTCCGACTAAAAAATTAAATATTTCAGTATATATTCAATTATTTGAATCAAATATATTAATTGTAAGTTCCATATATGAATATTATATATATATATGTGTGTGTGTGTGTGTGTGTGTGTGTGTGTACTATGATTCAAAGGGAAAGAAAAATAGTAAAGAATGTTGGGCGAAGATATTGCAACTTTAGTAGAAGCATAACCATATTGATGCCTAATTAATATGATAATAGTCTATTGTTATATTGGTTTTACAACAACTTATGGTCTTTCTCCGCTAAGTTGACGTAGTGCCGATTACAATAAAGTTATTATTATTATTATTTTTTTTGGTAATAAACAAAAAGAGAAGATTAATTGAGATCAGAATCAATTAGGACATTTAAATTAGCATGACTCCTTTTAATTGTTTTATTGTAAACTTACTGTAAAAATTAGTGAAACGGACCAATTATTCATTGATTTATGCATGAATTTTTTTTAACATGTAATCTTTGTCCATGGACAAGCACCTTTTTTATTATTTATTTATTTATTTATTATTATTATTTTTTTGGACTTGGTGATAGTTGGGGAGGTGAAAGATTGACAGGAGAAGATTCACTTTTACGTAGCTAATCTTTCATGAAATTAGTTAATTAATTAATTAGCTTCAACTAAGGACTTAATTATGAAAAAAATAATGATAAAGGAATTCATTAAAAAAACAATTGGATTCAGTACCGCTGGCCACTTCTTAGGATCACAAGATAAAATCCCCCGTGATTAAGAAATGGTCAAATTAATTAATTTAAAATATTCCAAGTGGCTTATTTGTGAATTATTCGATACAGCTCTGGCACGTTTCTTCTACCATTGGACTGATTTTGAGGCATGAAAACTCTTACGACCAGCAAAATTGGAGTTTGTAGTGATTGGTAAATACACAACAATATCAGCTCCAGCTTTCACTCACATGCTTTAGTTTAGCAAAGTACAGACATGAAACGGAATACTTACCCCATGTTTAATTAATTGTCCAAACGAAATCCTCATTATATATATACGGATACATACAGTCCACATAGCAAGATGAGATAGGCTACATAATAAAGGAAAAACATAGCACCTGAAGTCATCATAGGCTATATATATAAGTATATGTATGTTTGTGTGAGTGCTATCCGTACAGATAGCGGAATTTTTTTTTTAATTCAAAAAGTATTTAAACTCTACATCTTAAGATGAAGTTAGGTATGCAATTATTATTAGACTATATGTACAACTATGTCAACCTTCTATTTCAATAAGGTATTAAACTATTCATTTTTGAATTATAGAATTAAAAAAAAAAATTGTAAAGAGTTTAGTGAAAAAATACATGTAAAAACTCAATCTCAATTAACTCAAGAACTAGAAAATTATGAATTTTATAAAACTTATTCAAAGACAAACAGAAAATATGGAGCTCCTTAAGTGGCTCTACTTGCAATAGATTACAACAAAATGAAAACCCAATGAGTTTGTTTGGTGGGAGCGAAAAAAATAGGAGTGAGAGTGATGGAAAGATTAGTGAAAGAATTTTAGAATCTGATTTGTTAAGGATAAAGGGAAAATATAGACTAGATGAGGGATTCCAATTTATCTTATTAATTTTCTAATGGTGTCATAGTACTTTATTAACAATGATTACAATTAAAGGAAACCAAACTAAATAAGCAAAAAAATGGTAATTTTACTAGTATTTTCTTCTCCGTTTCCCTAGTTCTCTACAAGAAAAAGTTTTTTTTGTTTTTTTTGTTTTTTTTCATACCACATATTGTTCCTTAGGGGTGACAAGAATAATTTAGTAATAATTTCAATTCTATTTTCACTATAAGATGTATATTTCAAATCCCCCATGCTCATAATTTTTTTTAATCATTCCTTAGTATCTCTATACCAAATAAGAAAAGTGACTTTTGTTTATTTCAATTCTTTCATACCAAATAATATGTAAGAAAAATGACTTCTCTCCTCTCCCTTCTCATTTTTCTCGTTTTTGTAGTATACCTACCTTTCTTATTTAGTTTTTTAATTTTAATCAAGAGCTCTTGGATTTTAGGGACATCACAAGTTCGTATTTTTTTTTTTTTTAAAGAAAAAAAGAAAAAGTGGTGTCCTTATGCCTTCCATCCTATTGGTTATTGCGTTAACTCACTGGATGCATTAATGGGTCGTAAATAATCTGATTATTAGGTCTTCAATTGCTATTAGACCACCCCAAACTTCAAAAGCAAATATGATAGAAGCAAATATAATAAATAAAATATTCTTACCATCATGCCTCCGTCACCAGTGGTAGGGACATCCAAATCTGTAGCCAAAGGAATATTTAGTTTGTTATTGTGGAAGAGCATGTTCGTTACTTGGACAATAAATCATGGATGCCATAGGTGGACAAACATATATGTGAAGAGGTGATATAAATGATGGGTTTAATGAGTGCAATTTTTTTTTTTTAAATTTTTTTTGATTCTGACCAAAAGATCACCAAATTGTTTGTACTTAAAATCTGATAAAGAGCAGTGACTGTTTATGACTGCATGATGAATGGATTTGATTAGGACATATATTTGATTGTCTAATTGATTTTTTTTGTTTTTTTTTTTTGTTTTGTTTTTTGCAGTGTTTATAGGGCTAGAGTGAATTCGATTTTCCACTATCGTTCATGTTTTGGTCGTCTACAAAAACTAAATGATTCTGCGATGGTGAGAAACCTCAGTATCTAAGCGACAGCACAATGAATTACTGACCCAAGTCTAGCTATAATGTATATATATGTGTGTGTATATGTATATGTGGATGATTATTATAAACTTTCTATCATAGTCCTAGTATATTCTTATATAGTGGGATCAGAGGTGTACCTCTTTGCTTTGTCCATTTAATGAAATTTTATGCTTTGTGGCCAACTGATTGGCTCAACATACATTGATGATTCAATAAAAAATATTTGACATGTGCCGCATGTCTAATACGACGCTTTAATCAATGGAAAATGTTGTGAATTTGAATATGGGCCAATCGATTTTTTTCTCTCCTGGAATTATAGGGTTACGATAGGGAATGAGAAACCTAGTTAATCTTAGTGACGGTTTAACTTCTCGCATGATATACATCTCAAATGAATTATTCATATATACCTTAATCACCGCAGTAATCTCAGTTTTATTCACGACTTCTTGCATAAAAGATGAGTAAACTTACCATCCTGTCTAAGTTCTCGATGGCCATTTCAATCAACTCAGACTCTAGTACCGACTATAATTAAAATGATTAATGCAATATACAGCTTCGTCCCAATGCAAAGGTTCCGCCACATGACAAAAATTTTTGCCCCTAATGGGGCTCGACTTATGTTAACCCTGGGACATGTTAGTGATCAAGAAGAGGCAATGGTAGAAAAACAACACTACTTAGCTTTCAATAACAGATTTTACTACTTTCAAAAAAAAAAAAAAAAAACAAAACAAAAAAAGAAACAAAAAACAAAAACAGATTTTATAGATTTTATTGTCACACCCAATCCATTTCTTCATAAAAAGAAGACACCAAATGCATGCCATTTTTGAGGGAGACAAACTTAGAGGTGGCTTTAATAACATGCATGACTTCCTACAAAGGACAGCAGCCCTAAATACTGTATTAAATGCCTAATTTTAGTCTAAAAGGATGTGATGATTACATGATAATATGGTGCACAATTATTTTCTAGGGAGATAGTGCTTAATTATTATCTTTTAACATCATAATGCTAACAATGGAATCATGTAAATCCAAGTTAGGCTAATGTGATGTCTTTGTCTAATAGTGTAAATTGAATTAATATAACTTCCATTTTAATTATTGCAATATTAGAAAAAGGGCATGATCTTCTAATCCGAGCACCGAGGGAAAAGGCTTTCTTAAGTATTGAGATCTGACTCAGCACACTCCATATATGATTGCTAAAACCAAAATGTGCAAATAAGATTGAAGGGTAAGAGTAAAGTGCGAGTAAACATTGTAGCCTTTCCACGAAAATTCTTTGGTAGGTACCCAAAAAAAAAAAAAAAAAGAAAAAAAGAAAAGAAAGCTTTTTAGACTATTAGATAAACGTTAAGTTTTGTTATAAATTACTGTACTTTTTAGTTTCGATATAATGTGATATGATATTATTTCACGAATTTAGAATCGTGCATAGTTGATAGGGTATTTTTTTAGTCCTACCACATTAGAACCTTTAATAATTTACACAAATGATGACCAAATTGAGGACTTGTTTTTTCAAATCTTTCTAAAATAGAAAAACTTAAAAGAAAATAACTCATTTATCGAGTAGATAAATGGACTTACTAAGTAGGATTTACCAGCTAAATTAGCCATTTAATGAAGGAAAATTAAAAGAAAATGGGGTGATTGTAGGATTTCCCCTAAAAACCGACATCTCTGAATTATTATTCCAGCTTTAATAAATTTTGTTTTTTTCTTCGATTGGATAAATATAGAGGGTAAAAAAGATCCAAGTAAAAAGATAAAAACATAGACATGCTAATTTGATAGGCTGTTTCCACAATCTTCTCGTGTGCAACTGTTCTTCAAATGTAAGTAGTCTATAGGCCTTATGGACCGTGGCCTCGATTTTAGTCCCTTTTCCTGAGCTTAGACAAAGGTTTGGGCTTTTTGGCCCACTTATAAAGCAAAGTGGATTGGGCTTTGGCAATTTACGGGCCTATGTTATGACCAGTCCAGTAGAAGCTGTAGTCGACTCGAGCTAATATCTGTGATGAACTGAAGATACAACATTTGAAATATATCAAAGTTGAAAGTTAAAAGGAAAGATTTAGAGATGGCATTACTACAAATAGCAAGGGGAAAAAAAAATGAATTGCAAAGTGCAAATGATCACAATTTTTTTTTTTTTTTGGGGTTAATTTGATTTATCAGGACTAATCCTCAATGCATGTTAATAATAATATGATAAAGAGAGAGAGAGAGAGACTGCGTGATCTCAATTAATCAAAATGTAAGTTTAAAATTTTAATATATGTGTATAAATATATTTATTAAAAGAACACCAATCTGTTTATAAACTTTTTCTTGGAAAAGTAACAATTTGTGCAAACATGCATAGTATGCTGAATTTAATATAACTGATAAAGCGGATAATATTATTTAGTGCAGTGAATCTGTCCACTAATTGTTATATGCTACTGCCATTTAATTACTTAATAACTCCAACAACGGCATAGCAGATAGAGCCTAATTTATCCACACAGACACAATATCCCAAAAATACGTTACAACCATACAGAAATAAAATATATGCTTTGCTTCATGTACAAACACAAATATATATATATATATACATAAATTAAAAGTTGTCAAGTGGCTATGTGTGTGTATATATATGTATCTGTATATATATATATATATATATATATTCTCGAAAATAAAACATCAAAAGAATTCGCACTTTTAGATGTGAGATTCATATAGAAGTTTAAAAGTTAAGAAACTATTAAGCATTGAGCGTTGTCTCAAAGTTATCAGTTCGTGTTACCGTATATGAGTGAAGACATCAACTTGAATAAAGAATTAAGAAACAAAGCAATCTTTAACGTAAGAGATATTAATAATTTCACAAAATGTTTAGTTTATTATATATTAATATCAATATTTACATCTATTATGAGAGATTACTATCACATCTCAACGAAGTTTGGTATAGAAACCTCATATATAATCCCATATAAAATCCTTTATTCAATATTATTATTAAAAGAATATTAAAAAGGACAAGTAATATTGTTTAAAGAAAACTAAACCAACCCAAAGGACAACAATTGAAGAACATGACATCATAATATACTAAAATTAATCACTAAATAATACTATATCTATGTATATTATACATACATATATATATATATTTATATGTCCAATCTTTGTCTATATGGACGTATTTTACAAAAATTAAAAATAAAATAAAATAAAAAAAGATTGCCAATTTAATATTTTTATCACTTCAATTGGAACTGAATTCTAGGATCAGCTTAATTATTTATTTGATGGAAAAGCTTTCAGGATCAGTACTCTATTATAAACTTAGAGCTCTTTCCTTTAATTGACACTGCATGCATGTATACGTATAGAAAATAACTATGTTGGGATGATTTAGCAAAATAGTAACTATTGGGAACGTTTCATTAGCTAGGAGCTCAGAGATTTTCTATAATACTAGGTCTACTAACTAATAACCATTTTATATATTCAGATGAAAACCCCAAAAGTATATCTAGAAGTTGGTTTAATTTCTGAATATTTTAACCTTGGATACCAGATAGCAGTAATATCAAAAGATTTGTAATTAAACTATAGGAGATTTAAACCTTCATTAATATACGGACCTAGATTTTAAGGGATCTTCCAACTATGGGTACTTCATTGGTCATGAGTTTCTGGATTTGATATCAAATGTTTATTATACATATAGATCCCTACACAAAGTTTCATTAATTAAGATTCAAACTTTTATATATATATATATATATATATTTTATTGCGGTCTATCCTTTTTCCGTAACATAAAATTCGAAAAGAATGACGTGATATTTATTTAATATAACACTTCTCACTTTAAATATAACACTAATTGTTCAATTGAAATACTTCATTTGTTAAAAAAAAAAAAAAAAAAAAAGCAGAAAAGATCAAAGACAAACTATATATATATATATATATATATATATAATATATCAAGGTCTTTCACGAGGAACCAGCTAGCTAATCCATCTACATAGCTAAAGTATGTGGAAGAACCAATTGCCATAGGTAGAATTTGAAGTTGATAATTACATCATAAACTATGAACATATCAACAAGAATCCAAATTTAAACAACGAAAATTTGATGCAAACCAAATAGGCATAGAATTTGAAGTTGATGATCACACACACACACACACACACACATATATATCATATATCATGAACAGATGAAAAAGATTCCAAATTTAAACAATTTCCATCTTTCACGTGGGTACCTCATTTGTCGCTTTGCTTAATCTCCCCAAAAAAAAAAAAAAAAAAAAAAAAAAAAGGAGGGGGTGGGGGGCCTAGATCTGCTGGTCCTCCCTGGTCAAAGAAGAAGGCAAAAATTAGAAAAAGGAGAATTAAGGAGTATACAAACACCAAAAAAGGCTCTTTCAAACCGCAAATATAGGAGCTCATATTGTGAGAAAAGGGTTGCACACAACCCCTGCCAGCAGATTCTAGGCATGGGTGCCTTTCACATGGGAGCTAACTAGGCTTAATTAATTTTTTTTTAATAGATATAATATATATATTTTAATATATTTTCTTGAATATTTTTCTTTGGTCCAGCTCATGAGTATTTTATACATTTATTAGCCCTTCATGGACCTTGCTTAGTAGATATAATTGTTTATGCAAGGGGAGATGGTGATGGCTTTTGATTTGTTTATTTATTGGAAAACAGTAGTAACTTTGATGTTAATAAGATATTATATAATAATTAAAGATTAAAGAATTAATTAGGTCACTCCCGTGTAACAGTTTTTCATCTTTTTCGATCATCATCATCTACTTGTTCCTCAAGTTTAAAGCCTGTCTTTCTTGAAGACCCCCAAAGTCACATTGAAACTCATTGATTGGTTTACAATTAACTACTTTTGATAAATATACACATACATTTAGACAGTTCGTTATTTGATACCCTTTTAAAATGGCACTTATAACATAAAGTCAATTACATGTAATATTAAGTTTATTATCATAAACACATGTTTTTTTTGTCACAAAAAATAATATCATGTTACGTATATAATATGATTACGGGATAGTAAACTATTCGTATATACATAAGTTTTTGGTTTTAGTTCACAACAATTCAAGGTGTAAACTATTCTTGTAAATACATATATACATGGAAAAGAATCATGAAGGGCTTACCTTTAAATTTTATACATAAAAAAACCACAAAAAGTTCAAATAAGATAATCGCATATGCTATAGTTTTTGATTGGTCAATAATTGATAGATTTTATGCTAATTAGTACAGCTTTTAATTTTAAGAACCCGTGAAGAAGTCAACTTTGATAGAACTTTTGATACATGTAAACAATCTTCTAATTGTAGTGAAAGAAGACAAATTTGTATATCAAATATCAAGGACAATGCGCTTGTGACCTTGAAAATTACAAATCAATAAGTTAATGACTTCATCTAATTAGCTAGTTCTCTCCTTAAATTACGAAGATTCTCTATATTTATTTGACACCCTAACCTAGCTCGACAAGTTAGGTTGGAATTAATATATCTCTTTTATTTATTGATTTATTTTCTTGGTTATTATAAGTTTTAAATTACCCCCACATTTCAAACTAAATTCCAGAAAGCGTGTGGCGGCAATAGATACCGTTGGGCATATCGCTGGATGTGAAGCTAAATTTATGTATATAATTCCTGTATTTGGCATTACTATATATATCATCTTCTTCTTCTTCTTCTTCTTACTATATATATATCTTCTTCTTCTTCTTCTTCTAACTGTAATATCGGAATATTTACGGTCAATGAATTCGATATATTTTAACCATTGTTGAGGCCATATTTGGGCTCGACCCTGGCGGCCCGTAGGCTCGGGCGCGGCCTGTGGACCGGTCAACAGGGCTGCAGCCCAAACTCCCCAACCCGTCCCGGGGGGCGTGTGGTGGCGCTTTCCCCCAGAGGTTGTTGATACCAGGGTTTGAACCCTTGATATCCTTTAGGAAGCTAAGGTTCCTACCCATCCGAGCTGCAGCTCGGTTATGTTGAGGCCATATTTGGGCTCGACCCTGGCGGCCCGTAGGCTCGGGCGCGGCCTGTGGACCGGTCAACAGGGCTGCAGCCCAAACTCCCCAACCCGTCCCGGGGGGCGTGTGGTGGCGCTTTCCCCCAGAGGTTGTTGATACCAGGGTTTGAACCCTTGATATCCTTTAGGAAGCTAAGGTTCCTACCCATCCGAGCTGCAGCTTGGATGGGTAGGAACCTTAGCCCCGAGCTGCAGCTTGGATGGGTAGGAACCTTAGCTTCCTAAAGGATATCAAGGGTTCAAACCCTGGTATCAACAACCTCTGGGGGAAAGCGCCACCACACGCCCCCCGGGACGGGTTGGGGAGTTTGGGCTGCAGCCCTGTTGACCGGTCCACAGGCCGCGCCCGAGCCTACGGGCCGCCAGGGTCGAGCCCAAATATGGCCTCAACATAAAAGAGCTCTTTTATGTTGAGGCCATATTTGGGCTCGACCCTGGCGGCCCGTAGGCTCGGGCGCGGCCTGTGGACCGGTCAACAGGGCTGCAGCCCAAACTCCCCAACCCGTCCCGGGGGGCGTGTGGTGGCGCTTTCCCCCAGAGGTTGTTGATACCAAAGGAAGGCGCGGACGCTCGAACCCTTGATATCCTTTAGGAAGCCGTAGCTCCTACCCATCCAAGCTGCAGCTCAGATGGGTAGGAGCTACGGCTTCCTAAAGGATATCAAGGGTTCGAGCGTCCGCGCCTTCCTTTGGTATCAACAACCTCTGGGGGAAAGCGCCACCACACGCCCCCCGGGACGGGTTGGGGAGTTTGGGCTGCAGCCCTGTTGACCGGTCCACAGGCCGCGCCCGAGCCTACGGGCCGCCAGGGTCGAGCCCAAATATGGCCTCAACATAAAAGAGCTCTTTTATGTTGAGGCCATATTTGGGCTCGACCCTGGCGGCCCGTAGGCTCGGGCGCGGCCTGTGGACCGGTCAACAGGGCTGCAGCCCAAACTCCCCAACCCGTCCCGGGGGGCGTGTGGTGGCGCTTTCCCCCAGAGGTTGTTGATACCAGGGTTTGAACCCTTGATATCCTTTAGGAAGCTAAGGTTCCTACCCATCCAAGCTGCAGCTCGGTTATGTTGAGGCCATATTTGGGCTCGACCCTGGCGGCCCGTAGGCTCGGGCGCGGCCTGTGGACCGGTCAACAGGGCTGCAGCCCAAACTCCCCAACCCGTCCCGGGGGGCGTGTGGTGGCGCTTTCCCCCAGAGGTTGTTGATACCAGGGTTTGAACCCTTGATATCCTTTAGGAAGCTAAGGTTCCTACCCATCCGAGCTGCAGCTTGGATGGGTAGGAACCTTAGCTTCCTAAAGGATATCAAGGGTTCAAACCCTGGTATCAACAACCTCTGGGGGAAAGCGCCACCACACGCCCCCCGGGACGGGTTGGGGAGTTTGGGCTGCAGCCCTGTTGACCGGTCCACAGGCCGCGCCCGAGCCTACGGGCCGCCAGGGTCGAGCCCAAATATGGCCTCAACATAAAAGATGCAGCTCGGATGGGTAGGAACCTTAGCTTCCTAAAGGATATCAAGGGTTCAAACCCTGGTATCAACAACCTCTGGGGGAAAGCGCCACCACACGCCCCCCGGGACGGGTTGGGGAGTTTGGGCTGCAGCCCTGTTGACCGGTCCACAGGCCGCGCCCGAGCCTACGGGCCGCCAGGGTCGAGCCCAAATATGGCCTCAACAACCATTATGTAGTTTTAACTATTATATTTTTACTAAATTTCGCTACATCTTTATTTTTTTTAAAATTTTAATATTATTGTGATGTGTCTAATATTCACAAATTTACAGAACTTATTAATGAATCTCTTACCACATAAAAGTTGGAAGGACTTTTTTTTTTTTCCCCCTAATCATATAGGAGGATCTCTACTGTTTTAATATTCTAATCTATTAATGTCCACTCTACTGTTTTAATATTCTAATCTATTAATGTCCACTGAAAAATAATTTATAACATGTAATATAAAACTGCTCCAATCACAGCTATCAGGCTTTAAAACTTTAATCTATAAACTAAAATAATAGTTCCTATCAATAGTGCAAAATAAAAGGTACTATCATATAATTTTTTTTCCCGCTAGTTATTGATGAAAGAAATAGTGTGAACGTTGCAATATAGAGATTGCGAATGATGCAATTGAGGTATATGATTAAATTAACAACAAAAATTTGATGAATAAATTGAAGTGGTAATATGACTGGGCTGTGTGGTCGGTCTTTGAATGTGGCCAGTGGTTATGTTGCAGGGTCAGCTATCTACATTTGTTTCTATATATATTTATTACATATATAGATAATATTTCTGTACGACTGTATATTTTTTAATTAACTATACTGTTGTTATTTGTCTTTTCTGCGATGAATTAAGAAAACAAAAATAGCCATGAATTTTCAAACAATTAAATAAAAAAGAAACTGCTAGCTCAATCCAATGAGAGAGAGATGAATGTGACATGATGTTAAAGAGTCCGTGCGTTGAAGTTCTCTCTTACTTGCCTTTAGTTTCGGGCAAAAAAAAAAAAAAAGGCCAAAATTTTAAAAAATAAATTTACTGTTTTCTCGAGATATTGATATATATGTTAGAAAATGTTGGTATAAATATACATCCAAAATAATTCTAAAAAAATATACATTAAAAAATATATAAATAAACACAACGCATACTCCTATTTTGTTTTAAATTATAAAGATAGAAGGAAAATTTTGTTGTCTTCTTTCTAATCACATTCACATGTACCCCACATGACTTCTTAATTAATGAAATAGTGCTTAGGACCGTTACTCACTCATTATTATTAATATGGTAGCCCTAATAATAATATAATTAATTAAGTCAATATAGATGGAATCAACCATTTTTGTCGTCTTCTCTGTGGATTTGCTTGTTATGTTAATCATGAATGTCAGTTTGCAATAGGTGGTCAACTAATTGAGAGAAACTCGACAACATCGCTAAACGACAACAAGCGTGAAAGCATATTTAATCCTTATTAATTTCCATATTTATATAAGCATATGTTTGGCTGGAAGTGGATTAATAATGACCAATAAAATTGTTATATATAATACCAATTCTCAACCTTAAACTCATTAACAACTTAAATTTCCACACAATAGAACTATGTCATTTCCTATACGTGTAGCAATTGAGGTACTTGATAAATATCATAATTTTCTAAAATTATATTTATTAGTAGAATTGTTATGACGCCATTAAAGCCCATCTTAGATTACTAGAAAAGTATAGCTAGACAAACCTATATAATTCATAGTAAATGAAGTATAATTTTAGCAGTGTGTATATATAATAATGGCATAGCCAATTTCTTATTTCAGTAGAAGCGAGTATTAAAAGGTTAAATTTTTAAAGGGATTTTTGTAGGAATAATTAGTTTTTAATAGGACAAAATAAGAAAGATATAAAGTTTTTAAAGATAAAATAAAAAAATAAAAAATAAAAAAATTTAATGGGACAGAAGCCCCCTATTCAATTATAGATGGCTCCGCCTTTGTATATAATGCATTTACAATCAATATTATGTGGATGTCAACTTGTTGAGATGTATTAATTTTTTTTTTATATTAGCGGTTCTTTCCCGTCATTCATGAAAAAAAAAAGATATCATTTTGTGATATGGGTGGTCCTAAATGAAGAATCTTTATACAAGTAGCTAGTTAGAAATTAAGGAAAAGAAATTGAATGGGAAGTCGCTTGATCCGCATGGAGATGGAGATGATCAAGAGAAAGTGAACAGCTTTTTTTTTTTTTTTTTTTCCCCCTGAAAAAAGGTTATGTGGGAGAGTTTGAGGATAAGATTAAATGTGTGTGTGTGTGTGGGGGGGTGTGGGGGCTGGCTAGCAAAGGAGAAGAGAAGAGAGAGACCGACAAAGAGCATCTTATTTTAATTATATATAACCACATATGGGTTTGCGTCCTGCAGGCCGATTTGAGCGCACACACAATAACAACAACACTGCATGCACACACACACACATATATATATATATATATGATCGCATGCGATCATATATATACATATATGTATATATAACTGGAGTAGTAGTAGTAGTAGTCGTCGTTTTGTTTGTACTGTCGAGTGAGTTATGGAGTATTGTTTTTTGTTTTCTATTTTTGTTTTTGTTTTTATTGTTGTTTTAAGAACATGTACATGATATATATATATATATATAACATGAGATTATGTGCAAAAAATGCAGGAGGGGAGTGCAAGAGGGGGGACAAACAGCAAAGTCTCCGGCGCTGGTGCAGTGGAGCTTTGTGGATCTGTCAGCGCCACCCACGCGTCCTCTTTCTCAGCTCTCACTCCCCCTCCCCCCCCCCTCTTAATTATTTCGTAATTTATCTATCTATATCCCTCACTTCCTTCGTGAATAGAAAAAAATTTGGACAAAACAATAGAATTACATTGCAGTTGATGAAATCTATTTTGGACATTTAAAAAAAATGAAAAATCCTAATTAAAAACACAAGATTTTCAAAAAAAAAAAAAAAAAAACGAAATTTACCTTTTTTTAAATAGTTTAAATTATTATTTTCTTGAGAAAAAATTCTAAAAAAAATGGTCTTATTAAGGGTATGTTTATCTTTTTTTTTTTTTTTCCTTTGTTTTTTGTTCACAAAATGTGTGTGAGAGATGAAACTAAACAAAATTTTAAAATTTAAAAGATACTTTTAAATTTTCTAATGATAGAGCAATATTTTGAGAAATAATTAAAACCAAGGGGGTATAGTTATCTAATTAATTCTTAAGATTTTATTTATCGTCAATAATGACAATATGTACCACCAAAACATAGACAACGTCTCACAACCCGATTATGTTATTGTAAGATGAGTACGAACTACAATTAGGATTATGGTATTGCCCTTCTAATTTTTGTTTATGTTTCATATACTAGTTTAATTTCCATGTATATATGCCCACTTTCTGTCTAAAATGGTTGGCAAATGTTTAATGTAATTAGCTAGATTTAATAGTAATTTAATCAATTTGGTACTTTCTTGTCATTTTGCGCCTTACAAGACATAGTTGTTTGGTCTTAAATATTATCTTTTGTGCGTGTGTGTGTATATATATATATGTACATATATGTGATGTGTTGGGTTTCCTCTGTCCTTCACCTTTAGCAGTAGTACTATGATAGGGGAAAAAGTAGGATTTTCCACCGCGTAATCTAGCTATAAACCTAGATTAAGAAAATTTTGCAATACTACTACATGAACATTTTTTTTTATATAAAATAAATAAAAACATTCCTTACTACTAAGGATCAAAAAGAAAAGGAGGGACTTTGCAAGTAACACGCGAAAAAAAGAAGTTATATAATTAGGTAGCTTATAATGAAAAGATTGACTATAGTTAGGTACAGAAATAATTATATGCTTAGAAAAGGAAAGCTAGTTAACCAATATCCCTGTGGCACTAAAAAGCATGCATCTTTTCTTGTATCATCAACACAAGTCTAAACGGCTCGACTAGAGCTTTTCATTTAAGACCGTACAATATTTACCACTTCGTACGCACGGTACTTTTCTTATTTTTCTTTCATCATTTTACCATTATTAACGTATTTTTAACTGCATGCCCGCACACACACACACACACACACATATATATATATCTATATATCTGTACATATATCAGAGAGAACTATATTAATTCTCTTCTTAGACAAATATGTCAGTTGAAATGGTATTTTTACTTCCAATATGAGTGCCATGCAAAAAAAGGTTGTACCAAAATAAATGCGGTTTAGTTTTTATCTTTTACTGTGTGTGTGTGTGTGTGTATGTGTGTGTGTAGAACAAGGGAAGAAAGAAAGTGTGAAACAAAATTAAACTAATCATTGAAAACATTAAGGGAAAGCAACTGATCTCCAATTGCAATCGAAGAAGAGACCAATAAGTTTATTAATTTGAATCGACCAGGGAGGAGCGGGGGAATAGACACGTGGCATGCTTTTAGAGCAAGTGGACCTCAACTACGCATAAGGTTTTAAACTATAGAAGATAAAGAAGAAAATTTAGAGTTTTGTACACCTATAGTGGTGTATGTGGGGTCATATGGAAAGTTGAAGCACACCTTCTCTTTCTCTCTCTCTATACATATACACACACATATATATCTATATAATGTTATTTACATGACAGTCCAAATCGTAAGCACCAGTGAATAAATTTACTTTCATTCAATAAGGTCAATAAATGTAAAATCTCTACATCTTTTTTCGTAGTTATAATTAGTTCATTTTTAAATTTCGATATGGAATATTCTTTTCCACACCCTCAAATTTAGAATCATTCTTATATTATCACTTGAGTTATAAAAACTCTTTTTTTATCACATAATTTTTAACTAGACCCATTCGATCTTTTTGTGTTAGAATTTCCTTTAAAACAAACAAAAAAGAAGGGGTCAAGTACAGTTTTATGATAGTTTTTGTTTGTTTTTAACAAAAATTTTAATAATTAAAGATGTTAAAGTGAGACCAATAAATCTAACTACTTACTAGGTTAATTTAAGCTATTCCTTGAAGAGAACTTTCCTATTTGAGCATGCCAACCGCAAAAAATCGAAATGATTGATCAACATCTCTCCAAAATAACAAAATATTGGAATAAGTATCTAAGGATAAGGAGTGAAAAATGATGGTGTATGAGCAGGAAAACCTTTCCATTACCATTAATTGGTGTAATAATTTAATTATTAATTACGTACCAAACACTATATATTTATTATCTTTATTTCTTATTTTGGTGTATGATCTATCTATGCCATGACGTCCATTATAAGAACCCTTGTACAACTCAAAGTAAAATAGATCCATATAATATACATATTTTAAAATTTGAGATAAAGAACTCGAACTCTGTATATTTAGATATAATCATATATAATATTATCGTTAAATTATGTCTGTAACTGGATTATATAAAAACGAATTAGTTCGATTACTTTTGGGGGTAATTGGTAGTGCATAATTAGGACTTTCGAGGGCTTTTGAATTATTGAGTAAAATAATATTTTCTTAAGCATATTACACACAAAATAATATAATATGTGAGAGAGAGGGAGGGAGGGAGGAAGGTGGGGACCCATCCACCGCCCATAAGCACGCAGTCCTACCGAAACAAAACCCATCCCCGATCTATCTCTCTCTCTATCTATCTATCTTAGCTACTATCATCTCTCTTTCTCAAATCTAACCCTAACCCAACACTAAACAAGCTTATTCTTTCTCTCTCTCTCTCTCTCTCTTCTCTTCTGCTCTTCATCTCTCTCCCCCCCCCCCCCCCCCCCCCCCCCCCCCCAACTCTTCAACAACACACACCCAGATATATAGCTGATATCATGATGCACCAGCTGATCAGCCTCAAGAAGATCATGATCAACTACAATAATCTTATGGCAAATTCAGCTCCGAATTTGGTTGCTTTACAACAAAATCCACTTCTCCTCTGATCTTCCTCTTCCCACCCCCACCAGCTTAGTTATTCTCTAGTTGACTCCTTCTAATTTTCACAAAAAGCCTCAAAAAACAAGAAGAAGAAGAAGAAGAAGAAGAAGGAAAATTAAATTTAAAAAAAAAAAGGAGTACCCTTTTGCTTGTCCTACTTTTTTTGTTTTGAATTTTGAACAAAACCCTTGTAGTTGAAGCACTTGTACTTTTGATTTTCTGGGTTTTTTAAGGAAGTAAACACAAGTAGTACTAGTAGGTTTTGCAATTAATTACGGGAAATTACAGCTATATTTATATAGGGCTTATATATATTATATATAGAGAGAGAGAGAGAAAAGAGAACATGGATGCCCATTCTCTCCCACCTCCTTTCCACACAAGAGATTTTCACTTCCAACAACAACAGCAATTCCACCACCAGAGCTCCGAGGACGACCAAACCGGCACCAGCAACCTCTCCAAGGCCCCGAAGCGAGACCGCAGTGTCGGCGACGACGACAACGACAGCGGGGGCAACAACACCGGCGGAGATCAATCCAATCAAGACCTCGTCATCGGTGGCGGCGGCGATGAGCATGATAAGATGACACGGCGGCCCCGGGGGAGGCCCGCCGGGTCTAAGAATAAGCCGAAGCCGCCGATCATTATCACCCGGGACAGCGCCAACGCCCTCCGAACCCACGTGATGGAGATCGCCGACGGCTGCGACATCATCGAGAGCGTCACCACCTTCGCCCGCCGCCGCCAGCGCGGCGTCTGCATCATGAGCGGCACCGGCACCGTCACCAACGTCACTCTCCGCCAGCCGGCCTCCCCGGGCGCCATCGTAACCCTACACGGCCGCTTCGAGATCCTCTCCCTCGCCGGCTCCTTTCTCCCGCCGCCGGCGCCGCCCGCCGCCACCGGGCTGACGATATACCTAGCCGGAGGGCAAGGGCAGGTCGTCGGCGGGAGCGTAGTGGGGACGCTGATCGCTTCGGGCCCAGTGGTGGTCATGGCGGCGTCGTTTAGCAACGCCGCTTACGAAAGGCTGCCGTTGGAGGAGGACGACCAGCCTCAGCTGCCGTTGCAAGGCGGCAGCAGCGGGGGAGTAGGGTCTCCGGGCGGCGGCGTCGGATCGCATCAGCAGCAGCAGCAGATAATGGCGGCGGCAGCGGCAGCGGAGGCAGCTAATTCGGGTGGTGCGCCACCGCTATTTCACGGGTTGCCGCCGAATCTTTTGAATTCGATCCAAATGCCGTCGGAGGCTTATTGGGCGACTGGTCGGCCTCCGTACTAACGACAGTAATTTCAGTTAAGAGGTTCTTACAATTAGTTCATGATGCAATATGATTATGGAGAACTGATCATGATATATGGATGACAAAATTCTAGCTAGGCTATATATATATATATGTATAATGTATGTATACGTATATATATATATATATATATATATGACTAGGAAGGAATTAGAATTTGGGGTTTGTTGAGAAAGCTTATTTGGTGATGATGAGGTTTATCTTTTTTTTTCCCTTGACATTTATGTATCTGTTTAATTTTCTCCTTCTTCTTCTTCTTCTTTGTTTTTTTGTTTTCGTTTTTCGCATTTTGGTGATGGTTAGAATGGTGGTTAGTTTTTACATGTTGATTTGAAGGACTTTGTATATTATTTCATGATGAATTCATGGTGAGTTAGATTATTATGATCAATTCCATTGGAAGTTATACAACTGTGCTCTAATTTTTTTTTTTTTTTTCGGGCTCTGTAATTTGTTTGGTTTATCTAATATATGATGAGCCATATAGTATCAAGACCTACGATAATATATTAACTACTTCATTGATATATATTTCATGCTAATTCAAGTCCGTAAAGTATAATTCATTGGGAAAATATTATCCATATGTAATAACAAGAAAATCTAGTTCATCTAACACTTTTATGTACATTTTCCCTTGTTAATAGAAGTTGGACTAGGTTTCACATATAATATGAAACACTCTTTCTAGCTTAATGTGTAAATATACATATATTACATTGATTATTTATGTATTATGATATACCATAGTTCTAAAAAAAAAAAATTGGCATAATCATTGGTGTGAATATTGGTCTAGATATATTATTACTTAAGTGAAATTAATGAAGGAATAAGAAGTAGAAGCATAATTTATATTTAGAACAAACATAAGCTAAGCTCGGGAGTACAAGTTTAAAACTTGTTTTCGTGGCTTAATTAACTTTGTTATTAGCATGTAAGGAAAGAGAAGCAAAGAGGTATGGGCTGAGAGTTTTCCGATCCATACAAGTTTGTATCTTTTTTTTTCCTGCAATGAGAGAGAGAGAGAGAGAGAGAGGATCTGGAGACATGAAAATATTTGGGTACTGGGAATACACGTGCAGTGCTGCTGAAGAAGCTCCTTTACGAGGCAAACAACATCAAACAACAACAACACTTCCATTAAAAGCCCACAAGACACAATGTGCCTTGCCTTCGAGCCTTCAAAAAGCCTTATCTCTTTCTCTCTCTAGATCTCTCTCTCTCGTTCTCTCTCTCTCTCTCTCTATCTGTCTCTTGGGTTCAGAGAATCAAGGAATTGGGCAGCTGTACTACATGGAACTCCCACTTATACCCATTGGTTGCTTTTTCCCAAGCCCTATATATATATATACACACATGTATATACAAACTTGTATATATATATATATATATATAAAATGAACTTATCCATTTCTTGGATTCTTTCCTACGTTGCCTCTTTTGCTTTATATGCATCCATCCTCTGAATCTCTTCTTCTTTTCCCGTTTTTTGTTGGTCAACTACTCAACTCATATGACTCTTATATTTAGAAATTTCGTTCATTCTCTAGCTTGAAACCCAACTCATGCTAAATGAATTATTACTACTTTGTTCCATTATTGTTTAGTGCTATTATTATTGTCTTTCATTATTTTGCTATCATATATGATTAATTTAGGTGGCAACTTGACTTGTGGTATATATTATGATTGGTGTTATATATCAATGAAGGTATTTATGAATTCTTAGCCTTAACACTCTCATTCTCATTTCTCATTTCTCTTATGCAAACTATGTTGTGTGTATATATATGCGCCATTGGCTAATATACCTATGGACTTGTCTACAATTTATATGGAGGCAATAGTTTTAAGGACCGTCCTAACTTACGCGTAACATATTTAAAAAATAAAAATAATAAATTGATGTTAAAAAGGTTTAACTACCATTCAAAATAACTAACCCGCCATTAGCGGTACTTACACCATTTCATTTGAATGGTCTATCCAAATATATATTTGGTGGGCATAATTAAACATGGAGCTTCTAAATATTATTTGGGTTTCTGTTCTTAAATGATAAAAAGTCCCAAAAAAAAAACAAAAAACAAAAGAATACCTCCATTCTAATATATCCCCTACCGTCGTATAAAAAAAATTTTAAAACCAATTTCCCATGGTCATTTTCCTACCTCTTTTATATTTTTTCAAAAAGCTATTTCCAATTCCAAACGTATATTTAAAAGTTTCTATTCAAATGTTTTGCTTGGAATGTTAACATTTAAACGTTACCATCCACATGCTAGTATAGATGACAATTCAAATTTTTCAATCGATTAAAATATTTTCATCTTAAATGTTTCTATTAAAATATTTACGCCAAATTGATCCTACATTTTTTGATATTACGCTTGAACGAATGTGTTAAATAAATTTCCCATCACACTTCTCACTCTATAAACGGTTCATTAGGAAGTACGGTAGACAAAACATAAAACAAGCAAATATGATGTAAAAACGTACATATTTGCGTAAACAATCTTAAATTAAAAAAAAAAAAAAAAAAGGGACATAATTTATGCTAGTGCTGAAACATTTTTCTATTTTATGTCGTAAATATAGATAGAAGCTTTACCCAAATGTGTTTTTATAACTAAAAATACCTAATAATGCTATCCGTGCACATGTAAATTGTAATGGTGCATATATACAAAATCACAAGGATCAAGATAGACCATTAAAAATAATAATAAATCATTAAAAAACCGACAAATAATTCAGGGGGTGTAGAAAAAACTTTGCAAGAGATACCAAAAAAAAAAAAAAAAAAAAAAAGGTTCTCTCTCTCTTTTCTTTTTCCTATTTATTTCTATACAATAAATATACAAAGTGATCATGAGAAGCCACCGCTGCAGATCAATCACACCAAGATGAAAACATAAATGAGAGACAACATGACAAATAATAATAAAATCAACAAATTTGGGTGTTACCAAACTACATATTATATGATGACTGTAACTAAAATGGACCAGCTGATGACCTCGGCAGGAACAAAGCTGGGCGATGTTGGACCTAGAAGCATCTTCATTGTTTGATAAGAAACCGCATTCTTCGACAAAATTACAACAACCCCACGCACCCTTCAGTTAGCCGAAAACAAAAACAAACATGCCACAAACATGTCAATAGTCTACCCGCAGCCGCCTCAGTTCGGCCAGGAAAGTGGGGCTTGAAGTTAGCGTTCTGTGCGCAAGATTTCGGATGTCTTCGCGTGAACAGTCTCGTGAGATGCGGACCAATTCCCACAGGGCGCCTCCGGTGATCATGTCTCTCGTGTTCACTTCTGCGAAGGAAAAGATGGGGGAGTTTTAGGCTGTATTCTACGGTAAATGGCTAGTTCATTGTTGTAGAATTTAAAGTTACCATGTTGTGCTAAGTGGCAGAGAGCGAGCTCAATATGGCGTTTGATGGCTGAGGCCTCATTGTTGGCGTTCTGTACAATCCATGGAAGTGCGCCGTCCTCGATCAAAAGAGACCTTCCGGACTTGGTCCCTGAATCATTGAAAAAATAATAATAATATTAATAATAGAAATGTTTATTGGAATCTTCTATATGTTACATCAACGTCAACTTCTTCATGTACTCTAGCCTTTTACCTTGTGTGGATGCTCTAGATTCGCATTTTGCGAAGTTTGCGATTCCTCGAGCAACTTGAGCAAGAACATCAGGATGCCCACTTCTGACCATTCCGAGCAACGCCTTGATGCCACCTTCACCCCGTAGCTTTGTCTGTAATTTATCTGAAACATGCAATTTTGTTTTTGTTACTGACAACAGGATGTTTGCTACTTTTTGTTAATTAATTCCCAATTGGTAATCCTCTCTAATTATTTTTTTTCTTACTTTAAAAAGGAATAATGGTAGGGTCCTAATTTCTTAATATCAACTTACGTGAGTTGTCATCTTTCAATTGATATGTACTTAAAAGTTTCATTTACCAATAGAAAGATGAAAATTCACCTGTTAAGTGAGTTGGTATAAATAGTCTGAATAAAAGTTGATATATATATATATATATGTAAAACCATCCGTATCAACCTTTTAATCTGCTTTAATTACTTAAAAGGGATCTGATTCTATAAGTAAGTTCCCCTTCTTTTATGATGTAACCTTTTTTTTTTTTAAGTTGGCTAAAGAATTTTATGACGTAACTTGATTATAAAGAAAACTGCAAATTCGGATAAATCACAATAAGGCATAAGCTGCTCTATAGCTAAAGATTCTTAATCACTCCTTAAAACTATTAGATCCTAAACTAAAATCTGTGGACAACACACGAATACTGAAATGACAAGGCATGAGTGTTCAAAACTCTGTGAAAATTATCATTAAAATTGTCGATCACATACCATTACCGCAAAGGTTGGCAATTGCTCCAGCAACCATTCTAAGGGTTTGCGGATCTTCAGCATTGGCTGCTGTCATTGACAATAAACTAATTCCTCCTTGAGCCATTATAAGCTCCTGATTGCTTTCTGATGAGAAAATTTATAGAAGAAAATCAGAGACGAAACTTGTCCATTTCGCAACCAAGCTTGTAAAACATTCCACTAACCATAAAGTATCAGATGTAAAAACTTCTTACCGTTCATTGCGAGATTCGCAATTGCACCAGCCGCAACTCTATGTATAGTTTCGTCCTCGGAGCTCTTAAGTAGCATCAGCAAGGATGTTAGACCTCCAGCTTGTACAATCTTCTCTTGGTTTGACTCTACACATCAGAGGCAAGATCAATATAATTCCTAATTGACCCTAAACGCATTGCAAGTACTTGTAACATGAAGTAATAATTGTTGGAGTGAAGAGAAATTTTTGTTCAACACAACGTGAAACTAAGATTTCTGGTGTAGGCAGATCTTGATTCTATAATATGGTATTTAAAGAAGAAACAAATTTAAAGCTATCATACTCCAGTCTCATCATCCGAAAAAAATCACCAACCAACATTAACAAGAATGTATATTGCGTGAAAGTGGGATAAACAACTACTAGGAAAGTTGCAAAAAAATGATGAACAAGGTAAGAAAGTCGATTCACCTTCAGCCGCAAGATTTGCTACAACTTTAACAGCATGTATTCGCACATCAGCATCT
Source organism: Ficus carica (assembly GCA_009761775.1). Classification (NCBI taxonomy): domain Eukaryota; kingdom Viridiplantae; phylum Streptophyta; class Magnoliopsida; order Rosales; family Moraceae; genus Ficus; species Ficus carica. The sequence goes on from CM019750.1 coordinate 1,732,149, forward strand.
TCTGCTTCTAGCAACGATAAGATCTTTTGCAATCCCACTGCAATTTGTTGTACTTTTATTATTTATTACAATGCAATAGACATATGCAATATAAATGAGCATCAAAAGAAAGCACGCCATCAGAAAAGAAGAAGCTAGAACCTTGCTCAAAGAGTTTGGCTATTGAGGCTTTCTCTTCGTTTCCTGAATCTTTTTGCTGCGGATGCCTCACTTGATCAATAAGAGAATCCATACCACCAAGAGTTCGCCCAGGCTCGTTCAAATCAAGTCGTTTTCTCGTCTACAGAGATACATTCCAGTTACAATCCACACTTCAGATACTATTGAGAGCACATGGACACGTTGCTTATAAATGGATAGCTATTATTCTGAGACTTAAATTAAGATATTCATCGATTTATAAATCTTCATCAATTTTAGATACAAATTTACCTCATCAGCTTCAAAACTTATTTGCATCAGCTGACTTTGTAGAACTGCGATTTCTCCTTCCAGTTTATCTTTCTGTTGGGTCTCATCTTCCAGCATCTTCTGAAGCTTCAAGATTTCAGCATTCCCCGCCGCCTAGCACATACAAAAATTATAATTAAACAAAAAAATCTATGTAGCATGAAGCTGAAAAGCAAAATATGTGATTGGGACAACCGTAGTAAAGAACAATGAAAATATAAGGAGTCAAGGAGAGGGAATTAAACATACCTCCGACCTTTTCCATTGAGAAAGTTGATTTTTGAGATTACTGACTTCCTCTTCAGCAGCCTTCCTTAGATTGGTTTCCTTCTGAAGTTGTTTTTTAAGCTCAACAACTTCCTCAATAGCTGACAAATTCTGCATGCAACAAAATTTTGGAGTGCGATTTAAGATATCATTCAACGTGTCAGTTATTGAAGGGGACTGGGAAATCAGCAGCTGTGAAGGACAATATCAGAGGTTTTTTTTTTTTTTTTTTTCTAAAGGAAGAACTCACGAAAAATGAGCATACAGTGTGTTTAATCCATGTATCAAGACCTAATGTAAGCATATAAATTTTTACTTTTTGGTCAAAGTACTTTGTGCTATTCCCCAACAAAAAAAGGGTCAAATGAAAATCTTGGAATTTCATCCGTAATAACTTCTGTAATTCACTATATTGAATGGTTATAATGTTTGTTTTTGTTACCATATTTTAACAGACAATACATCCAACAACTGCATCTTATACATGCGGGCAAATTATCACATATATGATGAACTAGACAGTACCACAACTATGGAAAATTTTTATCTACAGTAAAGTATTCTAGAACAAAAGATGTATAATCTGATACTACCTCTTTGTTAGATGTCACTTTAGCACCATCATCTTTCGGTCCATTTGTGATCTTTTCACTGCCACAGTTTCGCTGAGTCATCATCAATTGCTGTTCTAGCTTCTTTATTGACTCCATATAATCTTTCTGGTATTTCAATCTTTCCTTCTACAAATAAGAAAGTACGGATTCCATTGAAAAATGTAAACTAATTATGAGCAATACAAATCAGAAGTTTACGTGATAAGTAGAGTAACAGCCAATATAGATGAGTTCTTTTCATGCTTTGCAAATATATTAAAATGAAACAACGGAGACAAATTAGCTTTTGAAAAGTGCTTAACTCAAAACCATATGACCATATATAGTTAAAGAATGATTATGTGCACTTCCTAAGAGACTCTGTCTTACACATAAACGAACAAACTGAGAGACGATCTGGCATTTTGCATAATATTTACACAAATTTTTACCTCCAATGAATCAGCATAATTCCCTTCGACCTCAGAGATCTGATTTTGTGCCTCCAAGGTTAACCTTTCAATTTCGTCGTTGAATGCTTTCTGCTGCCTTTCATGTTCCGCAATAAGTTTGTCTAGTTGTGTATCTAGACTTCTTGATAAACTTTTATAATCGAACTCCTCCTTTAGTTTCACCATATTTTCCACTTTCATAGCCTAAAAAGGGACAAAAAGTTTAGTATTTATTCTTCGGAATTGGAATCAAATGATGAACTGTTAGTAGTATTCTGTATGCTCAAAAGATTAAAAGAAGTCTCATTTTGAAAGGGGGGAAAAAAAAAAAGAAGACATAATTTTTTACGAATCACATGATTAAGCACAAAACTAAGCTAGAGAAAAAACACTATTCAACGACTGCTTTATGTTATTAAAAAATATGACAAGAACCCACCAATGGAGACTATACTAACTAGCCTAACACAGAACTTTTACACACACACATACACACAAAAGGAAAATGACTTTCGTAACACACCCGTTGTCCAAACATAATAGTACTAGTTGTCTCTCCTCGATGGCGTGGGGATGGACCGATGGTAATAACTAGCGAAGTTCTTGCCGTCCCTGTTAATTCCACAATAATAAAGTGAAAAAATCAACTACTTGTTACGAAAAACCAATTTGGAATTGTTGAACAAGACTGACCACAAAGGGGGAAAATAATCATATTCATTTACTTACCTCCAAATGAATCCCGAAGTAATCTCGTAAGCTTTGAATCCCGCACTGGGACATGTGTACTGTTTTCTGCCAGTGCATTAATGCACTTTCCCAAAGCACTTAAAGAGAGATTGATGGATTTTGCTTCCTCTAACGTATGTCCTTCACTTCCTGCAAAATGTGCATCGAAACCAATAAACTAATATCATATAGAAAAAACTGAAGGTACATAGAAACTACTTCAAGTTTGCCCCAGTCTCAAACAATTTCATTCCAAACTTGCCTAAGTTGTCATGAAAATGCAGCTAAATGCATTCCAAATTCACCGGTACATCGCATAGATTGGCATGATTGTCCTTCACTGAGTTATGTCTCTCATTCTATTCAGTTTTCCTTCTTACTAAAGTTATTGTGCATCGAAGTAATCATTCATTATTTTCCTCCATGACTGACTGCTCATGTTTATTTCTTATTAGTTCACGTAAATTGTCTCACATGTACTAAATCTGGACAGCGAATGAAAAATGCAATGTGGTTGGACTCTGCAACTACATGTGAGCTAAACACATCTCCTACTTACCTTACCATTGTTATGTAAGTTGTTCGTGTCGAGGAATAAAAGACCAGTCAACATAGGGATTAATTGCAAGCACACACCTGACTTGTCTATACGCTCTGAACCAGCAAGATCCACTACAACTAACTTGCCTTTCCGAACGATAGGAGCCTTCAAATTTTTTACCACATGGGAATTACCATTTTCACTTGAAAGAGTTGGATCTTTTCCTTTTACATGCCTCTTCACATGTACCTGTAGCAGTGAACATAATTACTAACCATCGTCAGCTTACAAATTCTCAAGTAATTACCAAAGTTCCTCAAACTTTCAAAAGTATATCAAAAAGGGGGAAAAACAAAAACAAAAACAAAACATTCAAAGTCTAAATATTTACCATCAAAATAGCATGACTTCGTGAAGATTCAGTATTCAACTTTGTATTCGCCGCAAAACGGTGAGCTTCTCCTAGTCTTAAGAGTTCCACAAAACTCTGCTGGTCCATTATTTCAATTAGGCTAGCCCCAGGTACTGAGACATCTCCAGTTTTCGGATCCTCCACTATTGCAATATTATCATTTGCCGGATCAAGAAGGTCCTGTATAGTCTCCATATAAAGCTACATGCATGCATTATATAAACAATGGAGACTTAGACAAGTAATCAAGTTTACAAAAGAAAACTTAAAAATATCAAAAATTTGTTCCAAACATAAAACAAGTTTGATTGATTACAAACTCAAATACCAACTAAAAGAACAACGACATTTTCTTAAAAGGTAACAACCTGCAAGTAGGAAACTGATACAGAATCAGTCTCTAGAGAAATATCTGCTAAAATATCCTCCATTGCGCGCACCATTATACCACGAGCAGCCGTGTCTTCCTCTCCAAGTCGCCCGAGAGTGTATGTTTTACCGGTACCAGTCTGCCCATATGCCATGACTGTCCCGTTGTAACCTTCTAGGACGCTCTGGGATAAAGACATTAAATTAAATACAAGATGTTTTTCTAATAAAAATTCTACAAATTTGTGCAAGCTTAGTAGCAAAAGTTGAGTTCCATGTATGCGCACCTCCACGACAGGCTTTGCCACAACTTCGTAAACACGTTTTTGTGATGCGAACTCGGTAAGCACCTCATCAAACTCAAATGTATCAGAGTCCCAATTGTTTTTCCGTAGTTTCAACCTTTTAAGCTAAAAATTTTGATCTCGAGCATGAGAAAAAAAGAGAAAAATAGTTTGGGAGATGGGATAGTTAGCTACAAAAACATCAGATAGCATCATACCTCTGGCTGTAATTCTACACAATCAGCAAAATCAGCGTCTGCTACCAGTTCCTCCGAATTTCGGGGCCGCAATCTTACAGCTACTCGAACTCTTCCCGGAACTACATTTGCATATAAGAACATAAGATTACTAACTAAAACTCAACAATTTGAAAAAACTTGAAACAAGCATACAGAGAGAACAAGTAAATCCATTTCGATTCAGACATAGAACTCAAGCAACATTATCTTCTCCTTGACAAGGAGAACATTTCCCATGAAAAACTTTCCATTACCTAGCATTCACCAATGAAAAAGTTAAGGAGTTTTCGCAAATTGCTATAAAGATCAAAAATTCGCGAAAGTGTGATAATGATTTATTAAAGTTCGAAAATGCACCTATCCCAATCAAATCAGCTTTTTTACTCAAAATTAAAATTCATAATGAGAAAACCATCACTCAAAAGAAGATGGTTGAGCTTTAGGATTCTGCATATTAGTCTTTTTGTTTTTCCCCCCCTCTTTTTGGCTTGGAAAGTCAGACTATAATATAACCAAAGCCATTTCTGCTACTAGATAGCTACTTATCCATTTGGAATGACAATTTCAAATATATAAATAAATAAAGAATAAAACAAACTAACCAAATTAAAAAACTGCAAATACATCCAAATCAAAACCAATAAATTTACACAGGACCACAAGCAAGCAAGAATTCAAAATTTCAAAAAAACTCATTGGTTAAACAACTTCAAGAACAAAGCCACAGACCTCAAGATTACAACTTTCCCCGTTTCGTCAAAAAAAAAAAAAAAATGACACCTCTTCTCCATTTTAGCCACTAGCGCAATAGAAATGGCAGAACTGAAGATCTCGATCATAATAATCAACTGAAAAACGTTGAAAAGGAAAAGAAAAGAAAAAGAGAAAAAGAAACCAACCTCCGGTGCTGTTCCGACGGACGACACCCCCAGAAGACGACAGAGGCTTCGATTTGAGGCTATTCTTGGGATTGGAGTTCACGGAGAGAGGCTTATCCACCTTAAGCGAGCTTCTCTGGTTCCCATTCCTGTAGTTATAACCACCACCCGAAGCTGCCATTAAAGCAGAACTCGGTCTAACAAACTAACCAGCGTATAGTACTCTTTCAGAAGCTCAGAAACGCCATTGACCCAGAAACGACTTTGTGTTTGAAATTGTATTTGAAGCTTGGAGAGAGCAAAATAAACCCAGAACACAGAGACCCAGGTGATGAAAATGAAAATAAAGATGAGGGGAAAAAAAAAAAAAAAAAAAGCTTTAAAAAGCTTAATGAAATGAAACAACTTTGGCAGTAAAGTGAATTAGGTGGTAGAAGTGGACCAGTCCCTCTCTCTCTAATTTCTCTCTCTACTCTCTCTCTATACCGGACTAAGATCGTTTAAACGTGACTCAGATAAATATGGAGCTTTTTTATTTTATTTTATTTTTTTGCATTTGCATTTGCTAGTAAGTAGAAGCTTAACCAGTGAACAAAAAGGACGGGAAAGCTTTTGTATTTTACTAATTGATTTTCATTAGCGAAAAACCAAAAAGAAAATAATAAAATTCCCTAAAAAAAAGGATATAATTAAAAAAGAAGAAGAAAAAAAAAAGGAAAGAAAATATTTGCTCAGTCACATGAAGAGTGGTGGCACCGTCACCGCGTTGGTGGGGACCGGATCTTACTCAACTCTCATCGGCCTATTTAATCTTCTTAGCTAAAAGTACAAAAATGGCCATTTATTTTGAAAAATTAAAAAAGAAACATCTTCTATTTCGATTCGATTGTACATGATCCTCTGTTTATTACACTAATTTTGCGTACGTATATATTTTGAATTTGAGATAACAGGGTTCGAAACTTAGCATTTATTTAATATTTAAGTTTAATTTCAACTAAATTATATTATTTCATCTTAATTTTTATATTTTTCTAAAAAATTAACAAAACTTATAACTAAATTTTAAAAAATCAATCAACTATAACTTAAAAATTTTATTTCCAAATAATTTACCAAAAGTAGGATTAATCTAGTACGATGAAGTCCATGAAATCATTATTAAATTATGTCAAAAATCACAAAGTCGTGTGATCTAATAAAAACTAAATGGTTATATTACAACCAAAAGAGTATAAAAAAAAACTAGTTAGGGGATGTTTGGTGAAATGATTTAAATCAAAATTTTTATTTTAGTTTTTGTTTTTTTCTGAAATTTTTTTTATCTTTTCTGAAAAATCAATAAAATTTACTATTAAAATTTAAAAATCTTAACTCAAACATAAACACCAAACACCCTCTTAAATTACTTTATTTTGATAGTGATAACGCAACTACATATTTTACAACAATATAACTTTTCTTCTTTTTTTCATAGTGTAATTTGGATTTTTAATTATCCAACACTGTTAAGGGGTAAAACTTTGGATTGTTGGTCTGATTTTCGGGCTGCGTGCCAAATCTAGAAATCACATTGAGACATGATAATGATGTTTACGGAGATTAAAAAAATTAAATAATTTTAAAAAAAAAAGAGTTAAATTATGGATTAACTGAATTAGTAACAGGATTTGTCCAAAATACTAAACAGTTAGAACAATTATTTGTTTACGTGATTTGCACACCTTGTACATGCATGGTTTTGGAATTATACGGCATGCAATGACATTTGACGTCATCTTTCATTTTTTCTGGTGCTTTGTCTTTTCTTTTCTTTTTTTAACTTTGTTTTCATTCTCATTATCAGGAAAAAAAAAAAAAAAAAAACAGTGGAATAATTAGAGCATCTTCTTGTTATCAACTAATCATCGGTTGCTAATGCTACTGAGTTAAGTTATCTACGTTTAAAATTTCTTCTATAGACGAAAAAGATAATACAAAAATGATACCAAAGAAATAGTTTAATTAAAAAAAAACGATCTGTTGTATTTCTATTATATATATATATATATATATATTTTCGGTGTAGTTTATTATAATGGTGTTTCCTGAGCTGTTAAAATGTCAACTCAAATTCCGTGCTAATAAAAAGAGTAGTACAAAGTTTTTTTTCTTTCTTTTTTTTCTTTTCTTCTTTTTCTTTTGGCTAGAAAGTGCAAACTATCTGCTTTTACAGGTTTTTTTTTTTTTTTTTTTCCCTCAATTCTGCAGAAATATTTTGTCCAACCTAATCTAGTTAGATAGAGCTTGGTTATATTACTGGCACTACGTACTTAATTTTATAGTTTATTTACTTTTTCTCAGCTTTTTTATATATTTTTTCTCTCTGAAATTTTTGGGATATATTTGTTGGAGCCTGTCGTACACGCACATTTATTGTTCCTGTGCTAAATATGCAACAAGAAATAATACTAATAAAATTAAAAAAAGGAAAATACTCCCCAAAAAATATTAATCGGTTCATTTTATATATAATTTATGTTCAAGTTTTAGTTCAAATTCATATATTCTCCTTGTCTAATGTTGGTTGAACCAAAAGAAGGAAAAAAACACCCCCAGTTGGAATCACTACATAACCAAACATATTAATCTTAAATAAGCAATGATTAATTATTAAAGTTTTAATCTCATAAAATTGTCATTATCCGCAAGTTTCAACTTTCAATCCCTAGAACTCCTACGTATTTCGAAAGAAAGAAAGAAAGAAACTATATATGAAGCAAGACATACAATAAACTTTGGATGTGCTTGCAGATATAATCTGATGGTAATTCTATACTAACTCCATTAGAAGGTGTAGAGTTTGAATCTCTCATCCCAAATTCAAATAAAAAAATTCTGGAAAAAATATAATTTTAATTAGTTAACTTTGAAAATTTAGTATGTATATAATTAATGGGACAAATTCCATAATAATATTTAAGGTCATATCATATATATGGGCGCGAAGAGATTGAAATTTTCGTGGACATATAAAGCTATAAAAGGAATATATAGTACAAAAGGAAAAAGGTATTTAGTACTGATGTCCCTAAATTTATTATTCTTTGACAACTTGTCCCCTAAACTTTTAATTTTTATAATTTATCCCCTGAACTTGTTAAATTATTTTAATGTATCCCTTTTAATTAATTTTACACTAAATTAAACATTTGAAAGTAGAAGATTTGCATTAGGATTTATATTGTATTTAGAGATTTTTAATTGAAAATGGGTATTTTCGTTCTTTATATTAGGCATATATGGATTTTTTTTATAATCAATTTAACAGAAAATATATGAATCAAATTTTGAATCTAAATGGTGCCAAAAAGACGATAGGATGCTAAAGTCTCTAATAAAATATAGAAGACTAATATGAAAAGGTGTCTCCCGTTTTGAAATGGGAACACATAAATCTATAAAATTAGATCTTAGTGGCATTGGCAGCCCATTCCTGTGTCAAATTAAGTTCTGGATCACGGGGACATGGATAAACAAAAAGTGTATCTATATATATATATATATATATATGAATGAATCTCAGCCTCTCTGACTCTTATAAAAAAAAATAAAAAAAAGGAGAGAGAGAGACTTCTTTTATGCAGTCAAGATTGCACCCACGCACCAAATTGCCAACAAAACCATACATATGTATATATTTATATTAAAAAGAAATTGTACCATATTCTATGTATACCACCAAAACACTATGGGTGCGTTTGGACCACAGGTCCAAACCCATGGATTTTAACTCAATTTTTGTCTTTTTCCCTAAAAGTTTTTTGTCTTTTCTGAAAAAGTACACATCAATCACTATTTAAACTTATCAATTTCAACTCAAACTCATACACCAAACAAACCCATGGTTTGAAATCACCTACTTTTCGGCTCAGTGTTAGTCACATGGTCGGTTCTATATATATATATATATAGATTATATTATATATGTGTACCAAATGCTATCTTAATTAGGTTATTAATGCATAAATAACATACAAATTATAAAATTCGTAGCCCTCGTGGGTATTGATGAGAATCACTAATTAGATCACGGAGTAGTACTTTAGAAGCTCATGATGATTTGAAATCTCACCTTACACAATCATTAAATAAGGTTTCAATTAGGTGGTTCTGACTTCTGATTATGATCACCTATATATATCTTATATATATAATAAGGTATATATATTTCATCAATATTTTAATTAGTGATCAACAAAAGCGACCTTTACCATTCAAGTACTGCCGAAATTTATATATATAGGGCCCTTTAGTTAAAGAACTAATTATGAGTTTTGGACTAGATAATGGATGTATAAATTAAGTAGGTAATCTTAAATAATAGAAACTGAAAGATGAAGTGTCTTAACCATAACAGATGATCCATGCAGCCGACTATAATAAAACATGGATATATACAAGACGTGCAACACCGGCCTGTTGGTAATCTCTCTCTCTCTTTTCTTTATTAAATTATTATTTGGTAGAGAGTACTAGACATTTTCCAAATTAGGACTACAAGGACGCAGCACATGATGAGCATGATGCAAAAATAATCCATATAGCCATTTTAAGCACCGGCAAATTAGAGAATAATAAAAAATAAAAAAAAAATGATTGATCTTCAAAAAAAAAAAAAAAATTGAGAATGTTAAGTCGTGAAGTTTAATTAACATCTTGAGGCGAAAACAATTTAAGGTTATAGTTTCATTAAGGGTAATTTGAAGATATCATATTTTTAAATTCGGTTATCCTAGTTTATCATTATAAACAAAGGGGTCATCACTAATGTTTAGAGAAACTTTATCATCACTAATGTTTATTATTAGAGAAAGTTAAAAAAAAAACACACAGTTTAAATATGTGTTATTTTTTCTTATAAATTTCTTAATCATCATAATGAATTACTGTATCAATTAAAAAAAGAGGTAGTCTACCATCGAGGCAAACCTCTACAAATCTTGTGTATTGGTGTGTGTTTATTTTTTTCTTGATTTTTATTTCTCGATAATAATGAATTAGGACTTCTAATCCTTAAGAGAGAATATGTCAAAGATAGTCATTCAATAAAACAGAATATGCATCGATAATCATAATAGTATTGCAACAAGAAGATAATATATAAATCTACACGTAATGGGCAAAATTTACAATCGATTTTCGATTTGTAATAAGGCCAATGGCTAAATGAGATGTCGTTTGTCGTTGGATCTATTGCTTGGTGAAGAAATGCGTAATTTGGAGAGAGATGAGCGAGAATGAGGAGGTTGTGAGCCTTTTAAAGCGGCCTTAGGGTTGCCGAGAGGATTCCTTTTATAGATGATGCCAATTACTCCTTAACTTCCTTATTCTGATTAGGATTTGGCATTCAAAATTGAAGATACTTTTCTTGTCTCGAATAGAGTCAACTTTCATTGTAGAATTCATACCATCAAATCCAGGCAGCATGATAATTTGAATGTGATTTCTTCTGAATTCCCGAATTGGAAGGATTGAGATGATATTTTCATAATATTTTGAGGAGTGGTCGACTCAACTCCTTGAGATGAACTAACCAATGTTCCTTTCCTTGTTGTATATCATATGAGATCACGACTGATTTATAAGCCTTGCTGACTTTGTTCTGTTAATTATCAGAGCCGATTCAAGTTGACACGTAAATGATTAAGATTAAGGTACAAAATATGACTTTAATAATATATCTTGTGTGTGGTAATACTTATATAATCTTATCCAAAGAGATCATTGCTAATGGACCAGCGTGTGTACCATTGAATATATGGACCATGGTCCAAGAAGATCGATGGAACACACGCACACATATATGTATGTATGTATAATACAAATTGAGCTGTCTATATAATGAATTCCTCACATCATGATCAGTTTAATTATTTATATTCTCTTTGCGCGCGGTAGGGTAATATTTTATTTATTATTTTTTTTTTTTTATCATTTAGGTTTCAAAAGGGAAATGGGGGGAGCCTGATTGGGAAGGCAAAAGTAGTCTCAGATAATTGTTGTTTATAATTAAAAAGAAGTCACGGTTTCTCAAATTATAAAGTGAAGAGACTACAAAATGGTTGCTCCACCACAGTGGGCCTTCAGGCGTATTCTTTATCTTACCTTATAATTTTCACTTTGCTTTTGACAAAGACAAGTCGTTCTAAAAGCTCCAAGGTGCATAGAGGGCAGTGGTCCTTGTAAAAAAAAAAAAGCATGTAACACTGCAAAATGCTATATATATGTACACCTTATAATTCTCATAACATACAAACATACATACACACACAAAATAAATAAAGTTTTTCTCACACCTAATTCCACATGAATTGTTGGCAGGCAAATCACATGGCCTCAGAGGTAAAATCCCAACCCCAAATAATATATATATATATATATATATATATTTATATTGTTAAGATTCTTTTGAAACTAAAACATAGAAGTTCAAAAAAAAAAAAAAAAAAAAAAAAGAAGTAATCAACATAATATTGATATTGTAAGGATGTAACACCAATTAGAAATTGAGTTATCCCAACTTATTATTAGACCTTTTTATAAATTCAGTGTTGGTGTACCAATTGTTATGCGAATATATAATAACAGCGTCGGGCAACTAAATTAGTATGAAAGAACTATTGCGCCACAGAAAATCCTACGGTATACAAGTTCTTGAATATTAGGTTTTCAACAAGAATTTCGATATGCAGCGTAACAATGAGTAATTTAGATATATATCGTAGACTATTATTTTACCCCTTTTAATGTTAGTATTATCCGAAATAAATTTCATATTATGGTTATTATTTTAATATATTACATTAGAAAGACGATTAACTCGAGAAAAAGTCTTATAAAATGAAACCTCCGAGATAGAGAGAATTTCTTTCTAATACTTTGTGATTGTTAATTTGGACTTAAACCACTTAATGATAGGATTATAATAATAGTCATCAAAATTTCATTTCAAGGAATTATTTCATCATGATCTTGTGATAGAGTCATCATCTGAAACTGGTCAAAGAAAATTTATTACTTTTGGGCTACATAGCCTTAATTTATAGTCATCCCTTCATAGAGGGATTGGCATAGTTATAGTACGTACCACAGGCAATTAAAGCCGTTTTTGGCCACAAGTTTGAAGTCATTTGGTCATTGTTCTGATCCCTTACAATATAGACTTTTTGGCTTTTGAAAACAATGGCAAAAATAAATGTTTGACGACGAAATTATATCAGTTTATACTGAATTATTCTACCACCATTTCCATCATAGAGTGTTTGTTTAAAAAGAAATTTGGAGCAAAAAGGCCAAGTTAATTGCAAGTGCCAATATAATCCTATAAACGTTGCCTAAATCTGTTTGGTCTAGTTGCACCGAGGGATTTAGATGGAAGTGAAACTTTGGAGGAGATTGCAGGTTCGATTCCCGTTTGTATACAATAATAAAAACATCAATATTTTCCATATATACTTAATAAGAAATCAGTTCTACCAATCACATTTAATTTGTACATCCATAAACTCTATATAATGGAATATTATTTCCTGTCATGCATTAATGAATTATATATGTTTCTTAAGTACTTCCATGATATTAAAGTTCAAAGTCTTATATATCAAAATTGCAGCCCCCATGTATACATACACAAACACACACATTTGTAGACCAAGAATTATTGTGAAAGCTCGATATGAAGTAGTCCTATACATAAAAGATACCTAGTTAATAAATACTTAGGGGGTGTCCCCATTTATGTCCTAGCTTGCACCACTTGTTTTGGATACACGCAAACTCTATGACCCAACCTCCACCCCCTTTTTACCTAACTCAAAGTGACCAGGAATTTGTTAGGTCACACACAATATAATTGAAAACAACACCTCCTCTGTTGTTGTTTAATTACAAGTTTAATTTGGTTGGCTAGATTATATAAGAAGCAAAAGCACTATATATATATATATATATCTTGACTTGAGCTTATTTAAATGATCACAATTCACACATGAAAAATGTACTTGTTTATTTATGGCTATCACATATAAATGTCTATGTATGTACATATGTATTGGGCTCGATCTTATGTCATTATACACGGCACTACTTTTGAAATTAGGATTAATCAAATAAATAGACATTTAATTATAGTTTATTGTCCAATACTTTATCCTTTTTTAAACATCGCATAAGGATGTTTTTTGTTTTGTTTTGTTTTTTTTTTCAAACAAAACGGCACTTAGAGTAGCTAACTTGCCACTAACACTCCTTAAAATGAGGGAAAAAGATTACCCACATCAAATAACATTAACTATAGACATGAATATTTGAAATTCAAATCTTTTCATGAACTATTAACCAATATCATTACCTATTGATTGTAGAATCATTATCACATATTTATTATGTAAGAATGATGCTGAAAAATACTTGGTGTGATTTGAAATTATGACAACTAAATAATTTCACGTGCTACTAGACTTAAAATATAAAGATCACACACAAACATAAAAGTTAAATAGTAGAATTGCCGTGTCCGTACGATCGTGAAATCATGACCATGAAAAAATAAAAGCAAAACATATATAAATATATACCGGTTATTATTATGGAAAAACGGGAAAAATCAGTATTAAAATTGAGAACTTAAGCAGAAAAGCAATATTCGATAAAATGGGACATAATATGACTTTACTTGTAAAATAGTACCAACTCTATATTGTGTAATTTGCCATATAACTCACAAAAGTCCTTGTCTTGTAAGGTCACGCCATACAGATGAACTTCGCCAAACGAATCTAGTAGGGCACTGGGCTTAGGTTTTCCGAACTGGCCTTCTCAACCAATTTGTTCGAAAGCCCAAGAATGTTGTTGTTATTCTAGTGTGTGTTTTTTTTTTTTTTTTTTTTTTTTTTTTTTTGGTATTAACATATTACAATTGAACAAATGGTTGTGATTTGTGATGAATGTATGTAGGTTCAAGTTGAAAGATAAGGATAATGCTAGGACATTGATTATAATGTCACCTGAGATTTTTTTAAATGAATTTGAGTATCATTTTATATGACATATGAATTGTTAATTTTGTTTGACTTATAAATTTTTTTTTTTTAAAGATCTTTTAGTAATTATCATATCAAGACATCCTCCACTAGTAAAAATTTGCTAATTCGTAGACACCACTCATAAAATAAACGGGCATATACAAGAACCAAATAAAAATGCAAATAAATGTGCATATACAAGAACCATGTGAAAGTGCCAACGAACCACAGATTCTGTTGTTGCTGTTGCTGTTGCTGTTGTTGTTAATTATATATATATATATATATAAATAAAAAAAATCACTACTGAACTGCATGTCAGAACTTTTTCTTCACATGCTCTTTCCCTAGCTTCTATCAAACACACTTGAATGGTTACCAACATTTCCTTCAAAAAAAAAACTTTACTGATACATATTTTCCCAAGCAACTTAAAATATATATGTATGTATGTATGTATAAATATATATGCACGTCTGAGACGTCTAGTCTTCTAGAACTCGTAATCGATGTGAATCCTTACATATTTATCCAGTTTCGTAACTCTGTTAGATATATATATATTTACAAAAAGCTTCTGCAATAGGACCTCGATAAGAACTCTATTTTTAATAGTGTAATCTACAAATGTTCACTGCCTTTAGAAAATGCATGTGCATTCTTGTTTGTGTATACCCAAAAAAATCTATGAAAATGTCCACATTAAGATTTACATGACGCCATGCATAACCATTTCAATAGATCAAAATATATAAATATATATATATATAAAAATTATATTCAAAACACAACAAAAAAACGAGAGATAAAAAGAGAGAATAGATTCTATAGGGGGGAAAAAAATCCACAACCGATAATTTCTGATTCTCCTTCATTATTGAACTGAAAACCAAACATGTCCACTATATGTACTCCAAACCAGTACTAGTGCCTTTCCCAATCCCAAGCCATCCAAGTCCAACCCCCAATCACCAACACTTCACCAATCACCGCCTCATGAACTAAAAAAATTATAATTAAAATTTAGAAAAAAGAAAAAAGAAAATTAGTACCGGAGGGAAAATTAATTTCTAGTAATCTCCATTAATTAATTAATGAAGGTAATAATAAATAGATTAGGATCAGAACCTCCCAATCTTATCGGCCTTAATAACGGGATTAGCCTTGGCGATGGCCTCGCGACCGACGGTCTTATAATCGAACGTACACGCGTGCTTCTCCGGGTACCTGTGGGCCCCACAGAAGGTGCTCCCGCACTTGCACACGAACCCCGTGAACCCCACCTTCCTGTTGCAGCTACAGCACCTGTTCTTCGCCGCCGCCGCCGCCGCCGGAACCACCGGATCCGACCCTCCGGCAAGGTTTTCCGACGGTTCGGAATAAGACGACGCCGTTTGATTACTGTTGTTGTTGTTCCTGTTTTTTATCTCCGGAATATGTTCGGGTTTGGGATTGAGAGACTTTTCCATGGCGGCTTTGGCCGAGGCGGCTTGTTCGTCTCTGATCCGGAGGTCTCTGAAGCATTTGGAGCAGAGGTTCATGGTGGCGGCGCTGCCGAAGAAGCCGCAGTTGTTGGCGCACGGCTTCGGCTCCGACGGCTGGCAGTCGTTCTGCTCCGAACTCATAGTTTTTTAAATCTTCCAGCACACAAAATAACTTCTGTTTGTTTCTCGGGAAAATTCCTGCTGTCAAATAAGACGATGATCAGACGGGTTTGAAAATTATAGAGTGCGTGTAGTTCTTCCATAATAAGTCAAAAAAAAAAAAAAAAAAAACCACCGTGAAAAACAAAAGTTGCAACTTTCATTAAAAAAAAAATTGATTTTTTTCATTTTTTTCTTCGACACAGGAAGAACATAATTTAACGAAACAGAAACGAAACAAAAAGAAGGGGAAACGAAAAAAAAAAAGAAAAGAAAAGAAAAGAAAAGAAAACGATATTAAATCATAATTTGAAAAGAGAAAAGGCTGGGAATTCCATACCTGAGATTAACGCAGACGGTCAGTCTGTTCGTATCAGAACTCTGTGTTTCCTTTTCTAGAGAGTTGCTAATTAGAAAATAGAATTAGAACACGTATTTAGAATTAAAATTACGTGTATAATTAAGGATTAAGGATGGGAGTACGAGAACAAAGTGCAAAACATGGGAAGTAGTAATCACTAATGAAATCACCAATTAGTGACAACGCAGTGACAATGATAGTAAAAAGGGATTCCCCGGGTTTATGTTATTTCCACGGGCACCCCCTGTTTTGCTCTCTGTTTCTGTCTCTCTTACCATGTCGGCTTGGAGTTTCCTAAGGTGCATGGAAGATTCGTGCACCCTCTCTATTTGTCGCTGTCCGATCACCGATTCGGTCTCATCATCACGTCATTGCCTCGTAATCGGACTGCCAGTTAGTGCTATGGAAGAGTGGGCCCCTCTGATAATGATTCTTGGGGCAAGCCTGAAAGAAAGAGGTAGACTTTTTCCCTGTTTTCTTTTCTTTTTTTCTTTTTTTTTTTTATAATTTATTTATTCTTCAGGTGCTTTTTTATTTATTTAAATACTAGTTTAAAAGTACGTATATATGATTAGATATATTTAAAAAAATTTATCTAAATAAAAAAAATATATATATATATACGTATTAAATAGATACAAAAAACAAAAAAAATTAAATTATCTTAAAATAAAAGAAAGGACGTATAAAAAAATTAAAAAGACTAAAATTAAAAATTAAAAAAATTAGGCAAAAAAAAAAAAGAAGAAAACAAAAAAGGACTATAATGAAAAAATAAAAAAAAGGGCCAAAAGAAAAAGAAAAAAAAAAACGAAACGTTTTAAATGACTACAGTAGTTTTTTTAAAACTTTTATGTGCTGCATATATGTTGAACATATTTGAAAAAAATTTTAAATAAAAAAAAAAAAACCCACAATATTAAAAAAATTATAACAAAGGATTGGAAAAGGAGGGAAAAAAGAGAGAGAGAGAGAGAGAAGAGACATAGAAAAACAAAAAAAATAAAATAAAATGACTAAAATTTAAAAAAAAATTTGATCAATACAAAAAATGGCTAAATTGTATATATATTAAAAAAAACACACACACAACTCTTCAACTGTAAATTTTTTTTCCTTTCTATATATAGTTATAGATATAGAAGGAATAAACAAACAAAGTAATTGTTTGGGTTAGACTTCGTCTTCCCTTTACAACGTTAGCTCTTTAACAGACTATCTAACGAAAGATGAACTCTCGATTTGGGCCGGACCCGACTTCTTATAATCGAGAGCAACGATCGCCTGTGTAAGCTGGGCCGGACCCAATTAGTTGCAATCGTTCGTATTCGAACATCGAACCATTGGATCAAAAGTAATCGTTGGCTTATTAAATCTCATACGAGCTACGAACAGTGGATCACAGGGGGAAAAGCTTGTGTGCTACCTATCGTTCGGCGCTCGTACTTGACAAAAAGTAGTAGAGTATCTTCTACAGCTGTCAGACAATGACATGTCAGATCCTTCATAATAACTAACAAGTCATATCTGATTATCATATCAGTAACTGTCGTGCCCATGGTCGAGAATTTGAATTCATACTAGTAACCATCAAATCAAAGATCGCCTATGGCATGCTTACATGTGTCCCATGAGACAATACCTAAAACTGTCATCAACGGTTACGGGCTCAGACCCATCTTTCTCTATAAATAGAGAGAGACCCCTCTTCAACGAGGGGGTCATTTTTTATGAAATTCCATACCCTTACTCTGCCGAAATATTTCCAGAAAGTATCTTTGTACTCTCAAACCTTTATTAATAGAAAAATCACTCACTCACAGAGTACGTAGCATATCATTGGGCAAACCTCTTTACATCTTGGTGTTCATCAATTTACTGTCTATTTCTGATATGATTATCTGATTTAATATTCATTTTCTGATATGAATACTTATGTTCTTTTGTTGTTTTATGAGTTTCATCACGATGTTCAAGGACCCAAATAATCGATTATTACATTCATCAAACTGACGCTTCTGTTAAAATTTTTGACTGTAGAATCCCGACATCTACAGTAATTTAATAACAAAAGTGTAAAAGATAAAAATAATAAAAATAATAAAAAATTTAAAAAGGAACCAAAAATAAATAAATAAAAGGACTAAAATAAAAAAAGAAGACCAACATAAGGGACCAAAATTAAAAACTAATAAAATTTTAGGGCGGAAAAGAAAAAAAGAAAAAGAGTATTTAAAAAAAGAAAAACTAATTTAAAAGGGACTAAAATAAAAAAATAAAAATTTTTGAGGTGAAAAAAAAAAAGAAGTATTGTTTTCGTACAAAACGACCATTTTGGACAAAAACAATATTTCACTTTGACACTTTTTAATAGTTTATAGATCCTATTTACATTTTCTTGGGTTATTTTTACAAATGACAGTTGAATTATACCATCCGTTTAAAGTTGATTTTTGATTTTTAATTTTATACATCATACTCTTTCAAACTTTGGTATTGACGAAAAGATTCATATATCGGTATTTCGTCAAAAACTGAACGAAGATTAATACTTTTAGATCATGTTAGCTTTTATTTAAGCCTAAAATCGTAATTAATTATTTTTTAAATGAAGATCATGTGAGCTTTTATTTAAGTCTAAAATTGTAATTAGATATTTTTTTCAAATGAAATTGTACCACCAAAAGAACTTTATGACAAAAAGTGTGAGCTACATATCTTTGAATAGTTTGCTTTCAAAACATATTTAATTATAACTATACCTATAATAAAGCTTATGTGATTAGGATATATTCAATTTTTATATTAATGTTTTATTCAATATTAGTAGAGAAACTGTTGGTATAACAGTAAAAAAATCCAAGAAGTGTTCTATATAAAATCAAACATCAATGATCAATGACAAGGTTTTTAATGCAGGGATTATTTAAAAAATTAACCCCTTTTTTGTTGCTAAAAAAAAAAAAAAAATCCTATTTACATGTTTCTCATTAAATCACAAAGAAAAAGTGTCCAAATATTGATGTACGTGGGCCACGTTTATCTCCAATAAAAAGGATAAGAGAATATGATTAGTCATTTTTTATTTAAGTTAATTATTTGTAGATAGTAAGAGTTTAGTGAATCTCACATATTATAAAAGAACAAGTAAAGAAATTTTTAACGAATTCCATTACGTGTTAATATTTATTTGATTGTATAATATATTTTTAAAATTGCATCGGTAAAAATAATGTTGTTAAAGTTTTTATTTTTTATTTTTGAATAAAAAAACTGAACATTCATAAATTTAGTGAGGAAATATGAGTGTTTCTTATTACATTATCTAATAGATAGTTAAATATTAAAAAATTAATGATTCTATTTTTTTTATTTTTCTTTTAAATTTTATTACAATTATTGTTACATTGTTTTATAATCTGGGAAACATGCCTTTAATGAAAATTAAGGGTTTAGAACAATAAATAAAACTTTCTTCAAAAAAATGAACAAGAAATAAATGACATATTTTTGGAAAATTCTCATATTCTATAATGGCAATATTTTTGGGTTTCTCATTAACCCTCACAATTGATAAACACGGCACTTCCCGGGGCACGAACTCTTGCAGCGAACCGGCCGGTTCACGACCGAACAAGTCGGTTGGTATTAGGAAGCCATTGACCCGGTCTACGTGGTGTCTCTTACTTCTCCCACGTCACCCAAGTGGCCACGGCTTAGGAATTGGTGACGTGGCATTATTTTGGACTTGTTTGGGCAGGTCTAAGGAAAGTTGCGCCTCCTTGGTTGACAACCCGCTGAAAGGCTGGTTTAGTTAGGCTAACTTGAAATGGGCTTTTGGCGTCAGCAGGAATTGGGCCCACAACCAGGCATTGCGATGACCTGCATGTGGAACTCGGGATTATGTGATAGAGTTTTTACTTTTGTTTTCTTTAGTATAAAAATAGAAACAAAAGCTGTTATTTTTTTAACAAGTATTTAGCAACTACATTTTTAAAGCTTACGAAATCAAAAATGATTTCAAAATTTTTTAATAAGTAATAAATATATAAAATGATGTTTATAATATTTGACTTAAATTTTGAATGAAGTTTTAAATTCTAATTTTGAAGAGTTTTTCCGGAAGTGATATTTGATTCAGATTCTCAATTCATTTTTTTTTAATTTAGGGATAATTAAATTCGAACTTTACACCTTATAATATTAAATTATACTCACAATCATTTCTCAATTCAGTGTCTTAAATTTTGTCTAAATAGTCACATCATGCTATATTATTAAATTTTAATATATTTAGACAAGTAGTTAAAATCCTTTTACATTTCTTTTATATTTTTAAATAATATACATAACATGATGATTGGTTAGATATGACATTAAAAAATTTTAGAGATTTCAGATAAAATGCTTCTTATATATCATTATATTTAACTAATATATCGGTCTTGCATACGGAATTGAATCGTAATTAGAGTGGACAAACAAATTGACCATTGCTTGTTTTCAAAGCATGTTGCTTGCAACACTTATTAAAACCCACAATCTCACATATTCTTAAAAAACAAATAATAATAATAATAATAATAATTTCTTATTCAACCAACAAAGAGAAAAAACATGATGCCTTTTAATTATTTCCTGCAACATCACCATCCACAAACAATAATATGATTTGGTTTCTGCAATTGATTTTGATTTGCTATAATTCTTTGCAAAAAGGAAGAATGACCTTAATGAGATTTCAGTGGCAAACATTAGTGCCTGACTTGATCTCATCCATATATGCATGTATCTATACACATATATAGGCGAGTTCATAAGTGATCATGAGATGCATTTCTTATTTAGTGGTTGCACACAAAGACCCGCTTTATATTATATTACATACATATATATATATATATATTTATAGTTGTATTTCCAAATATCCCAACGATTAAAATGGAGTGCTCATGTATGTGTATATATTCTGAAGTGAACTCTTGTGAACCATTACAATGACCATAATAATTATGCAGATTACCAAGAAACATCACAATCTCCACAAAAATGCAACAATCGAATACAATCATTTTGGAGTTGAAAAAGCGGCAAATTCTATTTCTAGAAATTATTCTAAACAAGTTCTTTTTTTTTTTTTTTTTTTTAAAGAAAATTAAAATGATATTGATGGTGAAGGCGCAATCCAATATGAAAATGCAATCGATTGCGGGTTTGAGCTATAATTGGGTGATTGATTATATACGTAAAAACTACCAGCCAATTTGGTTGATGTCTGTAGGCCCTATGATATTATTTCTTTTTTTTTTTTTTTATATTATATAATATATATTTATATATATATACACACATATTCAGATATTTATATATAACTGCATAGTCATCATTAGTTGTACTGATGTGCATGTGAACTACGTCAAATGGCGTATAATTTGGCAGAGATAAATCACGAGAACAATTCAGGAGCGTCAGTTACACTTGAAGAGGGAGGAGAAAAATTAATCGAAAGAAAATAAGTGATGGAGATTTCTACTGAAGGATCTAAAATGCACAGTATATATATAGGGTTTTTATTTTGTTTTAACCGTCAAATATGTAACATATATATATATAATTTATTCTATATGTTTTTCTTTTATCAAATTTAAAGATAAAAAATATATATTATCATTACAAGATTCTAAACCGAAAATTAAAAAAAATAAATAAAAAAAACTCCCGAAAGCAAAGGAAAAAAAATTTGCTCAATTTAAACTTTTTTCCTTACGAGTCCTAAACTTGTAAAAGATATTTTTCTCTTCACACCCTTTATTCAAAGTAAACAGAATTACTTTTTTTAAAAGCCTGATCGAAACAACAATTTTGATTCTTTCTAAACCAACATACAATAGTTGTCTAATTTATTGAATTTCTTTTCCCCTTTTATTTATTTATTTTATTAGTTACTAAAGTAAACCTTCCGTCATTCAACGCTTGATCCGCGCAGTTTTTAGTAGCAATCATGTTCATCTCTTGATAAGCGATGGATTGTAAAATTTGAGGCTCAAAGTAAGCTTAATGAAAATTATACCCATTCCATAAGTGATAAGAAGCCAAACAGTACTTCATTATTATCAAGAGAAAGATTTGGCCACATCTTCTTTCATTTCTTGGTTGACCTATTTGTATATCCATATCCCTTATCGTCCTCTTGTAAAAGGAGAAATAGGTCAGGAGGCTTTGAGCGTCCTATTTATGCGGCTCCTCCTCCATTCAAGATGATAAATGCGCGCGTGTATATATATATATATACACACACACACACATATATATACACACACACACACATATATGCAAAATTTATAGTATACTTTTATACAGTACAAATTAAGCATGCCATGTTAAGCATAAATTTTTTCACCGGCCTTGTAATACATTATTCAACATCTAAAGATAAAAGAGCTTACTTATCTCAAAAAAGAACTTTTTTTTTTTTTTTAAAAAAGAAAAGAGAGAAATATTTCAAAAAAGAAGAAGAAGGAGAAGAAACGATAGAAAACACTAATAGTGATTATTGAATTCATATTTGTTGTCTTATTTTCCTATCCTCTTATTATTGAAGTATTTTAATTCTGATTATGTAATCAAGTTGATATGTTTATATAACTTGGTAAAAGATTATTGTATATGGACGATAAAAAAAATTATATAAAAATATATCTGGATTGCATAGTGACCTATATATTTGGAGGCTTTATCACCCCTAATGTAGATGGAGAGTATACATACATACAAAAATGCCTCTATGATGCTGATCTTATAACGGAGATATATATAACATATGTATACATACACACACACACACACACACACATATATATAAAGACAATGGGGTTTCTTCAATATTCTTGGCCCTCAATGTATCAACATTTGACTATTTGATATTAACGTTCAAAGAGGTATAATGAGAGAGGAAAAGGTGGAGGACGGGGGTATAGCATGAATGATGAATATTGTGCAATTGGACATGTAATAGAAGCTACAAGATGACGACGAATTAAAGAGAGAAGTTTTGTTTGTGTACTGTGGTTGTGGTTGTATAGGGCCACCAAATCATGATATATATATATATGTGTGTGTGTGTATGTGAAGCACCAATAAGCGGCCACTTGTGATAAGCCTACAAAAACCCATCAAATATATATATGCCGACCATGACAGTGTCCGATATATATATAGGGGTGCCATTGTAGTTTTTGTTGTATTATTATTACTAATTTTTTTCTGTAGTGAGCCATGGTTTATTGCATGTCTATCAAGTAGAGCTAGCTCTACCCAATTCAAGCACAAGCTTTGACATGATTGTCTAGTCGACTTTTTATTTTCTTTTATTATTTATTTTTTATCTATAAGTATTTTGGCCTATGCTCAATACTAGGTCAAAAAGTGCTCAAGAATGATTCTCTTGTGGGCTATTTTTATATTTATTTTCCTTCAAAATATTTAAGGGAAAATGTAGAATTGAAGTTGAGAAAATTAGAGAGCATACACAAATCATTTTTTTATTTGTTTTTTTTATCAGTGATTACAAACATAATCTAATAATAATATCATACCTGACTGATTTTAATATAAAGTGCAGAGTTCAAATATTCCATTCTCAAGTTAAAAAAAAAAAAAAGTTTTAGTAACTTGTTGTCAAATTCATCCCAAAATCGTTTTTTAACAATCAAATATGTTTATTTTTCCCCCTCTTCCTGGATGTGGATAGGACGCCATGGCGACCTCACTCCTTTGTCACCGGCAACACGGTATTGACTGGTGTTGTGACAAGCTCACCTTCGCTCCCATGTTGTTTTATCTCTTTTTATATACTGTGCATTGTTTTTTCTTATTTAGATTTTTCTGAAGGATTATTCTAAAAAAGATTCTATTAAGTTTATTGTAGGATATTGCCTGTAACACAATAGGCTATTGGATACCGCTGGTAACTTGGTAGGCTACCGTCAGTAACATAGTAAGCTACCGTACCGTCGGCACTTTGTTACTGAAGGTAGTCTACTATGCCAATAGTTGCAAGGATAAAAGCTGGTTTTCTTTTTCTATACGATATCAAATTCATTTCCCGTATCTTTTCAAAATCAGGTCCTATCTTATCTTATTCATACCGTTTGATCTAATGATCATTCACGGTATTTTAGTTTAGATGCGATAGTGGTTTTTTTGTTTCAATATTTTCTTAGAAAAGAAAAGTGCCAAGTGACAAATACCATAAAGTGTAAATTGACATTATGGAAGGGTTGCAATCGTAATTTGAATTCCATGTCTTAAATCTTAGTTGGCAATTTGTAAACAGAAATAATCCAGCAATTTTTTTAATAAGTGAAAGGATATGATGATAACCTTTTATTATTTCAGGTTTTTCAGCCTCACAGATAGGTACACTTTCTAGGTATGGTAAAATCAGGTTTTTTATATTAGTTTCTCTCAGTCGTACACCTGGGACCTACTCTGCTATCACCAACCCAAGTATCAACAATCGAAACTGGAGTGGGGCCTAAAGAAAAGACAATGAGACTCAAATCCAAATGAATGAAGTGGAGATACTTAGCAATCCAGCTCCATTGCCATCTCATCCACACCTCTGAGAGTGTAATCCAGCATTTTTCTTAATAATTGGAAGATAAAGCTAAAATAGTCAATGAGTATTAAAGGGCACACTCCTTCTCCATATTTAAAGGCTTTCCCCCCTCACACAATAACATGGGTTGATGCTTAGTTTTCCCTTCTTCAATCATGAGTGCACCAGCCATCATTACATCAAAGATAAACCTCTCTCTCTCTCTCTCTCATGTGCTAGCCTAGCGCAGATATATACACAAGCAAATATATATATGCATATATAAACTTATTTACATTATACACTATAAAAAGGTTCACGATCTTCATTTCTTTTCTCAGCAATCTCCACTCATTTATCCTGCTCTTTCTTCTTAGAAATCTCATATAAAAAAAAAAAAAAAATGTGCATCGGCACAACAGACACAGCCCCATCTAGAATTTTTCTATGTTCTAAAAGATCAAAGCGATCCAAGTTTCGACTTCACAGACTCACCAGGTCAGCCTTACACTCTATATATGTGTGTGTGTGTGTGTCTATTTATGTATATATCAAACAGCCTTTGTTTACCCAAATTAAGAAGTTGTTTTTAGCAGGAGAAGATGCGAGGAAAAGGTGGGGTCTGCAGATATGGAACTGATGAATTTGAAGCTGTATTTGGAGAACAAAACTATCATTGAAGAGAATGAGAAACTGAGAAAGACGGCTAATATTCTCCACAAAGAGAATCTGGCTTTGTTGTCTGAGTTGCAGAAGAAGTTTCCAAATCTAGATCGCCACTCCACCACGCTTTTCGTTCTTCTTCACAAATATTAGTTAGTTAGTTAACCGTTGGCGAGACATGTAGAAAAGGAAATCAAATCTCATCTTTTTATCTAATTATTAGCGAATAAGGTTAGGAGGTCACATATTATATATATATATATATATATATAAGTCTCAAATGTTTTTCAAGCATGTACTGGTTAAATCATATACGTTTCATTTCATGTTTCTACTTGTACTAGTTTTCCGTAAATATTTGCATTTCCTTGAAGAATGAACTTGTTTTAGTGCGGGACAGAAGTGAAATAATGGAGGCAATTTATATGATGATAAGTTCTGTCTATGTTGTCTTGTGTCCTGTTGGGCATTGATCTGTACAATGCTACTTATGTAAGTACTGTATAACATGTCAATAGAGAGTAAAAAAAGTTCTGTAACATGTCTATGTTGTCTTGTTTTTCCTAGTTTAGTGTTTTGTGTGTGTGTGTGTTTTTTTTAGGAGGGGGGTGGTGGGGTGTCGACAATAAAAATAACACCATCGGTGGGTGGTGATATAATGGCAAGAATGTCTTATTTAAAATCTTCGTTTCTATCAGGTCCCCGGTTCGAGTTGTTGTTATATGTAATATCTAGCTTTTAGTAAGAAAGATTATGTGTTTGCATGTTTTTGAAGTTTGGAGATTTGCTAACTGTTAGTAACTTAGGGTTAAGATCCTTGTTATTGTATCACTATAATCAGTACACTCACCTAATAACCACTAAAATGAGGGTGTGAGGACTCTACCTAACCCCTATTTTCAAAAAGTTGAAAAAACACACACACACACACACACAAAAAATTGAAAATCATTCCAAAAAAAAAAAAAAAAAAAAAGACTAGCAATTACGAACAATAAACATGGCCAAAGGAATTAGATACACTACAACGACTGCAGTTTTGGACAAGATATATTGCGTGAACTATACGGAAGAAATTTTATTTTATTATCATTAAAAAAAAAAAAAAAAAAAAAGAACAAGAACGTTACTTGTTAATCCAACTACAGAAAGCTCACTTAGATCGAAAAACTACTTGAACAGAAGGAATTATTTCATTATCATAAACAGAGTGTCAAAAAAATTTGTCGAAAGAAAGTGTCTAGTAAGAAATTGGGAAAAAGCTCCAAAAGTGCTATCTAAGACTAGAAGAGCTGATCCTACATTTCACATGCAGCAGAACAAAAAGGAAAGTATCTCTTCTTCAAAAGGAGATCATGAAAACTGTCTCTTTCAATCTCTAGACACCACCCTTTTCACATGTATATCCTTTTGAGGAAGCTTCCTCGTCTGCACCTTTCTTTTTTTTCGTCTATTGGCACCAAAAAAAGAAAAAAAAAAAAGATTTAGTATGGATATCCTATTTTATTAAGCATATATTTGGGGAACAATTTGAATTGTAAAAATTTGATTAGAGTTGAATTGAATTGAGCTGTGCTTCTAGTGTGCGTTTAGTTGATTGGAGTTAAAAAGTGTAAAAACTTAAAACGTGTTAAAAAAAAAAAAACAACATGGAGCATATTTTATTCATATTAAAATTCTATGCGATTTTAAAAAAAATCATTAAATTTACATTTACATATGTAAAGTTATAGATTTTTAAAATTTACGTGTTTAAATTATTGTTAAAATTATGAATAGTAAAATTGAATTGTCTTTTCTAGAAAAAGAAAAAAACAATTAGAATTGTATTTAATTGAATTGCTCTCCAAACATATACTTTAAAAAAAATGAGTTAAAGGGTGGTATTTTGATGAAATTTAAGGATTGTTTTTTAATGTTTCCCTTTTTTCCTTATGTACTTGTCAAATTTAAAACAAATAATGCTAATCATTACTTTCCCCTAACTGTATCGACAAAATTAGAAACTTTCCCTATGATTATTACTTTCTGATTGAACTTTCCTTACCAAGATAGAATTAGCCTATAATTGGTAAGTTAGTTGGAGATGAAATTTTTAAGTTGGTGTTGGTTGAATTTTTAAAAATTAGTTATAAATTTTATTAAATTTTTAGAAAAAAATAAAAATTATGATGAAAAATAAATTAATTGATATTAAACTTAAATACTAAGCGGAAACTCAAATTCCTAAATCCTTAAGGCATTTTAGTAACTCTCTACGTGTCCTAATCTAAGTTGAAGAAGTACATAACTCTTACCGCAAAAGAAAAAAAGCAACCCAAGTCCAAGTCGAACTGTGAATCTAATATTATATGGAAACTAAAGAGTGATCTCCCCTATATGTACCACAACATATAAACTAAATAGCTCTCATCTTTCTCTCTCTACTCTTTTATTCGTATAAACACATGATGTCTTCTCTCAGACGATCTCCGTCGTCCAACCCCCAAATCAACGGCGGTGACGTCGATGATCAAACAATTGTTTTCGCAGAAAATACCAAATCCTCAGTTGACCAAACACTTTCCACTGCCGTGTTCTCCATCGTTTTCAACGTCATTCGAAATTTCTACCCACCTACTTCAAGCTTAAAGAAAAACGTTTTCACCGATCACAACACCAGCCACGAATTCGAACACCCGATTCACCGATCATCGGAATCCGACATTTGCGACATGTTATCGAGGATCGAAATCCCGTTCGACTGGGACAAAAGTCTCTTCTGGAAGAATCAGCGCAGCCAAAGCTCGGCCCCGACCCCGTTGAGCGGCGTCGAAGACATGGCGGCTAGGGTTTCGGAATTTGCCCGCTCGGCGGCTCGACAGGGACTCAAGAACATGAGCATGCTTGTCACGATCGAGAAAAGAATCGTTGTCGGAGAGCGAGATTTTGAGACGATGTGCTTGACCAGACAAGTGGAAGATGAGTTAGGCAGTTGTAGATTTGTGATGTCAAGGACTTTAGAACATGAACGTCGTATGGAAACGAGTACTTCGGTTCTTCCATCGCGGACGTTGGTGGACTTCAGGAGATCATTGACCAGACAGATCATCAATCTGCGTTTGAGGAGGTTGGAGGCGGCGGCTGACGACATTCGTGCTGATTTTCGATCGAGTCCGGCGGCTAAATCGGCTTTGGATGCGTTGAAGAGGTTGAGATACGACGGAAAGAGTGATGATCATGATGATCAATCAACGTTCACATGTCCGGTTTGCATGGAAGTTGTGGAGATTGGGTCCCACGTTACTCGCATGCCTTGTTCGCATATGTTTCATTGGAGTTGCATTCTCAAGTGGTTGAATGAGAGGCAAACTTGCCCCATCTGTCGTTTTAATTTGCTAACTAATAATGTTTAAATCAAGGATTAATGATGATTAATTTGTTTTTTTTAGTTTTAAGTAGTGTTTAATTATCAATTTGGATATAGCCTCGGTAGGATCCTTCTAAGCTACGTTTTATGTAACTGGTTTGTCCATGGCGATATACCAATATTATCAATTTTATTTTTATTAATTATCAATGAAATTAATCTTCACTTTAAATGAATTTGAACTTTGAATGCTTATATATGAAACAATAATTTGTTTGTCATCGATGATGTGGAGGATGTTTAGTTAAATGCCTATCCAATTGATAAGGATGCTATGTTTTTTTTTTTAATAATATTTTTTCAAGATGGGGATGAGAGATTTGAACTCTTTATCTTATGGTGAAGTTAAGTATGATATTAAAAAAAAAAAAAACTATTTGTTACAATCTCTCAATGTCTTTAAAAAAACAAAATTCACTACAAACAAATTAATAGAACCAAAAGTTTGAATAGTGACCATTTGTGAGATCCAAGTGAATTGTGAGAGAGAGAGTGAACAACACATCAGAAGGTAACTATGGACACTATGATAGGCTTCTAGTTTATGTTGATTTAGCACCGTGGAGCATGAGAATCTGTCATATTTTTGTTCATAATGCAAGTCTATTGGTCATTCTATAGCTAAATATAAATATAAAATCGGCCTGTGGAAGTAATCAAATCGAAGAATGACAAAATAGTTGCACCCCAAGGTCATGAAAAGCGCTTAGTTTTTCGTCCGAAAAAAGCTGAACAAGCCGAAGATGATTCCATGGAGGAAAACCATAGTGCTCCATATATAAAACATGCCTTCACATGATCAAAATACAGCTAATTGTGATCAAGATGAAATCATGCATTGCATGAATGCCACCCTGCCTAACTCTCACCGGTTACCAGTTACAGTTGTAGACACATCAAAGAATAATTTAATTTCAGATTCTCAGTTGCAGTCTCCGGCCCCCACTGAAAATATTAACAACAAAATAGGTGCTATTTCCACTCTATCCGATAATGAGCTATCGGTCTTCTTTGCATATGGATTTCATCTAAGTGAATAAGTGGAGCCGTTTAATCAGATATCCCTATCCTACTCTATATTCGTGAGAAATACCCAATACAAAGTAGTAAAGAGAGAAAAAGAAAAGGAAAAGGAAAAGGAAAAAGTGGTTTGGGTTTCACATTATTATTATTATTATTATTTGAGTTTTGGGGTGTGGATTCAAATCTAGTGGTGGAGTTAGATGTGATTCTATTGCTAGATTATGTCTACAACCATAGGATTTCATATTATTTTAATCACAAACAAAACCTAATTCATTAATTAATCAACACTCTTAATTAAATTACAATACTTAGCTCTAAATTAATAAAAAGATAAGCTTGACTAAATTCTAAATATTCAAAACAATCTTCAAAGATAAATATAAAATTTATATTCAAAATCAAATACTAAAGATAAAGTATATCCTAATAACTAAGCCTAATCCTAATTTACATATAGCCAATTCCTAAAATCTTACCTCAAACTTGAATTTCTTAACTTTGCTAACTGATTTTTAGTACATGGCTATTTATATAAACTCCTTGGGGGATACAAATTAAGGATTATTAGTGTTTACTCATCGATTTGGATATAGCCTCCGCAAGACTACTCTACTTTTTGTAGCTTAAGTTTTTAACACAATGGCGATATACAAATGTTATATTTAGGCTTTATTTGACATTTAAGTTTAACTCCAACTAAACTGTACTTTTTCATTTCAGTTTTTGTCTTTTTCTGAACGGTCAATAAAATTTATAACTAGTTTTTTAAAAAATCAACTAACTCCAAATTAAAATTTTTATCTACAATTGGCGAATCAAATGCAAGCTTATTGTTCTTATTAAATACCAATTAAATTAATCATCACCTAAAATGAATTCGAAAAGCGATTTTATATACTATATGTGAAAATTAATAATTGTTGTTTGCAAAGCCAGATGTGTGTTTGTTCTTTGTTACATGCACTGGATTTTGACGCAAACTTGAAGGACCTGTTATGCCATTAACTGTAAAATAAAAAGGATACTGTAAAAAAAATTATTTTTTCTCAAATGAAATAAATTTTTAATCATAAAGACTGATTTTCTATTATAAAGAAACTTAACATAGAAATTTAAAATAAATTTAGCCTAATTTAAAATTTAAAATGAACGATGATCTAACCTAAAAAGAAGTCCTAATCGTAGTTTAGCTATATGTTTATAAATTAAGCACACACCAAGAAAAGATAATAATAAAAATTGAAAAAATAAGAAAAAGAAAAAAGAATTCAAATACAATTCAAAATTACAGTTTTATTGGGAGTTTGGATTAGGAGACCGGCCACCTCTCTCTCTATATATAGGAGGATTAATTATATAACCTCGAAAAAAAAAAATTAGCTTTCTTTCTCTCTCTAACTTTTCTTTGACTAATTTTCTGTCCTCGGTACATATATATATATATATATATATCTACATACGCGCGCTCATATATATATGCATATATGATGCCGGAAATTGATATTGAGATCAATTTACAGACGCATCTGGAGAACAATATTAGTTTGCAATTTTCCTGGGATTCTGAAAACTTGGCCGTCAATATTGAGGACCGTAATGTTGCGAGTATCATCATTGACGTGAGGAACGATAATGGGTCCATATATTGCGAGATATTGGCGCATGATTATCTTGATCAGCTAATGGACGTGATCGAACCGTTAATATTTGACGTGAATTTATCAGAGGCGGCGCTGACACTGAAACCAGCGACGGAACCCTCGGTGGAGGCATTGGAGAAGATGACATACGAAGAATATTGTAGGAGTAGCTGTGACGATCCATCAGAATTGACGTGTGCGATTTGCATGGAAGTCGTCGTAATTGATTCCCACCTCACTCGCATGCCTTGCTCTCATCTCTTTCATAGCGGCTGCATTCTCAGTTGGCTAAATACGAGCCATACATGTCCCATATGTCGTTTTGAATTGCCTTGCTAGAGCTAGTTTTGATGAAATTTAAGATAGGAAATTTTTTAACCTTAATATATATATATATATTTATATACCTCTTTATATATATATGTTTATGGGTTTTCAGAAATAATTAGTTTTTTTTTAATTTTATTTTTTACCACGTACTATCCATACTTGATTACTAATAAAGCACTTTATTACCCCCTCATGATGTGCTTATAAAACATTGACGGACCGCACAAATAAAATCAAAATCTTGAATTAAAACTTACAACCATATATATATACTTTTAACTATTTTCACATTTATAATTCTTTTTTTCGTCTATTTGTATCTTTCTTTTCCTATTTCCAGTTAACCAAGCTTTTAATTGAATTTAAATCACTTTTTTTTTTTTTTTTTTTTTTTTTTTTTTTTAAATCTTCCTACGATTTCAGTTTTGCACAACTCATAAAATAGAAATACGATAGGTTAAAGGGACATTACCAAAGTTTCTTTTAAAGAAAAAAGAAAAAGAAAGATTGTTAGCTCGTTTAGCAACCTTTTTCATATTAAGGGCATTCCAGCTATGAAAAAAAGATCATGAATCAAATTTATATAAAATTAAAAATTTAAGGACTAACCGAACAATTTACCCAATTTTTTAAAACAAACATAAGGTGCTAGCATCTTCTTTCAATCCACATCTACCCCAAATAAATAAAAGAAAAGAAAATATTGAAATATCTTTCAAACTCTTGCCCTGTAGCTCAACAGAACCAAACTAGTTCATGCACAAGCATTGGTTTTCACTTAGTAGCTACTGTTTTCGAAGATCAGAAATTTTAGCTTGCGTTTGGTTTGCCGGTCGAAGATGAAATTTTTAAGTTGGAGTTGGTTGATTTTTTAAAAACTAGTTATAAATTTTGTTGACTTTTAAGAAAAAAGACAAAAACTGAGATAAAAAAGTATAGTTTAATTGGAGTTAAACTTAAACGCCAAACAAAACCGAGTGGGGGTGGGGAAAAAAAAAAAAACTCTTACGATGCATTTGCTTCAACAAGTGGTTAATTCCCACCTTCATTTCTTCATAATTACTTAAGTTTCATCAATGTCTACACTCGCAGTATGAAAATCTCTTTCCTTTAAGGTATCTTCTGCATAACTCTCTTTTTAGGTGAAATAAAGGCCAAAAGAAGAAGATGAAGAAGAAGAAGAAGAGCTCTGACCTTAGTCCGTGTATATCTACCGTAGCACCACCATTGGCTGCAAAGTGCAAATGGATAAAGAATATAAAATAAAAAGCTTCCTCATGAATATGGGGACTGTTGAAATAGAAAGAAACTTTTTTTTTTTTTTTTCCTTCCTAAGAAGCATATTGATATTTCCAACTTGAATCAGGGTCTCACTTTAAACCTATATTTAATCAAAATACTACTTTTTACCTCTCATGTTACACAAGCATCTAATGCGTCTCTCTATATCTGTATAATCAGACACCAATTACCACTTTAAAGCGATTTTATTTCTAAAATATGTAAACATCTTTTTTTTTTTTTTTTTTTTAAAGGAAAAATATAGAAACATCTAAAGTGTCTCTATATGTAAAATCAGATACAAAAGACATCTTAAAGCAATTTTATTTTTTGAAGTATCAAGATTACCCTCCTAATTTATGTTCACTACTCTACTTAACGAAAAAAATTAAAAATAAATAAATTTTAAAAATGAGAAAAATTTCCAAAATGTTTAAAAGGGAAATCTTGGCATGTTTTGAGGTGGGCTTTTTTTTTTTTTTTTTTTTTTTAATTTTATATATATATATTTTTTTTAATATAGATTATGTTGAAGTTTACTTTTCAAGAAGAATATACAAGGACATAACTATTACAACTATAGTTGATATCCGATATTTGAGCCAAAAAAAAAAAAGAAATTGATATTGGATAAGGATTCTCGTCTTATGTACCAAAAATAAAACTTCTAGTCCCACCCAAAGAAGGACATTGAAAGAAACGGAAAAATTGTAAATTAAAACGGAATCTAGATACGAGTCAAGCTATACTATAGTCTGCTTTCTGTATATAGGAGCAGTAGTTATTATCAGCGTCACTTTCACTTGGTAGAGTCTTTCTGTTACAAATTCCAGACCTTGCAGCTATGTCTACTGACAACGACGACGACCTTTCTCCTTCGGAGGATGATTTTATCGACGAAGACTTCTTTCCTTCGGATGAGTATCTCTTATCCGACAATGGCAACAACAGTCATGTTGATATCAATGCCGACGTCGAGCAGCGGGATGTCAACATTCGTATTGATACGGCGGCGACCGAGAGGAAAATCTACATCACAGCAACCAAGACCAACTCTCCCAGCAACCAGAGACTTTCCGTTACTCGGTTTCGCTTCCTGTTTTGCGTCATTCACAGAAGCCGCTCCGACACCGATTCCACCAGGGAAGTGCAGCTCGTCTGTACTTGCAGCGCGTTCTATCACCCTTTTGAAAGATTTTTATCTTCCGACGAAGCGAAGGATGTCGTGGCAGCCATGTTTTCCAGCCAAGAAATCCCCTTCTCCTTTGATCGTCAGGGAGGTCAGAGTCTGCTTTGGAAGGAGCTTATTGCCGATGACTCATCAGAAGAAGTACTAGAACGACAACCGTTGCAGGGCTTTGATGATGTCGTAATGAGGATCTCGGAGGCTGCAGCGCGTGTCGCTCGTGAAGCATCGGAGTCGGGACGCAAGGAGGTTGAGATGGCCATTACGATTGATAAACGCAGCGTTGTCCCGCATCAAGATTTTGAAAGATTGATTCCCCAATTTGATGTGCAAGTATCTGCAACATGGAATCCTGATGATCCAGAGTTGTACTTGGCAATTCAACCAGACTACTTTTCAGAGTCAACAGAGCAGTCTGCATCCGAGCCAGATGAGCAGGATTATTCTTCGGAGTCGACACAGCAGTATGCATCCGTGCCAAATCAGCAGGATTATTTTTCGCCGTCCACAGAGCAGTCTGCATCTGCATCGCCACCACCGGTAGATGTTGATACACGTATTGAGGACATGATGCGCTTCATGACAAACCATATTATTCAGCTGACGGAGTGGAGCAGAGAATTCTTGCCGAGATCCTCCGAGTTGGATGTGGCATCTGGGTCGGCACCGGCTGCTAAATCGGCAGTGGAGGCATTGGAGAAGTTCATATACAAGGGAAGCAGTGAAGATGGAGAAGAATCAACGTTGATGACGTGTGCAATCTGCATGGAAGAAGTGATGATTGGATCTCAACTCACTCGTATGCCTTGCTCCCATCTTTTTCATGGTGATTGCCTTTCGCAGTGGCTATGTCGGAATCAAACTTGTCCTCTCTGCCGTCACGAATTGACTAATCAGTGATGTTTTTATGTTTGGTAGTTTGATTTTAGTTTGAATAATGTAGCGTAGTTTGACTAGCTTGTTCTCGGATCATGCACTCTTTTTTCCTTTGATAGTTTTTCTTATTATGATATCAGGGGTTTTAGAGGTGCTAGTTAGTTTTCTAGAGTTTTTTTATGCAAGTTGCTTTCTGTCTTTATTCAGAAACATATATTTATGTTTATTTTATTCTTCTTATTGGAACAAACACTATTGCGATTAACAAGTATAATCGATACTTATAGCTTAGTCGTTACATAATCTTGTTATAATTACATTCGTATTATCTTCTCAAAGCACCTCCCTCGCACATTATTCGCCATAAAACTTTAACCAACATAATCTACTTGTATAATAAAACTAGTAACGTTAACATTCTAATTAGGTTATGAAAAATAGCTGATCCATACGGTAATTGTATGGCTCAAAGTCTCTCCTCTACAAAGAAACGCCAATTCAATCCACAAAGAAAGAATAGAAAAGATTGGAAGAATCATGTTAAAGAAAAGAAAATTTCGTCCATTTCTTTTGAAAGAGCATCTTTTCCTCTTTTTTCCCCTTGCTCTTTCTTTCATTACCAGCCGCAACCTTAGTACCATAGACATTTCCAAATTGACTCAGGGTCTCACTTTTCACCATTTTCCTCCATGTAGGACTTGATCCAAAACCCAAAATCCAGATACTCATGTTGTGAACAAGTGTATAGAAAACTAGCTAGTCAAAGTCATCTCATATAGCAAGCACAAGACCAGGTTTCAACATCTGATTGAACAGTTCAATTTATTAACGGTCAATCAGTGATTGATTATGAAATTTGGTGATTGATCATAAAATTTGGTGATTTACATTATGGTTAATCAGTAATTTACCATAAGTTAATCACTGATTGACTATTAATGATTGACCATTTAAGACAATTGATTAACCATTTTAGAAAAAAAAAATGACATTCTAATTAATTTTTAAAAACTTCGGTCATTATTAAAAAACTTATTAAAAAAAGACTATTAAGCTATAAATCCCTACTTTCTATTCTAAGCTTTCTTTACTTATTTTATATGAGCAAAAATAACACTCGAAGAAGGGAAAAAAAAAAAAAAAACCACAAATATTCTCTACGAGTCTAGTCCCATTAAAAGTCGGACACCGAAAGAAATGGAAACATTTTAAGTCAATACAGAAAATATAATAGATTGAATTAATTAAATTCCGTTTTTCTAAGGTCTTATCCAAGTTTCAAAAACGTAGTGACCAAAATAAAGGACTTATCTTCTAAAAAAAAAAAAAAAAAGTAAAGGACTTATTTCAAGAAAAGGAATCCACTAATCCAAATACGAATCAAACTGCAAGAAGAGTCACCTCTATTTATACAAGCATCGCTTATTATCATCATAATAATCACTTTTACAAGCTTTCAAATCTCTCTCTAATTTCTCTGATATGGAGGCAGCCTTCACTCCTACGGAAGAGGTCGTCCTTGACAATGGCGACCGCGATTACATGAATGATTTGTGGAACATGTTGAACGGTACCGGTTCTAATTTGGGGTCTATTCCACATGAGGATAGGTCTACTCCATATGATAATTTCTTCAAAACGGTTATTAATTCTATTATGAGGGAAGTAAATACGGGTGATGATATGTCTGAGGAGGAGGAGGAGGAGGAGGAGTTGAACAGAGCCATCGCACTCGGAGAAGAACCAAAGTTGATAATGTGTGTGATCTGCATGGAAGAGGTGACGATTGGATCTCAACTCACAACTCGTTTGCCTTGCTCCCATCTTTTTCATGGTGATTGCCTTTCGCAGTGGCTACTTCGGAATCAAAGTTGTCCCCTCTCCTGTCACAAACTGCCTAGCCAATGATATTTATATATTTTTTTTTTGTTCAGTAGCTTTGTAAAGAAAGAGGAACGAGCTTTCTAGAAAGAATGTGAAAAGAATTATCTTTCTAATTAATGAAAAATATCTTACAAAAAGTCTTTATATACAAAGCTACTGACCAATAACAAAGCTCCACGTGTGTGTGGACTATCTAACAAACTAACAGAATTAGCCAGCTAATCTAACAACCCAACTAATTATAATTAGTAACAAACTAATTCTCAACAGCCCCCCTCAAACTCATTGTGGAAGACTTTCCACTGTGAGTTTGTTTCTAAAGACAGCATATTGAGAACTGGAAACTGCCTTGGTGAAGACATCAGCAACTTGGTCCAGTGAGGGAACATGCTTGACTTCTAACTGTTTCTGTATCACCCTTTCTCTCACAAAGTAGAGATCCAGTTCTATATGTTTGGTTCTAGCATGTAGAACTGGATTTGCTGCCAACAACACTGTACTTTGATTATCACACCAAATCACTGGAACCCTCTTAGGCATCACTTTTAGCTCACCTAGCAAGGATTGTATCCATGAGATCTCTGCCACTAAACTAGCTAGACTCCTGAATTCTGCTTCAGTGGAGGATCTTGAGACCGTGTGTTGCTTCTTAGAGCTCCATGAGATGAGATTAGAGCCCAGAAAAACACAATGTCCTGTGGTTGATCTCCTGTCATCCACGTCAGATGCCCAATCAGCATCACAAAAGCCAACCAGTTTCAGATTATCCATACAGCTTCCCCTCAGATGAAGTCCATGCTCCAAAGTCCCTGCTAGATACCTCAGAATTCTTTTGACAGCCTTCCAATGCACCTCCAATGGATTTTGCATGAATTGACAAACCTTGTTAACACTAAAGGCAATTTCTGGCCTTGTAATCGTGACATACTGAAGTGCTCCAACTATGCTCCTGTAGAGCTGTGGACTTTCAACAGGATCACTTCCATAAGCAGTTAGCCTCAAACCATGTGTCATTGGTGCTGTGGTAGGCTTTGCATATTGCATTTTAGCCTTACAAAGCAGATCTCTAATGTACTTGGTCTGTGACAAGTGCAATCCTTCATCAGTTTTCTTCACTTGTATTCCCAGAAAATAGTTTATTACTCCCAGATCCTTTAGAGCAAACCTCATATTCAGCTGAGTAACCAAATCAGTGATAAAGGCTTCATTACTTCCTGTAACAAGTATATCATCAACATAGACCAATATGAAAGTAGAATCCTGTCCTGAACTCCTAACAAAGAGTGACTGATCTGATCTAGCTGATACAAAGCCAAAAGAGATGAGAGCAGTCTGCAGTTTCTCAAACCAGGCTCTAGGAGCTTGTTTGAGACCATAAAGTGACTTATGCAGCCTGCAAACTAACGTTGGACTCTTGGGGTCTTCAAAACCTGCTGGCTGTGTCATATATACTTCTTCCTGCAAATCTCCATTGAGAAATGCATTGTTCACATCTAACTGCCTTACATTCTACTTGCATGCCAAGGCTATAGTGAGTACCACTCTAATAGTGGTTGGTTTAACTACAGGGCTAAACGTCTCAGTAAAATCAAAACCAGCAATTTGATGAAACCCTTTAGCAACCAACCTGGCTTTATACTTGTTGATAGTCCCATCTGGATTCTCTTTGACCTTAAACACCCATTTACAGCCAATTGCCCTCCTGTCCTCAGGCAATTCTACAAGAGACCAAGTGTTGTTCCTGATCAAGGCAAGAAATTCATCTGACATTGCTTGTTTCCACTCTGGGTGTTGAAGAGCAGCTTCAACTGAATCTGGTTCTCTGGTTGCCAAGAAGACCTTAGGTTTGACAATTCCAGCTTTCAGTCTAGTCACCATAGGGTGAACATTTTCTCCACTACCAGCACCTGCTTTCTTTCTTCCTCCTTCTACTACTGCATTGGCAATCTCCTCTTGTGGACAGCCTGAATAACCTGCATCTGGACAAGTTAATGAGGTAACAAGTGGAGTAGCATTAGAGGCATTAGTTAATTCTATGTTCTCAGGAACAGCCAAACCAGTGGGGTTTGCTGTGACAGGGATAAGATTTGGATCAACTGCAGGAGGCTGAAGAACATAAAGAGGAGAGTCAGGAGATTGTACAACAGGAGCAGGATTAGAAAATTGTGAGATGAAGGAAGAAAAAGGGAATACAGATTCATCAAACAATACATCCCTAGATATGAACACACGTCCAGATTTATCCAAGCATTTGTAACCTTTATGATTAAGACTATACCCTATAAACGTGCAAGGAGTGGAATGGTAATGGAATTTATGTGCATTGTAAGGTCTGGTATTAGGAAAACACAGGCATCCAAAGACTCTAAGTTGGGAATAATCTGGTTTTATGTGAAATAATGTTTCTAGAGGTGATTTTCCTTGTAAGACAGTGGTGGGTAACCTATTTGATAAGAAAACAGAAGTCCTAAAGGCTTCATCCCAGTGTTTAAGTGGCATAGAAGCATGAGCTAAGAGAGTGAGTCCATGTTCTACAATTGTCCTATGCTTCCTTTCTGCCAATCCATTCTGTTCATGAGTGTGAGGACATGAGTTTCTATGAATAATGCCATGAGTTTGAAGTAAATCAGTAAAAGCCCTATACTCACCTCCCCAATCTGACTGAATAGCTAGAATTTTGTGGCCAATCTGTAATTCCACTTGATTTTTGAAAATTTCAAAGGAATGTAAAGCCTCAGATTTCTGTCTAAGTAAGAAAAGCCAGGTGAAACGTGAAAAAGCATCAGTGAAATGGATATAATACTTGTATCCATTGGAAGAAGTGCAAGGAGAGGGACCCCACAAATCAGAGTGGATTAGTTGGAGAGGTTTTGAGTAAACAGTATCTGAAACTGGAAATGGCAATTTGTGCAACTTTCCTAGACAACAAGCTTGACACAAAGTAGAAGGCTGTTCATTAATATGTTTGATATTACAATGAGTCAGAACAGATTTTACAACCTTTCCTGATGGATGACCTAAGCGTTTGTGCCAAAGCTCAAACACATTATTTAATGAGATAGAAGATTTATGGGAAGTAAGTACAGAAGAATTTAAATCTGGAATACAAGAAGAATAGGCACACAGCTTTGAACTATTTGATTTATTTGACTTTAGCTGATGAGTGACTGGATGCTGCACATTTTGAAGCTTAATTTGGGATTGATCAAAGACATAAAGGCCACCTTTAAGCTTCCCTTCCAGTAGAACCTTGTGGGTAGCTTTGTCCTTCACACAACAAGAAAAAGGATGAAACTCAAAGTAGACGTTATTATCTTGAGCAAATTTTGACACACTAAGGAGATTTTTAGTTATTTCAGGTACATGTAACAAATGAGACAGAGACAATGTTTTAGATGGAACAAAGGGAGAAGAGAACATAGAATCACCAATGTGTCTAATACAAATCCCCTTACCATTCCCCATGTGAACTTGTTCAGATCCATGGAATTCATTCTTGTCCATTAGATTCGAGACCTCAGCAGTAAGATGATTAGTGGCACCAGAATCAGGGTACCAGTTTTCATCAGTGAGAACTTCTGGTGTTGCAAGCATTCCAAACATAGCAGGTCCTTCACATCCAAACGAGTAAGGAAAAGACTGTGAAAAATCTTCTCCATTGCACTGTCCAGCTTGAGCAATATTACCCTGAACCTGACCAGAAGAGTGAGAAGGTCCACGAAATGACTGATCAAACCTATAGTAGCAGTCCTGAACCACGTGCCCAAATTTAGTGCACAGTTGACACTGCACTCTTCCTCCATTGGCAGTGCCATTTGAGCTCTGTCCTCTTCCACCAAAGGACCTTCCTCCATTGAACGAGCCTCTATCGCCATAGAAATTGCCTCTGGAACTCACACCTCGTCCCATCATGTGTCCATTATAACCCGAGGCTCCTTGAGAATTACCAAAGTAACCACGAGAATTACCACCACCTTGAGGATTAAAGAACCTCTTTTTCCATGGATTTGTATGAAATCCTGACTGAGCCAAGTTTGCTGCAGCCAATTCTAGAGTTTTCACTTGCTTCTCAAATCTAACTTCCTGAGCCAGCAATAAAGATTCTATTTCTTCAACAGTATATGGATCTGTACGTGTGTTGACAGAGACAATGAAAGTCTCATATTCTGGAGGTAAACCTTCAAGAATTGCATCTATATGCTCTTTCACAGACAAAGATTGTCCAACAAGCCCAAGCAAATCGACATATCCTCTGATCTTGAGTAAATACTCATTTAGAGTCAAAGATCCTTTCTTTGTAGACTGAAGAAGAGTCTTGTATTGATTTACCTTGGCACGAATCTGTTGACCAAAGTACACCTCCAAAGTCCTCCAGATCTGGACAGAAGTCTCGCAATTTACCATCCTGGTGAGAATCGCATCTGTCATGGAATTTAGTAACCAGGAAAGAATAAGCTGGTCCTGTTGTTCCCAATCTTGATACTCTGTGCTGACTCTTCCCAGAATCTCATCTCCTGCTGCGAGATACTTCGTTGGAGGTGGAATTGTGCCGAAAAGAAAATTCTGCAATCGATGCCCTCGGACTGTCGCGAGAACTTGTTTTCTCCATACCAGAAAATTATTCTGGTCCAGCTTTGAAGAAATTGGATGGTTGAACGATAACGGAGTAAACCTCTGTGCTCCAATCACTGATGTGGATGAATCCGAATCCGCCATTGACAAACCTAAGCTCTGATACCATGTAAAGAAAAAGGAACGAGCTTTCTAGAAAGAATGTGAAAAGAATTATCTTTCTAATTAATGAAAAATATCTTACAAAAAGTCTTTATATACAAAGCTACTGACCAATAACAAAGCTCCACGTGTGTGTGGACTATCTAACAAACTAACAGAATTAGCCAGCTAATCTAACAACCCAACTAATTATAATTAGTAACAAACTAATTCTCAACAAGCTTTATTCTTGTTTGAATAATGTAATATAGTTTTACTAGCTTGTGCTTAAGTAAATCATGCAATCTTTTTCCCTTGCGAGTTTTTCTTATGAGGAATGGGTTTTAACGAGGCACCATTCAACTTGTGAATGGGTAGATCCTTTGAGGGCAGCAAGTTCGTTTTCTAAAATTTCTTTATGTTAGTTACTTTCTCTCTTTATCCATGAAAAATTATACGATCTATTTTACTTTTCTTAATGAAACTAATACTATTGTGATTAACATGTATAATCAGTAACTATACTTTAGTCGTGTTCTTAAAACACGTCCATTGTACTATAGTCGCTAATAAAACTTTAGCCAATACTACCCTTTATAAAAATATAAAAAATAAAAAATAAAAAAAGAATAGCCAACATCACATTAGGTACTCTCTACTCGTATATTCCTAATATGTTAAAACTATAATTCAATTATGAAAAATAGTTGATCCTAATAAAATAGTTAAGTTGTGCTGGCTTAGTTCGATCTGGCTCTATGGAATAATCATTCATATTTCGAAAAACCACCTTATAATCGCTAGTGAACTCAGTAATTACCCGCTAATGTATTTTACACACTAGCATTACTGAAAGTCTTTCTTCTCTACCAAAGAAAGAATAGAAAAGATTTAAAAATCATTCAAGCTCTTGCCCTCTAGCTCAACAGGCATGATCATGCACCATGTTGACGTAATCCTAAGAAATAGAATCCAACAAATATCAACTATACAACAAATAGAATCCAACAAGATTACCAAGTTGCCAAGAAACTTAAAACAAGAAATAGCAAGATAAGATCTCGTACCAATTGGTCCATGTATAATTTTGCATCATGTCCTATGTGATCAAACACTTGAATCAACACAACATCTCGAGCGTTCAAGAACTCGTAAAAATTAAACATAAAAAATTTACCTTCTCTAAGCTCAAAAGTCCTGCAATAATCTTCACAACTGTAGATTTAGAGTTCCAGAAGGACCAATTAACACCAACAGCTTCACCACGTATAATCTATACAAAATTAGTGCCAAGAATGTGCATGAAGAAAAAGTAGTGCAACATTAAAAAAAAAAAAAAAAACAGTTCTGGTCATTATTCAGATACGTCATCAAAGCCTAAGGAAAAGACACTTTTCACCAAAATGGTTTCTGAACAGAAATAGTAGGTTCCTCAAACATTACACATCTTAATATTTACTCTGGAACTTGTATGTTAACACTGTGATTCAATGAGAGGAAAAAAAAAAAACATGCTGGATTACAACACAAAATAGATTATAACATAATTAACAAGCTACAAAGTGATGACATCACGACGAGTAGAAAAGCAATTATTTTGTAAATGTCCATAGGTTCACTGAGAAACATGGGTTACCATAGATTTCCACGAAACGACAGTCCTCTCAGGCATTTCATCAAACACTTTCCGTGCAGTCTTCATGTCACCCAGTTCAAATAGAAATCCAGAAGGGTCTGTACATAACAGAGCCACAAAACCCTTGTTAACGAACCTGGGAATGAACAGAAAAAACCACCCAATTTGCGTTCAATCCAAGCACAAGCCTTCAGTGTAATTAAGGATATTGCTGTCGTTCTCCCAATGTTGTTGTCGTCTTCCAAAGCAAAAATGCTGTTGTCGTCTTAAAAAATGCTGTTGATTTTAAGTCATCGCCGTTTTCAACATAATATCGGTTCTAAATTTTGTCGGTTCTGAAAATCTAATTGTCGTATCAAAAATCACTTGTGAAATAAATTGTCGTTTGGAACTTGGCAGGTATGTTTTCTAGTTTCTAAACTCATTGTCGTATTCCCATGATGTGATCTTATATATATATATATATATATATATATGTTGTTCTGTAAATAGATTGATGCTTCCATAAAGAGTCGGAATATGAATGAACTTATCTGTAGTAATGCTGATCTCCACCGAACTTATCCTAAAATTCTCACTCAAATCTTACATTCTCAACTTTCGTATTGTAATTCCTAAAAGAATTTTATCCAATTTAATTAAATTTGAAATCAAGTAAATTATCGAAAGTATAAATAAATACGAAGACATGCAATTTAGTCAAGGTTCGGTCACAATCAACTAAGTAAAAACGATTACAAACATCAATCAAATTTGTGCAAATAAGACTCCCTTTTTAACTTTATCAACTTGATGGACTTGATCAACGAGTACCACTGTTCTTCAATGTCTGCACGGTTGAAAGCTGAACATGAACGACTCAAACAAGCTCATCTAATTCGAGACTTATATGGAGCAGCACAAATCCTAGTTCAAATCTCGGATAAGCATCTCA
Source organism: Ficus carica (assembly GCA_009761775.1). Taxonomy (NCBI): domain Eukaryota; kingdom Viridiplantae; phylum Streptophyta; class Magnoliopsida; order Rosales; family Moraceae; genus Ficus; species Ficus carica. The sequence continues at coordinate 1,776,609 of CM019750.1, forward strand.
AGACTTGAATGTCGCAACAATTAATGTTGCAACATCATCTTAATGTCAAATTTAAACTCTATTTTTTCAACAACGGAAACTGTTCTATCCTTCACTAAATTTTCATAAGAGCTTCAGCATAAAAATTGTGATTTCCTGACTAAATAATAAAATTCAAAACCAACTTTAAGTTGATTTTTAACCCAATTCGAATTAGAATTTCTCTTTTAAATCATACACCACGCTGTCAGCATTATCTTGATAATATTGTTTCAAATTATCTCTTTTAAACCTTAGCTATTAGATAATCTTGAATATTTCTAAAATATTTATCTGCCAGCAATATTTTTAAACTTTAAATTCTACTACAAGAACACACCTATTCGTAGTGCTGTAACAGATGTTGTAACAAATCTTGTATTATCGAACATAAAAATGCTGACACAAGCTGTTTTCGATTTTCTCGAATATTGTCGTCATTAATGTCAACTCAAAAAAAAAAAAAAAAAAAACTAACCACTATTTCTATTATTTACCCAAAAAATACATATATATACATGTATGTTTATCCAAATCATCGATCTCTCTTAATGTTTTTACTTTTTATGATCGGAATAATTATATTGATTATCGTAATCTAGAACACCAAATATTCATAAAAAATACTTTCGTAATCTAGAACACCAAATTTCATAAAAATACTTACTTGTTTGTTTGTGGCAAAAATAGAAAAAGGAAAGAGGTTTACCTATCTTTTTTTTTTTTTTTTTCCTTTCTTTTTTTTGGTGAAAAATGCACCCCTTCCATGCAAGTTGACCCCAACCCAAAAAATAAAATAAAAAATAGATGATTTATTTCAAATTTCCAAAATTTTAATTAGTTTTGTTCTCAAAGGAGTTCTTAAACCGCATACAAATTATAGGAGTCTCCTCAAACCTACATATCTATACACACACACACACACACACATACATACTTACAATTATATAACACACCATACGTACCAATATTTGGCTCTAAGAATGGCTGGTGAAACTGGTCTCCTCGTAGACGGGCATCCAATAGAAAGTAAAACACTTTTCACAGCAGACGAGTGCATGAACGTCCGAGAAGACCCAAATCTTTCAAGCTCTTGGTTAACCTTTAAAATCAGCCTCAGTTATAGAATCCGCTCAGACACTAGCACTGCCTACCACGACGTGTGTATCCACAATTCCCGCGAAGAATTCCGCTACGAATTCGACCGAGTACTGTCGTCCGACGAGGACGAACGAGAGGCGGTGGTGGCGGAGATTTTATCCAGCTTAGAAATCCCAATACTCTCCGTTTGTAGATCATCGGGTAATATTGGTGATGGTGATCATACTCTGCAGTGGAAGGAACTTGACGAATCTTATTGTGAAGACATGGATCGTCTCAATGACGTTGTGTCGAGGATATCGGATGTCGCTGCACGCGTCGCTGGCTGCGCCGTGGCGGCCGAGCGCAGTCTAGCTGCGATGATGGTCATTATAGAAAAGCGCTGTGTTTTCCCGCAGCAAGAATTTGAGAGGTTGGTTTCAAGTTTCGGAGTCGGATATACTATTGAGGACGAGGATGAGGATGATTCAGATTTGAACTTGGCGGTCGAGCAGAGTTTATTGGAGTCGGAGGAATTGGTGCTGCCGGCGGATGCATCGGCGGTGAAGAAGCTAGAGAAGTTGAGGTACGAGGGAAGGATCGATCATCATGATCATGATCAAGATCAAGATCATGATGATGAAAGAACGTGTGTGATATATGCAAGGAAGAGGTGATAATTGAGTCCCAACTCATTCAAATGCCTTGCTTTCATCTCTTCCGTGGCAATTGCATCAAAAAATGGCTGCAGAAGAGAAATGCATGTCCCCTCTGTCGTTTCAGTTTGCCTTCTAGACATAAGAATAATTAGTGTTAATGAAAATTTAATTTCCTGATTATATATATTTTATATATATATATATATATATTTTAATATTAGTGGTGGTCATGATACAAGAGAACAAATGTGATGATAAAACGGCATAGTGTACGAGTTTGATTCCATTGTATTCCACAATGGTTTATTACGATTTCTTTTTATTTAAAATTAGTAGTACATTTTTTTTCATTTAATGCAGGAAATTTCTCTCTTTTTTACCAATCTTTTACTTTTTGTTTTTTCGATCTAGTGTTCTGTTGAGAGTTTAGTGGAATGCTATTTTAGAAAGAGAGAGTGAGAGTTTAATGAAATCAAGCAATCAAGTTATGACGAAAAATACTTTAAAAAAAAAAAGTAATTGTGGGAATAGTTTTTTATGTTTAGGATTTTCGCACCCGCTTAATTATTGGTTAGGATCATAGTGATCCCCTTTTATTTGATATCTCCTATGTCATCTTATTCATGTCATCTTCGTGTCCCTTCAATAATATTATGACATGTCAAATAAAAATATATATTTAATTACAATATCATATCACATCACTTAAAAAATCATATTAATTACACACATGTCATAATATCACTTAAAATGTATATTTAATTATAATATCATATCACATCATTTAAAAAATCATGTTAGTTACACACATGCCATAATATTAATAGAGGGACATTAATGGGAACATAAATAAGTGAATATATGAACTAAATCCACCATTATAGATATGCCACAAGAGATGCACTCTTTTTGGAGCATTCCTTAAAAATCCAAAAAAAAAAACGAAAAAGGTTTTAATTTTAATATTAAAAGACGAAAAACTTATAAGGTATTTTGATAGATTTTTCACATAAAATTGATTGTCACTATGTAATTTTACTAAAATTATAATTGATATTTTTTTAGGGGAGATATGTTATATCATGCAAACGCAACAAAAACATCAATATAACATTTTTAATGATTTGATTCAAGATTTTAAAGAAATTTCATGTCTCACACACCTACAAAATTAAATTGTTAAAGGGCTAATATAACAATTAAATGATAATAATATTTGTACAGTTTAAATATTAGGTTTTTTGATAAATATAAATATTAGTTTTGCTTGGAAAAACGAGAACTCTAGGTAAGGCAAGAATGGCTGGTGAAAGTGATCAGCTCGTTGATCCTTTACCAATAGAAAGTAGAACATTCTTCAGTGCAAATGAGTATCAGTCCCGGCGAGATGAACCAAATCTTTCAAGCCCTTTATTAACCTTCAAAATCCGAATCATTCACAGAATCCGCTCAAACACTAGCAACTCCTACCACGATGAGATGACCATACACTCTTCTCGCCAAGATTTCTGCTACCCTCTCCACAGATTACTCGAATCCGTCGACGAACGAGAGGCGGTCGTCGACGACACCTTATCCAACTCACAAGTCCCCTTCTCCATCGATGCATCATCGAACAGCGAGGGAACTGACCACAACATTCTACTTTGGGAGGAGTCTGGCTCCTATGAAAGCCTAGAAGCACGCAACGACGTCGTGATAAGGATCTCGGACGTTGCGGCACGCGTCGCCGGGGATGCGGTCGTGGCTGGACGCAATCTTGTTACGATGAGTATCGTGATTGAAAAGCGCTCTACTGTCCCGCGTGAGGAATTCCAAAGGGTGGTTTCTGGTCCCAGACACGGATTTGTTATCGAGGACGATGATGATTACGACGATGACAATGACGATGACGACGACGATGACGATGTTTTTAGTTCAATGTTCAACTGGGCAATTGAGCAGAGTTTGTTAGAGTCGGTGGAATCAATGCGGCCGGCGGATGCATTGGCGGTGGAGCGGTTGGAGAAGTTGAGGTACGACGGAATTAGGAGTACTGATCAAGATCAACATCAACATCAAGATGATGATGATGATGATGAAACAACGTGTGTGATTTGCATGGAAGAGGCGATGATTGGGTCCCCACTCATTCAAATGCCTTGCTCTCATCTCTTTCATGAAGATTGCATCAAACAATGGCTGCAGAAGAGAAACGCATGTCCCCTCTGTCGTTTCAGTTTGCCTTCCAGAGATTAGATTAATTAGTGTGTATGTGATTTCCAGATTAGCTATGTTATTTTTATTTATTTATTTATTTATTTTCAATGAGAACCTTGAACTTAAAGATGTTGGATGAATTTTGTATATAATTCCCTTCTAGTCATCTTTTTTTTTTTTTTCTCATATTATATAGTTCTCTTCTGTTTCATTAAAACCAAATTATTTAGGCTTATCACGTAATAAATAATTTCCAAATAATTTATTCTCTTACATGTTAATATTCAATCTGAAGAACATGTCAACTAGAAAATCCCGCTTCTCTGGTAGTTAGTGTAAACAAAACTTCCTAAATTTACTGTGGAACTCGCCCAACTTCCTAAACTAAAGAACAAAGCTAACTAAGAAGGTTGTTGAGAATTATTCCAAGGCTCATCTTGTGTAACCGCTAGACTCTGTTTTGTCTCTGTTTCAAGTAGTACATGTCGTTTTACTTTTCCCTAAATAGTCCAGTACCTAAGGGTTCAATTTTAGTTCTAAAAGGAGTCTAAATGCACAAAATTACAAATTGTACCTCTAATTATAAACACCTTACCAAATACCGTTAGTTAGCTTAAATCTAAATCCCACTCTCTCTTGGAGTTCAAAAGAACTACGTCAAGAGTAATAAATACTAATTAAGAATGTCCCGTGAAAGTCTCCTCTTCAACATGCATCCTAAAGAAAGTAACATATACGTCTCCGGCAAGGAGACTATTGTCGTCATTCACAGAATCTGTTCCGACACTACTCCCACCGACGAGGTCAAAATGCACACTACGTTCCACGAATTCTGTCACCAATTCGATAGATTTTTGGCATCTGCCATTGACTCACAGTCCGTTGTGGCAAGTATGTTATCAAGCATACAAATCCCAGATGAGGATCATAATCTGCTTTGGAAGGAGCTTGATTACTCGCCAGAAAAGCTAGTACCATTGTATGGTCTCGGCGACATCATAACAAGGATAGCAGAGCCGGCTGCATGCGTTGCAAACAAAGTGGCGGCATCAGAACACAAACTGGCTGAGATGATCATCACGATTGATAAGCACACAGTTATCCCGGAAGAAGAAATTAGAAGGTTGCTTCGCTCGTCATTGGATAATAGCGATAGGATGGAACATCAGGTGACATATCATGACACCGATGATTATGACCATGCTGGTGGTCGTGTTGAGGATGAGGACGACTATGATCATGATTATTATGATGAATATCGAGCAATTGAGGACAGGTTGTAGGACAATCTAGATCGGTGCCACCCCGTGGAAGAGCCGGCCGGTAGGGGGTATGAACTACGAACCCGAAAAGTCTTCGCAAGAATGAACTAGCAATTATAATCAAGGAAAGGGAAAACCCATAATAGAAGGGTTTTTCTTCTCTCTTTTTTCTTCTTCTTCTTTTTTTTTTTTTTTTGGAAAGTTTAGAAGGACATGAGTTACTAGTGTAATAACTACTAGAAATCTCGTTAATTTTTATTATTAGCATATTCTTGTAAACAAATTATTCGCATAAAATGATTATTTGTTTGTTTTCCTTTTTTAAAAATAATTACTATTTTTTCAGCAGCAATCTGAGGAAAATAAAAAATTTACTGTCGTCTATCTGTTTACATATATGCACATATTTATACACCCAACAATATTCTGCAAATAGATAAAAACGTGAACTAACATATTCAAAAATTCAATAATCTTTTCAATAGAAAATTTTGAATCTTGAAAGTATCCTACGAAAACAAGAAAATTTTAAATTTTGTGCAAATTTGTCATTTTTACAAATGCCGTCCTCGCCCACGCCAGAGTAACTGCTAAATCGAACAGAACCTCAACAGCAAAACTATGTTTTCAGGGGAGGGGGTAGGGGAAACAATGTTTTACAGTAAAGATTTCTAAATTTCAGAGGCCAACAATGGAATGAAAATACTTCAGAATTCTCGAACAATTCCGCTAGGAACAAGATAGAATTCATATTTCAGGCAAAAGAGCGGGAGAGAACCTGCTAGCACGTGCATCTTTAATCACAAAGATCACTCTTTATCTCTTCTAAACAGGTGCGCGAGGAACAAGCGCAAATAATCTGGCCTATGTCCCAAAACATAAGAAAAAATTGTACGGGACATAAACAACCGATGAAGGTGACCTCCCTGTAATGCCTCCGATTGATCCTCGAGTATCCACTTTGTTAAAGTTAGTTTTTCTTTTTAGCCCAAACCATGACAAGAGAGAAGCCCATCAATGACATGATCACAGTCTGCAAATCAAAGGGTGAGCATGTTCATAATTACTTATAACGAGCCCGACTCCAACTTGGTTTAAGAAATTGTAAGTTTAAATCCAAGAGTTCCATGGAAGTTGGAACAGAGGTTTATAACTTTGTTTCCTAGGACCATTGCCTCCACAACTAGGCAAACTAGGACCAAAATAACAAATATCGTGGTTAAGCAATAGAAAGGCTATTGTTAGTCAAAAACATCAGCGAGAAACATATGCTTCTTGCAGTAAGATAAGATGGTTTAAACTGGACAAAACAGAGGAGCAGGGTATTGACTCACGGAAATCGCTGGAGGCACACCGACAAGTGGATCTTGGAAGAATCTATTCGCAAGTGCAAGGGCCAGAAGACTGCTTTGCATTCCTGAAATGATAATTAAAGACCAATCAGATGGTCTGAGAGATCTTGCAGCTGCTATACTGCTAGCAGGAAACATAAAAGAGAAACCTGTCTCATAGGATAGTGTTCTTTGCAGTGCTTTCACATCAGGTGCCTTCTGAAAGACCACTCCAGTGAGGACATAACCAGTTATGAATGCAGCTAAATGAAATGCGACAATGAGCAACAAGATTGTTATTCCAAAAGGTGATAGAACAGACTTAATGTTGATAGCAAGTGGTGCTCCAACACAAAGAGCTGTCACCAAAACCGATAGTGGAGGCAAAAAGGGACGAATAGCATTACAAAGTCGAGGAAAGAACCTGAGAATACCATTTTTATAGATAAGAACCTCTCATAAATAAGGTCGTGTAAATGAGTTTATTTTAATCAGTGTGTCACCTATTCAGAAGCAAGCCTGTAGCAATTGGTGCAATTACAATCTGCAGAATGCTAGACACCATTCCTTTAACATCAACAGGCAGTCTCTTTCCAATGAGCAAGAGTGATAATAACGGTGTGACAACTACCGCAGTAGCAGTAGAAAGTGATGTCATGACGATGCTTAGTGGGGCCATTTGTGGGTCAGTCAGAAAAGTAGCATAGTTGGAGAGCTGCGCACCACTAACACATGATACTAACATAATCCCAGCACCTGAAAACGTACTAGGAAATAGTTGGTTCAAGCCCAAAAATTGCTTTTAAGGCCAAGCAGTCTGAATCTCACCTATGGGAGTTGGAAGACCAAATACAACTGAGATAACGCCAAATAAGTACCCAAGAACCGGCTTGACCACAAACTGACCAAGGTAACCAGCAAGTATAGCTGCTGGTCTCTTAAAGGCTTCGAGAAAATCCTTTTCACTGGAATTAACCCCAACTGCAAACATCAAAAAGCCAAGAGCGGGTGCATAGTACCTGAAATCCGACCACAAAACTAAAACGCTAAGCACATGTTTCGGGCAGAATACAACTTTCTTTACAGAAACTCCTCCCATTTACACTCAGTGTGGCTCCTGAATGCTATTAGGAAACACAAATATACATAAAGTGACCGAATAATTCAACTAAAGAAGGTTCAACAACCTGGTGGTAAACCACGTAAAGGAAGGCGGGTAAACTAAAGCCAATAGGGTACTAGCAAGCACAACATGAGGTAGAAAGGAGTTTGCTTTCTTCAAAATATTCAAACCCGAAACCTCTTTTTGCTGAAGGGGCTGAAACAAACAAAAACAAGCTACAATCACTGCTCAGAATGACTATATTACAAATATTAGCAGAGAACACATGAAGACGAACTTATAGTAGTGCACATTACATATTTTAAGAAAAAGTCAGTGATGACCACATTTTTATTCTTGTAAGAATCGAAAAATGCTATTTTTTTTTTTTTTTTTTTATTCCTGAAAAGGGGTGTCATGCCCACTAGAGCACTACAAACTGCTACACTTAGGGGGATTATTTTTTTATTTTTACCGCCATTCAATGAACTAATTTAACTATAAAAGCCACTATCAAAATCTTTTGGTTGACATTTGATTAATTTAAGGAATTACTTAACAGCATCCAATGAAACTCACTTTACCCATGAAAAGCCAGACCATAGAAACATGTTAGTGTAAAAGTACGTTATTGTAAGCCAAAGCCAAATTTTGCAGATATGAAACAAGCAGCTAACTTTCCAGGAATGAAGATACGAAACCAAAAAGGAATTTAAATCAATAGGAGGAAAAAATAGTAATAAACAACAATAATAAAACAATTATAAGCACCTCTATATTTTGAGAAGCAAAATCTTGATCTGGCTCCGATTCGATGGAACCGGAGAACTTCTCCGAGTGACATCTGCACACTTTACACAATAAAAAACAGTAATTGGCACAAAAAACTATTTAAAAAAAAAAGATTTTGGAAACGAAGTTTGAAGAAACTAACAGGGAATAAGGGGCTGAGAGCGGATTGAGAGGGCGAGAGATTGAGAACGCGAGGAGGAAATTGGAAGCAGAAGCTTTGGCGGCGTGTCGGAGAGAAGCTGAGCAGAGAAGCGACAGACATTCCGACGATGTTTGTTCTGCAACTGCAACAAACGCCATGGATGTTCGGTGGTCTTCATATCCAAACGCATTTCTCTTTAGATTAATTGAGAGAAGAGATTGAAAATGGAGTTTTTCTGATAATACGAGAATCAAAAACCGTGCAGATTCTTTCTATGAGTCAGTAGGGAGCGCAGCTGACCGACAGGTTAGTCCACCAACTCCACGGTTCCATCTCGATGGGAATTTGGCGAAAAATGGTCAACGGTGGCAAACTTTCGGGTCGGATTCCGGCACTGGATCAGATCAAGTAAATGGGTAAATCTATTGGTTTATCTCTTTATTATTTTTAACTAGTTTGGTGAAAAGAGGGGGAAGTTTAAGTGTGATTATTTATTTATTAAAAAAAAAAGTGTGATTATTTATATTTGCTTTCAATAAAAACTTTAATGGCTCTCACTAAATTAATTTTCTTCTTTTTTCTTTTATTTTAAAAAGAAAAAAAGATGGTTTAAGTGTGATTATGTAATCTTTTTACATTTGTTTTCCACTTATATAGTCTTTTCATGTTTGTTTTCAATTAAAATTCTAAAGGGTTTCGTTTAAACTAATTTCTTCTTTTTCCATCTATTTTTAACGAAAACTCTAATTAAAAGGATTAAGTATAACCTACCATCCCTCGATTTTATTGTGGATCATAATACATTGTCGTGTAAGAGTAGTTACGAATTCTATGATGTCTTTTTGCTTTTAAATTGCTGTCGCTTGTGGGATATGTTGTCGTTTTCCATTCAGTGCCGTTTTATTAGGCACGATACATATTTATTTATTAAAAAAAAAAAAAAAAAACCCCCCACTATTGTTTTTAACTTTAAAGTTACAGTCATAAAGTCCTTATCGCGTTGCTTGTTAAGTTTTAACAATTCAAATAGATATTACAGTTTTCTTCCTTTTTATTTTTTATTTTTTATTTTTTATTTTTGTTTGGGGGGGGGGGGGGGGGGGGGGGGGGGTGTTCAAGCCTATATTGTAGTTTTACGGCACTGTGGTTTCCAAAAAAACATTGTCGTTTATGGAATAGTATATTGGTTTCAAAGTTATTTTCGTTTACTTTTTTTTTTATAAAAATAATCGACCAATTTTGGCATTCCAACTCGATCCACCAATATCAAAAATTTTGCATGATATATAATATGTGCTTCGTAAATCATTATCGTCAATCTTTTAAAAACAATTTTAAAAAGAGAGGGAAAAAAAAAAAAAAAAGGAAGTCCTAACCTATCCATGACATATATAAATATATAAAGAAATATAAATGCAAAAAAAAAAAAAAAAAAAAAAAAATTATCACTAAAAACCACAAGTAAATAAAGGACTCTTCTCTATTCATATAAAACGTACCATAACATACAATAAGCTAGCAAAAGCACAAAACAATGGCTGAATTCGATTCCAATAACACAAGATCTGGAGTCTATATTTCAGCACAGGACAGCAGTATCCGAGGTAATTACCAAACCCTTCTCGACCCTCAATTCACCTTCGTTTTCTACGTCATCCGCAAGAACATCTTCACAGAACCAAGAACTAGAGTCCAAACACTTAGCCACACACGGCACGCCTTCGAGCACCCGATTTCCCGCCTCGAATCGGAGTGGAATTCCATCCCCATCGCCGCAATGTTGGTTAACATGCAGCTCCCTTTCCTTTTGCAGAACCCTTTTTGGGTAGTAGAAGATGAGTCCCGGTCGGCCTCAAACCCTAGCCGGCTGCGGAGCCATGCAGACGTCATAACCAAGATTTCCGAGTTTACTCGCCGGATTATTCGCGAATCGCGAGGCTATCATAGGGTTAGAATGACCGTCACGATAGAGAAGAGAGTGGTTGTCTCGGATTCACAAGTGCTCATCGAACAGCCTCCTTCTCATAACAATTTGCCTTCTAATAATTCTTCTTCGTCGTCGGTCGCTTCGACGAGGACTAGTATGAGAAGATCGATGCGAAGGGCGATTGGCGGCTTGTTTGAGCCGTTACTAGAGGAGGCTTGGGAGGTGTTAGCGAGGCTTAGATCGAACCGGATGATTGACATGTTTGTGCCAGTACAGAATGAGATTAGGGAGGTGGCAATGGTTGAATTGATGAATTGGGCGACCGACGAGTCCTTGTTTGAACCAATACCAGATGAGGCTATGGAGACGGCGGAGATTAGATTGAATCCGGCGGCTAATTCGGCCGTGGAGGCATTGGAGAAGTTGAGATACGACGGAAGTAGTAGTAGTAATACTAAAAGTGCATCAACGTTGATATGTCCCGTTTGCATGGAAGAAGTTATGATTGGATCCCACCTCGCTCGCATGCCTTGCTGTCATATGTTTCATCAAGATTGTATTTTAGAGTGGTTAAAGAGGAGTCATACTTGCCCTGTATGTCGTTTTAAATTGCCAATTCGTGATGTGTAAGTTAGTATAGCCTTATTTTAATATAAATTTTATTTCGTTGAATAACCTATATTTTGGGTTTTCTTTTTTTTTTTTTTTTTTTTAAGAATAATTGCCTCTTAATTATGGGGTTTAGAATTTATTTATCATTTTATTGGTAAGGATATATAACAAGCTAACTATAGTATATAGATATTATTCAAAAAAAACTATAGTATATAGATAATTATTACTAAGTTATGACAAGAGTCCATAGCTTATTCTTTGAAAACAATCCATGTACGGCGGTCACTAATATTTTGATCAATACAATTATTCCTTACTTATGTACCTTAATGCAGTTTATATTTTTTATTTAGATTATTGCCATGTCAAGTGTCCATATGTAAATATGTTTTGGATTTGTATAGTTTTTATTGGCTATTGGTGTTAAACAGATATGAAACGTTGCCAAAACATTATTATAAAAAGCTTGTTTTTTGTAATTTGTATAGATGGTGTGGGGGTGTGTGTGAATGGGCAAACTTGTTTTTTAATTGAGAAATTACAATAATTAGGTTGTTTTTTTTGCAAATACTTAAAAGTAAATAGTATATTTTAAAATATCTGAGATACATAACATATTTATGACAAATTGGTTATTTAAGAGAATTTTTAAGGTAATTTTATTCTAAATATGTTTCGTAAATAAATTATTTATCGTAAATATTATGATATTTACTGCAAACATTTTCTTTACAAGAATATTTTAGAATAATTTTGTCGCAAACAATGCTTGGTAAATATATTATTTATTGTGAATATATATTATTTACTATCATCCAAAAAAAAAATTTTTTGCTACTTATTTTAATTAATATTAGAGATTTTGACATAGTTTTCTGCTTCTCCCTTTTTTAAGACTAATGTCATTAATAGTAATACATTGTCCTTTTAAATTTCTTATGAATATAGATTGGTGCTATTATAAAAATTTAAGTATTTAAAGTTCGTGATTTAACCATCAAAATCTATGAATTATCGTATTTTGAAATAAAAATATAAAATTCATCTTAATTTATACAATTTTTAATGTTGAAAATTTACAAGTATAACATGAAAGCCCCGTTTGTCGTGGTGTTTGAAAAAGTGTTTTTCTTTTCTTTTTTTTTGTACTTTTTTTTTCCAATTTTACTATTCATTTTTTCAAATATTTTAAAAGTCCATACTTATCATTTTAAGTCGAAATGAGATAATTTTTTTTTAAATTGCATAGAAGTTCGAGAGGGACAAAATAAGATCCATGGTACTAATTTTTTCCGAACATGTTTTAAGTTTTAATATTTTTTCATTCCAAATAGTTCATTTTTATCAAACGCACATTTTCAAAACTCAAACTATCTACAACCTCCAAAACACCGTCTTCAAATGTAAGTCCAAACATGCCCAAAATATGCAAATTATGATATTTCTGGCCATTTACATTAACGGCCAAATTAGAGCCATGCTTTTAAAAATGTCAGAAAACAAACTTATTTACAAAATTGAACAAAAAGAAATATGATCATTTGTGCTGACAAAAGTACCCTTAAATCTATCTTAAGAAAATAAAAAACAGATTTTTTCCTAAAAAACAATCACATTAATTCTATTACCCATTTTGTATATCTAAAATTGTAATTTCATCCTTTAAATAAAATAAAATAAAATAAAAAAATTGGAACTTCAAAAATCCCAACAATATCATCCCCCCAAAAGTAATCACGTTTAAAAAATAAAAATAAAAAAAGGTAGAAGAACAAGGTCAGTTAAAATAATGACAATATCATTATGGTTGGCTAACTACATTCTAATCTCACATAATGATCATGTCAATATGATAGTATTATTAATCAATATATGCAATATAACAATAGGTCATTATAATATGAGTAACGCATATTAAACATTAAGTTTCCGTTTGATAAGTTAGTTTGAGATGAAATTTTTAAGTTAGAAGTGAAATTTTTAAGTTGGAGTTGGTTGACTTTTCAAAAACTAATTATAACTTTCGTTGACTTAAAAAAAAAAAGATAAAAATTAAGATGAAAAAATACAGTTTAATTTAAGTTAAACTAACTTATCAAACGGAGCATAAATCTTTTGGTATGAGGTAATCTTTTATAAAGGAATAGGAATCTTAAAATTATCATGTTTGTTATGAGGTTATCTTATTTTAAGATACCTGAGAATCTGAAACCCACCTCCCCCCTTAGGTTTCAGATTACCCCTTATCTAAATAACATAATAATCTTAAAATTTAAATAATTTAGACACAATTATCCTTTTAACTTTTAAATTTTAACTTTAAAAACCAAACACTATAATCTAATATTCCTAGGAATTTGATTACTTTAAAAAGATTGTCAGGTATCTGATTACATTTGATTACCTTCGACCAAACACAAAGTGATCGAGTCATTATTGTAAGGATTACAACCTTACCAACTTTTCATGTTTTAAAAATAAAATTTGAAAACATATGTAGAAAACCAAGCGGGATTTTTTTTTTTTTAAATATCAAAAAGCAGAGCTATTTGACTTTTAAACACAAACCTCGAAAATAAAAAATAAAAAATAAAAAAAAGGGCAAACGCAATTCCTTCCTTAAAAGTAGAACACAAGTCCCAAAAATAGTTAATAAATTTAAAACTAAAAATACCTTAGTAATTAGTTTGAAAAATGTGATTACATGTAACTAGGTGACTTTTTCCATAAAAAAAAGCAACTTGGAAATTTAGGGGGGAAGAAAAACTTATCAGCAAAACCAGAAAAGGGTAACAAGGAATAAAAAAAATAAGGTAATTCAAATTTTGCTCAAATTTGCAAATAAATTTATTAGCGTTCAGTTTTTAAATGGGTGTTTAAATTTGACCATTTTGTATAAATACTTCTATTTTTAACATGTTTTTAATCCCCGCATCATTAAAAAAAAAATCCCTTATGAATTATTGTATGTTCTTTTGTTTTCAATTGTTGTCGTTTGTGGGATGTATATGTTATTACGTGTCTTGTCAGTGTCCTTTTATATGACCTGATTGATATCTATATCACAAAATTTATCCCTTTTTTTTTTTTAGGAAAAAACATATTTCAAGTTTTTTTTGTAGGTGGATCCAGTGATCTATCCTTAACCATCATATATTTATCAACTGAATTTCTTGTATTTTTAGTCATTCGTGGATACGGCACTAATATATTGCCCTTTTTTATATACAAAATGTGGGTCGTTTTTAGTTTTTTCTTTGGTATTTTACATTGTGTTTTTAAAAGTTTTTTTTTTCTTTTGATAATCGTGTTTTTTCAAAACATTTGATGGTTCCCAATATCTTGTCATATTTTTATGCTATTTTTGTTTTTAAATTGTATAATTATTGTCTCGTTGTAATTAGCAGGAAACGATGTCGCTTTTCAAATTAATATTGGCATTTTTCCAACCTGCCTTATTTTCAAGCTCTCGTCGTTTTCATGGTAGTCGTTGGCAAATCATGTCGTTTTCTCAACAGTTGTCAACAATAGAATACAGTATAGGATATGTTTCCCTTTTTAATGTCTTTTCCGTTTATCCCATATTTTAGCTTCTTTTTTTTTTTTTTTCAACTGTCGCTTATGTCGTACGCATGCATATTTGCTGTCGTTGTTTAGCTACTATTGATTGCCCAAAATATTGTTATTTTCAAGTTCTTAGTTGTATTAAAACGCCTCTGTTATTTAAGGATATTTTAACAAATGCGGTTTGGTGGTTCCATAATCTTAGCTTAATGTCATTTGTAGAATATTCTATGAGTTTACAAGTTTTTACCGTCTATTATATAATTAGCCACGTTTAAATGTAGATTTACAAAGTAAATTTTGAACAATAAATTTAAATTTTTTTCAAATGTCAAAAAAAAAAATTTATAGAAAATATCTAAAAAAAATTTAAGAATATCGAAAAACAGTCTCAATCCAGACGGATAATATTAAAAACCATTATCATTAATCTTTTTAAACCAAAAAAAAAAAATCCTATTTCAAGTAATGTATTTTCATAATTATCAAAAAAAAAAAAAAGTAATGTATTTTTTATTATTATTTATAATTGAAAGAAGAAGCTTATCTCAATAAATTGAAAATCAAATGCAACTAACTTTCTTAACCCTCAAAGAACTCTAATTAATTAACTAATTATATGTGTGTGTGTGTGTGTGTATGTATATGAGTATGACTCATGAGCACCACAATATCACAAGCATCAACAGGCAAAACACAAACGATGGCTCAATTATTCAATCCCAACAACGAGAACTCTCGTATCCAAGTTCAAGTAGATAACTATAGTTCCTCACATGAGGGGGAAAACCTTCCCTGCCCTCAGTTCTCCTTCGTTTTCTTCGTCATCCGCAAGTTCTACTCGGAAACGAGCCCTAGGTTTAGTGGAATCAGAGATCACTTCACAAGGCATGAATTTGAGTACCCAATTCTCCTCTTGGAATCGGAATCAGATTCCGTCATCGCAAGAATGTTGTCAAACACATCAATCCCATTCCCTTTGGACAACCTGTACTGGTCCGATGATTATGATCATGACGTCGTCCACGTCCGCCGCGACAGGGCCGAATCTATAAACCTCGTCCCGCTGCCGAGCCGTCAAGACATCGTCACGAAGATCTCGGCGTATGCCGCCTCAATGATTCGACAACGAGAAGATAATTGTCATAAGCTCCACATGACCGTGTGGATTAAGAAGGAAGTGGTCGTCCCACATCCACAATACCAAGCCTTAATGCTGCAACATCGTCGTTATTACTTGCGACGTGATCATCCGGCGGTGGCAGCAGAACGGAGAAGTCGAAATACGACGGAAGTAGAACAATGTTCTATTTGCATGGAAGAGATGACGACGGGGTCTCACGTTACTGGAATGCCATGCTCTCATATGTTTCATCGAGAGTGTATTCAAGAGTGGTTAAAGAGGAGTAATACTTGCCCCATATGCCGCTACTGTTTGCCAACTCGAACTGAATTGCCTAACAACCGTAGAGATGCTAACTTGAACTCAAGACCTCCAACTCGAAGTGAATTGCTCAACAACCGTAGAGATGATAACTTGAATTCAAGACCTCCAACTCGAAGTCGATTGTCCAACAACCGTAGAGATAATAACTTAAACTCAAGACATCATGTTGTGATCAGAACACACGTTTTATCATCCCGCATGACTATTCAATAGTACTTTGTCAAAATAATTTTTCTCAAATACTTCACCATTAAATATTTTTTTGTGTGACTAAAACAACTCATTTTGATGAATGTCAAGGAGCTTATTGGATTTCCACCAACACGTACAAAATGACTCAAGATGTCTAACTCGAAGTGAGATGATAACTTGAACTCAAGATCTCTAGTCGAGAGAACAAACACTTTATCCTGTCGTATGACTATTCAGTGGTACATTTTATTTTAATTTGTTTAGTTAAAATAATTTTTTTCAAATACTTTACCATAAAACATTTTCTGTACACCCTCTTGGATTTGGACCAAAACAACTCATTTTAATTAATGTGAAGAAGGAGCTCATTGGATTTCGACCAACACGCACAATTCGTTTAGGTCGAAACCTTAATATTATTATTATTATTATTATTATTATTATTATTGAAATACATCCAAAATCACGTACTTTTTTTTTGTTTTTTAAATGTTATATTCTTTATGTATATATATATATTTTTTTAATTTGCCACAGTCAAAATATATTTTATCGAAAGAATATTGTTTTCAAGTTCTTTGCATTTGGATATTTTAGTCGTTTGTAGTCGATGTCGTTTTCTAATTGAAAGTCATTTATATGGTACAGTTTCGTACTTTTAGATTACAATGCCGTTCACTTGTTTTTATAAAAAAAAATTTACGACTTATCACACATGGTCGTTTTCTCAAAACATCGAAATTTTTTTAGTTTCTCGACGCTTGAAGTTTTTTAGTTGGTAACATATATTGTCGTTTTCGTCGTTTTCTGTGTCGTTGTCGTCATAGGATACAATGTCGTTCAAATTTCAATGTCGTTTTTAAGGCCCATTGTCGTTTTTATTTTATTACCCACTTTATATATAATCAGATTTCCTTTGCATAAAATTTTATCGATTTGCAGGTCGCAGGTTGAACGTAACATGTTGTCGTTCAATGTCCAATATCGTTTTCTTCAACTGTCGCTTGGGATATTGTTGCTTTCCCAATTGTTTGTCGTTTTATATTCTGTTGTCGTTTTAGTGTCATCTAATGTCGCATTCCAAACTGTCGTGTTTCTGTTTGTTGTTCTTATCGTCCACATATAATTGAGCCGTCAATATTCATAATCATATATGCACATGTATGTACTATATTATCGTATATGTTGAACGTTATTTATTAATTTGATTATGATTTGGTAATATTTAAATTCAAGGCCGAGTAGAGTTATATATATATACGTTTCAAAGAAACTCCTCGGCAGATAACAGCTGGACTTGAATGGTTTCCTGTGTCTTATCCGAAATATTCCCTCTCACACAAACTCATATATTTTCTGATATTAATATATCATTTGAATTCCGTATTTTCAATACATAAATAAAGGATACGAAAAGCATTACTTTAGTTCTTGAATTTATTAGTTTGACCTCTGTGATTCATGAATATTGAATCCTACAAAGTTTCAATAATTGACGTTCTTCTTCTTCTTTGTTGTTATTGTTGTTGTTGTTGTTGTTGTTGTTGATGGAAGCATCTTAGCTCAGAACAATAAAATAATATCGTAGGATTCTTTTACAATTAATGTGATATTGAAATTTTGTAAGCCTCCCTTGACGACTTTTTCTTTTTTGGTAATTGTTTAGTAAACAATTTTTATACTTGGTGGTACTGTGGGTGTGACTTTATAGTGCTTTTTACACGGAACTTCAAAATACATCATGCAAAAATTTAATGTTGGAATACTTGTACTTGCAAGGGTATATCCACTTTTCAGCTACAATTTATGGACTTTTACTTTTGGTAAATACATTTCCTGGATTTGATAAAAGTATAGTTTTTTTTTTTTTCTGGGTAATTAGTAGATAGCTTAAATTTAGGACATTTATCTGGTTGTAATTTTTTTTTCTTAGGACCTGTTTGATGCACAAATTCAGTTTGAGTTGAGTTGAAATTTTTAAATTTAAATAGTAATTTTTATTGATTTTTTTAGAAAAGATAAAAAAAAATTTTAAAAAAAATAAAAAATATGATAAAAAAATATAATTTAATTTAAATAGAATGTGTATATCAAACAAAACCTTAGAATTATCTAACTTGCAATTGTTTATATTGATAATAATTTCCTCACCGACTACTTTTTCCCCACCGGCCTCTTTGCATGCGATTGGTTGTTGCCAGCTCAAAATCGACGTGTCTATCTCCAGTCTTCCAACTCACAACGTGTCAATTTTCACAAAGAAAATCTCTTTTTATTTATTTTATTATTATTATTTTTTTTTTTGTTCTGAAAAAGGTGAATCATATTACTATTGTTGTCTCAGAGCATACGTCCAAAACAAGCAGAAAAAGGTAAGCGAGTCAACTCAGCTCGACCCAGAACTCGGTTGAGGCCCCCACATTCCTACCGTGACGGTGAAGCCACGACAAACCAATGAAAATAATCCGAAAAATCAAAAATAAAAAAACAAATCCCAACGTAGAGTAGCCGTTGCGGAAATTGGAACCAATAAAACCTGTCACGCTAACAAATCCCACGCAAGCCATGCGTGTTCTACTACAGATGCGTGTAACGACGCCGTTTTCCAAAAATGGTAGTTTCGTAAAATCGGTTTTATTCCCAACGATTTTTTTTTTTTAATCTCATAAGTTTTATTTTTATTTTTTGTTTTTAATTTTTTATTGCAAACCTCCAGGCATCTCTTCTCTACCAGTCTTCTTTTGCCTTTCCCTCCCCGATTTTGATTCTCTCAGGTTTCTGAAACCCCCCACATTTCCTGCAATTCGTGCAATCTCCGGCTAGGGTTTCTGAATTTAAAGCTTCGATCTTTCTCTTCCCTGCGTCTTCGCCGGAGGGGAGAAAGGGAAACTAACAGAGCTTCTTCTCCGGGGGGTTGTTTTTCCATGACTTATTATGAGGAAGACGGTCGAGGCGAGGTGGTGCCGGAGCTAGGGCTCAGATTTGGGGGCGGCGGCGATAATGACGGATACGTAAAATTGAGGATGGGACCTGAAGAATGCGGACCTGCGGAAGGGGGGTTTGGTGGATCGGCCGAACCGTCTTCTGCGACTAATGGAAGATCTTGGTGGTATTGGGCTCGCTTCGTTCTGTTGCTCGCGTGCGGTGGTTTGTTGGCCGCGGTTTTTATCAAATGGATTGGTCCCTTTTTCATGGATAAGGTTTGCGATTTCTTCTTCTTCCTTCTTCTTCTTCCTTTTCTTTCCTGTACGATTTTGTATTGATGTTGTGTTTATTATTTTTGAACCTTGAAGAAATGAACCTTTTGTTTTCTGGTATTGTCGGGAATAGTATTTTTTCTTGTTTGTGAAGGAAATGTTTGTTTGTATTGTAATATGCGGTTTTTGTAATTTTACCCTAATTTATTGTTGGGTTATGATTCTCGGCAGTTTTTGCGATCATTTGAAGCTTGGAATTTGCTGTATTAGATTGTCAGGACCTCAATCCTTTGTTTTTTTTAAAGAATTTTCATACTTCATTTGACGAAATGGAGCTTCTTTTTGACTACCCAGATGAATTTGTGCTTGAATTGAAAAAAAAAAAAAAAAAAGAGAGAGAGAGTTTCAATACTGAGCTTTATTAGGTTTGCATGTTACTGGTTTCCAAAATACCAACTGAAGAAAATCCATAGCTTTTGTTGACATGTTATTGTGATTGTAAATATAGTCATATATTCTATCAGATATGGAAAGTCTGGTTCGTTTATTGCTGATGACATTTTGTTTATACTAGGAGATAATTCCTCTTATACATTGGGAGACAACAACCTTCAGTACTCCGGTGCTTGCAGTTCTGGTTTTTGCTTCCGTGGCGATATTCCCAACCCTGCTTCTACCGTCTTCGCCATCAATGTGGGTGGCTGGAATGACTTTTGGTTATGGATATGGATTTCTGCTAATCATATCAGGGGCAGCTGTGGGCATATCTCTTCCTTACTTCATTGGTTCTCTCTTCCATCACAAGCTTCAAGTGCGTTCCTAGTGTTGATTCTCCCTAGTTCACCAACCCATTTTCGCCATCTTTCTCTGTGTTCATCCAATTTAAATAACTCTTTTTTTTTTTTTTTTTTTTTTTGTAGGGTTGGTTAGAAAGGTATCCCAAGAGAGCTTCGATTCTAACATCAGCCTGGTGAAGGAAACTGGTTTCATCAGTTCCGAGCGGTAATGTTGATAAGGATTTCTCCATTTCCGTATATCATCTACAATTACTGTGCTGTGGCGACAAATGTGAAATTTGGCCCATACTTTCTAGGGTCGTTGGTTGGAATGGTGCCTGAAATATTTGTGACCATCTACACGTAAGATAACTCCCTCTTTAACTTTCTTTCTCTATATGTTTTAGTCAGTGTTTGCGTATGATTTTGTATCGTTCTTCATTCATGAATCATGACATTTATATGCATAGACGTATATATCTCTGTCACAGACATTCCTTGTGCCAACACTTCTCTTGTATAACAAAATTTATGTTCAAATTTTTGGACTAACTATTCTTGTATATGCATCAAATTTTTGGAATAACTAAATCATAATAATATCTCTCAGCTTGGTTTAGGTCCTTCTTTTATAGTTTTAAAGCCAGAGATTCAAAGTGTGACTGTTTGCTTCTGCCTCTGCTGCCATATATCTTCAATTTAACCCCTCTTGATTTGCCACTGTGGTTTGTCTATACCAAGCTTCCTTGGACCTGTTAGCAGTAGAAGTAGGATTTGCAACGCTTAACCAATGCACTGACTTGGATCTGATAGTTGCACTTGATCTCGTTACTTGTTTTCGTTTCTTTTTCTTCCCTATGGCCTTGAATAGTTGCAATTAACATGTGTGCTTATAGTTTAGGATTGCCTTTTCTATCTGGTTATGAGCTATGATGCTTAAGACAATCTGGCTATGTTTCTTATAAGAGAGAATTTTTTCAGAACATCCGAGCCATTGTTTCCTTTCCCCTCCTTGTATAGGGAAATTGTTTGAAGCAAAGAAATTTGTGTGGTCTTTTCCATTGCAGTGGGATCCTAATACGGACACTGGCAGAAGCTTCGCACGAGCGGCACAACCTTTCAGCCCCGCAGATAATCTTTACGGTTTTAGGATTCTGTGCCGCGGCGGCTACTACAATATTCTTCACTGTATACGCTAAAAGGAAGCTCAAGGAACTACAGAGAGAAGATGAAATGCTGTTGGAGTAGGTAAAAAAGCATTTCAAACATCACACGAGGCTGGCCAGGCCCAGGGAATGATCATGGGGGCACATACTGGGGTGGGGATGAAGTTAAATTTATTAAAAACAACTTCATCCATATAAAGAGGGGGTTACTTCTTATCTTATAATGATTTGTATAGAAACATTTGAGGAAAGGACAGACACAGAGGAAACCGTGACAAGGATCTGACATGATTGACATCTTTGTTATACCGGAACAACTTTCTCATTCCTTAGAAAAGAAAATGTCTTCTCTTTCTCTCTCCTTGTTATCTCTTTGTCCCCTACTTTCTCTCTCTTCCTCAATCATTACTTGTATATGGTTGAAATCTTGCTTGGAAATTATTGAATTGGTTTGGTACAAGATTGTTGACTGTAAATAGAAAATTGTTGTTGTTGTTGTTGTTGCCCTTTTTCCTTCTATTTCTCTTGCAAGTGATGGTAGATAATGCGTACTAAGTTTCCTTGTGGAGAGATGACAGAAATTACACGTATAGTTGCAATTCAAGTTTTTAACCAATAAAGTTTCGAACTTGAGAGTTTTTATCTAAATCTCTCTCTTCTTGCTCATTAAGATGGGGGATTAACACATCTGATTTAAAGATGCTTTTATCGAAACGAAAGGATATAATAAGAAAGTGACAATCATATATCCTGGCATGGTAAGTACTAATGCACGCCCTATGAGAAAATGATGCTGTCGTGTGGATATCCTTATAGTCCAAGTTGAGATGTTGACCTTATAATAGTTTTCTTTTAAGCTAATATTTTTCTTTATAATAGTTTTCTTTTAAGTTGAGAAGTATTGGCTACTTCACCCAAAAAAAGAAAATAAATAAATAAATAAAAGTGTTGGTTACAATGTACAAGTAATTGAATATAACCTCATCTTATTGGATTTCTATTTCCGCAGAGGAATCTTTGTTGGGTCTCCAAGTTCTGATTATTAAAACTGAAATATAAAAATTAGGGAAAAAATAATAATGGTAAATAGCATATTTATGAAAGTGTTTCAATTTGTTAATGTACTTATTTGTAAAAATGCTATTTACTTCAACATTTCCATAAGCATATTAATTATTATTTTAATTTTCGTTAATACATTATTTACCTCCTTCCACCTAGGAATTAAATAAATTCATTAGAATAAAACAACGAAGCTATTCCGTCCAAAAATACAATGTCTCTCTTGTCATTCCCCATTAAAACCAACAAAAGGGGAAAACTAAATTAAAGGATAAAAAAAAAAAAAATTGTGAAAGAGACGCTTGAAAGTTTCATTAGCTGTATGATTGATATGCATGCAAAAGTGGGACTGTGTTACCCCTAAAAACCATATGAAGTTAATACACAAATAGTTTTTTTTTTTTTTTTTTTTTTCAATTTTTTAAACCCTGAACCCAAACTGTCCATGATTGAAATGGTAAAAATATATTTATAGCAATATTCCCCTCTCTTTGTCATGTGCTAGTTGTCATCGATATTTTACTTTCTTGGCACTTTCAGGCTTGCGAACAGTTTTGTCCTATGACAAACATTATAATTTTTTTTGTTTTTTTGTTATGTTTTCGACAAATTGGTCTTCTTCACCTCTTCCTTGACATAGTCATGGTACCAAATGTGTCATGTAACTTTCATGCATTACATGTAATAATAGTTATATTTAACATGTAAACGACATAATCATACTAGACATAATAATCATTAACATGCAAAACGACATTTAATTATGCAATTAGTACTGAGCTTTCTAAGACAAATATTCAACATTTTCTGAGAAGAAAATTGAGGCAAGTTCGCGACGAGTTAAAAATTTATCTACCTTTCTCTCTTCCCCAAACAAACAAAACATTATAGCAACTTTTTTTATTTACTCTGGTTTGCAGTGAAACATCTTTATCATACCACTTTTTTTTTTTTTTTTTTCTTTTATCAATTGAGTAGTTTGGATTCTTCTAAACCTAATAACTTTGGATTGAAGTAAGTATACATGTGTTTCTTCTTTGCATACATGTGTTTCTTCTTTGTAACCAAAAATTACAATTTTCCCAAGTTTTTGTCCGATTACCTTCCTTAAAGGCAATGTGTTGGATATAATTTTTTTTTTCTGACTCAAAAGAGATTTTGTATCACGTTTTATTGAGTTTGATCATATTTAACATTCAAAATGTGCACTGACCATAAAAAATATTTCTTAAAAAATTAAAGGAGAGATGGTGACGGGTGAAATACACGTTTAATAGCTACTATAACTAGCATATTTGTAACACCCACAGGGATAGATGGGTTGACAAGAGTGGGTGCATTTGCTAGCTTCTTCCCTTCGTCTATCCGGGTTCGATTCCCGTGACCTCCCCTTAAGTCCTCACTCCAGCTTCAGCCGTTGAAGTATAATTTGGTGATGGTTGGATAGATCCCGGATGACTGACTGAGAGAAACTATTATAAAGAACATATCTCCCTGTTATACCTAGGAAAATGGGTCTTTGACTATGGGACTGAAATCCTGAAAATGATAGGACCATCCCTAGATCATTTTTATTCACCAAAAAACTTTAGCATATTTGTATGCAGTGCTTGAATTGGCTTGCCGTGTACATTGGGGCAATGTTATAGGGAAAATACATAGAGGTAGTACCAATGTTAAACACAATTATTAATAAAAGAAGAATTCTATCTATGAATCGTTTATCATAAAGAAAAAATAAATAATATTAGGGATGCTAACTATATTCTTAACTTTTTGAGTATTATCTCACGAGTCATATTTTTATTAATATATGTAATCAATGGATATGATAATATTTTAAACACTTATCATTAAAAAATGACAATTCATATACCATATAGATTGATATTTTAAAGTTGAAATTATAATTGGTGTTCTTAATATATTAATATTTTTATGGAGAAAAATATATTGATATTAATGATGATAAACAGAATCTCACTTTGGATCTCATATGGTGTGATATTCTGTATTAATATTGATATTATTTAGTATTGTTTTGTTCTGTAAAGACCTCCATACCTTTTATTTTAAGGACGATGCTTAGCCTCACCGATTATTCATATTAAAGTGCATCGCCAACAGTCTGTTCTTTGAAGTGTTCTAATGACGTTGATAGGCCAAGAAATAGAAGAAAAATAAAATTATTATTAATAATAAAAAAAAAGAGAGAAAATCACAAGGCTGAGATACGTCTTGTTTGCGACCACAAATGAAGTTGCCAACTGTAATTGTCATGTTTCGGTGCATTTAAGGCATTTTCTTATTTCCCTCGCACTATAGGCCATTTCACTTACCATCCAAACGCGGAATAAGAAATGTCAAATAAGACGTTCACAATCACGACCAATTTGAGATTATTACACCTTGAAACTCATCCAACGGTCAACAATAAATCTGGTATTTTTTCTTTTGTACTTTTTTTCCACCTGAAACTACTTATTATTACTATTATTATTATTATTATAAAACTCTTCATTGGTGGGTTTCTGGTGTTTTTGCTGAATGGATTCTCCCCCATCTTTGTTCAGTCAAATACAAAAAGACAAGCTTTGAATCGGGAGAGGAGTAACGTTAAACGGAAAAAATTAAAAGTTTTAAAAAAAGCCCCAACCCAAATCATTTTTAAAAATAAAATAAAAGAAGGATTTTTATGGTTTTGATTAGTAGAAAAATTTTGTGGTTAGCACAAAAATAACTTATAAATTTGAATCACAGTTTAAAAATTAAAAATTTAAATTTCTATTAGAAATATATTTTATAAATTTTATAAATATTACTTAAAAGGTGTCAAATCCCCCCCCCCCCCTCCCCAAAAAAAATGTCTCCAAAATGGACCAATAGATTTCATGATCAAATATTTTCTAAATTCCGTTATTTTTCTTAAAAATATATAAAAAAAAATATCAGGGACATCAATTTTAATACTGTATAAAACGTAATTCACTTATGTCTTTTTTTTTTTTTTTTTACACATTTAAGATCTTAAAAAAGAATTAAATTTTTTTTTCCCAATTGTTTCGTTTTCAATGGAACATTGTCTCTAAAAAAAGAAAAAAGAAAAAAAGCAACTCACAAATTTACAAAGTTACAAAATTGACATCTCATTCACTTTAATTAGTCACAATAATTACTAGAAAACTGACGTGATAAGAATATGCATAATAATCATTATAATAAATTAAACAAAGAATGTCTCCTCATAAAGTCCTAACTAATCAAAACGGATATATAGAAGAAGAAAAAAATAAAAAAAGAAGAAGAAGAAAGGTAGGAGAGAGAAAGTAAAAAAGACCCTTCCTTCGTCTTCACTCTCTTCCTTCTTATTTCTTCTTTTTCTTTTTCTTTTTTCTTTTTTTTTTTTCTTTTAATGGGGGGAGAGAAAATTTTTGTGGTGTGGGGATGATGATGATGATGATGATTATGATCAGGTTAATGGCATGGTTGGTGAGGAAGAATAAATGCTGTGAGAGAGAGACAGGTCCTACTTGTTGCTCAGTCTGAGGAGGAGAGAGAAAGACAAACACAAAGGGGCTTATTAGTTTGTAGTTTTTATTAGTTTCCTTTGATTTTAATTTCATATCATTGTTGTAATGTACATGAAAGTGTCTGTAAAATAAAAAGAGGAAAGAAGTAGAGAGAGAAAATGGACATGCACGTGGTTCAGTTTGTTCACTTGGGTCGTGGCAACAAACTGCTGTTCTTTGCTGTGTTTTTTTTTTTAATTATTATTATTATTTTAATTTTTAACTAAATTTGGTTCTACTTTGTAAACTAAGCAAGAGAAGGGAAGAAAAAAAAAAAAAAACTAGCAATTAAAGCCCATACCTTCCTGCCCACCATTTCTCTGCTCTCTTGCTTCTTTTTTCCTCTCTTTGTTCTTTCAAAGATCAATTTTTTTTGTTTTTGGGTCCTTTTGTTGAACCCCAGAAAAGAAAAAACAAAAAGAAAAGGAGAGAGAAAATTTTCTTTTTTATTCAAATGGGCACTTGGGTTTCTGCTTCTTGATTCACCAAAAATGTGCTTAAGTGGAGAAAAGATGTTGTTATGTGGCTATTCGGATCGCGATGTTTCTCATTCTGGCTTCTTGTTGTTTACTTTGGGAAATCCAAGAACCAGAAGAAACCACAACATTTGGAAGAACAACAACAGACTATAGCAGAGGAGGAGCTCGGATCTACCGTCATTAATCTTTGTCCAAATGCCATAATGCCAAACGGGTAGATTCTGTTTTTTTTTTTTTTTTTTTCATTCATACCCTTTGTTCCGAGCATGAGAAAATTCTTCCATTTTAGTCCTTCTCATGCTCTTCTTCTGTGCCTCCTTTACTGCTTTTTTGGGCTGTTAAACTGTGATGAGAGAGAGATTCTTCTTCAATTCAAAGGGAATGTCACAAAAGATCCTTATAATAGTTTGAGTTCATGGGTTGTAAGTAAAAACCCTTGTGTAGATTATATTGGTGTGTTGTGTAACTCTGATGGCTTTGTGGAGAAGATTGTTTTGTGGAACACTAGTTTGAGTGGAAAACTCTCTTCTGGTTTGTCAGGGCTTAGATCCTTGAGGATTCTCACACTGTTTGGAAACCTGTTTAGTGGCAACATCCCACAAGAATATGGTGATATCAAAACCTTGTGGAAGATCAATCTCAGCTCGAATGCCATGTCCGGATCAATCCCAGAGTTTATTGGCGATTTGCCGAACATTAGGCTGCTAGATTTGTCAAGGAATGGTTTCTCTGGGGAGATACCATCATCTCTGTTCAAGCATTGTTACAAGATCAAGTTTGTTTCCTTGTCTCACAACGCGCTTTTGGGATCAGTCCCAGAATCTCTTTCCAATTGCTTGAACCTAGAAGGGTTCGATTTCTCTTTCAACAATCTGAGTGGTGGTGTTCCTTCAAGGCTGTGTGAGATTCCTAGGCTTGATTATGTTTCATTACGAAGCAATGCGTTATCGGGAGGTGTTGAGAAGCAACTCTCGGCGTGTCAAAGCTTGAAAGTATTGGATCTCGGTAGCAATTTTTTCACCGGTTTAGCACCTTTTGGGGTTCTTGGATCTGTAAATCTCACTCGCTTCAATGTGTCATACAATGACTTTACCGGGAAGCTTCCTGATATGGCAACTTGTGGTGACAAAATGGAGGCTTTTGATGCTTCAGGAAATGATTTGGACGGCAAGGTCCCTTCGGGAATTGCAAATTGTATTAGTCTTAAGGTTTTAAACTTGGGGTTTAACAGGCTTAGTGGGAGTATCCCAACCGAGCTCGCCAGACTAGAGAAGCTTGTGGTGATTCAGTTGGGTAACAACTCTATAGGTGGCACAATTCCCACAGGGTTTTCGAGCATTCCGGTGCTTCAGATTTTGGACTTCCACAATCTCAACCTTGTTGGAGAATTACCTGCTGATTTAAGCGATTGCAAACTTCTCCGCGAACTGTGAGTCCATAATAATCTAGTACCTGATTTTGAGTTCATATCAATGTTGCTTTTCTAAGAATTCCTCGTATTTGCTGTTTCTGCAGGGATGTTTCTGGCAATGCCTTGGAGGGAGAAATTCCCAACACTCTTTACAACATGGATAACCTGGAAATACTTGACCTACATCGAAATCAGCTCAATGGAAGCATCCCACCAACCCTCGGAAACTTGTCTAGATTGCAAGTTCTTGATTTGTCACAAAATTCACTTTCGGGGCCAATACCTTCTTCCCTTGGGAACCTAAAAATTTAACCATTCTTAACCTTTCCTCCAATAATCTCTCAGGCACCATACCTTTAACCATCCAGCGTTTTGGCATCTCCGCGTTTTCTGACAACCCCTTGCTCTGCGGTGACCCTTTGGACAAACCCTGCACAGGGAAATGGTACAACAACTTCCAATCAGAAGGAAAAAAGTTCCCTAACTGTGTCTGCCATTGTAGCAATTGTTGCTGCTGCAGTGATCCTTACAGGGGTATGTCTAGTGTCTGTCATGAACATTATGGCCCGAAGGAGGAAGAAGGACGAGGAGCCGATAGTTGTTGAGAGCACCCCACTTGCTTCCACCGACTCAAACGTCATAATCGGGAAATTGGTTCTTTTCAGCAAAAGCTTGCCCTCCAAGTATGAAGACTGGGAATCAGGCACAAAGGCCTTGCTTGACAAGGAGTGTATGATAGGTGGCGGATCAATTGGGACAGTCTACAAGACTACTTTTGAAGGTGGAGTTTCAATTGCAGTGAAGAAGCTTGAGACTTTGGGAAGGATCAGAAACCAAGAGGAATTTGAGCAGGAAATCGGACGGCTAGGAAATCTCCGGCATCCCAATTTAGTAGCCTTCCAAGGTTACTACTGGTCCTCCACAATGCAGTTGATTCTATCCGAGTTTGTTGCAAATGGCAATTTGTATGACAACCTTCACGGTCTTCACTATCCCGGCACCAGCACTGGTGGCGGAAATATTGAATTGGATTGGTCACGGAGGTTCAAGATTGCTCTTGGAACGGCACGAGCCCTTGCCTACCTTCACCATGATTGTAGGCCTCCGATTCTCCATCTCAACATCAAGTCAACTAACATTCTCTTAGACGAGAATTACAAACCCAAGTTGTCTGATTATGGTTTGGGAAAGTTGCTTCCCATCTTGGACAACTACGGTTTAACCAAATTCCACACTGCTGTGGGGTATGTCGCGCCAGAGTTGGCGCAAAGCTTGAGATTGAGCGAGAAATGCGATGTTTATAGCTTCGGAGTGATTCTTTTGGAGCTGGTCACGGGCAGGAAGCCAGTTGAGAGTCCAAGGGCTAGTGAGATTGTGGTGTTGTGTGAATATGTAAGGGCGATGTTGGAGAGCGGCTCGGCTTCCGATTGCTTTGATAGAAGCTTGAGGGGCATTGTAGAGAATGAGCTGATTCAGGTCATGAAGTTGGGGCTTATATGTACATCTGAGGTTCCTTTAAGAAGGCCAAGCATGGCGGAGGCTGTTCAGGTTCTTGAGTCCATTAGAAATGGATCGGGATCACAGTAACTGAAGCTAATATGAAAGGGTAAAATTTGTCACCTCAGAATCGGATCAGTGAAGCATTTTTATAGAGCAGGGATCAGAAGGAAATGGTAGTCTAGTTGGGGCAGAATTTGGGATATTGTGGAGAGGAGGGTAAAAAGGCTCTTAGATAGGAAACAAATAGGAAAAATTCTTTTGTATTCAAATTGAGATTCTGCAAAAAAAATCAATTGGTTTTTTTTTTTAAATTAAATATTTGTGATTCTTACAATAAAAATCATTTCTTTATTGTATCTAATTAAGACAATCATGAGAAGGTTTAAGCCTTTCTTGGTCTCCCTCTCTCTCTTTTTCTTTAAGAGGTTCATACCATTGCAAGCAGTCCTTCAAAAGAATTCGTAGGCACTCTACCCTATACGATTAATAAACAAAATTTTTAACTGTGAGATTTACAGGCTTCGGATATTCTCCGAATACGTTCCATGACAATGGGAATGTCGGTTTCGGCCAAGGTCATAAAACAAAAACGGAACCATCCAGGTTCAATACAATGGCAAGAAGATCCAGGGGTTACATTGACCTTGGCTACACTCAACAGCCTTTCCCATAGCTCAAGCTCACCTTTCTCACTATAAGAAAAGATAAATCTACTCATGTCAGCCCAACAATAAAACCCCCCACTGCTCTTTGTGCATTCTATGCCCAATTGCTCCAACCCCGCAACGAATTTGCAGTACATCCGTCTTAGCCTCTCCCCATTGGTCTCAATGAAGCTCTGAACAAATTTTGTATCCGAAAGCATAGATATAAGCAACCGTTGGGATGGAACCGATATGGATGAGAACCTTGTCAACTTCTTAGCAGCAGCCAAAACATTCTCATTGAAGGAGTAGATTACGCCCACCCTAAACCCCGGAATAGAGAGATCTTTTGATAGACCATAAACTATATGAACTCTATCACGGTCAAGATCATCGGAGTCGATGATTTCTGCCATGCTTAAGAACTCTTCATTCCCACGAGTGGAGCCAGCAAATATTTCGTTCGAAATTATGTGTATGTTCTTCTCTCTGGCAAAGTCTAGCAGGCTATAAAGTGTTTCCCGACTGAGGAGATTGCCAACTGGGTTTGAAGGGTTTGAAATGATAATTCCCCGGACTTTTAGACCGCGTTTCTTTGCCTGGTTGAATGCTAGGTCCAGAGCAGTTATGCTTAAACCGAAATTGTCTGTACTACGGCATGGAACAGCCATAATCTCCACTCCGGTTCGCCATTTTACATCCCTGTCCAGACTGCAGAACATGTTTAAAACTTTAGTTTTTCTCAAAGCATATTCGGTAACCTGCATAAACATCTTAGAAATGGAGACATTGGTGACTACTACCCCGGGGAACATGGTGTAGGGACAAGAAACGCGTTTCCACTATCAGCTAGGCAGAAGCTTAGCATTTCGATCGCAGGCGATGCACCGGCTGTTAATATGATTTGCGAGGGGGTGAAGGAGACTGAATTTCCCATAACTTGAGACATGAAACCTGCTACAGCCTGCACAGCCAAGAAAAGTTACTAATGAAAAGAAATAGAAGAAGAAAAAAAAATCAACTTCATTATGTGTAAATGCAGACACATGCCAAAAATCAACTTCACCATGCTATAAAAGACTAATCTTTAACCAGAGATACCTATATCTCCGGAGCAAGAATAAAATGGTAACCGGATATTATAACTAATCTTGATGAATTTCCATTTTCCGCAAATACTTATTCCTCAATTTACAATTGATGTTGTCATATCACAGAACACTGATTACAAGTCTAACTCAAACTTGGTAAAATCCTCTAAAACATGAACAAAGATTGAAGGTACTTGACAATTACACACATTTCACAACAAGGTCACACCAAAATTCTTGGACCCTACATGTCAAGAATGCACTGATAAAACTACTCAATTGACACTGAACTAGAAAGCTTAGCATATATGACAACAAAGAAAATATAAAACTACTCCCCCACAAATTTCTTTTACTTGAAAAAAAATTCGTTTAGGCAAAAACAAAAACTAAAAGACAGATAAACTAATGTAAAAAGTAAACATACCACTTTCAAATCCATTAAACCATCAAAAGGATGATAACTTGCAATCCCACTTATGCTCAACTCCAGAACATTCCCTCCACCACTTAACATAGCATCCCTAGCATTCTCCACAAGCCAATCTCGTACTAAATCCAACGACAACTGAAAAAAAACAAAAAAACAAACGAACAACCCCATTCAGAACCAAGAAACAAACGACAAAAACAATGCCAATCAAACGACACAAAAGACAAGAAAAACTCACCTTGTTTTCGGCCAATCCAAGTTGAACAACCCCGTCCGGATTACCGACCTCATCGTACGGATCGTCCTCGGCCCTCCTCAGCCCGACAAAGTACGGAGAGTCCCCTCCCTTGGAAATGGCGCCGGCTCGGCCTGAGACGTGGGCGGGCCCGCCGAATCCCCTGGGGGAGAGGAGCGTCCGGGGAAGCAGCGCCGCTGGAGAGTCGGAGAATTGCGGCGGCGGAGAAGACGGAGGAGGGTGGGGACGGCGGCGTTTGAGGTAGAGCTGAAGGAAGTAGTAGAGAGCGCAGGGGATGAGGGAGCCGAGGACGAGACCCCCCCTGCCCTGAACCACGCCCTGGAGAGGGACGATAACTCTCATGGAACTGCCTTTTGTGTTTGTGGGGTTGCTTGTCGACTCTTCAGCTTCTTCTCCGACTGGCTTTGGGCGAGTTTTTGTGGTCATTACAGAACAAGAAGATGAAGATGAAGAGGAAGAAGAGGAAGAGGAATCATCAGGCTTTGAAAATGGTTTTCTTGGAGGTTTCTTGTTCTTGGGTCGTCGTCGGAGAGAACTAAGAATGAGGGGAGAGAGAGAGAGAGAGTGAGGAGAGAGAGAGAGAGAGAGAGGGTGTATCTGTGCGGGTGGTGGTGAAGTGCGACTGTGAGAGTGACGATTTTGATTCGGGTTGTTGTATACGCCGTTCGTTTGTTTGAGGCGAAAATTGGCTCTTGTTGTTGAGGATTTTTTTTCTTTTTTTTTTTTTCCCTTCCTTTTGGCGATGGACTTGCACTTGCTACTCCACTTCTCTTTTTGGTGACCAATTCTAGGAAAATTTTGTGTGTTCATAGTTTTTTATTTTTTTTATTTTAAGGAATAATTCTGTGTTATTAGTTCTTGCTTATATTTATTGAATTTTAGACTCTTTACCTCAACGTTAGAAATAGATGCGAAATGGCTTAAGCTAACAATATTGTGTTTTAACATATGGAGCGATATTATGTGACATATTTTTTTAAATTAATCTCTTACACAGTATGTCAATTTATAGTATTACAAAATTGATGGTGTCAATTTTTCACATTCCTTTTAGTTTCTAACCTTTCTTTTAAATAAATCCTAATAATAGGCACCTCTTATTTATAAAAAATGGGCTACCGAAGTTACACATATTAAATCTTCAAATTGCCCATAGTAAAATTACTCTTAATGTTGAATAAAAAAAAAATTTCTCTTAATGAAATTTAGGTTTTGAGGGCTCCGTCCACAATCTTATTTCCAATCTCACGATGACATTACTGCAAAGGTCGATCCACGTATTGTTTGTGTAAGGATATTAATTAGACCGTCCAATTTAGTACATACGTTAATTATATTGATTTATTGTTTCAGATTAGACTTAACTTTCTCGATAGGTAAAGAATGTCAATATTTTTTTTAACTAAAAAGTAACGTATATTTAATAGTATATTAGAAGTAAATCATCAATATTCTCAAAATGGATGAATATATGAATTTAACTAATTCTCATTAACTCATGTTGTTGTGAAACATTTGCTGCAGATAAATTTCAAAACGTTAAACCATGAATTGTTAATTCTTAGGTAAGGTAGTTGAAAATAAACTTTTAGTAACTCAAACTCACGAACATGAAGGTGGTGTGTATAGGCCAAAATGGATAAGTTGCATGCTCTAGTCTGTCCACACAAATAAAATTGGTTTTTTGTTTGTTAATTTCAGCCACAAGC
The DNA here is from genome assembly GCA_009761775.1 of Ficus carica. Taxonomy (NCBI): domain Eukaryota; kingdom Viridiplantae; phylum Streptophyta; class Magnoliopsida; order Rosales; family Moraceae; genus Ficus; species Ficus carica. The sequence goes on from CM019750.1 coordinate 1,810,232, forward strand.
TAATGTTAACCGTTGTAAGGTCCTCCCTTGGTTTAAAATCACACGGAATCTCAACCAAGGTAGAATCTACTTCCATAATCCGCTTTCAAATCCTTGGCCTTGGCCTTGGGCACTATCAATCAAACTTTTTGGTTTTTTTTGCCCCTTCTCATGTCTACCACATCCTCATGCTAAGCAACCAGAGTTCAACAAGGCAAGCTACCAAATATCCCAATAATCCATTTCCACAATATAAAAAATAAAAATAAAAAATCTCAATATCCATCACCAACACATTAATAAAAACTGAAACCGAATTCGACTCATGCACTCCCTTATTCATATTTCATATCACGTGTTTCTAATATTACTATGTCAATATTTAATTAACATAATATTTTAATTGATATGATGTGATATTATAATTAAAAAGATATTTCTAATTGACATATCACAATATTATTAAATGTGATATAAAAAGTACGAATAAAAGATAATCGGGCACTCCTATTATTTCCCCCTAGTGTTATGCAGCCCCTAATTTTGTCATCTTTCACTCTCGATTCTCATGTCATTATTATTAGGCTTTTAGCTTGGACCACCTTTCCTTTTCCAATCAAAATGGGAAATGAGCAAAGAAGATATTTATCACTCACACTCTCATGTTTATCTATTACTCAAAACTTTGCGTATTAAATTGGCTTATGTTTAGTCAACACAAAGCAAAGTTTGTGCGGGAGATCCAATTAGGGACAGTTTTCCATTGAATGGTGTTTCAATTTTCAAGCATTCAAGCAAAGGTGAGCGGAGTGATTGAGCTATCATGTGGTAATAATTACAAAAAAAAAAAAAAAAAAAAAAAAAAAAAAAATAACCGAATCCCTAGGGTCAACGAGAATTTATACTAAACATGGTACAAGAGAATTATTAAAATATAAGTTCTCAAAAACTTGAAGTTCTCATTGTAATAATTCCATATTAAGCATCTTTTCCTTTCTAATAATAGAAAGATATCAAATATTCATAGAGTAACACTTTCTAGCTTTCCATATATTTCTTGCTAACACCGTTGAATAAACATAAGATTAGGCTAATCGTATAAGGATGCAAATTATTTTCGCACGAACTAATATTCTTTTTTTCATCAAAGATCCTCTCCATAAATGAGTTATGTCTTACCATACGAGTTTCATAAACTACTTTTTTTTTTAATAAAAACATTAAAAAAGAAAAAAAATTTGTGTTATATTGTTTTTCCAAAAATTACCATATACATTTTGAAAATTTATGATCGAATATGAAAAAAAGAAAAAAAAAACCTTCATGTTAGTAGCTGTAGGGTTCATTATGAACCATCAAAACTCTTACAAAAGTTATTTGTTTTTAACACTTGTTTATTTGATGTTATTTTAAACAAATCTAACAATTAGAAACATGCACTGTCACTAGGGGTATAACATCATAAAAAGATTTCATAAATATAAGAAAAAATATATTACAATAACTCGTTAATAAAAAGATTTAAATAAATTATATAAAAATACAAATACAAATAAAAAGAGGATAAAATTCAGTGGGACATATGTGAAAAATAACAAATCTCACTGGAGACAAGATGAAGAAGTCATAAAATTAAAAGGTTTAAATTTAATTTTAAAAAGTCATTAGTGACGATCACTCCCACTCGATCTTTCGTAGCTCCGCCCACTGTTCACCACCAGTATGATACAACTTGCAAGTTCTTTATGGCCAATAAGTCTAGAATGGTTTCAAAAGGAAAAAAGAAAAAGAAGTGAAAGCTTTATTACATTGTAAAACTTCAAACAAGAATAATAATGTACCCCGGAAATGATGTAAAATGGAGAAATGGACGGCTTTAAACGGATGAAGCATGTTGGTGGTGATGGGGATGTTTGAGGCTTGGGGGTGCAATTATTTGATTTTTGCAAATGATAACATATCTTTTAATATTAAATATGAGTTGTGGGCTCAAGCTGTCTTAGTTCCTATTTGGAAAGTCGTGTATGTGTTTTGGATTGACTCTATGTTACCTCATACATCAACGGACCAGCTCCAGCCTAAGTTGGTGATAGCTGCCGAGACCTTTCTAAATTTGTTACAAAATGTTTGTTGATGTCATCCCGTAGTTAATAATAGAAATTCAAGAATCTATCAGCGACTCAATATTGCTAATCAAAAAGTAGATTCAGTTTCATTTTCGCAATCATAAGTTGAACATCGCATAATTTATTAACCTAACATGGATCTAAAAAATGAGATTTTAAAGAGTTGAATCTTGAACACATTCTGTTAGCAGAAAAAAGAACATCACGATTGCCGTGGATATTCCTTCTTCATAAATTTAGACTAATTTATTTAAAAAAATTTAAAACCAAATTATCCTAAATTTCATAGTCATGAACTAGGTATTAAAAAACAAATTTTTTCACTCAGGACTAGAATGAGAACTCTACATCAGAAAAGAAAAAATAACCTATCGATATCTTTTTAGTATCAATCGTCAAATCTGTATCAGATTCTATTAATAATATATGTATTTAATATGATTTTGACAAAAAAAAATTTAAACATACATTAATTATCGATAAGAATGAGCCATGGAAAGCTCTAGAAGGAATGAAGAATCAAACAATTTTACATAACAACTTACAAGCAGTCCAACTGAGAAAGATGGTTTGACAAAAACAAGACGAACTATGGCCAACTGAGAAAACGACTGCCTCACAGTCACAGCCCACTTCTGAGCTGTACAGTGTCTGGTGCTGCCATTTGGCAGCAGAAGACAGGAATGGTTCCCACTATTCCCACTGTGATGGATGAATAATGTTGTTCCACAAATACTGAATGACAAGAAGAAAATGTACATGAAGGAAGTGCCAATAACATTGCTTGTTGGGAATTTCAAAAGCTGCTCTAAAACTATACACTCGGAAAAAATATGTGCCTTTCTTGTGTTTGTGAACTTGTAATAATATACTAATATGTACCGTAGCACTTTATAGGACATAACAACAAAGACAATATCTATTCTTCAAAAAATTTTAGAGGGTAATCTTTGGAAAAGATTAGTGTTACCTCTCTCCAATCTAACCTTTAATTGCATATGATTTTCTTTTGGGTAATATTAGGGACACCAACTCCAATATTAATTTTTAAGTACTAACTCACGTGTCATATTTTCATTGATAAATACGATTAATTGATATTGCAATGCTTTAAATACTTACTAATAAAAATATAACAATTCATATACTACATAAGTTGGTATTCAAAAATTGATATTAGAGCTTGTATTTCTAGCATTTTTCTTTTTTTTTTTTTTGTTGCTCAAAAACCAACAATCTACTCAAATTTTTTTAAGGGAACTTTAATCTACAATATATCTAAATAAAAGCTGTAAAATTTTCAAAATATGATCGTTTTTAAGCCACATTTAATAGTTGGAATTTGAACCATATATAGGTGATCTATTGTAGCCTTATTGTGGTTTTTGAGTGTTGGTATAGCTGCCTCACACATTGGGAATAATGGTCTATTTGAAAACACATTACATTTTACATTGCATCCGAATGTAATGTACTATGTGTTTGGATAACTTGTTCAATTTAAATATAAATACATTTGAACAGTAATCCCAATATATTATTATCGGTCATCATTCTTTTTTTTCTATTTATTTTTACCAATCATAACACATATTTTCTCTCTCATCAATAACCCAAACTCACATTATATTTAAATACAATGTAATAAGAAAATATCTAAACATATATTGTATTTTATTATATTATATTTGAATACAATATTAGATGAATGTAGTTTCTACTCGCACACTAAACTAAGAAAAAACTTGACCTTTGAGGGCCTTCACACTTACCTCCCTAAAACAACAAATTTATTGATATTTTCATACATAATTTTTATTTATTTTTTTATTTTTTTATTTTTAAAAGTGCACCACTCTTTCTGGCAATGGGCTGTAAGCCAAAATAAAAATAACAAATATATATTTGTAAATAAATAGAGTTATGGTCGTATGGATAATGGATATTGAACAGTCCAAAACCAAACAATCAATGGTGACTTAACGATGGGCATGACAATTCTTGGGATCCTAATTATAAAATGTGGTCTCTCTCAGTACGACACTGGGGAATTGTAAGCTTACTCTGAAAACTGTTGGTTCACAGAGGTATCCAAAGCACATATATTGACCAAATTAAATAGCCTTCCCTCATGGTTTGTAAGTACAGCGACGATGACTCCTTTTCTACCACAAGAAAAAAAAACAAAAAAAAAAAAAAAAAAAAGTACAGCAACAAAAAATTTACATTTATGGAGCTTTCAGAGGTAAAATAACTATACTGGTAACTTTCCTTTTTTATCATTTAATTGAAATTTATATAAAAAGAAAAACAAATTATATATATATATATATATAAAAGAGCAATAAAATCTGAAAGAAAATGAATAATTTTCCCTCTTAATTTTCTTTTTCTCTTTTAAGGTTGTGTAGACTTGGATTTCAATTTCTTTTAAAGAAACCCGTGTATATAAAAGTCCAGTCCAACTGTGCCCTTTTAAGTGGGTGTCATTTTGTTTTGACTTTTCTTTATTAGGATTTTTTTTTAAATTTTGGAAAGGAGTTGATTAGGAATTGTGTTCTTGGATTTATGTACTGCCTCAAAAGACGCCCAAAAAGATTCACAAAAAGTCCACATTTTAGATTGTCCTTTCGAAGAAAAAGGAACCTAACGCTATAATTGCTTTGAAATTGTTTGGCTAATTTAATGATTCCAGAAAGCAAAGATGGCCAAAGGTTTGCAAATGGAGCGCTTTTAATCATCAGTAAAAATAAGTGAAAAGCCACGTAATAAAATTACTCGAAAGGAAGAAAGAAATGTAAATACTTAGTAAACTTAGCCTATATTTAGTGAATAAGTTTAAATCAAATTTAATTCAAAACTTTTCACCGCTTAACAAATTGTTGCCTAAAATTTATTGTCCGCAAATTATCTAATAAATATATACTTTGAATGACGACGGGATACATATCACAAGCATAATAATTTTGAAAAGGTATTTTTGTTAAGGTTTTTATGTTTTTCATTGATTTTAGCATGTTTTATTAAATTTAGAACTAATTTATTAAAGTTAAAAAGTCCAAAAATAACTTATCATTTTAAAAAGAATTTTTACAGTAGGATCTTTTATTGTCTATTATCAATAAAAATTATTATGTTAGTATTTTGATTAATTTTTAAATGATTAAATACAAAATTAAGGCAATTTTTATTTTATACACTGTGAATTTTTAACATGAAAATTCCGTAAATAAACAATTAAAAAATAATTTCTATCAATGCTGTAAAATATGAGGTAAGCTCAATAGTCAATACAAATTAGAGGAAAATACACTAGCAAAAACAAAAGAAAAGGTAAAACTGACTGAGGGGAGCTGAAATTCCGTTATTACCCTTCAATGACCGTTCAAGATATCCCACTATTTTTTTGAAATTCTGGCAGAGGCGGGACCCGTCCTATCCAGTACCAAAAAAACAAACGAAATACAACGGTAAATGGCAAACTCGCAATTTCCACCAACCTCAAGGGCAAACTCAAGCAGCGCCGAAATCTCAGAGTTCTCGAAGAAACGACAGTATCTCGTCGCCCGAAAACCCCCAGCTCGGAAAACGATAACAGTGCTCCTCCCTCGGAGAAGAGGGAAATGACATTCTTGCCCACAATCCCTTTCAAATTTAAGACCCAAGGATCTCACTATTACCTCACCATTATCGCAAAACCCCACGGGCACAACAGTCATTCCGCATTAAAAAACAATTTCGTAGATTTCAAAATTTCGGTTTCTTACAAGACTTTGGCTGATAAAAATAATAAATAACAGCTTTTAAATGCATTTTAAGTACTTGTACCTTATGCTGTGGAGTGTTGTACCTTCGTTTTTCATGATATCAAATTATTCTGATAATTTCATAAAAAAGAAATATTAAACTCTTCTTCGAAGCTCTCTCTCTCTCTCTCTCTAACCGGTGCTCGGATTTCCCGATTTAGGGTTTTCGCCGGTCCGATTCCGAACCTCCATTGTTGACCCTCCCCCGAGCACGGTGTCTGTGAAGATTGGTGTTTGGCTTTGGTTTTGGTTTTGGTTTCTGGTTCGTTCACGTGAGGCTCTGGCAGTTTAGAGAGAGAAAGCGGAAGTGAAAGCGACGGTTTTTAGAGAGAGGGGGAGAGAGAGAGGATGGAGATGGAGATGGAGGAGGATATGGAGATGGAGCAGGTGTTCGAGGCTTATGAAATCGACCTTGAGTACGAGTTCGAAGCAGCGAGGTTCTTCGATTTCACTCGGGAAGAGACTCCGGCCGAGGCTCGCGAGGCCGAGATTTGGTTCGAGTCCGCCAAGAGCTATCCGCCTTCTCGTGAGTCTTCTGTTCTCTACCTCACAAGTATTTTACTTTTCTAGATGATTTGTTCTTAATTTCTGTTGTTGGACATAAATTTCTCAACTTTTTTTGGTTTTCGTTTGATTCATTTCGTCAAAATCAGTGCTTTTTGGTTGCCACATTGTTGATTTCAACCTTGAAAGAGAGAATATTCACTTTTTTTTCTCGTTCCTTTTTCTATTTCAGCTTTTGTAACGAAGTTGGTTCTAAGAGAGGACATTTTCCTGGAAAATGTGAACATTTCACCGAAATCGGAGAGAGAAAATCAGACTTCTTCCCTCTACGGTGGTTGCCATGTTGGTGGGGCCAAGAGTTTTGGGCCAAGGATGTAAATAATAGAGGTATTATTATGATTAGGCAAAAAGACCGATTAAGATTTCTAGATAGTACGGTCTTCTTTTCCGGCTAACATTTTCACCGTACTTTTTTAAAGCCTAAATTATTGTCCCGGATGTGTTATTGTATAATACTAGATTGTGAAGCAATGGAAAGAGGAATCTTTGGCAATTTACAGAAGGTTCTGAATCAACCACATGGATCATCTACAGGTGATCAACTTGATGACTTTCCGATCAAAAAAATGCGGATTATTTTCCTGCTTGATAAATTATAAAGGGAGTGTTTGAATGTGGAATATCTTTTTTGTATTGGTTTTTTTCTTTTTTTTAATATTTTACTCAACCCATTTTACAATCTGCTAATTGTTGAAATATTTCTCAGATCTTACATAATGTGTATCCGCCATGGTTTGACATATTCAGAGTCAGAAATATTATTGTTTTATTTGGTCTTATATTTACTGTGTAATTTGCTTATGTGATTTGCATTTTCATTTTCACTTTACAGAATTTTACAATTACTTATCCAGTTACAAACCAAAAGGTAAAACTAACCCTTCTACCAAGGCTTCTCTTCCAAGGAGCTCAACATTAATGAAGCCAACAGCAAGTCAGCTAGCTAAGCAAAATCGCGCTCCTCAAGTTGGCAGTTCCAGGTACCAGCAAGTCAACTTTATATAGTAGAAGCTCGACATAAAGTGGACTTCTGTGAACCATAATTTTACCTTTAATAACACGGTTCTCTTTTTTTCTTAGATTTCAAATGCTACCAGTTCAAAATAATGAGAAGAGCTTGTGTAGTTCTTCTGGAGTGGAAAGCCAGGCTCCGAAGAGGCAAAAACTAGAGGGAGGTCACTTACGTAAGGTACAGAGATTTTGTTGTTAGTGATTTGAGCTTAGGATGCTTGACTTTTCTGTAATTTCTGGAAGAGGTAATTTTCCATTGATGCTAGAAATTGTGCATGGGCATATTCACATATGATCCAGAAATTTGTTTGTAACCAATAAGGTTGCGATCAGCTCAGATTTCTTCCTTATTTCAGGTCACTGATGGAAAGCAACAAACTAATTTTGTCCACAAGATCCCCAAAAAGGTATGCAGTGCCACTCAAATTGTATCATTTAGATGATATCCTATTGTTTTACATGTTTTTCTTATATTTTGTCTGAATAACTTTACAGTTAGATCTTACTCTTTCATAAATTTGCACGATACTTGCCACCATTTTAACGTACTGATTTAGCTGTTGGAAGGAAAAGTTTAATTGGTCTCTGCTTAACACTAAGCAGCATACCTCAAAAGTTTTATATTCTTGATGTGTGCGAATCCTTGATTTTCAATGTATTGTTTGCCTTATAATGTTTATTTGGAATGCTAAACAATGAAAGGGAGGCAAAGAAGAGTCGTAAGATAGTACATTGGTCAAGTTACCACTTACCAGTGAAGCTAATAAGTGTACCTGGATGGTGTTGCAGGATGAAACAGTCTTCTCCGAAGCTCTTGATAAAATCTCTGCACATGCCAAGTTGAAGCTTACTATACCAAGAGAGCCCGAACTTAAAACAGCATATAGGGCAGAACGAATGAGGTTAGCTTGTCTATGGCTCTACATTTTGTCTAGGGCACACTACACAATCTATTCCAGAAGTGTGTATAATGAATACGTTTCATCAACATCAGGCCTAGGAGTGGTACAGAAATGGAGCAAGCGACATCAACTGTTCGTAGATTCAAAGCAAGACCATTAAACAGAAAAGTCCGTACTTACACTTGATTGAATTTGGGTAATTTTCTATGTATTGCCTCTTTACCATAATTTGTCTTAAATTGCAGATTTTTGAAGCCCCTTCACTGCCACTTCCAAAAAGGAGTACTCCAAAATTGCCAGAGTTTCAAGTAAGTGCCTTTATTCTCATTTCTTGATCGTTGCTTAACTAAAATTTTACATTTTGTCGATGCTGTGGCATCTTTACCCTTGGAAGTGGAAAAAAGAACAAGCATTATCTGACCAAGTTTCAATTTTCCACTTATTTTCTCTTCCTGTCATGGCTTTTTAGGAGTTTCACCTGAAGACTTTGGAAAGGGCCAAGCAAAATGCGTCTACTTCATTCTCTAGTCATTGCAATGACTCCGATAAGGTTAATACTTGGATTGAATGTTTTGTATTGGTATATTCTTAAGTAAAAGCACTTCTTCTCATCATTTCGGACCCATAAGTTTATAAGAGTCTTTGTAAATTTGCAGAAGTGAAATATACGAGTAATTTTGTGCTGTAATAAATTCATTGCAGGGGCCAGACAAACACAGTACTACTATGGCAGAAAATGGAAACAGGGAATCCAGAAGGTAATATAACAGATTATTTTCATAATTGAGTCCAAGCAAAAAAATATAAGCTTTCTGCATTTGAAAATTGTCCATCACATGAGAAAAATAGTACTTAGGAATTGCGCTGCTTTTTGCCTAGGCCAAGTACGATAGAAGCTGTAAAGCAAGATGGAGATGTTATACACAGATTCAAAGCTCTTCCTCTTAATAAGAAGGTATTAAATTGTTGCTATTGTTAGTCTTATTTGAAGCTTGTTCTAGCAATTATCACAGATATTATATTTCCTCTTCAATGCAGATATTTTCTAGTAAAGGAGACATTGGTGTTTTTCGGAATAGCAAGCGAGAACCCACAGTACCAATGGTAGTGTAGAGATATTTATCACTTCATTCTTACCATATGTTTAGATTACTTAACGAAAGAAATGTCTAAAGCTAGTTGCATCCTTTGAGTTGTATGTAGGAATTTAATTTCCACACAGAGAGGAGAATTCAGTTTAACCCACCAACTGATCTTTTTAATAAGGTATGCTTGGTAACAATTAACAATTCTGATTTTTTCAGTCTTTTATATCATGATTTATACGGAGTTGGTATGTCATCAAAATGTTTTTCACTTATTTTCATATTGAATGGCAGCTTTCTCTAACGTCTGAGCTCCAGCCAAACAATGGATCTCAGTTAAAATTGCCTCGGCCCAATTCTATATCCGTAAAGGTTGCCCTTGTTTTTCTTCACTTTTCTTAGATGCATATCTTATCTTTTTAAATTCTAATTGCCTTTTACCATGCTGAGTTATTGACTTTTTTGGAACAAGGGTTCAAAAGAAAATAGATTGGATTCTTTCCAGCCAGAAAATAAGGTACATTCTACAAAGAAAAAATAGTTGTTCATTTGATACCATTGTTTATGCAAGTAGTGTTTTTTAGCCTTTCCTCATGTAATTCCTATATTCTTACATCCTAAACTGCAGGTAGCGGACCTCATAACAGAAAAACCTTCAATATTCGGTCGAAAGCAGATACCTTGTGGGAATGATGGGGGCATCTCCGATATTGGTAACAAATTGAACACAAGGTATGCCAACTCAGTTAAGGCAATTGCTGCAGAAACTCTCCTTTTCTCTACCTTTTTAATTTTATTTCTGGATTAAACATTTCGACATTGAAATCGAAACAGGAGTTTGGGTCTCCGCTGAGAGTAAAAGACACAAGATTCTTAAACCGGCTTCTGCATAGGCAAACACGAGCAGATTATAGTATATTATGTTGGAGGCAAGGTTGAACATAGATGGCATCATGAATGACCGCAGAACAACTAGAGTCATAGACCATCTGGCTGTTATGTTGTTTATGGAATTGATTTTAGTCCACAAAATCTTACCTTTGGGATTACCCCACATACTAGTTTGTTTACGTATCCTTCAAAAGTTGTAGATCTTCCCCCCGACAAAAAAAAAGAACAAAAAAAAAAAAAGAAAAAAAGAAGAAGAACAAGTTGTAGTTTCAGTTTATATCAATAATATGCTCAAAAGCCGATATTGTACAGCAATTATGGCCCATCTCACCTCAAAGCTTCATTTTTCACAGTTTTTTTCTCGTTTCTTTCCTTATTTGCTACCATATAATTTCTAGACATGAATATGGGTAAGTAGTTCATGAATATACATACGCAACACAGTATTCCTCTTTGAGGTAATTGAAGACTATATGTATTTGGTACTTCAAGCATCACTATGGCCTCCAGAATGAAGACACATTAGAAATGATCTTCATGGAATCGTGGTTTCAAGTAGTTGTTCAGAATCAGGAGCCTTATTTCTCTGCATCAAAATCCTTGTCTACCGGGTTGTGCTTGGCGAGAGCCTGCTTTGTCCAGCGTTTAATATCATAGGCTCTTTTGAAAGGTTTCTTATCCTTGGCAAGCCTTCTCTTAGTTATCGCAATCGCCAAGTCGTTTGGAAACAACGTGCGCCATACGAAGGCGTGGAGAAGAGTGGAAATGAACAAAACAGACACCATTGCCGAGGACATGAAAGAAAGAGTAAGCGCAAGGCCTTTGCTTAGAAATGAAGGAACCTCTTCTGCGTATTTGATGGTCGCTACTGAGGCAGTTGTCATGGGGAAGGTATATGACCACCATGCCACTGAAAACCTGCATATAGTTTCAGAAAATTTGTTAGCCATTTGGAAAACAAAGTAGACAAAAACTTTTTTGTTTTGTTTTTTTTTTTTTTTTTTTTGGGGCTAAACAAGAAGGGGATTATTGGTGTCATCCCCTCCCCCATTTTCGTCTTAGAGAAATTCTAGAGCTCACTGGTAAAACCGAGGGAATTTGAATTAAAAGGCTTTCTAACTGCTGCACTAACTCATCAAGGGTAAAAACATGAAATGTTGGAGTAGATCATTACCTAAACCCCGTGAAGAAGTTAATCCTTACGACCAATGAAATATAGAGAAACAAAGCGATGAAAAAGCAAGTGCTGGACAACCCGTCAAACTCTCCATAGATAGTATGCCAAGCAATACTAGCAGCCGAAGGAGCTGCTATAAACATGGAGTAAACCGGATGTAGCTCCTTCGGCAAAGCTTCGCTAGTTGGCAACCTCTGGTACAAAGTGACAAACACCACAAGGTAATGAGCAAAACCAACCGCCCACAAGAACTTTGCAGGCTCCTTCCACCCCACCTTTGAAGCTAAAATCGCACCAACAAAGTTTCCAACGACAGAGAGGTGAGAAGACGGGTTCACCACCTTGCAAAGCCGCCTTTTACCACCCGAAAGCCACTGGCCATAGATCTTCAGCTCAAGGAAGAAATAGGGTCCCATGAAAGCGCACCAAATTGCGGGGTGAAGGGTTTCAGAGGCAATCATTGGCGGTACAGAAATAGACAAGAACATGCAGACAACCCAAGGGGCGAAGAAGAAGTTGACCCTTACCGGGTGGAAATACTCTCTTTTGACAGCCTCAAAGTAGAATATGCATTTGAGAATGTAGGTGAAAGAGACTGAGACTAGAACTGCAAGGGCTAATAGCCAGAGGGCAAGGTTTATGAAAGGGCTAATGTGGAGAAACTCGATGGCTGTGCTTGTTGCCAGAGCACGCCACAAGACGGCTTGGCTGCTTAGGCCTAGACAAATACCAAAGCACCCGATTGGAAACCGAAGTAGGAATGGCCATTTCTCGTCTTTTGGAAGAAGAATATCCTCATAATCCTGTGTAGCACATACAACAAGCTCATTGTTAATGTTGTTCTGTCAAAGCTTGGCTGTGCATCATGATTGGCAAAATGACTAGTCTTTCTTATTTGCAAAACAACTCGTTCAAAAATTTATATTTACAAAATGACTTCGACTAACCTTACTTTTCTTGCCTAGACGCTCAAAATAAAAAATAAAAAATAAAAAAAAAAAGTCATTTTCCTATTTTTCTTGTCAGTATAGCAAATTCTTCTCATTGGTGTTATTAACGAGTTAGAAACTATCATGTAAAACCATGTATCTTAAAATTGACACATGAATCTATGATGAGTTTAAAAATCGGGTGACGCATAATATTTGCCTGTTTCGTTTCTATTAGCTGTAATTTTGTGAATAGCTTTAAAATCATCAATGGTAATATCACCATTGACATTTCAATTGATTAAAAATTGTAAAATAAAGTTGTTTTAACCACGACATGTCCATTTCTGTGCCAAAGTTCCATTTTCTATCAGTTCATAATATTATTTCCCGCAACTTACTATCCAAACTAAAAAACATTAAAATATGTGTGTGTATATATATATATATATATATATATATTACCTTTACTTGGTCTAGCTCAGGACCTCTAAGTGCAGCAAAGTATCTTCCAGCAGGAACACTTTTATTAACAGACTCATCAAGCCCTTCAGACCCTTCATTCCTATGAGTCTCTATCTCTTTTTGATCCTTTCTCGATGGCAACAGAGAGTTCTGCTTACTGAGACTTGATTTGGTCTTGAAAATACTAAAATCTCCTTTCCTTCCTTCCATGCCAATCCTATTAGCCGAATCGAAGCCTCCGAAACTCCTTCCGCTTCTCGGAAGATACCTCCTCTCATCTCTAGCCTTGGACTCTCTGTTGAGCACAGAGAAGCCAGTCTCTAGAGAAACCTGCCTGCTGAAACTCCTGTGGTTTCTCTTCATGTGATCTCTCGCTCTGGGCGGTCGGTGAATGCGCTTCTCCGGTTTTTCAGCCACAGCTTCATCTCCCTCTTCTTCTTCTGGCAATACCTCATGAATGTCAACAAAGTGGGTCTGAAGAGAACTTGGCGAGTCTGGCTTTTTGTCCATTTTTTGCTTCTCCATAATGGCAATGTAAAATGAAACAAAACAAGACTATTCTAAACTGATAAAATAAAATAAAACAAGTACCCTTTAAGCTGGTTTGTGCATTGAGCAATATAGACCTTCAAATTAAGTGATGTCTTTGCATATTGGTACATGTAAACGTTTAACAAGGCTTCACCAAAAATAAAAAATAAAAAAAAGAGGCGTCCTAGCGGTGTAGGTGGGGGTTGTTCGGTAGATGAAATGGGAACCAGTACTTTTATGGAGAAAAAGGTGAGTTTTTGGAGGGAAATCCCGTGAGAGAAGATTGAATAATCTAGTGGTTAAAGAGCTTTAAGTCTTCTTTTGAAAAGAACTCTTGGACATATTCAAACATAATGCAAAGAGATTTCTACATGTCACGGGTTGCAGTTGTAGTTGGGAAAAGCCGACCTCTAATTTGGTCAATAGGCTCTACTTTGCAAGATGTCCACAGCCAACCCAGTCCCACATTGCCACTGTTGGTGAGTATCGTCATGTCGTCATGCCACTCTCGCCGCCCCCGTTCCCACGGCAAGCTCAGGTCCCCCCGCTTCATCGACGAGCTTCTCCGTCTGCATTATATTCTTATTATCATATTTTCATTCCATGAGCATTTCAATAATGCAATTGCAAACAAACACAATCTAAGAGAAATTTAGGGAATTCACTTCTTTAGTTTTCTCTTGTAATATCTTTCTATTTAAATTGTTAGCTCATAAGTTAATTTTAAAGTGAGAGAAGAAGTGGTATGAATCTAATGCGAGTGCTTAAAGAGGGACATTTCTCTAGTTCTCCCAAATCCTAATAAGGATGTTATTTAATTTGGATACACTACTATTTGTACCTTTGCACTTTGAGTTTAGAAAATCTTGTATCTCATATTTTAGAAAATTTTTATGAATGCACCCAAACGTGTTTATGTAGAAAGTACCCCGTCTAAAATAGACCTTATCAAATATATATGGTAATCTTTAACGCTGGTAACAAATGCTGCATTGTACTAGTCATTTTATAACCCAAATTTTTTCTCTCTTTTTATACTGTAAATGTGCTAAAGATTCTATCTTCGAATTTTAAACTCATGCTAAATTTTTAGTTCTTCTAGGTCAACAATTGGTGTTGAAATCTAAATTAATGAATTTAGATCAAAATACCATTTTTACAATTTTCCTCTTTTCCTCTTTTTGTTTTTACCATGCCTAATTACTGTTTGGTTTTGCTTGAGGTATGGAGGAAAAAAAAAACTGATCATTTTTTTGGTCTCTCAAGATCTAACTTGTCATTTTCAAAGTGCGGTGATATTAAATTGAAACGGTTAAAAACAAAAAATTATAAGGACGAAGCTTCTTTATGGCCTCAATTTTCTTTTAATAGTTCTAGCAACCGGCCAGCAAACTAAAAGTTCATTTAGGCCTTAGAGGAAGACGCCTTCTACCTTCTCATATAAATCCAATACTGAATTGGTCTTAATATTGGTAACTAAATATTTTTAACAACATATGGAAAATCTTTTATTTATTATTATTTTTTAATTTTTTGATTAAGGAACACATGGAAAATCTTATTCCATTCAGCAGGCATTAAGTGACTAATACTGCCGTCCAAGGCCAGACTTTTATGATCTCTAGGCTCTTGTTTCCTTCTTGCTTATAACTCCCAAGCCGATAAATAAGCAACAATTTCAACTAATGAAAATCACAAAAAGGAAAATCACCTAGAGAGAACCAAATACCAATCACTAACAGAAGAAAATCATCAGCACTCACAATGGCCACTTCCAAGCAACTCCTCATTGCTCTTTCCATTATGGCAATTTTTGTCCCTTCAATTTCAGTGGTCGAATTCATCGTCGGAGATGAGGCAGGTTGGACTATCAACTTTGATTACCAAGCTTGGGCTCAGGGAAAGGAGTTCCATGTTGGTGACAAACTTGGTAAATTTCGGAATCTCTATAAAATAAAAATGTTTAGTGATATACTAAATTTGACCATGTTTGCTAATTATGATCCCTAACAAATTGCTTGGTGTGTAGTGTTCCAGTACCCACAAGGAGCTCACAATGTGTTCAAAGTCAATGGCACAGGATTCCAACAATGCGCTGCACCGGCAGGGACGGTGGCGCTGAATAGCGGAAACGATGTGATCACTTTGGCAACCCCCGGAAGGAAGTGGTACATTTGTGGCGTTGGCAAGCACTGTGAAGTGGGGAACCAGAAGCTTTTTATCAATGTGCTGGTACAGGAATTATCTCCTGTACCTTCACCTTCACCTTCTCCTACTTCTCCCGGGCAAGATCAGCCTTCCTCGGCGAGTATCAGCCCCGCATCAAGGTTTGGCTTGGTCGCGGTCGTGATGGGTGTTCTTGGAGCATTCCTAGCTTGATGGTTGAACGATCAATGATGTTCTATCACTGATTCTTTTGTTATGTTTATGGTGTTTCGATCAATGTCGTTTGAGTGGTTTTCTTTTTTTTTTTTTTGGTGGGAATTTGGAACTATTGGTTTTATTATTTTGTTGTATTGCACTATTTTTCTTTGAAATAGATTTTTTTTTTTTTGGTTGTAAAGCACTAGTTTTTGTCGTTGTTAATAGGATTGGTAGTGATCTCACGCCTTCCATCCACGTTCTATTCAGGAATTTAGTAGATCCACATGAGAAACAATATTAGAATCTGACCCCTTCTCCTATCAGGCTCAACTCAGAGTTCTAACTCTGATCCTGAAATTGAGGTGGAGATCTAGAAAAGGCATCCATGAACGCGGCCAGCACCGGTGGTACTGGACCTTGTTGTTTTGATTGAACTTCTGTTCTTTCATTGGTCGGGTAAGTCTCAAATATGTCTATATGATGAGGCAAATAAGGGTCTTATCAACAAGCAAAACGCACATTGAATATATCATTTCAACTACGAAACAAGTACATAAGAAGCAAATGGGAATGAAAATGAGAGAGAAATTGATAGAAAGAAAATGACAATGGGTGGCCCTTCTCGCCGTTGTTTTTTACTTGAATAATAGTGGCCATAAAAACACTTTAATTTCTTATTACTCATCATGAAGGCTTGGCCAAGTTTTATCCAACCATAGAACATGTATTGCTCCTCGCATTTTCTTGCCCCTGGTCATGGGAAAAAAAAAATCGATCCTATAGCCACTTGACTCTAGGAATACGTTTGATAAGAGGGATGGAAAAATAGAAAAGAAGTAGAGTAAATTATCTAAGTGAGGAAAATTAAAAAGAAAGAGAGAGATTTTCCTTAATATTGTTGAGTAGAAGAGAGAGAGAAAAAAAGAAAAAAAATGTCTAATCTAATTTATTTTATAATTATATGTTTATATAAATAAGAAGATTAGGTGGAAAAATTAAGGTCACAATATTTTCGAAAAAAATATATATATATATATATTAAGGTCACAATAGAATTTTTTTTTTTTTAAAAGAGAAATTTCATTAAATTCACTAAGGAGATACAAAAATATCAAATATAAGAAATCCCGTATTACATGAGATAAAACCCTTTAACAAGAACAAATTCACCAGTAAAATCTGATGATGCTCAAAGGGCAAAACGCATACTTGAGGCCCGAACGGGAATATACCTCAGTAAACTGAAATTGAGCACATATAAGACTCTTTTTGACAAAATCTCAATAATCAATGGATTTTCCTGATTAATCAAGGGTCAAGACTCAGTAGCACTAGGGTCACTATTAACTCCGCATAGAAGTAACTCTAGCGGAACCAATACATCGTCAAGACTCAGATCTGAAATAACTAACTCGGAAGGTAGAGAAACCGCATCCATTATTATAAATAACAAAAAGAAATAAAACACCCAAAGAAAGACGATGAAGACATTGCCATTATTAATACAAACTTAGACACCAAAAAACAAAAAACCTAATCACATGGAAAAGAGTCATTGCCAATAAAACGAATCACATCGTCGGGAGAAACTGGGTTGCCGAAGCCGAGCTGCTGCGGGACCTCTCCGGTGCATGACAACCACACACCCCCACCAACTATCTCATTCTTGACAGACCAAAGGCTACCCTCGGAATCCGGCCTCAAGAGAGAAAAACGATTGAAAACTCCTAACCCTCACGCGTTAGAAAGAGAAAAGAAAGAGAGAGAGAGAGAGAAAGAGAAGAGACCACAATAGAAACTTTACATATCATTTGATTTGTCAAATTCTTAAAATTAGAAGGATCAAAATCAATGAACCC
Organism: Ficus carica; assembly: GCA_009761775.1. NCBI lineage: Eukaryota > Viridiplantae > Streptophyta > Magnoliopsida > Rosales > Moraceae > Ficus > Ficus carica. The sequence goes on from CM019750.1 coordinate 1,827,921, forward strand.
CATGATTTTATAAATTCTTTTCCAATTTCCTCTCTATTAAACAAGATTCTTTTTTCCTTCTTCAAAATCTGTCTTTTAATTTCTTTCATATCTCTTTTCTACTTTACCAAACAGACTAAAAACATGATGAGATAAATGTTACTTTATTCACTATTCTCTCTTTTTTTGCCCTTTAATCAAAGACTTTGGTGATAGAATATCTTACGCATAATAAGTGCTTTTAAATGTTAAAAATGATTTGAAAACAAATAATATACAAAATCAACATTACCTAATAAACAGATTATATCTTCGTATAATACAATAGAATTATCTTTTTTTTTTTTTTTTTTTTTTTAACACCCCTCAATTAATTGCTTTGGGAGAATATATTATCTCCCCCTAAGTTGTCCTTTAGTCATAAAAAGACGATCACAATTGATTATCGGCTAAAAATCTGTTTCTTTTGACTGCCAAGCAATCTATTCAGTAAAGTACTTACCGTTAGACAAAGCAGAAAGAACTACTCCTGGTTTTTGGGAATTTGAGGTTTGGGTAGAATAACAGTGGCAAAACTGTGAATCTAGCTTATATTTCAAGTTTCTATAGTAAAAACCTTTTTTTTATTTTTTTATTTTACTATTGCAGTTAAACTTGATTAATTTTTTTAACAATCTGATTTAATTTATGAATATTCACATTTAAATTATGAAAACGGGTATTTGTTTTGTAAGCAAGGTACTAACAACTAAGGTCCAAGTCAACGACAGCAATTTGTTTGTTCCGTAAGCAAACGTCTTAGCAATGTGTATGATATTTTTATTAAAACTTTATTTATTATTATTATTTTACCACCCAGTGAGAGCAACAGCTCAAGTGAAAGAGAACGACTCCAGTCCCCATTCCCCAATATGCCCTCTTATCACGCTTATTATTACTTAATTTGCCACCCATTAAATGATTACCCGGTAAAAGTTGATGTGTTATTGTCATGCAAATAAACACAAGGAAAAGGAGATCTCCTAAAACTTCCCAAATTCTTCATTTTCTATTTTCTCTCCAAGAATTTCTGTTACAACCTCTTGTAATGTTCAAAGTGTAATATTTTTAACATTAAATCCGATCAAAATCATACTCAAACAATATACAAACCTTACAATTTTCTTTTATATACATCTAAAAGTTCAAAAAAAAAAAAAAAAAATCCTACCGACATGATATATGACATATCCTTCAGACGTCGACCACATTCATAAGCAAAGACGGTAAAATTTAAGAAAAGGTAGTTTTAACAACCTCTAAAAAATACAAATAAAATATACAAAAGGGTATTTGTTCGTGTCTTCCCTCTGTGATGCAGACAGGCCAAAAACCATAGCGGCAAAGTAGACATGCTTGTAAGAACAGACAACATAACAAAATCAAACTAAAACCGAAGTTTGGGACTCTTCTGTCTTAAGCTAGATGAGAGTTACGTTGCCTCCAAGTTAACAAAAATTTGGTATTGTAAAATAAGTGCCATTTGGCAGTCATAGCAACGTCACATTTCTCTATGAATGGAAATTTCTAGTATGACAAAACATATATACCATTAAGGTAAGGTCAGAATTATCTGGTCAGTCTATAATTGGCAACTAATTCGACTATCTGAAAAAATTTGACCAAATCCCAGATAGTCCTCTCTCCTGGTGCATGTAATATGTGGGTATATGTGTGTGTGTGTGTGTGTGTGTGTGTGTGTGTGTGTATAAATACATTAAGGACTGTCTTACTGCAATTTTTAACTATTAGATTAATTTTTGAGTGAGTTAAACATATAATTTTCTGCCTAATCATATTGAAATATAGAAAACTAAAATTACAAATAGCAAACCAACATTGTTAAACTTTCAGTTCCACTATTATAAACGTGTTACTTTTATATGAGTAATTTCATGTGGCGTGCTGTAAATAAAACTTAAGCCAATGGCTAATAGCCTAATATCACAATTCCTATAGGTGGTTAAAAAGGAAAATTCCTATCCAATACTGCAGTTACCAGCCATTAAAACAATAATAATAATAATAATAATACTGTAGTTGCTAAAGATAATAGTATGTTAGTTTTCCAAGCTCACAAGTTTACTTTAATACTTTCTTCAACACTCCAATAAATTTTACTTCTGATTATCTAGTTTAGGGGACCAAGCTTGTTCCCTTGAGATTTCATGAGCAAAAGTTATGTTTATTTCACCCAAAAAAGTTGTAAAATCCAACAAGAAACTTTGATCCACATATGCAAAGTGACACAAATATACTGCTGACTATAAAAATGTCTACTTCAACAGAGAATCAAGCACCCAAGTAAGTTCATGAAGCATTACTGCAAATTGAACTTAAAAGGAAAAAACTAAAAGCCAATTCAAAACAGTATCGTACCCAAATTGAATGAAAAGAAAGCAGATTAAAACAAATATATACCGTGCAAAATGATTGAGATTTGCCTAAAATCAAGGAAACAATACAACAAACAGAATCCTGTCTAATAAATTGAATAGGGGAAGAATTTTTCTCCCCCACAAAATAAACTGAAATTGATATCTTAATCATGCTTGTATGTGTTCAATGTGTTCAAGAGAAGAATACATATTGAGGAAGAATTTAAAAGCAAAAAAAAAAAAAAAGCATAAAATATTTATAGAAAAAAAAGACCATATTCCCTTTTGGCCTTTCCTTTCCCTTCATCCTATACAGTTCAATTGCAATACTTGGTTGCAAAATTTCTTTTCTTTTCTTTTCCCTCCACTAATCAGAAATGAAATTAAAAAAGATTACAAAAATTAAAATTAAAATTAAAGCGAGAAATAAAAGAATAAAAGAAAAGGAAGCAAGTGTCGATACCAATCTCGATGGCAAATCAAAACGAATCCTTTTGGTTTTGAAATCTGTGTTATCACTTTTGTATTGCTTTAGACCTCTTCTTAGCCTCGCTGTAAAGCACTACGCCTAATGTGGTGATGCCGAATCCGACTATTCCCATCGCCGTCACCGGATTCCTAAAGATCAACACCGACACGCAAGCCGCCACCGCCGCCTTGGCGTTTCCGAGGACCTGCAGAGTCAGCGCGCTGGTGTGTTTGGTCACCAGGAAATTCGTCAAGTTCACCAAGTACGCCACCGTCGCGTTCCCAATCAACAGGAACACCATGAACGGATCACTCTTGGCCTTCTCGATCGCAACGCTCGCGACATTGCCTTCGATGTAGAGCGTGAAGGGGAGGAGAATCATCGCCGCCATTGGAGCCATGTAGAGCAGTAGATTCATCGAGTGAAGCCTCTCGGCCTCGGAGGTCAGTAGCAGCCCCTGGACCACGGATTTCAAGGCTCTGGCGGCTGTGGAGCTCACGCAAACCAGGAATCCAAACAGATTGAAGAGAGGCTCGCTATTCGAGGCAAGCACGATTCCAAGAACGACAGGCAAAAGTGCTAAATACACCTCGGCCGACTCCTTCTTGCAGGTGATAAGGAAAGCAAAGATCGCGGTGAAGAACGGCCCCGTGGCGCCGACGGCCTGGTTGAACGACACCGGAATGTAGCGGAGGGAGGTGTTCCCGCAGACGACGGAGAAGCAGAAGATCGCGCTGAGGGCGAAGATCTTCAGGAACTGCCGCCGCGAGAGGATGTGCTGGCGGGGGACGATCTCGAGGAGTGTGATGGAGATGTAGCTGTACGAGGCGCAGGCGATCATGTGGAGCATCGTCAGGAAGATCGGGTAGCGGAAACCATAGATGCTGAGGAGGTACTTGTTGAGGAGGAGGACGCCGATGTTGGAGAAGTACCACGACGCGATAATCAGAGCCGTCAGTACCGTCGGCGACAACCGCGATCCAACGGCGTAGATTCCGTTGTTCCGTACATCTCCCGGAGGTGTCGCCGGAATGTCAATCAGCTGGTCGTTCGCGGCGGCGGAGGCTGCGGCGGTGGTGGCGTCCAGCCTCGGGTTGCTCATCCGACGCGTCGTCCATGACTGTGCCTCCACCATTGCACTGCAACCAACCAACCAAGCTTTCTCTCTCTCCAAGAAGTTCGCGTTCTAGAGAGAGAGAGAGAGTTTTCTCGTCTCTGCGTGCGTTGTTTACTCTCAGATCTGAACAGAGCAGAGAGAAGAAAAGAAAGAAGAAAACGATGAGGAATTGAGGATGACGATTAAGAACGAAGGGAGTGAAAGAGGCGGGGATTTTATCCGACGGCGGAGATTCAGATTTGGAGGGAGTGTGGATTTTTCACCGTTGGATTAGAAATCTTGACGAGGGTATTTTGGGAAAGAAAGTGAGGATAAAAAAAGAAAAAGAAAAAAGACCAGAGTATTTTTTATTTTATTTTATTTTTTTAAATTAAGACGACAGTAATTTGATTCCTTGGGAAAAGAGGCTGCGGAGTCACAGTGTCGGTATTGGCTATCTTGATTTTTGAGTGGCCCCCAGCTAGAGTTGTACGACTCTTGTCTGGCTAGTGACTTTTCTTTTTCTTTTCTCTTTTTGTCTTTTTACCGTGTCGTTTGCTGTTACTGTTGATGGTAAATCTACTAATATCCACGTAAGACGCACGTGCTGATTAAGAGAACGCTGTGAAAATGGTAAAATTGGTAATTTTATTTTCTCCTTTTTGAGAAAAAGAAAAATATATATATTTTTTTTGGTAAATAGAAAAATAGAATTACAGTATAATAGTATATGCCTATATAGAAAGAGATGGATTAAATTCTGGTACGGATGAGATCTAAATTTAATAAGCTCACCTAATCTCGAATTTTGATGTTATTAACAATGGTGGAATTAATTAATTGGATGCAAGTATTATAAGAAGAAGATATGGGTTCAAACTTAAAACTTAATGGTGGATAGTTTTGTATTTAAAAAAAAAAAAAAAATCAATGGTGTTCTTTTGTTGAAAGTGAAGTAGAAGATAACCTCTATTAGTACCAAAACTTGGGATTTAAAAACTTGGATTAAACACAATTAAAACAATAAGTACATTAATTTGGTGGGCACAATTCAATCGACTATTGAAAAGGACCTCAGCCCATTTCCAAGATGAGATGGGTCTTAATTGGAAGATGGAAATTATATGTGTATTTGTGATTCAATATAGGAACACATGATAGATTTTGGCACTAGGTACATGCCAAATGGTAATTGAATAATGCCCCTTTTTTAGCTCAATAATTGAATAATTCTTTTTGTTTACTTTAGTGATTATAAATACAGTGTTTCTTTACATATGAAGAATCGTATAGATCAAGACATGTTTTTCCCCCTTTTTTTTTTTTTTTTTTTTTTTTTTTTGACCTTTTGGGTACACAACTAAGACCAGTATGATTGTGATAAAAACAAAAAATAACTATTGATGTAATAAAAAAACACACCAAATTAAAATATATATATATCTAACTGATAGTACATGATATAAATATTATATTTAAAAATAAAATCATATTAATAGGGTATTTATTTTTTAATGACTCTGTTGACGAATTCTCCAAGTAAAAAATATATCATAATTTATGCATGTTTTTCACCTTAAAATATTATTAATTATTATAGAAATTACATTAAATAATATTTTTACGAAATAAAATAAAATAAATATCTTGATTTTAAACTATTTAAAGTAAATAGTAATAAATAAAAAATTTACTAAATAAATTATCTATTTACTTATTTACTTAAAGTAAATAAATCATTTATCTAATATATTTATTGTTTATACATATTTATCTTAATATTTTTAAAATCTACTATTCACTGTAGTAATGTTATTCTATTCCTCCTGTCATATTCATCAATACTCAAGTACACTCAATCCTCCACACACACACATATATATATATATATATATATATATATATAAAAGAGTGGATAAAAATTTAAAGGGTATTTGGTAAATGAGTTGAGTTTAAGTTGAGTTAAAATTTTTAAGTTTAAATTGAATTGACTTTTTAAAAAGTTGTTATAAACTTTATTGATTTTTCAGAAAAAAATAAAAATTGAGATGAAAAAATACAATTTAATTAGAATGTAACTTTGTTACCAAACACCCTTTTATTGTTTTTTTTTTTAGTCTAATACGCACCGTTTTGTTGCCTTCTCCCATTTTTTTTACTTAAATTGTTCTTTCTCTTGCACAACTATTGCTTTGCTTCAGTTGGCAGTTTCTTGGCCTTGCACGTATTCAAATTCTATTGCAAGTATTCTGACTTTTTTATTTTTGAGGGAAATTATTTTGAGGCTTCTTCAAAGGAGACCAAAAATTAAAACATATTACAGAATTGCCATTATAACTTACAAAAAACATTTTTTCCATTTTTATAGGGATTTTTTTTCTATATTTAACTTTGTGTAAAAAGATTTTTCTAGGAAATAAAATGTTAAGAGTTTCCCCCCCCCCCCCCCCCCCCCCCCCCCCCCCCCCCCCCCCTTTTTTTTCAACAGATGTTAAGAACCAAGTTCAACTAATATAGGGTGATTACACACCATTTTAGAATGAAAATTTTTAATTTAAAATGAATCCAAATGTATTTTTTCTTTTTTTTTTAATTCGTACTATGCTTATTTTTCTTTCTTCTAATATCAGTTCATTTTACATTTTCCATTCAAAATCTATATATATTTTTTTCATTTAGTGAATAAGACCCCAAAATTCTCTCTAAAACAGTGTAGCTGTTCATTTTTATTTATTTTTTGTTTTATTTTATTTTATTTTATTTTTACTTTTCTTTTCTTTTATTTGTTTGTCAATATTTCTTTCATTCTAACCCTTTTCTATATGTTTTGTTTTCGTTTTTATCTTATCTTTTTCCCTAATTTTTTAGTTGGTATTTCCGGTCATAATTTTTTTCCTTTTTTATTAAATTTTCTCTTCATTAAAAACTCAACATCCGACAATATTTTATCTTTAAAGGTTTTTAATCTTAGTTTTCTCATTGAAAACTCTAATTTTCTTAACTATGACCGAATCTAATTGCGGTACGCATTTTTTTCCTTCTTTTCATGATTTTTTTCTCTCTCTTTGTTTTCCCTATAAATTAAAGGGGTTTCTCTTTGTTTTACAAAAGAAGACTATTATAGTTACTTTTGTTATTTTGAATGTATTCTATGTAATCATTTAAGTTCATTTGCTATGAAAAGTTGTATCTTTTTTTATAATATATTTTCTCCTTTTTTACTTGATATAATTAACATATTTAAATTCAACAAGTTCTACTTAAACAATCTCATTACCAATGCCACAATTGTTATTGTTTCACTAATCCTTTTCAACACAATTATATTATAACTTTTATTTTGGAAATGAAAATTACATATTTTACCAAAAAAAAAAAGATGACTTATATAGTCAGATTAGAATGTTTTATATTGTGAATATCATATTATCATGGTTATATTATAAGATAAATTACGATTATTAATGTATTCCTTTAGAAATAAATTATTCTATTTATATATGTTGGTACATTATTATACTTGTTTCACATTATAAAAAACTTCAATTATAACTTATTGCATCCACCGCGCTTGTTTTAACTAATAATAAAACATTTTTGGATTCTAGCATTACACGTGAGAGTCACGTGAGGATCTATATTTTTGTCACTAATCGATTTATGAAATGTGGCAATATGTCATGTGGTGATAAAATGGAAATATGGGCGGGCACATGGTGGTGGGGGCAATCGGAGACAGGACAGGCATTGCATTGGTGAATGGTGAATGGTGAATGGTGAATGGTGAATGGTGATTTGATTTCAGTGGCCGGCCAGGTGGAGATGAGGAACATGGCCCACTTGTATGTTTGGTTTTGGATGCGAATTATAGGTCCAGTCACGTTTTAGGGCTTGTTTAAGGTCATTTTAGAGATGATATTTTAATGTTAGAGATGATTTAAAATTTGGAAATATATATTTGATAAAAATAAATTGTTTGAAGTGAAAAAATATAAAAACTTAAAATATATTTGAAAAAAAAATTTAGCAGTATGGATCTTGTTTCATTTCTCTCGAAATTATCTATAATTTAAAATTAAAAAAAATATATCATTTTGACTTAAAATGATAAAATTATGGACTTTTAAAGTTTGAGTTTTTTTAAAATATTTGGAAAAGTGAAGAGTAAAATTGGAGGAAAACGACAAAAAAAAAAAACTTTTGGAAACATTGTTCCAAAAGTGATTCCAAACACCCTTAGTTTATAACTTTAAAACGTTACATAATCGGTCCTTAAACTATTAATTTATCTAATAATAGTTTTTCTTCCAAAACACACTACAAACTAAATTGTAATTACCTTACTCGGTGTTAATTTTGTCATTTTCACATTTTCAAAACACTTGTGCTATAATATTATAATAACAAAAAATTAACCTTGATTAAAACATAATTCATCTTCATGTGATAATTACACAATAGTTTTAACAAATACTAGAAGAAAAGATTATTATGGGATAAGTTAATAGTTCAAAAATTGGTTTCGAGATGTTTCAAACTCAAGGACTAAAAAAATTGGACCTATGATTAAAGGATTAAAAAATAAATTATCCCTTGTTATATATCCAAAGTGGACCTTCATTTTTTTTTTCTTTTTTTCTTTCCGGCGCAAAAAGTTTTTAATTTTTTTTTTTTTTTTTTTGAAATGAAAAGTTTTTAATTTTTAAGAAACTTAAGAAACGTGCCACTCTTTTTATTTTTTAGTTTTTTGGGGGGGTGTGGGTGTTGAAATACCACTCTTAACTTACCTACATTACTTTTGTGCTCTTATTTAAGAATTAGGTCCGTTTTAAGTTTGTAGCATAGCACGATCAATACAGTGTTATGTTAATTTGTGAAGAAATTACTCTTTAATAAATTGCTATTTTTCTTGTTAAATTTTGCATAAGTTTAACGTCAAATATAGCAAATATCAAATGTTAACATTTGATTGTTATTAATTAATAGATTGACTCTTTCATTTAATCATCCGAACATTGTTGTTTTAATAATAAGAATTTACTTAAGTTGCACAGCTTCATAATTATAATTATAAGATAAAATAGACATAGCATTGGAAATAGCTTTCTATGGGAACACAAAATAAAATAGGATGAATATCAGTTGATCAACATTGAACACGGGGTGGTGGGCAGTTCTGGTTTCTCCCTGACATTGTCTTGTAGAGTGAATGAAGGTTTGTTTAATCTTCCCTGCCATTGGCCTATGTTAAATATATGTCATTTTCACTCTTTTACGAATCAAATATACCATTTTTCACGTTTTTTTAGAATCAAACGTAATAATATATTATCATTGACATTTTACATAACAGATGATTTTAGTCCCCATTTGATTGGTCCACTTGAGTTAAAATTTTGAAGATATTTTAATTAGAGTTCTGTTAAATTTTGAAATTATATGTTTGATTGAGAATGAACTGTTTGGAGTTAAAAATTATAAAAACTTAAAATAGATTCTGAAAAAAATAACAATATGAATCTTAATACGTTCATCTCGAAATTTTACATAAATTTAAAAATAAAAAACATCTTATTTCGACTTGAAATAACAGACTTATAGACTTTCAAAATTTGAGTTTTTAAAAGAAACTTTGAAATGTGATAGTAAAATTATGTTCTAAATTAAAAAGATGATAAAAAATTGTTTGAATTATTTGATTTGTGCGAAGTTGCCAAACACCTCCTCATAGTTTGAAAAGGGTACAAAATGTTTAATAGCCCTGACTAGAGGGACATAACTCTAGATTCATCTAATTAAAAAATAAATAAATATCTTGCACTTCTTCTTATCAAAGTCTCTCTCTCTCTCTCTCTCTCTCTCTCTTCTTCTTCTGATAATTTTCTCCTTACTAAAGTTTTTTGGAAGTTGGCACCGTTCTACTACTACATAATCATCAGCAAACACATTTATTCTAACTGGGGTCGGACTCTAATCATGTGGCATAACGTAATAACTAGCCCCACTCCACTAGTAGAGCTCCTTGTACCAATTTTCAAGTTTGCAACGATTTATAAGTGTCACAAATTTTATTTTAATCGATAATTATTTAAAAGTTATAATTTAATAAGATTTTTAAATTTTTTTTATAAAAGATCTTGATCTATCTAAGATTGTATGTATTTATGCTCGTGTGAATAAAAATAAAAAATAAAAAAATAATAAAAAAAAAGTCTGCAATAGGGCAAGCTTTCATAGTTGCAGTTAATGAGACAGTAGACTTTCCACAACTTTTACATATTTCAAGTACTCTCAACCAAGCAATCACTCTGTGCTTGTCTTAACTCTTAAATTAAAAGCGTCCAACGCTACTCACCAAGAAAGTAAGAGAGATAAGAGACAACTATCCCCCAAAGTACCCCAAAAACCAAAACAAAAATTTCTCAAAAAGTAAAAAAAAAATCTTGTTTCAAGCTTATTTGATGGAAAAGTTTTTTTTTTTTTTTTAGGATGAAAAACCAAACCTTGGGAAGAGAGCACTAGAGGTGGAGTTTACCGGGAGTGAAATGGAAAGGTCGGTCAAGTTTGATCCAGCGTTAACATCTCCATTAATACATATATCGGGAGTCCTAGTACCACCACCACCACCACCACCACTAATATTTACGCCATTATTATTAGGAGTAGTAGTAGTACCACAATGAGAAGAGTCCACAAGCTTTCTTGAACGGTGACGACCTCTATGTATGTGCCTCTCGCAATACTTTTGATGTGGAAGAGCTTCTTTCCCACACCTCCATTTCTTCCCATCCGTTCTTCTACATCTCCATGGCTCTTCCTCTATCCCTTTCCTTGAGTCCTTACACATTTGGCTCATTCCTAGCGCTTAAAAAAAAACAAAAAAAACAAAACAACAAAAAACAAAAAAAATCAAATCATGTTAAATGCATTGTGTAGAATTCATCTCAAAAACTAGTTTAAAGGTAGCTAAATCCACATGCAAACATCACAAAAGTCAAGGACGAAGTTAAAGAGCCTCAAGGGGCCTCCAACTTTTCTTTTTTCCTTTTTAGCCCATAAATTTATGTAAAAGTTCACATTTAGCTCCCTTAACCTCCCTCAACTTTTTCTTTTTCTTTATAGCCATTCACGCTAAACCACTTATAGCATCATCAAATATATCGTTTTTGCACTTTTTTTATTTATTTTTTGTACTAAATATGACAATTTCATTAGCAATTACACTAGAAATAATCTTATTGAGATACTTTTCCATAAAAAAAATATTAGTACTTTGATTGTGTTTAAATCTTCTTCATAATTAGCCCCTTCATAATAATTCCTTACTTCGTCAAGACAGCAGTACAGTAACTTAGTAATGCAAGACAAGTCTAGTAGTAGAAACTTAGCAATGTGATGAATATGAAAGAGGGGATTTTGTTTTTGTTTTTTTATTTATTTTTTATTTTTTATTTGGAGGGGATACTTACAAGTGGGGAAATTACTAAAAGAGCAAGAGAAGCTCTGCCAAATGGGGAGAACAAGGTGGATAGGAACAGGAAGACCGGCCTCTATGTACTTGAAGATAAGGGCTTGAAGTTGAAGTTCTTGAAGTTGGAGAATTGTGAAGCCAAGAAATGATCTTTTGCGGTCAAGTTTCTGACCAGAATACCCTCTTCCAAGCTCAAGACTCAGCCCAACTGCAGCTGCCTCTTCTTCTTGATGAACTGACCAACTACTACTAATACTAGTTATAATACCACTTCCACTTTCCATTCCCTTAAATCCTGTAAAAATATTGACATATAAACTGATCAGACAAAAAACTAACCAGAACTGTGAGTAGTAGTAGTAGTAGTCGAAGTGAAGATGGGCAATACCAGAAGATGAGATTTGAGGCTCCATAATCGAAATAATAGTTTTTGAGCTAAAAATCTAACAATAACAATAATATTCAAGCAAAAAAAAAAAAAAATCTAATAATATTATTATGGTCAAAGAAAGAAAGATAGAGAGTGTTGATTTGTGGACGGCAGAGAGTATGGACTGCCTGTGCCCTGAGTGACTGACAGAAAGCGTTAGATTTTACCAATTCAAATCCTCTGCCTAAAGATGGCAGTAGTTGTGTTAAAAGGTTCTCTGTTTAAAGATTATTATGAAATCTATAAAAGATGGGAAAATCCAGTTGGGTTTATTTTTTCAAAAAAAGAGAAAAAAAAAAAAAAAAAAAAGGGTCTACGTGCAAAGAACCACCTCCACATTTAGCTTGAGTTTTGTGTTTCAGTTTTTTCTATAGGTTGTTATTGAATTTGTGTCCTCATATTCAACAAATTGAAAGAGGACAGACAGAGAGAGAGAGAGAGAGAGAGAGGGAGATGAGGTAGGAGGTGGGGCTGGCAAGGTCTTCTGGCAAAGTCAGAGCTGCTGTTTTTTTAGAGAGAGAAAGAGAGGAAAGAGGAGAGAGAGAGGGAAAAGAGCCAACGCGTGACTGCAGTTGATGTGGAACAAACAGCAATATTTAAGGCTCGTCAGACACACTCTCACTACCTTTGTCTCTGTCTGTGTCTGTGTTCGTGTCTGGAGTCTAGTGGCATGGCTTTGTTTCCGTACCTGAAGTGAAGCAAAAGATTTTCAAAGGCTTTTCTCTCAAGTTTCGATGGAGTAAAAACTAAAATGTAATTGAAAGCCAAACTGTGTTTGGAAAAACGTTTCGGGCAATGGCGTCGCCCGGACTCGAACCGGAGACCTTCAGTGTGTTAGACTGACGTGATAACCAACTACACCACGACACCGTGCTCTATGTATTTGGTGTGTTTAAAATAATACTTAGAAACGCAGCATGTGTTTGACAGTTTGAGATAAATCTTTTAGATTTAAATTTACTGACTTTTCAAAATTAATTATAATTTTTATTAATTTTTCAGGAAAAGAAAAATAAACCAAAAAAATTAGATTATGAATATTATTATATATACTAAAGGTGTAACTTTTTACTGTTTAGTGAATAATGTATTTTTTTTTTACTTTTACTGCTTTGCTATACTATTCAGTGAATAGTTTTTTTTTAATTACTTTTGCTGCTTTGTTATAATAAAAGAATACAAAAATCACTGTTTAATAAACAGTGATTTTTGTTTTTTTTTTTAATAAATTTTGTTACTTTTGTTGTACATTTTTTTCCCTACAGTAATGCACAGTAACTGTTTTTTCTACATTAAATTATCGATTTTGCCCTTATCCTATGTGCTGATTTTGGCTTATCTACAATGTAATGACGGTTTTGTCCTCAAATATTTTACTGTTTTGTCTACAGTGCATAGACTTTTTTACCCCTCTGATTTAGTTGGTTTTCCTTCATCTACAGTGAGTTGACAATTTTACCCCTATTTTGTAGAAATTGACGGCTGCCCACATAGTATAATTACCGTTTCACGCCTCTTTTTTAGTTCATTTTCTTTTTCCTACAGTGTGTTGTCAGTTTTACCCCTATTTAGAGTTTTTTTTTTCTTAATATTATTTTTGCCTTTTTTTTTACGCTAAATTTTAGACATTAGATTCTGATTTATTGTTGTATTGTGTTTTTGCTCACTTTGCCCCCCCTTTTTTTAAACGATTTTTACTTTAAATTTTTTATCTTTATTTCGAATTTTTTTTTATCTTTTTATTTCTTTTGTTCTATTTTTTAAATATCCGTTTTTTTTAAGATTCTGCATGCAAGTTTTTTTTTTTTTTTATATTTTAAAAATCATTTTTTTAAGTTTTTGCATGTATATAACCTGATAAATTTTTTTTTATTTTTTTTAAAACAATAAAAAAATGGGATATATATTTATTTTGTTATAATATTTTTGTTAGAGTTAGTTTTTTCCGGTTCTTTTCCGGTTCTTTTGAGTTTAAAGATTTTTGTTCTTTTTTTTGTTTTCTGCTTTATTTTTGTTTTAATTTTTTTTTCTTTAAATGAGTATAACTACAGAAATTTTTTTTCTTTTTTGCTTTTGTTTTCGTTTTTATTATTGTTAGTACTATTATCATTTTGATTTTGCATCTTCACTGTTGGGAGAGATTTTGAGAAAAATTATACTTATTATAATTATAATATTTATCTTAACCAACTGTTTTTATCAAATAATACTCAATTTTTTATTTCTTTTTTTCTTCCTTCCCCGTGCATTGCACGGGTATTAACTCGTGTTAACTAAATGAGCGCATAAAGTTGGATTAATTTTATTTTTATTTTTTTTAGTCAGGGTTAACTCTTTTTAGCTGTGTTATTTCTTTCCTTTCAATTAAATGAGAAGTAGGAAAAAAAAAAAAAAAAAAAAAAAAGGAGATTTAGAAAAAGTATGTAAGAGCCAATTGATTGTGATATATTTTAGTTTTTCCCAGAAAAAAAGAAAAAGGGGGAAGAGACACATTAATTTCTTTAATTATTTTTCTTTTGGATATGTCGCTATGGACTTATGGGGCATCAGTTGCAATTGCAGCAAGTGACAATGTAAATGATTTATAAAAAAAAAAAAAAAAAAAAAACCAAGCAAACAAACAAAGGAAACGACAATACATGAGGAAACCTGAACAATTGAAATTGACAACCTAAATATAAAACGACAACAATTCTAAAATAGACTTAAAGTGGGCATATAAGGTTGGAATACTAGCGAAACGACAACTAAATGTGAAACGACAGAAAAAGTAGGAAACGACAAAAAGTAAGTAAATCTGGTGAACGACAACAGATGTAAAAACACATGAGAAAAAATAAATGATGGTACAAAAAGTGGAGAAAGACATTAAAAACTAAAAAAAGAACATTGGAAAATTGATAATTAAATAATTTAGGGACAATCTAATGCGATGAAAATTAAACGACAAGCAAATTAAAAACAACGAAAAATGTGAAAGCAACTAAAAAACATATATGATCGAATGCCATAAAAATGGAAATATGATATATTGGTAATTCATAATATTAAGGTGCGGTTTTTCTTATGAATAAGGGTTGTAACTACAATAAGAATGTCATTAGTCAAATTCAAATAAGTCTTGCTCTAATTAATCATCTTGATTTATATCAGTTAAAGAGAACAGAGTAAACGACAACAAAAATTGAATCTAACGACAATAGAGCTACAAACGACTAATTTATTTTGTTTTTGTTTTGTTTTGTTTTGTTTTGTTTTTTTTGTTTGTTTGATAAACAACGACTAATTTGTTTTATACTTAAATCCAAATAACTTACATATGGTTTGTAACTGAGGATTTTTAAAAGAATACCTATTGGCTCGAAAAGTTGCATTGTCATTAAGATATCAAATGTTCAACGAAACCTTAGAGCAGGAAAAAAAAATTGAAAGAAATTAAAACAAAATATAATAAAAGAATAAAAATAGAAGTTAAAACGAGACCTAAGTTCCAAAATTTCTATAGAAGTAAAAAGGGACCAAGAAAAAAAAATCATAAACGACTACGAAAGAGAGAACTAAAAAGATAACAATGGAAACAAAGAAAACCAAATTGAGGGAAAAAAAAAAAAAAAAGAAAGAAAAAGATGAAGACGACATTTGAATTCAGAACGACAATATAAATGCAAACGATAAAACAAGAAACGGCAATTAAAAAGGAAAGCCAACAGAAGTGCAATCGACATAGGAAAAAAAAACGACAATAGAAGAGCAAACGACTCAAAAAATGATGAGGAAAAATAAGAGAACGACAAGACAGTTGCCTGAAAATGGAGTCGCCCGGACTCGAACCGGAGACCTTCAGTGTGTTAGACTGACGTGATAACCAACTACACCACGATACTTGATGACTGGTTCTCCAAGAGAGAAATTTCTGACCTAATTTTGCAGTTCAATTTTTTTTTTTGTTGGTGGTTACCACTTGCTTTAAATCATTTTATATCAAAAAATGCAGTTACTTTAATTTTAATCTAAATTCTTAGAAAAACCATTAAGGACCGAGTGATAGTGGCCACCCCACTGAATTTTTAAAAATTAAATTTGAATATTTTAAAATTTATGACTTCTTCATTTTGTACCACTGATATTTAATATTTTCACATATACCCACACTGAATTTTACCTATTTATTTTTATTTATAATTTATTTTACCCTTTTTATTCATGAGCTATTGTATTTTTTTTTTTTTTTTTGGGTTTCCTATTGATTAATTGATACAGATTTTTGAAAATTTTTTATAACAGGATATCCATATTGATAGTGCACGTTTTAAATATAGAATTTATTCAAAATAACATCAAATAAAGAAACATGTAAAGCAAATAATTTTTACAATGAATGTGACAATTCAATATATAACCTACTAGTATGAAATATATATATATATATATATATTTCACATCATATATATATATATATATATATTTCACATCCTACCAAGTATCAAAATGTATATGACAATTTTTGAAAAAACAATACTTTTTTTTTTTTTTTTCATATTATCATGTTATTTATTTTTTTGATAAAGAAAGTAATATGTGCCGATTAAAATGAAAGGTTGGTTTCACCTGATATGCGAGTAATTATTTTTTTATTAATAGATATTTAAATGATTATCATATCAATTAATTGTATTTATTAATAGAAATATGACAACTCATTATCATGTAATTTGGAATCTAAAAATTGATGTTAAAATTGGTGTCTCTAACATTGCATTATAATGATACCATTTTGTTTTTGTTAATACAGAAATAATGTTGTATATGATTAATAAATAAATCCTATTAAGTACAAAAAAAGGACTTGTGACTGTGGATATATGTAGAACTCGTCTCAGTGATTACACATTGCATGTACGTTATGTTTTGCGTTGAATTAAAAAAAAAAAAAAAAATAACTGTTCTATTTTACTTTAGCTTTCTTATTGTCCGATTATATGAACTCACTAGTCATCACTACGTTCATTTTCTTTATCTGTGTAGATTTTTATTTTCATGTATTTTCTAGTTTATCCACAGTATAAACCATGACATCATATGCTTTCCACTTCCCACAGAAAAGTTTTTGCTTTGTTTCTTTCTTATGTTTAAAATCCAGCGTGATATCAAAGTTGGTATTTTCAGTTAAAATAACTTTTTTCTTTTCCCTCCCGATTACGAAGAAAAAAACTTTTGTTTTCCTCCTTCAATCCTAGAAATGGTTCCCAAACTTTAATTCCAATTTGGTCCTTCAATTTGAAAACCTCGCTAATCCCCGTGTCTCAATTTATTTTAACTTTTTAGGTATTAAAAGAGTACACTATATGCATGCGAAACTAATGAAAAATTATACTCTACTGATGGAAACAGAACATCATCCATACTATATGCATGCGAAACTAATGAAAAATTATACTCTACTGATGGAAACGGAACATCATCCATATTCCGTCATCCTTTTAAAGATTTCTGACTTCATTCACTAGTCAGTACCACTTTATATGGTGTGGACGCATGGATGTAATTATGAGAAAGGAAAAAAAAAAAAAGAAAAAAGAAAAAAGAAAAAAGAAAGAAAGAAAGAAAGAAAATTTTTTAAACGACTATTAGAAGTCTCAAATAACCATTTTTAGTTTATTTTCTAATTGATTTCTGATGCATGATTCCTGATTACCATTGATGCCATGCATATATGGCATGAAAAGTGGACAATTTTCAGTGCGGACCAAAAAGTGAATAATAGTTACTTAAAAATAATATGGAAGTGGTCCTCTAGAGACCTACTTGTACCATGGCTGTCAGTTTTTGATAAAGGCCAAGTAACGATCAAGTGTATTAATATATATACATAGAGCTATAATAATTCATAAAAATTGATGAGGAATTCATCAAAAATTAATCTTTAGGCAAATGAAAAGACATAACTTCTATATATTGGCCTCTAAAAATAAATAAATAAGAGTTAGGAAAAGAATAACTTTTGTTACATTTGAAGTAACCCACGCAACGTATATATATATATATAGTCATAGATCAAGTGATCAAATATAGTATTATTATTTCCTCACCATGGTAATATAGTTAGGGAACTACAGCTAATTATGTACTAAAGGAAAAACAGCAAGTTTCGGTCCAATTAGCCAAAAATTATGCCTTTTGAAGCACCAAGAGTTAATCTTACAAGTTGACTCCACCTACCTAGGCATTCATACAAGTTCTGAAAAGCCCTTCTGCTAAATCAATTAATTATTTTAATTAACAATCCTTGTCCATTTCTCTCTCTCTCTCTCTCTCTCTCTCTATATATATATATATATATATATACCGGCGTTTGTGCTAATTTGTAAAAAGCACTAGAAACTGAAACCCAAAAAAAAAAAAAAAAAAAAAAAAAAAAAAAAAAAAAAAGAGAAACACAACCTTTGAAGTTTTTCCTGTTATGGAGCTCATAATGTTTCTCTTTCTAGTGATTCTCACGCCGAATGAGGTTTCTTGTTCAGCTCCAAACAAATTAGAAACATACATAGTTTATGTGGAAAAGCCAGAGAGTTTAACAACAATGGCAACAGATGATTTACACGACTGGTAGCAGTCGTTTTTGCCGGTTGTGAGCAGGGAAGACGAAACTAGCTGAACCCAGAAGCCAACCATGGTTTACTCGTACCGACATGTTCCTGGGTTTGCGGCGACGTTGACTTCTGAACAAGTGAAAGCCATGAAGAACAAGGATGAAGTTCTGTCTGTTCGGAAAGAGAGGACTTTCACTCCTCAAACAACTCATAGTCCTCAGTTCTTGGGGCTCAACAAGGACAAGGGCCTCTGGAGGGACTCCAAATTCGGCGAAGGCGTGATCATCGGAGTTCTCGACTCGGGTATAGTGTCGGGCCATCCGTCTTTCGACGATACCGGAATGCCGCCTCCCCCGGCGAGGTGGAAAGGCACGTGCCAGCCGATCAATGGCACAAAAATCTGCAACAACAAGATCATCGGGTCCAGGAGCTTCATAAGTAGGTGGTAGTTGTCACAGGATGTATCGGGCCACGGAACTCACACCGCGAGCACGGCTGCGGGTGCCTTTGTGAGGGGCGCCGCGGTGCTAGGTATCGCCAATGGCACTGCTGCCGGCATGAGCCCCGCGCTCACCTGGCGGTTTACCAAGTCTGTATGTCAATCGGCAGCGCGGAGAGCAGGGCTTGACTCCGCTATAGGCGACGGCGTAGACGTCATATCCCTCTCCCTCTACGGCAGTGGCTCTGCTGCATTGTACTATATGACTCCATTGCATTAGGCTCTTTCAGCGCAATTCAGAAAGGGATCTTTGTTAGCTGCGCGGCTGGCAATGGCGGTCCGTACTTGTACTCCGTGTCCAACGTAGCTCCTTGGATGCTCACAGTCGAAGCTAGCACCATGGATAGAAGCTTAAGAGCTGGTGTAAATCTCGGGAACTGGGCTAAAATCCGTGGCGAATCGATAATTTGGTCTAAAAGATTCGACTCCAAAAAATCACTGCCCCTGGCTTTTCCTAGACGATGCGGTTTTGTACTGCGAAGAAGGTTCACTCATCATGTTGACCTAGAGGGGAAAATTGTCTTGTTTGATAGATCCAGATTCAGAAGCACATCGGCACAAGTAAAATGGGTGAAAAATGGTGGTGGTATCGCCATGATCCTTACGAACCGAGAGAGCGACGGGTTCAGCACAATGGCTGAAGCTCATATCCTTCATGTGATCCACGTGATTCATTCTGAGGCTTTCAAGCTCAAAGCATACTTCAACTCAGCCTCAAAGCCAGAGGCGAAGCTAACTTTCAAAGGAACTTCAATCGGAGGGAATCCTTATGTTGCTCCCATGGTGGCTTCATTAATCCGCCTATAAGGGGTGAGTGTTGTTGTGAAGCCTGAGAAGTTGAGTTTCACTAGGCTGAAACAGAAGGCAAGCAATTCACTGACATTTGCTAGAACTATGGTTTCATATAATGTTGAGTATTCTTAAGGATCCTTGGAATGGATTTCTGATCATGGACACTCCGTTAGAAGCCCTTTATCTGTTTTATTTTCTTATCCTCCGTATTGAACTTGGATTATAATTCTTACAATCTTTTATATGGATTATAATTCTTACAATCTTTTATAGTGATTCTGGTTGTTCTTGAATTCCGCTATATACATATATATTGAAATAACTAATTATTTATGAGATTTCGGATTCTAGTAGTTTACTAAATTTTTATGTGTGTACAATTTATGTTACGCAAGCAAAAACTTCACCTCATAATTGTGCGAGTCGATGATAATTATTTCGGAAACAACAAGATTATAGTCTTTTCCTCACAAGCTTGAGTTTTTTTTTTTTTTTTTTTATATATATATTTTTTTTAATGTGCAATTATCTTTTTTGCTGGAAGCTAGCAGCTTGACAAAGAAAAAGGTGCGCTTAAATTTTAAAGCTCAATATGTTAAGACGAAAATCATTAAGGAATTGATTTTTTTGTCAAAAAAAACATAAAATATTGTGATTGGTGTTTGATATTAGCCATTAGGTAATTAATACGGCGAAAGAAATTTTGAAGTGGCTGTAGATTTGATTTAACGGTAATTTCATGGAGATTTTAAATTCGATTCCTTGTTTGCATGTCTTAAAAAAATAATAAATAAATAAATAAAATCTAAAACATAAAATAAGATAGATGACTAAACTACAAAACTTACTTATTTCTCCTACTACCAAAATATATATATATATATATATATATTTCTCCATTACGTATCTCACAGGTTTTCTTATGACCATCATCTTATTAAATCCAGCAAGAGAAAGGAAAAAAAACAAAAAATCATAAGAAAAGCAATTTACTTGTTTACGTATGTTCTTCATTTGGATCAGCCTTCTCGCTTATGTTTGTCAAAAGTACTCATTCGCTTGTTTCAGGTGAGTTACACTATAACTGATTGGTCTTTTATTATTTGAAGAAGTTCAAAACACGCCATCATTTTTACGTTTTTATTTTTATCATCCATTAGCAAAGTATTTATCATCTACTACAGGTTCATTAGCTGCATACTTGTAGAGTGTAGACGACTGGATGGTCACGCAAACGTAAAAAGTTTTTTATTTAATAATGCAAAATATAAACCTCATTTTCTTGTAATTTGAGATCATATGAATCAATATTAGTGTTTGTAGTTTCTTAGCATGCGTCTGCCTCTCAGGTTTCAAATCTAAGTTTTTCATATCAGTTTTATCTTTTTTGAAAAATCAACAAAATTATAACTAGTTTTTAAAAAGTTAATTAACTTCAATATAAAAATTTCATTTTAATCCGTGTTCTAAACGGAGCATTAATTTGGAATATATTCTCCATCTCAATCTAATTGTTGATAGCCAAAAAAATTAGGTGAGTCTATTGATACCCCTCATTTTGCTTTTCTCACCTACTTTCCAAAATCATCAACAAATTAATTTTAGAATTAAAAATTTACTTGTTCCACCCCTTAGTTTTCCCAAAAAGCCTTATAACTAAATTATTTGTCTTTCTTCTTTCTTCACATACTAAATCTAAACCACTGCATAGCTTTTTTTTAATATGTTTTGTTTTATTTTTATTTTATTTTTTTCTCATGAGATTTCTTTTTTCTTTTTTTCTTTTTAAATATCCAATAAAAATTCTTCATTAGTTTATATGTTGAGATAAAATCTATGAACTTATTCTTTGATATACTTCTACTTGAGACGGTAAAAACTTGAAGATAATATACTGATAAAGCTGAGTATTACACAAGTATAGTTGAAAATATTATGAATTTGGTTAATACTTTTATTAGATAATTAGAAAGATAATTAGAAAAAGCTCATAATTTAGAGTTTTCATTAATTCCTAACTATTTTCTTTTAATTATTTATAAAATGAATGGCTAATCAAATCGAAATATTTGATTATATATTCACATCATGCATATATGTTTTCCATTTGCTTTTTATTTAAAAAAAAAAAAAAAAAAACTAGTTATAACATATAACTATAAAATGAAAAATAGGAATAATAATAAACAAAATAAAAGAATCTTCTCTTAAAAAAAAATCTGGTGGAAATGAATTAAAATATAACAACAAAATAGAACATTTAAAAAAAGCAAGGAAAATAAAATATATAGAGATTTTGACTATAATAGAAGGAGGAAAAACAAGTAGTTCTTTAATTCTAAAATTGATATGATAAGTGATTTTAAAAAGTGATTATGAAAAGTAAAATAGGGTGTCAATAGACCCACCCAAAAAAATTAACAATTTGAGAAATATATTGTTTTAGAAATATCCTTTCTATTATGCCCATTTTAACACCCTTTCATGCTTGCTACTGCCATTTTAATTCATTTATTTTCTTCAAAAAAATGCAATTACAATCTTAAAAAACACATACTGTATATAGATGGAATACAAAACCAACAAACAATCGATTTCATGACATGGGTTTAAACATTAACACATGTAACAGACTTCATAATATAAAGTTGAATATAGTCTAGTCTACTTGTGCACATGGTTTTTACAAGCATTAACACATGGTTTTATTTTCTTTGGTAAAATGTTAATTTAACGTTGTTTTTTACAAGCATCGCAGTTCACATGTACTAATTTTGGAGCTAGGACACCTTTAAAACTTAAAGGTATTTATACAAGTTAATATATATATATATATATATTACATATCTCTTTAGCCTTTGTGGAATTACATTTAAATTCAACCATTTGATCATGATAGGCATACAAGAAAAATATCTTGGGAACCTTGAAAGACGTTAGATTAGTTGACATTTTGACAGCAAGGCAACGTACAGCCTCTGATGCTTGATGATGACCAAACATCAAACACATTTATTCAAAGGACAAACAACGAGTACCACATTTATTGATTCATAGAGAGAGAGAGAGAGAGAGAGAGAAAAGAAAAAAGAAAAGCAATTAGGCAAGAGGAGTAGGAATAGCTCTCAAGGGCCGAGCCAACTGAAGAGAAATACCAAACTTGTCTTCCAAATCAATATCTTTTGGCTTCTTCCCATCTTCAAGCTTCCAATCAAAGGAGTGAATAAGCGTCCCCAACATCAAATGGAGCATTCTCAAGGCTAAAGGCAATCCGGGGCATATTCTTCTCCCACCTCCGAACGGTATCAGCTCAAAGCTCCTTCCTTTAACGTCAATTTCTGACCCCAAAAACCTCTCTGGTTTGAACTCATTTGGGTCCTCCCATGTGTTCGAATCTCTCCCTATCGCCCACGCGTTGACCATAACTTGAGCCCCTTTTGGGATTGTGAAGCCTGCGATCTCCACATCGGCCTCGGCTCTGCGCGGAAGGAGCAACGGAACCACTGGGTGTAGCCTGAAAGTTTCCTTCACTACTGCTTGTAGATATGGAAGCCGGGAAATGTCGGATTCCTCAACTGGGTTTCCTTTTCCGATGACTTGCTCGAGTTCTGCTCGAGCTTTGGCGAGGACTTCTGGGTTTCTGAGCAGCTCCGCCATCGCCCACTGGAATGTGGAGGATGTCGTGTCCGTTCCCGCCACGAACAGAACCTGTTCGATGAAATGCCTGACTGAGACAAGCTAACGTAGTTCTAATCCAGTAAAGGGGAAGAAAAAAATAATAGCGAGAATTGACACTGCAGTATTCTATCAGATCATGTCAGAATCATGAACTATACAAAATTTAACGGAATTTATTGAAAATCTAACCAGAAAATTCTTGAAAAGATTTGGTTACATACCAATAACAAATGGTTGACCTGCAATTTGTGGATATCCTCAGTTTTCTCTTCAATTATGGTGAGAAGTGTATCCAACACGTCACTATTAACCAAACCGGAAGATTCTCGTATCTTCAACCTTTGGTCGATCATCCCATCGAACATGTCCAACAACCTCTTGAAATGAACCGTCATTCGTCGCCGAATTCCTTGCGGGTCAACCTTCCTAAGCAGAGGAAAATAGTCCCCCAAGTTGGGTGTCCCAGCGTCCTTCATGATATTCCAAGTAACCTCCTTGAACTCCCTGGCCAACTCCGACTTCGGATCCGCCAAATCCACGGAGAAAATGGTGTTGGACAGCAAGTTCAGCGTCGTCGTGAACGCTTCCCTCCCAATATCCACAGCCTCGCCGTTCACACCACTCCTCTTCACGTACTCGAACAACTCCTTAACTTTGCGCCTCCTAAGTTGTTGGTTTGCATCGAGAACCTTAACCGAAAACAACTGCGTGTTGCAAATCTTCCGTAGGCTTCTCCAGAGATTCGAGACCGGAATCCACGGCAGCCCCATGAGCTGGTGATCGTGAGCACAGACGGCGTCGGGATGGTGCGGTTGGACAAGTGTTGGTCGTGAGTTTGGAGGACTTCTTTAGCCATCGCCGGCGAAGACACGACGATGGTTGGGACTTGGCCGAGCTTGAGGCTCATGAGAGGTCCGTGGAGTTTGGCCAGCTCGGCGAGGGACTTGTGGGGCTTGTCGCCGAGCTGGTGGAGGTTGCCGATCACCGGTAACGGCTTCGGCCCCGGCGGAAGCTTGCCGGAGATGTTGACTTTGGAACTTGTGATGGAAAGGACGGCTCTGATGAGTGCCCATGTGAGGATCAGAAGTAGAATAACGCTTGGCAAGTCCATATCTGTCCTCTAGAGATTGTAAATGAGACAATTGTAGATAGAAAGTCTTTGGTATTTATCGGCGAGATTGCTTTGAACAGTGCACTTCACTTGGAGATTGGAAGCCACGTATTTATTGTAAATTTTGAAAAATGATAATTCTACCGTCTTCAATTCAGCAAAACTGCAAGGGCCAAGTGAAGAGGAAAGAAATTAAAAACAAAAAAAACAAAACAAAAACAAAACAAAAACAAAACAGAAACAAAATAAAATATTCCTTCTTACGTGGATCTTTACTGTCACAAGATTTGTTTAGACTAACTGATTTTTTTTTATTTTTTTTAATTGCTAACAAGATTATGTAAGGATACATCGAAACACCATGTGGCTCGTTGAAAGTTTGGCAATTTTTATAGGAGGTATTTGCTAAAATTATTTTCAGAAATCTTTTAAATTTTTTTGAATTTGATAATCGTTTTAAATTTTCTATCTTGACAATCAATTCATGAATTTATTTTTAATATTGTCAATCTTTTTTGCTCATGTTCGTTATAACTTGAACACATGTGACATCCTAGAAAAGACATTACTAATCATTATTATTTAATTTCAATATAAATTTATTTAAAAAATTAAACCTTGTTCAATTATAAATCAAACTTGAACCTAAACTGGAAAAAAAAAATCTGTATTAAAATTAAGTAAAAATGATCAATAATATATTTCCTAAGCTATCATGTACAAAAAAAAAAAAAAAAAAAAAAAAAAGGTTAACTTTAACAAAGGGTGATGATGTTAAAAATTATAAATTTAGAGAGTTTGATTATGAAAAAAAAAAATTTAAACTAGTAAATCCAAAAAATAATAGTAAAAATCAAAAAAATTCAGATGGTGTCTACGCGAAAGCGTTTTATACCGTTAAGTAAAAATTTGCATGTTATACATCCCAAAAAATTGAATATTCTTACAATAGTACTACCTTGCTTTTTATGTTGGGACGGGGCATAACAGGCTTCTTCTGTGTCCAGAAGTCAATGCTTGTGACCATTCGTGGAGCGATATATAGTATTATATTATATGTACACATTTCTTGACGCGATACATAGGCAATATATTATATATATATATATCCATTTCGTGGAGCAATGATATTATATGTAATTAAACTATACGTCACAGCTCATATGACTATAATATATATTTTTTATTTTTTTGGGATATATATATATATTTTTACCAAAGTCTACTCTGTCTTAAATATTTCTCGTCTACTCTTTCTAAAATATATCCCTCAAAAAAAAAAAAAAAAAAAAAAAAAAAAAAAAACTCCGTCGAAAATAAGATATATATATAAAAACTTAGGGTGTTATTTTAATGGATACTCTAATATTATCCATCTATGATTATTATTATCTTAACCGTATGATATAGATCAAATATTTGTAATAAATTAGTTAATTGATCAAATAAATTTATAACAATTAAATGAGCATTGAAGTTATGGACCTCATTAATTGATTTTGGATAAGCAACTTATTATTAACTTACTAATATGACTTTTTTTTTTATTCAAATTAAATTAAATAAATAATTTTTTTTTTTTTTTAATCTCATTCCTAAGGATTTTGTTTTTTTTCAATTATTTAAATAAAGATCAAGTAACCTAATACTCTTACAATTATGTGTTTTAATCAACCTTAAATAATGACCCTTTTCACAATTTTTTCTATTTCTCTCTTATATTGCAATCCTTCGAAGTCCAAACCTCAGTGCCTTTTTTATTTTTATTTATTAAATTCCTGCAAATGCCCCCTTTCCTCCCTTATTTTTCTATGTCTATTCTCAATCTCTCTCTCTCTGTCTCTGTGAACTTGTTTGTTCTCAATTTATTGACTATTCCACAACCCACCCCCCCCCCCCCCCCCCCCCCCCCCCCCCCCCCCTCCTTTTTTTTTTCTTTTAGGAAAAAAACTTTTTTTCCCCTTAGATATATACTATAGGTCACGAAAGTCAAGTAAGAAAATATTTTCTATTTACAAAAAAAAAAAAAAAAAAAAAAAAAACAGAATTATTTTTTTACAAAAAGCATGATGTGACTATAATCTAGTCAACTTTTCAACATGTTTTTTTAAAGTAAAATTAGTAGAAAAGAAGAAAAAACAAAATAGTAGTGTAAGCAAAAGTGAGAAGGGAAATTCAAAAGAACAATAGATGCAAAAAAGAAAAAACACACCAATATTAGTCAATCACGACACTTTTTCCCTCATCCTAGCATAAATGAAGAGTAATATAATAGTAATCTTGATATTTATTATTCACTTCCAACAAAAAAAAAAAAAAAATATTTTAATTAACTTGCTATAACAAGTCATGTAAAATATCACATCACCGTATGTAATTAAGACATACACTTCTTTTATAATTTTATATAATCATGAATGGTGATAAAAAGAGTAACCATTGAAAACTCTTCTATATAACTTATAAAACGAAAGATGGCAAATTAAGAAAACTATTAAAATCATGTTTCAGCTATTCCGTCCTTATCTATAGCAAAATTAAAATATTAATTTTTTTTATTTAAATTTAGAGGTGAGAGGATGTAACCAAATGTAATACGATAGGGATGGCTTCGGCTTCGTCCGAATAGATTAATTACACGTGTGGTGTCATATTAGTTCGTTGTAAACCCTAATTTTATCTGATGGTTTCCTAACCATTTAATGATTTTCCATATTACTATTTCAGTTGTTGTTCTTGTGGGCTTTGTCCCTTCGTTATACTTATAGTTGTGACTTTATTAATAATATTTTCTCCTTTAGCAAAAAAATAAATAAATAAATAAAAATAAATAATTAATTAATGGGATAGGAAATACACGCAATAAATGAAAAAATAGGTCCTTTATATAGAACCTATCAAGGATTGTAATTTACTGCATCCTTGGAAATTACTTACCAGGTGTATTGGCTTTTGGATCTTGTACGTTTTAGCAAGGAATAGTTCGATCAAAAATTTTCATAGGAATTTAATTGGACCAAAATTTTGACTCATTAACTCTTTGCTCATACTACAATTTGAATCTTCAATTCTTACTTTTCCTCCTACTAATTTGAATAATTCTAACTAAATAAACCAAGTTTTTAAGGCTTTCTGATTAATTTTGGCGATTGCTTACTATATAAGTAGTCTTTGGATTTTGGCTTATTTGACTAAGAACTTAAGAAAGCCTCTATCTACCTAAAACCATTCCTCCTCCTGGTCCTTTTTATGTATCTATCGTAGAACCGACTTTGCTCTCAAAACACTGAACTTTGTCTAAATTCAGAACGAAAGAAAGGAGGAGAAAAAGGAATAGACTCGTCACGAACACGTTATTTGTCACGTTAAACCCCCCCCCCTCTTCTCTCTCAATTTCCAAAAGTTGCATCATTATTAGGTAATCCAATATTTCACAAGTTCAATATGGTTTCACTCTACAATAAAATAATATATTATTCGTCAAAAAATTGCCCATCTCTGTATCTTATATATATATATATATATGCAATATCTCTGCTTGCTGATTATCTCGATCTTGAAATTTGCAACTTTATTATGGTATCGCGTCTTCATTTTTTTTTTTTTTGGTCCTTATTAATGTGTTCTCATGTTGTTTTGGTTTTGTTCTGTGAATTCATTCAACCTTTTAGTGCTAGTTGTCCATTTAGGCAATGACCAAGAAGTTTTTTTTTTTTGGTTTGTTTTAAATAGCTAGGGATATTAAAAAATAGAAAAAAATATTTATATTTCAATTAAAATTACAAATTTGCTTATAAAATGGGACGACTTTTAGTAGTTGGAACATAATTATCGAAATTTTTAGTTCAAAAAAAAAAAAATTTACGGATAAAAAAATAAAATAAATAATTTAAAATGTTAGTGGGCCGCACTCATAAAATAATCTACGGTGGATTCAACTTCAATATTTCCTTATTATGTATATATCCATATACTAATATCTCGGTTAAAAGTCTTACTAATTAAAATATTTAATAAATCAATTAAAAAATCATATCAACTTTATTAACTAGGACATAAAACGAAAAAAAAAGAGGGGTTATATCAGCCAAATCCGTCCCTAGGCTTCCAAGACTTGAGACAAGTGTAACTATCATTGACTGGTGTACCTCTTCCATTAGAATCATCACATGAGAAATTTATAACCTGATTTAATTATTTATCAAATATGTATTATATATTGTCAGATCCGCAAAATGTATCTCTATCATCACTTGCGTGATTTTTTATATACTTATGTAAGAAAAAAAGTCAGTATAATTATGTACTTCTATTATTATTATTTTCTTTTTGAAGAATTATTACTATTATTATTACTAAACAAGAAAACGTAAATAAAAAGATAAAAGCATGCTTGACCTTTTTCCTCCCCCCCCCCCCCCCCCCCCCCCCCTTTTTTTTCCTCCCTTGTAGTGGAACAGGATGCATAATATATATAATATATATTGCTACTGAACAGCATGTATACTTGACTCTGATCAATATATAAACGTATATGTAACTAGCATATGGGAAATTAAAAAAAACAGCATATGGGAAATTAAAAAAAAAAAAAAACGCTTTATGTCGCTCTGATTTACGTGCTTAACCTAGCTAGTCATATTATTTAATTTATGACCAATAACATCGTAACAACTAACATGCAATTTAAATTTTTTGTTGCACTGAAGAAAGATCAGTATGATAATCTTTGGACGTTCATCATTTGCTAATGGTACAATCTACGAACAATGCTGCACAACTTATATTACACCAGATGCGATCAATGGAAAGTCATTTTCGGATCGGATAGTGAAAAAGAGCCACTGCAACTTAGAAGTACGTCATTTCAGGACACTCCTCCTGTCCTGGATATACTAAATTAATTAAGATGGCTTTTTTAATCAAATAGTATGATAATATATTTAAAAGACATTTTTAATTAACATTTCCGGATAGTGTTAGAAGAACATATGAGGGATATAAATAAAGAGGAGAATCCAAAAGAAAATAAACACTCAATATCCAACAAATATTCTTTATGTATAACTTCATAAACGTACAATATTATCTCTCAGTCGAAACAAATAGAACTAAGAAAAATATTATAAATAATGGTACTTGAAACTTTTTTTTTTTTTTTTGGTCATGTATTTGCTAATTAATGCATTGGTGCACACATGCATATTATATAAATATATACATATACATACACACATATATATAAATGCAGCAAACAAAAACTAGTTATGAGAAGCATGATCTTCATCATCCAGCTTAGGAGGCATGTTAAGATCAAAACCACCACCATCTCCAACAACATCCTTCTTCGTTCGAGACGTTGGAACACCAAAATCTCCCTCTTGCGGTTTATTCAAGTCAATATCCATTCTTTCTCTTTGTCGAATGCCACCACCAAAAGCCGCTTCATCACCTGCATATGCGTGTCCTATATATATAATATATATATATATATATATTCATTAAACAAATTTAAAAACATCTAGAACAATAAGGGCATAAAACACACTAAAACACAAACGTGAACTATATATGTAGAATACACACCTGCACGAGGCCTTTGTTGTTGGCCGGCGACCGGAGGGGGAAAACATCCACGCCATGGGCGTTCCGGATGACATCGCATGTGGCCGAAGAGGGACCTCCATGACGCGAAAGCCTTACCACAAACACTGCAACAGACTCATCCCTTCAGGTGGATCAACCTT
This sequence comes from Ficus carica, assembly GCA_009761775.1. Lineage (NCBI taxonomy): Eukaryota > Viridiplantae > Streptophyta > Magnoliopsida > Rosales > Moraceae > Ficus > Ficus carica. The sequence continues at coordinate 1,858,200 of CM019750.1, forward strand.
TTCGTCCTCTTCCGTGGACGAGTATCACTCGGCGGCTGAGCAGTTATTCCAGTGCCTGCACCCACCCCCAAATTGAATCCCTAATCCACCCCCGGCCACGGCACTAGAACCGCTAGCCCCTGCGCCACTAGCCCCGCCACTAATCAATCTAGGCCTTCCTTCTTGCCTAGGCTGATAAATTGCTGCAACGTTTGCATTTTCTCTAGCATTGTGTTGTGGCGGGGCTGATCGCTTTTTAGTCGGGGGCTTTTTTGATGGATGCACTGTCACCGGATTCGGCCATGATTGAAATCTTAATTTCGAGTAGTAGTATGATTGAGGACGGGTGTGTCGGGAAACTCTCAGAATTTGTAATGCAATATTAAAATGCCAAGTTCTAATTAAGCCTGTTTATAGACTATAATATTGAAGGGTTGCACCTTTAGATTATTTTAGATGTACTAAACAATATATTCTTTCGTCGTGTCTTTTTATTGAATGGCACTCTTTCAAAATAGTGTGTTTTAATCGTACGTACCCTTTCATTATAACAACCCATTCGTGTTCATTCATTCTTTAGATTAGATATACCGGTTCGCATAGGTTGCAATTTTTCGTCGAATCCTTCATTTGAATATCCAACACTCAATTTATGTATGTGTCTTTTTGTTGTATCTCTCAATTATCAGTGTTCCTTCACGAATAGGTAATCTCTTTCTCCATTCTCATATATATATATATACGAGTCAACTGATCATTTTATTTTTCATGAAGATATATATATTTGATAATTTGAAAGTTTTCATGGAGATATTTTGATTTTTGGTTTTTATTTTTTAATTTTTTATGAGATGAGAAACATCAGGCAATAATTGGTTGCAGGTTTCCAAAGATTAGCTAAAATGAAAGAGAGTGTTCAAAACATTTTTTTTTTTAATTTAATTTGGGAGTGGAAGATTTGAATGATACTTTTTTAGTTGAAGTGCATTTTTACCAGAAGACTAAACCTACAACCACAAAGAGAGTGTTCAACTAGTCGTAGTACATAGCTCTTCAGTTTTTTTTTTTTTTTTTTTTTTTTTTTTTTTTTTTTTTTTTGGGGTTAAATAGGAAAGCTCTCTAGTGATTCAGTTATTATTATTATTATTTTTTTTATGCATGGTGTTCTTTGAAAAAAAATAAATTAACAAGCATGGTGTTTCTTTCATTAAAAAGAAAAGAAAAGAAAAAGGCATGCTGCCTGAATAACGTCTAATTTATTATATAAAATATGTTTCCTAAAAGACTAAACAAATGAATAATGTCTTCGTACTCTAACTCTAATCTATTAACTCATTTTTTTTTAATAAAACTATAATATAGTAAACTAATATTAGTTATAAAAAAACCAACAATCTATAATTTATTTATTTTAGCAAAAAGACAAAAACCTAAGAAAATGGCAGTTTGTCATATGAGGAGATTACACGAAAAACGACAGTTTATCTTTTTAACGTCTATAGCAAACGACAATAAAGCTGAAACGCAACAAAGTACGAACGACGATAGACTCATATTATACATTATATATATATATATATATATATATTTATACAAGACTTTTTTTTTTTTTTTGATAAAGAATCCTCCCCTGACTCAGGAAAAACGCTGGTGCACATGGAAATGGTAATAACTTTATTTTTTGAAATTATTGTTCTTTATAACAGTAATTGTCGTTTTTTGAGTTTCTCTCAAATTCAATTTGGATATTTGTCTAATAAATAAATTTTGTTGGGCTTAGTGTAGCCGTTTCTTGTTACATGGTCGTTTATCATAGGTAATGTGTTTTTTTTTTTCCCTTACCGTTTTTCTGAATGCACATTCTATTTCTGTTCGTCGTTTTTGAATGTAGTCGATAATAGTAACTGCTGTCGTTTTAGTTGTCGATGTTGTTTCTCGATCTCTTGTCGTTTCAATAAATTGTCGTTTCCTGCGTTTACAATAAAACTGGATGCAACGAAAGCAGACCACGTGTGCAAAAGGGTGCTTGTGCAAAAGGTAACAGATGAGTCACCTTCTTCAACCTTCGATGCGTCTGCAACTCCATCTCCGTCGCGATCTCCACTCTCTCTCTAGAACCTTTATCTTCTCATCTCCTCTCTCTCCTCCTCACTCTCCCTGCGCCTAGCCCTTCGACGCAAAATGTCCGCCAACTCATCACCTCTAATCCACTCCATCACCCTCCCGAGTCAACTCGCCACCCCGTCCAAATTGTCGCCGCCCCTGGCATCTCCGACGCGGAATTCCGGTCAGTTTAAACTACCCGCCATTTTCGTAGCATAATAAGACGCCAAAAAAAAAAAAAAAAAAAAAAAACTGAAAATGTTAAAAGTTGAAATCTATGTGTTTGGTTTTGCAGGAGCGCGATTGAATCGTCGTTGTTCAAGCAGTGGTTGAAGAACGCCCAAAGTGAGACCGGGATTTTTTCTGGCGGTGAATGGTCTCTGGAACGAGTTGTTATTCAGGTCATCAAAACCATATAAAATCTTGCTTTTGTTGTCGTTCTGATTTCTTTCTAGGTTGCAATTTCATTTGGGTTGACGCCTTTATGAAATTGAAATATCAGAATTAGGTGAAAGTCTTGTACATTGCTAGAGTTTTGTTTCTATTTGAATTAAAAGAAAAAAAGAACTTGGATTGTTTCAGTTCTTCTGCGATCTAGCGGTAGTTTTCTTGTTGTAAGCATGTTTCAGATTTTTTTTATAAATTTTTTATAAACAGGGAGTGGATATGTTTGGAAAGCGCATCGGTTTTCTCAAATTCAAAGCTGACATTTTGACAAAGAAACTGGACAAAAGGTATGTGATAAGTTGATAATGAATAAACTCTGCTCGTATGGCTTCGCAGACTATTTCTTCTTCTTCTTCTTCTAGTTTGTTTCTTAAACTTCTGTTACTGCTCTTGTTGGTGGCTTTTAGTAATCTCCTTCTTTGTGTTTTGAGTTTTGACTGTAACATGTTTAGGTTCCAGGGATTGTATTTGCACGAGGACCGGCTGCAGCCGTACTTATTCTTTTAGATTCGGAGGATGAGACTTACGCCGTTCTCACTGAACAGGTTTGATCTCTTTTGCTATGATTCAAAGGAATAAAAGGGATATATATATATATATATATATATATAGATATATCTCGCCAGCTCAACTGCCATTTGTTAAAAGCTTTGTCCAAGTTCATGTTCTGTTCAAGGTAAGGGTCCCTGTTGGTAGGTTCATTTTGGAATTGCCTGCTGGAATGTTGGACGATGACAAGGGTGATTTTGTTGGAACTGCTGTTCGCGAGGTCACGCTCTAGCTCGGTCTCTGTTTGGTTTATCATACTTGGCAGTTTGACCTGTTAAGTTCCAGCGAGTTTAGCTGAATTCAAAGTGCGTGATCTTGTCTTGACTACGGCAGGTTGAAGAGGAGGATTGGTTTGAACTTAAAAGTAGAAGACATGATAGACCCTCACAGCCTTACTGGAACCGTCTACTGGATGCAGAGTTTTTCCTTCTCCAGTAAGTTACTAAGTTGGCCTTCGATCTTCCTTTTAGTGGGTATGAGTCCCAAGTTCGTAAATTTAGAAACTGTGAAGACCTCAAGTACTTGAAAATGGTTTGCTTCATTACAAAAACCAGTGAGGATGTTCGTAATTATATAGTCATTTGCAACAAGATAGATTTCGGTGAAGACCTGAAGTACTTGAAAATGGTTTGTGGACGTTTCAGCATCTTGCTTTAAATCACTTCAAGATTCTTGCATCTTCTCCATTTGTCATGCAAGTTTAAGACGATGATGTAGTTAATGCCATTGAACGTCTATGTATTAAAACTGAGTTTTTCTGTAAAGCTAGTTGGTAATGTTCATTGTAAGATTCTAATCATCCTTTTTCCATTTACCTGTGCAGGGAGGGTGTGATGAAGAAACTAAGCCTATTTCTATACAGAGGGCGGGTCGATAGAGGAATTATAACGCAGCTGCAAGGGAAAGAAACAGGTCTTCGAGACCACGGCGAGCTGATTAAGGTTCGTGTGGTCCCTTACGAAAAGCTCTGGTACATGACAGCCGATGCAAAAGTCTTAGCAGCAATTGGTCTATATGAAATGGGCAAAAAACAAGGGCTCTTGCCTCCTCAGAAAGCCTAAAGTTTGTCAACTCTTTTGCCATCTCACTTTTCTGTCCTTGGCTGGTTTTCATTGACTGGAGGATTGTAGAGTGCCAAATGACAATTTTTACCGGTCCGGTGAAATACATTTCGAAGAATAAAATTATCCGCACTTTGTTGATAGAACTTATATCTTTTCAACTTACGGTTTTAAGCATGATTTTGTTACCTTATGAAGTGAAAAAATTTGTTTACCTTTCTGCAAATCTGCTGCAGCCACAAATTTACTTCACGTCTTCACGCTTATTCATTGAAAAAATCTTACAAAGTACGTCATGAGCTCGTGGCTCTCAGCCTTTATTACACCAGACATTGTATATTTAATACGATACATCGGCTAATCTATATAATTAACACAGAAACTCTTACTCTTCTGCTGGGTATACAAATCTATGTTGAGCATGTGTATTTTTCGCCGTTTTGTGTTTGCTTAAGGTAAGATTAGACCTTGCTGGTGACGAAGTCGTTGTTGGTGGCTTCCCAAATGGTGGTGCCATCACAGGTGCAAAGCTTTTTGTAGTTTTCACCAACACCAGCACTTCTAGCAATTACCGCAGCTGCGACACCAGAATCTGATTTGTCTTCTGTTCTGTATACTGCAATTGATCGTCCGATCAGATCGGCAACTTTCAGCTTCTGTTTGACGCCTGAGAAAAAGGCCCTCACCTTTTTCATCAGCTTCTAATGTTCCCAGGTCACCAACTGGCTGAAAATCACCAAGCAAAAACCCACTTGGAGTAAAGGGTATTTAACATCACTTTCAAGACAGGGAAGAGCAAGTACATAAGAATGTTAATAATGACCACATTATTACCAAAATAATATTTTCCTTTAACGGACCCGTATTACAGAGAAATGAAAACACTTCCAAGTTCAAGTTCCGACCCAAACCCTCCACTCTCAATCAACCACTGAGCTAGCCCCAGCAGGCTTAGGCAATATTCTACATTGATAACTATTTAAACTGTTGATTGGAGCAATAAGGCAATTTTAGTTTCCAAGTATAAGAACATAAAAATCTAGAAAGAAGCAATGTGTCAAAACGCACCTCATTGGCAGGTTCTTCACTTGTTGGGTTTTAAACACTTTCCCAGTGCTCGCAGCCCCTCTTGTGAGATCACCAAATTCATTGATAGACCAGCCATGTTTTCCAGGGGACAACCCACTAAGTTTACTTCGATCCTGGCCAATTCCATATTCACCTGAGCCATCGAACCACACCGAAAATATCCGGGCCTTTGAATTCGGCCACAGCCGCAGATATTAAGAAATCTGCAGAGCAAGAAAGAGAGTCAACTACACTTGAGCAATTATGTTTCTTCCATAAAAACAACTATTTAGAATCTACAATGGACAAGGGTAAGGAAAAGAACCACCTTCAGGGACTCCTGCCCAATCAGTCTGGCTTTTCGACCTGTCTGCTCCAAAGCTTCAGTCATGATCTTCGCAGGCGTCGAACCAAGAACTCTTACAACCTGATTTGCTGAGGTCCACTTCAACACTTTTAACTCCTGATTAAAAATAATAATAATAAAATGAAAGAGTAAGGAAAAGAACTTGATAAATCTCTAAACAAAGAAGCAAACAACACAGAGAATGCTTCTGAAAACCTACCATTAACAGTTTCCAGCTTATTCTGACAGAGTTTACACAACCCTCACACTTCATATCCACCATGTACTCCGTCTGTCACACAAACCAAACCAACTAATTTGAGTTCTCAGTAATATCAGCAAACACCTAATTGCAATCCTCATTAACAGATCCTCTAGTTATTTATTTTTCCTTACTGAAAATATTCCCATTATACGAAAAAAAAAAAGAATTCAACAAATCCAAGGCATATTCAACCAAGCAAAAGCAAAGTCTTGTACCCATAATTGCATTTTTTGAGAAAATAAGAATAATACAAGAAATCAAACTCACCAGCAGCTCTGGCAAGACGGCATCACTCTGCGAATCGAAAATTAAGAAATTCAGCAGTCAGATGGTAACCCATCAAAGAAAATCAAAACAAATCGCAATTCAGATTAGAACCCACTTAGGAAAAAGAACCAAAGAAAGAGAGAGAAAAAAAAAAAAAAAAAAAAAGAAGGAAATTTTTCATGAAAAAAAAGAAACTGGGCTGTGTTGTTGAATTTCAGCGAACCTGAGAGGAGGCTTTTCTTCTGATATGGGTCCGGCCATGTGGAGAGCTGAGAGTGGCTGTGCCGGTGCGAAGCTTCTGGTAAGTCCCAGGTGATTTGGAAAAAGAGTTGGTGTAGTGGAGAGAGAGGGAAGGTTTTGGGGTCCGGAAAATCGAATAGATCGAGAAGAAGAAGGAGAAGAAGAAGAAGAAGAAGAAAGAGCAAAAGCTACGGGAATAGCAGAGGCTATTGCAATGGCGGTTGTTGATGGTAAAGCCACTGACCTGAGGAATGCCATTTTTACTTTTTATTTTTTATTTTTAGATTTTGTGGACTATTTTGGTAGTTGGTAAATCCTCTAGCAGCTAACAGCTTCTTTGTGTGCGCGCATTCTCATTGAACATTTGATACGTCACCCATTCTCTTTGTTTTTTTTTTTTTTCAATTTCTGAAAAAATAAAACAAAAATAATCTTAATAGTTGATTATTTTGAAATTTCCAGATTCATCAATAAGAGAAAAAGTACTTGAATCACCTATTCTAATTAAAGAATGAGTCTAGATTTTTTTTTTCCTCATCGCACATTTACAATTTATTATTATTTTTATATTCACGTAAAGGAATATAAATATATTTCTCGCGAGACATATATACTACAAGATCTTTAAGAAGAGAGATCATAGTCTACAATTCATTAACAATATATAGTGCTGCACAACTAATTAACTGAGCAAAGGTCCTAGTTTAATAATTTACATTGTGTAATTGACTCTTTTCCCGAGTAGAAGACAGTTGAGACAACGCAAAAGGAACGGAAAAGTTTTATTTTTTGGGGTCCATGTCGTTTTCATTTTTTCTCTATCCAAATTCCAAACCTTGAAATGTGCAAGATATACTAATTTAACACTTTCTAAATAATTAACGACTGTAATTCATTTATTGCTTCAGTTGGTGTTGAGAAAAAGTTAGAATCATTCAAATTGAAAGAGAAAATAGAGATGAAAAAAAAGAAAAAAAAGAAAAACCCTTCAGTGAGAATGTCACAAAACGACAAAAACTAGTTTTGTGCTTGAGTTTGTTGAGAGTTTTGGACTTATCACTTATCAGAGCCCATGATCCAAATTGAGCATAAGCGGGCTTTTAGCCCACTAGAGCTAACAAGATTGTGGAGCCCAATAGAGGCCCCTATTAAAGAGACAGGCCCAACCACTGGTACTACTAGGATACAGGGCCACTTCTACAATGAGGCCCAGCTTCTGTATAGAGGATGTACACAAAAAGGAACATCAAACGAACAAGAACTCCTAACGTCCAGGCATGCATGCAGATTCATCTTTGAAAGTGTCAAAACACCAAATACAAGTGAACAACATTGCGCATCTGTTCCTTATCCTTATCTCTTTTTTTTTTTTTTTTTTTTTTGAGTAAAATCTTTAATGAATATTCGATATATTCTTGAGTTATGGGTGTTCTTAATTTTCGTGTATTTATGATAAAATATGTATATGTTCGTACGAGGACTTGCATAAAAGCCAGTTGGCAAATGCTAAAAACAAACTAATTTCCAAATCCCAAGGCCAAGCTTAACTGTCTAAGCATAAGGTCTATCGCCGCTTTGTTCTAACTGAAAATTTTAGCGGCTTATACCAAGCAACAAATCCAATAATTTTTCTCCTCGTCTTCATCAAAAACCCCAAAAACAAACAGATACAAGAACTTTGTTCACGTTCTTGTATCTTCAGAGGACAAATTTGCCTGCCGGCATAACCCTCCTTCATAATTAAATCCCACCTATATATACACACACACACACACACCCACACATATACATATACAACAACAACAGCACCACGAAAAAGTTTGTACTAAACAACATGGAGACCAAAATGCAAAATTTGAGAGCCTTGAATTTTTCCATGTATCTCTTGGGTGTCGTTTACCATCGTCATGATAAATGGCGGCTCTGATCTAGTGCTGGCTGATAATTACAGTACGATGCGACCACTATTCAGGAAAGTTCCGAGATGGAAGTTAAAGATGAAACTAGTGGCGGCTTAAAGACTTACATTGTGCACGTGAAAAAACCACAAAATGCACAAAGTGGAGTACTTTCTGGTTCACATCAAGACTTGAAAACTTGGTACCAAACTTTCTTACCCTCTACAACTACTCCTACAACCACCACCACCACCACCACCACCACAGGCTCGTCCGGTCATGATCATGATCTTCCTCGCTTGGTTCACGCCTACAAGAACGTTGCCACTGGCTTCGCGGCGAGACTGACGCCCGAGGAAGCGAAAGCCATGGCGAAGAAGGACGGCTTCGTGTCAGCTCAGCCGCAGAAGATCTTCTCTTTGCACACAACTCACACTCCTAACTTCTTGGGGTTGTTCCAGGGATTGGGACTGTGGAATGATTCCAGATTAGGCCAAGGGGTGATTGTCGGAGTTCTCGACACCGGAATTTGGCCCGACCACCCGTCGTTCAGCGACGAGGGGGTACCGCCTCCGCCGGCTAAGTGGCAAGGAAAATGTGACTTCAATGGAACATTGTGCAATAATAAGCTGATTGGAGCAAGGAACTTTGTGACCAGCACTGGAAGTTCTGGAACGACATCATCTAATGGTCAGCCGCCGTTCGACTTGGAGGGACATGGCACGCACACGTCGAGCACTGCCGCCGGAAACTTTGTGGCTGGCGCCAACGCCTTCGGCAATGCCAAAGGCACTGCCGCCGGTATGGCGCCTCTTGCACACATTGCCATGTACAGGTAAGTAAAATTTTTTTTTTTTTTTTGTTTTTTGATATTTCCATTAATATTATTCTATAAAGTAGTCATACGAATATATTTGTTGAAAGAAAAAAAATGTCATGAATCAAGGATTTTATGTTAAATTAAATGAGCAATAAAATTTTGGAACACTAGGTATAATAAATAAATAAATTGTTAGTTCAAATGTTAGCAGTTTGATTTACAAATAAAAAAGAAACATTTTTGTATTTTAATGTACGTTACTTTTAACATGAATCCTTATAAATTAGTACAACAGTGTGAAATGATCAATAAAACTTGTGCTAGGGGAAAAACAGTGCGTCTGAAATATTTCTAATTATTCCTCTTGTGTACAGGGTTTGTGACGCGAGCTGCGGTGAGGCCGACATACTGGCGGCGCTCGACGCAGCCATCGACGACGGCGTTGACGTCCTGTCACTCTCCCTCGGTGGTGGCTCCGCTCCTTTCTATATTGACTCGATCGCTGTCGGAGCCTTTTCAGCCATCAAGAATGGCATCTTCGTCAGCTGCTCTGCAGGGAACTCAGGTCCGGAATACTTCACCTTATCAAACGAAGCTCCATGGATTCTCACTGTCGGAGCCAGCACCATAGACAGAAAGATAAAGGCCGACGTGAAGCTCGGAAATGGAGAAGTCCTCGACGGAGAGTCGCTGAACCAGCCGAAGGACTTTGACTCCTCGAAGCTGTACCCGCTTGTCTACGCCGGCGCAGTGAGCAGCAACGAGACGGCGAAGTTTTGCGCTCCGGGATCGCTCCAAAACGCCGACGTGAAAGGGAAGGTGGTGGCCTGCGAGAGAGGTGGAGGCGTCGGAAGAATCGACAAAGGAATAGAGGTGAAGAACGCCGGTGGTTTCGCCATGATTCTCATGAACGACCAGAGGGACGGGTTTAGTACTTTAGCAGACGCTCACGTACTTCCCGCCACGCATGTCAGCTTCGCAGCTTCTTGAAGATCAAAGCATACACCAACTCAACCTCTTCTCCTCAATCCACAATCCTCTTCAAAGGAACAGTAATCGGCGATTCACATGCCCCGTCTGTTTCATCTTTCTCCTCGAGGGGGCCGAGCGGGGCCAGCATAGGGATCCTGAAGCCCGACATCATCGGCCCCGGTGTCAGCATCCTCGCCGCATGGCCCGTGTCGGTGGACAACTCCACAACTAGTGGTAAGGCCACTTTCAACATGATCTCCGGCACTTCCATGTCTTGCCCTCATCTCAGTGGGATTGCCGCTCTGCTCAAGAGCTCTCACCCCGATTGGTCCCCTGCCGCGATTAAGTCCGCAATCATTACCACTGCTGACGTGTCCAACCTTGGCGGAGGGGCTATCCTCGACGAAAAGGCTTCCCCGGCCGACGTTTTCGCCACGGGGGCAGGACATGTCAACCCCTCAAAGGCCAACCATCCGGGCCTAATCTATGACGTTACACCAGAAGATTACATTCCTTATCTTGTGGATTGGGCTACACGGATGATCAAGTCTCGACCATTACACAAACGACAGTGAAGTGCTCTGAAGTGCAGTCTATACCAGAAGGACAGCTGAACTACCCTACTATCAGTGTCGTTTTGGGGAACGAGACACTGAGTTATACGAGGACAGTGACCAACGTTGGAGAGGCTAACTCTGTCTATACTTTGGATCTTTATCCACCTGCAGGGACAGTCATGAATGTGACTCCTAATACGCTTACATTCACAGAGGTGAACCAGAAGGTTGATTATCTGATTGCGATTTCCCAAGTGAGTGGTCCTGGGAAGAGTACTAATCCATTTGAGCAGGGATATTTGGTTTGGAAATCTGATAATTACTCTGTTAGAAGCCAAATAACTGCCATCTTTGTATCCTAGAAGTTTGTGTGGAAAAGGGCAACAATAAACCGAATAAGTTCATCCGGCTCATATGTCCTCTTTTACCTGTTTTATGTCCTAATTAAGATTTAGTTTTGAGCTCAATTGTTTGTGAGCCTTTTCTGATGAAAAATACCAAAAAAAATTCAGTTTCCCCCCCCCCATTTAATCTCACTGTTGTTGTGTGTTTTCAACCTTTTTACTTCTTCGTTTCCTTCCATTGTAGAAGAAACATTTTGGTATTTGTAGCCCAAACTCCACACTCTTGGGCTATTGCTTCTCTGTGGGATTCTTGCCTAGCTCAAATGTTTAGTAAAAAACAAAATAAATAAATAAATAACTTCTAGTTTAAGTGCTTATATATCAGTTCAAGATTTCAGCATTGAAAATATATATGCATATAATATATATATATATAGAGAGAGAGAGACCAGTACATAGTTGTATTGTGATATGACAATACAAATTATATACAGTCAATATTTTTTATTTGTGCCAACATTGTACTTTTTAATTATAAAAAATCAGAATAGCAGTTTTTTAGTTTTCTGAACAAAAAGCAGGGTTCCGAAATAAAGGAATGAACAACTCAAATGCAAAACATAGGCCCACATAAGTACATACCTTTCTACATAAATTTGATTTCATTCCATACCACGTGCAAGTTTTTATCTATTACTATATATAAGAAGTGGTGATGTGGGAAAAGACAAAAAAATTTATTCCAACTTGCTTGCTTGTTTTTATTTTTATTTTATTTTTATTTCTTTTATTTTTTTAATCTCTTGTTTGTATGTTTATCTATAGTCAATAATATCTATTAACTTATATCACCATTTAGTTGAAGCATTCTAATGGTTTAAATTTACACTTTTTAAAAAAAAATAATTTTTATCTAATGGTTGACTCTTACACACATGGTATTGTTTTCCTCTCCCACCACACACTCCTTTTTACACCTCAAACCAATTAATTTTTGTTTTTTATTCGTATAATTACACTACTCTACTTTACTTTTACAAACTTTTGCATTTATTAAACACACGATTATTAGTACAATTACGCTATTCTGCTTTGCCTTTTACGTTTTGCTTCAATTTTGCCATATCCATTCTTTCACCTTTACTATTACATTTTTAATTTTGGCACTTTGAGAAATTTTTGTCCTTTTATGAATTCAAATTACGTTGTTTTACTTAAAAATTATTTCCAAATAGATTGTTTGTTTGTTTTATTTGTTAACTATTGTTTTTTTTAATCTTTTTATTAAAATAATTTACTTTAAAGCCAAACTTTTTTTAAAAAATATATATATGTCCCTGTTAATATAATTTTTTGTACACACAAACTTCTAAAATAAATATTTAATTAAATGTGACCTTTCAATTACATAACTTAAATTTTATCCCTCAAATAATTTTTCTCCACATTTTTTGTATTTATTTTTGAAAATCTTGTATTTATTGTTATGTGTTTTAATTAAATTATAAAACTTCTTTTACTCCAACCTCAGCAAAATCTTGCTTGCTTAGTTTTTATTATTTATTTTATTTTTAATGGTAGCAACTTTACTTTCGCTATCTTACTGTTATTTTAATTATTGATAATTCATTATTAAAATTATAATGCAACGCGCAGAATTACTTTAAATCATATATTAAACAATTAAAAAGTTGATCTAACCACTAAAATAATAAACAAGTGATAGGGTAAAAGGACAATTCCTATCACAAATTTTTTTCCTTCTATTAACTTTTCCAAAAAATTTATTTGTGAATGTTTTTCAATAATTTTTTTAAAGATTTTCGTCTTTAAAATCAATTCTCAGATAAGATGTAAGTCTACGTTATATAAAGAGGTAATTACATTTTTTTTCCAGCTTTTTAACCAGAAAGATTGATATCCTCGTAATATATTAAAACTTTCTAACAATCAAAATAAAATTGAATTAAAAAACATTGATATATAGTTAATATAAATGAACAATAAATAATTTCTTCAACTTTTCATTCAATTAAGAAGTTGAATAATTTTAAATCAAATAATATCATACTTACTTACTTAACAAAATTTTTTCTATTTTAAATAATTTTTTTCTAATTATTAAGAAAAAAAATAGGAGTACACAAAGACACGTGCCTTAGGCACGTGATCCATGCTAGTAATAATAATAATAAAACATAAATATGCTGCGGAAGTAACATATTCAACACTCTTTATTTGTTTATTTATTGGGTTAGAATTTGTATTATCTCACAAGCAAAGTTTTGTTTCTATTTTTCTATTTTTTATGCTCTTCTCACCTCACAAGCAAATTATTCTACTTCAAATATCAATAGTTGGGAAAATTACATGTTACTAGTCATCACCAAAAAACGTGGTGCACTCTTTTAAATTTAATAAAAAGGTCATTGTACACACCTCCCATAGTCAAACTTTCTTTTTCTTTCCTCATCTCCAAGACTTATAGTAAGGAACAAAAACAAATTGTGAGTACATATAAATAGATGCAATTTCAGATGAGCACATCTTTTGTAATTTTTTTTTAATAAAATTATTTGAGTAACCAGTCATTATTAGTCAATAGCCGCACAAATATTAAGTAAATAATTAGAAGAAAACCATAGGAAGAGAAAAGGGTTTGCCACATGTAGAATTAAGGTTGTCGAGGAAATTTTAGCTAAATGGTTTTGTATTACAAGACAAATTTCTGTTTTATTGTTATTTTCTTAGTGGTCACTATATAACATTATAAAGATATAAATTTAATCAAGAAATCTACACGAGGGTATATGAAAAAATATAGATAAAATTCTGTGTTTAATCGTAAATTTAATATTAGATTTTATCAGTTATATATGTACATATTTTGACGTAATTTTTTAGTCATAATTGACATTCCGAAACATTGCATGAGTACCGACCTAACTATCATAAAAAACTTCTATGTTGAACTAATGATCAACATCCTAATCACTTTCACACGGTCGTTATTAACCATTATAATAAAACAATAAATAGGAGCCCAAATCTATAATATTATGTATCTTATAAAGAAGAAATAAACAAGATTTTGTAGTTTATATATAACTCTTATTTAAGTATGTATAGACGGGTCGGATGACTCACTTCTTCTTTATAATAATAATTGATTAACGTTTCTAATTACACATTGATTTGTATCTGGTTATATCGATCCCATGCCTTTTATATAGAATAATTGGAGAGAGTGGACAGGAAGATTGCGTAGTTAAGCCATATATACGAAATACATATATGCACTATATACACTCTTAAAATAATATTCTATATTTTAAAGAGAAAAATATTTGGTTGAGATCGTCAAGTACAGTATCAAGGCACATATCTGTATGTAATATATACATGTATATAGGAGGATTTGATTAATGTGGTAGGTGTGGGGGAAGACATAAGCTGCATATTAGAATTGGGGGGGGGGGGGGGGGGGGGGGGTGGGCGCATTACTAAGGGCACGTTTGGGGTTACATCTAGAGATGATGTTTGGAGTTGAGATGGAAATGTGTGTTTGGATGAGAAAATTTTTGAAAAAGTTCTGTAATTAAAAATAGTGCAAAATGTGTTAAAAAATACAAAATTGATTTTGTTATTTGTTTGTCGTTATGGGTATTTTAACATAAAATCATCTCATTCCGATTTGAAATGAGAATTAAGGACTTTTAAAGTTTGAGTTTTTTGAAAAATAAAAGAGGAAAAATTTGATGTAAATTGAAAATTAAAATTCAGATACAAAATGACATTAGAGACGGTACCCAAACAACCCTAAGACTATCATGACGTGGTACTATTTTATTTTTTTTACCAAGTATAATAAAGTGGAGACAATTGTTCGTTGACTATAAAATATAATTGCAGAGAAAGATGAGCGAGTTTTTCGTGTTATCGGTGTTTTAGAAAGTTTTTTTTTTTATTATTTATTTTAAGACAATAAAATTAGATGTTTATGATTCTTACTTAAAAAAATAAAAAAAAAAAAAAAACCCCAAAGCATTCTTTTAAAATTTGAATATGAGCGCTCCTATGTATTCAATTCTTCGCTTTCTACTCGCTGAGCTAATTAACCCCAACGGAATAGAAACCTCCTGCTTCTTATTACTTCTTTCACTCCCTTTATTTAAATTCAGCTCATTTTTTTTGCATAAACGATCATGCTCTAGGTACTGCATCTAATCCAACTAAAAATAGTTCCTAATCATTGTCCAATCTAAAAATGCTTGGTTGACTTGATATCTATTCCCAGTCAAAGACTCGTTCACAACTCCAAAGATCGGATCAAAAGCAAAATATAAACAGAAATTTAGAAGGAGCACAAAAAATATTAAGTTTTCGTATTGCCTAAAATTCAAATATAAAGAATTTAATTTTCATTTTAATGAAGACTTGAAATATATCTCGTTTTTGAAACTTGAAATCTTTTTCTGGGTCTGCCAGAAGAAGGGATGAAGTAGGACTTACAATCCACTTTATTTATTTATTTATTTATTTATTTTTTGCTGAACAGAAAACAAATATCCACATCTATATATGTGTATATACATTGCTCCATTATAATATCCCTGATCCGATCTCCATAGTCAAAACCTAATCCTGTTCCCTCAAAATAATAAAATTATTTTTTACATTAGACATTATGCACAATCTCTTCTATCCAAAGAAAACATATAATAGAGTGTATTGTACATTAACTTATTGATCATGTGCACTTCTGCAACAAAAATGATTCTCCCATATTTTTATGACTTCCTTTTTTTTTTTTTTTTCATATCTTTCTTGTATTTTTTTTAGTTATTAAACTTTTTTTATGTTGTTTTAGCTAGGCTCAGCAACTTTTGACGCGTTAGTCTTTTGTGATTAGTCATGATATCAAAGACACTACTCATGTCTGAGAACTTTTGATTCATATTTCGATTTTGAGTTATATAGGACTGTTTCAGCAATAATTACCTTTTTAATAGGAAAAAAAAAACTCATTTTACGAAAATTTACCTAATCCATTTCTCCCAACCCCACACCCCCCCCCCCTCCCCCCCCCCCCCCCCCCCCCCCCCCCCCCCCCCCCCCCCCCCCCCCCCCCCCCCCCCCCCCCCCCCCCCCCCCCCCCCCCCCCCCCCCCCCCCCCCCCCCCCCCCCCCCCCCTCTTTTCATGATCCTTCTTTACAATGGTATATTAAATAAAATGTTGAAACCATATTAGGAACACACAAATCATGTTGAATTCGAGAATGCCATAATTTTTTTTTGCTCTAAAATAATTATTAAGCAATTTCACAATTATAGGAAATTTAGCTTTAATTTTGACTTAATTCTTAAGTGAAAAATAAATTAGTTACTCGTCTTATTTTTTTATTTTTGGAATTATTTATTTTCTTATTTTTATTTGTAGTTTCCTGTTTTCATTTGGGACAGTTTAGCTTATAAATATGTCAGTCCACTCGTATGTAAAAAATATATCAGTTGTTGAATGAAATTTCGAGTTTTTACTCTTCTCTTTCTAATTTTTGGCATTCTTTATGAATTAACAAATTTTGATGTCAACTTCTGGTATTCTATATGAAACAATAGATTTGAAGAGGTCTTCTTGACATTATATGTGAATCAACATATTAATTGATCTATCCTCATTTATTTTTACTGTTTTACTATCATAACATATGTTTCCGCTACATCATTAACCCTAGCTCATGAATAGTTTCTCGCATGTGAATATAATGTGGTACTTTTCAGGTCGTCCAAGTGTACAGTGCATGTATTGAAAACAAAATTAGCTTGATTTGGATATTAACCCTAGACTACTTAGGGAGAGAGGGTGAGGGCCGAGTCAAATCTTATACCACCTTAACTAACAGTCATGAATTAAAAATCATAACAAAATCATTGGACCCTTAGGCCCCATTAAAGATTTCATGCTCAAATAATTATAAGCAGATCCCTATCAGTACTTCGACTCGATAATATATATACACACACACACACATATATACTTATACAACAACAACACCAAGAAGTATTACTAAACAATATGGAGACCAAAATGCAAAATTTGAGAGCCGTGAATTTTGTCATGTATCTCTTGGCGGTGTCGTTTTTCACCATCATGATTAATGGCGGCTCTGATCTAGTGCTTGCTGATGATCACAATACAATGCCACCACTACTCAAGAGAAGTTTCGAGAAGGAAGTTAATCATGATCATCATGATCATGATGAAACTGGCGGCAGCTTAAAGACTTACATTGTGCACGTGAAAAAACCACAAAATGCACAAAGTGGAGTACTTTCTGATTCACATCAAGACTTGAAAAACTTGGTACCAAACATTCTTACCCTCTAAAACTACTCCCACAACCCCCACCACCACCAGCTCATCAGATCATGATCATGACCTTCCTCGCTTGGTTCACGCCTACAAGAACGTGGCCACCGGCTTCGCGGCGAGGACTGACGCCCGAGGAAGCGAAAGCCTTGGAGAAGAAGGACGGCTTCGTGTCCGCTCAGCTGCAGAAGATCTTCTCTTTGCACACAACTCACACTCCTAATTTCTTGGGGTTGTTCCAGGGATTAGGATTGTGGAATGACTCGAGATTAGGCCAAGGGGTGATCATCGGAGTTCTTGACACCGGAATTTGGCCTGACCACCCGTCGTTCAGCGATGAGGGGGTGCCGCCTCCCCCGGTCAAGTGGCGAGGCAAATGTGACTTCAATGGAACTTTGTGCAATAATAAGTTGATTGGAGCAAGGAACTTTGTGACCAGCACTAAAGTTCCGGAACGACATCATCTGATGGTCAGCCGCCGCTCGATTTGGACGGACATGGCACGCACACGTCGAGCACCGCCGCAGGAAACTTCGTCGCGGGCGCCAACACCTTCGGCATTGCCAATGGCACTGCCTCCGGTATGGCGCCTCTTGCACACATTGCCATGTATCGGTAAATAATTAAAATTGTTTGATATATCCATTCCTAAAAGTACTCACACGAATATATTGTTGAAAGAACAAAAGTCATGAATCAAAGATTTTATGTTAAAAATGAAAAATGAAAATTTGGAACACTAGGTATAAATAAATAAACAAATTATTAGATCAAATTTTAATAATTTGATTTATAAATAAACGAGACAACTTTTGTATTTTTAGTACGTTACTTCATAAATTAGAATGAGATGATCAATTAAACGTTTGCTAGGGCAAAACAATGTGCCTGAAATATTTATAAATATCAATCCTCTTGTGTACAGGGTTTGTGACGCGGGCTGTGCTGAGGCCGACATATTGGCGGCGCTTGACGCAGCCATCGACGACGGCGTTGATGTCCTGTCACTCTCCCTCGGTGGCGGCTCCGCTCCTTTCTACTGCGACCCGATCGCCGTTGGAGCCTTCGCGGCCATCAAGAAGGGCATCTTCGTCAGCAGCTCTGCAGGGAACTCAGGTCCGGAATACTTCACCTTATCAAACGAAGCTCCATGGATTCTCACTGTCGGAGCCAGCACCATGGACAGGAAGATTAAGGCCGACGTGAAGCTTGGAAACGGAGAAGTCCTCGATGGGGAGTCGCTTAACCAGCCGAAAGATTTTGACTCCTCGAAGCTGTACCCGCTCGTCCACGCCGGCGCAGTAAGCAACAACGAGACGGCGAAGTTTTGTGCACCTGGATCGCTCCAAAACGCTGACGTAAAAGGGAAGGTGGTGGCCTGCGAGAGAGGAGGAGACGTCGGAAGAATCGACAAAGGAACAGAGGTGAAAAACGCCGGTGGTTTCGCCATGATTCTCATGAATGACAAACGGGACGGGTTTAGTACTTTAGCAGACGCTCACGTACTTCCTGCCACGCATGTCAGCTTCGCCGCTTCTTTGAAGATCAAAGCATACATTAACTCAACCTCTTCTCCTCAATCCACAATCTTGTTCAAAGGAACAGTGATCGGCGATTCACATGCCCCGTCAGTTTCATCATTCTCATCGCGGGGGCCTAGCAAGGCCAGCATAGGGATACTGAAGCCCGACATCATCGGCCCCGGAGTCAGCATCCTCGCCGCGTGGCCCGTGTCGGTGGACAACTCCACAACTAGCGGTAAGGCCACGTTCAACATGATCTCCGGCACTTCCATGTCTTGCCCTCATCTCAGCGGGATCGCCGCTTTGCTCAAGAGCTCTCACCCCGATTGGTCCCCCGCCGCGATAAAGTCCGCGATAATGACCACCGCCGACGTGTCAAACCTCGGCGGCGGGGCTATCCTCGATGAAAAGGCTTCCCCGGCCGATGTTTTCGCCACAGGGGCAGGACATGTCAACCCCTCAAAGGCCAACAATCCTGGCCTAATCTATGACGTTGCACCGGAAGATTACATTCCTTATCTTTGTGGATTGGGTTACACAGATGAACAAGTCTCGACCGTTACACAAACGACAGTGAAGTGCTCTGAAGTGCAGTCCATAACAGAAGGGCAGCTGAACTACCCTACTATCGGTGTCGTTTTGGGGAAGCAGACGCTGAGTTATACGAGGACAGTGACTAACGTTGGAGAGGCTAACTCTATCTATACTTTGGAGGTTTATCCACCTGCAGGGACAGTCATGAATGTAACTCCTACTACGCTTACATTCACAGAGGTGAACCAGAAGGCTGATTATGTTATTGAGATTTCCCAGGTGATTGGTTTTGGGAGGAGTACTAATCCATTTGAGCAGGGATATTTGGTTTGGAAATCTGATAAGTACTCTGTTAGAAGCCAAATAACTGCCATATTTGCATCCTAGAAGTTTGTATCGGAAAAGAGAAAAATTAAACCCAATAAGTTCATTTGGGATTCGACTGATATGTTCCCTTTATCTGTTTCATGTCCTAATTAAGATTTAGTTTTGAGCTAATTTGTTTGTTAGCCTTTACTGATGAAAAACACCGAAAAAATTTCAGTTTTTTTTTTTTTTTTTTTTTTTTTTTTTTTTTTTTTTAACATAAATTTATTCTCACTGTTGTTGTGTGTTGTCAACCTTTTTAGTTCTTTGTTTTCTTCGATTGTGGAACAAACTTTTCGGTATATGAAGTCCAGCTCCAACTTTTAAGCAATTTCTTCTCTGTAGAATTCTTGCCTAGCTCATCAAATGTTGACTTAAACAAAAACAAAACAAAAAAAAAATGAAATTCTAGTTTAGGTGCATGGGTTGAGTTATAAATTAGCTCAACTGTTATAGAGTACTCTTAAATATATATATATATATATATATAACTATATATATATATAGAGAGAGAGAGACCAATACCTAAAAGCCAAAATAAAAGCTTGGCTCTGGCCTAATACATGTGATGCATATCTTACTTCTGCTCCAAGATAACTTCCTCAAGAAAATTATTTTCTAATGTTTACATGTCGTCTATATATGACAACATAAATATATACTTACATAACTCGTTGAGAAGATATACTATTTTGACATATCCTTGGAAGCTATTTTGACATCAACACGTCATTGAATTCCCTTGAAATGAAGATACAAAACTATCCGCTATTTAGCATAATCCGTAAGAACATTGTCTCAAAGCAGTATTAATTAAGTTAATCAGAAAGGATTAGGTCTTAAAATGCATTTCAATTGCTATTCATTGGTTCCCCTTAATCGGCATTAAGAGCTTGTGGCCACAAAACGCAAAAAAAAAAGCCTCTTTTTTTTTTTTTTTAAAACTTCTTGACATATTTCATTGGTTGGTTAATTTCAAGTTTTCAAGTCAAAGGGGATATCTTACTTTTACTGTTGTTTTTTCCCTGTTATATTTCTCCTTCTGTTAAATTCTAATTAAGGATTAAAAACAGGATTAAAGAACTAGCTAAATGGGAAAGTTCAATTTCATTGGGCAAACCAGAATGCCTTTTGAATTCACCATTTGGCAGTAGAGCAATGTCCCTTTGCACATTTCAACATTGGTTTTGCCTTCTTGAAAAGCTATTATTACAACTCCTTATAAAACAGTGAAAATTAATGGTCGTGTATTGCCAACTGTTGAATTAGACTTCACCTTTTTCATATTATTTCGGTGCAATTAAATTAAAAAAAAAAAAAATATATATATATATATATATATACAACAGTACCTAACTCAATTCTTATTGTTTTGAAAATATCTTGGAGCAAATTACGAAAATGCTTGTAACACAAATATATTTAGAGAGAAGAGTTTTTTAGAGAGAAGAAATTGAGTAGAAACTTGGGAATATTGGCAAGCAATAACTGGCAACCCTCTTAGCAAAAACTAAAATCCAATTAAACTCAAATAATCTCTTTCTCATCTACTGTATGTATATGCGGATTGAAGCGAGTGCAAAAAAATACCAAACAAGAAACACACAAAGATCCTTCAAAACATGGAAAAAATTAGCACAAAGATCCTTGTTTTTGCTTTGTTCGTTTGTTGTTTTGTGTTTTCCCCAACTCAAGGAAACAATGTCACAGAATCACAAGAGGAGATTCCGAACATGGAGAACAGTTTAGAAACCTACATTCTCTACCTCCCTTCGACAAGACTCAGAGCTTTACACAGATGGTACTACTCTTTCTTGACAATGACAATGGCAAGAGCAAGGCAGGAGTTACGTATGGTTTACATGTACCAAAAGGTGTTCACGGGGTTCGCGGCAAGGCTGACGGAAAAGGAGGCGAAAGATATGAGCGTGAAGGAGGGAATTGTGTCCATAATGCAGGAGGACGTATTGCTTCTGCACACAACTAGAACTCCGCAATTCTTGGGACTTTCTCAGGGTGTGGGACTCTGGAAAGAGTCGAACTTGGGGAAAGGCATGATAATCGGAGTGGTGGACACCGGGGTGTTTCCGCAGCATCGCTCGTTCAGCGATGAGAGAATGCCTCCGCCGCCAAAGAAGTGGAGAGGTAAGTGTGAGTTTGTCACGGCGAGCTACAACAACAAGCTCATTGGGGCACGAAACGTGGTAAGATCGTCGGCCAAAGGAGGAGGACGTGTTCTGCCGCCATTCGATGAAGTAGGTCACAGGACGCTCACATCAAGCGTGGCAGTGGGGAATTTCGTGAGAAGGAGCCAATGTCCTTGGCAACGCCAATGGAACTGCCTCTGGAATGGCACTTTGGCTCACTTGGCTGTTTACAAAGCGTGCCCACAGGATGGTTGTCCTGAAAGTGCTGTAATAGCAGCCATGGATTTAGCCATTAGAGACGGTGTTGATGTGATTTCCCTGTCTGTAGGCTCATTCCCTAAGAAATCTTTCCTCCCAGATGCCGTACAAATAGCTGCTTTCCGAGCTGTTCAACATGGGATTTTTGTGAGCTGCTCTGCAGGGAATGTCGACCCTTTTAACGGTTCTGTTTCAGGCCCTGCACCTTGGGTTCTCACAGTCGGTGCAAGCACCATTGATCGTAGCATTCTTGCGGTGGCCAAGCTTGGAAACCAACAAGAGTACTTTGGTGAATCTCTTTTCCAGCCGGATGACTTCAAGCCCAAGTTACTCCCAGTTGTTTACTCCTAATTCTGCCACCCAAAAACGCTTGACAGAGTAGGCGTTAGAGGGAAGATTGTACTTTGCCAGGGGATTGGTGGGGCATCAGGGGTTTCTCGAGGTGAAGAAGTGAAGAAAGCCGGTGCTTTAGCTATGATTGCGATGAACGAAGAATTCGATGGCTTTAGAACCATAGCTGATCTCCATGTTCTCCCGACCACACATGTGAGCTACTCTGCAGGATTAAGAATCAAAGCATACATTAAACTCAGCCTCAAAACCAACGGCCACGATTTCCTTTAGAGGAACCGTAATCGGGCAGCCTTCTTCTGCTCCAAGGGTGCTTTCCTTTTCATCAAGAGGGCCAAACTTGGCGAGTCCCGGGATTCTCAAACCTGACATTCTCGGATCAGGTGGCAACATTCTATCCTCATGGCCATTCCCCGTGGACAGCACCACCAATCCAAGTTCATCTTTTCATGTCAACACAGGTACTTCAATGGCTTCTCCTCACTTGAGTGGCATTGCAGCTTTGCTCAAGAGCTCGCACCCCGATTGGTCACCTGCCGCCATCAAGTCCACGATCATGACAACAGCCGATACGAAGAATCTAAGAGGAACGCCAATTCTCGATCACACTTCTCGTCCAGCCAACCTATTTGCCACCGGCTCAGGCCATGTCAACCCTGCGAAAGCAAACGCCCGGGCCTTATTTACGACATCCAACCCGATGACTATGTTCCTTACCTGTGTGGCTGAAGTACACAGACAATGAGATACAAGTCATAACACAGAAAAAACCGAAGTGCTTGGAAGTGAAGAGCATAGCTGAGGCTCAACTGAACTACCCTTCATTTTCGATTGCGTTGGGTCCCACTTCAAGCCGTCAGACATACTCAAGAACTGTGACCAATGTGGGCCCACCTAGCTCAACTTATAAAGTGAAAGTTGTCTCTCCAAGAGGAGTTAGTGTCAAGGTCATGCCTGAGGTGATCAAATTCACTGAGGTGAAGCAAAAAGCAACTTACAATGTCACATTTAGCCTGAGAGGTTATGGAAGGAAAAAATTAATGGTGCAGAGCAATTTGGGCAAGGATTTCTGAAGTGGGTTTCTTCTGAGCATAGTGTTAGGAGCCCAATATCAGTCATGTTTTGAGTGATAAATAAGGTTTATACATATGTGTGTGTGTGTGTGTATATGTATATATGTCTATGCCTCTTAGAAAGTCTGGTTCAGATAGTTTTATTTCAGACTTTCATATCCTTTATAGGTCATGTTTTGAGTAATAAATAAGGTTTATACATATGTGTGTGTGTGTGTATATGTATATATGTCTATGCCTCTTAGAAAGCCTGGTTCAGATAGTTTTATTTCAGACTTTCATATCCTTTATAGTAAAAGTAATATGGAAATCCCATTATAGGTTTGGGATGTTTGTTGGGAAAGATAGAGGTCATGATCCAAACTCCCATGATGGATAAAGGTAGATTTTAAGCAGAGGTACTAGATTGTCCTCTAGAGAAAGAAGAATGTACTTTTTTTTTTTTTTTTACTTCTCATCTAGACATGTGATAAATAAAGAGTTTTTATTGTGTTGTTGGTTGTTACCATTTGTTAGTGTCGTGATACATGCTGGAAAAAAATTAACAGAATTACTTCGCTTGCGTTTGATTCGCCGATTGTAGATGAAACTTTTAAGTTAAAGTTGGTTAATTTTTCAAAAAATAGTTATAAATTTTGTTGACTTTTCAGAAAAAAGACAAAAACTGATATGAAAAAGTACAATTTAATTAGAGTTAAACTTAAATGTCAAACAAAACATTAGAGTTTATAGTTGGGTAAAATCAAGGACTTCTATTTAATGAAATAAACGAAGAAGAAGAAGAAAAATTTCAAGCATTGCTACAATAAGAAACAGACTTTATTATTATTATTATTATTATTATTATTATTATTATCATCATCATCAGATTCAGCAGTTTATAATTCTTTTAATCAATTTAGCAACAAGAGTTATTAACTTTGATATAGACAACAATCCTAGCAACTATATCGTTAGCAAAAAGAATTAAAAAAATCCTAGCAACTATATAGACAGGAAAAACAAAACAAAACAAAACAAAACAAAAACAAAAAAAGAACTTTTTTCAACAGAAAAATGTGCTCCGAATGAGTTAATCATGTATAGATGTTTATAAATTTCGTGTTCGAAAAAGAAAAGATTTCAAGATATATAAAACTTAATTTCAATTCGGGCTCGTTCATCTTTTGTCAAGGGTTGTTTCTTTTTTTATTTTTTATTTTTCTATTTTTGTTTGATTAATCATTAAAGTTGGATTATAATTTTCTCTATTTTTTTTTTCTTTAACAAATTTGAGTAGAGGTTTTAGTTTCTCCTCTTCTCCTTTAAGCACCCAAATTATACATAACTTGCTACAACCTAACGCCGCAATTGAATCAGCCTTTTTTTTTTTTTTTTTTTTTTTTTTTTTTTTTTTTTTTTAAGGATTCAAGCAAATAATCTGAGTCATTGTAACTGCAGATGCCCTTCAAGCATATCTTTGCTAAAGCCTACAGTTACAGCCCGTGGTTTAATACCTAATAAATTCACCTCACCTATTACCAAGTTGACATTATAACCACCATTTTCACCAGATAACCAACTCTCTGTATAAATTGGTTTAAAAATACAATGTTTTACCATTTCTTATGACTCGTATGGTTCCATGCCCAAAATATAGCCAAGTAGAACACGCCACTGTATGGAAGCATATTAAATAAATAAATCAATCAATAACAATACAATTTGATCATTAAAATACCTTCTATTTATTCATAACGCATGGAATCATTATTTGAAAATTAAGTCCCAAATTCCGGCCAAAAGGAAAATGATCAAACAAGTAGCTTAAAAAATTTCTTGAGTCCTACAAGTTTTCGAAGGCATTGCTCCATCCATGACTTGGTCATCAAATACTGAACATAAAACAAGCTTGGCATGACAAAAAAAAACACAAAACTAATTAGAATCTCTGTAGCCGTCCAACGGATAAGTGAGATCAGAAAATAGAACTCCCCCTAACCAGATCATTAACAAAGCTCCAATTGTGCAAAATTCCCCGAAGCCGAACCACAAGGATCCAACATATAAAACATGCACTAGGACGAAAACGCCGGCCACTGCTCTTTTTTGGTTCTTACTATTTATATGCAGGTTTGGCAAACACCTTCAGCAAAGCAAAACACTGCTTTTATCACCTTCTTCAACATGGCGACCACCTCTTTCCTCTCCTTCGTTTTTGTGCTCAACTTCTTTCATGTCATTGCACTGCAAACTACCGAAATGAGCAGTTTGCAAAACTACATTATCCAAGTGAAGCCACCGGAGGGCAGAGTCCTTTCCCAGTCGGAAGACTTGGAGAGCTGGCACAGGTCTTTTCTGCCAGCTACAACTGCTGCGAGCTCAGACAACCAGCCACGTTTGCTGTATTCATACCGGAACGTGTTCAGCGGTTTCTCAGCAAGGCTAACTCAGGACCAAGTGAGAGCTATGGAAGCCAAAGATGGCTTCATATCAGCACATCCTGAAAGAATATTGAAGAAAATGACAACACACACCCCCAACTTCCTGGGGTTGCACCAACAAACAGGATTGTGGCAAGAATCGAATTTCGGGAAGGGGGTGATAATTGGGGTGCTGGACGGTGGAATTTTCCCCAGCCATCCTTCGTTTAGTGGCGTTGGAATGCCACCTCCGCCTGCTAAATGGAAGGGAAGGTGCGATTTCAATGCGTCAGATTGTAACAACAAATTGATAGGTGCAAGGTCTTTC
This sequence comes from Ficus carica, assembly GCA_009761775.1. Classification (NCBI taxonomy): domain Eukaryota; kingdom Viridiplantae; phylum Streptophyta; class Magnoliopsida; order Rosales; family Moraceae; genus Ficus; species Ficus carica. The sequence continues at coordinate 1,884,468 of CM019750.1, forward strand.
AACCTGGCAGCCAAGGCAACAAAAGGAGATAAAGCTGAGCCACCAGTTGACGAGGATGGACATGGGACTCACACTGCAAGTACGGCTGCCGGTGGGTTTGTGAACTATGCTGATGTTTTCGGAAATGCCAAAGGCACTGCAGTTGGGATGGCACCACATGCGCATTTGGCAATATACAAAGTGTGCTTTGGAGATGACTGTCCAGAGAGCGATATACTAGCTGCTCTTGATGCAGCTGTTGAGGATGGTGTAGATGTGCTCTCACTTTCCCTTGGTGACGTGTCACGTCCATTTTTCAACGACAGCCTTGCTATCGGCGCATTTGCAGCAACCCAAAAAGGAATAGTTGTAAGCTGCTCAGCAGGAAATTCTGGCCCAGTTAACAGCACTCTATCTAATGAATCCCCTTGGATTCTCACAGTTGGAGCAAGCACCATTGATAGAAAAATTGTAGCCGCAACAAGGCTTGGAAATGGTGAAGAATTCGATGGTGAATCCGTGCACAGAGGAGATTTTCCGCCAACAACATGGCCTCTTGTTTATGCTGGCAGCAACGGCAAATCAGACTCTGCGTTTTGTGCCCAAGGATCATTGAAAGATATTGATGTAAAAAATAAGGCAGTGCTATGTGACAGAGGAGGTGGAGTGGGAAGAATTGCCAAAGGGCAAGAAGTGAAAAATGCTGGGGGAGCAGCTATGATTCTCATGAATCTCGAAAGTGATGATTTCAACACAATAGCAGATCCTCATGCTCTTCCTGCAGCACATGTCAGCTTTGCAGATGGACTGAAGATCAAAGCCTACATAAACTCGACATTGACACCAACAGCTACATTGTTCTTCAAAGGAACTGTCATCGGAGACTCACTAGCTCCTTTCGTTGCTTCCTTCTCTTCAAGAGGCCCTAACCTGGCAAGTCCAGGCATTCTAAAACCTGACATCATCGGACCCGGCGTCAGCATTCTAGCAGCTTGGCCATTCCCTCTCGACAACGACACAGATCCAAAATCCCCTTTCAACATAATGTCTGGCACATCAATGTCGTGCCCACATCTCAGTGGAATAGCAGCTTTACTCAAGAGCTCTCACCCTTACTGGTCACCAGCTGCCATTAAATCAGCTATAATGACCACTGCTGACATCGTAAACCTCGAGGGCAAAGCCATTCTTGATCAGACACTCCACCCTGCAGACCTCTTCGCCACTGGTGCAGGGCATGTCAACCCGACAAGAGCAAATGACCCAGGACTAGTCTATGATCTTCAACCTAATGATTACATTCCTTACCTCTGTGGCCTTGGCTATAAAGATAAAGAAGTTGGGCTCATCGCACATAGACCAATAAAGTGCTCAGAGGAATCAAGCATACCTGAAGGAGAGCTGAACTACCCTTCATTTTCGGTCATGCTAGGACCGTCTCAGACGTTCACAAGGACAGTGACGAATGTTGGCGTGGCATATTCAACTTACGAAGCCAATATTATTGCACCAGATGGAGTCTACGTGAGTGTAAAACCCAGCAAGCTTTACTTCTCAAAAGTGAACCAGAAGGCAACCTACTCAGTGACTTTCAGCCGCATTGCTTCAAGTGGTACGACGGGAACATATGGTCAAGGGTGTTTAACATGGGTTTCTGCCAAACACTGCGTTAGGAGTCCGATTTCTGTCAAGTTCCAGTGAGAAACAGATGCATGATGCATTATTTGTATCGTCACTGTCATGACATACAAAGTAACATCAGTTCTCTTACGTTTCTCTCATGAAATAAATACAAAGTAGTAAATTTCAGAAATCCAAATTACCAACTGATGATCGTTCAGTGTCCACTTGCAAAATTCCACGATGCTCCATTTCCTGAATTTGCATATTGGTCATAAATTATGATCGAATGGAATTTTAAAGATCCTCACAGCCAAAAAAAAGTAAATAACAAAAATAACAACAACAACACTCCATAAGCCTCCTTTTTCTTATTTCTTTTGTTGTTGTTAACACATAAGATATTTCAATACATACAGTTTCCACAGAAGAATATAGCTTATCTAATTTTTCAGGTGGTAAATCAGCTGTTCCAATCCAAGCAATTTCAAATACATTAGCAAAACCCAAAAAAGAAGAGTTTATTTGCCAAAAGGTCAAAAAGAAAAGTAGCCCCAGAAGTACATTTAAAAGGGGACAGACACTCTCCTATGCATTAATAAAACTCCAAGTATGTCAACTTTCTGGCAATCAACCATGTTGGATATGACGGGAATTGGAATCGAGACAAATTTCCACATGTTGAATCAATCATTTTTGTGATGTTCTACCTTCTATGGAGAAAGTGAAACACAGAGTTGCAAGCTAACACATTATCCAAAACCAGGAGGCAAATCAGGGTCGTCATCACTACAGTCACCATCCTGCTTGTTCTCCATATCAACAACACTGAGCTCCTGATTAACCTGTAATAATGTGGTAGGCCCTTCCTCCTGCTCTTCCACAGGTATTTTCTCGTGCCGAAAAGACAGTTGTGATTCCTCCGTCTCCTTCTTCGGATCGTTATGGGAGACACGGAATCCTGACTGTTCTTTCGGCTCATTACCGTCAGACATCTTATGATCAACTTCATTGGCTTGGGAAGGCACTGAATCCTTGTCACCATCTTCCTTTCGAACCGGCACCATGCTTGAAATCCCTTTTGCATTCATCAATCTGCTGTAAACAGATTGAACAGTTTCTGATATTTCGCTGCTCATGCCATCACCATCTCTGATTATTCCCCACAAACCATCGGAAATATGGCCGGTTAATTTGTCCCTAGAAAAGTAGAAATATAGAATAATTAGAAAAATCCCATCCCAGAAAACAAGGTCAAAATATCCCTTCAAAAACTCACATCTCAACTGAAATTACATAAATACATTAATACCATAATCATACACACACACACACACACACACACAGACACACACATATGTATAATGCCATCACAATTACTTACCCAACCTCTTGATATATAGCATCTGAAAGTTGTCTAGGTTTCATATTCTCGGCACCCAAACGATTAAGTGCGGCTGATTGCCTCACAATGGAACTGAGATTTTCTCGTAATTGTTCCTGCACACATGTAAAAGTAATTTCCTTGTTCCGAAACCCGAACTCAAAATCGGCCTTCATATATATATATATATATATATATATATATATATAACTTTCCACGGAACCAAACAGAGAATGCTTGAACTAAACAGGCAAATTGAACAACATTATAACGGCGTTTCGAGATTATCAAAAATTGAGGCGATCAGGATTACATGAATCGAAACGAAGGCTGAATTGATGAAAACAAAAACCCTAGGAGAGAGAGAGAATGAAAGGAAAGAATGGCGGTGCTTACATCGTCCTTGAGCTTGCGAATGATCTTGAGGCGAAGCCTGTCGAAGTCGCCGTCGTCTTTGAGCTTCGCTAAGACTTCGTCTTTGGTAATCTGCCGGTTGCTTTGTGTCAACTCCATCTCCATTGGAGTTTCCACAGCTTTTGCACACAACTCTTTACTCTCAAATCCAATCCATCATTTTAACTCTACACACACGCCCACACACACCTATATCATGTCATTAGTCCCAGAAAATTAAAAGGGCAAATTAGGTAATTAAATAAAAATAAATTTGGAGAACTATTTTTTTAACTTATTTTGAGAGCCTTTTCATTTTGGTGTAATTTCAATAGATTTTATTGTTTGGAAACCTACGTTGCTAAATGGATATCTATTATGAAAAACAGGATTTTTATTGTGTCGGAATAAGAATTCTGGATAACTTGTGTATTTTAAGTTGGAATTTGATTTTGAATATTGGAGTTGTATAAATTATGATAGAATTTTGGTATTTAGTGACTAGTATAACTTGTACATGAGTTGAACGACTTAATTAAGAATTTTAGACGCTTAAATTGTAAAAAGTTACAAGATTCTAATTTTCAACTTCTTAATGAATTTCTCTAACTTCACCCAACCCCCACACAACACCCCCCCCCCCCCCCCCCGGGGCGCGATAAAGAAGGCTTTTTTTTTTTTTTAAATGCAATTTCAAAATTTGAGATATAAACTGTGAATGATATTTCCGGCGCCATGTTACAAAATTTTCTTTTAAACAGTTTCTTTTTGATAGATACTATACCTCGTTTGGTTTAAAGCCAATCATTCCATCTATTAGTTTATAAAATAAATTATCTTGTCGCAATTGATAAAACTGCAAATCTAACTAACAAGCATGGACTAGATGCTTCAGCAAGCCAAAAAAAAAAAACGCATGGATTAGATGAATAATCAAGTCATTAACTGTTAACCTGGTTTGCATAATATTGCTCGATATATCTTAGGGGTGCCAATACGAGTCGCGACACGACTCGAAAACGACACGAATTTCGCGGGTTCGGGTTGGGAAAAATAAGGGGCGGGTCGATTTCGGGTCACCCGAAATGGACACGGAAAAAAACGAATCGTGTTCGGGTTGGACTGGTCCAACCCGAACACAACCTGTTTTTTCCCGTGTCAAATTTCGTGTTAATTTCGGGTCAATTTCGTGTCGCGAGTCAATTTCGGATCAAATTTCGTGTCAATTTCGTGTCGTGAGTCAATTTCGTGTTGCGAGTCAATTTCGTGTGGCTGGTCAATTTCGTGTCGCGGGTCAATTTCAGTACGTGTCGTATCAACCCGTGACGGGTTCATGTCTTGTTCGTGTCGCGGGTCGTATTTAGGTCGGGAAAAAAAAAATCGACATGACACGAATCCGACACGTGACACGAATTGCTACCCAGAACAATAAATTTCAAACTAACGGCACTAAAGTATGAATTCTACTTATTTTGTGTCACTAAACTAGTTCTATAACCATGTATATATGTATGTATATATACATCAATTCTGCCTCATGACAATATCGTCCCTAACCTCAACAAAGAAAAACGAGTACATGTAGGGGCAATAAGCCGATTCAATTTATGTACAAGTTGGTTGCCGAGCATCAGTAAATCGTCGTTATGAATCGTATTATAAGGTGTACATATTTGTACAACAATTAACAACAAAATGTGTCCCAATTATAGGGATTAGAATAACACTACCATTCCAACAAAACAAAAAAAAAAAAAACAAAAAGTACATTAGACTGTAGACGAGGAGGTTATTATTTCTGGGATGAATGATGATTCCTCTTCCTTGAGCATCCCCGGTCAGTTCCGTAACTCGAGCTTCTGTCGGACATCATACCATCAAGCGTTCAAGCTTAACTAATCGAGACAGTTAAAAAATATTTCAGGTTCTTCGGTAGAAAGGAACGAAGAACTTACAAATCTTCATCCTGCTTTTTGCTTCTTGACGAGTCCTGTTTCATTCGCGAAGGTCCAGAAGCCTGTCAAGATTTGTCAGTTTAGCAAAACAAACCAGTACTATTTTTATTCACGATAAAGCAGGAGCAATGTCAATTCATGTTTCACTACAGAAAATTTGCTTAATCCCATTTTTGCCCCCCCTCCCCCAAAAAATAAAAATAAAAATACGACACGTGTCAACTTGTCCAGTGATGGCCCCTAAACTATGCCTGTAACAGGATGGTCATTCCGTCACATCAATGAGTTAAAAATGCGAACATGCATAATTTGTTGGCAGAGACTAAACTATAACATGATTTAAGAGGCACGTAGTTAAGGCACTGGCATAAAAAATCAGTGAGATGTTTACAAGATAGAATACTGACAGGAAGATATAGTTGTTTGCTGCTTCTGCTCTGGGCCTCAAGGTATTCTTCATATGACTGCAACAAAAGATCAGGAAAAAGCTAGTTACCATTGAGAATTCATGTGACAGGTGAATTAGTTTTCATATGGAATGTAATAACACCAAGAACTACTTCGATATTATCTAAGATTCTGTGAAAGCGATTATAATGCTGCAGCAATTTTAATAAAGCAGGTAAAGCTAAATACTAATAAGGATATGACTTCTAGTTAAGCTAGAGCGTGCATATTCAACTTCATGAACAGCCCAGACCAAGTTCCAAAGAATGCTAAAGGACTTTGGAAAAGTTCCACTCCCTCTTTGGGAGGCCAAAAATCCACAAATCACAGGACGATCTTCTAATAGTATCCTCGGATAAAAATTGCCTTTTGTGTCTCCAAATATTTAAGATGAATAAAAAAGTAAACGAAATATTTTGCTTGAAACATGACAGGGATCGGATATAATCAGAAATGGACAATCAAAATCACAAATTGAGAAGCTTAAACAGTACCATTTCGAGAAAGGCATCCTCCGTCAGAACACTAGACCGAGGACTTTCTGCACTTAAGCTCCACAAATCAAATCGAGAAGTCACATCCCTTTCCATTTGTGTATTAGGAAGATACCCATTGTTGGAAGAGTGTTTCATCCTTGTAACTTTTGAAGCTGGAGAATTTTCATACCCACTAGTTCTGCCATGGGCTAACTGATATATAATGGAGTCAGTCTGATGTTGGTACATTAATGAAGAATAAAGCATGGGTGACTGGGACCATGAAGGATGCACCGGGGGTGGGGGCACATTATACTCTTCATCTCCTAAAGAGCATGGTGGTTCGATACAGGGCCTTTTCGAAGGAAAATCATCCCTGAGAAGATAGCTCAAAAATCAGACAAGTAAAATAAATCCTAATACAATTTAGACTGCACAGAGTTACAAAAAGTTTATCTTTCCGCTATTAACAAAATATTGTTACCTAATTTGCATGCTATCAAAATTACTCTTGCCATCAAGAAGCTCACAAAGAGCTTCTCCCATATCGAGAGTTAACTCCTGGAAAGAATAGAGGATTTCAAATTTAACAGAATTGCTTTAGACTAGCAGAACAAGAAAGCACTAAATAGAGAACACACCTGACAGTCTCTGCTAATTTTTACTGGTTTATAGTCATTTAATGGGTTTTTGAGATGAAGAGTCTTTTGGAAAGGTAGATCATTTAACTGTAGCCATTTGACCTTAAAACTGCGTCCCCAAGGGTTAGATTTACCACTTCCTTGGCTCCAAACATGATCTCGCCTCCACCCAACAGAAGACATCATTTGAGCATACCCTTGGAAGAAACCACTCATGTTGACGCTGAATATTAAGATCACTCTACCAGAATTCTGCAAGGCAAGTACAAGCTTCTCCATAAAATGTTAAGATGGCAAGCAAAGCATAACATCGGAATACAATAAATCTTACATGAAAGGCTTCTTCCAGAATTGGTTCGTTCATCACTTGGGTAGCCCAGATTCCTTTCTCAATGGATAGTTGGATATTCTGATGATTTAAACTCTTTATGATAAAATATCTAGTATCATACAATTTACCCCGTTTGGTTGCAGTTGAATCAGCAACACAATCACGAATTTCAACCAGTTCCTTTTCCCTAGAATGATCACCATTTTCATCACCTTTATAACTTGAGCTCTCTACAAGAAATTATGTGTAATTTACACGTCATGCACTTTTAAAATGACAAGTTCAGAGAAAGTGATGGAAAAGATCACGTTGCAAAGTTGCATGTACACAACAAATAAACAAATACTGATAAAAACCAATCTAGCTACTTATTTCAGATCATCTGAAGCACAAACAGAAGAAAAAATGAATGAATTATGAAGATCGACTAGTAAACTAGAGTTATGTTCACAACTAGTACATGAATTTTGAACACAAACAGAGACACATGGTAGGGAAAATCCACACCAAGGAACAACAGGCCTAATATAACGACGTTATTCAACTCAAAAACTAACTAAAGGTTGTGTTTTCTTATGTGGGTTTCTAGCTGTAATTTGGCACAGTTTCTACAAACTAATATAACTTCTATCTATGTTTGATTCATTGGCCACGGAGATGTATCTAAAATGAAACACACCCCGGATTATTGCAGTTATCAATTCTTGTATGGTCAGAGAAAAATACTGAAAAAAGAGAGGGGGAAAAAAAAAAAAAAAAAAAAAGCTGTGACATCTCAGCAACTAACTAAACTCAATTTTTGACCAAATGACCAGATTTGCAAACAAATCATTCACATCCCATGTAAAGACTGAATTTTTCGAACAATTAATTTACACCAGAACAATTTTAAGAACAAGAATCAGAAAGTACAACTAAAAGGCACCTTCATCGTTTAATTTACCAGGATCATCTGAATTCCCCATATCCTGTTTCCATTCAGTGACAGATGAATCAACTACCAACGCATTTTTCGAACAATTAATTTACACCAGAACAATTTTAAGAACAAGAATCAGAAAGTACAACTAAAAGGCACCTTCATCGTTTAATTTACCAGGATCATCTGAATTCCCCATATCCTGTTTCCATTCAGTGACAGATGAATCAACTACCGACGCATTTTCCTTCGCGGTATCAGAAGACATATCCCTATCAACCAACTGCATTGAAAATGCCAATATGAATATAAAACTCATGTAGTAGAGGAAACTTTCAAACAATATATTTAAAATAGAACAAAAAACAGAGAATTAGGAATTAACTAAACCATGAAATTCATTTCATGAACAATTAGCATTATTATTGAAAACCACCAAAATATTAAAAAATTAACAAAAAAATAAAAAGTTTGTCCATATTCAGTGCCTAGAATTTCATTCTCCAAGAGATTGCTTGTAAGCAACCAAAACCTAAAAACTAGAACTCGATTTCCTCATTTTCTTTTGCAAAAATTCGAAGAAATTCCAAGATAAAACAAATTCATATTTCAAATTTCAAGTCTCATTTTCCATACGCATTACCGAAACATTCATAATAAGCACATATAAACTACAAAATCGAAAGGGAAAAAAAAAAAGATTCAACGACTCGATTTTTGGCGTTTCAGTTCCATCATTTTCCTCAACAATCAAAAACGAACAACACAGGATGAAATTCCAAGTTCTTCAAATGCGAAACGCAGAAAGAAAATCTTCAAAGAAAGCTAATAGGAGAGAAAGCTTACTTTTTCTAGAGAAAGAAAGCGAAAGAACCGTGTTGTCGGAGAGAGAACAAGAGGAAAAGTAGCACGAGAAGAGTGTGTTACAGTAAGTAAGTGTTTTTGTTATGTTGATAAGCTAAACCTGCAAAAGTCATTTCTTCCGAGCCCTAGTTTCCGACTAGTTTTTTTTTTTTTTTTTTTTCAAATTTTTTTTAAAGGTAAATTCCGGTTTTCTGATATCTTTCCTGCTAGAGTTACCTGCAGGTGAGAATGATTGACGAACGATCGGCGAAGATAGTTTCGATTTTGGAGTGGGACCGGGTAAAAATGTCCGTTTTGCCGTCTGTGATTTGCGAGAACTCGACGAGTCGTCACCGTCGGTTCTGATTAGTGGAGCGGTGTTGTTCGGTGTTGGCCTTGGCCATTTTGCTCTATAATGAAATTTGATGCGTTAGGCGAGTCAGAAAATGATTGAAATCAAAGGGAAAAGTCAAAGAAATATGTTGTGATGGTACTTGGGATGTTTGGTGTGTAAATTTGAGTTGAAATTGATAAATTTAAATAGTAATTTTTATTGATTTTTTAGAAAAGATAAAAAAAAATTTTCAAAGATAAAAATTGAATTGACGGATAACTTACAACCCAAACGGGTCCTAAAAAAGCCATGAGCTGGCCCAGAATTTGAGGTAGTTGGGTCTAACATATACAAGCCCATTTGAAAGAAAATTAATTGGGCCATTCTTTTTTGAATTTTAGCCCAAATTTCTTTTTTTCTTTTTCTTTCTTTTGAAATAAACAAGAACCACATTTCTCATTGTAGTAAATAGCCGAAAATAATTAAGAACCATCACAAGATTTTAAAATATTTAAAGTATCAGGTAAATAAAAAATTTAAATGATATAATTACAAGACATAAATAAAATATTTACCTAATAAATTTGTTCTTTATTAAAAACCTACTATTTATTTCAATTATTTTCTGAAAAATTCTCTTTATTTCTTTTTCCCGAAATAATTTTGAGTAATTTATAGAACTACCTCTCAAAAAACACATCTATGGATTACTACTCTAATTATAATAGTTCAGCTTGTTTGACATAAAAATCTAAAGAAACGTTGAAAATAGTATAAATAAATATATATGTTTATTTGAGTAGGTGTTTTGACAATTTTTTAAAATATATTTTTAACAATAAAAATGAAGGATTTCAGTAATGTTTATGAGTACTGTGAAACTTTACAAGTTTCAAACTCTCCACCCTCCAAGTTTTTCACAGTATACTTTTTTTTTCGTTCTCATATACTTGTACTTTGATATGACAATACAAATTCTTACGGAATCAATATTCTTTTGTTTATGCGAACACGGTACTTTTTTATTTACTAGTTCCTGGCACTATGTCGTGCACATGCTTAATCAATCCGTTAAATAAAAATTTAATTATGATGTATGATGAGAAAGTAGTTGTTGAAAGAACATTGAGGAGAAAATATTTAAATAGTAAGAAATTAGAGAGAAATTAACAAATCACATAAGTTTATTAGGTGGTATTATGGGAAATTAATAGTTGAGATGGTCACAAAAAAAAAAAAAATGTTTGAGTAAGGATATAGTAAAAAAAAAATTTATTTCAATACAGGTAAAAATAATGAAAATTTAAAATTTAAAATGATGAAGAGATTAGCATGTGGACGAAAGTAGATAATAATTTTAAAAGGTATAAAGAATAAAATATATATATATATATATATATCAAATATTATGAAAAATAGTAATTAGGTATCTAAAATGATCATGAAAAAAATAATAAATATGCTTAGAGAAATTTTTGAATGAAGAATTTACAATTTAAAAAAAAAAAAGAATGAAAGAGAAATAAAAAAAAAAAAGGAATGACGTGTGTCAATGAGAGAGAAGAACCTTTGGCTCTATGTTAATGGAAAAGAAAATCAGAGTACCAAAATCTTTTTTTTTTTTTTAGTTTTCTGAATTAAAACCATGGTTCCCAAATGAGTAATAAACAACTCAAATGCAAATTACGCCAACATAAGTACTACTTACCTTTCTACAATTTTTTCTTTTATTTTTCCTGAAGACCTTTCTACATATTTGATCTCATACTATTTCTACCAAATATATATATATATATATATATATATATATATATTTGATTTCATTCTATAAATACCACGTGCAAGTTTTTAAAATAGCAAGGGCACAAATATGCTGCGGAAGTAACATATTCAACACTTTTCGTTTGTTTATTTATATATTTGGGTTAGGATTTTGGAGCACCTCACAAGCAAAGGCGTTTTTTTTCGGTTTTTGTTTTTTTGTTTTTTTGTTTTTTTTTCGATTCTCACCTCACAAGCAAATTATTATACTTCCAATATTAATAGTTGGAAAGATTGAATAGTACTAAACTACTAATCATCACCAAAAACGTGGTGCACTCTTTATAAATTATATCTATAACTATCATATAAATAAGAGTGCCCTTTTTTTTAACTATTTAAAATTTTGGTTCAACTATTTTGTCCTCTTGTACTTTTTCTTTCTTCTTTTCTTTTTTACTTTTTACTTTGTCAATTTTTTAATTTAATTTTTATATACCAATTCTTCATAAAAAATTTAATTATTATTTTTTTAATAAAAATTTTACAAACTTTTTTTAAAATTTTCTAACCTTTTCTTTGCTTTATTGATTTATCACTCACACGCAAAATGTGTGTTATCCCACTAGTTTAATTAAATAATAATAATAATAATCAGTGTATACACCTCTCCAGAGTCAAACTTTCTTTTTTCTTTCCCCATCTCCAAGACTAGTAAGCAACAAAAACAATTTGTGAGTACTATAATTAGATGCAATTTTCAAATGAGCACATCTTTTGTATTCTTTTTTTCAAAAAAATATTATTAGAGGTGACAAGTCAATACTAGTCAATAGCCGCACAAATGTTTATAAGTAAATAGTTAGAAGAAAAACCAATGGAAGAGAAAAAGGCTTGCCCACAAATAGAATTAAGGTTGCCGAGGAAATTTTTGCTAAATGGTTTCTGTATGATAAGACAAATTTATGTTTTATTGTTATTTTCTTAGCAGCCAATATGAATTAATCAAGAACTCTACAAGGGGATATGAAAAAATATAGATTTTATTAGTTTTACACATATATATATTTATTTATTATTTCGAAGTAATGTCGATCACAAGTAACATTGAGAAACATGCATTAATACCAACATGTCATTAAAAAACTTCAATGAACTGAATGATTCAACATCCTAATCACTTTCACACGGACTTCACCAACCATAATTATTAAATAATATATATGAGTCCAAATATAATATTATATATCCTATAAAAAAGAAATAAACATGAATTTGTAGAATATACCTTGTATTTATATATAACTATTACTAGGAACAAATGGGTCGGATGACTCACATGGTCTGTATAATAATAACTAATTAACATTACACATTTGATTTGTATCTGGTTATATCGATCCCATGCCTTTTGTAGAGAATTGGAGAGAGTGGACAGTGGGATGTTAAGAAGAAGATTGTATAGTTCAGCCATATTATTTGAAATATATATATATATATATACACACACACACACGATATGCGTAAATAAACTCTTAAATTAATACTCTATATTTTACGAGGAAAAATATTTGGTTGAGATCGTCAAGTACAGTATAAGCACGCGCGGCGCGCGCGCGCGCCTATATATATATATATATATATATATACTTATTGGAGGATATTTTTATTTTTTTACCAAGTCTAATAAATTGGAGACACTTATTCGCTGATTGTAAGTATTAATAATTGGGGAAAGAGATGAGGGAGTTTTTCATGTTGCGGCGCTCTAGAAGCTTTTTTTATTATTTATTTCGATACGATATAAGTAAAGTATTTGTTATTCTCAATTATTAAAAAAAAAAAAGTCATTCTTAAATTTCAAGTATGAGAACTTCTATGTACTCAAATTTTTTTCCTTTTAATTTTTACTCGAAAAGTTTTATGATTTTTCTATTTTATCCCTATTTGAAATTAAAAATCTTCATATATATAATTCCATTAAAAATTAAAAACTTTCATATAGCCCTTTTAAAATTTTACCCTTTAATTTTTACATAATTATGTTATATATTTTAAGGCCCCATTAAAATTTTTGTCCGACTCCATCACTGATTTCCAGTTGTGAAAACTCTGCTTCTTTTACTTCTTTCACTCTATATAAATTTCAGTTTCATTTTTGCATAAATGATCATGATCTAAGTTTTGGCATCTAAATCCAACTAAAAAATATGTACCCAATCATTATCCTAATTATATAAAATGCTTGGTTGATACTTTATATATATTTCCCAGACAAAGACTCGAACACAACTTCAAAGATTGGATCAAAAGCAAAATATGAACAGAAATCTAGAAGGAACACCAAAATATCACAGTTTTTCATATTCCATAAAATACAATATAGAGAATTTAATGTCATTTTAATGCAGACTTAAAAATCTATCTTGTCTTCATACCTTGCAATATTTCACAGGTTGTCATGCCAGGTAGACAAATTCACGTCTTTTTTTTTTTCCTGAACAGAAAACAAATATCCCCATCTATGTATATGTGCATATATATATATATATATATATATGCGCTCCATTATTGATCCCTGGTCCGACCTCCATAAGCAAAATCTAATCCTGTTCCCTCAAATATAAAATTAATTAATTTTTTATATTAGACATTATGCACAATCTCTTCTATCCAAAGAAACATATAATTAGAGTGTATTGTACATTAACTTAAATGATCATGTCCACTTCTGCAACAAAAATGATTCTCCCATATTTATATGAATGTTTTTTTTTTTTTTCATAATCTTTCTTGTCTATTTTTTTAGTTATAAACTTTTTTTATGTTGTCTTAGCTACCTCAGTTTAATTTGTGATTTTACCATTATATGCAGATTTCGACCTGTGAACAAATTTGAAGAGTGAAAATTTTTAATGTAGTAATAACTGTCTCACCTCTTAATCCATTTAATTTAGACTTTTTTGTGATTAGTCGTGATTATCATAGACAATACACATTGTATGAGAATTTTGACCATTTGTTTGATTTGATGTTGTATAGACTGTTTAGCAATAAATACCTTTAAATTAATAGACAAAAAGTTTTAGCAAATCTTAATACCTAACCCGTTTCTTTTTTTTTTTTTTTTTTTCCTTTTTTTTTTAATGATCCCACGTTTATAATGTGTAGATTAAATTAACCCTAGCTTATGAATAGTTTCTCACATGTGAATAAATAATGTGGTATTTTTCCTGTGTCTAAATGTACAGTGCCTTTAAAACAAAATTAGCTTAATTTGGATTAACCTAGACGACTTAGGGTGAGGTGTCAGATATCTTATATCACGCCTTGACACTCATGAACTAAAAATCACAACAAAATCTTGGATCCTTAGGCCCCATTAAAGATTTCATGCCCCAATAATTACAAAAGGCATATCCCTATCTGGACTACCACTTTGAGACGCAAAAAAAAAAATAAGGGTCATCATATACTCAAAGACACACACACACACACACACACACACATATATATACACATACACATATAGAGAGGGTAGAGAGAGAAGCACACAAGATTATTTTTGGAGTATCACAACATGGATTATATTCCTGCCTTGTTCCAATTTGACCAAACCACAGATCATGAGCTTTTCCCACTTATCTCCACTTTTCCCTGCAAATTAGATCAACAAAATCATGATCATCAACGTCTCTATGATTATCATCGTCATGAAATTCAAAAAGATCATCAAGTTCATCCGCCGACACCTCCTCAGGACGGCCGAGATCTTACCCACAAGCGCCAAAGATCATCATCCGCCGCTAATTTTGGTGAAAAGGATCATGACCAAAACCCTAATGACACAAAGAAGAAGAAGCTCATACATAGAGAAATCGAACGGCAAAGAAGAAAAGAAACGGCTGCCCTTATTGCATCTCTACGGTCTCATATCCCTCTTGAATATCTCAAGGTCAAATTATACTTATTATAGTTTCCCTAATCAATTTTCAAGTGAGATATTTATTTATTTATTTTTGTTCTAACTAATTTGTTTTAACACTTAATTAAAAATTTTAATGTTGGTTAATTCCAGGGAAAGAGGTCTACATCCGACCAAATGCATGGAGCTGCGAATTACATAAAAGACTTAAAACGAAAGATCCAAGAGTTGAGTGGAAAAAGGGATGAGTTGAACAGGGTTTCGGATTCTATATCCTCTTTGGTCAGCTGTTGTAGTACTGACAATATTATCGCATATGATCACGATCAAAACTCAAAACAACTTAACTCAGAAACCAAATTAGCGTCAGAAATTGTAGGGCAGGAGTGGAAGTTGTGGTAAATACGGCCTTTAAACAAGGGCTTCCACTTTCGAGTGTGCTTCGAGTTCTTGCCGGAGAAGGGCTCACCGTTGTCAGCTGCGTCTCGGCCAAAGTGAAGAGAAGGTTTCTTCACACCATTGAATCCGAGGTATTTTCTTTCTCATTTGTATGGTCATTTACGTAACAAATTAGTCTAGATTGTAAGCATAAATATATATATATATATATGTGAACTTGATGTATACAAGAATATATGTAATAGTTGTGTGCGTGTGTTAAATTTCAGATTGTGAGTGGCGAGAGAAGCATGGATCTGCCTGAGCTGGAACAGAAATTGAAGAACTTAACAGCATAATCTGGATATTGCATGGAATTATCAACCAAATGAAACTTTGATCAAAATTGAATATAAATACACACACACAGAGATATGTATATGTATACAAACGGTGTGTGTTTTAATCCTTCCGGGTCCAAATTCTGGAAGTAGTTGTTAGCATTGCAGGAGTACTTTTGCATCGATCTAGATATATATATATATATATATATATATGTATGTATGTATCATGTCATTTTGACTATGTACATGAACATAAGAGGAGCTTACGTACGTTGGTTTGGTTATGGCCTGTCCATGATTCATTTCTATTTCATGAATCCAAGATCTTGGTACTTGAATTGTTGGTGTGTGTGTGTGTGTGTGTATAAGATATACATATATATTTATATACCTAGATTTCCAGATTAGTAAAGGAAATGCTTGTACTACTTTTGTAATATATATTGGCTATTGATGTTTTGTATCTCATTGATCAAGAGTTTCTTATATGTGTGCCTAATGCTCCATTCATAGATTTGTTGTAAGGAAACAAAATATCAACGATGTTAATATTGATCCCGTTGGGACTAGCTCAGTGAGTAAGTGGGAGGAAAGAGATTTAATTAGTAGGATCTTTCAGGTTCGATATCTGAAAGCGTTTTTACTTCTCTTTAACAAATATGAACAATCTTAAAAAAATAATACAAAAAGATGCCAATAATATTGCTAAACTCCATATAGTCACTTACAAGCACAAAGTTAGAATTGTGTGTCAGTTTGGTCATGATTTCCTCTTAATTACAAGGTTAATTTCCACGGTAAATTAATTTTCTTCTATATATCTCCATCTTATATCCAGTTTTGGACCTTTTATATTTGCTTTCCTTTAATTACTTTCCTTCTTTGACAGCTAATTAGTAGCTAGTGAAACACTACATATTATATATATATATATATATATATATGAACATGTGTGTGTAAGAAAAGGATATATGTTAAACAAGACATAAATTAATGATCTGTTCATAATCAGCTAGTTTGATTTATCTTCAAAGGTCTATATATAGTATATCAAAAATATAATATAACAGGATCATATGAACCATTATGAATTAGCTGGTGTGATCTATAATTTATATCTGACAGCTACCACCTGATCATCTGCAGGTTGTGCTTCTTTTCTAAACATCTGGTGCGCACTATATCATGCAACACTCGTAACTTTTTATTTAAACACTTATAATCCTAACTAGTTGATTTACATATAACTATATATTTAAAATCTTGTTACATGGTTGTATTCAAATAGTAGTGTAAGTAGCAAGTATCATGGAGAAAATTACATTATATATCATCTATCAGTAATTATAATATACCTCAAAGCAAGATACAATTAGCGTTTGATCAGAAAGATGCCATATAAGTATAAATGACCTTCCCTATACATATATAACAATATTCCTTCCCCTCCCAAGTTTTTTTCTTGGATTATTTTATTCCGCACGTGCATGCGCTAGCTCTTAGGGTTGTGCTTTCAATCGAACTTATATATATGTGTGTGTGACAAGACTGTTTAAAAAATATATACATATATATATATATGTATATGCATCTAGCTATATATTAATCATTTGTTATATATATGCGGGTGTGATGAGACTGTTAATAAAAAATATGCACACGGATTATGTTATACCTATATATGTATGTAGTATGTATATACATGTGTGATATGTAGTGTTCGCAAGGGAAACGCAAAGTGTTATAATTCTTCCTTTAACTATGTAAAGTTACCTTATATGTGTTATACATGATTCCAGATACGTGTTAAGTTGCACTTGCATAGTTGCATTAGTATTTCATGTTATGGAAAAGTGGTTATATATATTGAAAAATGACAACAATAGGCAGGAACTAGATAATCACACTTTCTTATAAGCTCGTCACAAGTCACATTACATATGATATCAGTAAAGTAGCTATTCCCAAAAAAAAAAAAAAAAAAAAAAAAAAAAAAAAAACCCTATATAAAGTTGCCTTATACATAGATGTTATGTTGCACTTGCATTAGTATTTCATGTTATGGAAATTAGGTTATATATATTGAAAAATGATAACAATAAGCAGGAACTAAATAATCACACTTTCTTATAAGTACTTTTCTAATATAATTAAATATGATATCAGTAACTTTCTAATCCATTATTTGACCAGTTGAACAGTTCCCTTGAAATCGTATTTTCCCTTAGCTGTGATAATGTCCAGTTTATAGTATCGTTTTTTCCCCTTGAAATCGGTTTTCTTTTTCGATTTTAGATGGAAAATTATTTTTTGTTGTGTTTGTTTCACTTTTTGGGGTTTATCCATTTAGACATACGCAAATAATTCCATTGTTGTCGTTCCTATAATTTTTTTTAATCGTTTGACTATACTAAATTTTAAGTTTTGACAAGGAACACCCTCCTTTTCCTCTTCGCTCACTAATTATAACGTAGTTTAATTATTGGTGTCTTTTTCTATTTTATCGTCGTTTAATCCTCTTGTTACTTTCACTCTGCTACATGCCTAAATTTTTTTTTGATGTCGTTAACTCACTTTTTTGTCGTTCACTCATTTTAGTGTTGTTTAATTTCTAGGGTGGGTTTAATCAATGTGGTCCTTTTGTCCTATTAGTGTCCTTTTAGCTTTTGTTTTTCTTTTAACTTATTCTCGTTTTCTTCTTTGTTATCATTTGTGCTTTTTGATAATGTCACTAGAGTCGTTTTCAACTTTGTTGTCGTTTTTCACTTTTCTCGCTTTCCACAGCCCTGACGTTTATAAATTTATTTTATCAATCATTTTCCTTCTATTGTTGTCTCCTTGTTCGATGGGTCGCAATCATGGATGGAGGACTCTTGCTTTCGAGTCAGATTCAGCGTTGGCTACTAATAGCCTCAGAAGACCCTCCATGGATTGTGCTTGGCAGATTCTGAACATCAAAGCGAAATTTGATAGGCCTGCTCAGTCATTAGACTCTGTTGATCTGAATTTGGATTCCCAGAGACTTTACCTTTGCAGCTCATAATCTGGCAAAGTGGATCAGACGATCACACCTGTTCGGAAATCTATATCTTTCTTATGTTCCTCGTGGAGTTTTCTGTAACTACAAGGATTGGACCCCTGTTTAGAGGTCGGCTGCTTTGACTTCAACCTCCTCTCCTTGTCTCGTTTTTTTTTTTTTTTTTTTAATTATTATTTTTCCTTGTGTGGTGGTTTTTTTTTTTTTTTTTTTTTTTTTGTGCCGTGTGGCCCTGCTGCTTGTGCGCTTTTGGCTTTCGCCTGCTTTTTGGCGTTTAATTAATTTCACTTTTTAGCCAAAAAAAGAAAAGTTGGTTATTTCTTCTCTTGTTGTCGTTTTCACCTGTTTTCCCCTCTCTTTCATGTCGTTTACTTCTTTTGGATCGTTCAAATACTTTGGTGTTGTTTTTCTCACTAGTTGTCCTTTTTTGGCTTATTGTCGTTATAGCTGTTAATGTCAATGTCAATATGTCATAATGTAATTCACATGCGTTACTCTTGTTTTTTCCGTCCTTGTGGACGTGGTTTTCACTATTTAGTGTTGTTTTCTTCTTCTTTGAAAAAAATTAAAATTAAAATACCCCTTCTTTCCTGTTTATCCTCTCATTGTTTCATGTCATTAACTTCTGGTTTGCTTTTATTTTTGTGATTTCTTTCCTGTTTTGTTGTTTGTTCCTGGTTCGCATGGTTGGATGTCGTCTAGTGCAGCCTTTTCGGCCTTTTGCAGTTATTTGATCTAGATAAATCAAATTTAATTACGACTTGGGTCAAATATGTTTTAGTTTCTTAGGGCCCGTTTGGGTGGTGAGTGGTGAGTTTAAACTCACCACCATCAACTCAATTTTTATCTTTCTTTCTAAAAGTTTTTTGTCTTTTATGAAAAAGTCAACCAAAATCACTATTTTTATTTTTAATTTAGAATTTAGTTTTCATATTTTAAAATTTTTTTTTAGCTTGGGGTGAGAGATTCAAATTCTACATTTTTGGGTGATGTCATATGTGTTATTACCGCTAGACTATATTTGCAACCACTGAAATAGTTTGAGATAATTTAACTTATAAATATATTAGTTCAATCATAAATAAAGGTAATTATATTTTAAGAAAAATCAAAGTGTTTATTTTCTCATTTTATCAATTTTCTCGGTAATTATGTGAATTAATGAGTGGTTTTATGTGAATCAATAGGCAAATAAAAGTTATATTATATGACATTTTGAGTGAATGAGTGGATTTTAGTAATATTTATCTTGATAGATCCACCCTTTTACTTTTTTATCTATCGTTTATTTTCTATCCTTTCACTTTTATTATCTACTCATTCCAATTTATCTCATTTATCATTTTTTAACGCTTTCACTAATTTAAATTAGAGTCTTGCTAGGCTCCTACAATATGCTGCCACACTTAGAGAGTATCATTAATTAGATTTTTTTGAGAAATGTCAACAATTTATTTGCTCCAAATATGGATCATTTTGAATTCGTGAAGCAAATTATCCTCGACACATCAGATGAAACTTCTCCGAATTCAATAATAATGCAGTCTAAATCGAAAAGAAATTATATGATAACTCCCCAATTGTATTTTAACTTGAAGATTAGAAGGAAATTCCGTGCTTGGATTTAAAAATAATATTTTTGTCATTCTCGCCCCTTCTCGTCGTTCAAAAAGTCAAGCAAAGTTCATAACAAAGCTAAAACGACCGAAAAAAAAAAAAAAAAAAAAAAAAAAAAAAAACCACCTTCTCTCCCAAACTTCCACCATGGCAGCTCAACAAAACCCCATCGTCCTCCAAAACCAAACGGACGACCTTCCTCTGCTCCTCATCCACCGCCCTCCTTTCTTCACCATCCTCCCTCTCACTCACCTCTTGAGCCGCCATTTTCACCTACTCGACCCCCACCTCCAACCCCCCTCCCCTTCTCATCCCCTCCCGCTCGACGACTTCCTCTCCCTCCACGCGCCGTCTCTACGCGCCGTCGTTGTTGTCGGCATCCACCCTTTCACTGCCGACCACCTCCGCCTCCTACCTTCTCTGGAGCTCGTCGCCGGCACCTCCGTCGGCACCGACCACATCGACGTAGCCGCCTGTCGCCGCCGCGGCATTGCCGTCACCCACGCCGGCTACGCCTTCACCGAGGACGTCGCCGACTACGCTGTCGCGCTCCTGATCGACGTTCTCCGGCGAGTCTCGGCCTCCGATCGGTACGTACGGTCAGGGCTGTGGCCGGTGAGGGGAGAATACAAGCTTGGGTCTAAGGTCATTTTTCTTTTTGGCTGTTTGTGATTGAATGTTGTTTAAACAGTTAATCTTGGATTAGTGATGGAGATTAGTTGGTTACTGGAGGACTTTCGATTATGGAAATAGTTAATCTTGAATTAGTGATGTAGATAAAAACCAAAATGTTTGAGTTGAGCAATTTTGTTGGATCTTATGTACTAGATTAGTCAACTATTCTCGAAGTCAATCAACCTAGTACAGGAAAAACATGGAAATTACCAATTCTGTTGAAGTTGGTGGGATCCGAAAATGATGGGAAGAGACGGTTAATGTTGTCTTATTGACTGAAATCAAATGACTTTTAGCTGAAAAGATTAATGACTTTTTTCATGAATTTGACCACTAGTTGGACTAGGATTATCTAGCCACAACATGTTGATATCCCTCATCTGAATCATAGGTTTGAAAAGTAAATTTCAACAGTACATTTAAATTTTTGTGACAGAAGATACGGTAGATAACTTTTTAATAGTGTCCAAAATCAGCATCAAAATGGTGATACAAACGGAATTCCCTTGTTGAAGAAAATTCGATAAAAGGTTGATTAGACTCAAGCTCTTTCAAGGAAGTAGACAGTCCAAATTTTATGTTTTTTTGCTTATGAAACACTTAAAAATTATAGTCCTCAAGGAACAGTTGAGATTAACTTAAATATGGGTGATGTTATTGGTAGCTGGTTTAAGAAGATTAAAGTGGTAACATATTACTTCTTTAGTTAGTTCTAATGTTTTACTACATCTTCTGTAAGAAATTAATGATGATTGGTATTTATAAGCTTTGAAGAACCACTCCATTCTAGCTCCTGTCCTGTCTTCTTTTTTTTCTTCTGATTTCAGTTAGGAAGGAAGCGAATCGGGATTGTGGGGCTCGGTAGAATTGGCTCCAAGGTCGCTAATAGGCTCAGGGCCTTTGGCTGCAGGATTGCTTACAACTCTAGGAAGGAGAAACCGTCTGTGCCATTCCCTTTCTATTCAAATGTCTGCGATCTTGCCTCTGAAAGCGATGTTCTTGTAGTATGCTGTTCGCTGACGGCCGAAACTCATCACATAATCAACAAAGACGTCATGAAGGCACTTGGAAAGGAGGGAGTGATGATCAACGTGGGGCGCGGAGCTCTAGTTGACGAGCAGGAATTGGTTCGGTTTCTGATGCAAGGAGAAATTGGCGGTGCTGGTCTTGACGTGTTTGAAAATGAGCCTAATGTGCCCAGAGAGTTATTTGATTTGGATAACGTTGTACTATCTCCACACTCCGCCGTCATAACCCCGGAATCCATCGAATCCATGACCAAGCTTGTGTTGGCCAACTTGAAGGCTTTCTTTGCAGGTGAGCCTTTGCCCTCGCCAGCTCAGGAAGATCAAATTTAACGGCTTAGCTATGGAATATAGGAACTTTTTTTTACTATCATATGGGTCTCTATGATAATAAGATATCTGTACTTTGTCAATGCTTTTGACAATAAAAAAACAACGTCATTTGTCATTTTTCTTCGTTGTCAATGCTTTGTCGTTTAATTTTTATGTCGTTTCTTCCCATTTCCGTTGTATTTTCATTCTCTCGTTTGTTTGCGTTAATTATTTATTGCTGAATTCCTTTCCTTTTTATGTTTCCACCCTGATTCTGTCGTCGTTTTGATAATGTTATTGTTTATTCAGTTTATTGTCATTCAATTGTTATTTTGTCGTTTTGTACTAGCCGTCTATGCCTTATTGCTGGTTCCACTTATTCTTGTGTCGTCTTTGCTGTCTTTTGCCGTTTATCATTTTTGTAGTCCTTTGTATGCTTTCATGTCGCCTCTCGTAGTCTTTTCTATGTCGTGTTTCCATTTAATTGTCGTTTTTGATCTAGTGTCGTTTGTTTTATTATCGTCGTTTTTTGTTCTCTCTTTTGATGTCGTTTATTTTTTTCCGTGTCTTCCCCTAAAATTATCTTCTTCTTAATATCATGTTGGTAAATATCAATTTACCCTTTTATTGTCTAAATACTTAAAATATCTCTTGAATTTATAAAATCATTTATTAAATACCTCTAAAGCAATTAAATTTTAAAAATATCAAGATTATCCTTCTCATTCCATATTAAATACTATTAAAAACTTTAATAATTACTTAAAATGTTAAAAATATCTTAAAACTCAAATCTAAAATAAATCAAAGAAAATAAAAAATCAAGCACCCTATTGAGCTGTTGCCCTGCAATCTTTGGCCGCTCAACCATCCCCCGATGAAGATGACTTTTTTTTTTTTTTTTAATGGGTGGAAAAAAAAAGATATAAGAGTGTATTTTTCAAATTTTTCTTCATTCATCTTATTTTGAAAAAAAAATAATAATAATCATCTTATTCTCAAATTTTTTTTTGTAAAGTATTATTTTGAAATACTTTTAAAATCTTTTTGAAATCTTTTCATAATATATTATTCTCAATCATTTATTCTCATATTAAAAATGAGATGATTTTATGATCAAATTTCATACCCTTTTTGTTTTCAAGATGGAAAACTTTTTGTACATCCAAATTCTATGTTCATTTCAAAAGGAAATGACTTTCTCTGAGATCGAAATAGGCCCTTAGTTTTGCCGAATCTGCAACTATCGCTGTCGTCGTCACGACCAGAGTTGAATCTCGTTCCTGAACCCTCTTCACTACCATCATTGAGTACCATGTCACTGCACGCACACAACCAAAATCCTATTATATTAAATGCACGTGGTTGAAATGACCTGACCCCGTTAAAATTTCAAACAATTGAGCAGTGCTCCAAAGTTTGGATTGGACTAACAGATTTTATTCAAGAATTAACGAAATGGGTATTTTAGCACTATTGTAATAATTATGACATTTTTTATTCTGTTTTTCATGATCGGAATGATAATAAATTATTAAAAATTTTGTTATTGTAATTTTTTTAAAATTTTTAAATAGAATTTAATAATTATTATTATTTTTTAATTAAATTATTAATAAATTTCATTTAAAAATTAACAGAGATAATTATTGTAACTATACGTTAACAATTCATGATATTTTAGTTATAAAAAAAATCATAAATAAAATTACACAAAGTTAAAGGATTAAATGACTAATTCTCTAATTAAAAATGGAGGAAAGAAAACATTTCCAACAAAATCAGGGAACAAAAAGGAGCACCATGAGAAGCCAAGAAGAAGAGGAAAATACAAAACCAGAAGAACAACTACCCCTAGTACTAGTACACCGACCACCAACCTTCGACTTTCCCTTTCGTCGCCGCCTCCAAGCTCACTTTCGCTTGCTCGACCCCTTCGACTCGCCGGAGGCACTCTCCCGCCACGCCCAGCAAGTGCGGGTCCTCCTCTGCGTGGACCCCACTCCGATCTCCGCCGACCTCCTCCGCCGCCTTCCGTCGCTCCAGCTCATTGTCGGTTCCAGCGCCGGCGTCGACCACATCGACCTCTCCGAGTGCCGCCGCCGGCGAATCGCCATCACCAACGCCGGCGCCGCCTTCTCCGATGACGTGGCGGACTACGCCGTCGGGCTGCTGATCGACGTCCTCCGCCGTGTGTCCACCGCCGACCGCTTCGTCCGATCCGGGTTGTGGCCTCTCAAGGGAGACTACCCACTTGGCTTCAAGGTTCAATTTTTGTTCGACTTTTTTTTTTTTTTTAATTCGTTTTGTTTTGATGTTGTCTAACTAAGATTACGACTTAGGAAAATGATTAAAGTAAATAATTTTATAAAATTAACAGAAAAGATCAAAAATTTTCTTCCTTTTTGATAATACAAGGTGTTCTCGTGTCATATTTGATCTTTGATTTTTTGTGTACTCTGTTTTTTTCTTAGTTTTTCTTCTTATCTTGACTAAATCATGAGCTTTTTAATGTTGGTTATTTAGCCAATATACAATAGCTAGAATGAACTAGTTAGCTAAAGTAAAACTTGTATAGAAACAAAGCAGGCTTGTGTTTTAGAGACTTCTTGGATAAAGTATGAAAAAAGAAAAATAACACCAGTAATTTTTTGAACAATTTTTTGATAGGAATACCTTCATATTGAACATGTCTAAACTTAATAGGAAAGATTAGGTAAATAAACAGTTTTTAAACGCTTATTTAAATAAATTATCCAAATATTTTTTATTGAGAAAGATGACCGTTAATTAATCAATTAATGTAAAATTCATGTTAATTTTAATCAATTACTAATTAATTTATTTTCTTAATTTTATAAAATTTCGATATTTTCCTACTTTCACAAAACTTCAATCATTATTAAAAACAACTTTCTAAAATAACATTAACCCACTTATCCAAAGAATATTTATTCAGAATCATATCAAAAATAAATATATACATATAAAATTGAATATGACGGTTTAAACAAAGTGCTATTGATAGTGTTTTTTTCATTTCCAACCGTAAAATTCTTTGCAACTTGATTTGTAATTTAAAAGCTGAAAATGACGGTTTAAAATGAAGTGCTAATGATAGTACGGTTGGAAGTGCAGCTAGGAGGAAAGCGAGTTGGGATTGTTGGGTTGGGAAATATAGGCTCTCAAGTTGCAAAAAGACTTGTACCTTTTGGCTGCCGAATTGCATACAACTCTAGGAACAAGAAGCCATCTGTTTCATATCCTTACTAATCAGATGTCCATGACCTTGCAGCTAATAGCGACATTCTCATAGCATGTTGTGCACTCACAGAAGAAACACACCACATTATCAACAAGGATGTCTTGAAGGCCTTGGGAAAAGGCGGGGTATTGGTGAATGTTGGGCGTGGAGCTCTCGTCGATGAGAAGGAACTTTCGAAGTTATTGGTTCACGGCGAGCTTCATGGGGCAGGGCTCGACGTGTTTGAGAACGAGCCCGATGTGCCAAAGGAGTTGTGTGAATTGGACAACGTTGTGTTGTCTCCTCATTGTGCTGTTGTGACGCCAGAGTGCTTTGAAGCATTGGAGCAGCTGATTGTACACAACTTGAAGGCCTTCTTTTCAAATCAGCCTTTGCGGTCAGCAATCAACCTTTGAATGGCTTGTCTATTTGTTGCGCACTACTGAATGTTCGGAATATATTGTCATTGTATCATAATGAAAAAAATCTACAAATCATATGGATGAAATCTGATAAAAATATAACGGTTTAAAATTGATTTATGGAATAATTTGTTTTACTGTCATACATGTCGTGATGAATACCAAGGATGATAAAAAGTGATGAATTACGGATGATAAGTACATTTAGACAATAGTAGTATTTTCTTAGCGGAAAAAAAGGAAAACAAACAAAACTATTTTTTTTTCTTTTTTCTGAACAAGTCTCTTTATTTCTGGATTTGTTAACTTTGTAGACGACATAGATACGCTAATTAAATTGTTATGATTAAATCTATTATGTAATTAAACTGTTATTTTTATTTTATCTATAAAGCTGAAGTCAGTGGCAAAGTCACCCTGTTTTTCGCACTTAATTTTAGAAATTATTCCTTAGAATTTCAAGTATATTATCGTATCCACAATAGAAGAATGAAACTATAGTTTTATTGATAGAAAATTATCTCAATAATAGAACGTTTTCTCTAGAATGTAACAATAAGCATATCGCTGGTCTAAAAGTAGAAGAAGACAAACTAACAAAGGACGACAGATTTAAATTTTCTTAGAAAAGAATTAATTGAAATTTTGACTTTTCTTCTTCTTTCCGATAAGAATGGGCGACTTTCATATAGTTTTAGTCAACGAAATTTATCGAAATAGACATCAGCATAATAAAAACGTTCAATATTCATCTAATCCAAAGGCCAAAAAAACAATTCGATTTATTTCTTTTCTTTTTCTTTAAAAGGAGGTAATGAAATAGTTAATTTATTCAATAGTAATTAAAAAAACAGACACTAATAATGAGCTTAACCAGCAAATTAACATAAATAAGCCTTCAAGCGACATTATTTATTACAAAGCCACAACAATGACAAAGAACACATGATTGAAAATTAAACAAGCCAGGGACCCTTAGTTTATTTGGAAATTCCGTTGCTATGAAGGTCTTGAGTCTTCCTGAACAACTTGTGCTGGATATGCTGCTGAAAGGTGCGCGGTGGGTAGTGCGGTGGATCCTCCTCGGAGACAGTCTCGGGCAGCGGCTGCAGGATGATCTTCTCCTTTGGCGGCTCACAGAAAACCGCCCAAGATATCCTCACTTTCTCCTTGTTGACGAGCCCCCGGTGGAGAATACTCTTGTACTTGCCATTGCTCAAGATCTCTATGGTGTCACCAATGTGCATGATGATGGAGTTGGGCACGCATTTCGCAGTCACCCATTTGCCTTCGTAGAAGAGCTGCAGGCCAGGCACCATGTTGTGTAGGATGAAGGTGAGGGCGCTCACGTCGGTGTGAGCCTCAACGCCTAGGGCTAGCTCCGGCTGAGGGCATTTCGGGTAATAGTTGATCTTCATTTGAAGAAGAAGCTCCTCCAACCCTCCAACTTCCTTCTCTAGCCTCCCTTCTTCTAGCCCTAACCCCAGGGAGAGCGCAGAAAGCATGCTGGTTGTTAACCCTCTCAGTTGCCTAGCGTACTCGCTCGTCGCCTCTCTGAAAAAAAAAAAAAAATAAGAAAATTAAATTATCCGTGTTTTAAATGTTAGACTTCATATTTTTAAGATTGATTTCAATTCTGCATAATCTAACAAAAATCTTATGTTTCAAAACAATCATTGACAAATAGAGTTCGTAAATAAGCTGGACATGAATTCTGTCTAGTTTTTTTAGTCACATTTAATGTACAAACAATACTATTTGAAAACTAGGCTAATCTCAATTTTTTAGTATCAACTTACGTGCCATTTTATAGGATAAATTATGTATTTAGTCCCTAAACTTTTTAGTTTGTGCAACTTGGTCTCTAATCTTTTTTTAATAGTTGAAATGTTCCTAAACTATTAAAATGTTACTACAATAGATCTTTTCGTTAGTTTTTGAACGAAATTATGACTAAATTACTAATGGATTCAGTCAAAAAATTAATAAAAATGATTACTGTAACAATGGTTTTTATAGTATAAAGTCATTCTAATTAAGAAAAAAAAATTGATCAAATTTATACAAACTTAAAAAATTTAGGGACATCCTTTTTTCAACATTGAAGTTGTCATTCTTTGAATAGTAAGTTTTTAGATAACTATGATGTCAACTAAAATTAAAAATATGACATCGGTCTCGGTTAAAATGAACAGCTCTATTATAAAAGGAAAAAATAATAACTCACTTTACACGAAAGTTGATAGTCAAAATCTGAAATTAGAGATAGTAAGTTAGAGAAACATACATGTAGTCGGTTGGGGTCTTGGGCCAGATGGACAAGTCACGCTTGTCCTCAGGGTAAACAAGGTGGAAGAAGTAGTCCTCCCACTCAAGCTGCCCACTGACATTGTTGGCAAGCTTGCTTCCATAGCCTTGGATTTTCCCGGAGTCCTGGTCGTTGGCGTACTTCTCCTTCTTCTCGATCGGGAGATTGAAGAACACCTCGCCGGCCTTCTTAACGCGCTCCATGAGCTCGTCGGGGATGCCGTGGTTGACAAGGTGCATGACACCCCACTCCGTGGCGGCCTTCTTGAGCTCCTCCCTGCATTTCTCCCTCACCAACTGGTCATCCGAGTTCACGTCCTTGAGGTCGATGGTCGGAACCTGAGGCCCTTCCTCCTTCTTCTCCTCCTCGAATACGTTTCCGATGCTCGTCAGCTCCTCTTGCGGCCTCACGTACTCCTTCGGGATCGCCTGAATCCCACTGCTCGCCAGCCTCTCAACTCTTGGAGCCACTGAGAACACCATTTTCTATTTCTTGAATATGTGTAGTGTTTTTTCTAAACTTGACGTGTTTTCTATGCCTAGCTATTGCATGGCTTTTATAAGAATTGGGGAAACTAAAATTTATGGGCACTAGCTTGTCTCTGATAGAGACACTTGTAAAACTTGAGCCGTTTGAGAGGGTCAGTTGTGATCACGTGACTAGCTATCTGGTTTCCAACCTCTCTTCTCAATGTCTCGTGGAGAGTAGAAAATATATATATGTATATGTATGTATATATATAAATGCGGGACCTTTGACTGGAAGATGGAGGCATGAATGAAGGAAGAAAATTTCCCTACCTGTTCCAAGAGTCACATCTCTTTTGAATTTACGTACCAATAACATTATTGCCTTAAAAATCTAAAAGTTAGAACATCTATGATGCATGTGAAAAGATTCTACCAATAATAAATTTTGATATTTGAATAAAAAATGTTCTCTAATAAAGTAATATATTTGATGTTAAATTATCGTATATTAAAATTAATGACAAATTTACCACAATATGTATAGATAATATCAAAATTAACTTTAATTGATTTTTATTAATTGTTGGTTTGACTTTTGTCGCTTAATTATTAAAATATTTTTTATTTTTAATGTATTTAAACATTTAATATTCACTCTTACAAATTCTAAAACATAATAATAATGACAAAAAATAGAAAATAACATTAAAATTAACATATTCATCGGAGATTAAAAAAGTAAGATAATGTTATTTTTTATATTTTTTGTAATAAATATAATATCACCAGATTTTTTTATTTTTTATTTTTGGAAAAAAAAAAGGCTTTGGTGGTGACCTGCTCATCGCCCCATTTTCAATTTTACAGATGAGATTCACTTTCCTAAGAATGATAAAGAAAAGATGGATCTCTAACCCAGTCTCTTACAGTCGTCAACTCAAATCCTATCTAAAATATTACCAATCTAATATATTCACAATCAAAGTTGAAATAAGGGTCTCCCGAAAGTTATATAGAAATCGAATCTGGGTTGTCGAAGATTATTACAATGGAGAGGACTATTCAAATTCATATATTCGTGGGACTTTTGATTTGATATTTATGATGAAAAATAAGAAAAAAGAGTAATGATGTAGATGCTGCCTCTCTCTCTCTCTCTCTCTTTTGACAAGTACTGCTGTCTCTCATTAAATAAATGACGTCATCCTTTTGACCCATAATTAATGTTAATAGTGTTAAGTGTATGATAGGTCCTCTTCCAAATCACTTAAGTTGAATGGAAAAAAATAATAAGAAAATGGTATTAGAACAGACGATCTTTAAATTGAATTCAAAATTACAATCTAGCATAACTTTTTACATGTCTATATTGTTTTTGAAAGATACTTATATATGTCAGCTGTTAAACTAAATTGAGGTGAAATCATGATGATCTCTATGGAAATTAGATCAACCATAAGTCTCAACTCTTAAGTACTAGTGGAGTAGCTTGATTCCAAGCCAATTAACAAGAAAAAGGGAAAAAGTAGTGGAGCAGCTAGCATTGTCATGATAGCATCCTTATAATGGATTGTAGAACTTTTTTCTTTAAATTTTGCTTTTACGTATTTCTAAATGTAGGTTAATTTTTTTTTTTTTTTTTTTTTTTGTACTAGTTGAGGAAATATTTGGTCAACAAGTTGTTAGTCAATTCTCGAAGATTTAAAAAAGTTAACGTACTTGAATTTCTACGGTTGAAATAGTCTTTTTTTTTTTTTTTTTTCTATTTGATAAGAATTTATTTTTTAACTGTTTGATTAATTATATAATAATTTGATTTATGACTTTGTATTAAAAATTAACATATCAATAACAGTTCATATCAATAATAACAAAATAAGGATTCTTACGGTAAAAATCCCTTTATGAGCTCACATGCATATGCTCCTCTCTAATATGTGTAAGAGGATGAAAGTGACCAATGAACCAATTAAACCTATATATATTAGTTGACAATAAATGTTCTGCGTGTTGTGCAATTAATAATAAAACAATAATTAATATCAAGTTAGGTAAAAGATCATTATGGAGCTGCTCATGCATACTATTTCACTGATGTGGTATTTTAGCTGATATGTGTGTATTTTTATTGGAGGGACACGAATGAAAAAAAAAAAAAAAAAGAGACATAGGATATTCTAATTTATTTCCCTTCTACCCTTTAATCTTTCGAAATGACTTCTGTTGTAAAGGATATATGATAACATAAATCTTTAATTTACTTCCACTAGTTTTGGCATTTGCAAACGTTTATTTATACAAGCAAATAATGAAGATCAGTTTCCTAAATTTTAGTTGTGGTTTTTGCTTCTTTACTTCTCTCTATACAAGATTGATATATTAAGGAGTAGTCACTCTTAATCATCATTCCCAATTAATTTAGAATTTTTTTATGGGAAGATTAATATAGAATCCCTTTTTTTGTTTTGTTTTTTTAGGAGCACGTTTTTGGCAAAATGGGCAACTTGAAGAAAAAGTACTTTGTAGTTTGTATGAGAGTATGTGTGTAGATGTATAAGTGCACATTTGTACGCATCCATAGGTACCCCATAATGGAAAACTTAAGAAAGAACAGAAGTAATAATTTATGGTGTTTGCAGAGCATGTACCCCAAGCGATGAATAACCCACTAAAATATATATACACACACACACAAACAAACAAACTCAATAGACTCTCATCCCATCTACCAAACCATAAAAAATCACGTTTCAGCTAACCCCCACATACCCAACAAGTCAAATAGTTTCACCATTAAAAAAAAAAAAAAAAACAACAACCAGCGGCTTTTCTAAAAGACCATCTCTCGTGAAAATTTTAACGCTTACGCCACATTTGGCCAAAAATAAACGAAATATAAAATGGCATGTTTCATATTGCGGGCTACAATACATAATGTTATTTTATATGTCATCTCTACACTTTGCGATCATAATTATAAAAGTAGATAATTTAAAAATGACAAAGTAGTGATAATCAAACCGGAAAAATTAAATATAATTATTAGCATGATCTAATGATAATTTCACTATTAAATCTCTCACCCCAACTTTTTTTTAAAAAAAATGCAACTATTATGTTGCAGTATTCACTTACATGTGTCTTCTTTTTTCATGTTCCACATGTTTGCTTTGTGTTATTGGAATTCAGAAGTACGTGATATTGATAGGGCGGTAGGTAATTAATAATGTGGGATTTTTTTTTTTCCGAAGGTAAAATTTTATTAAACTCATTAAGAAGATACAAAAATACCAAATATAAAAAACCTCGTATTACATAAGACAAAATCATTCAACAAGAACGGATCCACCAGTAAAATCTGATGACGCTTAAAGAAAAAGACATATGCTTGAGACCCGATAAAGGTAATATACCTCGGTACATTGAAATAGAGTACAAGTAAAGCTCTTTTTGATAAAACCCCAACAATCAATGGATTTTCCCGATCAATCGAGGGCCAAGACTCAGTATCACTAGGGCCACTACTAACTCTGCATAGAAGTAACTCTAACGTGACCAAAACACCATCAAGACTCATATCTGACGGATAAACAACCAACTCGGAAGGTAAAGAAACCACCTCCGTTATTATAAACAACAAAAAGAAATAAAACATCTAAAGAAAAGATGACAAAGACATCGTCATTATTAGACACAAACTTACACACCAAAAAAAAAAACAAAAAAACAAAAAAAAAAAAACCATTCACACAGATTGAGTTCTTATCGATAAAACGAACCACATCATTGGAAGAAACTGGATTGTTGAAGCGAGCTGCTGCAGGACCCCCCTAGCGTTTGACGACTACCACCAACTATCTCATTCCTGCCTTGCTCCTTCCCACATCGCCCATTCTCCTGTCACGGGCTCGTCTCAGTCAAGACCCTTACCATATGATTCTCACTTTAGTCTCCAGGGCCGGGAAACCAAAGACAGACCAAAGGCCGCCACTGGAATCTAGTCCCAAGAGAGAAAAACGATTGAGAAATCTTAACTCTCACACGTTAGAGAGAGAGAATAGAGAGAATGAGAAAGGGAAAGTTTTCTAATAGTTGTATAATAAGGATTTGAGAGAAATATTTAATAATGTGGGATTAATAAATTGTGAAATGCCAAAAAAATTATCTCATTTTTTAAGTGAAATTAATTAATTATGTTGTATTAATCAACCACATGTGGAGATAGTTCTCCGTAATTAATGCATGAATTGGAATTGATTCTAGTATAGAATAATATAGGCTGCCAGTGGGATGGTTTTTTTTAGTCATTTTTTAATCTTTTTTTAAAATTTAGGTTCTCAATCTTTCTAAGATAACTAGGGCATCATAATCACTATCATACAGTATACATATATGGAAAGTAGATCCCACAATTTTAAATATTTCATGTATAAAACCTATTTTCTATTAAGTACGGAGTTCAATATTAGATTAATTTGTCCTTAAAAAAAAAAAAGCCTATTGACACCCTTTTATTTATTTTTTCCACACCTCTACTTAAACCACTCACTAACAAAAAATTAAATTTTAAATATCACTTATTACACCCCTCTTTTATTCCAAACCAATCCCTACAATCAACTTAAATATATTTTTTTTTCCTTCCTTTTTTCACTTAAATCAATGTCAGTTTTTTGCCCCTGCATTTTCTCACTCACCAACCATATCCCACGTTATATTTCCTTCTCTCTATCTCTTCCTTCTTTCTCTTTTTTCCCTTCTTCTTTTTTTTTTTTTTTTTTCTTTCTTTCTAATTATCTTCGTCTATCATCCCTTTTTTTTTTTAATTTATTTCTTCTCCAACGTTGCTGTCATATTTTGATTATAAAGTTGACAAAAATTAATTTTTTTCTTGTTTGCCGTTTAATTTTTTTTATCCCGCGTTTTTACTGTTAAGATCTCAAATGATGAGCTCATGATACTTTATCTAAAAAAAAAAAAAAGGAACTTTTTGCTGTATATCCAAACTTGAACTTCAATTCTTTTAAAAAATAAAAAATTCAGACTCTGGATTCCAAGGAACGAGTTTGGAAGGTAAACCAAACAATTCACACTTTTTTTTTTTGGTTTTTGTTTTTCTTCTAATTTAGTTTTCTTTTTTATTCGTTTGGCTAATTTCACAATAAAAGGAGAGGTTGCTTATTGATTAATACAAAATAAACAACTTATGATTTTTTTTTTTCGTTGGAAGTCAGTAGCAATTCTTCTGGTTGATTATTTTGTATGAATTATACACTTAAAGTTATATAATATATTTTTTAAATAAGGTGTGTGAAGAGTATCTTTTAAAACACATATATCCTTAAAAGTAATTTTATTTAAGGATAATTCAATAATAAAATATATATTTTTTAAAATAGGAGTGGGAAGAACAAACAAAGGGGTGTCAATTGACCTCTCAAAAAAAAAAAAAAATTTCCCCAAATTGATGGAGATGAGGCGGTTTTCCCGTCACGTATTATGAGACAAAAATAGATTTATTGATCTGATTTTTCCGATCCTATCCCTTTACTCATCTCGTTTAACTATCTCTTACTCTTACATATACTTAAAATACTTAATTTAAATAGGCTTAATGTACAAAAACATATATAATTTTAAGTCATATAACATAAAGTTCTCTTATTATAGTTGTATTATTTATCTCTGGTTTGATTTGTCCTTATTATTGTGAACATTTTCGGTATTGGAATATACGTGGTCATCGTCTGCTTGCTTATGGTGGTCTGGTTTAAGTTTCTGTGAGGCTACAAACGAGCTTGTTGTTAAGTGTCAACTACTTCCTATTTCCACCATAATATTCCCACAAAATGAATATGAAGAGTACTTTTAATGAGAAGGAATTAATAACTACAAATTTTAAATTTTTAGGGAATATAACGAATTTTTTAATTTTAAAAAGAGGCTATTTGTAAATTTTGATGAAAATCATATGTAAAAACATGATAAATAAAAAATTGGGAAGCCCTTTCACCTTCGTCCTCGGAGACACAAGAACTGCATCAAGTGCAAAGGGACATATATAAGTTCACACTAGTACTGAAATCAAATATATATATATATATACACACACGATTACTCTCGTATCCGGCACCTCATTTTTGCCGAACACGAATAACACTTGTAACAATTAGTGTCTTGGATTGTACCGGGTAATATCTTAGGTTATATCGGTTAATCTCTTGGGTTATCCACATCTTCTTTTATATATATATATATATATATTTAGTAAAAAGTTAAATATTTAATTATGAATGTTAATGATGAGACAAATCAACAGGGAGAGCGGATCCCTCGATAATGTTGGCTGTCAATGCACAATTAATTCAAATGTTTGTGTGTCTATCTTATCAAACATAAACACACCCATGTGTTGTTTTGGATCTAATATATATTTACAGATTCATAATTTTATACGTGATTGATACAGTTTACTAAGAAAAATATTAGAGAACTACAATAAATTTTATTTCTCACACTTTTATACATCAATTGTGACGTTTCCTATTTTTTTTTTTTAGTTTGTCAACTTTTTTCCTTTTAATTATAACTAGTTATCAAATACGTGCAATGCACGTATAAAACTGTAATTGTAGTTTTTATAATATGTAATATAAACAACGTTATGAAAAATAAATAAATAAAAAAATTAATTTAAAAAAATACAATAATAATTATCTAAATTCAAAAATTACATTTCATCATAAATTCATGATGACTTAATATTTATTACATAAAACACATAATAATATTGATTATTTTATTTTTTCACAATATTTACAGTATACATTATGTTATCTAAAATCAAAATTTTATATCATTCTGTTGCAAATGATTATTTAAAACAACAGTAATCTCATAATATGTTTTTGAAGACTGACCACAATCAATAAAGGATATTAGAGTTACCAATGAGAAAGCTGATATAATACAGACTTTAAGAGAGAAAATTTAGGACGTTGAGCTTCTAATAAGGAGAAAAAAAAAAAAAAGAAAGAAAAAAAAAAGTTACAAGAAGAAATATAAAAAAAAATTTGAAAAAAGACAAGCCAGAAATTTAGGCTCCGTTTGGTGAAACGGTTTGAGTTAAAATTTTTAAGTTTGAGTTGGTTGACTTTTTAAAAACTAGTTATAATTTTTGT
This sequence comes from Ficus carica, assembly GCA_009761775.1. Lineage (NCBI taxonomy): Eukaryota > Viridiplantae > Streptophyta > Magnoliopsida > Rosales > Moraceae > Ficus > Ficus carica. Next base: position 1,920,489 of record CM019750.1, read on the forward strand.
TGACTTTTCAGAAAAAGATAAAAACTGAGATGAAAAAGTACAATTTAGTTTGAGTTGAACTAACTCACCAAACTAAGAAAAATGATGAAATATAAGTAAAACAAAGTAGAAAGGGGATAAGAAAAAGTTAACAACAGAAAAGCAAAATATGGAAAAATGACATGAAAAACCAAATAGTTTCATTAAAAAAAAAAAACGCACTAACAAAGTGCATATTTTACAACCAAATTTATTATTCTGTTAAATGTTAAGGAAATATAATGAAATGGAAATTAATTTTCATGCCAAAAAAAAGAAAATAATCACATAAATATTATCCAAAGTAATAAAGTAGAAAGTTGAGAACCTCCTTTAATTCATCGTGAAAACTCTTAAAAAAAAAATTTGATCATGTAACGAAGAAAAGAAAACTTATCACAATTAGGTTTGATTATAGTTAAGAAAATTAGAATTTTGAGTGAAAAAGTTGAGATAGTGATTAGAAAAGAATATTTAAAAGAGAAAATGATAAAATATTGAGCTTTCAATAAAGAAATTAAAGAAAAAAAAAAGAAAAACAAAATTCTACTGAAAATGTATAAGCATAAATTTAAGAAAAAACAAGTAAAAATTTAAAAAAATTAATAACAACAACAACTATAATAATAATAATGATAATGATAATAATAATAATAATGTTACTGATAATGATGATTATAAAACAAAATAGAAGAAGGTTGGAAGAAAAAAAAAACTTGAAAAGAAAAAAAGTAAAATAAAAAGAAAAAAAAACACATAAAGGAAAAAAAAATAAAAAAATAAAGATAAAGGTTTTCCATGAAAAAGCAAAAAGGAAAGGAAAAAAAAAAAAAAAAAAAAAAGATTAACGGATTTCCATGAAAATGCAAAAAGGCAAAAAAAAAAAAAAAAACACCAAATGATGCGTTTTTGACCATCAAAGATGAACGGTGCAATCTTATACACTCTTTTATAGATGTGTATAGATATAGATATAGATACAGATATAGATTTAATAACGAATCAACTGAATGCAGTTGATAAAAAGTATATGTATTAAAAATATATATATATATATATTTGTTTTTTAATTTATTTATTGTGTTCTTTATGATGTGTCAGCCACTCAAGGCAAGGGAGGTAGAGCATCGGGAAAACAACCAACGAGCTGAGGTGGCAGATTTTTAGGGGATGCAGACAAACATTTGTGAAGCCAAACTGTTTGATGTTTGGTATAAAGGCAAGAGGACGACAAAGCCGTTGCATTTCCCTCCACACATTTCCATTGTTGCCTTATCCTTGATCTCTCTTCAATGTCTCTCTCTCTTTTCTTTCCCTCCAAACAAACACCCCCACAAAAAACAAAAACAAAAACAAAAAAAAAAAAAAAACAAAAAAAAAAAACCCAGAATCTCAGCCTTCAATTTCCTCTGCTGTTTCTCTCTCTCTCTCTCTGGCTCTGTTCTTTCCCAATGGCTAGCAAGTTAGCCTTCACTTTGACATCTCCAAGGCGACCTTTCTCTTCACTTATTCAAAGACCCTTTAATCCACTCCCTCCTTCTTCTTCTTCTTCTTCTTCTTCTTCATCATCAAGGATTCATTCTTTTCACTTCAATGGACGACAGTTGTGCCTTCGCCGCCGGCTTTCGGTTCTCGTTCCCACTAAGGCCACCGCTGACCAAGAAGGTTTTTTCATTATCATCTCAATCTCTCTGATGCTTTGATCACCAGTTTTCTAAATTTAAGTTTCTGGTTATTCTTTCTCTCTTTTTTTTGTTTTTTTTGTTTTCTGGAGGTTTATTTATTCACAATCATATGTAGAGCATATATAAAACCTTTGGAATTCAGAAACACTATTTATGAGTAAGATGAGAATTTTGCAGTAAAATGACAGAATTTGATGAGGAGATTTGTTCTTCATGAACTTTAACTTTATTTGCTTTGCTTCTATGGATGCTTGAAAAATCAATGACTTTGTTTAGTTCTTCTAGATTAAGTTTCCGGGGGTCGTTGGAAAATTCATGTACTGACACCCATGTGTTATTCCAGGCAAGGTTGAAGAAGAGGAGGTTGTCGACAGTAAGATTTTGCCTTATTGTAGCATTGACAAGAAAGAAAAGAAGTCTTTGGGTGAACTTGAGCAAGATTTTCTTCAAGCTCTACAAGTAATTTCATTGTCAGATTTTGATTAGAAAAAGTTTGTATTCTTTTGGGATACTAAAATTTCTTTTTATTGTTATTATTTTTCCTTCTACAGGCATTCTATTACGAGGGAAAAGCTATAATGTCGAATGAGGAATTTGATAATCTTAAAGAAGAATTGATGTGGGAGGGCAGCAGTGTAGTTATGCTAAGTATGTACTCATTTTGCATATCTTTTGTATATGATTATAATACACACACACACACACACACACACACACATTTTTAATCTTAAGAAAAAAGAAAATCAAGTTTTTCTAAGTTTTAACTTTGCAACCATTTATTAATTCTATAAATGCAGGTGCCGATGAACAGAGGTTTCTGGAAGCTTCAATGGCTTATGTATCTGGGACACCAATTATGAGTAACGAAGAGTACGACAAACTGAAACAAAGATTAAAGGTTAAAATAACTTACTTTGTAGCCTCAACTAAAAAAGAAAATGTTATTAGCTGTTCTTGTTTCTCGCTATTATGCACAAGCTCATTTGCTCTAATTTCTTGCTTTCTAGAGTGAAGGAAGTGAGATTGTAGTAGAAGGTCCTCGGTGCAGTCTTCGGAGTCGAAAGGTGAGTTGATAACCCTATGTTCTACCTTAAGTTGGTTGTTCAGCGATCTCACTTGTCTATAGAGCGGTTTAGATTGCTGGGGCTAATGAGGTTTTCTTTCAACATTGTAGGTTTACAGTGACCTGTCTGTTGACTATCTCAAGATGTTCCTATTGAACGTTCCGGCAGCTGTCGTTGCGCTTGGATTGTAAGCAATGGAATTCTCTAACCCTTATCAGCATTTAGAAATCAACCTGTAGATAATGTCATTCTTGATTTGTTGTCGTTATTACAAGATTAATTGTTCAATGCGATGATATTTAGTTAAAGCTAAACGTTTCCTTTTTAGTTGTACTAATTTACCTAAATTTCTTATCGGCTGCTTATCCTAGGTTCTTCTTCTTGGATGACATAACCGGATTTGAAATCTCGTATCTTCTGGAGGTGCGTACTCATCCTTAACTTTCACTTCATCTTTGTTCTAATCCTGCAAAATGGAAAAGGACGCAGCTGCAAACTTTTCAAGTTTCCTCGTCTTGTCACAAATTTTCTTCTATTATAAGTCAACACGCTTTACATTTTCAAATTTCATCTGATTTCTTAACTAAAGTTTTCGATAACTGATTTTGGTTGCAGCTGCCAGAACCATTCAGTTTTATTTTCACATGGTTCGCCGCAGTGCCCCTCATAGTCTGGCTATCTAACACATTCACAAACGCGATTGTCAAAGACTTTCTGATCTTAAAGGTAAGTCCATACCTTTCTTACCAATTCTCGGACGCAATTTCAAGCAAACCACATGATGTCTAAGTTTGTATTTTCAGTACTAACATGATAAGGTTCTTCTTTAGGGCCCTTGTCCCAATTGTGGAACCGAGAACACCTCCTTCTTCGGTACCATATTGTCGATTTCGAGTGGTGGTACCACAAACAAAGTTAAATGCTCAAAGTAAGTTTGAAGATGTTACCATTTTTATTCAGCTGTGATTTTCGAAGGACTGCAGAATTTACTCATGCCGACAAAAATGAATTATTTTGCTTTCTCAGCTGTGCAACTGAAATGGTGTACGACTCAAATACCCGCTTGATTACATTGCCAGAAGGAAGCAGCACTTGATTTGCAGATATATGTTTGGTAATAAGAATATCTAAACTCCTTGGGATGTCCCTTTGAGAACACTTTCGCTAATCCTTAATAGACATGGCACGTCATCCATCAATGTGATTTCAATGGTTACTTCAGCATTTTCAATGTACTTACAATTATATTGCGTTTGAAAAACGCACGTCATCTATCAATGCGATTTCAATGGTTACTTCAGTATTTGCAATGTACTTACAATTATATTGCGTTTGAAAAACACAGGGCCAACAAGGTGCAGGACAAATGCATTCCATATGGGATATAAAGCTATATCACTGACTACTAGTGATAAGGTGGAAGCCAAGGGTGTCACAAAACCTGTATTTTAAATCCTTTTTGTGGGGAAGGGAATTTTCATCATTTTGTGAGGTTTTAGTGACATCTAAAGTATATTGTTATGTGAATATTGTACAATCTGTATGTATTCTTATTTATATACCCAACAAAGCTTATTTGTAAGTGGACACCCCCCCCCCCCCCCCCCCCCCCAAAAAAAAAAAAAAAAAAAAAAAAAAAAACCGAGAACTTAAGTATGCAGGCTTGCACCTGAAGAGAGAAGTGTGTAGAGGTCATGTGATGGAATTCCATAGGTAACAATATCACATGTACAAATTCTTGGTTTTTTTGTTTTTCTTTTTCCTCAGGCATACATCTGAGAAGAGATCACTTTTTTTTTTTTTTTTTTTTTAATATCGTCTTTCCTCCATTTTCTATATTAATATCTCTCTCTCTATTTATATATATATATATATATATATTTGCGAAATGGGACAAATGATTCCCGATTTTCAGGTTTTGAACCCAAGAGCTCTTACCCAAATCCCTCCCCTTCTACCCGTTAAGCTAACAAAGCGGAGAGGTCAGAGGATTCTGATAATAAACATATTCAAGCAGTAAGCACGCTATTAAGATTAAACCAATGATTTTTCAATATTCTAACACACATACAACCTACAGATCAGCACGTACACAGAAAATGTTGGATATTGTAAACATATCCTCCTCAAACATCAACAACTTTATCCTTTATATGATAGCCACATCCAAATAATCCCCAATCTGCATTATCAAAACCACACTTGTGAGAACTAAGAACCTCAATAAGATCATATTGTGTGGATTTAACTGAAAACTTGAAATTTTATCTTGTACCTGGAAATCGAGTTCACCCAATGCCTTGCCGTCGTCCAGTCGTCTCCCATTTCCGAAAGACTGCGTCATCCCTGCCTGCAGAATAGCCGTAAAACCAACAGTGTCTTAGTAAAAATCAGGATAGTTTTAACAAGTGTGCGAACAAATTAGTAGATCGGAAATTCTACCAACTAGCTACTATTCAGAAGCATGAATTTCTTTCACTTCAAAGGTAAAGATGTACCCTTTACCTGTTTTAACACAAAACGACCACGTTTATCGGGGTACACAAAGGCAAAGGATAGTTTTGCATTTCTTCTCCTCGCTGCTGGAACTACCTCTTTGACCTGACAAATAGCTAGAATCATTAATGGACTAAATTTGGTGAAAAATGGAAAGATGAGGAGGTAAAACAAAACGGTATGGAACACATACAAGATCAGTTAGTTCACGAAGCGTTGCATCTTTCCATGTATAAATTTGGACCTCATCCTTGGGTTCCTTGCCTCTCACTGCAAAATCTTCTTCATTGTGATGGCCTCCAATCTAAACCAAGTCCAAAAAGGGAAAGAGAAGTTTACCAAAAAGAAAAGTGTTTAAAGTCACAAAAGAAGTAAGTTAAGGATCAGGTGTAGCCAATATCAATGACACATCCAAAGAAAAATCAGTATATGATTCTTTTACTCAGTTCTCAAATACCTCAAGATCCAGCTCTTCTAAATAAGTACTAGACCAAGAAGTATAATCCGACACAAATATGCAAATACAAAAACTAAAAACACACTCGATAGAAATATCCCCACTCATGACTCAAAACATCAAGTAAAAAAAATCTGACAGAAGCCTTCTTCTTAAAATCCCAACCTTCCCAATTCCCATATTCCTTTGTGAGCAAGCGAATTACCGTACTCTCTAGTCCACCAGACAAGACTGCGACGAAGGCAAAATAGGAATGCCGATAATCATTTTAGCCCTTTTTTCCCCTTTGCTAAAAGGAAAGACTTATCGAAATAGAGAGTGTCGTAACCACATAACTTCGGGGAAACAATGCATCACCAAGTATAGTATGAATCATGAAAGTGGATTGCTCATATACCCCGCCTACTGCCACGGAGTACTGCAACCCAAGATCTTGACGAGAAAAACGAACAACTTTACCACCACACTGAATGACCGGCAGTCAGTTTTAGCCTCGGTTCATTCTATTCACACTCTTATCACTAGTTATGTTAAGCCATTTCTACTAATCTACTCTACACTTCCTTTCTCTCTCTCTTTCAGCTTGCAATAAAATTAACCCACAAAAAAGATCGCATCTTTGACTCCTATATCAAAAAACAAACAAAATACAACTGAATTTCCTCCAAATAATAGAAAAACAAATAAATAAATAAACAGAATTTCCGTAAAAATATATGAAGTATTGAGGCAATTGTTCATTTACCTTAGTGAAGACGCGAAGCAACAAAGGGCAAGTCTGCGTCAAAAGAGCAGAAGAAAATCATCAAGAAATATGAAGAAAAAGAAAAGAAACAAAAATCAACCAATACAGAAGAGCAATTGAGAACGTGAGAGGAAATTAGAAACCTTTTCGCGATCGACGGGTTCGAAGCGGGGGCGAGGGAGGGCCGGCGGCGGAGCTCTCGACTGAGGCGGCGGAGGGCCCGGTCGTCCGCCGGCTGAACCGGTGGCCGGAAGCGGCCGGTAGTGGGGTGGGGGCCCGCCTCCTCCGCCAATCTTGTCGTCCCTGCTTCGCTTCTCCATTGTTGTTAGGTTTCACTGAAACACCCTCTCTGTGACTGTAAAACTTCTTTGGGTTTTCTTCCTGATTACACCACAACGGGGCTCTTCTGTGGCCCATTGGACTTTTTTTGTTGGCCGATCAATTAATAGCACCGTCTTTTCTTGGGCTCCAATCTGGGATCCAGGTCCAGATATAAATCTTTTAACTTAAACGGCGTCGTTTGATCAAATTTTTTTTTTCCAAAATAAATCATTGGATTTTTTTTTTCCTTTTCAATATAGAGTAAGGCTTCTATGTGCACTTTCACAACAAAAAAAAAAAAAAAAAAAAAAAGCCTATATATGCAACTATAGGATTTATTTATATGTATTATTAGAGAAAATTACCCAAATAACCATCATTTATTCATCTATTGATTAACATAATACAAACTTCTCCATCTTGACCAACATGACATAAATTATAATTTATTTTAGTTTAATTTTATATCATATTGGTCTAATGTTATTTTTTGTGATATATTGATGTCATTGTCTTTAAATTTGTGTTATTCAAGTACTTTTTCCTTTATTATTATATTAATTTTGTGATCAGTACTAACATATTATGCTTTGATTTGGGAAAAGCTTTGAAAAGCTTATAATTTCTTGCAATACTTAGGTCGGTTAGCTTTGTTTATTATTAGACTACAATTTGAATTATATCCTCCATGAAAGTCAATTTTTTTTTATGCCATGTCTAAACTTTTTGAATTTCAAATAATAAAAATCACTTGATAAATTTTATTTTTGTTTTTCTTTCTTTTTCTTTTTTCTCTTTTTGAATTTAAAAATAGAATATTCGAACTCTATAATTTATAATGAAATTAAATGTGGAATTACCACTAATGTTTATAATCACATTTTTATCTTACTTACAAAAGAGTATATCAAAAATTAAAATTAGGAAGCATTTTTTTTCCCCCAAATTTAAGGATAGGGGAGCCAAACCTAACATCTTATAATAAAATCAAATGTGAAATTACCGTTAAAATATATCCACAGTCACGGAAATCAGGAAGCATTTAAAAAAGTACATAGCTTCTTCTTTTCTTTTCTTTTCTTTTTTTTTTTTTTTTTCAGAATAATATGAATATAGCTTTGATTATATTATAACTTCCAGACGTTCAATGTTAGTATATCCCCTAAGCGTTATCAAAGAGGTGAGTTTTATTTCTCGATGCGGAGCGTGTTAATGGAAAGGATGCGTGAGAGCGTGCTCTCAGACACTCTACATCGCTAGGTTGATAGAGAATAAGCTTTCATATTTAAGACTTTAAAAAGTCAATCAGTACTCAAATTTTTGATCACTGACACAACACGATAATCTATTATGACTAAGTCACCACACTCCATCAACCATCTTAAGGTCGATATCTAAATATTATTAACCCAAAATAAATGTTCAACCGCTTCTTATTAAGGTATTTATTTATTTATTAAGGAATACGACAGTAAAATAAAACAAGAAAATAAGGGAACCACCTAGTACACAAAATTTTTTTTCCATAGTCAAAAAGAGATAGACGAAAGTGCCAAATCATATGAATATCAAAAGGACAAAAGTACTAAAGACCTTACAAATAATTATTTTAGTTTTTCCTATAGAAAAAAATAATTCAACATTATATTATAAAAGCTATAGTATCTTTTTTTCTTTCTTTTTTTTTTTTTTGGGCTGTTGGATTAGAGAATGTAGTTATTATCTACCACTTAGGAAGCTCAAAGCATGTACAAAACCTGCCCGCACGTCCCCTGCCCATTAAATATTTGAGTCATATGAATCAACGGCTAAGATCTTATGATTGGTTTATCAATCTAAGCTTCTAATATATGATAATCATTCTTTATAGTAGTTATACAACTTATTTCAAGGCAATATATAGATATACATGGATACAATGGACCTCAAATTTTTTTCATTATATTCAATATTATAAAACACTTTTTATTTGTTTTTTGGTTTTTTGGCTGAGATATAAAACACTAATTTGACTTGAAGGACATTATCTTCGTGACCGTCACGAAGGTAATATTTTTTTGGCATTAGAAAGTTGAGCAATTTGATAATTATATAAGCCAGCATGTACTCTCCAATGGGCATTGTACTTTGTGATTATAGAAAAATCCTGCCTTAGCTAATAGAGGGAGAGCTCTAACTCCATGGCTTCCTTTGTTCATTCTCGGTGCTTCATTAGCTTCTTTTTGTTAGCATGTATGTTTGCCGGAACAACCGCGGGAACAGTCGCATTGCCACGGGCCATTTATTACCGACCAAGCCCTTGGAAACTCGCTCACGCTACATTTTACGGCGATGAGACAGCACAAGAAACTATGGGTATGTAAATTAATATGTTCGTAATATTTGTTTGTCATGAGATTAGTGAGTAGGTTAAATTTTTGTAACCGCTCTTATTGATTTTTGTGTCAATAAAAATCGGAATACCATCTTTTACTGACTTTTCGGAATCATAGGAGGAGCTTGTGGCTATGGAAACTTGTTTAACAATGGCTATGGAACGAACACAGCAGCTTTGAGCACAGCACTATTCAACAACGGATATGGTTGTGGGCAATGCTTTCAAATACAATGTGTTCAGTCCAAAAATTGCTACCCAGGGTTCACCACCATCACCGCTACCAACCTCTGCCCCCCCAACTGGTCCCAGGATTCCAATGCCGGCGGGTGGTGCAACCCACCCCGGGTCCACTTCGACATGTCCAAACCCGCTTTCATGAAAATCGCATGGTGGAGGGCTGGCATCGTCCCCATTCAGTACCGCAGGTACGTAATTACAATAAAAAATTGTTCAGCAAGCACAAAAAAAACAATCACGTGACAGAAAATAATTGATCAATTGTACCATAAAATAAGTTACCAAACTCAAATGTTTCGTGATAACTTAAATTTATATTTGGAGGTTTCAGTGAGTCATGCCACATGTAAGAGTCTGTTACTTGATATAATCTATGTGCGGGTGGACTTTTTGAACCTTGGATTGATGTTGAGGCCCTAATCTTTATAGACTCCTTTAATAATTCTGAACATGAATGTGAAGACAACACACAAATCACTCTTTTTTCTGTCCCAAAAAAAAAAAAATTACGAGCTAATTCAGGTATTTTCTATGTGGTTGTAGGGTGCCATGCAATAGGAAAGGAGGGCTAAGGTTCAGCTTCCAAGGAAATGGGTATTGGTTGTTGGTGTATGTGATGAATGTGGGAGGAGGGGGTGACATTGCAAGCATGTCTGTGAAGGGCAGCCGAACTGGATGGATAAGCATGAGCCACAATTGGGGAGCTTCATACCAAGCTTTTGCAACTCTTGGAGGCCAAGCTCTCTCTTTCAGAGTCACCTCCTACACCACCAAACAGACCGTCGTCACTCCGAATGTTGCTCCTCCAAATTGGCGTGTCGGGTTGACTTACGCGTCTAATGTCAATTTCCGTTAAAATCAATTTCATGATCAACCCCAAAAATTGCATTTTGTTTTTTGGGGGGAGAATTTTCTATGTTTTAATATCATTTTGTTGGCTGAAGAATGAATGAACTCATGAGTCATGAGTGACCAACTACTTGTTTTGGCGAGTTGGTTTTTAGTAAATATATATATATACATATATATATGGTATTTTGCTCTTTACATATAAGATTATGTAACATCTTATTTTATCCACTTTTTCGTACTTGAGATGAGATAAAACGAAGGCTACTTTTTGGCTTATTGACCCTTTTATTCCTCCAATATATGTTTGAATTTCTGAACGTGATCTTTTCGGTGAAAAGAGGCTCTTCACTTTCAATGGACCAAAGCCTTTCTCAAACATGGGCAATAATGCAATCATTCTCTTTTGAACTGTGTTTTAACCTCCAATAAGATTGAGAACTAGGAAGGGGGAAAAGTAAAAGTAAAAAACTTTAGTTATTCTGTGCGGTTAAATAGAATAAAATAAAATTAAAATAATGAATATGTGACAATGCAGAATTATGTCTAATTTTTTCAAGATCGATTGTTCTATCTAACACCTTAATAGTTATTGGCTTGAAATTCCAAATCATATATTTTTGACATATCTAGCTTGCAATCATCTTATTATCTTTTTGTAGTAAAAAATGCAAGAAAAAAAGACGCCCTCTCGAATCTCGAATCTTAAATACTTCTAAGCATGATCATAACATGAAAACACAAAAGGAATTTGACCCCATTACAGGGCAAACAAATCGCAAGGCATGCTTACTAACGTGAGCCCCACAAAGTCTTCCAAGTGGGAAACACGTTTTCAAGCACAAATAAGAGTGTTGAGCCACCAAAGAGCAAATTTAAAAAAAAACAAAAAAACAAAACAAAACAAAATCATACTAAATAATAAATAAAAAACAAAGAGAGAGATAGAATTCTACGATTGACATGGAAATATGGTCTTTTAATTCCATACTATTTTTTCTTGTAAGATCACGTCAAAATCATTTATGTACAAAATAAAATTTAGTAAAAATTTGATTATTTATGAGGATAATGGGGTGAGATCGAGGTGGGTATGCTTACTCCACCTCCATACACGCCACCCTTTTTTCCCTCATACCCACTCCTAAACCCGTCTAATTTAATACGGGTGCGGATAATTCTCACTAGGAGTGTTATCACATACCCTTCCCATTTACCCATTAAGAATTAAAAAAAAAAAAATCTTAACAAATTTCGTTAAAGTTTTCATAAAACTTAACAACATAATCACAAATGTAACAGAAGATCAAATTAAAATCTTAAAAACAAATCCAAAATTCAGGAATCTATAAACTAAATCTATAAAGAAAACTAAATATTAAGACTATAAAAGTTCACAATATATATTTACATATAAATCTATATTTTTATGAGGATGAATATAACCACACTTTAATCTTAACCACATATCCATCTTTATACTCATATACCATTCCCCATCACTGTTTTTAATGGGGTGGGTATCCACACCCATGGGTAAAAATATCATCCCAATTTATTTGTGTCATATAAATGAAATCTTTTGTTTTTTGTTTTGTTTTTTTTTTTTTTTTTGGTTTTAATCCTAGCTTAGTGCATAATTTGCTAAAACATGTTTTATTTGATTAGTGTTTGAAGCTAATTATTTTTAGTGCAATTTTAGTCTCTGAGCATTTGAATTTTTTAAAATTTTGACAAAGGTAATCACACATCTTTCACATGGAATTTAAAACTTTGAAGAAACAATCACACTAAGTACAAATGTTGAAGACAATTCCTTTAAATATCCTTAGGAGTTAAAATATTTTGCTTTTGATGTGATTATTGTTATCAAATTTAAACCATTCCACAATGAATATGAGACTATCTTCGTTAAATTTTAAAGCTATCCTCAATTTTACTGTCAATTACTAAAACCGTTAAAAAAAATGTTACGTTCAGAGACTAATCTCAATCACAAAAAATAAAAACTAAATAGTCACTCCTTAAGTACCGATAGCACCAAAAAACAAATAAATTTTTGTATCAAAAAACTTAAAAAAAGAAAAAGAAAAAGAAAAATGTTCTCATTTCATTGCCTAAGCACGCCAAGCCTCTTCTTTACATCCTATAGCCATCAAGTGCCATCATCGCCCACGCTCTAAAATCATTTCTCCCCAACCTAGCCACTTAACTTTTTTCCTTTTCTTTTTCTTCTTCTCCTTTTTGGATTGACATCTCTATTTTTGGTTTCCAAGACAATAAAGAAAAGCAAATAGTGTTTTTTGCCTTGTGAACTTTGATCTGAGCAAAGTCTTCTTCAATCAACCCAAAAAAATAAAATAAAATAAAATAAAATATAAAAAAAAAAAAAGAAGAAGAAGAAAAAAGAGGCCAACTTTATTGTCAAAGTCTACCACCTAACTCTCATCCCTTCTCTTAAGACCAACATGATGAGAAACAAAGTAAGAACTTTCTTCAAACTTTTGCTTGCTTTCCCTCTAAACAACCAAAGCTCTTTGATCTATAAACTAAACCCAACACTCCAAACCTTACTCTTTGCCACTTTTCAACTTACATCAAAAAATTTGAACCAATTTTCGATCACATTCTCTTCAAAGAAACCAAACCAAGTTCTCCCAAGAAAAGGGCTCAATTTTGAACCAATTCTCTCACATGGGCACTTTTTTTTCCCTCACTCTAGTAATTCTCTCATGGGCATTATTGCCATCAATGAGGACTGAAGCTCAAGCCATCAGATCATCTCACCTTCTAGACCTTCTCATAAGAGACTACACTTTCAAGTCCTTCAACACCACCTTACCAACCGGCCTACCTTACTTGGTACGCTTACCGGCGAATTTCTCCAGCATAAGGATCAACACGGTGAGGTTCCGATGCGGCAGTCTCCGGCGATACGGCGCCAAGGTTGAGGAATTCCGTCTCGGGATTGGCGTCATCATTCACCCATGTGTGGAGAGAGTCATGATTGTTAGCCAAAACTTGGGACACAACTGGTCATCTATATATTACCAAAACTATGACCTATCAGGTTACCAACTTGTGTCCCCTGTTTTAGGCCTATTGGCTTACAACGCCGGCACTGATCTAAATTCAGGTAACCCGTTCGAGCTCGGAATCATTGCCGGCGAAGGCGAGCTGATTAAAATAGACTTCCGGAATGTCACAAGGGTGGTCAACAATTCCTCCATAACTCCTTTGTGTGCTAGCTTTGAGAGTGACGGAAAAGTGACAATGGCAAAGCAAGTATCTCCTAATGTCTGTGTGGCCAAGAGGAATGGCCATTTTGGGCTGGTTATAGAGAAGCCGTCGCCGGCGCAGCCGCAGAGCAAGAAGGAGAAGCCGTGGAAAGTCGCCGTGGGAAGCTCGGTCGGCGCGGCATTAGGCGCTTTTCTCTTGGGATTGCTCCTTGTGGCCATGTTTGTGAGGGTGAAGAAGAGGTCAAGAATGGAGGAGTTGGAAAGAAGGGCTTATGAGGAAGAGGCATTGCAGGTCTCAATGGTGGGACATATCCGAGCTCCGACGGCTTCCGGAACCCGAACAACGCCGTCGGCGATGGAGAATGAGTACATTCCTCCTCCTCGTTGAGATGTGAGTTCAGACCAAAATTCTTCTTGGAATTTGTGATATTGATTCTTTTTGTAAAATTAGCCTAAGAGTTTTTAAATTTTTGTATTGGTTTTTGGATAATGTAGAGTTCAGACCAAAATTCTTCTTGTAGGTTCCAAGATCAGGTGAGATCCATTCTTACATTCCAAAAGCAAGCTGAGATTTTGCTTCTCTTTTTGCAGTGTTGTGTAAATTAAATGTTAAAACAGTAGAGTAAATATTTCAAGGAAAAAAAAAAAAAAAAACTTTTCTTTTCATGTTTTGTACCATGATAAATAGTGTCATGTCATGAGCAACAAAAGGACTAAAATTTAGAACCTCAAATTAACTTGAGTTTTAAGTTTTTTTTTTTTTTTTTTAAGTAGAACATTCGAACTCTACACCTTTTAATATAGTCATATGAAATTATTATTAGGCTTTATATAATATAGTCATATGAAATTATTACTAGGTTTTATCTGTAATCACTTTTTTTTTTTTCAACTTGCGACTAAATGAGAATCTTAATTTGTTTGTTCATTATTTAAACAAAAATGTTAATTTGTTAATTTGCAAACCAAATTTGTTAATTTGCATAGATGTTAAACATTTTTGTTTCCTAAACAAAACGAACCCTTATTTGATTGGCTTCTATGAGGAATTAAAAAGAAAACAAAGAACTTAACAAATTTTGCATTCTCACTTTCTTTCTTTTGTCAAGTAATGAAGCATAATTAGCATTATAGGAGAATACTAATCCCTATGTGGTGGTTAGTAAAAAGTAGCTAATTTAAGAGGAAACTACAAGAAAGGAATGTATCTAACCATAGTTTTGAAAGACCTTATCTTTAAAAGTAATAATAGAAGCAAGAGTAGTGAATGCTTAAGCTGAACCTAGGCTATTATAGCCATTCCATTTTTTATTTTTTATTTTTTATTTTTTATTTTTTATTTTGATGGAAAGGTCATACAATTTGTCGTTTATCCTCTTCTTAGAACGACAGGTTATCTTTCCTTTTATGTTGTCGTTTCTATTAGCTTAAGTTCTTTCTTTCAACTATTGTCGTTTTTGTATAAATAACTGTTATTTGTCATTTCTGAGGGCGGTACCTAACCTTCATTTTAGGTGGTAATGAGCCTTGCTAATTGAGAAAATTAGATGGAATGTCATATTTTTAGTACATTCTTATATTTTATTTACTTTAATATTAAAATTGATAATTTTAATTTTATAAAATGATAAAATTATCAATTTTAACGTTACAATGAGTATAAATATAAAGATGTATCAAATTTATGGCATTCTTATATAAAAGCCCTTCTAATTTTTACTACTTTTCCCTGGTGGGGCTCCTAATGATATAGCGTTGGACCACAATGGGTGTGCTCATATAGTTTGAAGGCTTTATCGCTGAAATCTTGCAGCTTGGTATGACATGCAATGATTTCTGGTGTTTGATTTATAGGTTTGGACAGAAATTTTTAATGTGACTCAGATCCACCATTTAGAAAACCATTTGAAAAAAGAAACAAATTAAATAAAGGACTGTATTTAGATTGAAAAATCCAGTTTAAACTCAGATTTGTCAATTCAAATTCAGTTGAAACAAAAAAAAAAAAAATGAATTCCAACATTGCGAACCAAAACAAACATACAGATTCTGAGAATGGCATGAAAAATTGAAACAAATGCCTCTGATTTGTAGAACTCTTTGATCATTCTTCAATTGATTCAATATCAAATAATAAACCTAGCCAATAACACTAGGAGTAGTCTTTCCCAAATGGTTGATTGTAGATTGTCAAAAGGTAATGGTCTTTACTTGTCCTTTCTCATGGTTTTTATTATATCTTGTTCTTTTTGTCATCCCATTTATTTAGTAAAGAGAGAGAAAAAAAAAAAAACAAAAAAAAACAAAAAACAAAACAAAAATAAAAAGATTCCTTATCACAAGGTCGTGTGATTTGATCTACAATCATCTCCTTACAGCAAAGATGTTTGTAAACTGTATTTCAACTTCAATAATTGACATTTGAATAAAAACACAACATTCATTGCATTCTAACAAGAACTATGCATTTAATAAATTTGTATTTTTATTTATTACATGAGTTGTAATAAGCATTTGATTAATCACTCGAGATCTCGAATAGCACTTCATCTAATGGAAGTTGAAAGTATTTTTCATTCTTTATTTTTAAATAAAAAGGTGAATTTTTCATAGATAATTAGTAGTCATCTTATTGTTAAAGCAAAAATAAAAATCACCTTTGCTAACTTTTAGGGAGAGCAATAACAAAATTAAGGAAAGGAAGAATGAAAAGCCAACAACCCCCTAGATACTTTAGCAAAATTTAAAAGGAAAAAAAAAAAAAAAACCAAAAATATTTTATCTTTTTTTTATTTAATTCGGAGAGAAGTTTTTTCTCCTATGTCAAGACTACTATATATTTCGACAATTTTCATTAGGATTTTTCAACATATAACTTGATTATAAGGAGTGGGAGAGAGAGAAAAAGATGGGTACTTTCATCGCCGGCATAATGGGTTCCCAAGAACACAAGTTTAGAATCAATAATCGATCTTTTCAGATTAAAATAAAAAGCAATTATTGGCATTATCGAAAAAAAAAAAAACTTTGATATTGTCGAATTAAAAAAAGTAATAATCATTCTGTCATGTCCATATTAGGAATATAATTATATTCTTTTTTTCTTTTTCTTTTTTTGAAAGAAAGTTTGAATTTTTTATTAAGAGATCAAGACGGTTATAACAACAGATGCAATCGATCTAGGAATTATATTCAAACCAACAAAATCCATATTGGAGCAAAATCCATATAACATCAATATTCTTTTTTTCCTAAACAAGCTAGTTTTCCTCTTTTTTCATTAACTTAACATGGTTTCCAATTAGAGCATCTGTAATGAAATGTCATAATTTAAACATTTAGGTAAAAAATTGTTACTAACTTTGATTGTAAATTTGATAAAATACTAAACTTAAAAATAAATTTATAAAAAAATAGCAAATACCAAGTTTTACATTTGATTATTATTAATTAACACCTTAATCTTTTCATCTAATTATAAATTTCTTATTTTTAAATTATTTAAATATTAAACTTTACTTTAGCGAAACAAAAAATAAATATAACATAAAAATGCTCAAATAAGTTGTTTTAATATTTTTTTTAATGTTAGGGAACAAAAAGCAAGCAATAATTGCACCGCATTTAATTAAGGAAAGAAAAAAAGAGTCACTTAGAGCTTAGTTAGGTTATTTTCCCGGGAAAATTGACTGTGCCTTTACTTTACTCTCTCAGATTTCCCGGGAAAATTTAACAGCTTTTCACTTTCTCTCTCCTCTCTCCTCTCTCGTATCTGGATCGTCTCCAGTCTTCACCATCACAAATCTCTCTCTCTACTCTCTCTCCGCTCTTCGATCCTCCATGGAGGGTCCGCCCGTACCACCACTGAACGACAGCCAATCTGCTCTGAGAAGCCCGCATTCTCCGCCGTCTTCTTCCTTGCAGCTGAATCTGCCCTCCACCATGTCTCGGACCTCCCTCGCGCTCGAAACCCTAACCCCATCGCGGCAGATCGACCGCATGATCAACTCCAACCACTCGCAGTCTCCGTCGCGAACCATCTACTCCGACAGATTCATCCCTAGCAGATCCGGCTCCAACTTTGCGCTGTTCGACATCTCTCCGCCGGCGAACTCTCAGGCCGACGGCCGGGAGGATCACTCCAGCGCCTACGCTGCACTCCTCCGGACCGCGCTCTTTGGTCCCGAGGCTGGAGTCGCGTCTCCAGCCACGCCGGAGAAGAGAAGCTTCGCGCTGAGTCCGCCGAGCCGGAACATCTTCCGGTACAAGACCGAGACTCGCCGGTCCATGCACTCGCTGTCGCCGTTCGGATTCGATGACTCTGTCCCCGGAGTCAATCACAGCCCCGTCAAGGCTCCGAGGAAGGTCCCGAGATCGCCGTATAAGGTGAATCTGCGATTGATTTCAACGTGCTGTTCAAAAATTTTCGGTTTTGATTGTGAAAACTTTGTGCTTTGGTACTTAATTTTGAGCATTTATGGAAAATTTATTGTGGTTTGGTTAGGTTTTGGATGCACCTGCATTGCAAGACGATTTCTATCTGAATCTCGTTGATTGGTCTTCGCACAATGTGTTGGCTGTGGGATTGGGCAATTGCGTTTATTTATGGAATGCTTGTAGCAGCAAGGTGAGCTCTTTTTGGTTAGAATTTTCTGTTCTTGTGACTGTTGTAACAATGTTCTTTCTTTTGATGTCTTATTGGACCCTTTTGGAGTATTTGTAAGATGTTTGATCTGTAATGGAATTCTATTTGCAGGTGACTAAGTTATGCGACTTGGGAATTGACGACAATGTTTGTTCGGTGGGTTGGGCTCAGCGCGGGACGCATCTTGCTGTTGGTACTAGCAATGGAAAAGTCCAGGTTAGAGTCAATTTGATATTTACATGGGTGTTGCAATCTTTATCAATTTGGATTTCGTGTTTGGGTATTTGGACTGGTCAATATCAAAAGAAGTCTAGTTAAGGATGAGTAAATTTGAATTCAAGGATGCCATTCGAAGAAAGAACACTGGAACTAAGATGAAGAACATGATTACACGATCAAAATAATGCAAGGGGATCGTAATGAACGTGAAAAGCATACGCAAGTTTGATGTATTTGTGGTTAACTTAATAGGGTTGAATTTCACCGTTAAAGATGAAAATTTAGTGGAGAATTATATTTGATTCTGCAAGAGGAAGCCACAATCAATCTCATTAAAGTTTGATTCTCTGATTTCTATAGTGACCATCACTAGCAGAAGCTAAAATTATAAAGCTTCAGGGAAAAAAAATTTCTTTATTTTTAGTTCATTTTAAATATTTTTTCCTGGCTGAGCTTATAATTTTCGATATCTGATATCTTCCAAACGATTTTCTAATGCGTTCTCACCTTCTGCTTAGATTTGGGATGCATCTCGCTGTAAGAAGGTAAGAACGATGGAGGGCCACCGATTACGTGTTGGGGCCTTGGCGTGGAGTTCATCTTTGTTGTCTTCAGGTAGCCGAGACAAGAGTATTCTTTTACGAGACATACGTGCTCAGGAAGATTTTGTTAGTAAACTTTCCGGTCACAAATCAGAGGTCAGATTCCTATGTCAATCAGCTTGATTGAACCTCCATAATTATCAATCAAACGTTCTTCACCAGTTGAAGGTTCATGTATCAATTTTGATATGAAACTTTGACATCATGAATATTAGTATTGGTAGTTTTACCTTTCTCTATCTTGCTCTTGTACTTTTCCACTATTAAAACACACTATAATGGTGATTTGTTTTGTCTTTTAGGTTTGTGGATTGAAGTGGTCGTATGATAACCGTGAGTTGGCATCAGGGGGTAATGATAATAGGGTATGCAATCCTGTTTATTTTTCAAAATTTTCATGTGCTTGGCTTCTATGAGCAGAAGTTAATTTTGTTAACTCTCTTGAATAATTTATTCGATCGATGTACAGCTATTCGTGTGGAATCAACATTCAACTCAACCAGTGCTGAGATACTGTGAGCATACAGCAGCTGTGAAAGCTATTGCATGGTCTCCCCATCTTCACGGACTTCTTGCATCTGGTGGAGGAACTGCAGACAGATGTATTCGTTTCTGGAATACAACCACTAACTCACACTTGAGCTGCATCGACACTGGAAGCCAGGTTGCTTATCTAGCTCTTGCCGTACTTGATTCCCTTTTCATTTATTTGAATCCTGCATGGTCTGGTATTTGTTTATAAAGATTGTAGAAATGGTATTCCAGAAACCTGCCTTTTATGCTGACTCGTGAAGATGATCCTCCTTTGAGTCATTCTTTTTAGCAAAACATCCATTTGACATGTTGTTTGGTATCTTACCGTGTATTAGAATTGTGTTAAATAGGCCATGACCGTTCAATATCTGTGATATGCTAATATTTAATCAATGTCGGATAATAATTGCTGGTTAAAATTTTGTGGTCCAAACATATATTTGGTAGCGTTAGATCATGCATTAGAAGTGGAACTTAAATATCTTTCGACTTTACATCTGCAGGTCTGCAATCTTGTATGGTCTAAAAATGTGAATGAACTTGTGAGCACCCATGGGTACTCTCAAAACCAGATAATAGTTTGGAGATATCCTACCATGTCAAAGGTATGAGCTTTACTCTAGTTTATCTTTGCTGGTTTAGAATTTTTTTTATTTTTTTTTTATTATTTTTTTTTTTCAGTTTTCTTTCTGTTTGTTCCATGTTTAGTATTTCCCTTCTCCTTTCTTTCGTCCTTGAGGATTTCTCATCCTCTTTCCTTTCTATTGGATTATTCCATCAACGAAAGGAAGTTTTCTTATCAAAAAACGGGGGCAAAAGTCTGCTTTCAATAATAGCAACACCATATCTGTTACTACTTTTTTACTAATGTTCTCCTCTGTTCTTCTAATGCAGCTGGCAACTCTCACCGGTCATTCGTACAGAGTTCTTTATCTTGCCATCTCACCTGACGGACAGGTATAAAGCTTTCTTTGCATCCCGAAACACATAGTTTTCAATGCTTTTCTATCACTTCATTTCTTAAAAATCTATTTTTCAGACAATTGTCACAGGCGCTGGAGACGAAACACTCAGATTTTGGAACGTTTTCCCTTCTCCTAAATCTCAGGTAAATGATTCTTTAGATGATGATAAGAACTAATCAAAGTTCTGTGCTGTTGATTTTATCTCTTGTTTCCCATTTCTTTCTCAAGTACTTTCGGTTATGGAAACCATTTGGAAAAACTTTATCAGTTACGGTTCCTTGAGAACTTTTCTGACCTTGATACCTTTTTCAATATTTTATCCAAATTTATACAAGCTATGGATCAGTCGTTTTATTTGACTGGTAGTTCAATGATAAAACATAGACTGCTCCTTCGCTGGAGAGGTTGTGTCCGTCCTTATCCTTTTGTTGTAACAATTTGAACTAAAAACCTTTGACTTCAACTTCGGAAATTCGGAATGAAGAAATAACTTGGAAAAGAACTTATTGCAGAACACGGACAGTGAAATTGGAGCATCATCTCTTGGAAGAACTGTAATTCGGTAACCGCAGGCGTTCACCGGCATACTCGGCTACGTTCAGAGTTTCTTGGGTCTTCACATGATTGCAAAGAATCAGATAATCTCCCTCACCTGAAATTCATCATGCTCAAAGAGCTCCATCAAATTGTGTTGTCTTAAACAAAACGCGCATGGGTGACTCCGGCCGGCTGGGACCTGAAAGGCTTCAAGAAGAGCGAAAGAGCAAAATCTACCTTGTTCCACTCGAGAAAAGATGATTCTTATTTTTTATTTTTGGTTTCCCACTTAAATAGAGGTTGTATAGAGGGAAGTGTTGCCAATTAATTATAACTGCTCTCTTGCATTGTATTGCAATTTTTTTTTTTTTTCCTTTACGAGTGTTTGCATTGTAAATTTGAAAGAGGAAAGAAAACTACATTTATGTTTATGAACATCTAGGTATAGTTCATTTTTGCAATCATTGTAAATAAATTTATCATTCTTCCACAATAGTTTTCCAGCCATGAGAGGTATTTCTGTTTGGCAAGCCGCAACTTATTAAACCTGAGTTCTTTTAACTACAATACGAGGTCTACGACTCTCACTTAAATTACGTCCATATGTGTGCACGTATGTTCAAACTTTGGATAAGGATCCATACAAGAATTCAAAACCGTAGTCAAAGCCGAAAATTCTACATATTGGGTATTTATTTTTAGAGAAGTAGTAAATTCGTTCCCTAGACGTATAAATCACAGGCTTCAATGTGTACAATACACAGGCTTCAATGTGTACAATACACGTAAACTCCACATACTTTTTTGGAATATCTTGAGATATTTTTTTAAATTCATAATAACAAAATAACAATTGAGAGTGATATCATACGAGTTGTATTCGATGAATCAGCATATAGCATGATTCATGAATAATTAAAATGAAATGCGACACGAAATTTATAACAAACTAGTTTTAAGTCACGTGCTATGCACGTAGGGAATAATTTTTGTATATTAAATCCATGTGCTAAAGTTTTGATTACCATACTATTATTTTTCTAGTTTATTTAATAGGGAGAGGCTGTGGTAGAGCCTCTCCCAGAGACCCTATCGGTAGAGTCAGAGATCCTATCGGTAGAGCTCTTTTTTTAACCGTTAGATTTTAATCGAACGGTTGATATATTATAGGTATATCATTGTTATCATAGACCTTACCTCATATAAACTTTCCCACCCAAGTCTTCTCCGCCGCCGGCGATCTGTTCACCGCCGACGACCGACGCCGGTGACCCACCTCCGGCACTTTTTCCGGCCGCCGGCGCCCCTTTCTCTCTCTTCTCTGCTTTCTTCCCCTCTCTCTCTCTTCCCCACCCCGGCCCCACCCAGCCCCGGCCCCCCGACACCCCAGCCCAGTCCCCCCCCTCCCGTCGGCCCCCCCAGGCCCCCAGCCAGCCCGGCGCCCCCTGCCCCCCCCCCCCCCCCGGCGCCCCCATCCCCCTCTGCCTCTCTCTTCTCGCGATTGTCACGATTGTCGCGAGTGTCGGGGTGACGCGAGAAGAGAGAGGCAGAGGGGGATGGGGGCGCCGAGGGGGGGGGCCAGGGGGACGCCGGGCTGGCTGGGGGCCTGGGGGGCCAACGGGGAGGGGGGACTGGGCTGGGGTGTCGGGGCACCGGGGCTGGGTGGGGCCGGGGTGGGGAAGAGAGAGATAAGGAGGGTCGCCGGCGGCAGAGTTGGGGCCGGAGGTGGGTCGCCTGGGCTGGGGTGGTCGGCGCCGTCGGGGCTGGGGGGCCGGGGTGGGGAAGAGAGAGAGAGGGGAAGAGAGAAGAGAAGAGAGAGAAAGAGGCGCCGGTGGCCGGAAAAAGTGCCGGAGGTGGGTCGCCGACGTCGGGGTGAGTTGCCGGCGTCAGGGTGGGTCGCCGGCGTCGGATAAGACTTGGGGTTGGAAAGTTTATATGAGGTAAGGTTTATAATAACAATGGTATACCTATAATATATCAACCGTTTGATTAAAATCTAACGGTTAAAAAAGAGCTCTACCGATATGGTATCTGGGAAAGGCTCTATCACAGCCTCTCCCTATTTAATAATATTGGAGGTCTTAACTGGTTCTTAGCATGTAGTTATTAATACTACAAAAACACGCGCAATGATATTTTTTATTTTTTCATTTAAAAAAAAACTATAGGATATTGTCATAATAAAAAAACACAAATAGTCATCTAAAAATTACACAAGCATGTTTATTTATATCTATTTTTATTAGTTCAACAATAACATCCCACAATAATACTCCAAAACCCTCCTAAAAAAAATCCATTAAAAAAGATATGAAAAATTTAGATGGCTGAAAGGAACGAACAGTAGAGGCAATTTGAAAAACATATACGATAAAAAAAAAATGTGTTTGAAAAAATATATATTTTAGTCAAAATACGTGCTTTGGTTGATTATTTTCTATATAAGTAGAAAATACTTAAAAATGAGTTCGGACGCACAAAATCAAATATACAAGTAAGGGTATAAATGAGAAGAAAAAAGTTTAAATAAAGACATATATGAGGGGGAAAAAAAGGTTTAATTAGTCATATATGAGGAAAAGATGTTTCAATAGGGAAATTAAAAAAATACTTATAAAGGTCACATTTAATAAGATAAATTTTTTGAAAATTGTAAGAAAAAGTTGTGTGAGTGACGACATATTAAGGGTGATTTATCTTATTATGAACAAATTAAAAAGAAGAAATAATTTAATAGTATATAAGATTTAACATAAGAAAAAAATTTACAAAAAAAAAATTTTAAAAAAAATCAGAACGGTTAAAAGAAAAGGTGCAAGTTACATGATGGAAGAAGACAAAATATTACACAGTATAAGGGTTTAAGGGAAATAAATAAATAAATAAATAAATAAATAAAACAAAGAGCAAAGCCAAAACACTACTGGTATGTTTACTTATCAGGAGTAAGGAATGAGAGTGGAGAATGAGAGTCAATCTCTTGTTTACTTACTCTTTTTTTTTTTTTTTAGAATGGAAGTAAGAATGGTGGGTCTCACACCAATTTGAGATTGAGAAATGAAATTATTATTTTATCCTTAGTTTATTTATAAAAAATTGTATTACAAAATAATAACAACCTATATTAATTATTTTTATTAACTAAATATAATATATTTTTATTAACTTAATATTATATAACTTTTCTAATTACTATTAATATTATTAGAGTAAATAAAGAACTTTTTTTTATCATAATATATTATTATGTTTATATTTTATATTTTTTTTATTTTTTTATTTTAATTCATTTTTTTTTTACTCTTTTTAAAATTTTTTAACAAAAAATTACACAATTTAATTTTATTGTCTTAATATCATAATGATTATTTTATTTTTGATTAATAGTATGATAATAAATAAAAAAATTAATCATTTTTTAATTTTTGAAAACATAATAAATAAAGGGATATATAAGTTAATTTACAATAATTAACTCCGATTCCTATTCTAAGTAAACACATGAATAAGATTAAGAGTAATTTCGATTCCAATTTTTAAAACCTAAATAAATAATATATTTTGACTTCAAATCTTGATTCAAAATCTAATTCATTTCAAATCTTATCCGTTTTGATTTACGTTCACTCTAATAATACGTGAGTAAACATATCATAAAAGACAAAACACACAGACGAAATTTTTGAACAGAACTCGAAAAGACAACTGAGATTTTAATATAGTTATAGATTATTTAGATATGGCATGAGTAAAGGGGTATAATTTTGCGCACCACAAGATTGACAAATGTAAAAAGTCAATATTGGGCACCAAAAGGAAGACAAAAATCTTTTAGAGTAAAATGACCTTTTAACCGTCAACTTCCAACATTTTAGTAGTAAAATATCATGTTTAAGTAGAAGTACGACACGACATTGTAATTGACATGACATGAGTGCATTGAACACCACAAACAAGATCAAAGAAAAAAAAGAAAAAGGTCTTCAATTAAAGTGACATTTTTACCATCATCTTGCAAGTTTTTAATAGTAAATCACGCCTTGATCGTGTTCAATGTTCATGTGATAGCAAGTATAACTAACAACCATAATAACCACGGACAATAGTAACGTGATGATAAGGACGTCTTATCTAGAGTTTTTGATTTTATTTTTATCAGGTTTTAAATTCAATATCATATAAGTCTAAGGTCTATTAATTATTAAAATTTAATATCATAATCATTGTCATCATATTAATGTAACCAGTAGACTCACCTAATAATTATTAGGACAAAAGATGTAAAAATATTACTAATCTTCTTTATTTTGTTTTGAAAAAGAAAAGACTAACAACCACAATAAATACATTTCACAAAACACAACAAAACACCATAGCACTATTAAACTTAAAATTTTGTGATGGACTCACACAACAAAACACGGTTTACATCACCACACAGTGAAGAGACAACGAAAACAACCATACGATTGTGAAGACAAACTTTTTTTTTTTGTCAAGCACAAAAAAGCATTAATTCCAATTGCTAATAATTTTAGTTTGATTACTTTATAACACATGATATCAAGTTCTACATCTTTACATGGCTCCGACAATTATAATCCCTGATATAGAGCAATGGTCACCTCGCCATCGCACTTAAAGAGGACAATTGTGCCGTGACAAAGGGTAATGAAGACCTAGGGACAAACATACTTTCAACTCACCACGAGCGTTAAATGACAATCATTTCTTGACTCTCTATCTTATTCATAAAAAATTATATTTTTTTCGTTCCTATTTACTTATCTAAAATAGTGAAATTGTGTAATTGATATGTACAAATTTTTTAAAATTGTTGACTACAGCATGAGATAAAACCATTATATAGTCCACCATCTTCTCATTTCCAAACAAATTCTCAAAGTACATTTCAATTTTTAGGAGCATTCTATGATAGCATGTTTCTATTGATAATGCATATTTCCAAATACTTAATATTAGTTAAAATTTCGTCCAAAAAAAAAACTGACAAAAACATACAAATAAAAAACCTAATTAGATATCTTTTCATACTCCTCCAAAGATTGCTCTCATTTTTTTTTTTCTTCTTTTGTATGTGTTTGTGTGTGGGTGTGTGTGTGTGTTTTTTTTAATCCTAAACACTTAGGGTTCGTTTGGAATATTGGTTGGAGTTCGAGTTTTATAAATTGGAATTGAAATTTATGTTTTGTTGAAATGTGAATGAAAATGAACAGTGATATATAAAATAGTTTAAGAATTTGAAATGTATGCAATATGTATCATGTTTAATTACTCTTGTTATTATGTACGAATTAAAAAAAAATCATCTCATTTTGACTTTAAATAAGAAAGTTACGAATATTTGAAT
This sequence comes from Ficus carica, assembly GCA_009761775.1. NCBI lineage: Eukaryota > Viridiplantae > Streptophyta > Magnoliopsida > Rosales > Moraceae > Ficus > Ficus carica. The sequence continues at coordinate 1,946,850 of CM019750.1, forward strand.
TTCAAACTTTACGAAAATTTTGGACCCGTTTGGTGGTCTTTTGGAGACAGAAGTTTTGCTATTGGGACTTTTATGCTATGTTTGGTAGGGTTGAAAAGAGGAAGGAAGGAAGTGGGTTGGGGGAAAAATGGATGGAAATTGATTGAGTTGATTGTTTGGTAAGAAGGAAAAGAGAAGGGAAAGGAAAATATGATGGAAAAATATTGTAATTTGGTCCACTTTTTTATTCCCTCAAAAATGAGAGGAAAATAAAAACCCATCTAATAACTATTAAAATTACTTTTTTATCATTGTTTTTAAAGTAAAATAATATATATAGACAAATAAAGTAGTAATTGCACAAACTTTTTATTTTTATTTTCCTTCCATGATTCCGAACACCATAAACGAAAAACAAAATCTTTTCACTCTCTCTTATTTTCTTTCACTTCCATTTTTCCTTTCCCTTTTGTTTTCTTTCCTTCTTACTAAACACATGCTTAGAGTTGAGATAAGTTTAGGAAATGTGATTTGGGTAAAAAAATTCGGAAAAGAAGCTATTTTGGAGTTTTGTGTTTAGTGAAAGAATAATTAGAAACAAAAAAAAAAGTTTTGTGATGTGTATTTTGTTAATTTTTATATATAAAAAAATTGTGAAATAGTTAATTTTTGGAAAAAACTTTTGGAGACCCAAAAATACCCCAAACGCTCACTTGCAAAGCATACGGTATTCCACGACAAAGTACTACCCCCAAACGGGGCTTAAGAAAGAAAAAGTGAGAAATGAATTTTATAATTTTTAGGCTCCTTTTGGATCATGAGTCCATTTTTCAAAAAGAAATTTTTTTTTTTTAAATTAGAAAGTTTTTTCTTTTGAAAAGATGGTGTTTCATGTGTAAAATTTTTGTTTTTTAAAACAAAAATTCTTTTTGAAATGAGAAAAATTATGTTGTGAATAGCATATTATAAAAATATTTTAAAAAAGATTTTTTTTTTTCCAAAATAGTATTATACAAAAAAAATTTAAAAATAAAATAAATTTTTTTTTCAAAATAAGAGAATGATGAAAAAAAAAAAATTAAAAAACTTTTTGTAAAGTTTTTAAGTTTAGAAATTGGACATTTCGTCCAAACACAAGGTTAAATTTGAATGACAAAATTGTGTCTAAAAACGACCACTTTGTTATAAAATAAATAAAAATAAAAAACAGAGAGAGAGAAAGATTCCTCACGTCTGTGAAGAGATGTCCCATCACAGATTCCGTAGGAAGTATACACCACAAGCTAGACATTACTTGTCTCACTTCTTTTGTATAATTTTTTTTCCCTCTAAGGTAAATACCCCTTTTGTATTATTGTACTTTACGTTTTCAGGTCATGTCCCCTTGCTATCTTTATCTCAAATTTTTTTACTATCAACATTTACGTGTGGGACTGATCTGAGAAAACATATATATGATACTGAAAATTTTAGCCGACAAATTGTAACATATAGTATCTTCATAAAAATAACTAAAATAAATAATAAGATTTCAAAATATAAAAAATAAATAACAAATTTATTAAGTAAATAAAAAATTTATTATATATATATATATTATAAATTTACAAGATTAAGAAAATCATTTATCTAAATAATTTATTAGTTACTTAGAAATTTTAAAAATATGTTCATTTTTCAATTATCTTCTGAAAACGTCTGTTTATGTCTGTATTATATATTAATCATAAATATTAAATTGAAAAAAACTTTTCATTTTCATCTAATGAAAAAAAAAAGTACTTTAATGGGGTGTTTGGGTTTGAGTTAAAATTTTTAAGTTTCAATAGTAAATTTTATTGACTTTTCAAAAAAGATGAAATTTTTTTTTAAAAAAAGATAAAAATTAAGATGAAAAAATATAGTTTAGTTTGAATTAAGATTGAATGCCAAACACTATATCTTTTTTATAAATAAATGTACTTTTATACCAAATCTATATCAATTTTTCTCAATCTTATAATTGTTTTTATTTCTAATAAGATTTTAACACGATCTAGTATTAGGAAAAATACACTATATAAATTAAGGTAGCTTACAATAGAAAGTTCCCATCAATCTAAACTTGATCAACAAAAATCACTACACTAATGAAAACAATAATATCAACATTTATCTAAATATAGATTCTACAAACCATTGAATTTTAAACGACATCTACTGAAAAAAAAAAATAATAAGAAGAAGAAGAAAAAGAAAGAAAGAAACTATACTGATTGACACCTAACAGGATTAATTAATTTACATTGAAGGAGAGCCAACAATTTTTTTTTGCACGGTCGACCCACCAAAAGCCAACAAACTTGCACTACCATCACTAACACAGATTTTATCATCGTCAAGAAGAAATCAAAGGATAAATGTAGATTTGCCGGGTTGGTTGCTGTCAAATCCGGTGGGTCCCAGTCCCATAAGCTGTTTTTTCATCCAAATTGGTAACCTCTTCTGACCATGGATTTTTAATATTGGAGGAGCTAAACGTTATTGGTGGGAAACAACAGTCGCATGCCTCTTGGCATTGATTCGGCAAGTCCCAGTTGCTTATGGGAGTTGCCTCCTTCTTCTCCAAGGTATCGTGACCGTGACCGTGACCGTGGTCGTGGTCGTGGTTGTGGATCCCATTTGCTGCGTCTTTTAGCGGACCCCAGCACTCAACTTTGTTGAATTCTGGAACGTTCGAATGGAAGTAGACCCACGCCAGGGCTTCCTGTAGTTCTGGGTAGTTCTTCAGCAGATTCTCATCCCCATGAATAAATGCCTTTAATACCTGTTTGTCATTTTTTATTTTTTAATGACAAAATTAGGCGTCACTATTAATAATCATTATTAAAAGCTTCTTTATTAAGAGGACCTTCATGAAATCCTAGAGGCCCCACGTTTAATTAATTGTAATTTTTGACTAATTAAAAGATTACTCCTAATAAACATGGAGCTTTCGAGCTTTCACGGGTTAGAAGATAGCAGTTCACGTTTTTTTAATATTAGATCTGAGCAAACTAAAATTAAATACATAAAGTTATATAAATTTGATATTGATTTTACAGTTAAAAATATACTTATCGATAGGTATTTTTTCATATTTTATCGTGGATTTTTTTTTAAAGTTTAATTTAATCAAGTAAGTTGGTTAATAAATATGATTAATTTTTAGGGATTGTATATATTTTTTGTGGGAAAGTGAGTTTTTCTTCAAATAAGATCAAGTTTTTTTTTTTTTTTTTTCTCTTTGATAAAATCCAAACGTAATTTGATATTAAAAAATATAGAGTATTGATGAGAATTTTTTTTTCATGGTAAAATAAAATGTTCTGAAAGAAAAAAAAAAAAAAAAAGTGATGTGTGATAAAAAGTAAAAACTCACCACAGGAAGTTCTCTGCAGAAGATGAAGTATCGGAGCCGAGCACACAAATCTAACAAGAAATGTCCTCCACTTATGTGACAATGAACATGGAGTGACATCTTTCCTTTCACTTTCTTCCACTCCGCCACCACTTCATCTCTCTGCAACTTGTTATACCATCCCTGCAACTGCAACACAAATAGAACCAAAAAAAAAAACAAAAACAAACTTTTTATTCTACTAATTTCAAATATTTTATCAAAAATATATATATTTTTTTCATATCCCACAAAAAAAAGAAAAAAGAAAAAAAAAGGTATGGGATATGGGTTTTTAAATTTTATTTAATACCTGAGAATTGTTTATTGTTTGAGAGATAGCCAAGGTGAGTTTAGAGGTGATATCACTATGGGTAAGTGTGTAAGTTCTTGGGAGATTCCCAGGGTGTTTCTTTTCATCAACTCCTAAGAAAAGCACTTTCAACTTTGATGCTTCAAATATTGCTGGCCCAAATAACCTTGCAACCTGATCATCGTCATTACCAATCAATACATATATATTTATATATACCCCGAAAATAATTATTAAAAAAAAATTACAAAAAGAAAGAGAGAGAGAGAGAATTACAGGAACAATAGCATGGTTAATATTGTTCTTCTTCTTGGATCGTGATCTTCTTCTACAACCTGAAAAGAGAGGATTTTGGTGCTCATGATGAAGACCATGAGAAAGTGAATATTTGGGATTTAGCTTTGATGGAAGAAGAGAAGAAGTAGCTGTCAAAGAACCCATCTTTCTACTTCTCTCCCTCTCTCTCTCTCTCTAAAACTTTACTAATTATCAGCTTCTGCCTTCTCGGAAGACTCAAAACCAAATATAGAAATGAAAAATAACACAAAAATATATTTGCTAATATAGAGGCGTTGGAGTGAAGGAATTCTTTTGCTTTTGCTTTGGGAATTTTCTTTCCCTTTTTTTTTTCCCCTTCTTTTTTCTTTTTGCTTTATTAACTAGCTTTGCTTGTTCGTTGAGCATTGTTCAAAGTAGTGACTTGGAAGATTTGGTTTTATGGAGTGAGAAAGAAGAGAGAGAGGGAGAGAAGAGTTGGTAGATGGTCTTGGCTGTATTTGGGAGACGTTGCTGTTGCTTAGAATTGTAGGTTCCCCCAATATGACCGTAAGACGAAAACTAGATTAAAGACAAACAAAAGAAAATTGAAAATATTAAAAAGAGGGGGGATCTACAAATGGAGTAAAGAATGTGAGCCCATTGATGAGGTAAGATCGAATATGGGTAAGAATGAGTATATTAGAACGAGGGCCCACTGATGAATGTGGTAAAATAAGCTAACATGCATGTTGATTGATATAGGGTTGACGGCGTGAAAGTTGTTTTCCCGTTAGTCCTGTAAAAAGAACAAAGAAAAAAGAAAAAAAAAAACCCAAACAGAAGAAATCCATTTTTTGGATGAGAGTGCTGCGAAAATATTAGGGGATTCGAAGGAAAAAGTTTGGGTTGCCGAATCTGGAAGAAGAGAGGGTGTTCCTAGAATTGCAGAAGTCCGGTAGAAAGAAAGGAGGAAAAGAAAAAAAAAATAAAAAAAAATAAAAAAGCCGAAGCAGAAGAAATCCTTTTTGTCGGATGAGATTGCTGCAAAAATATTAGGGAATTCGAAGGAATGTTCAGAAAAAAATTTATCCACTCCTCTTCCTTACAGATTACGAGGACCCATCTTCCACTTCTGATGTGTTAAATGTTCAGCTTCCTCTGTTTGACGAGGGTTATCACCTACAGTAAGTCCACTTGTCGTTTCCTTTACGGCCAAATGCACCCCAGCCACGGTCAATGTGTTTTTACCCCCATGGCTGGGGTAAATTAAAATGGTTCCAGAATTCCCCTTAAAAATATATCGATAATACTAAATATTACTCATCAATAAAAGATTAATTACATTTTATGAAGTTTATAATAATTTTTGCCTTTTATTAATAATAATTTTTAGTATTGCTGGTGTCGTCCGAAGTATATTTTGATGGAAATTATAGATTGTCCAAGGTGGTAAGAAAATGAACAATATTGAAAAACACTATTATTATTAAGTATTACTCATTATTAAATAAATAAATAAATAAGTCACAAAACATGAATGTTTTATTTAGTTTATAAAATTAATTTCAACTAAATTATACTTTTTCTATTATATTTTTATTTTATTTTTTTAATTAATAAAAATTATAATTAATTTTTAAAAAATTAACTAACTCTTATTTATTATAAACTTATAAATGGGATCCGGTACTTTTATTAATTTTTTTACGTAATTTCGGTGGTGATCTTAAAATATTAACAAAAATCTAACACGTAGCAAAGTGGACCATGGTTTAGGGGATAAGCTCGACTGGAAGCAAAACGGTCCACGTGGGGCCCTTTCAGGGCAGCTTTTCGATTTTGCATTTTCCACGTGGTTCAAACTCGGGCTAAAGTTTGTACGTCAGTACGCGGTTGTCGGCCATACAACAATGCCACAATTTATGATTGTTTTATTGTGGTTACGGAATTATTAATAATTTGGTAATTTTGGTTCCTATGATATTTCTGAATCATTTTTTACGCCATTTTATTTGAGTTTTTTTTTTCACAAATAATCTCTAATTATATACCCAATCACATTATCCTAAGCTTTTACGATGTTATCAATCAATAAAATGAAAAATCAAAAGTTCAAAATTTAAGAATATTTTCATTTGGAATAAATAAAAACCATATACTCCATAGCGTATCAAAAAAAAAAAATAATAATAATAATAATAGAAAAGAAAGAACGAACTTGAAAAATCAAAATCAGCTTTTTTCCGTGCTGATATCTCTCCAAATGTTTTGCATGTGACTTAAAAGAAGAATATTTCAGCTAAATATTTGACATGAGAGAGTACAATTATGCCAACTACGTTATGATTGACCAAATGACCACTGAGAACTTGGATAGGTGTGAGTTGGGGCGATGATACTCATGATCCTCATGATATATACGAACATTCTATTTTTACTACGAACAATCTACTTTAAAATAGATCCATTTGATATTTCTTTTACTTCAGAAAAAACAGCAGATCGGCCAAATATATCATCACATACGTATATATCTATAAGATAACAAATTTGTACTTGCACATTTTATTATTTTTTTTCCCTGTTGAATTTCTTTTATATCCTCGCAATTGCCCCTTTCTTAACGGTATTGTGAAACTGATATCTCATAAAATTACAGCATTGAAGAGAAAATTTTACCCTAGAATAATAAATTAAAGCTCAAAAAATAATTAAGAGTTTGTTGTGTTGACATAGCTAAAATATTAAATTAGGTAGCTAGGTCGACTTTGAACAGCTGGAGTAGTAGTGCTCTAGTTAGCTCCATATTATTTTTGACAGTTGATTCTGAGAGTTTAAAAATCCATGCCAAACTACTTTAATTACGAGGCTGCTAAATATACCTACCATTGAAAAAAGGGCACCTACTTCTATTGGAGTTTTCTCACTTTTTTTTTTTTTTTTTTTTTTTGCTGATTAGTTTTCAACTAATATTTGAGTACAGCAATAGAACTTCCCATGATGGAAAATGAAATGGGATGGATTTTTTTTTTTTTTTTTTTGGGAGGTTTTCTGAGTTCCCTACTAAACACACAACCAAAATCTTGACTTTTCTATTAAAAAAAATCTTGATTTTAACCCCTTTTTTATTTTTTATTTTTTTCCTACAAACACTGTAGAGCAATATGTCAACCCAATATATCAGCGGAAATATTGTTTTTTAAGGAAAACAGAAAATTGTCAACACTGAATGCATGCTCGCTAACATACAAACTCAATTCATGTGCATCTCAAATAAATATATGCGTGCAACCCAAATTATAGAGCCCAAAAAAAGGTAGCTAGCTCTTCAACTTGTATCCAATTCATTGTCATCAAAGAGATTAAGAATTTATTCATCAGAAAAGAGAGAGGGAGAGAGAGAGAGGGGAAGAGAGAATTAAGGAATCTGGCTACTAAACTCACATTTTTTTTTAATTGGAAAGGAAATTCATACTTTTCATTTTATGATAAAGTCATAAATAAAATTATCGTTAGACTATGCATACAACTACTTTAATTCACTTATTTAGGAAATGTTTAATTGGTTCGCTCCAATCAAAAATTTCAATCTTTTTGTACTTTTTTTTCAAAAGTAAAATTGTTTTTCATCTTTTTTAAATAAACTCCGTATCACTATTCACATATCATATTCTAATTTAATAACTCAAACTTTAAAAGTTTATAAGTTCATAACATTAAGTCGAAATAAGATATAACGAAGTAAGATCCGTATTGATATTTTTGTTTTCCGAACACATTTCAAGTTTTTATAATTTTTAACTCTAAACAGTTTATTTTCAATTAAACACACAATTCCAAAATTCAACTTAACTCCAATCAAAATAACTCTAAGGGGATGTTTGGTGTCATAATCCAAACATTAAAATTAGAATCCAATTTTTTTTTTTTCCTCAACTTTACCATTCACACAATTTTATAACTTAAACTTTAAAAAAATCTATAATTTTATATAGACAAGTCCAAATGAAATTATTATTATTATTTTAAATTGTATAGAATTTCGAGACAAACAAAACAAGCTCCTTATTGATAATTTTTTTCTAAACACATTTTAAGTTTTTACACTTTTAAACTCCAATAATTCAAACTTTCGATAAATGCACAGTCAATTCAAACTCAAATTCTACAATCCAAACCTTAACACCAAACGCATGCTAAGACTATAACTCAAGCGGACCAACCAAACATTCTAGTTTGTATATAATTTTCTTCGAATTATATATACCCTTTTTAAGTTGATAGATGTCTAACGAGAGAAAGTTATTATATAAAATCTTACCATGTTTAATAAGAAATGAAATAAAACATTTATATTCCCTCTCGTATTTCTCTATATTTCATTTAAAAAAAATCTCAAATTCAAAAACTAACGAAACGTGACATATAATAATAAGATTACAATAAGATACAAATTTTCAGTAATTTACAGACGCAATAAGTGCGGGTGATCATATACAGTTATTTCCAAACCAAAATAGTACATTTAACGGGTACATAAAATATGAAACATGAAGAGCTTGTTTCGTTTTTTTTTAGCTAATTTCGATTATTTTGCAACGCAAAAATATTAAAGGGCTAGAGAGAGAAAATCGACAACGGACGTGAAAATATGAAATTTTTAGTAGCGGCGAAGTTTTGTTGCAGTAAGAGTAGTAACTTCCAGGGCATCATGTTACCAATGATCAATTGTAAATATATATATATATATATGGCTTTTGCCCAGCCAGTTTATTTGCTTCTCTCTGGTAAACCTATGAACAACTCCGTCTCCACTTCCATTGTTTGAGTAGTACTGTTGTTTACTACTACTGCTTGCTCACTCCATGCAAGTAGTGGTACCATCCCACACTGCATTACCCAATGGCAGACATACAAACATAATCACATGCTTACACACACACACACACACACACACACACACACACATATATATATATATACACATATCTGAGTTCGTTTTCTTGAAAATGACCAATTAATAACTAATTACTTGATGGATGATCAATTAATGATTAATTGATATCAACATGTGTTTTGCTGATCAATTATTAATAGATTATAATCAATCAACATTTTAATAATCACTGACTATTTTTTTCATAAAAATTCGACTATTTTCAAACGAGGGTAAAAATTGTCATCTACCCAATTTTTCTAGCTATATATATTTATGAAGTTTATTTTCATATGTTTATCAGCAACTTGGTGCAAGCTTTGCATATTGGTATATGACAGAAAGGATGTGAGGAAAAGAACTCACCTCCTCTCTCAGTTTAGCATTCTTTTCTAGTAGGGTTCTTTCCTGAATGATAACCAAATAAAAATATTTAAAAAAATAAAAATAAAAAGGCGAGAAAGTTGGAAAATAAAAATATTTAAAAAAATAAAAATAAAAAGGCGAGAAAGTTGGAACAAATCGCAGAATATATGGATCATATTGTAGGCATACAATTATACAATAAGATTCACTTAATTACCTCTTCCTTCAACCGTTCAATCTGTTCCTTGTATAGTTGATTCTAAGCATAGTCAAACACCAAAAATGTTTATTAGAAAGGCCTATACATTACTAACAATTTTAACAAATTATAATGCATAAGAACAAAGTTAACTCCGAGGTTTAGCGTACCTTCTGAGCCCTAATTTTGCTTAAGCTTCGCTCTAATTGGTTCTCAATCTGCTGTAGCTCGTTGATGGAACATGATTCCAAACCATGCCCCAAAAGCTTCCTTCAATATGTAGTTTTAAAAAATTAAGCACAAAATGTTGTAAAGTCTGAGAAATTAATCTTAAGTAGTAGGATTTAGCAAATTAAGTATGGAACCGTTTAGAAACTTCAAGATGCTCTATTTTCTTGGCCATGCTAAAATTGTCTTCCTTGCAAACATGAGCAGCCAGCTGCAATATGTAAGAAAATCCAGCGTTATATTTAGTAAATCATTTCCATGCATATTTCGGTCAAAGGGCGAATTCTCGATGAGGAGATAAACATTCGACGAGGTTAATTACATAATCATACCTTTTATTTTTTATTGCTTCTCAATTTGTCTCTATGTTTTTGAAAACTACAAAGATACATATATATATATTTTGTATTTAAAACACTTATTTGAACAGTTTCAAATAGTTTTTTAAAAAAATTAATACATTCAGAAAACATTAGAAACGAAACATAAAACAAAATATCTAAGTTCAAAAAGAGATCTTGAATTAGAAATTGAAACCAGTTTTTCAAATTCAAAGGATGCCTTTTAGTTTCCAAGGGATAAATTGAAGAATATACTAAAACTAAAAGGCATAATTATGTAAATATTACAATCTTTTGCGTGGAACAGTATATATTCGTTCACATATACAAAACAGGTTTCTTAATTCATCTTTCTTAGATACTTACCGGATTGAGAGATGTCATGAAAATTATGAAAAATTTAAGATCGAAGGTTATATTGCACATACAAATTAGTAGTAGTCCCATAGGGCAAAATTCAAGTAATTTTCAGGACTATTACATACATGTCATTTCATCAGAAGATAATGAAAAACAGCTTATAAGTTACTTCCACTTGCTGATATATGATTTACATCTACATATTAACCCCTGTTTGGAATGATCATTTCCCAACATTTCAAATGGATATATAAGAAGAAATATTTGAAATGATATGAACTGCAATAAAGTGTTTCATTTGTAACTTTCAGGCAAAATTCTAAATGCTTTAGGGGACAACATTTTGGTCATTTAAATGTTTTTCTATAATGTTAAATATCTTTATCAAATTATTTTTATTCACATGTTTCCATCCTAAAGCTTTCATCAAAATATTTCTCCCAAAAGGAATGACTAATTTTTCATTGGAATTCCAGAATATTCTTTTATATAAAAATAGATATTAAATTTAACATTTGCCAAATATTCATTTTGTTGAGATTAAAAGATATTATAATTGACAAGCCTTATCATCTTAATTATATTACCTCCAAGTCAGCTCGGTCAGATCAAGTAGAACTGGAGAATTGTTATAAGAGGAATCATTGGTCTCTTAAAAGTAATCCAAGTCTAGAATAGTCTGATATATATCTATATATTTTCCACTTCACATAATACACAAATAGATCACAAAGAGAATAAATATATTATATAGATAATCAGGAACGAGTCAGGTGAGCTGTAACAGATTACATGAAACTATCTTAAAGGTTTTAAACTTATATATATATACACACACACATACACAGTAAAGTACATCCATGGGAAGGACCTAATTAAAATTCTTAAAATATTTATAATAATAAATTAAGCTAAAATGAATGGTGAGGAAGAGTACCTGTTGCTCTTGATCTTCTGTACCGACTTTGGCATTGCTGTGAGCTCCATCCTTACTTCTCCTTTGATTGTAACGATCTATGGTCTTGTTTATACTGAAACAATCCAAGGCACAAAGATGTAAATGTGTATGAAACGCACGTTTTTTTTATGTATTTGTGTCCGATTCTAAATAAGCCAAGCTACAAAGAATAATACATAGTGCCCGTTTAAGCAAAAGCTGTGACTTTTCAGCATGTGATTCGAAACTAGATTTTTAAAAGAGCTTTTAAGTTAAAATGACTTTAAAAGTTTTTATAATGTTTAAATAAAGTTCATAATATCTAACTTAAAACTCTAATACAAGTATTAAAATATATTTAAAAGAGTTTTATTTAGAAGCCATATTTTTTGGTTTTGACAGGAAACTCTTCTGACAGATCATTTAAATACTTTTTGAAACAGATTTTAGACTTATGAAGTCAAAAACAATTTTTGAAAAGTTCTGTCAAATAAGCTTATATGGATACTACATCCTTCTATACAAATATACCCACACTATTTGGTATGTTACATGGAACCCTTTCCCCCGTTATTTTACAATAATTTGGTGAAGCTTATATAATATTCTAGCTCCAAAACTATGTCAAATAACACACACATGATAATGTACAAACAACCTTGTAATTCTTCTCCAACTTGTGGAGCCTTTTAATTTCTCTATAAGAAGTGCTACAATTACTTTTGCCCTCTTAGGATTGCGAAAAAGTGAGTAATTAACTTAGGGCATGTGTAACTAAATTGTAAATGTAACAGAAGATAAAAGGAAGAGCTCTTGAAAAGAAAGTGTATAAATAAGGTTGGTCTCCTATCCAATATCAGATGATATCCGGTAATGTGAATTTCTGTTAAAGTGAATGTGAACTTCAGTTACTAATAATGTGAATTCATGCAGAAGCAAATGTAAAATAAGGAGAATTTACATTTATTTTAACTACATTCCTTTCTGCATGAATTCACACTCTAGTAACTGAAGTTTACATTGCTAGATACCATATAAGATTGAATATATATATGGATATATGAAGAAAAGGAATAAGAAAATCGATCAATAGTTATTTCGCTTTCTAGTTTTCATATAGGAAGTAGAATTATTTCTCGTGTTTACTAACTTTAAGAATAAAAATCCTAGTAGCTTGAGAGTTAAAATATTAATATACTCACAGTATTCCAGTCCCAACATGTTTTCTGACACTTTAAGTCGTAATATTTTTGTGCGATTAAATGTCAATTTTAATCACAAGATTGTGATTTATATGTATTTAATCATAAATTTTTGTTGTGACTAAAAATTTTAGTCACGAGATTTTTTTGTAAAGCATGACTAAAAATTTTAATCATAACAAAAATTTGTGATTAATTACATATTACTCGTAAGATTGCGACTAAAAGTAACATTTAGTCATATAAAAGTATTTGTAAATAAAAGTGTGATAAAAAAATGTGGCTACTAAAAACTCCATTTTTTTTTCGTCCTTGTAGTGTCCCCTCTTGTACTCCTTGTTAGTAGATCCTAGTTAATTTCAATATCTGCTCTGTAAATTTAAAAATATCAACTAAACGGATGAAAAAATAGTGTGCAGAGACGCACAGTAGTATACCACTTTTTTATTGGTTTTTGAATTCTCGGGTTAGACCTTTCTCCTGTTTGTTTTTGTTTTTGTTTTTTTAAATTAGCTGACGCCTTCAACAAACTCGTACATTCTTTGTTAGTTATCTGATGAGAAACAAAGATATTAGGAATCTAAACTGTAGATTTATGTAAAAGGAACATGTTTTGTGTTTTATATTTACTTTTGAATTTGCATATATATATATATATATATAAATATCTCTTAGGATTATTTAGTATTTAGTAAAGTTTATCTTATTACTGTGTTTTATACTATAGCTAGCTAAATAAGCATTTGTTTGGATGAACTATTGCAATTGAATGTTCATTAAACTTGAATATTTACATTCAAATATAGAATTTGAATTATGTATTTAAATAATATGTGTTTAGATAGTTTTTGTTAAAGGTAATACGGATTAATGTAAAACAGAAAGAAGAGTGTGGTACAGAATCTAAAAAATGAAAATTTGAGATTTTGCATCTTAAGTTAAATTGCTATAAAACAGAGATATTCAGATGCTTGCACTCCAATAGTTATGTAACCAAATATACATTGCATTCCAATGCAATAATGAACTACTGTAGTAGTTCATCCAAAGAATGCTAAGTGATTGTAATTTCAGTAGAGTGGTGGGTGATGAACAAATATTGATATTTCTAGTTTTTCTTCTTGAATTTTTACTCTCTAAAATCCTTTGTTTGTTATTTCTTTGTCTCTCTAATTTCTAGTGGTTCGATTTTATCCATTACTTGTTAGTCCTACATCAGTTGGTATCATAGTTGAAACGAATTTTAATCTTTTACATTCTAATCAAACTATTGTTGTACACCTCCATGTGTTACCCTAGTTTAACATCACTGCCTTACCAGCAGACTGGCTCAGACTCTCCCAATTACCTTGTTTTCATCGCTCTCGACTATTGATTCTGTCGAAGAATGCCACACAAAGCAACACCAAATGCCACCTCATGCAGGAACTCTTCGCGAACTATCGATTTAGTGCACGTTAAACGCGCCCAAAGTACATAACCTATCAGTGATCAGAGGACGTTATACTTATGTCGCTTCGAGTTGTCATCATTGTATTGTTTCAGCCTTCCATATCAACTACCATGCTTGTTTCAGATTATATTTTCAACAGATTTTAGGCTAGCATAGTTCGTGAAAATTTTACTTTAATCAAGTTCAATAGAGTCTTGAAGCTTTTTTCATTGTTTCTCTTACAATGACCAAGAACGAAAGGGAAAACCCTTTTCAAACACTCCAAGAAAATCAGTACCAATTGGTCATTCAGTTTACGGAAGTTTATAAAACTTTCAGTCGACTGGATTACCGAATTGCTAACTTGTTGATCATGTCACCAAGCTATCGGACGACTTTCAAGAATTCTGACTCAGAATTCATGAAAAGCAAGAAGGCGGGAAAGGACTAAGAGTCAAAGGCTTGTCCCACCGTAATATCCATCTCCACATATATGTTTAAAATTACGTACTACTAAAGTCCCTCAAAAATAGTTCTTAGACCATCACAAGTCCACCAAACCATTCATTATCAAAAGATGTCTTGTGGAAACCTTTATTTGACGGATTTGACGATCCTATGAATTATGTCTCGATGTAGAGTCTGTTTAGCAAAGTTTTTGCTTTTGCTTTAGCCAATAAAAGAAGAGAAACAAAAATTGTAATTTTTTAATAAGTTTTTAGAACCATAAAACTATTGATGTCAAAATGATTTTTTTTTTTTATTATTTTTTTCTAATTAGTAATAAAAATATCAAAATGAAGTTTGTAGTGTATAACTCAAACTTTGTTTTGAGTTTTAAAGTATATTCAGATTAACTTTTACTAGAAATTATGTTTTTTGGTTTTCACAGGAAGCTCTTTAGGATATTTGAAGCTTTTCTAAGTTTTAACGGAGCAACTAAACACTACAAAAGCTCCTTTTGGACTGCTTTTGAACTTATAAAGTCAAAAGTAGCTTCTATGAAGCTCTACCAAATAGGCCATAGACTTCCCTTTCGCATTCAAGAGTTATTTACTTACCATGGTGTTAAAAGTCTCAGTTTTTTCTATACTTGTTTAGCACATAAAGTGTTTCTACTGTCAAACATTAAACGCGAGTTAAATATTCATTCGAATTCGAATTGATTGTTTGTATTCAAAGGTAGAATTTGAATTGTGTATTTAAAGTAAATGTATGTTTGGATAGTTTTTGTTAAAGATAATATTTGAATAGTATAAAAGTTAAAACATAAGTGTGTTGTGGATTTCTAAAAAATGAAAATTTGATCAAGATGAATTACTATAAAATAGTGAAAATATTTAAATACACGTGAATATTTCATCACCAACCAAACAAACATTGTATTGAAGTTAAATAATAACTATTGGAGATGGTGATCTGAACGGAAAATAAGCTTCTACGCACCTTTCACCATCAAGTGTCACGATTGAAGATTTTTACCCTTAAATTGTTGAATGATGAGCTACAAGATGTTAGGTAGTTAAATTTGATTTTTGAAGGTAGAACAAAATATGAACAGCGCATATTCTATTTCTATTTGTGTATATATATAAATAATCCACACATAACAGCACAAAATGTCTACGTATAATATACATATAAATATATGCACGAACATGGTAATGTCGATATGTAACAAAGTACTAGTGAAGACCAAAACTTTTCATTGAGAATAATTTTTGCCATGAAATTAGCGAAAAGTCATGGTTGTATAATATTTCCACATGGAAAAACATCCAAGTTGTCCAACTGATAAATTTTAATATTCTTAAAATCATATCTACGTCTACTCCTATATGTGTAATTCAAGAAATTACTACTAGCTTATCATAACTAGTTCATTCTTTTCAACATATAATGTCGCTAGGTCATTATTTGCATATTCATATTTGCATATATGAATATTGGAATGAAAGAGGTCTTCTAGTTCTAGTACATCCAAGAAATAGGATTTGGAAACGAAGTTCCTAGATATACAAAGATATATTTTTTATTTCGTACGTCAATCAGGTACGAAGGGTATATATATTTGTGTATTGTAAGCATTTTGAATGAATGAGAAACCATGAAAACTGGCTTTGAAATTCCAGATGAAGTTAATATCAAAAGTGAGACTGAAAAAAAAAAGTCATAATTAAGAAGATAAATTTAATCGTTTTTCTATTTTCATGTTGTCACAACCTCCCAAGAAATTTTTATATATTATAGCTAGCTGCATAATAACGATTAATCGACCTGCACCTTATCAACAGGAGTATAATGTTTCTCAACAACATATAAATCATAACTAACTTGTGCTAGTAATATTCCAGCAAAAAGGTTGTGCATCTTTAGGGATTAATTTTGTAATAAACTTTCTCTTTCAAAGATAAAAACTAGTATATTATAAACAATATGCAGCTATCATATGTTATAAAGCTATTCAATGTGAATTAAGAAGATTTTTTTTCCCTCTATAGAGAGTGATGAAAGGTTAATTAGCATAGCTTGAGATATTAAGCATGTACCATATGTGATTAATATATGCACTAGCCATAAATATAGTCATTGGATTCAAAGAGCTAACTAACAAATCTTTCCTAATACTAATTATATCTTGAATATCTTCTTGGATTAATGAGAGAAAATGTTTGCAGTAATAAGGCTTAAAATTCATAAATAAGCAAAAGAAACGTACGGAGTAGTTGAATAATATTCATTAAATTAGTAGCTTGAAGAATCAAATTAGCACCACTTAAATTCCTAATAACATCTTTCACAAACAACAAAGTCCTTAAACACCTAATACTAATATTAAGATCAGTTAAGTCTTATCAAGAGATCGCCTTGGGAAAAATGCACACTTCTTTTCATAACAACAGATTTTAAAAAAATATAGCAGGTGGAGGGTCAGGAAACAGCATTATTTATAGCATAATAATAAGAACACAAAGTACTACTTCACCAGTCTCTTTCTCAGAGGTCCCTCTAAAACAGTCAATAAGATTCCAACCCTCTAATTGTGTCAGTTATTAACACTACTTTTAACTTGTTTATCTCAGTTAGTCCACCAATTAATTACCTTCCTCCGCTTTCTGGTTACTCTCGATTTATGCTGAATGTTACACAAGAAATTATATAATTTACACCTCATCTTATCCATTTTTTATTTCTATTTTTTTTTTCAAAAGTATAGTTTGATTTTTGGGTTTCATTTATTGACTTCATGTTACTTGTACTACCAAAATAACTGTTTTCCTCGGTTACTTGTGTAAACTGTTGGTATCTATATGTGTGTGTGTGTGCAGTTTCTATTTAGATGTTTTTCAAACAAACCTAAGCAAAAATGGTTGTTGTTTTAAGCTTTCTATTTCTCAAGATCTTGTGGAAAACCCCAAATATTGAACCTGGAATCTTAAGAAAATGAGATAAATTATTTAAATAGAAAAAGAAAAAGAAGAAGAACACGAAATTTCCTGAAGCTTGATTAAAACTTGAGGTTATAGTACTGGCCCTATATATCTATAACTGGGGCATGCTATCGTACAAAAACAAGAACCTGCTTTATGAAAAGACCAATATCTTTACCAAATATAAATAAAAACCCAGATTTTATAATTATTATCTCCTTACCCAGCCTCATAAAACTGCCTAAAAATAGAAGTAATTAAAAGAAAAATCACGGATTTAATTGCAATAAATTTAGGGGGGGAAAAACAGAAAAGAAAAGAAAAGAAAAAGCATACCTAGTACTACTGGCGAACTCATAGAGCTTTCCTCTTGGAGAGAAAATAACGAGTGCAACTTCAGCATCACAGAGAACAGACAATTCAAAGGCTTTCTTCAGAAGTCCATTTCTGCGCTTGGAAAACGTTACTTGCCTACTTGCCGCGTTTTCTATCCTCTTCATCTGAGTTTTTCCTCTGACCATTTTTTTTTTCCCTTTTTTTTTTCCTTTTTTTTTTTTTTTTGGCTCAAAAATATACCTGAAAAACCCAGTCCCAGATAAGGAAATTATGAGGGATTTCAGGGAAATTTTGGTGAAAATTTTAGGAGGAAAAAAAAAAAAAGTTGATACAAATTTGCAGATCAAGAACCCAGATGAAAGTTTCCAGAAATAGAAAAAGGGTGATTTTTCTTGTTTAGGTATAAATATTGAAAGATCTCAGAGAAAAACGGTAGGGGAAAATTTTCAGAGAGAGAGAGAGAGAGGGAAAAAAAAAAAAAGATGAGGAAGAAGATGGGTTTGTGTATCTATAGATATATCATATATTTGTATATATAGGGAAGATTTTGATTGAATATGGATTGTCGCTTTTTTTGGAAAGGAAGAAAAGATAGGCTAGAGCAACTCTAATATAGTAACCCTAGATATATATATATAAAAGTGGTAAAATTATGATAGAAAAATGGTAGAAAGTCAAGCGAGTCCAGAACCTAATCTCTTTCTCTTTTTGGTAAATACTCGGGAAAAAATGGACACCTCCCATAAAAAGAAATCCAGACGAATAAATGCTAAAACATGTGAAGCCATTATTGCTTCAACCAATGCTAAAAAAGAGAAAAAAAATAAAAATAAAAATTGGAAAAAGGGGAATATGTTTGATATGGATGCACGAGAAGTCGATGCTGTTAAGACCACGTGATGACACGTGGTGGAGGAGGGCTGACAACGAATGAGGCCGGTGACCGCTGGTGGTGGCAGACAGGCGGGTGAGGCTAAAAACACCAAACATTCTTGTCGGTTGCCAGTTATTTCGGGACACTGGGTTTAGGGCAAAAGGTTGCAGGGAAATTTGGAGCACTCCCGGCACTTTAAAAGAAGTTCCCAAAGGCAAAAATAATAAAAATTAAAATTAAAAAAGGTTTTCCGTACGAGAAAATATGGATTCCGTACAATGGAGTCAGAGCTGGTCCAATCAGCTTCCATCACGTCACTGCATAGGAGTAATTTAATTGGACCTCTCACGTGGCTCCTCCTTGTTTGGTGGGTTTTTTTCCCATTATTTTCTCAAATCAAATTTTAAAAAAAAAAGGGCAATAAGTTGAGAAACGTTTTTAGTGGCACCTTATCAAGTGTTTCGCAAACATCACCTCAACTTTTAATTTTTGATAATTAACTCCCTTAAACCTTGGGAGACTGTTGTAATGTGGTTTTAATGGTTAATGCAGGTTAAGTGTTTGTTTGGTGGAATAGTTTGAGTTGAGATTTTTAAATTTTAATAGTAAATTTTTTTGAATTTTCGGAAAAGATAAAAAATTTTTTGGGAAAAAGATAAAAAAAAAAGTTTGAGTTGAATAATTTGAGTTGGTGACTCAAACAAACTCTAAATTTGTTAAAAAAAAAAAAAAACATGTGTATCTCCCATTTAAACAGTAGTTTATCTCTAAACTTTTCATGTTTTAATAAATTTTCCTACGAAATATGATTTTGATAATTTTCTTGTTTCTTTTAATTACAAATTTACTTAGACTAATTCAAGAATAGGAGGGATTTTTTTTAAAGTTTTATTTTACCCTCAAATTGTATGCTATATTTTTTGGTATATCAAATTGTATGCTAATGTTCAAGTTTTGCGTGCAAAAGCTTAGGATGTTGAAGGTAAAATTCGTCGACTATAAATTGAATTCTGTTTTAGTCTTTAAATTATAAGCCAATCGCCATTTTGATCCTAATTTCTAAAACATATTACAACAAGTTCTTGATTTACTAAGTTATTTTTCAATTTTAATCCTTTTATCCATCCTAGCATTAAGAGAGAAAGAGGCTCTGCTTACTTTATACAATTATGCCTTAACATATTAAAGTAAATTAATTAACCTACGCTAAATCATATATATTTGATTCTCATGTTTCTTTTTCGTCGAGATTATAATAATCAGAAGGACAAAAGAACTATTTTGTAATAATTTCACAAGTCATGAAGCCATTACATGAAATTTTACAAACCAATGGTCGAAATAAGAGACCCGTAATTTGTAGAGAGAAAAAAAAAAAAAAGAAAGAAAGAAAGAAAGAAATTAATCATATTTGACGACTAAAATGAGACCACCTCTATGTTAAAAAAAAGGGGGGGGGGGCGGGGGGGGTGAAATTATATTGTCACAATGTAGTACTGTATACACCACGGAGAAAATAGAAAGGACTTTACAAGGCTTTTTTTTTTTCTTTTTTTTTTTTTTTTTTTTTTTAAGAATTACAAGGCTTTAGTTACCAGTGAATGCCGTCGCTGTCCACGGTGTTGTTTCTTTCAATACCTTTTATTTGGGGAAAAATATATCTGATATTCGTTTGGATTACCTACTAAAATAACTTATTATTTAATTGGAATGTGATATGTAGTTGGTTATAAAACTATTGGAGTGTAAACATTTGATTTTGATTTTGATTTTTATTTTTATTTTTTGGAACTTGGAAATGGAGATTCAAACTCTACACTTTTAAGTGAAGTCAAAGTGCAATCACATTATGTGGTATTACCTCTAAACTATGCATGTAACCACCAAATAAATATTTTACTCTTTCACAACAATTTAACTCAAATACAAATTTCAAATTTTCACTTTTTTACAAATTTATACCAAATTCATTTTTCTATCATTGTACAATTTAAATGATACATTTAATACACATATTTTATTTAAGTACACGGTTCAAATTCGACATTTGAATACAAACATCCAAGTTACATCAACATTCAAATGCAGACAATTGTTTGTTCTTTTTATTTAAATCAATTTAAAGGGGGGGAAAAAAAACTTGCGGTGCTTTAGCAATTCTTTATTTTTATTTTTTATTTTCTGTTTCCAACCAATCAATTTTATTATTTTTCCTATTTTCTTTTTTGTAAGTGAACGTGGGAAGGGACCACATGAAATGGTTGGTTGACTCTCATCAAAAGCTCTGGCGTGCCATGAAAAACACTTCTATTTTCCACTAGCTGTTTCACCTTATTGAAAAGGGAAGCAATTTCAATGAAAACCCATGATGAGTTTGTCTGCATACTGCAACTTGAGATTTTTCAGGCAAAACAAGAAAAAAGGAAAACAAAAAACAAAAAAACTTTTTAGTTTGGTTTGAATTTGATTATTTTTTTTTTAGCTGGAACGAATAATAATTGTAATATTCCTCGCTACTTTTTCTTTTTACAGAAATTGTAAGGTATGGCATTTTAAAAAAAAACATAATGAGCAGTAGTGACAGCATGTTTGTGTAAATGAGGTTCATAACAGTTTTTCTTGAATTTTTTTAAATGCCTACTTTGTCCCTAGAGTTTCGTCAGCTACAATCCTCGCCGTGGCGAGTGAAGGGTGGAAGACTTTTGGTCTTACCTCGCCGACGTTTAGCATCTATTACGGCAATCTACTTTCTGCGGCTGCAGGAGGTGAAGGAGATGGGAGAAGGTTGGGTGGCAAGAGTGTAATTTTTGGTAGTGGGTTAGGGTTTACAGTTAGGTTAGAATTAGGTTTTAAGTTTAGGAATGACTTTGGGCATTTTTTTTTTTTTTTTCTTTTTTTGGGATGAATTAGGATACTTTATTGGTAAATTAAATAAACTGCTAAAAAAATTTGAGAATAAATCATACGATTAATTAGTTACTATTTAGTTTATTTAATCATTTTTAAATTAATTTAGCGGTAAATATGATGTTTATTTGAAACTGATTTAGTAGGCAACTACAGATTTACCAGGTGAAGTAAAAAATCTAAAAATTAGGTATATAGCGTATTTACATACTAATATCAAGCTTATTGGATTTACCTAGTAAATACCCAATTTATCATACAAATAATCTAAATTAAATTTACAATTATTTAAAATATTATATTAACTTTTTATTTTTCTAATTATAAATACAAGATTAACGTGAAAAAATAGTGGATTTGTCAAGTAAATAAGGGGATTAGATAAAGAAAAAATCTTTAATAAATAAGGTTAATATTGTATTTACGTGGTAAATACTGGATTTACCACGTGGAGTAAAAAACTAAAAAAATAAGATAAATATCGGGTTTACATGGTTATTGTCCGGACTTACTAGATACACAAGTACCAAATATATATACCATATAATCTAAAAGTCTAAGAAACAAGGTAAAAAAAATTGTTTACTCAATTATGAGTAGAATAATTAGTTAAAAATGATTATGGTAAATAATAAAGAATTTACCTAATAATTACTGAATTTACCTAATAAAAACTCGATTTACCAAATAAATAAAATCTAAAAAATAAGATAAATAAAGGATTTACATTTATCGGAAGAGACCGTCTATATTAATATTGTTTGGGTATCGAATCTGAAAAGAAAAAAAAAGAAAAAAGACAAAAGACATATTTATAACTGCACCAAATTCATTGGTGGTAATTATACATGTTTAAATACCATGTACACATACGATAATTTAAAGTCGCACTGCATGAATCCTTCAGTACTATAAGCCAAAAAATAATAATAAATAATGATAATTGGATCGAGATATTTAGCCACGACAACTTAATATAGCTATTATTTATTTTGTTCTATGGAATATATTGTCATGATAACAATTTCTAAATAGAATGTCTTCTTTTTGTTTCAAGATATTTTATTCTTGTTATATTAATAAAAATTCACTTGATGGAAAGAAAAAGGTGTACCTTTCACTACTCCATCGGGTATCCACTGAGGATGGTATTTGCCTTATTTGGTAGCTAGCTATAAATGATTCAATATTTGCTTACTCTATTTGAACCTATAGCTAGCATTAATTGATCAATTAACAAGTATATATATATATATATATATCCTCTCTATATTATAATATTACAGAATATGTCTAAACCTAGAACTACTTTTCATAGATATGGAGATATATTTATCCCTCTAAGTAGTAATTAAGCAGTACATCAAACATTGATCTTTTAGTGCTTGCTGAGGTGAAATGACATGTATATATATACAGATAAATGTATATATATTACCTAAATATCTTCAAGGTAAAAAAAAAAAATCAAAATTGAGAAATGTTAGATATATATATATATATATATGCGTATACGTATATGTGTGTGTGTGTGGCGACCAACTAAAAAGACAGTTGCATGTGTGATTCAAATTTCCAAGTGCTTCTATGATTCTGTGATCCATATTTCTGTTTGCGTTTTGTGGTCCTCCATTAAAGACTATTTCCAAGGGCTGTTACTCTCTTTTGTTCACATCCAATCCATATTATTGTGAACCAGTTTAATATTAGGTTTGTACGAGCCAGCCTCCTTTGTGGTCCCTCATAACCACTATCTCTCTCTCTCTCTCTCTCTCTCTTTATTTATTTAAATTTTGGTGGAAAAACGTGAAGGCTCTTTATTTATTTTTCGATTGATTGATGTTGGACTTGAAATGTATTTCTTAATTCCTTCTATTAAATTCATTGGAGTTATCGTTGCATTTTTCTCAATACAAAACTTATTGAAGTTTTAATTACGTTTGCGCGCAAATTAATGAACACTAGCATAAACATGAAAATAATAACCCCCTACCCTATGTTGCACCAAAATTTGGATCATTTAAAAAAAAAAAAAAATTTGTCTAGATCGAAATATGCTTTTCAACTTAGTTTATATTTGGTTTGCTGGTTGGAGATGAAATTTTTAAGTTTGAGTTGGTTGACTATTTAAAAACTAATTATATATATTGTTGACTTTTTAAAAAAAGATAAAAATTAAGATGAAAAAGTACTGTCTAGTTGGAGTTATACTTAAATACCAAACAAAATCTTAAATTCCAAATTATTAGAGGGAATTACAAACCAAATGTTTTTTTTTTTCTTTTAAATAACATGCTAAGTTAACGGGAGGGAGAAATAAGTAAATAACATGTTTCAAAATTATTTAGAATAAATAGATGTATATGACTAATTTATCATGAAAATTGATAAATTTATTGTTTACCTAAAAATTTTATATTTACTCAGTAATTTTGTTATTTATTTCAAATATTTTAAAGTCTTATTATTTACTTTAATTATTTTCGTAAAAATATTATTTATTGTAATATTTTAAAATCGTTTTATTTACTTAAATTATTTTTGTAAAAATGTTATTTACTATAATTGTTGACATTATTTAACCTTTGAAAAGAAAAGACTTTATAGCAATTATTTCAAGAAAATTTGTGGTAGGTTTAAAAAAAAAAAAAAACCTTTGAAAAGAAAAGAATTTATAGCAACTATTTCGAGAAAATTTGTGTTAGTTTAAAAAATAAAAATAAAAAAATATTGCAAGTGTTACGCGGTTATGTATAATCATATTTTCGTCAAATTTGTTCTACATTATTATAATGAATTATGATACAAGGCAATATCAACAGGCTATTTCTTTATATGTTATATAGAATCCTCCTTATTCTTTAACTAGTGAAATTTGAAAAAAAATAAAAAATATTAACATAACTAGAAGACACCTCCTTTTGTTTTATTTGGTGAGCTATTTCTGTAATTTTCAGAGACGGGAAATTTTTTTTTAAAGCCACGTGACTAAATTTTAATAAATAGCATTTTTTTTAAATAATTGAAGTAAATAATAAGAATTTTAAAATATTTTTAGAAAATAAAAAATTTACTATATAAATAATATGTTTAGAAGGCGTAAATATGTACTGCTATTTATTTTAAATATTTTAAAAACTTACTATTTAATTTAATTATTTTATTAAAAGTGCTATTTATTTTTTTCACCTATTTTTTCCCTCCTTCATGTTGTTGGAAATTGGGGAAACTATTTAAATGACACAAATTTAAGATCGTTGTATCAAAATACACAAAAAAGTAAAATTAGACTAACATGATAAAAATTAGATTAAAGTAAATTAAAATTTGTATCATATTAGTCAAGGTATGAGAGTGTATTAATTTGGTGAACAGCTGAAAAAAAAAAATGGTTATTTGAGTAATTTTCTATTGAAAAAATTGGAGTTCCAGAAATGATACATTAATAATTGATGGGCCATATCACTCCCCGGGCCTATTCATCAGAAACCCAAATCATAAGCCCACATCTTGTCATCAATGGTGGACCCGAAGGCCCAAGTTATGGAAACTAAAAGCCCAGCTTGTAAGTAAACTTAACTGGAGAAGCCTAGCCCATGACTAGCTTTTTAGTTCAGTCCTTCTATCATGTTAACATTCATCAACGTGGCCGTTAAACTCTTCAGCCCAAATGTCTGGAGAATTTGTAACATTTAGACTTTTTTTTTTTTTTAATAGTAATATGTTAATTTTTAAGATGAAAGTCTAAAGATCTGTTTGGATCATGAAATAAATTTTTTTTGTTTAAAATGAGAAATTATTCTGGTGTTTAGATGTGTAAAATAATTTTCCTTCTTTTTTTTTTAATTAGAATTTTTCTTCTTGAAAATAAAAAGGAGTCTAAAATTTGTTTGGAAAATTATAAATGAGAATAAATGATTTTGCAAATTATACTTAGGGAAAATAATTCAAAAAAATTATAAAAAAAATTCTAAAAGGATACTGTAAAAATATGTTTAAAAATGAGATGTCCATCATTTTCAAAATGAAAAAAAATAATGGAAAGTGTTTAGAAAAACAAAAATTTTTTTTTTTGGTTATTTTTCCACCCATTTTGAAAATGGACATAGCAAACAAACATGAGTAATTCTTTAAAAGTTCGTAAAATTTACAATATATATACATTAATATTAGTACATTTAAGGATAACATAAATACTAGTTAAACCTCAACATTCACATGTAAACATACGTAAGATAAATCCTATTTGGTAGGGGGGAAAAAAGAACATTTATATAAAAGGAGGTAAAAAAAAAAAAAAAAAAAAGGAAAGAAAATAACAAGAAGCTAGCAACCACAACTTCCCCATAAATTCAGAAAACATGGAATTCTTTGCCAACTCTCGAGTCGTTGACATTTATGTATTGTGTTTGCCAACTCCATTCAATTTGCCAGGCTGCTACCAGATAAAAGGCCTGCCCTCGTTTACTTTCTTTGTTGTTGTTGTCGTCGTTTTTAATTTATTTTATTTTTTTAATGATAAAAAAAAAAAAAAAAAAAAGAAAGGCCTTGTCTATTTTACTCGTATGTAAAGCATTAAGCTTATTATGCTAAATAATTAAAGAAAGGCCTTGTCTCTCTTTCTTTCTTTTTCTTTCTTTCTTTCTTTCTTTCTTTTTTTCAGAGCCAAAAAAAAAAAAAAAAAAAAATAATAATAATAATAGCATTAACTAAAAACATAACACACCAAGTATTTAATTTTGTTACCAACTCAACCCAAAGATGATTAGGGAGCAATAGTTTCTCTTTCTGTTACCTACTATTTGTCATGAATATGTAAACAACCACTCTTCTTAAAGCTTAATTATCCATTGATTTTGTTGGGTTAGGCCATTAATTACATTCACTGATATTTTTTATTTTTAACGCTTTGGGTGATTATATCACATTTGTGAAAAAGAAAACCCCACCATCGAGTAGGTTGAGTCCTAAAATAATTATCACTCTGTTTTTTTGGATCGTAGAATGAAAATTCAAATTTTATATTTTATGATATAATCATGTGTGAAATTATTATTATATTATATATGTAATTATTTTTTTAAAAATATACGTGAGTTCAAATTCCCGTTCTTAAATTTATAAATATTTGAAGTTTGTTGTTAGTAATATTATAATAAATAAAAAAAAAAAAAAACATAATCTATCGATGATACTAAGAAGGTGAAGTTAAACAAATGCTTTTTCAAATAAAAATTAAAATGTTAACTGGATGTGTTTTTGTGTTTGGAAAATATCTCCATGTTTTTTTTTGTTTTTTTTGTTTCGTAATTTACATTATGCTTCACGTGTTCAAACGAGTCATTATCCGATAGACAAATCTTTCAAAAAAAAAAACTAAAAAAAATTAAAAAACAAACAAAAAGAAAACAAAAAGATCTGAATACCCTTTTTCTTCTATTGCTCAACGTAATTCCCTTGTAATAAATCCTTTTTAGAATTTTTTTTTCTTTCCAATAATAAATATCCAAAAAGCAAAAAATAAAGAAAAGGCCAAAAAAAAAAAAAAAAGAAAAAAGAAAATCATACACATTGGCGTTTCCTTCGCACGAAATGAGAAATGATGGAAACAAATATATTAGCGCTCTAACATCCCGCACTTTCTCTCTCTAATTTTTTTCTGTTTCTCTCTCTAAGAAAGAAAGCGAAGAAAAAGAAAAAAAAGAGAAAAAGGTGGTGGTGCTGATCAAAGCTCGCAATTTCCTAACCAATCCCATGGCCATGGCGTCTTCGTCGGAAGAACAGAAACACGAACAGCCTCAATCTCCGCCGTCTCCTCCTCCTCCGGGGCCGGCGCCGGCACTGAAGGAGTTAGTCCACAAGACCAAGCTCATCCAGTTCCTTGGCCGAACGACGCCTATCGTCGTCCAAAACGACAATGGCCCTTGCCCTCTCCTCGCCATCTGTAATCTCCTCTCTCTTTCTCTATTTCTTGATTTTGCTAGGGTTTCGGTTTATTATCGTTTTCGTTTCGCGTTCGGTTCGTTTCGTTTTGGTCTCCGCGCGGACTGGAAATGGAGGAGATTGAGGAATTGGAATTTTCTCGATTTTTAGGTTTTGGTTCGCGTTCGAGAAAGTTGAGAAATGGATGAATTTAGGAGTGGTAATTGAGTTTGGATGTTTGAAATGAAAGATTCGGAATCTTGTTTCTCTTTTGTCAACAGAAAGTTTCAGATAGTAGTAATCAGAGGAATTCGTTCAATTTTTGGTTTTCTCGATTCAATTCGATCGCTTCGGATATTTGATGGTGGTGTTTTTGATCTTTTTGAATTTGGAATAGTATGCAATTCGGTGTTTTTCTTTTTTCCGTTGATTTTGTATTACGAAAGTATTGTCGAGAACTCTTAAACAAACAAAACAGACTACTTTTCTGGTTATTAGGTCAAATGTGCTTTATTTTCTTATGAAAAGAGACTCTTCTAGACATTAGAAATAGTCGGTTTTTTTTTTTTTTTTTTTGGCTTGAAATAATCCTGTTTTTATATTTATGTAGGTTTAATATTGTTTGGGCCTTTCTGCAATATTGTTCATGGGAAACCGATTTACATTAGAAATCTAATGCTTTGCATTTGGGATCCCTACAGGTAATATTCTTCTGCTCAGGAACAACTTGAATTTGAGCCCAGAAACAACTGAAGTTTCTCAGGAGAAATTACTTTCGCTTGTTGCCGAACGACTAATTGATTCAAATAGTAATTTCAATGTAGTAACTTGGATCTTTTTGTCACCTTGGGTTGTCGATTATTTTAAGCTTTTTATTTAAGTTAATTGTTTTTGCTGTTACCTTGTTGTAGAATAAGGATGATGATTATGTTCAGAATCAACAGAAGAACATTGCCGATGCCATTGATCTGCTCCCCCGACTTGCAACTGGGATTGATGTAAATATAAAATTCAGGAGGTTATATTCGTGTCCATTCTTTAATTTATCAATACCTGCAATTGGCTATTACCTAGTTCTAAATTTCTAATTGAGATTTACACGATGGTTTGCAGAATAGGTTATTTTGATTTTACTCCAGAATGTGCCATCTTTGATTTATTGGACATTCCGCTGTATCATGGTTGGATAGTTGATTCCGAGGTTTGCTCTTTCATTTCTCAAAAGTAATTCTAAGAACCTACTCTAGAACTGATAATCTATGAATTCTAAACTTGGTATACTTGAGTAACAACATTTGATCTCTGTAATTTCTGGAAAGTAAATAGCATATGGTTGGACATTTATACTTCCTTCGTTTCAGTTATATTTCTGATGTATACTATGGTTTTTTCCTAACAAGAAAATCCAGTGAATATTTTGTCTTCCAGTGCAAGTACTAAGTGTATAAATTTATTGTGTTATTAATTCGAATGTGTACTTTTTAAGGGTCAATTATCTGATTTTGAAAAAGCATTATGTGTCAAAATGACTTTTGAAAACCCATTACTTTCTTCCGAGTTTCTTTCTGTCTCTTTCTTCTAAATCCTACTTTTAGTGTATTGAGTGTGCTGGATTTTTGTGGTCTTTGGTTTGAGAAGTTCACATATTGGATATTTACTAGGACCATGAAACTGCAAAAGCAATCGGATCAAAGTCATATAACACACTTGTGGAGGAGCTTGTTGCACTGGACGCCCAAAATGAGTGTGGATATAAGAATGCTTCTGAGGAAGATTGTGTTGATTTTGCTGCTGCAACAACTGCAACTTTGGGTGTCCCTTCTCCAAGCCTTTCCAAAGCTAGATCTTTTGATGATTCTCCGCATTTGGACTTTGATCCCCAAGATTCAAGAAAAGGAGACCTTGAAGAAGAAGCAGAGTTGTCGAGAGCTTTGAAGTTGTCTGAGGCTGAAATGCCTTCTTCATTAGGTGATCCTCCTGCTGCTGATGTTAATACAGAGCTGAAGCCTGTCAGTTCAGATGAAAGCTCAGATCTTGAGAAGATCATGCCTGTAGGTCCTGTAGATACATCAGAGAAGTATCTTTTTGAAAATAATAATTTCTATAAGCCAGATTTATCTGCATCAGATGATTGCAATGTCTCCAGGAACGGAAGTAATGATGTGATTAATTTTGAAAGTACTACAAAAAAAGCAGTGTATTCGTCGTCAAAGGCTAATAAAGGAAACAATCTTGCTCCACCCAATTTTGTGGAATCAGATGGGCATGCTCCTGGCATTGATTTAGTTCAGAAAAGCAATGTTAATACACCGATCCAGGTTGAAAATTCAGTTTCTCTTTCTTCTGGACGGAGCACTGCTTCTGTAGCTGAGCCCCTTGAAGATGTTACACGAGGCAGTGAAAAAATTGAAAGTCTGCCCAATTTTACAGTAGGTGTTCATGAGTCTGCAGATAAGAAAAATGAGTGCGACTCGTCCGAATCATCATGTTTATTGGCATCAAATGCAGATTTGCTTTCAGATTCTTCCAGTGGCCGGCACATTGAGGCATCAGAAGCTCTGACTTCAAGTGTTGATGGAAGTGAGCCAATATATGAAGGGGAGGAATGTATTTTGGATTCAGGCACTGCTGTTTTTGAAGACCGAGAGCCGGTATATGAGGGTGAAGTGGTTCTTGCTAATCAATCTGACAAAAGCACCTTAGATTCAGGGCCCAAGGATGAAATTACTCCTCAAGCAGGT
This sequence comes from Ficus carica, assembly GCA_009761775.1. Taxonomy (NCBI): domain Eukaryota; kingdom Viridiplantae; phylum Streptophyta; class Magnoliopsida; order Rosales; family Moraceae; genus Ficus; species Ficus carica. The sequence goes on from CM019750.1 coordinate 1,977,030, forward strand.
TAGCAAAGCTTGCTGTTGAATAACAATGTGTTTGAAGATTGATTAGCACATGTAATAGGTTGTTGTTTTTACTGGAATAATTTTATCCTGAAAAAGTTTCTCTCGTTCGATCGACTCCAGGGGAACTGATCAGGAACTTTTTGAAGAACAATGCTAGTCAATTGACTTTTACTGGGTATTTGGCCTTTCAACTTTTCTCAATTTCCTAATGTCTTTTCTTAATTTGTTTTGTTCCGTGCTGGGTACTAAGTTCCAACTTGGCAACTACCAAGAACTTCTGCATCTTATTAATTTCCATGGTTTTGCAGCCTTTTCTGCTTACTAGAAGGTCTTAAAGAACGGGAGCTATGTGTTTTTTTTCCGTAATAATCACTTCAGCACCATGTTTAAGGTTAGTGCAATCTTATGCATAATTGTTGACGTTGCTTCTTGTCCATGCTTACTGTTGATGTTGCATTTTACAGAATCTATCTTTTTATGCCCAAGTTGAAAAAGGCTCCCTTTGGTCCTTTTCAAAAGCTTTTGTTCTCTTTGTTCCATGAACATCTTTCCAAAGCATCAAGTATTGACCATATTTCATCATATTTACAGTTCAATGGTGAACTCTATCTTTTGGCTACAGACCAAGGTTATATTAATCAGCCTGATTTGGTATGGGAAAAGCTAAATGAGGTAAATTTTGTCTGCTTTTACCCCTTCTGGTATGAATGGTTGTCATCCACCGTATTTCCATATCCTGGTCATAAATCCAGTTTCTGTGCAGAACCAGAGTTGCTTAAACACGTTCTTGTTTTATTTGGAAAAATGTTGAAACACAGAACTAGGGTTTTCTTGAAAGTATTTTAAATGGGCTATTCATGAAACAACCTGCCTTTATCTGATATTATTTTAAATAAGCGGTTACTTGTTCAATGCATTTGTTTGACTTGAGAGGTAAACAAATGTTCTTGTGCTCTGCTTGGGCTATAGTAAAGATGGTTCAAAAATTTCCTTTATGGTTTCTGTTTTTGGACATTGATAAAAAAAATTTACATTCAAGAGTTACCTACAAAATTCTATCATTCTGCCTGAAAAGAGGGTATTTCAGGGGAAAAGAGAAGAGGAGCTTCTGGTGGGGAAAATTCCACCAACAAATTATAGCAGAACGGTTAAGGTGTGGGTTAATTTCATAATTAGCCCCCAAACTATAGGCCAAATCCCATTTTGGTCCCTGCTAAGACATCCGAGAATGGGTCCCGATCTATTAAGTTATCCCAAATTAGTTCTATTCTCCGTTAAAATCTCGATGAAAAAGGCATGAGGACCATGTGTGATCCGTTAATTTTGTAATTTTACATGTTAGGGAGTTACTTTTAAAGAGTAACTGGTGCTTTTCTGTTGAGATTTAATAGCCAACTAGATGAAATGATTAATTTGGGACAATTTGGTAAAATAGGGACTCGTTCTGGGATGATTTAAAAGCCAGAAATTAAAATGGCATTTGACCTACTGTTCGGGGAGTAAAATGAAATTAACACTTAAAGTTTTGAAGTGATATTTCTTGGTCATGGCTGTTCTTCTCTTTTCTTTTTTGTGATTTAGTTTACTAACTAGATTTTACTTACTGGGAAGTTTTAAAAGTCAGGGACCGAAATGAGATATGGCCTATATAGTTTGGGGACTAAAAATGAAATTAACCCTTAAAAGTTTTACATCGATATTCCTTGGTCATGGCTGTTCTTCTCTTTCTTATTTTTTGATTTATTTTACTAACTAAAATTTCTTGTGCATTCAGGTTAATGGGGACACATTGTTTATGACGGGCAACTTCAAGGAATTTAAGGTAGAAAACCATAACAGTGATACTTGGGACGAACACAATGCCATGACCAGCACTGCAGTATGTGTTTCTTTCCTACGAAAAAGTAAAATATTTGTGTGCAATGCAATTGCTTTATTAGTCTTACAAATTTTGACTTTACGTGCTTCAGGACTACATTGCCCGCATTGATAGTGAAGCACAAGAGGGCATGAAGTAATCTTCTAAACTTTCTGGTTTTTGTGTTAATTTTTTTTTCTCTCGATCAAAAATAGAAATGAAGTGAACTACATGAAGGGAAGAGAAAAAAAAAAAAATGGAAGTAACTATATATGTTAACTATAGTACGCAAGTCTTGACTTCTTGTTTGGACTTTGGAGAAAAGGTGTCTTTTGCTCTGGCTCTACTAAGATTAGTTCCATAACCTTTTAGATGCGCTTTTGGTCGAGCTACATTCAGATCGTTAAATCCTTTATGTTTTCTGCAGTCCTGATCTGCAATTGGCGATAGCTCTTCAGCAACAGGAGTTTGATCAACAACCGCAGCGTCAAAATACGCAGCAACAACCCGCCATCAGCAATTCGAGGCTGGTCACTGGTCCACCGGTAAAATTTCTGTCTCATCCTCTTTGTAACCTTTACCAACGTTTTGTGGAGAAGCATCAAGTATTGCAAACTGTATATTTTGCAGGTACCAAGAAGCAGTGGCAGGAATTCATCTACGTTGCCGTCCTCCAGGGCTGAACAAAAATCGAAAGACAAGTGCACCGTGATGTGAATTTTATGCCAAACGCAGTTTCAGAGTTTGTATTTGTAAATGGTTTTAGCGTTCCTCTGGAATGGAACCCTATTCAGCATATATGTGATTTTTAGAGAGTTTTTGACTGTAAATAAAGCCATGTATTAAAAACAAGTCCTTTCTTTCCAACCCCCTTTTAAGCAGGTTTTTTCACACTTTTGTTTTTTTTTTTTTTTTTTTTTTTGCCCTTTAAATTTTTTTTTTTTTTTTTTTTTTTTTGGGAAATTATACGAAAAGTTAGATAGGTCTCCGTTCTAACTCATGCACAGATGGTTGGCATGCCAGTGATTATGGGCTCAAATGTTAGAATATTTTTTTGGGCTTTTTGGGTTTTTTTTTTGGAAAGAAATATCATATCATTGATAGGCTAAGTTGTGGGCTGTGGGTTACATATTTGCCATGGCAGGTGCTTTTTTTTCTTTTAGCTTGAAAATCTCTTCCATTTATAAGTTCTCATAAATGCAAATAGTGATTACCGATAAAAGGCGCTAAAAAGTCACAAACGCATAACCATGAAATGTCAAATGGAGACAATTTTAGTCAAAAAAAGCAGTTGGATTTCAATCTTGTCATAGTTAGAAGTCATTTCGCGAATCATATGCAGAGACTGCTTTGGAGACTGTTCTTTCTTGGTCTCTAATCACAAACTAATGTTTAAGTAATCATCCGTTTGATTAAAGAAAAAAAAAAAGAAAAAAAAGAGGCTTTTTCAATGTGTATCTCTCTCTTTCTTGGTTTCTTAGGGAAGAGCACCCTCCCCATGGTCCTAATGTATTGTGTGATTCTCATACTCGATGCGCGGTTTTTGTGTCTGTTGCTCAAGTGCACTTCAGTGTCATACCAAAAAATCATTTTGGGATTAAAAATGTTATTCTAGAGTTTGGTCTCTAAACTTGTTTTTTTTTTTTTTTTTTTTTTTTTGGCTTGTTAGTTCCTAGAACTTAGTATACTGAACAAATTTGGCTCCTAGTAATAAAATTGACCATAGATTTTTAGAATTTCATTGGGATAATCACCGCATCAATCACGTAAAAACTTGAAATTTACAAAATCATTCGTATGTTTTGTGATGTGTTCTAATATATATATATATATATTTATCATTTTCACTTTTTTTGATTGTTTTTAAAAAATTCAAGTTATCATGTTATGTGCATATAATTTTACCTTCATTAGATTTTAAAAATTCAATGCCAATTTTATAGTCAACAACCAAAACTAACCAAAGAAAGAAGTTTAGAGACTAATCAACCAACCAACCAAAAAAAAAAAAAAGAGCTAGACAAATCAAACTGTCACAGCGTGAATAATTCAGGAACTAACGACGTCAAAAACCCGTTAAATTAACTTGTATTTAAGCTTGTTGTGATAGTGAAAGTGATAATCCCCTAGATTATCCTATATCACATATAAACCTTAAAAAAAAAAAAAAAAAAAAAAAAAAAAGGAAACAAGTGGACATTTTCCCAAGAAGAGGAAGAACCCCACCATAAAATACCGAGTAAGGACCACGTACGCTTTGTTTTTTCTTTCCCTGTTTTGATGGCAAAACATGGTCCGTTTGGTGGACCTCAGTGGAAAAACTATGTTTTTAAGCCCACAAGGCAACAACAGAATTACTATAATAATAATAAAAAAAAATTCATTAAAAAATCAGAGTGACGAAAACACTACCTTAACTTAACATCATGAATTGTCACAATCTCTTGCGAATTTTCTATGCAATAAGTTTGTCATTGAAGCCTTCCCTCACCAACTTGACTTACTAAATAATGCTTAAAGTTCGTAAAAAATAAAAAATAAAAAATAAAAATCTGATCTCTAGTGAAGTTTAACTTGTTCTTGATGGGACCCACCCTCAAACAAATGATGGGTAAGATTTAGACACGTCGGATTTGACTCTGCACCTGCGTTGAGCCTAACTTACACATGGTTAGAACTTTAGAAAGGCAAGGCGCTATTATTTTTATTTTTATTTATTAAAGTTGATAAAGTAGTTTATAAATTGATAAACTATGATTAGCCAATGGATTGACTTTGATGTACTTTCGGAAAAAAAAAATTAAAATTAAAAATAAAAAGAAGATAAAGGGAAAAAGAATATCAGAGGAGAAAATGATGAAATGAAAAGAATGGTCAGCATGTGTGGGGCCTACTGCCTAGTGAAAACGACAACACCAGATCATCTCTCTCAATTGCTCTGTTAAATTTTTTTTTTTTTTTTTTTTTTGGGAGAAAAATATTTTGTTTTGTTCTTTCGGGTAAGATTGGAGTGTAACTATTACAGGACCACTCTCTCTCGCACTCTCTTTCTAGGGTTTTCTTTTTTCTTTTTCTTCTTCTTCTTTTTTTATTTTCGTAATTTTGAGGGAAAAAAGAAGAAGAAAAGAAACAGTGGGGACCAGTTTAAGGGGGTCTCAATCATAGAGGATAGAGGGGTCAAAAATTAAAACATAAAAGAAAACGACAAAATTACAGCTGTGACGGTGACCTCACTACTACTTCCACCATCAACGACGAGGATGCTTGTTTTTTGGGATTCACGGCCTTCCTATGTTATCCAGCTTATTATTTTACACGTGTTTTCGTAATGAAGCTGATTTATAAAATGAACATTCATGAAAAAAATAATTTCATGACACGACGTGAAATTAAAAATATAAATAATTATGAACCAAAAAAATAAAGAGAGTAAAATAGTAATTTTGAAAGAATAATATTAATTTTAAAATTAAAATAAATAATATAATTAAATTTATGATCACATAATACTTAAAAAAAATCTTTTCTTTTTTCTTCTCTCTGATATAAAATTATATATATAAATTTATTATTATAAATTAATCGTAAATCTAAAATTTTTTAAAAAAATTCAAGAAAATATAAAAATTATTAGAAACATATATTATAATTTATCATCTTTAAAAAATTATATTATAAACTTTAAAAGTACTTATAAAATATGTTATTGTTACAAGTTTAGGACAAAATAATTATTTTAGTTTATATGACTCATAAAAATTTTAACATGTGTGTACTAATGATGTTTTTTATAAAATTTTTTTAATGAATTATTGTTGTTCAATTATTTATTTTTCCCTCATTTTATGGAAAATCTTGAACAGACAAACGTCAAGGCAATATAACTTTTATGGCAGAGTACTCTATTGAGGGGAAAAAAGGAAAGAAGAATAACACTAAATGCCCACCTTTTCTTTTTGGTTGCTCTCTACAACGTTACCCTCTTATCATTCACCTGTCCAATGAAATTAAGTACAATGAAAAGTTATGGTAAGATCACGACCAACTCGAACCTATTTCTAGTTTTATTTGTTTATTTCTCTAAGAAAAACAATCATATTATGGTCAAGACAGTAATATTATTAGAAAGAAAAATGCATTATTTAGTTATATTATGTGTTTTAATTTACCTAATTTTGTTGGCGAGTAATTTTTGTAAAGATCTCCAAATATGGTGGGGATTAGTATGTCTCACTCGACTCCGTGTGCATTTCATATTGTTTGTTTCAATCGAAAAGAAAGAAAGAAAGCCACGCGAGGATGCCTCCAGTGAGGGTGGTAAAGGTTGATTGTTTTTTTCGATAAAATTTTGAGTTCGAATTAGTCTCAATATGGTGGTTAAATTGAAGTTTATAGATTTATTCATATGTTATGTGGAGATGCACCCCATCCTTATGGTTATCTGGATATCTTAACTCGATACTCATAAACCAAAAAAAAAAAAAAAAAAGCAGCAAAGGTGCAAAAAGAGTTTGTTCACAACCCAAATGTATTGCAGCCACTACATAAGCAACTAGACATCCAGTATATCATCAAAAGTCCTTTGTTCCTTTGTTATATTATTATATATACTATAAATACATATTTATATACATATTCTAATTATAATAGAGGAGAAAGGCTGTGATATGGTTCGCTATCCAAAACTTGTTTCCAAGCCTTCTATGTTAACGTCAAAAAATGAAAAGGAAAGCTTGATGAACATTTCAATGGGGCTTGTGTGTAATTAAATAATTTCCCAATGCAATTTGTTAAAAATAATTTTATCTAGATAGCTAGAAATAAGGGGTTGCTTGAAAGTCTCAACAAGAATATAAAAACCATAAATGGATTACATAGTCCCTTGCTTCCAACGCAACAATTTACAAGTAAAAACAAAAGGGAACCTAATAAAGAGAGCTTTTCTTCTCTATATACAATGAATGCAATTGGTGATTACTTCTTTTCTTCTTTTCTTTTTTCTTTTTTGGTTCTTTTTTTTCCTCTTTTCTTTTGGAAGCAAATTGGTAATAGAAAATATTCCAATACAAATGTCAATATCTGCCACTCTACAAGAATTGTTTTTTCTCTCCTCATGTGGGACCAATATTGATGCAAAATTTTGTTCCTCCAAATGGGGCCCTCCACCACTATAACCTAGCAACTACTATTTTGAATTTTTATTTCTATTTTTTTGGTTTGGACCAACATATACTCTTTATATATATATATATTATATATATATCCTAATTATACATAAGTACCATAAAATCAAATTATATTTAAAGACATAAAAATTAAGAACACCCACGTTGTTACTTGAAGGATTCATGCACTGTGTTTGAAGGATTTAACGGTTTGGATTAACCCATCTCAACGACTTGGTGGTTGATTAGTGGTCCAAGAAGCCCACAGCTAAATGCCATATAACATATATAACCTCTACAATGAGTCATATATATTTGTATATATAATGCATCCCAACAAAAGGATATCCTAACGTATATATATCTTACAATATAATATGCTTTTTTTAATAAAAATACAATTATATAATTTTATAAGTGAAAATTTTTATCTTTCAAAAAATAAGAATTGGGCTTTTGAAAAAATGGTGAAATTAATCTGATCATAAACGCGGAAAGGACTGAAAGCTGAAAAGCATAGTCCACCGGCCAAGGAGGGCGGAACAGTGACCGCTCAACCCTCAGCCGACTTTTCTTAAATCACAAACAAACCCATATATATATATATATATATATATATGTATATAATATAGATAACAGATAAAGGTTGGTGATCAAATTGGTGGTTTCATAAATACATATATTTATATTTTGGGACGTCTATTAATAACCTTTAATCTACTTTTCACATATTTTTTTAAAATTATCAATCAATTAAAATTTAAATATTTTTATTTATTACACATCTCTTATTATTTCACAATAATTTCTAGAATTTAATTATATTTTTAATTATTTTTGCACCCATCAACCAACAAATAACCCTTTCTTTTTAATCAATATTTTTTTTCTCATTTATTTTTTCTTATTTTCAACTTTTAAAAAAAAAAGAAATTCAATGATTCCTTTTTTTTTAAAATAATAAGATTTCATGAAACTAATAAAATCACAGTTTTATATTTATTTTTAATAAAGTATTTTTTTTAATGTTGTAGATATATTATTATATATATATATAAAGTCGTCGATTATTTATCTTTCTATTACTAAAGTTGAACAGATGTTTTCAAAATAGGCGTATTTTATTGTGGTGCGTCTCCACAGGCGGCGCGTCCCGCACTTGTAGCGCTTTTTTTTCTCCCCCCCTTATAGGGCGTTTTTTCCTCTCACGGGGTATCACCAGTACCATGCATATCTCAATTTTTTAGTGGCTACGTATAAAACTGGCCGAGGCAAGTCGAAGCGGGTGTCCATTGCCGACCCATTCTATCCTCTCTCTCCTTTTGCTTCGCTGATCACCTATTGATTGGGCAGGCTATTTTTGTTCCTCTTTCTCGAATTTCTAAGTGTTTGATTGGCCTTCTCGATTATTTTAGGATGATTAGTTGGTTAGATTATTAGATTGATAAACGTAACTTGACATGACTAAATTTTTATAAAATGGATTTTCTGTAAGGAATAGTCTTATTAGAAAAGGAATATTTTTTCGACAGCAAATATATATACATATCACATATATAGTGGATATAAATTGCTTTTTGCAGTCGTCATCGGATATCTATGTAGCGTGTAGAATCTTTTAGACCTCTCTAGCTATGTGAATATATGTGAAAATTGTTGAAATTTCTTGGTACTTTAGAAAGGAATGAAATGCGTGTGACATTTAAAATAACTCTCTAATATGATATTCATATAAAACTATGAAATTCGACTTTGCGACATGCCAGTGACAAAAATATTAAACAAATAACTCAAAAATAAAAATAAAAAAAAAAAACAAAGAAAATTAACCCCTCAATAAATTTATATTAGATACAGCAGGTTACCAAAATGACAATATAAAATAAATCTTTCGCATGACTCTTCAATTATGTAAAAGATATTTGTTTTTGTTTGGATTACATGCGCAACCCTGATTATAAAATGGAAGGCTATATCTAATAATTATATTGTAAAATAACGTGAATAAATATGACCTTTTGCAACTCCTTTCGTGTAGATATACTATTTCCTTTAAATAAGAAAATGAAAATAGCAATATTGTTTAGATAGTGAAACGTCTTTATCTTGATGTTATTAAAATCTTCAACTATACATATATTTGTTAGAAAGCTACTTAAACAAGATAAAAGATATAGTATATAGACGTACTGTAGAATTAAATATACATAGATAAATATCTCTATAGATTATAAATTATATAGGTGCAGAGGCAGTGCATGATCTTATGTCGTACCAAAGGACTTAATGAGTGAATCTTTTGTTTAACAATCAGCATAAAATTTTAATAGTGACCATAAGTGAAAGCTATGTGTTCTCAACACCCAAATTTAAAAAAAAAAAAAAAAAAAAAAATGGAAAATGGAAAATGGAAAATATGAAAGTTATGTTTTTTTTTTTTTTGGGTGATAATGTGAAAGCTATGTGTTGTTATAGCCGACAATCATCTAATTGAAGCAAGTGCTCCGTTTAATAATACGCAACTGTGGTGTGTCCCAATCACTTCCTTAATTAGTAGTTGGTTGGAGTTATTATTATGAAATAGAAAGTAATAAGAAGAATATATATTGGACTGCGGTCATATTTGTCCACTAAATATAATATAACTTTTCTTATGACAACATAATTATTAGTTAATTTATATATTACATTACATGATTTCATAAATACCATCTTACTTATTGATATTAACCTAAAATATTGCACATTAATAATATTAATATTACACGTTATTAATCAAAATTTTATATTATAAGATTATACGATGTCGGATTAAAGACCTTATTTATGTAAACAAATAAAATAAAAGCCACAATTATTTTTCTCTTCCTTTCTGATATTTGATCTTATAATTAACCTAAGAAATTTCTGTACCTAATCAGGATTAGACATGACCCCTAATCAAAAACCCACTTTGATCCGGACCCCTGTATGTTTAAGTTAAGCTTAAATTAAGTCGAAAATACAATCACAAAGAAAAAAAAAACAAAAAACAAAAAACAAAAAACAAAAAACAATCAAATTGTCAGTGAAGGCCATCAGAAGCAGCTTTATCTTCTTTCTTTCTTTTTTTCTGACCTCGCTTCCAAACCCCCCTTTAATTGTAATGATTCTATAGCCCATCTCTCTCTAGTTTTCTCTCTCTTCCCATCTCTCTCAAAGCCTGGACTCAGTTCTCAACGACACAATAGAGATCAAACGAAAAACCAACAAAGCTCGAAAAAACCCTTGTCTCTCTCTCTCTCTCTCTCTCTTATAACTCTCTTTGTTTGTTCCTCTCTCTTAGTTGTTTGATGCTTTTGCCCTACCAAAATTTTGATCTCTTTTCTCTCTGTGAAATGTAAAATCTTTGTATCTGGTCAGAAACGGGTGCAGAAAGTTTTGTGTCTCAGATCCCGATATTAATCATCAATCAGACCCTGTCTCTGCATGCCATTAACGATTAAAAACCGTCCAATTACTCAACACTTCTCTCTCTCTCTCTCTTTTTTCTTTTTTCTTTTTAAATTTCCTCTCTCTCTCTCTCTCTCTACAATCACAACTCTCTCTATCTTAACCCCAATACAATAACACTACTAATAGTACTACTTGTGAGTAATATTTCTATTGCTAAGTGCCCTTTTGAAGATTATATATATATATATATACATATATATATAATATGCAAGAAGCTGGGGGTTGGGAATGATGGGGCTGGAGGAGTGGGCGGTGAATTGTCTGTCTCCGGCGGCGGCGGCGGCGGCGACGGAGGAGACCGGCAGCTGAAGGCGGAGATCGTCACCCACCCGCTGTACGAGCAGCTGCTGGCGGCACACGTGTCGTGCCTGCGAGTCGCCACGCCGATCGACCAGCTGCCGCTCATCGACGCGCAGCTCTCGCAGTCGCACCACCTCCTCCGCTCCTACGCCTCCCTCCAACACCAGCACGGCCACTCCCTCTCTCCTCACGACCGCCAAGAGCTCGACAACTTCTTGGTACGGTAAAATATATATATATACACACACACACACACACACACTTATCGATAGCGCATGTTTTATTTGTTTTTTTTATTTTTATTTTTATGGAGATCATATTATTGTGCTTATGATGCGACCCATTCACATCATAAGCACTAATTTTCTTTTTCCCTTGTGATTGTTTTTTTTTTTTTTTTTGGTTTGAAAAGAAGAAATTTTGGTGGAACATTTATGAAGATGATGATTTTTTTTTCTTTTTTCTTTTTGGGTCCACTAACACTATATTATGTTTTCAGGGGCAATACTTGATAATATTGTGTACTTTCAAGAACAACTTCAGCAACATGTCAGAATCCATGCGGTTGAAGCAGTCATGGCTTGCCGGGAAATCGAGAATACTTTACAAGCTCTCACCGTAATATATATACACACCCATATATATGTTTTTATGTATATTCACTTCTTCCCATCTTAATTCTGTTTACATGGAAATTAATACCCTTCATATTAGTTATACCGCAATCATTATATTATCATTGTTATTACTTTTGGTTAATGTAATCTATCATGAGTACCGTAATAATTAATCAGCCTTAATTAGGGAACTAGACAAGAAAACAAAAAAATCACTTGCTTAAAATATATAATTTTCGCTTTAGAAATATAATTATGATAGTTAATCTTCCTTTCATTTTGATTTTTGGTTCTCGGTGAAGATAAGAATTGTGGATATATTTATGGTTCTTAGGGTAAGTTTAGTTTTGGTGTCGTTGAGAGAGGTGGGTGTGGTAGGGTCTCTTATAAGGAAATATAATCAAAGATTATAGTTGGGAAATGGGTTAGTTAGTTCGGTGATAGAATAGGGTTACCACCAATATTGCACTATACCACCTATAATTATCTTTTGGACTACCAACCGATAAGGTTGGAGTGGGAATATTTTGGGGGTTTATAGAAGATTACTTAAATTAGTTCCTATGATTGCAATTATTATTAATCTAGCATTTCTCAGCTAATGGATGAACTTTGGTTGTTGGTGTATATATCCATTACCCTATATATATATATATATATATATATCTTGGAAGGTTGGGTTCAATATTAGGTATCATGGGCATCTAGAGTTAGCTAGCTAGCTAGCTAACAGATGTGTAGCCAATCATCTAAATTATAATGTTGAACTTTGAGATTTTAGTGCTTGAAACTTTTATAAATGAGGTCAATCTTTTAAAAGCGTGTCGTTTGAAGATGGAGAAATGAACTAATTTAAACTTATAAGAAAGGTCTTTCTACATATGGTTTTTGTCATTAGTAGGTAGTTAGCTAGGGAAACTTTGAATGGAAAGAACAAATATGCAATTTGGATGCTTATTTGTTGTATTATGTTTACTATATACAAAAATTACCTCTTGCGAGCATTAAGTTATTTCCTCTAGAATACCGAGCATATATATATATATATATGTATGTAGCCTTCTAGAAATCCGACCCTATCTTGGAAGTTGGATCCATGGATAGAGGACGTGCTATGGTATTTTTCATCGAGCTTAAAAACCATTCTATCTTTTTTTATTTATTTCTTTTTATTTTTTAACTTAAGGAAAAAAAAAAAAAAAACTATCTTAGGGCATGCTCTTAGTACGAATTTTAGACGAAAATGGGGATCCTCAAAAGATAGTCTAAGAGATAAAATGTTGTGTGTGTGTGTATAGATATATATATATATAATTATTAAACATATTTAGTAGAAAGATTCCAGTACTTTTGTGAAAATAAGATATTTGAACTCTCGCTGTATTTGGCTGTTTTGTTATAAATACGTGCTTTAGCTAACCATGAACTATGCATCCACAAAATATAAAATGTATGTAAACTAATTCGTGTGTGTATATATGTAAATAATTATGAACGTTCCAATAGATTTGTATATAAAAAATGCCCATCTCGCACTGATCTTGTTTTTGAATTTAAAGATGAGAGATATAACTTGTAGTACAGTAAGATATATTTAGAGTTAGTTTTAAACTATACTTGCAACCACATGTGCTACTCTCGATGAAAATGTTGACTAATACCTTCATAAACCATAAGATATATACTTAGTTATATAGGAGAAATATATTGTAGGCCGTATAGAGTAGCATTTTCAAACAAATAATCTTTCAATAAGCTAATTGGCATCTCCTACTACATGTGGAATTTTTAAGGAAACCAACTCTAAGGTTATATATAGTTGATGATATAATCATATATGGTGGCTAGAATAAGTGATCAAAAAATTGCACACAACAAACCGATTAAAGAAACAATTTAACTTATATAATGAATTAGGTTTTGAGCATTTACAAACATATGCATTATTCTCAGGAGTAAGTCTGGGGAGAAGGTACAGGAGCAACAATGTCAGACGATGAGGATGACCTACAAATGGATTTCTCTTTGGATCAATCCGGCGCTGACGGCCACGACATGATGGGATTCGGTCCACTACTTCCGACAGAATCGGAAAGGTCGCTGATGGAAAGAGTTCGGCACGAATTGGAAGATTGAACTGAAGCAGGTGATCATCCCTATTCTTAATTAGCTCGATTAGTGGTTAAATTTTTGGTATTGATAAATGCTTGGCAAAATTCATTTGGAGTAACATATATAGTTTTTTTTTTTTTTTTTGATAAATGGAGTAACATACATAGTTGTGTGTGGTTTATAATATGTGAATATATATATATATATATATAAATACAGGGTTTCAAGTCAAGAATTGAAGATGTGAGGGAGGAAATATTAAGAAAAAGAAGAGCAGGGAAATTGCCTGGGACACAACTACGGTGTTAAAGAATTGGTGGCAGCAACATTCCAAGTGGCCCTACCCTACTGTAAGCTCGCACAATACTTCATTCCGATATCATATATATATATATAATATATTTATTATATGACAATATAATATATATTTATATATGTATGAGATTATGAAGCTCGTATTCTGATGAAGAAACAAAAGAAAAGAAAAGAAATAGAAATTGTTCAGCAAGTTTTTGGTTTGGAATGGTCAATTAATATTGTTTCACCCTTAATTCTTGCAAAAAATTTGGTTCAAAATTCTATTGACGAATGAAATCAAATATGAATGCTTTACAAGGAAATATGATATAAATCTCAACAGTTTTGTTTGGTTTTTTCTTTTCTTTTTCTTTTTTTCTTTTTGAGATTATCATTATTTTTTAGCTATGAGAAACAGTAAACATGCAGAACTTTAATGTGGTAGGTCCTCTTTTACAATATTGGACATGTGAAATTTAGCATGTTTAAATACGATTAATTAAAAATCATGACAATGCACTACTTTGTCTTAGAAAAATGAAGATTTTCAGTGTTGCTATCATAAAATCACAATTTATATTATATTATTTTATTTTCTCTACTACCTAACATGCATTATGTCACTTTCTCTAATTGATTGATGTTGTAAATTTTTTTTAGTAGTAGTAGTAGTAGAAGATGGGAAGTAAAAATTATAAATTTGCAGTTATAAAAACGTTAAAATCAGTAGGTGAAACTCTTATAGAAGTTTCTAAGTTTATTAACTTTTTACAAGTTTCAAAGTCCATTCCAAAGAGCTTATTTTAGAAGTCACATTTGTGACTTTGACTTGAAGTTTTTCTAGAGAGTTAAAACTCTTCTGACAAATCATCCAAATACTTTAAAAGTCACTTTGAACATAAAAAATAAAGAATATATTTTAAGAAATTCTGTCAAATAGACTATTTATACATGTATGCACATAGAGGAGAATGTAAGAGATATCGGGTTATATGTGAACTTGTCGTGCACTGAGTGATCTAGTGATAATTTACTAAATTGACGACTTACAATTTACTTTAAATATATATATATATATACACACATATACAAATATATATATATATATGTATATTGAAGCAGTGTAAACATGAAAACTAACATGAAGATTATCAGAAATAATCATGAATTATAGAATTGTAAACATGAAAACTTGCTTCAATGAACATACAGGAAGATGACAAGGCAAAAACTTGTGGAGGAGACAGGATTGCAGCTGAAGCAAATCACACTGGTTATCAACAAAGAAAGCGCAACTGGCACAGCAACTCTCATCAATCACATCTCTCAAGTCTAAGCGCAAAAGATAAAAATCAGTATATATTATACACACATATATATAAATATATAGCTCATCTTCTTCATCATCTTATTATAAATACATTGTTCCAAACCAGAAAAGCACTTAACTACATAACTTACTCGTTATAAT
The DNA here is from genome assembly GCA_009761775.1 of Ficus carica. Classification (NCBI taxonomy): domain Eukaryota; kingdom Viridiplantae; phylum Streptophyta; class Magnoliopsida; order Rosales; family Moraceae; genus Ficus; species Ficus carica. Next base: position 1,992,345 of record CM019750.1, read on the forward strand.
ATTGTGAACTTGTGGTTATAAACATGACTATATATATATATATATATATATTTGTGAAAGCCATGCAGTTGTACTGAAGTTCTACACTTTACAATTGCTAGCAGCCAAGACACGCCTTTGGAAGTTAGATCATGATCATCATGAGTATTACGTACGAACTGATCATCAAAACTCAGCTATAGAAATTGTGTAACACATGTTATGTTGGTCAACTAATTGCTTACTTTTTGGATTGTTGTAAATTCTTGTTGATTCCCAAAGAGATGTAGTAGTCTAGTCTGTCCTGTTTTATACTGATTTTAATTACCAGCTTGGATTTTATTGCTTTCACAATTCTAATTTAGAATTTTATGTGTTTCATACTAGTGTGAATTTTTTTTCTTTAATTTGGGATGGATGATTTAAACTCTCTACACTTTTAGTGCAACCAGGTGTAGAATTGCCCTTAAGTTATACCTTTGATGGACTTGCAAGATTTTTTTTTCGTGATTTTAAATATAAATAGTGCCCCAATTAATGTTCATCATCAATTTATTAGATCATCTGCAAAGTACTCTACGTTAACAGAAAATAAATTTGTTATATGATGAACTGTGCAAAATAATCTATTTACCGATTTTTTATTTAGTCAAACTTGAGAGGTGTGTGACAAATGAATTAATGTTAATTTTCATAAGCAAAATAAAAGTTTCTACGTAAAATTTTTAATTAAGAAATGACAGTACCTCACGTGGTCACTTCTATTTTAATGTACATAATTTCCTTAAAAGAAAAGGAGTTAGATGTTCATTGCCAAACTTGTTTATTAATAAAAGATTAGAGAGGTGTTTATAATTATGCACCTTTAATATTCTCTGAAAAGATAGACACAAATCCTTCAAAAGAGACGATTAAAAAAATGGGATTAATTAAAGCTAATGCTCCACTAGTGTCCTATATGCGAATTGATACTAATAGAGGTTCCCATAGGTATAAAACACAAAGAACCATTCATATATAGAGCTAATGAATTAATAAATTAAGTATCAAAGATACCATTTGCATCCTTTCAACTGGCTAGGCACATTGTACCATATAGTACAATAATTTGGGAATATTATGCCGGCTAATTATATGTTATGGAACTCAGATAACTCAGCATAATAAAGTCTATGTTTGGGTAGTCCAAAAATTACATACAATAATGTGTAAAATGAGCATTTTTAACAATTAGTTGGTGGTGGCGGCGGCGGCAAGGGGCAGCAATGGCGGGATGGCATTTGTTATGGTAGTTGATGAGCTTCATAGAACCAAATTCCCTAACAATTTTAATTGACATGATACGATGTGATTGGAGGACATAAAATAGGATACAGAAGCTTGATCCGATTATAGGTCAATTCACAAGTTACAAAGTATATAAAGTTTGTCAATTCGGAGGTTAAAATTAGTTTCAAGCAAAAAAAAAAAAAACTATATATATATATATATTTGACACAAATGTAAAATTTGAGCTATAATCTAGTGTATATATTTTCTTATACACGTAAAAATACAAGGTATAGAGTAAAATTTTCAATAAAAAAATTCTATATAAGATGTGCGACACAAAATGCTCAAGAATGGTGGTCACGGCGGCGACGCGCGACGACGTTCATGACAGTGTCGCATTTATTACTGTCCCCGCAAGCTTCCTTACTAAGATTATTAGCATTATTATTATGTAGCACAAAGTGTCCTCTTCACCTTTGAATCTCCCTCTTCACCTTGTTTGGGTACATTTTCTTCGGGTTCAGCTTCCATGGGAAACCCTTTGATCTTGATCTCATAACATATTATATGTCATGGCACTTCTCGTTCATGTTGTGGAATCAATTGATGGGCTCTCCATGAAAGATTGGTGTATTCCCTGAAGATATCGTCAAGTTTAAATTTTTTTGTTGGGAATGTGCAAACAAAAAAGTCCTACATTGACTACGTATTAAATTTGAAATAGACTTAAAAGGACTTGAGTTACTCTTCCTAAGTTATTAACCTTTCCTTAGAATGTCCTAACAAGTGATATTATAGTATTTAGATGTAGGATCATGTGTATGCACAAGATAAACCCTGAATAAAAATCGGATAAAGATTGGTTGGCCCCAAGAGTGATCATGATGGACGGAACATCCAAGGTGTAAAATAATTATTGAGATGGAAATTTCATGATAATGTGAGGACCTTGACGATGCGATGTAGATCTTGATGAAGTTGTGATCTTTATCATTTTCCAATTTGAGAAAGAATACGGAAGATGGATCATTATTTGCAAAGGGGCTATATTGATGATCATGACTTTTAGTCAAGGGGAATTGTTGGAAATGTGCATACAGAAAGCCCCATATCAATTAGACATGGAAATTAAAAATAAATTTAAAGAGGTTTTAACTACTTCTCACAATAGATTAATCTTTTAGAATAGAAAAATTCCGCAATCCAAACATTTCCAGTAAGTGTTGACACTCCTTAAGCGTCAAGTTCTTTTATGGGGATCGAACAGTTATATAATTATGATTAGATTGGTTGTCCAAAATTATACATGACTATACATACATATTAGTATAATATAAGTATATATGTTATTTGATCGCGATATGATACTATTACCATTAGGTTTATTGTTATCATAAAATCGTCAATAAGTTGAGTAATTTTTCGTTTAATTCATTGTAGCGATGTTGCTTGATGTTTTGGTCCAAGTACATCTATAAATCAATGTAATTTGATAAGAAAAAAATATTAGTGAATCACTTAGAATCTTTCTAAATAAATATCAGTGGGTGACTCTTTTTAAAGCCGACTGTAAGTAAATGTCTCTAGTTTTGTTAATTAAAAGGGTAAATTGTTAGATTGGTCCATAAATTTTTAAGTAAGTGAGAGTTTGGTCCCTAAATTTTATTTTATTTTTGTAAAAATACTCTTGAATTCTTAAATTGGTGAGAGTTTGGTCCCTAATCTTTTTTTTTCTGTTAAAATACCCCGCAACTCTTAAAAAATGTGTATTTTGGTCATTCCATTAATTTTTTGAAGGAGTGTGGTGTATGACGGTAGAGTGACATTGATGGAGGAGATCGTCTCAGCTCGTAAAAAATAACAAAGGACTTCATTTTTGAACAAAAGTACTATATTGCCCTAAACACTCAATAAGTTCAAAAATCCTCAACAAAAAAAAATCTTTTGTGAATTTAAAAAAAACACCAAATCATAAGTAATCAGAAAAAATAAATTTTCACAAATAGACAAATAAAATATGGTTTTTATTTATTGTCTTTTATTTTAAATTGATTTGTCTTTTCACAATAAACAACATTTTTATTTCTCTCTGTATCATTTTTTTTTTTCCTAGTTTTTAAAGATTTATGAGTTTTGTTTGTTTTTGTTTTGTTTTTTTTTTTTTTTTCAATTTATAAAGATAGTTTTTGTTCGATATTGCTTTGAGCTTATTTGTTTTTTAGGGTAACAAATACTTTTGTTCAAAAACAAATATCTGTCGTCGTACTCTGCTAGCCGAGATGACCTCCCCTATCGATGTCACGCAATCGTCATACACCCACCTTAGTCCAAAATTTAGCATGAGGACCAAAAGACACATTTTTTTTTTTAAGAATTTAGGATTTTAACCAAAAAAAAAAAAAAAAAGGGAATAGTACCAAAATCTCACTTACTTAAAAGTTCATGGGTACTTTTACCAAAAATAAAGTTAGGGACCAAACTCTCACCTATCTAAAAATTCAGAGACCAATCCAAAATTAAACCCTAATTTAAAAAAAAAGACAATATATTTAAATCGTTGATTATTTTTTATAGATTATTTATTGAACATGATAAATCATTGTTTAATAAATCATCGGAATTTGGTTTACCAACATATATCAAATTTATCAATTTTTAACAACGTAAAGCTATTGATATTTTAGTTTTTTGGAAATGATTTTTTAATTTAATAAAACAAGGGCAGTTTCCTAAAAATAAGATTTACAAGTGTCATTTCCATTAAAATATTCTATAACCACCGCGTTTCAAAGGAAAAAAAAAAAAAAAAAAAAACCAACAAAGCAACTCATAAGATACGAACTTCATATCTTAAGTAGAAACTCAGGAAGTAGACTTTATTGATATTACAAATTAAGGAAAGTAATATCTCTTATATTATTCCCTCTATTTTATATATATATATATATATGTATATATAATCTCTTTGATTATCTGTTGATAGCAATAAATGTATGTACCGATGCCAAGAAGGTGAAAAACACACATATCAAGACATCTACAAGATTCTCTCATCTCTTTCCCCAACTATTTTATATATTTTTTCCACTTATTTTTCTGCTATTATTACTTGGTCTTCCATACGCCTGCACATGTAAGTTTTCTTCCTTGTATATTTTAAGGCCAATTCTTTAGAGGACTTGAAGAGTTTTTGTCGTGTTTTTATTATTATAATACTTTTTATATAGAAAAAAAATTAGTTGCTTGTTTATCTAATTTAACTATATTCAAATTGTGGTGGTTGTTTATACTTTTATATATATATATATATATATATGGGCCCAATTAAATATTTTTTCTAATCTAGAACCTGAATTATCACTTTGAATACAGCCAAAAAACAAATCAATCTTTTGATGAAAGTTACTAGCCGGCCCTGCCTGCTTGTGCCAACTCTAGAGGAGAGGTTAATTTGCTTTGACAAAATTTCACCGAAGAAAACAAGAGAAAAATTTTATTTGATTATTATTATTAATGTTATTATCCTATCCTAGACTTGAATTCTGGGGTCCATAGGAACTTCCCAAGTGGCCAAATACAATTTTCCAAGTGGCCAAACAAAATATATTTTTTCTCTACTCTGTCTCTGTCTCTGTTTCTGTCTCTCTCTCTCTACTCGTTGGCCAGCACATGATGGAACACCCGCATTGAAGGACTCTGTCTCCTCACGCAAAAGACTCTCTCGAACGGTTGATTTTTCATCTTTGAGAACTTGGCGTTGACTTTGACCATGCTTCAATTGATTTTCTATTTTTTTTTAATTATTTTTCAGGAACCCTTTAGTAAGTAATGAAAACACTTCCTTCAAACAAAATATATGAACACTTACATATTTCGAATAAAGAGTATTTACTCAAACTCCGTCTTGGCACTCCTTGAGTTAATCTTAGCGGGGTTTAAATTGGATAGCTGTTGTTCAGTAATGACTTATAATTCCATCTCTAGATATTTATCTTCTAGATATTCACATTGATTCTACTTAATATATTCATTTTAGTTTTTCTTGGCCTATTTCCTTCCAAACTTTCACATATGGTCAAGCCCACCGGTACCTTATTCTTTAGCTCACATTCTTTTACGCGTTCAAAGCACACCATTTTAGTGCATATAGGCAAATGGGGTTCTGCTAAATCATGATTTTGAAACTTCAAATTTGCCAAAATCTGAAGAACTCACCATATTTCTTGATGTGTTAGGGCAGGAGGTTGACTTTCTAATTTCACAGTTCAAAACATCGTATATTTCTCATCTTTTTTTTTTTTTTCCTTCCTCTCAATTTTGTCTGAAACTGTATTGTCATGGCTCATTCAACGTTCGCCGGATCGTTGTCGTTCGGAGGCTCTCATCACGGCCATGGGCAACAAGAATTGCCCTTCAAGACCAGCAAGGAGTCCCTAAGAGTCCTGCTTCTACATGGGAACTTGGAAATATGGATTTTGGAGGCCAAACACCTTCCCAACATGGACATGCTCCACAAGACTCTAGGTGACATGATTGGGAGATTCGGAAAGTTAAGCACCAAACTCGAGGGAAAGATATCGAACAAGGTAACGAGCGATCCCTATGTCACGGTATCGGTGTCAGGTGCCGTGGTGGCAAGAACTTTTGTGATCACCAATAGTGAAAACCCTGTCTGGAGGCAGCATTTTAATGTCTCTGTGGCACATTATGCCTCAGAAGTTCACTTTGTAGTGAAAGATAATGATGTTGTGGGGTCTCAGCTGATAGGAGCTGTGGGAATTCCAGTCCAAAACTTGTGTTCCGGCACGAGAATTGAAGGGGCTTTCCCAATTCTCAATGACAGTGGAAATCCCTGCAAGTCGGGAGCGGTTTTGAGCCTCTCGGTTCAGTTCACTCCAATGGAAAAAGTGCTACTTTATCATCCTAAACCAAGCTCGAACTCAGATTTCCTCGGGGGTCCCGGAGACCTACTTTCCTTTAAAGAAAGGTGGGAAAGTTACCCTTTATCAAGATGCTCATGTTCATGGTTGTGGCCTTCCGAATCTGATGCTTGACAATGGCGTTCAGTTCGAGCACTCGAGTTGCTGGCACGACATCTTTGAGGCGATAAGTCAGGCGCGCCGGTTGATATACATTGTTGGTTGGTCTGTGTATCACAAGGTTAGGCTGATCAGGGATGGTAAACATGCAACAGAAAGCATGTTGGGAGATCTTCTCAAGACCAAGTCTCAGGAAGGTGTGAGAGTTCTTCTTCTTGTTTGGGATGATCCAACTTCTAGAAGCGTCTTGGGATTCAAAAAGGTAAAAAAAAATGATACTTTTTTCTTTTTTCCTTTTTGTCAACATATGCTGATTTTCTCACAGGAGTTTCTATTCAAAGCTTTCTTTTTTGTGAGAATTTATCATATATTTATGTACTCTTTTGTTCAAATTTAAAGTTCTTTGATCTTCGGGTTTTATGTTGTCATGTTAAATTAGTACTTACCGTTACAAAATGTCGAGATGTTCATCGATTTCAATGACATGTAGGACGGACTCATGGGGACCTTTGATGAGGATACTCGCCGTTTCTTCAAACACTCTTCTGTCCAAGTCCTTCTCTGCCCTCGATCCGCTGGAAAGGGACATAGCTGGGCCAAAAAGCAGGTCTGATACAGAAACAAGTAACCATATTTTTGTTGCTTCAATTACATATTATTTTCTTGCTTGAAAACAAATGAGACAGCTTATAAGCCTCATCGTATTGAAAAGCCTGGAGATCCTTCCAGTGAGGCTCGAACTTGGAATATTCGTATTTATAGCATTTAGCAAGTCAAGAATGTTTGAGTCTGTACTTGTTGTGTACTTAACTAGTGTTCTTGCTTTGATTCCGATTGTTTATCAGGAAGTAGGGACAATCTACACCCACCATCAGAAAACTGTAATTGTGGATGCTGATGCAGGTAACTACAAGAGAAAAATCACAGCTTTTGTTGGAGGTCTTGACTTGTGCAAGGGCCGTTATGATACTCCGCACCATCCTGTTCTCCGCGGGTTGGATACGGTGCACCAAGATGACTTTCATAACCCGAATTTAGCGGTACAATCAGCTGAATAATCTTAATTGTCTTTTCAGATTGGTATCAATGTTTTTGTAGGATTTGTGTTTCTCTCCTTCTTTAACATGTCTTTCATTGTGATGTTGAAAAAACAGGAGCCTTGTGATGGTTGTCCAAGGGAACCATGGCATGATTTGCACAGCCGAATTGAGGGTCCAGCGGCATATGATGTCTTAGCCAATTTTGAGGAGCGCTGGCGGAGGGCTTCGAAGCAAAGTGGGCTCCAAAAGCTAAAGTCATCGTACGACGACGCCCTCCTCAGCATTGAAAGGATTTCTGACATCATTCCTATGGCTGAAGTTCCTTGCCTAAGTGAGGACAATCCAGAAACTTGGAATGTTCAGGTAAGCAAAGCTTCTGTACTTCATTCAGCTACTTATTATTCTTACTTTTTAAAAAACTTTTGTTTCTTACTTTTTACACTTGCTTCATCATCATGAAGATCTTTCGCTCAATTGATTCGGGTTCTGTCAAAGGATTTCCGAAGGATCCAAAAGATGCTACAGAAAAGGTGAGACATGAAATCGGTATTTCTTTAGCTTCTTGAAGTTAGAAAAATTTATAGATTCGTGATCTCATTTTTTTTTTTTTTCACTTGAACAGAACTTGGTATGTGGGAAGAATGTACTGATAGACATGAGTATACACACGGCATACGTCAAGGCGATTCGTTCTGCCCAACACTTCATTTATATAGAGAACCAGTATTTCCTTGGTTCATCATTTAATTGGAATTCCCACAGAGATTTAGGTAAAAAAAATAAAATAAAATGTTCATTCAATTGGAATTGTGCACTTTCAACTGTCATGAAGTTATAAGAAATACTAAAAATTGAATATGCAGGTGCAAACAATTTGATACCAATGGAAATTGCACTTAAGATTGTGAACAAAATCAAGGCAAACGAGAGATTTTCCGCATATATCGTGATCCCAATGTGGCCAGAAGGTGCTCCTGCTAGCATTCCCACTCAAAGAATTCTCTTTTGGCAGGTAAAAAACTCACCTCAGTAATATCTTTTTATTTAGTTCCTACCAATTCTTCTAAAAATGTAAACCCGATACTATTTTAGTTTATCAACTCTCCGAAGAGTTTGATTCTAACACTTTATCTTGTGTTGTTCTTGCTTGCTGCAGAATAAAACAATGCAAATGATGTATGAAATGATCTACAATGCTTTAAAGGAAGCCGGACTTGAGAACAAATATGAGCCACAAGACTACTTGAATTTCTTTTGTCTCGGCAACCGAGAGGCCCCGGATGGTCAGACTGCAAGTGTAGGAGCTTCAAGCGCAGAAAAGACTCCTCAAGTACTACTTCTCTTCAAATATTTCTCACCTTCTCTTTTGGTTCTTTTCCAAGTTACTTACAAGTGTTTCTTCTGGCTAAAAAATCAGGCACTCACCCGAAAAAATAGGCGGTTTATGGTTTATGTGCATTCAAAGGGAATGATAGTTGATGACGAGTATGTGATTATTGGATCAGCAAATATCAACCAAAGATCTTTGGATGGAACCAGAGACACTGAAATTGCAATGGGTGCATATCAGCCTCACCATACTTGGGCAAGGAAACGCTCAGCTCCACATGGACAGGTAAAGCTTCACAAGCCAAAATCTCACTCGTCTACATTTAAAAAAATAAAAAAATAAATAAATAAAAGATAATGGAAATTGAAGTATTTTGTTCTTGATCTTAGTATTGAAAGTAGTACAAAATTACTGTTAAACTAAAGGTGAAAGTGGAACCAATATTAATATGCTATATTGTTTTAGACATTGGAATTTTTTCTTAAAAGAAAAAAAAAAATCAAACAATAAATATGTCATCATTGGAAATTGCAAGTTGCAACGTATAGGATAGGATTGAGGCTGGTTTAATCTTTTGGTCGTTTGTTTCTTTATTTCTACTTTTTGTCGTTGTTTTACGCTTCTTTGTCGTTTTCACATTTTATGTCGTTTTAAACTCCAGCTGGCGCTTCTTTATGTCCATTATTACGCTATTCTATCATGTCACCGGTTCTTATTGCTCTTGTCGTTTCCCACAACTCGTCGTTTTCCATTGTCTGTTGTTTTCTTTGTCGACGTTTATTGATTTTTGTCGTTTCTTGTTCTCTTTTCGTCGTTTTGTCTCTATTTTCTTGTCGTTTCTGTTATCTAGCGTGAACAATATTAAGATTTTGACCTTCCACTAAAGGAGTCAAAGAAAATGCAGTAAATCACCGGAACATCATCATTAAAAGATATACATACATATATATGTATATATAAGAATATATATATATATATATTCTTCCATTTTATTTGTCGTCGTTTATTGAATCTCTGTCGTTTCTTTTTTTTTTGGTCGTTTTGTCTGTATTTTCTTGTCGTTTATGTTTATCTAGTGTGAACAATATTCAACTTCTGGCATTCCACTAAAGCCTAAAGGAGTCAAAGCAAATGCAGTAACCACCAGAACATCATCATTTAGAAGGTGTACATGTATTTACGTACACATGTATGTATAAATTCCGTCATTTTATTTGACGTCGTTTTTGAATATCTGTCGTTTCTTGTTTTTCTCGTCGTTTTGTCTCTATTTTCTTGTCGTTTCTGTTTAGCTAGTAAACAATATTCAGATTTCAACACTCCACTAAAGGAGTCAAAGCAAATACACTAATCACCAGAACATCATCATTGAAGAGATGTAGATACATATATATATAGACACACACACACACACACGCATAAAAGAGTCTGATTGTGGGTGGTGTGTGGGCTTGCAGGTGTATGGATATAGGATGTCGTTATGGGCAGAGCATACAGGGGGTTTGGAGGAAAGTTTCAAGAGACCAGAGAGCCTCGAATGTGTGAGAAGAATAAGGTCTCTTGGTGAGCAGAATTGGAGACAATACATTTCAGATGAGGCAACTGAAATGAAGGCTCATCTTCTTAAGTATCCAGTTGAAGTTGATAAGACTGGAAAAGTGAAGAGCATTCCTGGCTGCGACCAATTCCCAGATGTTGGTGGCAACATTCTTGGCACTTTCGTAGGCATTCAAGAAAATCTCACCATTTGATCTTTCATCATTAACCCATTCAATTTATGCCTTCCCTTGCTCCACCACAGCTTTAGACCTTTCAACTCATATACACATATAGATACACACACACACACACACACATATATATATATATATGTGCCTTGTCTTCCCTAATGTCATCAATCATTTTTTTAGAGCCATTTTTGTTTTTGTTTTTTTCCTCGTACACAAGAAAGTCTAATATCAGGTTAGCCAGGAAGTTTTTTTCCTTCCCATTTTTCGGTATCCTTGTTTAATTATAATGAATGACCAATGGCAGTTTTGTTTTGTTTTTTGTTTTTTGTTTTTTAAGTCTATAAAACCTCATTAATAGGGAGGGGAAAAAAACCGAGAACTTGAGAAACTCAAACTAGTGTCCAGATGTACAACATTTTACAATTATGTGACATGATATTGATGTGATTTTGTTCTTGATAGAACCAAAAGGGCCTAACTCAATCAATTATATTAAAAGAAATGGTTCGCTTTTTACTTGTGTTACAATATACTTAAAGTTGCACAACATATTGACCAGACATGGATCCTAAGGTTATGAAGGATTGAACTCTTAGTGAGATGAAAGAAAGGTATTCTAACACCTACACCAACCCATCGATGTATTGCCTCTGCATATTTGTCAATTTGTTCTTATAAAGCTTGTGTTTAGAATACCATTTTAAATTAAACTTTTTCGACTCTTTTTTTTTTTTTTTTTTTTTTGGAAAAATCAACTGAAATTTTAATTAATTTTTTAAAAATCAAATAATTTTAATTTAAAAATTTTAGTTTCAATCAATGAATCAAACGTAAATTTAGTTTTTCAACGGGGAAGTGTTATTACTTACTAATCACTGGCTTCGTGAGAGTAGTCTTGCAACAGTCGTTCCTTTTAGCATAATGGTGGCAATCTAGATTAACAAATTTGATTGTTCCTTCTCACAAATTTCCTGTTCTGTGTAAGGCTGTAAGTAAACAAATTTTTTAAGCCGTTAAATGGAAAGGTTAAAAAAAAAAAAAAGAAGAAAGAAATGTCCTTAGACATGTGTCAATTGGGTCCCATCTGACCTATTTTACTCTTTTTTTTTTTTCTTTTTTTTTTTTTTTTTTTTTTTTGTGGGTAAGAAAGTATCAAGTATGGTACTTTATTTTGTGGAAGTAGTGTAGTGTGTACTACTTAAAGTTGAGACCACCCATTTCTTTTGGAATACGGAGATTCGTATCAAGTCGGCCAATTATCAGACAAATGAAATTGATATCTCTTCATTTTTGTGCCACCAGTGTGTATATATATATCTTTAAAAGAAAAAAAAAAGAAAAAAAAAAGAAAAAGAAAAAGGCTTGACAGTCTATGGAACTTTGAAGCACGGAAGGTTTTGGATACGAGCTTGGATACTGTACGGATAAAGGGGAGAGAGAGAAGAGAGATGAGGGTAATACTATACTTTCCCATGAAGCTTGTAAAAATATTGAGATGACTAGAGTCTGGAGAAAAATTAGCTTCACCAAATTTCATTAAGAAAGAATAGCAATATATACAGTGTACATAATTGAGCTATATAGGGAAGGAAATAATACTCTATCACTAATGCCTAAAATACATGAGCTAGTTATGGACAGAATATTTACATCCAAAAACTCATCAAATATTTGATTATAATCTTTCTGTAATAGCTTGTTCCCATAAACTCACAAGCAAAGTTCCCAAATATAGATGCTCTTTTATGATACATAGATATAATCGTATAGAGTCCGTTTCGATCATAGATTAATTATTTCTTCGCCGGATAAGACGACGCCGCAGGCGAGGAAGACAGTGGAGATCGGGAAGAGAGAAGGAACGGTAGGGGTAGTTTAGGGATTTTCATGTATTAAAAATCAAAATATGCTATTTTTTTTTTCACATCCTTGAAAATTAGCTATTATTTTCTATTCCACCTCTAAAATATGCTATTTCCCTTTTTATCACTTGAATTTTTTTAGAATACTGTCATCTGATTAAAATATAAGTTCAAATGTAGAATTTGAATTGCATACTTAAATTAAATATGTATTTGATAATTTTATTAAAAGTAATATTAAAATAAAGGCCCGTTTAGGGGGACATCTGGAGATAATATTTTAAGGTTGAGTTGGAAATGTGTATTTAGGGGGAAAACTTTTAAAAAAGTTATGTGATATAGAAAATCGTGTAAAAATTTGAAATGTGTTCGGAAAAAATATACAATATATATATTGTCTTGTTCGTCTCGTCAATACGAGCATTTTGATGTAAAACATCTTATTTCGATTTAAAATGAAAAAATTATGAACTTTTAAAGTTTCAGTTCTTTAAAATGAATGAGAGATAAATTTGATTTAGAATTATGATTTTAAAATTTAGATGATAATATACCATTTAAAGATAGCGTCTCAAACGGACCTTAAGTGTAGCATAAATTTTTAAAAAATGAAAATTCAAATTCATATTTGAATTGATTTATTATGACTAACACAAGTGTTATCACTAATCAAATACACCTTATATTTAAATATTAAAAAAAATTAAATTAAGCTAGTGTTTGGAAGGGGGAAAAAAACTCTCTATATTGTAATTCGATGAAGCAAAAACTAAACAAAATGTAATTTGCATAATTTGTTCTGTTTACGAGATAAAACTTTTCTCAAAACATGTCCATTTTTTCTAACGCAAATTACACGTGGCAAGTAGAAGACAAAGTTCATGGTATTTGTCTTGAAAAGGAGAAAAAAAAAAAAAAAAAGAAAAAAAAGAAAGGAAAACATCACATATATCTTGCCAAAAAGGAAAAGTTGACATTTCACCTTTTTAGTGCAACCAGTACACCTGAATTTGCTGAGACATTTCACCTTCACTTCTTTGCAAAAATATAGGAAAGTTAAAAAGTTTAGATAAAATCCCATATTTGGCAGTAAATTACAGAATTGCCTTCAAAATAGCCCATTATAACCAAGGACTACTAGAATCCATAGCGATTTTAATACCGAGATCAAGATGAGACATAAGCACCCAGAAAAATATCAAGTCCATTAACATGGGATGCCTTACTATAGAGCTCAATGGACTATTATTCCCATCTGTTGGATTTAGATTAGGTTAATTATATTATATAGATTGTAATATTACATTAAAAAGACTCGTAAAAAAAAAAATTTAGACCACAGACGTTAAACGAAAACTATCTTTATTTAGAATTGACGTCGAAATATAGTCGTAAAGTTAATTAATTGATTATTAGAGACAATAAAGAAACCATACACACATGCTCATCATTAATTACATATGCTCATATTAACTTATACACATTCACCATCCAGATTAAAAATGTATACACACACACACACACACACATATGTGCCTATATATATATATATACACAATATAAAAGAAAGACATGGATTATTTAAAATTCTACTAGTTATGGATCCCAACACCTTTTTTTTTTTCTCTTTTCCCCTTCAAATAAAATTATTGATTCGTGGATCTCAATGCTGCTATTAAACCAAAAGAGAAAAATAAATAAATAAATCTCACATTTTTCTATTAATAGTACAGATACCCACTTGTATTTAGAAATTTCTTTAATTTTGGAATGTATTTCAAGTCCCTCTATTTGTCTTTTATGATTTTCGAAAAATATGATTATCATTTCATTCAACTAAAATTACAATTATAGAAAATACCAAGATCACTATAAAAAAGAACTAATTATTATTACTTGTAAAACAGTTAAACCATCGAGTCGGGGAAAAAAAAAGTTTCAATATACACATAAATCTAACAAATTTGAAGGATAAGATAAAAAATTTGTTGTATGTATTAATCTTCGTCAGCCTAAAATCTTTCACCACTGATATTTTGAATGTCCAATTTGATAATAATTAACACAAAAAAGAAATTTAAATTAAAAAAAAAAAACACTATTAAACTATCTCTAATGTATTTGTTTATGTCAATATTATATTCAAAAAGTAAAATTAACAAGTTCAAAAAAAAATTTAATATTATCTTACTTTATAATTCAATGTGACATGTTATTTTTGATGTTGCATCTATTTTTTGTCATAATTGTTATGTTTTGAAATTTATAAAAATAAATTTTAATATTTAAATAATTTAAAATAAAATATTATAATGATTACATAAAAAAAACACTAATTAATAAAAAATAAATATTAAATTTAACTTTAACTATTTATTATAATAAATTTAACCTATAATAAATTTGACACAAAAAAAAAAAACTAAAATTTACTAACAAGTTAACATTGCATAAAAATGCTCTCGTTATAGTAGCGCCCGACTGTGAAGAGGTTTTCAATTATTACCAAAAAAAAAAAAAAAAAAAAGGTAAGCAATGAGCAGGGGGGGCGTGTCAGTTATGTAATTAAACGCAAAAACAAGTGTGAATTTGAATCTCCAGATGTTACGTAATCATCAACGTGGCAACAATGCAATGCCATGTTCCCTCGTACTGTGTATCCACATGTACCTTATTTTTCCTCCAACATGACAAATATATATATATATATACAATACTTATATAATTTTTATATATATACACACACACACGCACACAAATTACACATTTAAAAAGAAAAAGACGAAGAACAAAATCATCGATTCAGATCCAAATCTGAAATCTCGCTCACACTTTCTCCTCTGCTCAACTCACTCTCTCTCTCCTTTGTCTCTCTCCTCTGCTCAGCAGCAGCTATGGGGTTCCCGGCCAACGTAGCAGACAAGAAGCCGCTGAAGTTCCTGATCTACGGCCGCACCGGCTGGATTGGCGGCCTCCTCGGCAAGCTCTGCGAGTCCCAGGGCCTCGGCTTCGTCTACGGCTCCGGCCGTCTCGAGAACCGCGCCTCCCTCGAGGCCGACATCGCCGCTGTCAATCCCACTCACGTCTTCAACGCCGCCGGTGTCACCGGCCGCCCCAACGTCGACTGGTGCGAGTCCCACAAGGTCGAGACCATCCGCACCAACGTCGTCGGGACTCTCACTCTCGCTGACGTCTGCAGGGAGCGAGGCCTGGTTTTGATCAATTATGCCACTGGATGCATCTTCGAGTACGATTCGGATCATCCGATCGAGTCGGGAATCGGATTTAAGGAGGAGGATTCGCCGAATTTCATCGGATCCTTCTATTCCAAGACCAAGGCCATGGTGAGAACTTAACTTACGCTTTGGATTTTCCATTTTTTGTCCTCAATTTTGGTTCTTTCGTTGTCTTGATGGCGTTTGAGTGTGTGATTTTAGCGTGAATTTGGTCTGCTGATAGAGGTAGCTGTTGGATCTGGCATTTTCCTTTTGGATCTCTCACGATGTGTATTTGCATTGTTCATCTGCTGGATTGAATTCTGTATTTCAATTTCGAACAATTGATATGGCTTTAATAAACATAACAATGTGATTCAGGAGATTTTCAACAGTCTTAGCTTGAATCTGTTAAGCTAATCTTTAGTATCATAGACTACGTTAATACTGTTTTTGAGAGTTTAACTGACTTCAAAGGACATAATGGCTGCAAAGTTTCCGTTTCCCTGTTCTGAAAGGTGATTTTAGTGCTTTCAATTGTCTTGGCTTGAACCGATTAGCTGGTATTTTTTTTTTTTTTTTTTATGTTTAAGTTGTTTTGGAGAGTAAAATAGTCTCCGAAAGGTCATAGTGGCTACAAAGTTTACTCCTTTTTGAGCCTTTTAGTTTGTAATAATGTTCCGTAGGTGAAATGTGTGTATGTTTTTCAATGAGCGTGAATGAGTAAACGATTTAAAGATACTGATTTTGCTTTTGGGTACTTCTTGGTGCTTGTGAAGGTTGAGGATCTGCTCAAGAACTACGAAAATGTTTGCACTTTGCGTGTTAGAATGCCCATTTCATCCGATTTATTGAACCCTCGCAACTTCATCACGAAGATCACCCGGTACGAAAAGGTTGTTAACATTCCAAACTCCATGACGATCTTGGACGAACTCCTCCCCATTTCCATTGAGATGGCCAGAGAAATCTCACCGGGATTTGGAACTTCACAAACCCTGGAGTGGTCAGCCACAACGAGATCTTGGAGATGTACCGCGACTACATTGACCCCAACTTCACATGGAAGAACTTCACTCTTGAGGAGCAGGCTAAGGTGATCATTGCCCCTCGGAGTAACAACGAGCTCGACGCTACAAAATTGAACAAAGAATTCCCTGAACTCCTTCCCATCAAGGAGTCCCTCATTAAGTATGTTTTCAAGCCAAACCAGAAGACTGACAAAGCTTGAAACTTTTCCAAGTTTAAACTCTTCGGTTTCCATGTTGCTATTTATTCGATTCAAGTTCAAGTATGATTTCACCACCATACCACCCCATATTTCCCATTGTGGCATATGTGCAATTGCCCCTACTTGTATTTGAATGTTATAACTTTAGTCAAACAAAATAAACTAGTTTGAAGTGATGATTTTATCAAGTTGAAATTTTGTAAGTTTGGTGGTGTTGTAACTTGTATGGGAAGGGCATATTGTGATCTCTGGCCTTACATTAATTGGCTTGTTTTATGTGCTATTATTATTGTTATTATTATTATTTTTTTTTTTTGGTCATTGCCCTCTTCTCAAGAAAAGATCAATAAATGTGCCCTTTCTCAATAGAATAACTTGTATTGATTGATAAAAGACTTTATTATTCATGCAATGCAAGTTCTATTTCGTTTTTGTTCATGTTCTCTTTAACAGTTTGACTTGTTAAAGGTATTGATCATGTACTCCTCTAGAGCCAACTTAGCAAGTTTCCTTCCAAAACCTCAAGAATCAAGATAATTTTCATCCAAGTGGAAACATAAAAATAGTGGCTGACATTTAATCCAAGATCTTAGGAACAATCAGTAAGAAAAGACCATTATTTCTGCTTTCAGAAAGTCCAATAATGCATGAGAAAACCTTAAGCAAAGGCAAGTCTTGGAAGGAAATCAGTTCGCATTTTGTTAAAATTTAAAGCAGCTTTATTTTAGTCTTGCAGGCACAACAGAGTACGATGAATTCACGATGTGCCAAATGCAGGAAAACTTTCGAGACAATCTATTTGTGTCCCGGCATTCTGTTTTTGGGATACAAGGACGAACGTTTGAAACCTGGTTTTTTCGTGTTGGGTTCATCGGAGGAATAGACGGAAGCAATGCCAGGGATGTAGTTGTAGACCACGATCGGGCTTCTCACCTGATAATGCCCATCTCTCCATACGAGAGCACCGGATGTGATCGGCTGCTCTGTTATCGGTGGACCGGTGACCTTCACCGTGAAGCTTTTCATCTCTCCAATGGCAGAGAATGACAAGACTGGTGGATCCACAGTAACGGCAACATTGCCAGGCAAGTAAATGCTGGCGTTATAGATCGAGTTTGGTGAGCCAACATTGGTGACCGTTCTAGTGAAAACTGCTTTGATAGTCTCACCATCTTGCACAGCCACGGAGAACGAGGGATAGTTGAGATCCCAACCTCTCCCCGGTGTTGTGCTGTTACAAACAGTGCTATTGTCGCCGGTGAGAAGCCTTAGAGTAGTGGTGTTGTAACCCTGTTTGCAGAGGAAATCTATGTAATCTGCTTCGGATGCATCATAGATGAGACCAGGGTCTGCTGCATATACCGGGTAGATCTGCCCCGCACCGTAGGCGAATTCGCGATCTTCATGCTTCCTTGGGTCCACAAAAGTAGCTATTTACATGAGGTACAAAAGTAGTGAATGTTTAGCAGAGATTTAAAAATAATACAATAGAAAATCGTTCAGTTAAGAGTCACTTGAGTAACAACTTTTTCATTTAAAATTTCCAATGAAAGTTGATAAATTTATCAATCTAGTAAGTGTTTGTCTCTTTTTAGTGAGCGAGTTCTGGAGAAGTTACGGGAATTAACAGATTCTGTACTGTCCATTAATAGCAGCAGTTCATTTCACATTTTAGTATGTAGCAACTCTTGTTCTGTCATATCTAATGCTGACTCATATATATATATGCTCTCTAATTGGGCGTTTTCTCACCTGTGGTCATGAGCGCCGACTTGATTGCAGCAGGAGACCAGTTTGGATGGGCGGCCTTGACATAGGCAGCAGCACCACTAGCATGAGGGCAAGACATGGAAGTGCCTGAAATAATGTTATAATCGACTTGCCTCTTGTCGTCATAGTAGACGGAAGGCGGCGACACTGGAGACCAAGCGGCAAGGATGTCGACACCAGGAGCAGTGATATCAGGCTGCATCCATATTCATCCAGAAAGATTTCAACAGACGAAAACATGGATGGTTAGAAGAAACAAAGTTATAAAAGGAAAAAATGATTCCAGACTTTTGATTACCTTGAGAATGTCACCGGTGATGGGGTTGGGTCCCCTGGAGGAGAATGACACTACAGAAGGCGCCATGTAGTCAACCCATGTCTCACCGAATGCTATGGTTGCAATTGGGTTCCTGAAACGTTATGATTCGGTTCAGTTAATTTCATTCCCCAAATGAGTTGGGAAAATGACTTTTGTAGAAAAATACTAACTCTGTTGTTTTGATGTAATCCAAAACTCTCTGGCCGTCTTCTACAGATAGTACTGTAGACGGTAATGGGAAACTGAACGCAGTATCAGTTAGGGCAAGAGGATCGGACATGATGGTTCCAACACCATTAGCTATCAGAATTCCAGAGCCATCCCAGAGAGCTTCACAGTAAACAATTTTTCCTTCTACTAGGTATGAATTCAAGGTACCAGGAAAACAATATCTCGAAATTTCGCTGTTTATCCCAGCCGAGTAGTTTGCGGCATCTCCTCCCCAGATCAAGGGATATGACATCCCGTACAGATCAAAACTGTTAATTGTGACTCCCTTTTGTCACGTCATCAAAGGAAAAAAAAAAAAAAAAAAAACATATTGCATTAGTGGAAGTTCATTTGAAAATTCATACAGTAAGTCATATATTTTCTTTCTTCGTCCTCTAACTCTGACAGAAACCTCGTTTTAGTGCGATGAAGATAAAAAAGAAAATAGTTTTTTAGCAAGTTTAAGGACTAGTACTGATCTTGATTTTAGAGTTTAACGACTAAAAAGAGACTTGTGTACCGATATGTTAGCCTTGGATTAGTGTAGGAAATATGTTTAGAAGATACTCACATCAAGAACTAGTCCATTCCCAAGCAGTGCTTTGGCTATGAATTTTCTGTCGATGGTATTGGCAGCAACAGTCAGTGTCCACGGTGCATAATTGCTAACCAGTAACGGTTCAGGCCCGTCGTTCCCAGCAGATGCGGAGGTCAAAATGCCATGTTTCATGGCATGATAAGAGCCGATAGCAATGGGATCCTCGTAGTATTCAATTGGCCCGGCACCACCAAGGGACACAGAAATGATGTCGACCCCATCCGCAATTGCGTCGTCAAAGGCTGCTAGGATATCCGCAAGGGAGCAAAATCCTTCTCCCCAGCAAACTTTGTACACGGCGATCCTTGCGTTGGGCACTCCACCTGTAACAGTTCCATTGGCCAGCCCAAAGTAGCTCGTTCCAGGCACTTCCCGGCCTGCAGCGGTTGAGGCAGTGTGGCTTCCATGGCCGAGTGAATCTCGTGGAGATTTGAAGTCTGTGGGTCCGTAGAACCCTTCGGAATTGTAGTACCGGGCACCAATGATTTTGCTGTGATTTTCAGTTTGTATATCTGATTGTTAGATGCTGTATACAAAGAATTTACATCTATTCTGCAGCCAATAGAAAAGGAGAACATTTTATGCCAATGTCACACAGTAGAATTCCTCATGTTCTGATAGAGATCTAAATGTTGTTTTCATCGTGGTATTGTTTCTTAGGGTTTGTTTGGTTTAAACTAAATTGTACTTTTTTCATCATGATTTTTGTCTTTTTCTTAAAAAAAAAAATTTCTTTTCTGAAAAAGTTTTTTATCTTTTCTGAAAAATTACTATTGAAACTTAAAAATCTTAACTGAACTCATTCACCAAACACTCCCTTAATGTTCTGTTTTCTCTAATCCTATCCTTTTCAAACGTAAAACCATTTCAAAATCATATAAACCAATCAGAATCTAGTTTAAACCCCGACATTTTTTTTTAGTACTATTAAGAAATGAAAAATCTAGAATTCGAATCTTAAATTATACGCTCAAGCACCCAACCACTCAATTTAAAACCCAACAATTTAAAAACACTCAAAAACAGTTTTTTTTTTTTTTTTTTTTTTTTCAATTTTTTTAACCCTGTCACAAAACTCAACCATATATATATATATACACACACACATAGATACATAGAGCAAGTTCTGTATTAAATTTTCTTTTTTCACAATGCTACATTATATATCTACTTGTTGGTTTAATAAGAGAGCTTACTTGTTGCAGGTGAAGTTACCTTCACCTTGGCATTTACCCTTCCATTTAGCGGGTGGCGGGCCAAAATCTTTGTCGTCGAAGCTCTTAGATTCCGGCCAAACTCCTGCAAAAAAAAAAAAAATAATAATAATAATAAATAAATAAATAAATTATAAATAATAAAGTCACAACTTAACGTCATTTTTTAGAAAAATGATTTTTTGTTTTTTTTTGTTTTTTGGGGGGAGGATGAGTTGTTTGAGTGATGACCAGTGTCTAGGAGGCCAACAATAATATCTTCTTGTTGAGCCGCTGGAAGTTGAGTTGAATTGGTGACGCCAAGAAATTCCCATGATCTTGTCGTGTGAAGCTTGAATTTTCGATTTGGAATCACCGAAACCACGCCTTCCATTTCTGCAAACCATTTCCGAAAATAGAAGTTCTTGTCATTATATATAAATTTTTTCAAAGACAAAAGCGAAGCCATATTCGTTTACTAGATAAATGTCAAATCAGTACCTGAGAATTAGCAACTTCTGCGTCTGATAATTTGGCTGCAAATCCATTGAAGCTCCTTCCATAGCTATGGACTAGAGACTCTCTGGCTTTTGAAGTACTGCAAATATCGTAGAAAAATTTATATGGTAATTGAGATGGTTTTTGCGAAGTTACTGTCTTGTCAATTGTATGCCCTTTAAGGGTGTTGTAACATTTTATGATAGTGTAAAAAGTCCGCGTTCTATGTCCCGCTGGGGCTAGTTCGGCGGGTGAATGGGTTTGAAATTTAAAATATTCTTTCAAATTTATAAAATATAGGTGTCGACAAAATCGCATATCCACTCAAAAAACAAAAACAATACGTCCTTTACAATAATTGACTATAGAGTGAGCAAATGATGGTTCCCAAGCATTTCATTAATTTGCAACAATTTGAGCATAGAATTGTATATATTCTTTTTTGTAATAAATTTCTAGAGTTGGTAAGCAACTAATTAATAATAGTAATTATATATACTTTTTAATTATTGAGAGGGTGTTCCTCTAACAAATTTCAGTAGTACTTGTATAAACTTTTCACCATTTTTTTTTATAGCCCCTTATAACATCAGTGTCTCATATTACTCTACTTAAAAATAACTCATATTTCTTATTAGAAAATATAGGGGACATAACCAGTAGCGAAGTAATTCGGGGAATGTAATCAGCAAATTATTAAGTTTTTTTTTTTCAATTTTTTTTGCTTTTAAATACACTAATATTTCAAAATTAAAGTAAAACTCAATTAAATAATTACAATATGAATTTTATAAAAAAGAAAAAATTGATTTTAAAAACGAATTGAGGCTTTAGTTTATTTAAAAAAAAAATGGAAAAGATATAACTACATAGAAAACGAAAAAAAGAGAGACAAAAGTAAATGAAAACAACGATAATTACGCTGCTAATATAATTCAAAAATTTAACTTAAGTCATACCCTTGGAAAAAAATTTCCAGCTCTGCTCAAAAATAGATAACGCACTATATAATATATTTGGGTGTTGGGATTGTATTGTACTAATACTAACATATACATTATTAATGTGAGTAAGATCAATAACCTGCCCAGCACAGTTTTTAGCATGGAATGATGTGTTGCTGCAAGGGACAAATCTCCTTGAGGCCGCTCTCCCATATATACCACGTGAACCTGCAGTGGCAAAACATAAATTTACGTTCGAATACATGTTATATATGCATACATACATATATATATATATTCACGGTTATGAGGATTATGATTTCCACTAATTATAATAGCAATGAAAACACTTCAAGATTTCGAATCTGGCATTACCCAAATTCCTCCCATCCTACCCGTTGTAAACTCCAACAGGTTAAAAAGTAAAAGTATTGAGTGGAATATATATGTAGTATACGTATACAAATACATATTTACACACACACTCATATATTTACCTTCTTGTCATCACCATGACAATGCAACACAAATGCTGCAACTAGTAATGTGTGCACAAGAAAGCTAGCTTTGCCTTAGCCATTGTTAAGATTGTTATAGTTGTACTTGGTGTACGTCGGGAGTAATGTTACTATGAAGTATTTATACCATGCTTTAATTTGGAGCCTTTATAATCTAATTGTTGTATCGTAAATAATATATATATATATATATATGTATATATTGTTCCAGGCTGGTGCAGGCCAGGCACCAAATTCCTAGGTTACTTGTTTTGGTTTTGATAATGTCGTCCATTAATATTTAAGTACTTTGAAACAGATCATGTTAATAAGGATACCTATTGCTGCAACAATGTTTTGGAAGAGAGTAATAGTGCTTGTATAGGAGAAAATTTCTATGTTAGTCACCCAATCCAAATAAAATAATTAAAAACAATATACATCTAATACTATTGTTTATGTCGTCAAATTTGCTAAGTATGTCACTAATTGTCGCTTAAGGATACAAAATTACACGAAAAAAACGGTTAACGATATCAATATTATAAGCCGTCTTCTTTGTAAGCCTTACAAGTAAAACCTTCCCCACATATATTTTCGAATGAATATAATCCCTTGGTTATTATCATCATCATTTCATGGAAATTCATTTTGGCTTTCTTTTTTTGTTGACTTACTAATTATGAGACGGCGACTGGTTGGCACTCTTTTGCAGTTTTATGGACGATTTTTCTCCTTAGTTTCTCAAGGTTTATTAATTCCTACCAAAATTATAAACTAAAGAAGAGTTATATTGATTAGCAGTGTAATTAATGAATTTTGTACAAGTAGCTAGTAAGACTCGCAGTTTTGTCATAGAATTTCTTCTTAAGCGTTTTATTCGAATTAACTGCAGTAGAACAATTGTCCGTAGGTGCCATGTTTTATGTAGTAGAAGGCTATATTGTAAATTAGTGATTATATTGCCATTCATATTTTGGAATATATTTTTTCTTTCAAAAAATGAAAATTACACATTTAAGCGTTTTTTTTTTTTTCCCTTTTGTTTGACCTATTTAAGAATATATATGTAAAAATTAAGAGAGGAAAATATGCTGATCACTTGATTTTATTTGGATAGAGCATGGTAAAAATAGCTGGAGATT
This sequence comes from Ficus carica, assembly GCA_009761775.1. Classification (NCBI taxonomy): domain Eukaryota; kingdom Viridiplantae; phylum Streptophyta; class Magnoliopsida; order Rosales; family Moraceae; genus Ficus; species Ficus carica. Next base: position 2,016,217 of record CM019750.1, read on the forward strand.
CTTTCTCAAGAACATGACAAAAAGAAAGGTTTCCTGTGCTTATCAAGTCCAATTAATCAACGTTGGTTTTTTTTTTTTTAATGAATATATTAACATTTGGCTCATTCCTGTCCCATTAAAAAAATGTCTTACTCCAACATTTATACTGGTAGTTGAGACTCAAAATCCCAATTGAAGGGAAAAAAAAATCAACTTTAAAAAGTGAATTAAAGTCTGTTATTAGATACTAATTGGTTCATTTAGAAGAATAGATGAAAGATATAAATAGATAAGAAAAAAGATTAAAAGAAGATAGATAGATAGATAGTTTTAAAAATACTTATATTATCATTTTATGTCGAATTAATTTGGTAATTTATGTGCTGAAAAAAACTTTCTGACTTCATATATATAGACAGTAGGTCGTCATGAACTACATATTCTCCACTTATTTATGATTAAAATAATAATATAGTAAAATTATATATAGTAAGTATGAGGAGGACAACGACAAAAGAGAATATTAATTTAGAGAGTTGAATTTGCATTCAGCCAAAAGAAAAGGGTTCTATTTGGCTTTCTATATAAATAAATAAATAATTGGCATATCCTAGAGCATCAATGTAAAATAAAATCAAAGAGTTTATGTTTATGTAGGGTCACTCTATTGCATTCAATCATATTTTTTTTTTTCCTTTCTTTTCTTTTTTTTTTCTTTTTTTTTTTCTTTTTTTTTTCTTTTTTGAATACATTCAATTAGATTTTTTTTTTTTTTTTTTTGGTGAATCATTCAATTATAATTGTAACTCGTAAGGCATGTTGTTTACAACTACTTTTCCTATGTAGAAAATTAATTTTGTAGCACTTTGATTTGACGAAAAAGTCACATCGAATACAGTCAGTGCACGACTAATCAAATTACCTGTGAATAATTAATCTTCTGTTGTTTTGAGTAATGGTTTTTAGGACTCAACTCTGTTATCATATTTATTTGTCGTATGAAAAGGCATGAATAATTACAAAAGGCACGTTTTATACATAGAAGGGTGCAATTATTCATGTTAATAGATCGTATTTGTATTAACCCGATTATTAATCGTTTTAGAACATATCAACTGAATTACAGTCAATTTGTTAAAAGTGTCAGAAAGTTTTAAACCATATATAATTCATTTATTAGTTTGTATTAACCAGCATAACCAATTTAATTTAATAACTAATGGAATAATGACTTCTTTATCAGGATTGTGATATTTCAACATGTTTATTAATCAACTCATCTTTTCTTGTAAGAAATACGAGTAAAGTTTACATATAATTTTTCAATATTTGTATCATTTGCTAATTATATAAACTTTTATATTACTTTGATTTGAATAACATTATACGAATTCTTTTAAATTAGATAGGTAGGGCATATAGGGAAAGTCCTCCGATGCGGATTCCCAACCCCCACCTCGCCTCATGTAAGGTAGGTATGGAGACGGATATCGGAAGTAAAAGAAGAGTGGGAACGAGGGTGAGAAAAGTATACCCGTCCTTGTCCCGTCTGAATATCATTATAATTTTTATTTTCGACAGTTAATTCAATTTTAAATATTTAACAAGGTAGTTATATAATCATCAGGCAAACTTTAAAATTTACAAAATAGATATATAATCTGTTGTAGTATTTTAATTTCCAAAAGTTTTCACAGGCATTGAAGATAATATTCTTCCTCTTATATAATTGTTTGTAAAAATTTTCCAATTTATCAATAAAAGTAGTGCGACTATCTTTATTAAATTTCAAATCCAATGTAATTCGATTATTTAGGGACCAAGGATACCAAAATTATAAATGCAAAGATTAATATACAAAAATAAAGTTTAAAGAGTCTAATTATTTACTCAAATTAAACACAAAATGCTAGAATTTTGGTACTCTATTTATTTATGATGAAATTTTTATTTACTTTATGAAGTTTTTTTAATATTTTATTATAAATAATTATAAAATAAAAATACGAGTTTGTTTAATATGAGGATAGGTGGCCCTTATTAAGCTAAAGCAGAGATGATATTATTATGGGTCTAGGTCAACATGAGCTAGGCGGTCCGTTTTTACACCACTATCGTTTTCTCCTCATTTATATCAAGGTCCATCAATAATGAAAAAGGAAAATTGAAAAAATTTCAATTCAAACTAAGAATCTTTTTGAATTGGTGTTTGGGAAATGAAATATAGGTAGACAATGCGGATTTTAAAACAGTGAAAATTTAAGTTGAATTGGAATATGTTTTAAAGACAATTTTCAATATTGGTGTCTCAAATACTAATTTAAAGCATGTGCCAATGTCCATGAATTGGACATATTTGAGAAATTTATCTAGATAACAAAAATATATAAACTTTTTGGGTAGTGAGTTTAAACTCACCACCATCAACTCAATGTTTTGTCTTTTTTCCCCAAAAGTTTTTGTCGTTTCTGAAAAGTCATCAAAATCACTATTTAAACTTACAAAAAAATCTTAACTCAAACTCAAACACCAAAAACGGGCCCGTAACATTAGACAAAAAAAATACTTGAATTTTTTTTAGAAAAAAAATTAGGCATTGAAAAACACCAAAAAAAAAAATAAAAGGGACTAAAATTTAAAATATACCAATAAAAAAAAGACTAAAATGAAAAAATAATTTTTTTTTTACAAAAATCAACAGAGTATCTTAAAAAAAAAAAAAAAAGCAGGAAAAATGACCAAAAAATTAAAAGGACTAAATGTTAAAGTATACCATAAAAAAATACATGAAAAATTAAAAAAAATACAAGAAAAAACACCAAAAAAATAAAAGGATTAAAATGTTAAAATATACCAATACAAAAAAGGACTAAAATGAAAAAATTTTAAAAAAATTGAGCCGAAAGAAAAAAAAAAAAAAAGGAAAACTAAGGGATCAAAAAATTAAAAAAGTTTTTCACCAAAAAAAAATAAAAAAAAAAAAAAAAAAAAAAAAAAAAAAAAAAAAAAAAAAAAGAGAAAAAAAAAAAAAAAATTGGGCAAAAGAAAACAAAGTACCTAAAAAAAAAAAAAATAAAAGGACTAAAATATTAAAAGTATATCAATACAAAAAAAAGATTAAAATTAAAAAAAAAATTGGGCCAAAAGAAAAAAAACCAAAAGTACCAAAAAAAAAAAAAAATCCAAGTCCTACAGGAAGTGATATCACACTTTTTATATGTATAGATGTATGGATACATATTTGAAAAACTTCTATATAGGGGAAATTAAAATAACAAGTTAAAAATGTATACCCACAAAACAAATAAAAATAACAAAGACCTGAAAATGAAAAAATAGAGAAAGAAGAGAAAGAAAGAGAAGCATAAAAAAAATAACAAAAAATATCATTTGACGAAATGAAAAATTGACCAATACATAGAAATAACTAAATTGTAAAACAAAAAAAAGGGGTCGAAAACAAGAAAAAAAAAATTAAAGGACTAAACCTAAATATGAACTTTTCCACCCAAAACGAACTGTTTGAACGAAAACATTTCAATAATATTATTAATTAAAAACTAAATATGAAACATTTTCATCCAAGAAAACCATTTTAACGTGTCAACAAGTAATATTGAGAGCTTCTATATAATCATAGTTAATCTAATAAAAAAATAAATAAAAAAGGGGAATCGGTCCCACCACCACAAAATAGGTCCCACCTTGTCCGTTTTTTGATTCCACGTGCACGAGGAAAATGTAAACAAGTTAGGCCCACAATCTTAAACTTTCCATCTTGTTGGGAGCCCACGATCTTTTTCGTGTTCTTGGATGTACTAGGCGACTGGCCCACAATTTAAATTGTCACCAAGTCCCCCAACAACTCCAGAGAGTTTTCCCTTTTCACTGTTCAATTCCAAAACTCTTAAAATTTACGTCTTATTTCTCTCTTTCTTTATTTTTTAAAAATTTAAATTTTAAAAGTTTATAATATTTTTATTCTAAATGTAAATAAGAATTTTTTTGTTCAAATCATACAAAAAAAATAAAATGAACGAAACAAGATCCCTATTATAATTTTTTTTTTTCAAATATATTTTAAATTTTTATATTATTTTTATATCACGATTTATTTTAAATTCACACCTCTATTAAACACATATTTTCAAACTAACGTCTAAAATTATTTTTCCAATTATCTCCAAAAGAATTATTTTCTTTTCCTTTTTTCTTTTTTCTAAACTTCTTCTTGTGTGTATTGTTTTCCTTTTCATGTTTACAACTAAAAGTGTTGTTTATGGACTCTTGACATTTACAAATTCTGAAAATCTTTATTCCTGTTTTTAAACACTATACTGATGGTCCCCAAACGGCTCCTTGACAAAAATTAAACAGAAAAAAAAAAAAAAAAAAAAAAATATATATATATATATATATATATATATATATATATAGAATGGGAAAAACAATTCACTGTGGGTCCATTGGTGATGTGGGTCTGGGCACATTGATAAGCCCCTCGTTACAGCTGTCCACAAAAAATGGCCACTTTAAAGAGTGGAAGCAACCAAATGGCCCACCAGGGAGACCAAAAAAATAAAAATAAAAATAAAAATAAAAAGGGAATAAGAAAAAATAAAATAAAATAATTACACACTAAAAGAATAAGAATTTATGGGACCCGATCACGTGAAAAGTGGGGCACATTTGGACATTGGCTAGGAAAATGGCTACGGGTATCAAGAATTCTTTTTGTTTGCCAAACACCACTAGATTAAACGACATGGAATAAGATGGGAAAGGCGAGTTCTATTCTTCCTTGTGTTTAAAATTTATATAAAAGATATTTTTTTCCAAAAAATATAGGACCAAATCATTTTAGAATTAATACAAACGATTCTAGGAAGGGAGAGTAAGAAGGATATTAAAAGAAAGTTTAGATTTTCTTTTCATCAAATTAAGGGGTGTTTGGTGAATGAGTTTTGAGTTAAGATTTTTGGAGTTGAGTTTGAGTTGAGTTAAATTAAGTTGAGTGTTAGTAAAAGTTTGAGATAATAAGTTTAACTTGAGTTGAGTATTTGGTAAACAAGTTTGAGTGAGAAGTTTAAAAAAAAAAAAAGCACAGGCCCTATTTGGATATTAAAAATTTGAGTTAAAACATTTTAATTCAATTTTAACATTCTATTGTAGATTTTAATGAAGAAAAAATTGGAAAATTAAATAAAGCTCAATTAATAACACACATCAACTTGGCACATCAAAGCTTTTGTAAAATTTTTTACATAGCCATAAATTACAACACACAAAAAATACATAGTGGTCAGTAAAAAATATGATAAAAAAATTAATAATTACAATCCTAATTAGCGTAACTAGATAAAATTGAGATTGCTTTCACTTGGATTTATACCATGGAGATGATTGATATCTGTCCCACATTTCATCGGCCAAAACCTTCTCTCCTCTAATTCAAACTTTTTACCAAATGCTCAATTCTAACTCTCAACTTAACTTATCTTCAACTCAAAAATCTTAATTCAAATCATGTCACCAAACAAAGGCTTAATAAAACTTTCAGTAAATACGGTTTAGAATACCATGTAAACAATTTTTCTTAATTTACCACGAAATCATGAAAATCACAAACACAAAAAACGGAGGGAAAAAAAAAAAAGAAAAAAAAACGTAGAGAGAGAGAGAGTGGTGAGCGAGAAAGGAGAGAGAGAAAGCAAAGAGTGAGTGAGGAGAGAGTGGGATTTTTAGAGAGAACAAACAAAACAAATAGAGGAGAGAGAGTGGGATTTTTAGAAAGAGAAACAAACAAACAGAGGAGAGAAAGAGAGAGAGAGAGAACTTTCAGGTGGCCTCATTCGGATCCTCGTGGTCGTCGGCCTCATCCCCGTCTCCGTTCTCTTTCACCTCCCTCGCCACCCCGACCCACGGCGGAGGGACCTGGGAGGCCACCTACGTTGCGACCCAGGGCGAAGGGCCGCGTGGGTAGTCCTCGGCGCCGTGAGATGCAGAGGACTACCAGGACCACGAGTTGGCATCCACAACATCACGAGCTCACCGGCGTCGACAACATCGCAAGCTCAGATCAATGTCGCCGATGACTCCGTAGCTGCCCGTCACTTCTACCGCCTCGCGAGCCTTTTCTGGTTCGTCTAGTGAGGACAGTCAACCAAGCAACAAGGAGGTAGCAGATGGCTGAGGAGGGGTGGAGAATTGGGACGGTGGATGCACAGTGCTTGTCGAAACCAATGACAGTTTCACGTGGGTTGGGCACACAGTAAACCAAGTTCGGTTTACTATGCAACGGTTCAAATGGTCTTCCAAATTGAACTGCCCAGCCAACGGGTTGAGTTCAAACTGAACTCAAAAAACCCAGCTTGAACTGGGATGCCAAACATGCTCTAAACATATTTTTCTAACCGTGCTCAAAAATTCACGAGTGAATAAAATATACTTTGTAAGTGGTCTTGGGTAATTTACATAATGGAGGAATAGTATTAGAGAAAATTTTTAAGAAAACATAAAAAGATTTCACTTTTAGATGTCTTTCATAGATGAAAATTAAAGATTGATGCTATATAAATGAATTACATTAACGTGACATAATTTTGAACTGTGGAGTGGATTTAAGGGTATATACAATTTTTTTAAAATTTTTTTAAATGGGGTATATACAATAATACAAGTTGTGAGATGCCACTAATTTTATCATATTGCTTGGGGGACGTTAACTTTCTCTTGAAATAAACGTAAACATTGAATTTAACAGTGTTACCTACTATTGTAGATTAACCATCGTGATTAGATTATTGTGTGTTGTTATAGCTTTTTCAAAAATAAAAATAAAAAATAAAAAAGAATACGTGTGATGTTACTTGCCTTCTTTGACAACTCTATACATAGTCTATTAGCTTGAGACAAGTGGAAGCTAAATAGACATTACAGTTAGGCAATGTCACTGTTATTCTTTTTTTTTTTTTTTTTTTTTTTTACTATTTTCAATCTTTTTTTTTTTTTTTTGTTCTTTTTATATACAACAAGTGCACACATATTTTCTTACTGAATAGCTCGATCACAAGAACTTTAAAAAAAAAAATCAAATAAAATTATCAATAAATTTTATTAAATTATAATTTTTAGATAATTATTAACCGAAAAAGAATTAATGGACACATATCGAAAGAAGAAGAATATCAACAAAAAATTTACAACACACATCAATTTTCTATAATGGTGAGCAGGAATATTTTGAGGGGAATATTCATGATATTCCTTTTGAGAGAACCATATATATATATATATATATATATTGGTAAAACTAAAATAATTTATATTTGTTTTTTTTTTTCCCCAAATAATAAAAAAAAAAATTAAGCACTAAAAGAGGTATAGGAATGTTTCAAAAAAACAAAAAAAGAGGTATAGGGAGGGGGGGTCCACAAATTTGCATTGGCAGAGTGGGGCCCACAGTTAAGAAATGGCCCCCCCAATCTTTCTTCTTTTCAGAGACCCACCCAACCAACCAACCAACCAACCAACCACAAGAAGGGGAGAAGAGAACCACCCACCACCCACCACCCCCAAAGTGGTTGGACCCCACAGACCACAGATTCCAGCCCACAGGTGATAGGGCCTGGGACCCGAGGCCAGTTGGGCCCTACCGCCTCAATCTGGGCCCCACAGCCGCCTCGGTGCACGCGCACGGTCATCCCCCCATCTCCCCAACCCAGTCCCCACCATTTGACAGCTTCCATTGTGGGCCCCACATTCCACGGGGATCACATTTTTTAATCTCTTCAGCTTTAACCACGCTCGGTCAAAGGGCGTACACGGCACTCTCGGAAAGATGAAAAATATCAGCCAGTGAGAATGCGAGTTGTGATCACGCGTCTAGAGGAGAGTTAAGGATAGTGGGGAGGTTTAGAATAATTGTCCAATTTGGGGATTGTTGACCCACAATTTGAGAGGTGGGACCACCTTCCCCACACCCCCAATGTCGGCCCCACCACCCTCAACGAACTCCGCCTACTCGGACAACCTCACACGTGTGGATCCTTCTTCCCTCACGTGCATGTACATCTAGAGTTTATTTATTTCTTTGCTTTGTTTGGTTTTTTAAATGGAATTCAAAATTTTCATTTTAATTTTAATTTTTTTTAAAATTAATAAAATTATAATTAATTTTTAAAAATTTAACAAATTCTAACTTAAAAATTTTATATTAAGAGGTTTTCTTTCTTTTTTTGAAACAAAATATTCAAAAGCCCCAACTGAGAAAATGTTCTAAATAATAACAATGGATTAAGTGTAGGTAAGGATTTTCTTTTACTCTTTTAGTCTTAAAATGTCCCTAGATTGGATACTAAGTAGCTTCAATAAAGAAGGTATAATTGAATTGAGTCATTTTCGTTCTATTGACAAGCCATGATTTTTCCTTTTTTTTTTCTTTTATAGATGATAGAGACGAGAATGAGAAGACACCGATACTCTATTTTTTTTTTCACCAAGAAAAAAGAATGATATTAAGTACAACAATTCTAATTATTTTTTTGTAATACTAATCTATATAGCATAGCATGTAAGTTGTTGTTATTGTTTTTTTTGTTTTTAGTTGATTCGTGTTTTAAAAATTATCACATTAACAATTAAAATTCAAAGATTACATGAAAACACGGGTTGGTTAAAAAAAATATTTGAAGTGAGATTAGTGTTGGTGTTAATAGTACCACGTACTCAGACAATATAAATCAGCTAATCGGAAACGTAGCTAGTTGAGGAAACGCGGTAATCTTTGGGTGTTCAAGATAACAGTTTTAATATTATCAGCCGCGAGCTGAATAATTAACTAACAATTATTGACTTATTTCCGCTAAAATTAAATGCAAAAAAACAAATATTTCGTCGAACATATACCAATTAATTGAAGTTCAAAAGTTGCTTCTTTTTTTTTTTTTTTTTTTTTTTTTAGCTTGGAGGAGAGTTCATAGTTTTTTCCTGAAAAATGATAACAGACAACAATGTTTTGTGTTTGAATTCTACCTGAGGTGAAAACATTTTTGATCTCTTCCAGACAGAAAACATTGTCTTGTATGTTTAATAAGCCAAAATCCAAAAGACCAAAAAAAAAAAAAAAAAAAGACGAAGAAGAAAAAGAGCAAGTTCTTTCATGGCGATAATTCGTGTACGTTGCCAACAATAAAACAGTCAGAAAAATAGCTCAACTCTTTCTTCAAAATTTATGTTTATTTATTTTTTTCTCTATTCATCAAATTAAAAGTTCAAACACTACACCGACTCTCTCTCTCTTCTCTCTCTTCTTCTATCTCTCTCTAAAGCTTCAAATTTATGTACGTTCATGGCTTCGACGACTGCGTTTGTTGACTCCCGGTTCGACCCATGAACTGCAACTCCTGCTTATCGTAAATCTCCAATGAGAAATCTCTCAGCATCTGAGCCTTGCTTCCACCGCCACCGCAGCCGCCGCCGCTTCCGGCAGAGCTCAAGCTCGGAGCCATAGTCGACGAGAACCTCTTCGCCGACTTGGGCCCACCGAGGTGGTGTTGGCGGCTGAGTTCGAAAACCCACCACCGTGGTGGGCCACATGGGCCGGGACCCTCGACGACGGCGGCGCTCGGAACACTTGGCGGGCCAACGACGGCCGGTTGGCTAGCGACGAAGGAAGAGATGGGCCGGGCCGCCATGTTGAAGAGGGGAGACACGGTCGGCGACAAGGCCCATATCTGAGGATGCTGGCTCGATGGGCCTGGGCCAGCCGCCGCGGCCGTCGGAGGAATCATCCAGAAGGCGTTGGCCGGGACCATCATGTTTATCCCCGCGGCGTTCCCCACCGCCCAGACCGGGACCAGCCCCTGGGGAACAGCCGGTCCAACCGGGGCCAGACCGGACGACTGCGAAACGGCCTCAGTTAGGTCAACGAACTCGCTGTTCGATGGGCGCTTCCGTTTTTTTCGCGGCGGCGGAAGTAGACGTCGTCGTTTCATCGGCGGGGTTGGCGTTTGAGGTCGTCGGGATCTTGAGGGTCCCACCGATGGAGACGGCAATAGCCGGGACGGTCCCGGTGCCGGTGGCTTCGATTATGGCCTGCTCGGCGTGCTCGAGCAGCCACCGCACGGTCTCGCCGTCGGACTTGTGGCCCAATTCTCTGGTCAACTGGAAGATCCGAGCCGCACACGTGGCGGGTATTCGGATCCTACGGCCACGGCCTTCGACCTTCGTGTGGCGGTCTTTGGTAGAGGACCGTCTGATCGCCGTCGAGACCGGCATCGGCATGGGCAGAGACATTGGCGCCACCTGCATCTGCATCGCCAGAGGAACAATCGGCGGCGGCTGCAGCGGCGGATGTTGAACCTTCTGGTCGGCGTCGAACGGCGGTTCCGAGTCGAAGGGCTCTTCCTTCAACGGCAAGGCCTGAAACGCCGTCGTCTCGTCAAAATTCGCCGACTTCGAAACTCCGTTATCGTTTTGTTTCTGTACTGGAGGTTCGTGTTCGCGTTCGTTTTGGGTTCACCGGCGCTGGTGCTGAGATCGGAGCTCCCTCCGTCGTCTTCCTGATCCATCTCCTGCTGCGGATACGACGTCATTTCAGAAGCGGAGAATCAGACCGTTTGTTTCCCGAGAAACCGAGGGAAAAGAAAAGGAAAAGCAAGGGTTTTTGTCGTTCTGTTTGATTGAATTTGAGGGGCGAAAAAAAAAGAGAGAGAGAGAAGATGGTTATCCAACAACATACATGGGACTGTAATTTAACGGAAACGAGGAAGAGAGAATCAGAAAGACGGAGAGGAAAAAGAAAGCCCCAAAAATCTTATTTTTATTTCATATTTTCACGTACCAATTTATTGGATGATATGATTTTTTTTTTTTAATTTTTTTTATTTTGTTTACAAGTAACGAGGGGACATGAAAGATCAACGGTGTGGAATAGATCAGACGAGAGGGAGATCTGGGTTTGAGGTGGTGACACGTGTTGGGACAACTTGAAGACCCTCTCTCTTATCTTTTTTTTTTTTTTGATAAACCTCTCTCTTATCTTTTTAATGTCCCCAATTGGTGGACCACTGGGGACTGGGGAGTGGTCTCAAAGCGTAAATAAGCCAATTGGGTCACACTACTGTGGGTGTCAGAAAGGGTCTGGCATAAAAATTAATAATAATCAAAAAGGTCTTTTTGCATTTTGTGGCTGATTTTATGATTATCATTGGATGACTCACTCTAACTACGGTGGTCCATGCACTATTAGAAAGGGGCATGGAAAAATAATAATAATAATAAAAAAGTATAAAAAATCTTACTAATTTTGTACCGTTATGTTTTTCTCAGCATTTACTGAAGAGAAAATCTTGTAAAGATAAAACCAAAAATGAAAATGAAAAAAAAAAAAAATAGCCTGGCAGTTTTGCCATGCAAATGAGAAAGGTGAACTTGAAGCAAAGCATGTAAAACAAACTTGTGTATGTGGTTTCTATTTGCCCTTTTCAATTCATTATGGACCTTGACACTAAAAAGTTTGCCATTATATAATCAAAAACTAGTGCTTTTACTAGAAAAGTGTAATACAAAGTCCGCTAACTTTATTATTATTATTATTATTAATTTTTTTTTTTTTAAGAATTCGTTTACAACCAGAACACATTATCACTGATAAGTTAGATTTTACTATAAAATGTAATACAAAATCCGCTAATTTTATTATTATTGTTGTTATTATTATTTTTAAGAATTTGTTCATGACCAGAACACACTATTACTGATAAGTTAGAGATATGAAAATTAGTAGTTTACTAATCTGCATAAATTATTAAGGAAATTACAAATGAAACTAGTACAACCAGCTTTTTCTTTCACATTCGATACATACATGTAATCCTGTTGGCTGTAAAAGAATAACGATGTTTAAGAATGAAATCAAGTACTCCATTTATAGGTGAAGTGATCAATAAGGAGAATCTCAAAGACGTGTTCTGATTCATGCATGTCATGAATAACTAGGGTTTAAGGAATACCAATAGATTTCCCTTTTTTCATTAATAAAAAAAAAAAAAAAAACTGAGGAAATTCGCTTACTTTATCTATTGTTGAAATCCTCGATTGAGAAAAGTTACTTAGGGCCATGGAATCTTGTTCTCCTAATTTTCGAAGTCTAATTGTATCCTAACCTCGATCCCTATTGAGGTTTGACTTCAATCTCGATCCCTATCAATGTTTTACTTCAACTAGTCATTCCGAACAATAAGCACCACCTCACCGATCTCTAATGTCAAGAGGACACAAATAAAGCTCTCGATCCTTGAGCCCTAACAATATATGTAGGAAGGAAGGAAAAAGAGAGAAATTTTAAGAGAATGAAAACAGGATGGAGTCAGAAGATTGTCCTTTTTTTTTTTTTTTCTTTTTTGGATAAAAAAGGAAAGAAAATTAAAATGCCGAGGGGAAAGTAGGATTATTTCTTCATGATTTCATTTACATTTTTTCTTCGAAGCAAAATAAAAACCATACTTTTTTCTTGTTTTTCACGAATGTTATTTGTGTATAATTTAGTAATTTGACTAGTTTCACTTATTTTGTTAAGGTTCTCTCTCTCTTCTCACTCCGATTTTGTAGAGAATAAAAATTGAGAGTCCAACAAGAGATTTTAACACCCCCAAAGCTTCTCAATTTCCACTCTAAAATCCTACACTTTTTTCCTTTCCCTTTGCTTTTCATTCCTGCCAAACATAGTGAAAAGTTCATTCAAGAAACATCCTTGGTTATTTCAGTTTTACACAAATCAGTCAGAAAACCCTTTAGCCCAAAAAAAAAAAAAAACCAAAAAGCAGCACACACGCACGCAAAGAAAAATAATAATGAGTAAAAATATATATATAAAAAAAAATAGTCATAAAACCACCGTGAAACCCAATTGTTCGTTAGTGAAACCAACTAGCCTAGTAATATTAGGAGGTGGAGTTGGGCCAACATTTTGGTCTACACTGTATAGCTTGCCCGTCGTTTTTTATCCTTTGTAGGTTGGGAGGGTTTGGTTGGGAACCCTAGGGCCACAACCGTCCAGTGATCATTTTGGTCTAATTGATTTGGACAAAGTCCACGTTATAATTTAACAAAGTCACCTTTTAATGAACCTCAAAGTCACTAGCTATCTGAAAGTTCAACGTTCTTGCAAGTGCTTGATGAAATGTTGAGTAAAATGCTTACACTCTCATTATTGTGTCTGGACAAGAAAGACTTGAAATAGTACAGGAAAAAAAAAAAAGGAAGATTTTGAAAATTGACATTTAGACCTATGAGATCATGGATATTCCCGGACCTCTGGTTACTACACACATCTAACAACACAAATGCCCTACTTCACGGCAATACATGTTGGGGTGTCTTTCGCATTAATGACCGTTAGCCAAGGTGCCGTTCTCAGAGGCACAGGAACCTTCCACTGGATTTTTTGCATAGAACCTCCGATACAGGGAATCGACTTCAGTGAGGTAGTATGTGCCAGGTGGAAGAAGGCTGCTATCCTTGCTAGTCACAAAGTCCTTACCACCATACCTGTGCTCCATGAGCTTCAAAGTGTTGATGAACTTCTCCGGAACCACCTGAAAGAGAAAGGTAAATGCTCGTCAGGAGGTAGTCAATAACAGAGCGACTAAATAATTTTCATGCACAAGATCGATTCTCTCCAATCATCCTAGAAAAAAAACTGGTTTTAATTTTACAGAAAATATCCTATTAGAGGGGAAGTTACAAGTTATGGAATTGGAAAAAGTTCACCCATCTCACCAAGGAACTTAACAGCAATTCAACATGAAATTTTTATGATTTCTCCGTGTCTATTTGTTTTAACTTTGAATAGATTGTCTAAGCTCTTACATAGGCAGTTAGACATGTTCATACTTGCAAGGACACTCAACGGTACATGTCTTGCTAAAAGGTCGGAAATTATTGTTTCTAGGGGGAAAAAAGAAGAGAAGAGGTACCTCATGTCTTTTCTTCAACTTCTCTCCAACATTCATGACAGTTGCAATGTTTGCCAAGCTAAAGGGATCTTGGCCCTCACGGAGTAGCAATGAGAACATGGTGGCAGTTAAACCGCTCCCATAAGAGAACAACACAACTCGTTTTCCGGCCTGCAAGATATGAAAAAAAAATCAAATTACCATAAAGAGCAAATATTTACAGTGAAGACAGTTTCAAGGGTTCTTTTAGGTTCTTGTTACTTGCAACTGAACAAAGAATTAGATAGGCGATTTACCAATTCACTGCTCTTGTTGTGAATAAGGGATGCAAATGCTGCATACAATGAAGCAGTGTACATGTTTCCAACTTGCTTTGGTATCAAAGTAGTTGGTTGCACCTTCGCATCATATAGAGGTTTTGCAACTTGCTGTGAGACCTGTGAATACGAAAATATATATATATATATATAAGCAAGAAGTTAAAATAGTCGGCAAAGAAATAATCCAAAATTGTCAAGGAGATACAAAGGAGAATCAATCATGACTCCAATCACCCACCAAAACCCCGGTTCGGTTTAGGAAAATTTGAAAAGTTGAAGAAATTGTTAAAAGGGGGGAAAAAAAAAGTTTTGAAGAATAGAAAGCGAATAACTAATATATCCTTATTTGGAATCTTAGCCAGGGTTCTCAAGTAGACCTTTTCAAGATCACGGCTTTGGTAGCTCTCATCACCAGACAGGGTTGAAAATGGAGCCAGTTTTTCTTTAGAAGCTTCATCAATAGAGCTGCACAAAGACAAACAAAGATAAATCACAAAGATTACGTAAACTACATATTAACATCTAGAAGAGTTCGTAATATTTAGTTGAAAATGGCCGGAAAATAACCAGGCATTTCTCACGGAGTCGTTGTATACCAAACGAGCAAAACTTTTCTGTACAAGCTGCAGCCGTTCAAAAGGAAAAGAGTTAGGAAAAAGAAAAATATATATGTTTTCTCGAGCATTTCAGAATGCAGTATAAATTGCAATGGGTAACAGTTGGAGGAATGTTATAATTACATTATAAAATAACCTACCTTGTTGTAAGGAGAGTGAAATACAAAATATTCGGCATCAGAAATTGAAAATTGTTTGCCCTCAAATTTCTCAAACCTGCAAAAAGCAAAATGGTAATGAGATTTACATATCATAACTAATAACAGCTTTTCTAAATAAGCAAAAATAATACAGTTTAGGGATTGTTAGAGAAACTTACTTCTTACAGAGTTGTTTGTAGCAAGAATCAAGGGCCATAAGATAACATGTTTGAGAAAGCTTTCCGTCAACAACCTAAAAACACAATCGTAAACATAACAGATAGATTACTAGAAATGAAAATTTGATCACCATATTGTTTATTAAAAAGGCAAACAGACAACCCAAATTCAAAAGGTGACCATACTGAACAGACACTACATTCAGGAAACACTTAAAAAGGGGCAATAACTACTATTATCAACATCTGGAAGATATGATCTTGAGGGAAAAAAAAAAAGCGCTTAAGAATGATTACCGGATATTCACTAGCAAGGTTGGGCTTGTAAAAATCGTAGACATGAGCCATGTGGCTTGCTCTATATTTGCTCTCAAAAGCGATAGGAGCATCAGGACCTATCAGCAAAGCAATAGCAGCTGCTCCTCCAGTTGGCCTGGCTGGACCTTCAGCATAAACCTGGTAAAGGAAACCTCCAGTAAGAAAAAAGAATGACAAGTTTGTCTAATGTGTACTAGTAATTCCCAAGTCTTGGTTTCAATGGACAGGAAAGAAAATATGTAATCAGGCTGCGGCTAAACATTAGTTAATGCAATGCATAATATCCATAGAAAATGATTGTACCGCACTGTCAGTGCACACAACGAGCCCGTAGCGTCCATCCCATGAGCTACTCTCCACCCAATTGACACAGTTGAATAAAGCTGCAGTTCCCCCATAGCATGCATTGGTTGAGTCGACGCCCTCAATGTCAGTATTGTCATGTTCCTGCTTGATTAACATGAGAGAGTAGCAGTCCATAAATGCAAAACCAAGAATGATGGCAAAGTGGTCAAGTAACCAAAAATGCAAAACCAATGAGCCTAGTAAAACAGCAAGAACCACCCTTATCTTACAACAAGAATCACTTGCACTAGCTTAAAAATATTTATTTTCTTTTCAAGACAAGAAGTTGATAAACCAAAAGGACACAGGGCAGTGAAGTCAAATTTCCATCTATCTGTCTATATTGAGATTTAGAACAACATTAGAGATATCATTTTATGTTCCATAGCACGTCTCATTCACTCCTTTGAACAAACAGTAGAAGAGTTGTCATCTCAGGACCACGATTCCATTAAAATTGTCCCCGCTCAAAAAATGATAATACAAAAAATAAAAAAAGGAAAAAGGAAAAATAAGGCAGAAAATTCAACTACGCTTTCGAAGAATACCTCAAAGATTTGCATCAAGAAGGTCTTAATGGATTTGCTCTTGTCTATCACTGTCTCACTGCCCACTTCCAGCCGACCAATTTGTTTTGGTCAACTTTATACTTCTCAAGAAGGGAAGTAACCACTGTCAAACTAGAAATCCAAATGCAGAAGTTAATAAATACATTCTACACAGCCTCATATGAAGCTTCAGTAAACAGATAAAAAAACCACCCAGATTTGTGTTTCTCTTTTTCTTTTATGACTAGCACTTCCATTTTAATACTAGTGACCAAACAATTACAGTTTATAGTGCCTGATCTTGTTTAGAAGAGTTGCTTCTCATTTTGTCTTCATTTTGGATCCTTTAAACTCTCTCCTATTCTAAATTTAGGCACCCTTTTGTTGCTGTTATGGTCATATCAAATCATTCCTACCTCATTGAGATGACATCTTCCACTTCTGAACAAAACGCCATGCAATCTTGTCCGAGTCCAATAGTATATTTTCCTTTGCTTGCACCATCATGAGCCTCCAAGACTTCCTGTTTTGCGTAAAGCAAGAAAAGTACATTCAGAACGTGATTTAGATACATATATACATACATACATACAGACATCTATAGAAACCCTCATGCATACATACAGATATACGTACATATGTACATATTTACAATCAATGTGCGAAAAAGTCTTAAACTAACATATTTCTCTACAATTCTCCAACCTCAAAGGAAAAATTTTACTAAAATATCATAATAATAACAAAAATCCAAAAAGTGCCCTTTTGAGTTATGAAATAGGCATCGGAGATCTAGCGTCTTTGTAATGCTATTCATATTTCACTATTTTAGTAGCCATAAAATTATTACAAATAATAAAAAAAAGAAAAAAAATTGGACCAATTAAATAATAGCATTAAAGAGAGGGGGAAAAAAAAAAAAGGAAAAGAAATACTCCTAGTACCTAATAGCATCTTCCCTCCCTATCTGATTACTAGAGTTCAAACAGAACATGCAGGTATAAGATATTAAGAATTATATAGTTCAGATATCTAAGAATCAACAAAAGAAAAAATAATATAAAATAACAACAAATAAAATAGAATCGGAATACAAATTTCAGATCTAACAGTGACAACAAAAAGCAACGACAACGACAAGGAAAAAAAAATTTCCAAGAAAAGTACTATGAACTCTTCATATTAACGCTGAGAAAATCAGAATCTGGAACAGAAATAATATGTTCATCTTCGAGTTTAGTATTACTCGGAAAACCAAAAGGAAACAAAAACTACTCAGGCAAAGCCGGATTTCAAGTAACCGATTAGCCGAGCTCGCTCTGTCGTTTTCACAAATTCATTTTCCAATTCTCCAGCACGAAAAACAAACAAACAATAACAAAAAAAGGCAAAATCCAGACAATATTTTCCATCGTCATCAACTTTTCTCGGCAACCAAACAGGAAAATCAAAAGAATCAAAAGCATGATTAACACAGATCGATCACCTGCTGAACGCAGGTAGGAGGGAAGTAGATGTCCATAGCGAGAATTCCAACATTCTTAGCCATTTTTTTCCTCTCTTTCTTGCACTCCGATTCCTCAGAACGACGACCGAAACTCCACAAAGAGATCGGAAAAGCAGCGAAATGCTATTGAAGAAACTCTCTTCCGCGCTTTGTAGAGAGAGAAAGAGAGAGAAAGAGAGTCCTGCAAAGTCGCGGAGAAATATTTGCAGATGATCACATGTGGGAAGGGGGTGCTGGGTATATAAATAGGAAGTTTAGAGAGAGAAAGGGAGGAGAGAGAGAGAGAAGCAGAGTCTTCTCTGGCTCTCTCGTTTTTTCGCTGCCCAATTGCAAACTTCGTGAGCCTCGTTCGTGCCAGATAGGGAGAAAAAATGCAAATATTTGCCTAAAGAGTCGTTTCCTATCTTTGACCCCCGTTTTCTATCAAATTTACTTGCTTTGCCACTATTTTGAGGTTGATTAACGGTATCTAATTATTCTTATTACTGACTTAGCAAAAAATTATTCTTATTATTGTGTGTAATTGCATTTTGGACATTTTGTCCCGCATTCCGCCCCCCCCCCCCCCCCCCCCCCCCCCCCAACCCGCGCCCAAAAAAAAAAAAAAAAAAACTGTATTTGGACATTGTTTAAACGACAGCCTGTCCTACTTTTTTTTTAATTAAAAAAAAAAAAGATTATTGCTTGGTGTCGTCTACCCCCATTGAAGAAAATTTCAAAGCTTTTTAACAAAAGAGAAATCTTAAAAGATAAATTTAAGTTTCACATAAATCATTATAGATTCATTGTCCCATGATATATTGACTGTACAAGACTTTTTATATTGGGTTGCCAAACATCAAACCTATAAATATTTTGAAAGTAAAAAAGTAAGGTACATTCAACGCTATAGCAATTTATTGATGGTTTGTCCTTCTACTTATTTTTCGGTCATACAATTTAATTTTTAATTCTTTAGTTTCTTTAATAGGAACTATCATTTTTATTCTCATTAGGAACTATAATTGCAATCTTTGAAATGATTTTTCAAGAGTCTAATATGTAAAAAGTCCCCGTTAGATGTAATGCGCCATATAAAATTGCTCTTATTTATATATTAAAGTGTTGAAAAATTAATCATTGGACTAAAGCTATAGTTTTTATTGACAATGATACATTAAAAACTCATAATGACCGGTGCCACAAAATGATATGCGAACGCGCTACAACACTGTTATTATTCATATATCAAGCCATTGTAAAATTAATCATTGGACAAAAACTATAGTTTTTATTGACAATTACATGTTAAAAATTTATAACCCGAGATGCAAAACTACTTTTATTCATATGTCAAACCCTTGAAAAATAAATCATTGTACTAAAATTGTAATTTTCATCAACAATAAAAAAATGATTATTCTTGCTGTAGAAATCTCCAAAAAAAAAAAAAGATTGCTTCTAGGGGGGAAAACAAAAATATACAATTTATATATATACGTTAGTCCTTCACACTCGTCTTTTTATACAGACGTTATAAATTTGAAATTCCCTTAAGTTAAAATATAATAGCATATATTATATACAATGCACGTGATACTTTACCTAACATGTGCAATAAGAAAGGTTAACGAGAAACCCGGTTCGTGTGGATGAAGACATGGTGAATTTAGTAATTTTTTAATTAATTTATTCAAATCCTAACTGAATCGTCAATTTGCATAATCTAATTGATGTGATTATAGATGTGTGGAACTATTGTCTGCGTGTGCGTGGCAAGTGGCAACCAAAAAAAAAGGAAGCATTGTTTGGTTAAATTCTTACTTAAACAATCAAATATTATCTGGCCCCATTTTCTAAGGACTACTTTAGAAAATTTATTGAATTTAGTAGGTAGATCAATTTCTTTACATTTTATTCGTGTGCGAGGTTTGCCTAATTATGGGAGTTGAATAGATGAGTTTCTTTCTTTCTTTCTTTTTTCCCCCCTCCCCTCTCTCTCTCTCTAAAGAAAAACGATTATTACAAGATTTTTTTTTTTTTTTTTCTGGGTACAATTATATGGTCGTCCTTTGAGCCTATAAAGTTCAAAAAATTAAAAGACATTTATTATAGACTTAAAAATGCTGATTCCATTGCTAAAAGAAAAAAAAATTTTCATTTAAGACTATTCAAAATTTAAATCCAAATCCAAAAACCGATAACTCTAGCGCCATCGAGTGATTTAGATAAAATGAAATTTTGAGAGAGGTTGTAGGTTTAATCCCCTCTCATATATAAGAAGGCATATATTTTTATTGTTTGATTTAAAATGAAAATAAGAAGGTGAAATTTCAATGGAGTTGTTTGCTAAGAATTTCAATAGGGTGAAGATAATTATTTACCTATAAGATATATTTACAAAACCGTTTTGTTACATAAAGATCAGATTGAAAATAATATACAAACATTTCAAAAGAAATTTATGAATACCTTATTATTAAATTCTTTAAGAAAAAATACAACAAAAATATTTCATTTAATATCATTGAAATTCAGTAAGTTGTGTGGTTACAACTTATAAGTATAATCTAACCATAGTTTCTTATCTAATTCTATCTTAAAATAGTGTTCAAAACTTTGAATATATATAGATAAGTGGCTTGCAAGATACCTAATGAAAGGTATGTTGAATTCTGACCATTCTTGATTTTGTTGTGACATACTTCCAAGCAAAAATCTCACAAAAAACATACTTCAATGCAAAATTGAGTGAGTGAGTGAGGATAATTTGATTACAATACACGTTACTCTAGCTAAACTTAGAAAATGAAAAATATTGAAACTGAATTGTCAGTGTAATAAATTTTATATGCGTTTGGTTAAAATATAAATTAAAAATAAATTATGATATATATAATAGTGTAAAAATTTAAAATGTGTTCGAAAAAAATTATGTAATATGAATTTTTATTTCGTTCATCCAATTGTTGTAAGTATTTATACATAAAATTCATTTTATTTAATTTTAATTTAAAATGAGAAAGTTATAAAGATTGAATTTCATAAAATTGAAGGAAAAAAAAATGAGATATTATAAATTTAGAAGTTTCGAGAGTTAAATGGACAAAATTCTTATTAGAATCGATGTCGTAAACGCCGCCTAAACGCACTATATAGTTGGGATTTCTTATTTTTAAAAAAAATTATAAAAATTCACTGTTGCTGATCTTTCTGACCTCGACAGCGAAGCTTTGAGGGTTTCCCACTTCCCACGCGACAAATCACACATCTGACACATTCAAACCTCTCCATCACCGTCCGATCATGTCCCCTCACGTGCTTGATGCGCATATCTGACCGTTGACACATGTCTACCAGCAAATCAAATGGTTGGAAATGAAAATCAAAGTCTTGTGGGGCCCTATTAATCCCGTGAAATGAAGTTGAATCTGAAGTGGGAACAACTATCCAACGATAGATTCTGACTTGTCAGATTCCGATCATCACGAGGAATGCTCGCTATCTTAAAAAAAATTATTCAAAAAAAAAAAAAATCACAGGTTTTGTTCACGGTTAAATTTAATTTTAATTAAATTATGTTTTATCTCAAGTTTTATTTTTTTAAAAAAAATTAACAAAATTTATAATTAATTTTTAAAAAATTAATCAATTTCAATTTAAAAATTTTATTTTAAATCAACAAACTAAATGCAACCTAACACGTTTGTTTAATGGGAAATATTCTATTCATGTGGAAATAACTGATGAGATGAATTGCCACAAGTGATGGAGGAAGAGGATTCTGCTTCCATGGAGTGTCGCTTTCCTTGTACTTGAAAAATTGTCACCATCGTCAATAATGATAATAATAAATCATAATAACATCTGAGCAAAAATAATAACAAACATAATAATAAAAATACAAGTATTTCTAGCAAAAAAAAATAGACATACAAGTATGAAGTTATATCAGGCTTCTTTAGTTCTATTACGAGTTTAATACCCGTGTATTATACGGAGGAAAGAAAGAAAAAAATAAATAAAAAAATTAAGTATTATATAATAAAAGTAGTTAGTAAAGATAAATATTATAATTATAATAAGTATAATTCTTCCTAAAATCTCTCCCAATAGTGAAGATGCAAAATCAAAATGACAATAGTACTAACAATAATAAAAATGAAAACAAAAGCAAAAAAATAAAAAAAAATTTTATGTAGTCATTCTAATTTAAAGAAAAAATTAAAAAGAAAAAGAAAAAGAACAAAAATCTTTAGATTCAAAAGAACCGGAAAAAACTAACCCTAACAAAAAATTATAACAAAATAAAATATACATCTCATTTCTCCTTTTTTACTGTTTAAAAAAACCAAAAAAACAAAAAAAACAAATTTTTATCAGGTTATATACATGCAAAAACGTAAAAAAAAAAAAAAAAAAAGAATTTTTTAAATATAAAACAAAACAAACAAAAAAGACACAAAAAAAATGCATGCAGAATCCAAAAATTCCAAGAAGAAGAGAAAGAGAGACAGAACGGTAGAGAGAGAAGAAGCGAGGAAAAAAATAGAGAGAGAAAGTGGAAGAGGCAATGGGCAGTAGAAGGAAGAAGAGAAAGGGGGAATTAAGGTTTGGAGGGCAAAGTCGTCCATTCACTGTAGAAATAGTAACCAGCAGGCAAGCAATCAGGGTCAAAACTGTCTTCACAGTATGTCGAGGGCAAAATCGCCCATTTATTGTGAGATCACAACCGGCAGGCACAGGCAGAAAGGCAAGAAAGTAATTTCACTGTGCATTACTGTTTGTTACTGTAGCAATAACGGGAAAAGCAAAAAACAAAAAAACAAAAAAATACTGTTGAACACTGTTCAGAGAATAGTAAAATACCATTTCCTTTTAGTATAATAGTATAATTTGGCACGTAAGCTACACTACTTTTTAAAAGCATGAATATGTTCTTTCATCACCTCTTTCCTAACTGTCACGTGACAGTTGGATTATCATCATGTGACGGTCTAGTTAATGATTTTTTTTATATGCATTTTATACACACAAAATACATGCTACACAACTAGTAATAGTAAAAATATGAGCTCATATAGTACTTCCATAGTTCTGTCGTTTGACATGATATTATTATACCTTATCATTTATCAGTAAAACACGGTTTTTTTTTTTTAAATCTAACGATCCGATTAACTTTTCAACAACGAGAAGTATTTGGTTAGAAAAATGCAAAATACAACGTAAATATTGATATTTATAAATCTGATCTTCAGAAATCTAACCAAAAAAAAAAAAAGCCCACCTCCTCTTTTAAAACGTATCTTACTGTGGAAATATCCGAGCTCATGATAGTGAAATATATTTATTGTTGGCACAGTTATCAAAGTTAAATAAATATTAAAAAAAAAATACATATTCACATAGAATAAAACACATGTTATCTGTGAGGAAAAAAAAAAACACATCTAAATTTAAATATTCACATATAAAAAAATAAGAATATCCACAAATGTTCATTACTAGGAGTATTTTTTTAATATATTCTATCCTAACATTTTAATGAGAATAATGATTAAGAATCAAATATATTTCAAATTAGCCTTATATTTTTCCTGATTAAGTTGAACGATATTGTTCATTTCTAACCTCACATCAAATTAAAAAAAAAAAAAAAAAAAAACAAAACTTACAAAGAGCTTAATACCAATTTAAGAGTTGAAAACAAAATCCCTCTGATTTGAGCATTTTTTTTATACCTTATGTAAATTTCAACTTCCATAAGAAAATTAACTTTAGAAAATTATGGTGCCATATAGAAGGTATCTTTTTGCCCCTTCTCTTTTTTGTTTTGGCCAGCCTATCAAGAATTTTAGCTTTAATAGCCATTGAAGGTTTTTATTTTTTTTATTTCTTTTATTTTACGAATAATAGCCATTGATGTTCATTACTATTTACTACCATTATAATAATAATAATAATAATAATATTATTATTATTATTATTATTAGTTGAGAGCTATTGAGAGGTAGACAGATAGTTGGTCAAGCGCGTGAGCGTCCAACAAATGAAAAAAAATTGTGGTGTGGCTTGTTGTCTGCACGTGTCGTGTACACGTTCACCAATTTTCATTGAATGAGTGCTCTGTAAATTAGTTAAATTAATAAAATAATATGTAGGATTAGACCAAATATGTTAACTAATACTAAACGCAATTAATATCATCTGTCACTTTCTTGAATTAATTTTCGCTTTATAAGACAATACTCAATATTCAGAAGCTTAACCATTCTTTTCCTATGCATATGCATAATGCATGTTATCACTTTATCTCCAATCCCCACCACACACACAAGAAAAAAAAAAAAAAAAACGACTTCAATTTATTTTTTTATGGTCATGAAAGTAAATTCTTTATTTAAATTTGTGTTCATTTGTTTTGTTTTATTTATTTATTTTTTTCTCTTTCACTGTTGGCAAGGTCAAGAGATCTTATCTATAACTACTCCACTCATAATGTTTTATGTATAATCTAACATTAATTCTACAGAGTCCACCATAAGATGAGTTTGAATCTTCCCATCCTAAGTTTATTAAAAAAAAAAAAAATTTCCGCTTGTAACTTGACGTAATTAATCTATTTTTAAAAAGGAAAAATAATTTGAGATAAATAGGGGATGCATTAATTGGATAAAATAGGGTTTAAAATAATCGTGGTTTATATAAGTAGAAACCTAATTCATTGAATTCTTACCACGATTAATTCTAGTTCATCCATCTTCAGAAGTAGGTATGCTTGGACCTACATAAACTTATTTTCTGCAACTCTTTCAATTCCTTTGCTTGCATTAATCCAAAAGTATCACATCCAAATGTTCATCACGTTATTATATTTGTATCATATGTGTTTACATTTCAACGGGGGAATGCAAATCAAATACGAGACAAGTTCACAGTACTGGTGCACATTTATGTGTGTGGTTGACTCTATTGTACAAGATCAGAGTAGTTGAAGGCATATAAGTTAAGTGGCCTCATTAAGAAGATATTTATTTAAAGATCATTAATTATCATAAAACCTTAACTTTTGGTCTTAAAAATATTATTTTCTTATTCAAATTTGATAATCAATTTTTATTTTAAGTTAGGGGTGGAGAATTCAAACTTAACACCTTATTGTGGAATCATCTATAGTAATACTGTTAGGCTATGCATGCTTATAACAATATTTG